>OZ022562.1:49277624-51677624 GCA_963991005.1 Barypeithes pellucidus | reverse complement strand
AATTTTTTTTTTATCTTTCTACCCCCCCCCCAGAATGTGATTACCAACTTTGGTTTTCGCCGATTGTTGTAGGGATGGGGGATGATTTTGCACTCTTCCCTATTTTTTGAATGACGCTGGACAGCAACGCCATGAATTATACCACTAGAATCCACCATTATAGGTTGCGTAAAATATATAATTATGTGATTCATTGATTTAACATTCTAGGCATTCATTCGATTTCTATTTCTTACGTAGTATCGCTCTTTGTAGCGCCGTTAAAATGCACAGAAGTTTGTCACTACAGTGCCAGTGGCATTGAATGCTTGGAGAAAATTTTCTGTTTGCGTATTGTTAGCGTTCTGCTAATAATTTTTTCCAATCAATTACGTGATGAATCAATCAATAATTAAATCTAATCATTTAAAGAGTCAAGCAGGATAAATCGTGGCAAATATTTAGAACGTGTGTAAGGAAGAGGGAGCTAAGAATTAAATAACACAGCTCAAGAAAAACAATTTTTCCTTGGTGCCGAAGAAAAAACACCGGATTTTAGTTATTTTGAATGCGGTGATTCCAAAAACACGAAGCTTTTCTTCCTATTAGCTCTAGTTCTTGAGATAGAGCCTACTCATAATAAATTGTAATATTAATATATTTGACAATTATAATGGTCATAAATTTTATCAAAAATTTAACTAATTCCAAGACTAATACCTTTTTAATTATACCTATTTATTCATAAATCATTGGAAATACCTAATCTTACATTTGCAAAAGGCCATATAATTATTACAGATAAGAAATAATTTTTCCTTGAATTTTTTGCACCTGCAGATTTCTTATTTTCGTATTTGCAATTAGCACAAAATATACATTATTGTTATTGTATACCGTACGCATCATAAATTAATTCGTTAACTTGGCTTGTGTCCTAGGGCAGGGGTCGGCAACCTTTTGAGACGGAAGAGCCAAAAGTTATAATTTACACAATTTCTCAGTTTTTAAAGAGCAACTAACGGACGCAAGTTAATATCGAAAGAGACACAACTTGACATCGAAAGAGACGCATGCGGCTTGCGAGCCGTAGGTTGCAGACCCCTGGTCACAACCAAAGCACTGATGAAGACGCCAAATTGTCTCGATTGACTCGATAAAATAAATAATATTTGCGTATGGAACTAAAGAGCCGCAGCTTCACATCCAAATAGGTGCATGTGGCTCGCGAGCCGCAGGTTACCGACCCCTGTCCTAGGGTATTAGTGTCTATACGATCCCCATAGGCGGAATATTGTGTGCATGCATTTGCAAAGTTTAGTTGAAACTTGAATTTCATTGCTAGGGTATATTTTTTGAAAAATCGTATTGAAACATGGCTTCTACAAGTAGGAGTAGTACATTTTAATAGAAAGTAGAAGAGCGATTTGTGAGCTTATTTGGCCTATTTTGGTGTTCCTTTAGAAGACCAAGATAAACCCTGGGCTCCGAACGTTGTAGGCAAACCTGTATCGAATACCTGCGACAATGGACAAAAGGACAAAGAAAGTGTTTAAAGTTTGATGTTCCGATGGTATGGAGGGAACAAAAAAGCCACTTTGATGATTGTTATTTTTGTCTTGTGAAGATAAAGGGCGTTAATCGTAATAATCGGCATAAGTGGAACTATCCTAACCTGGAGTCCGCAACAAGACCTGTTCAGCATTCTGAAGAAATACCAATGCCAACATATAGCAGCATGTCTACGTTACCAGAGGATACAGTCGAAACGTCATCTGACGAGCTGCAGAGTGACCGATTTGAAAAAAAACAACAGCGCAGAGATTTAACAAATCCCGAACGTTTTACTTAAGATGAGCTAATTGACCTTGTCAGAGATTTAAACCTCCCAAAAGAGTCTGCCGAGTTACTTGCCTCCAGACTCAATGAAAATAATCCTCTTTATCAAGGTATCAAATTTTTTTTATGATCAAACACAAGTCCTACAGGAAAAATCCTTTAGGGCACTCTGGGAGTGGTGCGTGTGCGCAAAAAGCGATTCACGTTGGTTTTGAATCGTTGGAGGTCATATTCGTTGGGAAAAAATGGGAAGGTCGTTCCAGAAGGATGAAGTCCTCCAGATGAAATAATTCTTAAATAATGAAGTTCGAGGAGTACTAAGCTTAACCGCATATTGATGGGCGGCAGTGGTTCGTCGTGTATTTCTGCTATTCGTAGCTCTGGGCGGAATTAAGAGGGCAAGGTCAGCCGAGCACCTTCCATGAAAATATCTGTAAAAGAGAGTCAAATCCCCTACCTGTCTTCGATGTTCTAGGCTGTCGAGGTTCTTCGTCAGCTCGTGGTCTCCGATCAGACGAATGGCCCTCCTTTCGATGGAATCCAGTAGCCGAAGAGTATGTTTGGGTGCAGAGCTCCAGACATGAGAGCAGTACTCTAGTGATGGTCGAATCTGGGCTTCGTATAGTGTCAAAAGTTGTTGAGGAGTGTACAACTTTCGGGTTCGGAAGAGTACCCCAAGCTTCTGAGAAGCTGTCTTGGCGATTGCCACAACGTGGTTATGCCAAGACATATTTCCTTCCAGATTGACACCCAGCAAATTAATAGATGAAGCCAGTGGGATTGCGTGTCCGGCCATGACTATTTCCGGTTCTGTAATGTTAACCTTCTTAGAGAAAACTGCTGCCTGGGTTTTTTTAGCGTTAAATTCGACTTGGTTACTGTCACCCCAAGCCAAAATTTCTCTTCCAGGTCCCTGTTGAGGCGTGATAATTAATCCTGTCCGCGAAGATGTGCGTCGGCAGCCGATGTTTGCGCATTCAAATAGAAAGATGAGATAAGTATGCTATCGTCAGCAAAACTAAATATCGGATTTTTAGTTTTCACTAGAAGGTCGTTAATGTAGAGTAAGAAGAGAGTGGGAGACAATATGGACCCTTGAGGAACACCGTCATTGATGGTGAAGGTGTCTGAGAGAAATCCGTCAATCGCCACTTGCAGAGAGCGGTCCTTAAGAAAGCTAGACAACCATGCACAGAATCGACTGGGCATACCATAGGATCGCAGTTTACTTAGAAGCCCCTCATGCCAAACACGATCAAAAGCTTTAGAAATATCCAGTGCAACAGCCCGAGACTCCCCATGATGTTCGATTGCGTTGTTCCAAATATGGGTGACATAGGCTAGAAGATCTCCAGTTGATCTGGACTTCCGAAAACCATATTGATGATCGCTGATAATGTTGAAGCCTTCCAGGTACTCTACAAGATGTTGGTTAATAGCTTTCTCCATTACCCTAGATTAATAAAAAATAAGAAAGTTTTACTCTATCGAAAAAGTTTAGCAACGCTGCGCTTACCCGTGACAGTGATTTCAGTCCGTACGAAAGCAGATCGTCTTTTTGTTACTACACCTTATCCGTTCTTGATGAAATCATATTCATTTCATTTCATTTCATTTCATATTAAAAATATAAAAACAAACGTGAATTCGTCGACAACGGACGTTTTGAGTGTTGCAAAAATGCCATAGTTTAAATAAAAAATGTAAAGAAAAGGGACATCAAAAAGTTACAGCTCCCGGGTCAATTTCTTTTTAATTGTTGATAACACTCCAAAAAATAGTAAATCGAGTCGAACGGACATTTTCCGTGTTGCGCAGCTGCAGGGAGGGCAGCGGAGTTGGATCTCGTATCTGTATAATTCATGATCGCGGTACACGGCACGCGCATGGGGCGGCTTGCTGTGTGCCTTGGTTGTCTATAACCCCTTATTGCATTATTGTTGATACACATTTATTCTTGACTGAAAACGCTTTTGCTATAAAATGCGTGTGTAAAAATGTCAGTTCATATTTTTCCCCCATTTTTCGATCCACAATACATGATTTCTGCTTGAAAACGGACGAGGCGCGATACCTCGAATATCCTTAAAAAAATTACATATCTAAGATCCAACACTGCGGTTGCGCGTCGATGAAACTGTCCGTTCTCATTTCTTTCTGATCACGAATAACAAAAAATAACATCCGATAAGTAAAACGGACGAGGCATGTTAAGTTTAATTCTCCGGTGTAAACAAATATCGATTTTTCTCAGACCAAAATTATTCACCGCACGGAAAATGTCAGTTACTATTTTCATCTCCTCAAAAACATCACTCTCAGCCAAAAAATAAAAAGAACGGACGAGGCGCGATAACTATTACGACCACTTTTTTACATATGTAAAGATGATTCTCAATGATTTCGCAACGTTGCCAATGTCCGTTCTTGTTAATTTCCTTCACAAGTCCTTATAAAATCACAAAAAACCTCAAAAAAAATTTAGGTCGTGATCAGTCTGAAATTCTGATAACGGGCTGCCGTACTATCAGAAAAGTAACAACGACAGAAGAAGACACGTTGGACGGTTGCTCTTAAAGATTGTGCCGGCCCTACACTTTCGATTAAAGTTCGTTTGTTTCCCGTTTGTTCTTCTTATCGCGTCAAGTTCAAATACTTGACTTAATCAAGACGGAACTTAAGAAAAGCAAACTTCCATGATAAATTTGTATTTGAAAATTTGCAATCTTGGCACTAAGATAAAGAGACTGGAGAAGCAGATTGCTTTAGTTAATTCCCGAGATTGTTTTTACAGTAGTTCTTGCATATCTGAACAAACCCGTCTCCCTTTATAGAAGTTGAGAAAATATTTTTACAATAAATATTTTTAGCTTCAAGCTGTACAATCATATTTACACTGAATTACAACGGTCATACGAATTTGTTTGTACAATACCACGGTATAAATAACTAAGAGGTATGATTCCACGCCGCCGATGGAGGCGTGGCTTGGGACGTCACCAGGAGAGTGGTTTTTAAATTTCTTATGGAGATTTGTATTGCTGTCATCGTTTTTAACACTCTTTTAAAGGTATTTAGGTATATTTATTTCATGAACATACAACAAAGATTAAAGGTAAAATACGACCTAGTAATAAACAAATTAAATAATTTTTTTTTAAATAGTCCATCTCCGTGGAGTGCAATTATGAAGAGGTAAAGAAACTCATAGTCTGCTTCAGTAGTTAAATAAACAATTTTTTAATTTCCAAACATGTTTCGAAGACATATACCCTTCATCAGCTTCAGTGGAAAATACTTAAGAAGTAAATGTTAAAAAAATAAATAAACCCGTATCCAATCGGAAACACCTTATATTTCTATCAAATTTCTTTGCCTGGCTATCCATTTCATAACCGAACACAGCGCACCTCGTTTTATGAAAATTAAGATATTTATTTTAATAAACACACATGACTAAATAAGAAAAAGTTCTGGTGAACTTTCAAAATTTCCATGAAAAAACATGGCAAATAGCACTACGTGGTGACCAGTGTTGCCAGAAATCTTTGAAGTAATAGGTTGACGGTTCGAAACCTAATAGAATAGTAACAAATGGTGTCAGAGTAAGAGAAGCACCAAAAAGAAGGTCGTTACTTTCCTACGATATGGGGGCCACCTCCAGATTGAATATAAATTTCATATGGGGAGACCCACAACAAGAATGAACATCTAAAAAACGTTATTTTATTTCATATACCATTAAATGAGTAAAATCATATAACTCACTCTCCCTGTGTCGGCCCTGCGCGCGGCAGACGAAATTGGAATGGTTATATATATCTTACCTTCAGTTAATGTATCATGGTACAATACATACCTAACCGTCAGAGAGGAGTTAACTTGAAGCTACATTATCAACTCAAGTAGGCAGAATAAAACCCTCAGCGTCATGTCTAGACTACCTGTTTAACATACTTTGTTTATCACTTAGATGAGGATTTATCCGTATCATATAAGATAAAACACCCAATTCTTGAGAGTCAACCAATATTTAACATGTATTATAATTTGCAATAAATTAAGAAATCATTTGGGAAGTCAATCTGGCAACCTCGTCCATGTTCACATTTTTTAACAATATGGCGGAATGATCCTTAAGACTGTTTTTGAAGCTTAGTTTATTAAGTACTACCTATTTGATTCCTAAAGCCCTGGTTATTATTACATTTCGTTACGAAATATTTCGGTGGATTGGAACGGAAAAGTTCGTCGTTGGTCATTTGGTCACATGTATGGTTTTTACTGCAGTACAAGTGCGTGATTAAAAATGAACGATATTAGTAGATTGATTTGTACAGGGTAATCACGAATTATGTTCCCCCATCTTAACCTTTTTATAACAAACCCGTACTTGAGAAATATTAAAACGATTGGTATACAAGGTTCTTACAGTAGTATTTGCAATGGGAACAAATATCATTTAGATCTGTTGATTTAAGTCGGTAAAAATAATGAGCGCGTTTAGTTACACCGATTCTTTATTCTGTCGTAGATTTTCTTGCTCTGTTGCCAGTTTGAGGCACGGCACGCCTAATTTAATTTGTCAATTTAAAATCGTATTTTTTATTTTAAACTCTTTTATTTTTTGGTTCTTTTCCAGGCCCCTTTAAATACGAGGCCGTAGACTACAGCCTAGTATGCCTACTGATATATCCGAAAACAAAGAACCGATAACCCGTGTCACTTAATAATGACACACGTCAAGCGGAATAACTTTTCGTTGACGAAATTTGACGGAGTTTTTCGGCTGCAGATTATTATTTTTGTGAACTTTTATTTTATTAACTATGAGTGTAAAATACCATAAACTAGAGTTTAGTGCCTTAAAAGATGAATTGCTGATAGAAAGTAAAAGTAGATAGATAGAGGGTAAAAGAAAATTCACCCATATATGCAAAAAAATTAAAAACTTTTAAAGATATACAAATGAAGGAGAATATTTGGGAAAAATGGCGGTAGAATTTGGATCAGATAGAACAGGTATGTTCAACCCTACTTGTAAATAAACAGATCTAAATGATATTTGTTCCCATTGCAAATACTACTTTAAAAACTTTATATACCAATCGTTTTAATTTTTCTCAAGCACGTAAAATAAAAAGGTTAAGATGGGGGACATAATACGTGATCACCCTGTACAAATAAATATACTAATATCATCCATTTTTAACCACGAACTTGTACTATAGTAGAAACCACACATGTTACCAAATGACCAACGACGAACTTTTCGGTTCCAATCCACCGAAATATTTCGTAACGAAATGTAATAAAAACCAGGGCTTAAGCAATAAATTCTGACAATTATTGTGGTGTCAAAGTTTGGGACAACCTTTTTTTTCGGCCTGTCAATTTAAGGATTTTAGAAAACAACAACTAATCCTTTTTCTTTAATTTGCATTTTTCTAAATGTTGGTGGTTTTTCAACATTCGACGTTTTTAATACTTTTTATGATTGGCATAACGTTGATAAATACTTACTTTATAAATTAAGAAACTTTCCCAGGATGATCAATTTGGTAAGAAATGTTTCTAATATCTGTCAGTCATTGAGTGCTTTACCTTAAGGCTTCCGAAATGTTAGTATATTAAATAACGACTGTTGAAAGTGGTATATTTCTTTGCCTCAAGTTAACCGACTTCGAATCTCTTACCGTTTCCGAAATCCCAATGATGAAGGCCGAATTTGTTACACCCTGTATAGTGTAGCAAAGAAGTGAATATACAGGTCGACAACTTTATCTGTAGCCATAAAAGGTATGCGAGCAAGAAAATTTCTTGGGTTAACAATGTTGTAACATATATTAAATTTTAATTTAATAACATGTTACCAAGTAAACCCTAAAATTAAATTTACCCATTTAAAGTAAATTGTCATAAGTATACAAGAAACTAATATTCTATTATAGTTTCAATGTTCTTAAAACTTTCTTTTCATACTATTTATTTTAATATTTAAATGCAAAATAAAATATTTTTTTATTAAAATACTTCTAATCTAAAAATAGGGCAACATGGTGCAATATCAACGGTAACCATGGGTAACCGGTGGCTAGAGCTAATTTGATAGGTTATATCCCAGACAGAGGATGACGTCACGCGTCTGGTGACACGCCTATTGTGCCAGCGTGGTTATTCGGCGATGTCCAATATGCTTCATCCAGTTGCGTAGTGATAGGGTTCGTCTTAAAACTGTGATAATGAATGAATGAATATACCCTGGTAAAACTCTTCATAGTCAAACCCGTAAAGTGATTGCCAATGTGTACAGGGTGTGTGAACAGGAATCACAAATTAATACATTTAAATTGCCACTTAAGCGAAAGTTAGGAAGGGTCGCAATGTATACGGGAGTAAGCGTGGGTGCAGTAAAAAACATTCACAAAGAAGATACTGAAAGGAAAGAAAACAACCCATATCAATTGTTGTCATCTTCTGTGTAAAAAAGGGCCTGTCTCTTCTGTCGGAAAAATCGAAAGCTTCGACTTTGGCATTGTTAGGAGAATAATACAAAAGTTTTATTTGGAACTTAAAGTGGTTCCAACCTCAAACAAGTGACATAAACTCTCCGTTTCTCCGTGAAACTTTGAAGTGCATGTTGGAAGCAAATGGATTTTATTGGCGAAAATACCAAAATAAGCGAAAAATATTAATGGAAAGGTCTAATATATTGCACTGGTGATACAAATATATTCATGCCATGAAAAAATATATATTATTACATTATTAAGATAATAATAGCACGCCCACGACTCGGTCATGTTTTAAAAGATATTGCTTCACCCTTACCGATACCGCGTAGCTATAGACTCGCTTGTCGAACTGTAGTAAGATTAAGCTCAAGACCTACATAAAATATTGCTAGTCAATTTATCATTGAATGTGTTAAAAAAGGTAATCTATACAGGGTGTCCGCTAATTAATGGTACATGAAAAACCACAGACTCCTTACGTAAAAATATTAGGATTTAATTATACTTACCTATATCCGAAAGTTGGTATTAGCTGAGATACAGGGTGTTAAAATTAAAATTTCATTTTTGTTTTTTTCTAATAACTTTGAGAGAAACTAACGTTTTTTTAAAAAATTTGGCAATTATGATTTTTTTAGGACGAGAAATTGATTCTTCTGTAAAAATTTAATGTACGATGTAGATGGCTGCCTACGGCATTTTTCGCACATTTATAAGGTTATAACTTTTTTGTGCCTTAGAGTATTTAAGTTTTTAAAGAAAATAATACTTTTCTCATATTTATTACGTTAAAAAGTTATACTAAGTTCAGGTCCCCCCTGCCCAATTAATTTTAATTAGCAAACAAAATTATTTTCTCAAAAAAAAATATGAGGAAACAAATGAAATTTAGACATGCAGTTTCTATGAAACCTCTATGTTGTTATTGGTTTGTTGATTAGTGTAAGATAGCTGTGTGAGAAAATGTTCCATTTTTGAGTTTATCGTAAGTTAAGTAACAATGCCGAGACACAATTTATTTTCATACGCAGAAATGCGGGATATGTTGTGTGTATACGCGCAGGAAAATTTTAATGGACGAGGTGCCCAGAGACGATATTCGGAACTCTATCCAACAACCTGAGTTTAAGATCTTCCAAAATAATTACTACCGATTAGGCGAAACAGGTACCTTTCATCCTAAACGGAACTCCAAATAACTTACAATAATCAACAAACAAATCGCGACATGGAGGTTTCATAGCAACTGCATCTGTAAAGTTCATTTGTGTTCTCATAGGTTAAATTAAGAAAATTGTTTGCAAATTAATAGTAATTAGGCAGGGTGCACTAAACAATTTAAATGCAAATATCATCGTAACTGTAACTCTGGGCGAGCTCAACTTAGTATACCTTTTTAACATAATAAATATGAGAAAGTATTATTTTCATTAAAAACTTAAACACACTAAGGGACAAAAAAGTTATGACCTAATAAAATTTCACAAAATAATAAATTTCTCGTCCTGACAGAACCAGAATTGAAAAATTTTGTAAAAAACGTTGGTTTCTCTCAAAGTTATTATAGAGAAATAAAAATGAAGTTTTAACTTTAACACCATGTATCTCAGTTAATATCAAGTTTCGGATATAGGTAAGTATAATTAAATCCTAATATTTTTACGTAAGGAATCTGTGGTTTTTCCATATACCATTAATTAGCGGACACCCTGTATAAGGCTATTAAAAAAATTTCAGTTCAGATTTTTAATCTTGGACAACCAAAAGAAATATTGACCAGCTTTATTTTTAAATGGATATTTTAGCTTAGTATGACGAATTATCCATGTACATATTTTTCGATCTTTTTTACCATTTGATTTTACCCTGTACCTAATTAAGGTCATATTATTAGGTCACTATCAATCAAAAGCTACAATAATTTAACCATTGATTTAAGTACCAATTACTTTGGGAAAAACAAAAATGACGGTAATAAGGTAGAGTGTATCTTATTTAAATAATTATCACAAAAGAACCAATAAAAACATTTTTTAACATAAAAGAATTGTGGGATTTTACAGATGTACGATA
The DNA here is from genome assembly GCA_963991005.1 of Barypeithes pellucidus. Lineage (NCBI taxonomy): Eukaryota > Metazoa > Arthropoda > Insecta > Coleoptera > Curculionidae > Barypeithes > Barypeithes pellucidus. The sequence goes on along the minus strand of OZ022562.1, from coordinate 51,667,218 downwards.
GGATGTTACCGCCACCTTTTGATAGCGGGTAGGTGTATAATTGAAGAGAACCTTTTTAGTATACATGCTAGGTTAATTATTATCTATTTTATTCAACACAGCTATCTGTAAAAGGTTAGCTTGTTACCTAAAAAAATAAACAACAGTAATCGGGTTAAGTATTTTTTCCTCGTGGGTGTGATATAAAGCGCAATACATTTTAGAACCTAGCTATCCACGAATTTGACGTCACCTTTTATAAATTTGTAGGTGGTAACGTTTAGTTGTATACAAGGAGAAAGACTAAGTGAATTGTTATACACATAGATTCAAAAGTTTTGCATCACTCTGATTTTGGCATGTTAAGATAATTTCAGGAATGATTTTTTTTTTAAACGTTTATTTATGTTTATTAGTTAAAACGATACCATTTTTTGTAGCAAAAAAAATATTATCAAGACATTTGTTTAAGATAACATTGTCAGTGTTGTTTTTTGTTGGTGCTGGCCAGTTAAATTTTTCGGTCCAGTCTGTAAAAATGAATCGCCGAGTAATATCTGAAATTGATCGTGCAAGAATAGTAGCAATTCTGTGCGAGACAGACCACGAAGTGGTAGAGGGCGTGTTACTAACGAACAGAAGAACCGCTATATTACATTAACAATTCGGAGAAATGGTACTATGTCAGTCCCACAACTTCAGAGAAATGTTACGCATCAATTTGAGTTCGCGTATCCGTCTCTATATTAAGAAGACGCATTCTTGAATCCGGTTTAAGATGTCGGCGGCCAGTAAGAGTTTCCCAACTACAATATGACCACCTAGTTCGTCGACTGCAGTGGGCTAAAACGCACGTTCGCTTACCCGAAGAATTTTGGAATTCTGTCCTATTTTCCGACGAGACCAGGATTTGTCTGGTAAACGATAGTCGCCGGATTCGTGTTTGGAGAGAACCAACAAGAGCCGCACAACTTGCCCATGCTCGCCCATGTCTCCATTCGCGGGAGGAAACGCCATGATTTGAGCCGGTATTATGTCTGACGGGCGTACTGAGTTAGTCCACGTTCCAGGCACAATGACTGGCGACAGGTACATTTAGGGATATTCAACATTCTTATGTTAGGACGTAGAGAGGGGCCGTTGGTAATAATTTTGTGTTTATGGACCACAATACCCGGCCCCATCGTACTAGAGCCGTGGATGAATACCTAGAAAGTGAGGGAATCAATCGCTTGGAGTGGCCTGCTTTGTCCCCTGACATGAACCAGATAGAACATGCTTGGGATATGTTCTCTAGGGCAGTTCGCGTTAGCAGAAATCCCCCTAGAACTCTCCAGGAGCTTATCGTCGCTGCTGCCGAGGAATGGCAGGCTATTCCGCAAGAACTGATTGCTAACCTTACGCACAGCATGCGGCTTTGTCTTCAAGCTTGCATTGAGGCCAGAGGCGGAAATACACTTTATTATATAAGGAGCTATATTTTTTTAAATTTCACAATATACAATATAAATAAATTTTACTTTTGTTAAGTTTTTTTGGAATGTTTAAAATCTTTTAGAAGAGAAGAATTTTTAAAACTCATTGATTTTTATTTTAAACTTATCAATGAACTAATATTTGGTCTGTTTTCACCATGACGTACCTAATTACTTATTCGAGAATCAGAGTGATGCAAAACTTTTGAATCTATATGTAGTAAAAATTTTATTGTAAAATTATCTATAAAATATAGTATTACAGTAGACACTCGATAGTGTGAACCGAAAAATAAGAACGTCCGTTCACATTATCGATTTATTCACGTTAACGGAGGTTATAACCAACATAATAAACATATAAATTAATAATACTCATTAAAACAAACAGTAACAAATTTAAGAAAACATGGATAAAGAATTATTTTTTGTTAAAAAAAGTCAGAAATTTTTGTTTGTTTTCGGGGATGTTTAATTTTCTGCATAATGGCTTTGTCTCTTAGCCTTTTTATAAATACAAGATCATTAATATCAATGTCGCTTTCCTCAGCCCGCTGGTTTACTACATTTAAAGACTCTATAACTCTATCTAGTGAAACCCATGGAGTTGATGATTCTGGATTTTCCTCGGCTCTCTCAATCTCATCGCTTTGACAGTCTTCACTATCTTCAATTTCAAGTTGCAAGCTAAAAAAGTTATTCGCTGCTTTCCAGTTTTCCTACCAGCGGCAGTTTTTTCCGCCGCCGAGACAAATGTTTTGTCTGATAATAATTTCCAGTAAAGTCCTGTTTCATCAGCATTGTTAAGTTGGTCTAATGTGATACCAAGTTCTTCTACTTTGTTTTTTAATTGGATTTTAACTGAATCCACAAGTTCTGGCTGTGAGGACCATTTATCTCTAGAAATTTTCAAAAAGTGTATCGCCTATTTTTAAAGCGTGGTAGCCATCCCTCACTGGCTGTAAATTGCTTATCAATTTCTTTAATTTGTAAATGGATTTGCGTTGCTCTTTGCTTGACCAGATCCCCACTTAAAATAAAATATTTACTTCTTTGCTCCGGGAACCACTTATATAATTTTTTTCCCATTCTGGGAAATCCCAAACTCTTTAATATTTGTCTTTTACCTGGACCCACATATGCATCTTTCACAGCTTTAGAAATCAGTTCCTTTTTTCTTTTATTTTAGAAATTGTGGATTTTGCAACACCATATTTTTTTGCTAAATACGTAACACTTTGCCCTTCATTTAATCCTTGGATCACTAGCGATTTTTTATAAAGAATAAAGGTGCATTTACACATGCATGGATCTAGTGGCGCCAGTGGTCGCGCCAGCTCTATTTGCACGCCAGTAAAGGTTTACACTTTGTTGAGGAAACAAGAATAAGTTTCACGCCAGTTTCATTTTTAAACTGTTTTATGCAGTGCGAACTATGTCGAGTGAACTTTCCGAAGCCTGTAAAGTAGTCGCTGAACTTTGAGTGGAAAAATATTAAGATAAAAGAAATACAGAAAAACGAAACGACGGAAAGACAATGTCTGGGTTAAACCATGAATTGATCGTCGACCTGCTTTGGGTGCACATCCGATAAACACGGATAAGATTCATACCCTATAAGAAATTTGATTGTTAGTTCTGCTGACCACTTTTTTTTTTAGCCATAATAAACTATATAAACTACAATCGATAAACTACAAGCGCAACCTAAACGAAATTCAAACTAAATACTGCCGTGCGGTCGCCAACCCGCAACTACTTTTTAAGGTGCGTTTACACATGCATGGATTTAGTGGCGCCAATAAAATCTGGCGGCCCAGTAAATAAAATTAGCAAGTGTAAACATCGACTTGCATAAAAATTTCTTTTTTTTTGATAAAATTTTTTTTTTAAGTCACTTGGTCCAGTGGTGACAAATTCGTACAGAAAATCAAATCTTGCAAGTGTAAACAAGTGCTTGCACGTCAGCGACCGCTCACCAGTTGTTCATTTAGGTTGCGCTTCTAATTTTTGTTGATTGTAGTTTATATAGTTGGTTGGTAGAAGACGGTTTTTATAGCTAGCAGGATCGCCTGCTGCGAGTTCTACTAGAAGTTTTGCAGAAGCACCCAAATTTGATTGGGGATTTGACCCTTTTTTACAGATATTTTCATGGAACGTGCTCTGCTGACGTTGCCCTCTTAATTCCGTCTAGAGCGGTGAATAGCAGAAATGCACGACGAACCACTGTCGCCCATCCATATGTGGTTAAGCTTAGTACTCCTCGAACTTCATTATCTAAGAATTATTTCATCTGGAGGACTTCATCCTTATGGATCGGCCTTCCCGAGATCATTTTTCCCAACGAATATAACCTTCAGCGATTCAAAACCAACGTGAACCGCTTTTTGCGCACACGCACCACTCCCAGAGTGCCCTAAAGGATTTTTCCTTGTATTTGATCATAAAAAAAAGGGTCGACGATCAATCCATGGTTTAATCCAGAGACGGCCTTTTCGTCGTTTCTTTTATCTTTTTTTCTACTAAAAGTTCAGCGACTATTTTATAAGCTTCGGAAAGTTCACTCGAAATAGTGCGCAGTGTGAAAAACACTTTAAAAATGAATCTGGCGTGCCACTTGTTTTTGTTTTCTAAACAAGGTGTAAACCTTTACGGGCGTACAAATAGAACTGGCGCGACCACTGACGCCACTAAATCCATGCATGTGTAAATGCTCTTTTTACACTTGCAAGTCTTGATTTTCTGTACGATTTCAGAAGGATGCAAACTTTTTGGTCTATACATGCAAAAATAAATTTGTATGCAAGTCGATGTTTACACTTGCTAATTTTATTGACACCACTAAATCCATGCATGTGTAAATGCACCTTAACAGTATTTAAAAGAAGAAGTTAAATATTTCGCCCAACTGGGCATCGTCAAAATCACAATATAAACAACTGCACAAATACATACAGCTACATTGAAAAAATAAAAAATGGGCTCACTAAAACCAATATGAAAATATGATCTTTTAATGAAGATATTTTGGCATATCTATCACTTCGGGTTATACTGGAAGTCGGTAACAACTTGCTTATGTTTGGAACACCTTATGCTTATGATATACGAAATGTCTAGAATCTTGCGTAGAATTAAAAAATGTAATAACGTGTTCCATTTTAAATAAGTCCGACTTCCGGATAACAGGAAGTTATAAATGCGTCATCTCTCTATTAAAAAAATCAGCATTCTTTCTAGCGAGTATCAATATTTACACAAATATCATTTTTAGTTCCTGAGGCATTGTAATAAACCACCCACCATGAATGACCCTGTATAATAGTAATATTTTTATCGTAATTTTATTTTATTAAACTTAAGGAGTGTTTATACTTTATTTTTACCTAAAAGCTTTCCTAGAGCCCTTAGGATGGTCTCATAGAGGTCGAAACGTTGGTCAAATACAAAATTAAACTTTATATGATCTTAAAATAGAACTCCCATACTTTAATTAATTTGATAGTTTCTGTACTAACTTCACAATCTTTTAATTAGCAGCTTTATTGGTCAACTAACAGACAAACTGTAAGATTTATTTCAAATGATAGTTTCAACATTCTTGCAACAAATCAATGTTTTACAGCTGCCACGGTCCTCATTTTAAATTCCTCGTAAGAAACTCGATTCTTGGATTCTTGTCTGGAAATTTTATGATATTGGCAATGTTCCATATTGATTTCCAAAAGTACAAAGAGCTAAGTGAAGTTCTCAGTTTTATAAAATTAAAAACGGCAAATTGATCTGTGATTATTTTAAGTCCTTTTAATATGGTAATTATTGTTGCCAATTAAACAGGAAGAAGCCAGACGAAACGGATACTCCAAATTTTTAGATAAATTTCGAAATTAACTATTTTTTATACTACTAGACATAGACGCCTGTGGTTTTTAACAGATTATGCCAATTTTTATCGGCAATAGTTTGTTTCGATCCTGAGACCTACATTAAATTGGAACTGTTGTATACGGGGTGTTCATCAAGGCCATTACAATTTGTTAAGATTTTATGCTGTCCGAAAAATTGAAAATATTTTTATATTAGGTATTGGTTCACTGAACACTATGAACACTAGATTGAATGATAGAATAAATTGGTTTTTTTTAAAGAGCACTTTTTTAGAGGCATACAGAGCGGATCTATGATAGGGTACGCAGAAAATAAACATTTATCCACAACAACCAATTATTCGATAAATTAGGAATAAATGCAGAATTTAAATATACAGGGTGTAACAAATTCGTCCTTCACCATAGGGATTTCGGTAACGGTAAGAGATACGAAGTCGGTTAAATTGGGGCAAAGTTACGTAATTATGGGCCCAATAATATTCTGCAAAAAAATGTAAAATAAATACAGGGGCGTCCAAAATATTTGGAAATATCTAAAATTTTGCATTTCGGTTTTTGCTTTTCCTGATTTTATTCGAAAAAATGTCTAAAAATAAATTTCATTTCCTCATTGCTACTTTTATTCTGCACAAGATGGCAGCATCAGATCTATAATGCAACGTTTCGTCTTTGGGTAATCATAATCATCTTAATTTTTTTAAATACGACCCTGGATTTTATCTTTAAATTATGAAAGAGGAACTAAAGCTACGTTCAGCGGTATACAATACTTACTAGTTTTCCGACGTTCTATTCCTAAAATTGATCATCTTCATTAAAATACCCCTAGTACGTTCCTGTAATTTACTTTTGTTTCAATAAAAATTGTAAAACTCAATGCCCTTTTTACAGTACAGTAGTAGTAGTACAGTTGTATTCATTGAAAATGGGGACAAACCTTATGACTAGTTTTTGCCATATTTGCGTAAATCATGCTTTCCTGATTTTTAGCAGCCCGGTGAGACCGCTTATGGCGATGATCGAAGCATATAAGTAGGCCGTGCAAGTGACGTCACAGCCAGGCAGGTTACTCCATACGTTTATTCTTTTGTGTCGATCGTTCTGTGTCAATATCAGACTTTGGGTTTGTTCGACTTAATCTAGGCCATATTTGTCTCCCTTTATTGAATCGGAGAAGGTTGATGCAGACAGAGACAGACATAGAATGCGAGCAGCACATGTTCTTAAATTATTTCACAATCGAACATCCTGCGTCTGGAAGGGGATAAAATCAAGTAACATATGATTTATAATGTGGTTGAAAATGGTGGAGGAAGCGTCATTAAATTCTAAAATAATTTTTAATTTTCTATTCTTTTCACGAAAACGGACCTTCTCGTTTTGTTGCAGGTAAGTAATTTATGATTGAAATATTTTTTTACTAATTTTTATTCGTTATTGTTATTTTACATTATAAAATTGTCCCATTATGTCCCAAACTTGTCACGCAAACTAGCAACAAACACATTTTTAAAGAATTTTACTTAAATTTTACAATCCAGAAGTCAAAAGCTACAACATAATAATTACAGCTTAGTTTATTATTAACCCGTAGCCAGAATTTTGATAAGTCCGGTAATATATTATTATAATAATTCTTTCTTTTCATAGTTTAATTGAGAATCCCATAATGACTGAACATTAAAGAGGACTTCGATCACTAATATTGCCAGGAGTATGCAACGAAACAAACAAATTGGAAGCCCATAATCATAATGATGGTGCATAATATATTTACTTGGTTAGTAGCTGTACATATAGTATTGTATTTACCTTGATTTGTTTGAAGTTGAAGATGGTAAAATATTTTATGTAAATTATGATTTATTTCCTATTTTTTAATAAAACTAATTACAACCTTCAATCTCTGAATTCTTTATTTCTAGTTTCGTTACTAGTTCAATAATAATATAAAAGTATGTAAGGACAATTTTAAAGCAATATTTACAGCTGAAAACCTATGTCAAAATCCTAATATTTAATTTATAAATATTTACAGTAATAAAAATTTGGACAAAAGTGACATTTGAAAAGCACGTGCGCGCCAGGCATAATGGATGTCGCCGTATCATGCCTGCTTCGATTATTTAACACGGCAGTTTGTCTTCTTCCTGGTTATAATTATTCGTTGATTTTTAATTTATGAGCTAAAAGCATTGACGGCGCTAAACAAAATAAAATAATCTAATTAAGGGCCAATTTTATAAAGTGGGTTTAAATCGCATTGTTCGGTTTAAACCTCAGATTAGTGAAAACGGTGATTTTATAAACTAGGATTGACAGCGAGGCTCGACTTAAGAGCAGCCATCCTGGTAATAAGTTAATCGGTAGAAAGAGTACCGCTTAAACTCAACAATACGATTTAAGACACAGGACACAGTATTATAACCTAATATTTGAGTTTGTTTTTTATTGTTTCTGGCTGCACCAATTATTTCAATAATAATTATATTTTTGAAATTTTTTATAAGTTATTAACGGACGACGAAGATGATTTTGTAAATATTATTGAGCAGCGTAGGCGGGACAGAATATTTCGGTTACGCCCCAATTACATGAAAACCTTAATTTGTTAAGCCTCCTAAACAAGGCATCTTTTAACGTACTTTTCAGTATCCATTTGGATACGCAGGCCTTTTATTTCGATACGCATTAAACATCAAATGGATCCATACATTTTTTAATTACTTAGTAATTTAAAAACTACTGAACTGATACCAGTGATGACTGATACCTAAAAATGCTTTAAAATGATCAGAGTCGGAAAAAATATTAAAAAAATAGGGCTGTTTAAAGACATGGATACGCAGTAAAAAATTACTATAACAAAACCTAACATAACTAATAACAACTATAAAAACAAAGAGTATAAAAATAACAATAATAATTATCCAAACTTAATATTTGGTCATATGACCTTGTTTCCGAGTATTTCAGCCAGTCTACCTGGAATCGAACAAATGCAATTTACAATAAAATTGATTGAAAAAACAGATTCTTTTACTTTCTGCTTTCGGTACGTTGAGGCCCTGTATCTATAACAGCGTCTCTGGCAGTTCCAAAAGGACTTGCCCTTAGATATCCCAGAAATGAAATTGTTCAGTACCAATCTTTCTTTTCAAATACCTTTCTCGTTCCCAATATTGTTTAATACGATAGTGCCCGTATTGACAACCCATCTTCAATTCTCGCTACTATTTGAGCTTTCTCAAGTTCCGTTAAATGACGAGGCATTATGAAAATTTTGGCATTTACATTATAATAAATTTAGTGTCCCCGTTTTCCATGAATACAACTGTACGTAATAATAATAATTACGGACAGAGACATTACGTCGAAAAACCAGTCTTATACAGGGTGTTTCCTAACCTCTCTGAAAAATGAAGGAGGTGAATCCTCACCTTATTTTAAGACGAAAATGTGGTATAAAAGTTTTTCGCATGTCGGTTCGTTTTCGAAATACAGGGTATTAAAAAAACATTGTATTTTTCATTTTATTAATTAATGCCAAACGATATTCTAATGATATTTGTTAAACATAAAGGATTCGAGCACTTTACTTTGGGTCAATGTTAAATTTTACAATTAATTCATTTGCGGGGATCTGGGTAAAAGAGATTTTGTAGTTATTTTCGTATTTTTATCGTCAAATTATATGAGTAGGGTTTGCACTTCGTGTAAAGTACGTTTCACGAAATTTGTATACGACTTAATTATTTCCTGGGTCGGTCCCATTGCGTCGACAAGAGCCTGGCAATAAACAAGTGAAGTATGAAGGGACGGACTAAGGAAAACAAGTAATGATATGATTTTATTAATGTAATCAAATGAAATAACATTTTTTTTAAATATTACTATATTTATTTACATGTATAATGTCATTCTATAGATAGTTCTGTTTCGCTATCGCTATCCTCATCAAAATTAATTATAATTGGATTAATTATACGATCCAGACTAATATACGAGTTTTCTACAGTTATTACGTGACCGACCGAATTTTTCCAACTACCTTAATTAAAGCATTTTCGTATTAATTCTACAACACTAGAACTTAAAGTCGGAGAAATATTTTCAGACCTAACCAGTGATTTTAACTGGTGCCACATATGCTCTATGGGGTTAAAAATGCAATAATATTGTGGGAGCCGTAGCACTGTATGTCCAATTCTGCCAATGTGTCATAAACATATACTTTTTTTATACAAAATGCCTAAAAGATCACTTTTTTTATAACTTTCTTCAAAATATATATCATTCGCCGCCATGTAGTTCTGAATCTCCAATTTTGTATTATTTGAGCTTGGAGCTTTATGTAATTGGCGACTGTGATATATCACGCTATTCTGAGGAATGTTTGGTAAAAGACAATTCTTGAAGTCCAGTAGTCCACACAAGAGTCTTTAATGTTTTTTGCGGAAAGCCACAAGGCATTTGGAACCCAACCGTTTTCTGACCCAGCATGTAAAATGCATATTCTTTTTCCTTTATTTGACGGAGCTTTTGTTTTACACTTATCGGAAGAATCAGACCAGCCTTTGGATGGTGTTTCGTGCGTATCAAACCAAGTCTCGTCGAGGTAAATTATAGGACGGTTTTCAGAACGGGATTTCCCTACAGAAGTTATATACTCATGACGCCATTTTTGTAAACGGTGGGATTCCATGAGTACTTGGCTTTTGTCAATATTGCGGTATCTGAATCACATTTCCGACAAAACTCTCCAAAGGCTAGTGCGGCTACAACTTATTTAGGTTTCATCATTGGTGAGCCGTTGCTTCAGAGAATGTAATGTAGGTACGCGTTGCTCTTCGTACATGGTGTAGATTTTTCGCCTTATCAAGTCCTTGTCGCTTTCGTCGAAACATTTGGTGAAACCGGCATCTTTACGCTTCTTTCTAGATTTAATGGGATTTGACGCGATTCTTTTCACTGTAGGTAGAAGTATCTTAGTCAAATCAGACGTTTCAGTCGCAGCAGCAATAGCATAAAGTCCTCTGTTGAGTAAAGAAGTATATACTCTTTTTATAATTTCCCTAGCATCGAGAGATAAATGCATTTTCTGCACTGCAACACTAGACGAAGCACCATCAATGGTTTTCCATGGACGCCACATACTGTTTTTATATGTTTGGTAAAATAATATCGGTAATACAACTAAACTCTTCCAGCAAGAAATAGAAGCTAACAAATTTTACCACAAAAAGATATTTAAATATAAATTAAGCAACCTAACCTACCTGATGTGCCTATATTTAATTATAATTATTACAATCCGGTCCTTTTCACATAATAATAACAAACGGTCATAAATAATGGTATCGCCCCAGGTACTTTTACTGCAGTCATTAACTTATATCCATTTTTCGTGGAACAATCTTTACATAGGTGTTAACTGGCTCATGGAGGACATTTGCAGCAATTTATTTGACTCTTGTTCATGGGAGTTCATTATTCAAAGTTTTGAAATCATATGCATTATCAAATCATTGGCATTAATTAATAAAATGAAAAATACAATATTTTTTAACATCCTGTATTTCGAAAACGTAACGACATGCGAAAAACTTTTATATCACATTTTCGTCTTAAAATAAGGTAAGCATTCACCGCTAATTTTTCAGAGAGGTTAGGAAACACCCTGTATACAGTTTAACGTAGATTTTTCATAATTTAACCAAAAAAATCCAGGCCCGTATTAAAAAAATTAAGCTGATGATGGTGACCCAAAGACGAAACGTCACAATAAAGATCTGATGATACCATTTTATGGAAAATAGAAAGTAGCAATGAGAAGGTTACATTTTTGGAAATCTCTTCGAACAATGTCAGGAAAAAATAAACATCGAAACACAATATTTTTGATTTTTCCAAATATTTAAGAAGCCCCTATATTTATTTTTGATTTCTTTGCAGCATATTATTGGGTTTATAATTACGGCCCAATATAACTGACTTCGTATCTCTTACCGTTCCCGAAATCCCAAAGAAGAACCCAAGCGGTCACCTATCCAATTACTAACCGCGCTCAACGTCGCATGACTTCATCGATCGATGATATGTTTCCTGTTATGTTACGAAAATTATTTCATTTATGCATTTTATTCTTGTAAAAATATTTTCTCAATACTTCATTTAAACTTGGTAATTTTTACAATAAATACGTAAATAATTGCCATTTTAATATATTTAACCACTGGAATTATAAATAAATTATACAATCGTTGTAAAATTTACAATATATTTTAATAATTAACTTGGTTTTACTAAATTTATTAGAAATTCTATCTATACTTTTTTCTAAATTACACTGGCCAACACACATTTTGGTGCCGGCGATTTTTTAATTGTTCCTGGGTAATTTTTGGGTGGAGAATCCGAAATAGCCATCAGATTTTGTCTATCAGATCTAGTTTTTAAAATAGGAATTATTTACTTTTTTTAACCTCTATTATATATTTTACGTTACAACTATGACTATTGCCAGTAACAAAACAAATACATATATAATTAAATATTTATTATGAAAAGTAGCTTAACATACATTCATACTCATATTAGTCACTATCACCTACAAATTTTCTTTTATACGACTTTCATTCGCATGGAGTTTACCGGTGTAGTCTCGCTGAAGGCTCCTTTTCTCTCTTACGATCAAATGTAACATTAGTGCCTGGATAAAGAAGGTTCTATTCTTTTAATCTGGATACAAGTAATTCAGCACACTCCTTTGAGAGGTATAGGTCTCTCACGAGATCGTTCAGTTCTTGTTGATTAAAACACTCAGGAGTTGTTAAATCTGCTTCAAATTCGCTGTCGTTTTCTGATTGCATTTTTTGAACGTCATCAGACGTTGATGTTTCTGTATCATCTTCCGGGATTTCAGGAAGACTGCTGAAGGTTGGAATGGGTATTTCCTTAGAGTGCGGTACAGGTCTTCTTGCAGAATCTAGATCAGGATTTTTCCGTTTATGTCGATTGTTCCTATTTATGCCTTTAATATTAACGAGACAAAAATAGCAGTCATCATAATGGTTATGTGGTTCCCTCCAAACCATTGGTACACCAAATTTCAGGCACTTTCTGTTTCCAATTGTCCACTGTCGCAAATGTTCAACACATGTTTTACAAACCACATGTGGAGCCCAGGATTTATCTTGATCTCCTAAATGAACGCCAAAATAGGCAAGATAAGACCTTTTCACAAATTCAGAAATAGTTTTTCTACTTTCTTTCAAAGTGTATTCGCCACATACATAACAAAAAACATCTGGATGGTTTACACAGCTACGCCTGCTGGAGGATGTCATTGTTTTAGTTTTAACACTATAAAACGACGAAAATGTACACAAAATTATGACACAACTTTATTTGCAAAAACTACACAATATACTAAGTCGAGAAGGATAAAGGTAGACCAAGGTACTATGTTTCCAAAACCAATTAGTCGGGGTTGAGCAGGTATGGGGAGATCGGATCATAGGGAATTCCAAATATAAAATAGGTAATAAAATTAATAGGATTAAGTAGGAATATTGGTTTACTGACAATTTCAGGTATATTTGACTAATTAGATCCTAGTTTTGAATACCAAATTTCTATTTTGAATTTTAAAGAGATGTAGATTTATTTATTTTTGCCTTTTATTAGAACTAAATTCAATTAGTCTCTATCTCAAAAACTAGAGCTGATAGAAAATATCTGATGCCAGTTTTAGAATCAGCACGTTAAATATATCTAAAATCAGTTCTCACATCTCAGGCACCAAAAATTTTTTTTTATTTTGTTGGCCTGTGATGTATACATATACTGGGTGTCCGCTAATTAATAGTACATGAAAAAACCACAGACTCCTTACGTAAAAATATTAGGCTTTAATTATACTTATCTATATCCGAAAGTTGATATTAACTGAGATACAGGGTGTTAAAGTTAAAAATTCATATTTGTTTTTATCTAATAACTTTGAGAGAAACTAACGTTTTTTTACAAAATTCGGAAATTGTGGTTTTTTAGGATGAGAAATTAATTTTTTATATACAATTTTAATGTACAATGTAGGGGGCGCTGTATGAGGCATTTTCGCACATTCATACGGTCATAACTTTTTTGTGCCTCAGTGTATTTAAGTTTTTAACGAAAATAATACTTTTCTCATATTCAGTAGGCAAAAAAGGTATACTTCAGTTCAGATCGCCCAGAGTAACCGTTTCGGAGATATTTGCATTTTAATTGTTTAGTTCACCATGCCCAATTATTGGTAATTTACAAAACAACATTTTTTCTTAAATAATCTATGAGAAAACAAATGAAATTTAGAGATGCAGTTGCTATAAAACCTCCATGTTGTTATTTGATTGTTTATTGTTTATAAGATAATGTTTCATTTTTGAGTTTATCGTAAATTAAGAAACAATTCCGAGACACAATTTGTTTCCAAACCCAGAAATGCAAAAGTAAAAGGACTCTTAAGTGTATTGAAGTGAATGGAACACATTTTGAACAGTTTTTGTCAAAAGCAGATCTGTTTTATGATTAAATCTCTTATTGATTATAAAATGAAATATTACAAGTTACTAGTCACTTAGTTTACGTTTGTTTCATTGATGTCGTTTTCTTTCGGCACGATATTTTCTAGGGTCAAAGTTATTTTACGTTAAGAACAAGTTAAAGAACAATCCAATTTTTGTATGTATTATTCCCAATTACTATTATTAAAACATTAATTATCATATAAAAGTTAAGTGGTAAGAAGTATTAGAGCTAGCGTACTAAACAATTTACTTATTATTTATTTATTTAAAATAAGAAATATCTCCGATACGGTAACACTGGGCGACCTGAACTTAGTATACCTTTTTTATGTAATAAATATGAGAAAAGTATTATTTTCATTAAAATCTTAAATACACTGAGGCACAAAAAAGTTATGACCGTATAAATGTGCGAAAAATGCCGCAGATCTACATTATACATTAAAATTTCACAAAGAAATCAATTTTTCGTCCTAAAAAACTATAATTGCCAAATTTTGTAAAAAAAGCGTTTGTTTCTCTCAAAGTTATTACAGGAAACAAAAATGAAATTTTACACCCTGTATCTCAGTTAATATGAACTTTAGGATATTGGTAAGTATAATTAAATCCTAATATTTTTATGTAAGGAGTCTGTGGTTTTCCATGTACCATTAATTAGCGGCTATATACAATATTATTTTGGAAAAGATTAATAATGAAAATTTTAACTAAAATAATATTTTGTAGGAATTTATACAATTAAATCTTTAATAATTTTACTATAGTGTTGTGTTTGTTCTGCGCACATACATTCGTTCTAAAATTAAAAATATTTACTTTATTGTAATAAGTATATTAGAAATCCCAACTATCAGTGGCGGCTCGTGACCTATGATAGAGGGGTTCACAAGTATGGTGAAATTTTTCGTTTTAAATGTAGAAAGAAAAAAAGTAATAAGAAAATGCGTTAAAAAAAACATATTTTTATTTATTTTTTAATTTTACACAAGGAAATACAACTTTTGGAAAATAAAAAAGGTTTTCTAAGTGTGTATGGCTGTCGGATCTTATACAGTCCACTACTGATACTATACTAAAGCCATCTACGAGCTATCAAGGAAACCGAAAGAGTCCAATACTACTACCGCCATCTACGGCTACGTCAGTAGGCGCAACCAAGACGAGACCAATAGTTAACTGTTTTATGACGAGAACGAATCGAGCCACGAGACTGACAAGTTGGCATTCTTCATATTTTCAGTGTTTTTTAGTTTAAATCCTTAAATAAAATGGTTTAAAATTATATCGAGTACATTTATCGACCATACACAATAGTGCTTAAACGTAAAGTCCATTCTTCGGTTCTTAATTGTAGAAAGTTATTCAATAACAGCCTCATTAAGTTTGGAATACCCTCTATAATTTTTTTTTCATATATTTCATTTTTAAACTTTCTAATAAAGTCCCTAGATTTACCCTTTGTGGTCTGCATTAAATTAATTTCGGGTTTAGGTGTTCCCGCATTCTTCACTTCAATTTTTTGCTCCAAACTCAAAGAGCCAAAGTTATTTCTTAAATAGTCCACCGTCAACTATTCATTTTAACTTAATAAATATATAATATTAAAATATTAAAACATACACGCTCGAATTTCTAACTAAATGCACGAACAGGCAACAGCGTACACAAAAACTGTGCCCCTTTTCCATGTTACATCGCCACAGCCCCGCTATCCCCCGCTTCCACCCGCCACCTGTTACTACAGAGAAACTGCACTACTTAATCGCACGTGCGAGCAAGTCTCGTCATAATCGTAATTTGCCTCGACCGAGGCACGGTTGCCGGATTTATACAGTTTGGTTTGACGGGATGATAAAATATTAGAGAGGGTCGGACTTTTTTAGTTTGAAGGTGCGATAAAATATTAGGGAGGGTCGGACTTTATACGATAAATAATATTCAATGAATATTAATTAATATTTTTTATTCGTTTTGTTTTGGGGGTGCACGTGCGCATGTGCTCCTATGGAAGAACTGTCACTGCTAACTATAGTTTTTTTTTGCAAATTATGTTTACAATATTATTTTGGTACTTTTGGTTACTAATAAAAAATATAATTAATACTATTTTATAGGAAATTTTAAAATAAAATCTTTACTATAATAATTTTACCAGTCTTTAATCCGTACAGTCCCTATCAACCGAACAAAAACGAAAACTTTTAGAGAAAAAGGTCATTATCGTTAAAAAATAAAAACAAACCAAATCGATACCGTACGCCAATGGCTCTTGAAATTATCCTATCAAAAATATTCTTTAACGAAACTTTCGCCTGTAAAAAAAGCGTACAAAAGTTTTGTAGGTGCGTGCGTACGGGGAGGAGTCAAGGAGCGCCGTTTCGAAACACGACGCTCAGCGTCGTCCCGCAGTGGCGTATGGCGTCTTGTGCTGTGAATATGAGGCGCTCAAAGTGCGCGTCGCGGAATACGCTCGTCGCGGCCGTCGTCGTAGTGTTAACCTAGTTATTATGGCTTCTTCCAGTAGGTACTCTTCGTACAACTGCTTAACAAGTTGGGATAGCTACGACAGAATTCCGAGGTTTGGATTTTTTTTATGTAAATAATTACAATCAACAACACTGGTTTAGAAAGAACCGAAACGAAGTTTTTTTTAACAGTTTTTCAAACTTACTTAGGTTTGTGTCAAGGCGCATAAAAATTGTCGTAACTGAAATTTTCTCTGTGACTGAAACCAAGTTTTTTCTTAATTTTTTTAAAAGACCCCGCACGGAAGATATGGGAATCGGCCCTCGGTTAAAAACTTTGATACTCGGGGATTATCCAAAAATCGATACTGATCAAAAGTATCCATGGGCCCGAGGTCCGAAAATAAACAGGGTGGCCCAAAAAAGTGTGGCAACATAATGCTGTATTTTTAAATGGGACACCCAGTATTTTATTGCATATTTAGGTTCGTATTAGTGTCCTTTATAATGGCCTATTTCATTTGGTTATGTAGTTTAAGAGTAATAAATTAAAAATTAAAAAAAAAAGTTTTGCAGTCTTAGAAAAAAGTTCAAAAAAAATAACTAAAATAACTTTTCAAACCAAGGCATTGGGTGGAATTTAAGATAAGAGGTCTAGAGATACTGTGAATATATAGCGGTTATCTATTTTATACAGGGCGTTCATAATTAGTTTTCAAACACTACACAAATAATTTTTTTTTATTAATTTTTATTTCATCTGAAATGTTGAGGAATGTAAATAGGTAATTTGAAGAGCATATTAACATGTGTTCAGATCAACATGGTAGGCATTTTGAACATTTACTGTAGTTTACAATTATTAATCTAGTCGCCTATGCTTAATTTTCATAAATTCCATTCATTCACAATAAAAGCTGTATTTAAACAACATAATTTATGAAAGGAATTATTTCGAGAACGGCTAGAAAGAACTTATATGCTTCCATTACAAAAAAAGCAATGCTTATGAGTTCTACATCCAATAGCCAAATAATATACAGGGTGTTCCATTTGACAATTATTTTGAAATGTGTCGTGTTTGACACCAAATTATGGACACCCTGTATAAAACAGAAAAACGCTATTATACTCACAGTATCTCTAGACCTCTTGTCTGAAATTCCACCCAATGCCTTGATTATAAAAGTTATTTTAGGTATATTTTTTTTTAACTTTTTTCTAAGACTGCAAAACTATTTTTTTTATTTTTAATTTATTAGTCTTAAACTACATAACCAAATGAAATAAAACTTTAGGCAATTATAAACGACACTAATAGGAACTTAAATATGCAATAAAATACTGGGCCATTTAAAAAAATACAGTGTTATGTTGCCACACTATTTTGGGCCACCCTGTATATTTTTAGACCTCGGGCCCATGGAGACTTTTGATCAGCATCGATTTTTGGATAATATCCCCGAATATCAAAGTTTTTAACCGAGGGCCGATTCAAATATGGTCCTTTCAGAGTTTTAAAAAAATTATATCAGTACCTTTATGACGACAAAACAGCAAGATGCTATAATTTTTTTCTTGCTTGTAAATTTATTTCTTGGGTTCAACGAAAAGCTTATGTTCCTTATGGCAAAAATATCAATTTGCAGATATTCGAAAGGTGGACTTTTATTTTATATTAAGATTTGTGAATCGAACAGATACAGTGTATCCAGGAAAATGTTGGAAATCTCCCGGATATGAAGAAAACAAGTGAATAGAGAGTAACTACAAATTCATATAAACTTTTTTCGTATAGGCCTCCTCTTCGGAGATATGGGCTCCCAAAGAGCTCCAATAGAATCAAGTTTTTTACACATAATTATTAAACCAGAAGGTATATTTAATTATTTTTTTTAATATGATATATACCAGGTAAGACCCTTCAAATTACTATCCAAGAAAGTGTTGTGAATTACTCACAGCTGCAGGGACGGACTAGCTGTGACACTTAGTACCTCTTTTTCTTAACGCCCTGTATGATAAGAAATTTATTAAATTGCCGGTTACTACAAACAGCATTCATAAAAATAGTTAATTTGGAACTAAAATCAGATAATCGATAATCGCCAACATCTAAAAAACGCCCTGAAGTTATGCACCATACTTAGGTAGCACCCTGTATGATACAGGGTGTCCCATTTTTGACACATTTATAGGGTTTTGTTTTCTCCGTTATTGTTAGCGCTATCAAAAAAGTAATGTAGGTGTTATGTCTTCTTTTGGGTCAAACTTAAAATAGTAAAATAAAAATTTGAAAATTTTTGCCCGCTTACGAGATACGGGGGGAAATCAAAAAATTGGCAATTTCAAAATTACCCTATATTTTCTTAGTTAAAAGAAATATAGAAAAATGTTCTATACAGAAGCTTCTTTATAATCATTGTTGAATAAACTACCGTTTTCAGAATAAGTATACGGGGTCAGGTAAGAAAGTTATCGGACCTCTAACCTCATTTTTTAAATGGAACACCCTGTATATTTTAATCTAAAAAGATAGCATTTTAAACTCTCTTTTCAAATATATAACACACCATGGACGATAGATATCATCAAATTTTTCAAAATGTCGATAAGTCTTTTTCACAATTGAATATGTAAAAAATGAAATTGACGTTAAATATTAATAACAACTAGAATGTCAACATAGTTGTCTCTAGGATATTAGTTTTTGTTTCATTACCTACTTTGGTTTTAAGGTATAAAGTTTAAATAAATCGCATAGGAAACCAATATCATCCATGGTGTGTTATATACAGGGTCCGCAAACGAAGCGTGGACGGAAGATTAAATCGTTATCGAAGAACTTATCAACAATATTGAAACAGCTTGAGATATTGGATTAAAAGCGGCATGGTTTAAAAATATTTTACATTATACTGGGTGGCCCAAAAAAGTGTGACAGCATAAAGTTATATTTTTTTAAATGGGACACCCAGTATTTTATTGCATATTTAGGTTCGCATTACTATCGTTTATAAGTGCCTCAAATTTTATATAATTTGGTTATTTAGTTTCGGAGAAATAAATTAAAAACTAAAATAAAAAGTTTTACAGTCCTGAATAAAAAAATGAAAAAAAACAATCCAGAACTATTTTATTTACCTCGGCATTGAGCGAAATTTATGAGAAGAGGTCTAGAGATACTATGAATGTAATTGCGTTTATTTATTTTATACAGGGTGTTCATAATAAGCTTTCAAAAACCCCACATTTTAAAATAATTTCTCTCAAGTTTTTCAAATGGAACACCCTGTATATTATTTAGCTATTTGACGTAGAATTCATAGACAATTTTTTTTTGTAATACAAGCATATAAGTTATATCCAGCCGTTTTCGAAATAATTGTAAATATCATAAATTATGTTGTTTAAATAGAGTTCTTATTGGGAAATTTTGTTATAGGCGACTAGATTAATAATTGTAAACTAAACTAAATGTTCAAAATAGCTTCCTTTTACTTAATTTAATGATTTTCCTCTACTGCCAACAGAACTCTTAATTATTCATTTTCTTCATTAATAACGGGTTTATTGATTATCATCCTTTTTGTGTACGCAGTGCTTCCTGTTGCTACAAATCTTTGAAATAACTTCTCGAAGGTTTTTGGTCTCGGCTTTCTCTCAATATCTGGATACCTTTCAGCATACATTCGGCTCGCGAGGAGGCAATTTCTTGCACATTATAAAAATCATATTTACCATTTCTAAAATTCGACATTTTGTCGTTGTTTGTACTTAACAAATGTAAATAATTTTATTTAACTGTCATAGTGACAATCTAAACAAAAAGAAATCATGGCAACTCGATTAGGAATAAAAAATAAAATTAAATAATAAAAGTAGCAAAAAAGTATGCTTTTAAAATTTATATCGAAATAACTTAAATACGGTAAACTCTAAGAGTAAAAGGAAGCTATTTTGAACTTTTACTTTAGTTTACAATTATTAGTCTAGTCGCCTATAACAAAATTTCCCAATGAAAACTCTATTTAAACAACATAATTTATGATATTTATAATTATTTCGAAAACGGCTGGATATAACTTATATGCTTGTATTACAAAAAAAAATTGTCTATGAATTCTACGTCAAATAGCCAAATAATATACAGGGTGTTCCATTTGAAAAACTTGAGAAAAATTATTTTAAAATGTGTGGTTTTTGAAAGTTTATTATGAACACCCTGTATAAAATAAATAAACGCAATTACATTCATAGTATCTCTAAACCTCTTGTCATAAATTTCACTCAATGCCGAGGTTAAAAAAAATAGTTCTGGATTGTTTTTTTTGATTTTTTTATTCAGGACTGCAAAACTTTTTTTTTTAGTTTTTAATTTATTTCTCCGAAACTACAAAACCAAATTAAATAAAATTTGAGGCACTTATAAACGATAGTAATACGAACCTAAATATGCAATAAAATACTGGGTGTCCCATTTAAAAAAATAAAACTTTATGCTGTCACACTTTTTTGGGCCACCCTGTATAATGTAAAATATTTTTAAACCATGCCGCTTTTAATCCAATATCTCATACTGTTTCAGTATTGTTGATAAGTTCTTCGATAACGATTAAATCTTCCGTCCACGCTTCGTTTGCGGACCCTGTATTTGAAAGGAGAATTTATAATAGTATATTTTTAGATTAAAATATACCGGGTGTTCCATTTAAAAAAATCAGGATAGGTCCGATAACTTTTTTTCCTGACCCCGTATACTTATTCTGAAAACGTCAGATTATTCAACAATCAATATAAAGAAACTTCTGTATAAAACATTTTTCCGTATCTCTTTTAACTAAGAAAATATAGGGTAATTTCGAAATTGTCAATTTTTTGATTATCCCCCGTATCTCTTAAACGAGCGAAAATTTTCAAATTTTGATTTTATCTTTTTAAGTTTGTCCCAAAAAGAGTACATGACACCTACATTACTTTTTTGATAGCACCAACAATTACGGAGATACCCTATAAAAGTATCGAAAATGAGACTCCCTGTACAAAGCCCTATATAATTTTTGTAGTTAATTAAAACTCGGGTATCTTTTAGAATAAATTGTTGGGGTATAGCTATTTATGACGAAAGTTAAAAGGGTTATTTCCGAGGTTATACTTTCTTCGGGAGAATTTTACCAGAAAATATTTCAGTTAGCAAATTAATCGTACAGTTTTACACGTCGCCTCCAGGAACAATTCAAACTTTGTTAAAAGTTTGAAATATAGGGTGAAATCAGCATGACGTTCCACCCAACCATTTGTTGCTTTTAAAATTATACCGGAAGCTGTCATTTCACGTATATTTTATAGGTTGAAAAAACTTTTTATTTTGCATTTTTTCAAGAAAATAACATTCATTCATTGCTAAGGGTTCTTTATTAACATTCATAACAGGGAATGGAACTATTCGCCGTCGCCGTTTTGCCGTCGCCGGCGCCGGTTCGCCGGCGGGACAGTTCGCCGGCAACCGATTCGCCATGGGCCGTTTCGCCGTCAAGTAGAAATTAATAAAATACGTAATAAAGGGTGTTTATGATATACATTGCTAAATTATTTGAAAAAGTAAAATAATATAAACTTCTAAGATATTATACTATAAATATACAGTGTGTTCATTTGAAAACTTCCCACCACGGATTTATCGAAAACCACTGATTAAAAGAAAAAACGCCGAGACACGTCAAAAGATTTGCCAAAGGGAACAACTTTTTAACCAAAACTACTTCACCCCCTTTTACCCTCTGGCACCCGGGGTCATCCCCTTAAAAATTTTAAATGACAAGGGGTAGCAAGTAATAGCTTGTTTGAAAGGTCTTTCAAAGTGCTTTATTTTGACGTTTGATTAGAAAATTAGAAAACTTTTTACCGCCTTCTTTTTATCAACACAGATAACATGGGCGAACTGTTTTTATTCTTATACCTCTTTAGTTTTTTTATACCTGTTTAGTTTTTTATAGTTGCTAAGCGAAAGAAACAATTTAATTTGCTGTCAGTTACCTTTGTGACAATCTTGGGATAGTGAAAATTAATTTATTGATTCAGATTTTACTTCCAAAATGGTTTACACACTAGCGGAAAGAGTGGAAATGATTCTAATTTATGGTGCCCAAAATCAATGTGCTCGGCAAACTGCCGTTACATTTAACGCCAGACATCCGAAAAAGATAACTTCGCATAGGTATGTTTTGGACCTTGTTACTAAATTTACTCAAACTGGATCTATTGCAAATAAAAAACGTAATCATCGTAGAGTTTTGGATGAAGTCGCTCAAGTTGAAGTTTTGGGTCATTTTGCCATAAATCGTTATACTTCATTACGCAAAATTGTTGATGTGACTGGTATTTCATTAGGCTCTGTACACACAGTTACTAAATTACATAAATTGCATCCATTCAAAATGAAAATATTGCAAGAGTTAACCGAAGATGATTTCGATAGGCGAGTTGAGTTTTGTGAACAAATGACTGCAGTGATTAATGATAATACCATTCATGTAAAGAATATCTGCTGCAGTGATGAATGCACATTTAATCTAAATGGATTTGTTAATAAGCATAACTGCAAGTATTGAAGCAATGAAAATCCTCATGCTTTTATAGAAGGGCATACTCAGTACCCCCAAAAAATTAATGTATGGGCAGGCATTTTAGGAAAGAAAGTGATTGGGCCATTGTTTATTAATGGAAATTTAAATGGAGGCATTTATTTAGATATGTTGGAAAATACCATCAATCCGCTTATCACTGAAACCATTGAAAACTAAATCGAAGACGATGGAAACCCTATATTTGATGAGGCTGAAATATATTTCCAGCAAGACGGCGCTCCTCCTCACTAGGTTCTTCCGGTTCGGCAATGGCTAGACGACGAGTTTCCAGATAAATGGATAGGGCGAAGAGGGCCTATAGAATGGCCTGCTAGATCTCCTGACTTGACGCCATTAGACTTTTTTCTATGGGGCCATTTGAAAACTATTGTGTTCACTCCCCAACCTAACAGTTTGAATGAACTTCGTCAACGCATCACCCAAAGCTGCCATGATCTCCCACAACATGTTTTTGAAAATGTCCGTCAGGAATTTGAAAATCGCCTATATCATTGTTTGGCTAATAACGGGCAACATTTTGGACACTTATTGAAATAAAAAGTGATATTTTCGTGTGCTTTTTTTTCTATCTGAACATATTAAGATAAATAAAGATTTTTCTAATTTTCTCGAAAACGAATCGACCGATTTAATTTTAAAAAAATCAAACGTCAAAATGAAGCACTTTGAAAGACCTTTCGAACAAGCTATTACTTGCTATCCCTTGTCATTTAAAATTTTTAAGGGGATGACCCCGGGGGCCAGAGGGTAAAAGGGGGTGAAGTAGTTCTTGGTTAAAAAGTTGTCCCCTCGTTGGCAAATCTTTTGACGTGTCTCGGCGTTTTTTCTCTTAATCAGTGGTTTTCGATAAATCCGTGGTGGGAAGGTTTCAAATGAACACCCTGTATAAAACAAAATTATTGCATTTCATAATTATGGGCTAAACCTCTGAGATATTCTGTTATATTATCGTTTCTAAAATTGTTTACTAACGATAAAATTTTTTTGTTTTGCTATTTGGACTTATGTGATTTACTAATTAAGCTGACGATATATTGAAGTTGAATTCCAAGAACCCTAATTACAAATTTTATTACAGTACTATATCATAGAATGGGGTACAATTTTAAATATATTAATGTGAAATTCTAGTAACCCTAATTACAAATTTGATTAAACTAATGTTATAGAATAGGATGCACTGTAAAATATATTTAAGTTAAATTCCAATAACCATAATACAAATTGTGATGCACTATTAATAAGGTTTGTTCGGGATTGTTCAATGTAATAATTTTGTTTTATATATTTATAGTATAGCCTAATATCTTAGAGGTTTATATTATTTTACTTTTTCAAATAATTTAGCAATGTAATAATAAACAACTTTTATTACGCATTTTATTAATTTCTACTTCGGCTGCCGGCGAACCGACGAAGGCAAAACGGCGACGGCGAATAGTCCTAGACCCTTCATAACATGTTTTGCTTGTAATAAAAATACGAATGCCAACGACTAATTTCAGTTTCAACATGCAGGGTGTCTAAAAGATGCATAAATCCAAAAAATTATAATTTCAGAGGAAAATGGTAACAAATGGCGATCTTTTCGAATAATTATTCTTTTTAATTGTTAATTGTGTATTAAATAAACAGTATTTTATGTTTCGATGGTGTGTACTTTTGCAAATATTTGGGTTGTTCCTTTTTTGGGACACTCTGTTTGTTGAAACTCATATTAGTCGACTCCATTCCTATTTTCATTACAAGCAAAAAATGTTACGAGAACAATATTTTCTCAAAAAATGCAACATAAAAATAATATTAATATCGGCGACACACGTCAATTTAATTATCAAGGGGGTTGCTTTTATAGAATTTTTGCTGCTTTCTTGGTTTAAACCCCTGGGAGGGTTAGGTATTGCCATTACAATCTTAAATTATCAAGGGGGTTGCTTTTATAGAATTTTTGCTGCTTTCTTGGTTTAAACCCCTGGGAGGGTTAGGTATTGCCATTACAATCTTAAATGGGTAGGGAGTTAAATCGCGCATCATTTTAAAGCTTGTTTAAATCTCTTTCCAATAACTAGCACTAAGATTTATGGTGTTTAGGTTATTATTAAAAAAAAAATGTATTGAGTCCTCTTTTAATTCAACAACAATTATATATTTTTCATCTATGAATTATTTACTTATAATGCCTTAGGAACGGTTGCTATGAACATCATCATAATATCATAGGAAATATTAGCGGGCGATAAAGTTCATAAAGCCAGGTAATTGTTATTAAAGAAAATATTGAACAAAGTTGGTATTTATTTTTATAGTTGTTTTTACATAATATTATTCTGTTTTACCTATGTTAAATGTACAGTTTTTGAATTTTCCTGAGAATGAAGCTGGACCAACTATGAAATTTTGATACTCCATCGCTGAGTTTCTCATCGATGTCCATGTGGATTCCTGCTGTATTTCAACATTAATTAACATATTTTCTTTTTCGGTAACAGAGCTATCTATCGTTTTTGCTATTCGCCTCTTCGAAGTGATGCTTTCCACTATATATCCCTCCGCTACGCTAGTACTCTTCCACTTTCCGTGTAGCTTAAGGGTTGCAAGGGAAGCAGCACACTCGATGTGTGGACGAGGTCTGAAGTAGGCAATGTCCTGTATATTCCTTGGCCTTTTCTAAATTATGAAATTTTGCTATGATCGCAGAAACACGTCCTAGTATATTTTTATCCACATGCATAGCTATGCATTTACCATTTCGGTATGTAAGGAAAATTTGTATTCCTTAATTCCTTTTGGCCTGAATGCAAGGTACTGTCTACCCAATTTTAAGGCATCTGTTTGGTCTTCTTTGATTATAGTAAATTTTTTTGGAGTCGCAGTTTTAGTTTCTGGTACCTTGACAAGCATAACCGGCACCTTATCCTCAATATCATCAATGGTCATTTTTACTATCGCATCCCGCCTTAGGCCGCCAAAAACTTCCATTACGAGTACCAGTTTATGCAACAGGAATATATCATTCGGCGCATTTTTGATAAAAGTTAAAATTTGTTCAACTTCCAAAACTTTTGACTTTTTAGGAAGATATCCCTTTGATTTAACTTTTAAAAATTCTATTAATTGACAATATCAACTATAAGTTCAGACTTCACCTGGGAATATTTTATCCAAATGCTATTTGGGATATATTTTTTCGATTAAAATAAAGTAAAAATAATTTAAAAATTGTTATTATCAATAAAAAAGGGTTGCATACCAATTACTGAAAGTAAGCCATCATTACTGTTTTAGCAATCACCGCAATTTGTTTTTTTTATTTTAAATTGTACAAAATTTTCATACTCCTCGTCCTACAGGACTTTAGACTTTGCGGGTAATAAGTTTTCCTGAGCTTTTTCAGCATTTTCTAAAATATTTTGTGGAATTTCCATATTATTGTTTATAAAACGTAAAAGACGCTTAGAATAAACAACCCTTAGCAACCGTCAACCTTATTCACAACGAATACTGATAACCAGGAAGAAGACAAACTACCGTGTTAAATAATCGAAGCAGGCATGATACTGCGACATCCATTATGCTTGGCGCGCACGTGCTTTTCAAATGTCACTTTTGTCCAAATTTTTATTACTGTCAACATTTTAAAGTGACATTTAAGCAAAGAAAACATCAAACCCTTTCATTTGATTTACTAAGTAGAGAAAATCAAATATTAGGATTTTGACATAGGTTTTCAGCTGTAAATATCGCTTTAAAATTGTCCTTACATACTTTTATATTATTATTGAGCTAGCAACGAAACTAGAAATAAAGAATTCAGAGATTGAAGGTTGTAATTAGTTTCATTAAAAAATAGGAAATAAATCAAAATTTACATAAAATATTTTACGATCTTCAACTTCAAACAAATCAAGGTAAATACAATAAATATGTACAGCTACTAACCAAGTAAATATATCCACCATTATTATGATTATGGGCTTCCAATTTGTTTGTTTCGTAGCATACTCCTGGCAACATTAGTAATCGAAGTCCTCTGTTCAGTCATTATGGGATTCTCAATTAAACTATGAAAAGAAAGAATTATTATAATAATATATTACCGGACTTCTGACTACGGGTTAATATAACTAAGCTGTAAATATTATGTTGTAGCTTTTGACTCGTAGATTGTAAAATTTAAGTAAAATTCGGTTCTAAAAATGTGTTTGTTGCTAGTTTGCGTGAGAAGTTTGGGACATAATGGGACAATTTTATAATGTAAAATAACAATAACGAATAAAAATTAGTTAAAAAATATTTCAATCATAAATTACTTACCTGCAACAAAACGAAAACGTCCGTTTTCGTGAAAAGAATAGAAAATTAAAAATTATTTTAGAATTTAATGACGCTTCCTCCACCATTTTCAATCACATTATAAATCATATGTTACTTGATTTTATCCCCTTCCAGACGAAGGATGTTCGGTTGTGAAATAATTTAAGAACGTGTACTGCTCGCATTCTATGTCTGTCTCTGTCTGCATCAACCTTCTCCGATTCAATAAAGGAAGACAAATATGGCCTAGATTAAATCGAACAAACCCAAAGTCTGATATTGACACAGAACGATCGACACAAAAGGATAAACGTATGGAGTAACCTGCCTGGCTGTGACGTCACTTGCACGGCCTACTTATATGCTTCGATCCCCGCCATAAGCGGTCTCACCGGGCTGCTGAATTCTACAAATTGACGAAAATAGGTAAAAAAAATGGAGGAATTCAACTAAGTTACTAAACTATACCAATAATATAAAATTAAAGAAACTAGCTCGGGTTAGTTGCTTTCGCCTTACGGGCAGTATAGTCTACTTAACGTCTTTGTACATAAATAACTACTAGAATTAGAACCCGAACAAAATCCCCTATAGATCAGAGACTACACATAATTGAGCATCTCTGTATTTAGTTTGCGACCTACTACTTTCTGTCTTTCCCTTTTATAGTCTAATGTTGCTCTTAAACGGATCATACATTTTCTTTAACAGTAAGACGATTTTATTTGTGATAAAAAGCTAAAAGCAACTGTACACGAAAAATACATTTTCTTGAATAAGTGAGCGGTATAGAAAGAATTCGATTTTGTCCCGATCGTTTATTAAGTAACAAAAATAACTACGAGATAACAACACAAATTGAGAGTGATTGTATTTATGTTTAATATGTCTTTGATCAATATTTCTCAGCAAACTGTTAAATTTGCATATTAAATAGTAGGTAGAATGTAAAAGTACATACAGGTAATTAGAGTTATGCATTAATGGATGGTAATTGTATTACAACTAGAATTACGTACCGTATACAGAGTGTTACAAATTCGTTCTTCACCATTGGGATCTCGTAAAAAACTTATTTTTTAAAAATATTATATATTATATTATATATTATTATATTATATACGGGCCTGGATTTTCTTGTTTAAATTATGAAAGAGGATCGAAATCTACGTTCAGCGGTACTTTTCCGACGTTTTCTTCCTTAAATTGACCATCTTCATTAAAATACTCCTAGTACGATCCTTTAATTTACTTTTGTAAAACTTCACCCTCTAAAGTCAGCATTTTCTTAAGACTTTCAAAAGAGGCATTGAGTTTTACGTTTGCGAATTATACCGAATTAAAAAAAAGTAAATTACAGGACCGTACTAGGGGTATTTGAACATGGTCAATTTAAGGAACAAAACGTCGGAAGACCAGTAAATGTTGTATATCACTGAACGTAGATTTCGGTCATCTTTAATAATTTAAATACAAAGATCCAGGCCCGCATTCCAAAAAAATTAAGTTGGTGATGGTGACGCAAAGACGAAACGTTGCATAAATGATCTGATAATGCCATCTTGTGGGAAATAAAAAGTAGCGATATTTTTGATTTTTGTGCGGCATATTATTGGGCCCATAATTACCCAAGTTTGCCCAATTTAACCGACTTCGTATCTCTTACCGTTCCTCAAATCATAAAGGTGAAGGCCGAATTTGTAACACTCTGTATACTTTCCCTACGATATATTTATTAATTTTAAAATACAATTAGGCTTTAATATTATTTTCTTTAGTAACGTGAGTATGAAAAATGTTAGTGTTTCTATCCTTTTTCCCCGGTATTTGTGATAGCAGCCGCCTATGACTCTCTTATTCGGGTTTGTTCCTCTTCTAAAACTCAATATCGTCGGCCTAATATAAAAAATGCATTAATAAAATTTTATCAAATTTGAGATTTCAGCGGAATCTGGTAGAGGGCAGTGGCTGAAGCTAGAAGTTAATATTCTCAGTTTATGAAAATTGCGACTAGATATATCCAAAAATATTAGTATAAAATCCGCATAAGTCTCACAAATATTGAAATAACTTCTCTTAGTTTTCAAGTAAATTGGTCGTAAAATTAACGCAAAGGTAAGCCTACAAGTGAATGTTAATTATACAGGGTTTGTTCGGGTTTGTTCCATAAATGGCGTTTTGAATTATTAAGCGAAATATACACTTTATATGAAATCTGAAAATTTACGTGGCCGCTACTGACGATGTTCGCAATCAATAAATTATTGAGGCAGTGTCAAGTCTCAAAGGAGGTGAGCGCATTGTAGTCGGTGTTGTCATAGTACAACACAGAATTGTAAACGCACGTGTTCAGTTTTTGATAACAAGACGTCTTTAACCGGCGTAATCACTTCCTTTTCAAACTTGTTAGGGAAAAAAACTACTATTTTAAGGTACATACTCTCTTACCTTCGATTTTATTCTAAAATAATCCGTTTTATAATTAAATTCCATAAAAAAAATAAAACACAGTCTTGCAACAGAACCAACAGTAGATAATATCACACAAATTTGAAATCGCCTAACAAGATTTATTATTATGAATTATTTCATATTCAAAACGTTTAAAATTCGTATACATTAAGCACGCGGAACCTTCGACAACGTCATCCCAACATCCAATATCGAAACATACTGAAGCAACGATACTAAAGGTTAAACATATCAGTACGCGCGCGGCGGTTATCCTAGCAAGGGCGAGACACTCGGTGTGATCTGGCATCACCATAGTTTACTCTAGTGACCTACATTGTTGCTAACTGAAATCACATGGTGTGACAGCACAGGCTGTAGGCAAGAAGGGTATTTACCTTAGTATTTAGATATTGGATTAAAAAAAAGTATGTAGACTTCCTCTAGGACACTCAAGGGGTCACCTATTTAAATATAATAAGTCATTTCCATAACATCCTGTATTAAATCGTTAATGGTCAATATAATATAGCCAAAAAAATCATATTAGTTTGGAATTATTCACATATGTTCCCAAGATGTGCTGTACATCGTCATTGAAACTGTTTTCATACCAGTCTCTAATATTCGCTCTTTTAAGCTCATATCTCATATAATATAAGCTATATTAACCGGCTGCGCGCAGCTGGCAAAGCATATCGTATATCTCTGACCTTCAAAAGATATCTTCATATTTATGCGTTTCATTATTAAGACGATATAATGGCAAGGGCAAAGTTCATATACAGGGTGTCCAATATTTGACACTTTCTTGAGTTATTATTAAATATTGGCAAATATTATGTTGAGGTTGTCACTGTATTGTCCAACTTTTTAACGAAACGAAAGATTGCGGTATCAAAATTGGTATTCGGAATCGATATAGCCAAAAATATATTGGGTGTTCCATTTAAAAATCCAATGGTGAGCTCATTTCCGGTCAAATCGGAAGTGACAAAATGGAGTCCGTTATGTCATAATATATACAAACCCATTAAATTTTGTTCCTGGAATGGACACAATAAAAAGTTATAGGAACATTCCTCTTGAAACACCCGGTATATTCAGGGTGTTCTGGAAATGACTTATTATATTTAAACGGACAAATCCTGAGATGAAAATAAATTGAAAAAAAAATAACCTTAAATGGCGCTTTGAATTATTGTACGAAATATACACTTTATATGAAATCGGGTTTGTTCGGGTTATATAATATACACTTTATATGAAATCGTAAAATTTACGTGGCCGCTACTGACGTTCGCAATCACTATTTTATTGAGGCGGTGTTGTCATATACACAAGACGTCTTTGACCCGCATTATCACTTCATTTTCAAACTTTTTAGAAAAAAAATACTACAAATTGAAGGTACATACTCTCCTACCTTCGATCGTATAATCCGTTTTATAATTAAATTCCATAAAAAAATAAAACACAAAAATTATGTTTTGCAACAGAACCAACAATAGATAATATCACAATATTTCTTATTCTGAATTATTTCACAACCGAAATTCGTATACATCAAGCACTTGGAACCCTCGACAGCATTATTCTACCCCCGATTCTCGAAACATACTGAAGCAACGATAGTCGTGCGCGGCAGGTATCCAAACATGCGGTGTGATCTGACAACACTGTTAGTATACTCTAGTGATCCACATTGTTGCTAACCGAATCCAGATGTAACGGCGCGACAGTATGTGGGTAAAAAGGGTTTTTACCTTAGTATTTAGATATTCGATTAAGAAAAAAGTATGTAAGCTTTCTCTGGGATACCCTAGGAGTCACCCATTTAAATATAATAAGTCATTTCCAAACACCCTGTATATTACGTAACAGTCATTACGCATCAATTGACCCCCAAATTAATTTATAACACATTTTATTTTAATCAAACCAAGTGTTTCTTTTGTTTTAAACGTTTTTTTCTTAAGTTCATCTTTTAACAAATAGAACCTTATTAAAAAACAGAGTTTAAAACATGATTCCATGGTTTTGGGTAGAATTTAAAAGATAACATAAACTCCTTACCCAGTGGGCATCCCAGAATGTTTTCTATTCATAGAGTTTTTCGACATTTAGGGTTTTTGCCGAGAATCATGAAATTCTCAAGATGCTTAATTTATTAAATGATAGAGGGCGCTATTAAACATTTTTCGAGTAAATTTCAAAGCGAAACTAACAAACTATTTCTCTTTTGTGGCAAAACCACCGTTCTTAGTACGAACTGTGAATCCCGAAAAACGAATTCAATTCGGGGAATTACACAGATAGATTCATGTTCATAAATTTATGTTGCGAGAAAGAGTTATTATAGTTATAGTGATATTTGCATGTTATTTCATAGTTATTTCTTTTTGTACCGTCATTTGTCGAAAAATGGCGCCCACGGGAAGAAAGAGAGATGCTATTTAGCCCTTCAGAGGCAATGCCAACGATTATTAATTTTCAGGCTAGGTGTGCATCATTTATGCCATATAAGTTTTATCAACAGCTACTAATGTAAACCCATTAGCATGGTAGCGGTCTATTAAACATTTAAATACAAGAGCAATGGAACTTGTCCAACAGCTACATACAGCTATTGCTTCGTCCGCCAACATAGAAAGACCTTTCTCGTCTTATGGTTTAGTTCATTCTAGACTGCGCAAAAAGCTAGACAATGTCAGTGCCGCTAAGGGGGTTACAGTTTTTAGAGAACTAAATTTAATGCACCCACTTACGGTCAGTGATTATTACACATTTTTACCTTATTCCTTTTTTTCTTACGGGTTATAATAGTTATTTATGTATCAAAGGTACTAAGTAGATGATTATGCCCTGAGGGCGACAGTCTAACAAAGCCGAGGGCCTCTGGACCGAGGGTTCGTAAGTCGCCCGAGGGTATATATCTATTAGTGCCCGTGGTGCATACAAACTTTTATATCACACCAGTTCGTTTTAAATAATAAATATTTTTTTAAAATTTAATTTGATTTACCAATCTATATTATTTTTAAATGCGACATTACCTTGACATTATTATAGCCTGCGTTCTTGTTACGAGGGAGATATGTATTCAAATGTTTAATGCGTCAAAGTAAAAAATCAAAAATGGAACAAGGTTTTGAAATTCTCGACGAAATTGAAAAAAACGCTGAAAAGTCAACGCAAAACCTGTTACCGAGAAAATCCAGAGACTCATACGACAAAGAATATGACCAATTCTTGAAGTGGATGTCCGAAAATGCTGCAGAAAACATTAACGAAACTGTGCTGTTGGGGCACTTTAATGATCTATCTGAAAATGTTTCCCCGAGCTCTCTGTGGGCTAAATATTTGATGATAAAGAAGACTTTAATGGTAAATAAGAATATTAATATATAGTGAGGACGTAAAGTAAGGAATAAATTCATTATCTCGCAAACTACAATTTAAAAAAAAAATCGCTCGGACCCTTCGATTTTTTTTTTCGAACGCGCATATTCTGACATAAAATATAGATATACAGGGTGTTGCAAATAAGAGTGACACAAAATTTTTTTTTCTTAAGTAGAACTCACTGTATATAATTGCATATATGCATTCTTCGGAAAATCCTAAACATTTTTCATGTAGCATGTGCTATACCTTAGCCCAAGCGTTTTGGAGTTATTGTCATTCAAAATTTGAAAAGTGGAAAAAGTCATGGAGAAAACAAAGAATAAAATTATTTTAAAAATGTTTTATTTATCGAAAAAACAGTTAGGTGAACTTAAAAATAATTTTTCTAAAGTAAATGTTCGAAGTGTCTTCCGTTGGTCAACTGACAATAGCCTAACCGATCTACAAATTCTCGCTGAACATTTCGAACCATTTGGGGTGTAATTTGCCGAATTTGTTGCCGGATGCGATCTTTTAAATCATCTAAATTTGCAGGCTGGCTTTTGAATACTTTTCCCTTAAGGTATCCCCATAAAAAAAGTCGAGTGGTGTTAAATCGGGTAACCTTGGCGGCCACTCAATAAAACCACCTCTTCCAATCCACCTGTTTCGAAAAGTATCGTCCAAATATGTACGAACTCCCACAGCGAAATGTGGGGGAGCACCATCTTGTTGCAACCAAATATTATGATGTGGCAAATCGGGACGTTCTAACTCAGGAAAAAGGGTGGCTAGGGCTGGAACAAGTTCTTGTTCTAAAAAACTCAAGTATCTCTCGCCTGTTAGATTTCCGTCAAAAAAGAAAGGCCCTGTAACAATGTCATCGACAACGCCAGCCCACACATTGATATTTTGATTAAATTGTGTGTGTCCTTCCCTCATCCAGTGTGGATTTACATCGGACCAATATCGATAATTTTGGGTATTTACATCATCATTCAAGCAAAATGTGGACTCATCGGAAAAAATTATATTATTTACAAAATTTCTGTTTACGAAACACATATCCTGTAAACGCTCACAAAATTCAAGGCGCCTCTCAAAGTCCCTTTCCAAAAGTTCTTGCAGAACTTGCATTTTATAAGGATGGTATTTATTTGTAGGTATGCAGTATTTTAAGAACCGTTGTTTTTCCAATATCCACGTCACTTGCTACCTGCCTAGACACCACATGCTGGTTATCTTGAACTGCCAGTAAGACTTCTAATTGTTGATTTTCATCAACTTGAGGACGACCAAATCTAGGGACATCTCTTACATGACCGAATTGATTAAACTGTTACTCAATTTTGCTTACTGTTGATTGTGATATTGGCGAACGATTGGGGTATTTTTGATTAAATAACTCACAAGTTTCTTGCTGTGTTCTAACCCTATCACCGTAGCCTATCATCATCAAAACCTCTATGCGCTGTTTCTCAGTGAGCCGCATTTTAATTTAATTTAGTTATGAAAAAACGAAATGAGTCTTTTGAAAACTAGTAAAACGTTAGGAAAATACACATAAAACTGACAATAACAGTAACTATTGACATCAATTCTTTTGGTTCTTGCATCATAACTCCAAAGCCTACTTTACTTTTCTTGCGCTTCACGCATGCTGACTACAGGTTTTCCTCAGCGTGCATGAATCAATGCAAGTCTTGATTGATTGCGAAATATCTGACTTTCAAATTTTGAATGAGAATAACTCCAAAACGCTTGGGCTAAGGTATAGCACATGCTACATGAAAAATGTTTAGGAATCCATACATGCAATAATATACAGTGGGTTCTATTTAAGAAAAAAAAAATTTTGTGTCACTCTTATTTGCAACACCATGTATATCTACATTTTATGTCCGAATATGCGCGTTCGAAAAACAAAATCGAAGGGTCCGAGCGATTTTTTAAAAAAATTGTAGTTTGCGAGATAATGAATTTATTCCTTACTTTACGTCCTCACTGTATGTAATTTTCACAAATTATGCGAGTATTTAAAGCAAAGGTCAAAGGGGTACCAACCAAAAAAATCCAGTGTGTTATCAATAGAAAATGTCCTAAAATTTATTCATGAGGCACCAAATGAAACGTTTTTAATGAAAAAGGTCGCATTATTATTGGGTGTATTTGGTGGATGTTGGCAGCAAGAACTTGTAAATATGTTAGTTACATATGTAGAAGATAGAAAATCAGTCTTTGCTGTAACAGTGCCAGGAACCATAACGGACAAAAAACAAGTTTTCACAATGATTGATGAAGATGAAACGAATAGTTTGAAACTTATAAGAGGTTATATGTCTTTGCGGCCACATGGCTGCTCAGAAAAAATACTATTTTATAAATTTTATATTTTGTTATTTTATTAATAAAGAATAAGTTAATCGAAAACTGTTTTATGCATCTTAATGCCAGCGCTGGCCTTAATGTGTACTTTATGCCCACACGGGCATAAAGTAATCCATTATGTAGATGGTATCCAAGATATAAAAACACAATAATGCACTGGTATGACATAAACTTATTTGTAGTTTTTTGAACATACCAATATTCTGTGCATGATGTTCATTAGATACCTAATGTTTATTATTTTGTTAATTTGAATGGAAATTACTGTTTTAGTAAGTAGTGTTTGTTACTATTTATCAATAAATATTTTTCACACCAAGTTGTTGCATTAAGTATACTCCTGTTAAATAATCAATTTACTAAAAAAACCGTATGTTAACTTACCTGTTTTAAACATTTTTAACAAAACATTGTTTTAAACCGAAACTATGTACAAAATAACAATTGTTTCATACAAAATGTTTAAAAAAAACGACCCTGGTTTTTTAAGGTTTAACTTAACGTTAAAGCTACCTTAGCTAAGGTCTAACTTAATAAGGCAATATTAAAATATCGGCTCTTAGTCTTTATACCAACCTATAAAATATAACCAAGCAAAGTATGGCTGTAAAACGGTAATATATTAGAGGTTATAGTGCCTTTTCCGATTTACATGTCAGACTAAATTTCATATTTTCTATACTTAAATATACAGGGTTGCCCAGAAGTCCGGAATAAAATTAATATAGCCTTAACCTGTAACTTTTTTTTTAATACAAACATACAGCTTGGGATACATCATTTGAAAGTTAATATCTCGTACAGCATGCTCATACATTTTAGCGCGATTCCGTCAAGCTATTTCAAAATGGCGACTGTTAAAAGTTTTAAAAAAATCTCTACCTAAATAAGCGAAAATTATAAATCATTGATGTTTTTTTACTTCCAAGGTAAGAAATCTTCTGAACGCGACACAATGAAGATTTCTTACCTTGAAAGGTAAAAGAACCATCAATGCTTTATAATTATAATGCTTATTTAAATAGAGATTTTTAAAAAATTTTAACAGTCGCCATTTTGAAATAGCTTGACAGAATCACGCTAAAATTTATGAGCATACTGTACGAGATATTAGCTTTCAAATGATGTATCACAAGCTGTATGTTTCTATTTAAAAAAAAGATCAATGTCGTCATATCTTTGACAAATGTCTATAAGAAAAACAAACGAATAACGTCAAAATGTGAGCATATATAAAACTAAATTGACGTGTCCGAGCGTTTTCCCCAAAAGTTACAGGTTAAGCCTATATTAATTTTATTCCGGACTTCTGGGTCACCCAGTATATATAAATTCATACGGGCTTTATTCTTTAGTGTAAGCGTAACAACTTTGATTTCATATTTTACAAATAAATGACATAATAATTATTATACTGTTCTCATGTGGAACTCTGCAAATTAAACTTTTCCGCGTATTTAAAACTGCAAAACACGCTATCGATCCTTTTATAAATTAACGAATCGCCCTCATTCGACAAACACGACGTGTATTAAGTTTATAAAGAAACTTTTAGAGTCGGTGTTGATGCAACCATGGACGTAGCTACGGAGAGGCTAGCCGCGTTCTAGCTCATAATACAAAAAATTTAAATGTAGGATAAGCGTAATTTCAAATTAAATAAAAATATTTGAATAATGCCTTAAAACAAGGCTTATTGACTTCTTAACCTTTAATACTGTTTTGTCTAAGAACCAATTTGGATTTATCAAAGGGGGTAATGCCACAAACGCTATATATGATTTTGTTGAAAGTGTTACTGACAATCTAAACAATAATAATATGTGCATTGCCCTATTTATTGATTTGGCGAAGACGTTTGACACGTCTCACATTCCTTGTTGCTGGAAGTGATGAGCAAATATGGGGCGAGGTGCACCGTGTTGAGGGTTTTCTCAAATTATCTGAGTGATCGTTCCCAACGTACTAGGATAGAAGATATATTTAGTGATAATAACATTGTAAAGCATGGGGTGCCCCAGGGTAAAGTGCTTGGTCAGTGGCGTAGCGACAAATTATAGCCCCCCCCCCCCCCCGCAAAAATTGAGTCCCTACCCTATATTAAGAATATACATATCGCACCTCTGTTTCAATAGTGCCATAACCTCATAAATGTTAGTTTTACAGGAGAGACAAAATAAAAACGATTGTGAATGTAATCTTTTTTTTGATCAGCAATTTCGGTACTTAGGCTTTCCAAATTCGGCCTACATATAGATTGAATATATCGTTATTGATTAGTGATGTGAAATTTAATGTGAAATATACAGATATCCTAAAAAAAAATAATATTACGTGATGTGGCAGTATTGTTGACGTAAATGTTATTTTAACTCAATAGGTTAAGACTTATGGGTGAATAAAACTACATTCAACTTAATTAATTTTCGGTTTAATGTAAGAAGAAAACCACATAAAAAATTAAAAGTCAACATGAAACGAGGATTTCAAATTAAAATTAATTCTCAAAATCCAGCATTGCGCGATAAACAGGTAGGTAGGACTTAGAATCGCACTGGCTTCAAATAAATCTCGTAAGTCTTTCTTCTTCCTTGCATCAATCCTTGGCTTAGTTGTGTAGGCCGGTACAAGAACCAAGAGTCATTTTTTCTTGCTCTTTTTCTTGTTACTATCTCTTGGAAATCATCACTATCATAGGAGGTTTTCACTTGGAATGAAAATGGTTTGTCCTTCTCATATCTCACGCCTTTCATATTTGAACATAAAACTTTTTTACCATTTATGTCTCTATCAAAGTTGTTGCCCAGCTGCGTCTGAAGGTTCTTTATGTCATAAAATTCACTGTGGTCCAATTCTATGACTTCATAGGGTACTCCTGTCTTCTTAGCTGTTCTGATAATGGTTGCATATTGTTGTGGTAAAAAAATTGGCCCTCTTTTGAGGGCTTGCTTCACAGCTTTTGCAATCACTGAATGAGCAGCGTCACCCTCGTTCTGCGTATGACCGCAGATTAGAAATTTATGGGTAATACTTTTTATTTTCAAGTGATAAACAGCGTACATGAACATTGCCATAACAAATTTATTCTTGTTCTGTCCACAGCAATTGTCACTGTAAAAGACAACTTCTAACTTATTATCATTAATTTTTTCAGTCATCTCTTTCAAATATTTGAAGATGCAGGACGCTATTTCATTTGCTCCTCTGTTTCCCTCTCCCTGATGCCAAAAATAACATTTCGTCTCTCCATTCAAGATGTTGGTTATGGTAAAATTGTAGCTGTTAACCTTAGACTTGTAATAAAACGATGATGTATTACCGCGAGGGAATGGCATGACAGCTTGTAAGTCGAAACAGCAGACAATGTACGATGACGTGTTTTCATGTGAATAATCTTTGTCCAAGTCTTTACTCATCATGCTTAGAACTTTTTCGTATTGGTGATCTTCGTACTTTTTTACCAGTATAAGATTATCTGGTGAGTTTTTGAAAGCCTCGCACAAGTTACACAAATCCTTTTTGGGAGAGAAAAATTTTTCATTGAAAATTTTTCGGAACATTACAAGATTTGCAATTTGGGTCTTTGACCGAGTCGTCACTATCGTAGTGTAAACCTAAGCAATCATCAACAATATCTTTATGCACCTCTACTGCCATGTTTTGTAAGGCAAATAATTTAGTTTCATTAGTTAAAAAGTTGGTTTCAGTCTCGCCATCAGGTGTAAGATCAGCTTCAAGGCACTCTATGTAACCAGGTCCATCGGATTCGTGTTCATGTTCAGATAGAACAGGAGCACGGCCTGTTAAACGTCGCGGCGGCGGCATGTTTATTATTTCATACTGACTCATATTATTTAAAGCAAGGCGCAATACGAATGCAGACCGTGACCTAGAGTTCATTTTACTTGATATCTAGAATAAAAATAACCTATTGAAATATATCTCGTTTGAAAGAGCACTAATACAGGCCTACACTGAACGGTAAATTCTGATCAAATAGTAAGGAGTTTAATTTTAGAATAAAACAAATTCTTCAATATAGTCTCATCACACTATAAGGCAATCATAATGCTCTTTAGTGCCATACATTAAATCAGCAATAGTGCCATATCACAGGATAGGGCGGTCTGGGAATATGTAAAATTAACAAAAAGTTCGGACGCTGGCTTTGCATAGCGCCACATCATATGATAAGGCACTGTAAAGAACTTTTTATTTCTATTTTGCGACTAGAACTAATTTTTAACTCTGACCTAAAACAGGATAAGTCACTATTCATCAATGAATATCATTTACCTATTTACAAGGAAGGATCACAAACTGGGTTATGGCGCTACAACAGTGATGTTCGTAACCTCACTCGACGAAATGAGATGACATACTGGCTTACGACGCTATTCTTGATGCTTACTGTCACCAAATAACTAATGATAATAGTGACGCAAGGCGCCTCACGTGGAATTTATTAGAACTATTGATATGGCACTTTTACATCTCGTAGGCATCCTCGTAACGTATACGTTGAGCAAAAAAAATCATTTTTGAAATTTTTAGGGATATGGCACTATTGAAACGGGGGTGCGACATATAAACATATAAACAAACAAAATTAGATAATACTGTTTATTATATAAACTACAAACCTATATGTAGAGAACGTTACAAAAAATAAAATTATTGAGCAACAAGAAGAAAACAAAAAACATTCTATAAAACTAAAAGGAACAAACACGAAAACCGAGCTAAGGCAGCGATACTTGAAAGTTACAGTGAGATAAAACCAAAAGTATTTAAAATTAAGCAACAAAATCTTGAATATAATATTATAGGTATCTCAATAGTTATTGCGAGGCAATTGGCCAATTGCCTAATTTAATTATTATATTGTAAAATTATTCTTATATTGTTGCTTTCAGGAGGTAAATTGTTTTTTTCCTCCGCAAAATTTTTTATTAAATGGTTATTATCCATTTTGGCCGCCTCTTGTGCCTCTATAGACAGGATAGCCAAGTTGGTTAACCTTGTCTGAGAGGAACTATTTCGTAAATAATTTTTTATGATTTTTAATTTGGAAAAGGATCTCTCAGCTGTAGCAACACTGGAAGAGTTAAAAATAATAATAAGGCTGTTGTTACCTCTGGAAAATTTGATGATAAACTGTTATTTTCCACAATTGAAAATACAGCAAAGTCTTTAATACTTTGAAGAGAAGCAATTTTTTCCTTTAACGGCATACACAACGCGACTATCTCTAAAGGAAAAGTCGCAGACAGATCGCTGGAATATGTTTGCTGTAGTGTTTCTGCAAACATAAATAATTCTTTTTCTGGCAAAGTTACTAGAACTTGGGGACATAGAAATCTAAATTTATTAACAAATAACTCCATTCCCTCAAAACGATTACCTATTTGGTTAATTACAATATCAAGTACTTTGTAATATATATTTATCCTAAAATAGTTTTCTCAACTAGAAAATAGATAATTTGTATTGGCTTCATCAAAGTGTTTTTTTGGTTTTAATTGTCTTTTATCTTCAAATTCCGGGTTTATAGTCCATGATCTTGATATTCATTCATTCATTCTTGAAATTTATATAATTACGGGCACAGTGTGACAAAATCTAGATCAGGTGGACATTGGTAATATTGGTATTTATTTGAAAGATTTGCTAATTAGCAATAGGCTCTATCGGCACTCGAAGCTTTCGGGCCCCCCAAGCTTTCGGGCCCCCCCCCCCCCCGCGACTGCGGGGGTTCGCGGTAGTAGCGCTACGCCACTGTGCTTGGTCCCATTTTATTTTCAATATACGTAAATGCTCAATGTAGTCATGGTTTGGGGAGGGCGGTTAAGATCATGGCATATGCTGACGATACTATCATCGTCTTCTCCTGTAAGACTTGGGAAGGAGCGAAAGCTAATTTGAGGTCCGGTTTTGCTAAAGTTAAAAACTATCTCGACACTTTCAAACTCCGTATCAATATTCAAAAAACACATTACATAGCATTTTCATTTACAGAAGCAAATAGACCGGATTTTAACAACATCTTACTAGATAGATAGAACAAATTATGTACCTTGGTGCCATAATAGACAATAATTTAAGGTGGAACGAGCATGTGCCGTACATCACTAAAAAGATAAGGTGTTTGATTTACAAATTTTATACTCTGAGAGAATCTCTGTGCCGTAAATTTCTTATAATGATCTATAAGCAGTGGCGGTTCTTCAACAGGAGCATATGCGCACATGCACCCCCAAAACAAAACCAATAAAAAATATTAATTTATATTCATTGAATATTATTTATCGTATAAAGTCCAACCCTCCCTAATATTTTATCGTACCGTCAAACTAAGAAAGTCCGACCATTCCTAATATTTTATCATCCCGTCAAACCAAACTGTATAAATCCGGCAACCGTGCGTCGACCGAGGTAAATGACGATTATGA
This sequence comes from Barypeithes pellucidus, assembly GCA_963991005.1. Taxonomy (NCBI): domain Eukaryota; kingdom Metazoa; phylum Arthropoda; class Insecta; order Coleoptera; family Curculionidae; genus Barypeithes; species Barypeithes pellucidus. Next base: position 51,625,194 of record OZ022562.1, on the reverse strand, counting down.
CGAGACGCACGTGAGACTAAGTAGTGCATTTCCTCTATAGTAACAGGTGGCGGGTGACAGCGGGGCTATGGCGATTTAACATGGAATAGGCGCACAGTTGTCTGTTCGTGCATCTAGTTAGAAATTCGAGCGTGTATGTTTTAATATTTTAATATTATATATTTATTAAGTTAAAATGAATAGTTGACGGCGGACTATTTAAGAAATAACTTTAGCTCTTTGAGTTTGGAGCGAAAAATTGAAGTGAAAAATGCGGGAACACCTAAACCCAAAATTAATTTAACGCAGACCACAGAGGGTAAATCTAGGGACTTTATTAGAAAGTTTGAAAATGAAATATATGAAAAAAAAAATTATAGAGGGTATTCCAAACTTACTGAGGCTGTTATTGATCAATTTTCTACAATTAAGAACCGAATAATGGACTTTACGTTTAAGCACTATTGTGTAAAGTCGATAAATGATACTCGATATGATTTGAAACCATTTTATTTAAGGATTTAAACTAAAAAACACTGAAAATATGAAGAATGCCAACTTGTCAGTCTCGTGGCTCGATTCGTTCTCGTCATCATTCGGTTTTCTTGATAACTTGTAGATGGCGGTAGTAGTATTGGACATCATTCGGTTTTCTTGATAGCTCGTAGATGGCTTTAGTAGTATTAGTAGTGGACTGTATAAATATTGCTACGAGGGTTTCATGCGACGACGTTAAGATCCGGCAGCTATACACACTAAGAAAACCTTTCTCTTATTTTCCAAAAGTTGTATTTCCTTGTGTAAAATTAAAAAATAAATGTGCATTTTCTTATTACTTTTTTCTTTCTACATTTAAAACGCCTAAAAAAATTTCAGCATACTTGTGAACCCCCTCTATCATAGGTCACGAGCCGCCACTGTCTATAAGGCGCTGGTTGAACCACTTCTAAATTACGCAATTGTGGTGTGGGGAGGGGCATATAATATACATTTAGAACAACTTAAAACAATTCAAAATCGTATTGCTAAAATTATATTATAAAACCCAGAATGTATCCTACTAATTTCTTATATTCAAATGGTATAAATAACTTGCAAAGTTTATATATTATAGCAGCTTACAACTTTATACATAACAATGAAAAGTATGACTCGAGATATAGAGTGCAATATGTATTGCACAAGAGTTGAAAATAAACTTTTAAACACAACCCTTTGTAACAACAGTTTTGGTCAACACTTTATATCATATTTGGGTCCTAAATTATACAACAAAATACCTTTGGAAATACGAAATATAAAAGATGAAAAACATTTTAAAACTCAATTTCAAAAATTCTTTTTGACTAATTTAAATATTTTTACTGATATATTGTGATTGCGGTGTTATTTAGACTGTTGCGCTCCCTGCAGGATTTGTGATTTTCGCTTCTTTGATTTGTTGTTGTTGCACTGGTTTAACTTAATTTTTTTCTCACTAAACATTTATTGAGAGTAACGCTTAAGTAGCTGTGATAGTTTTAAAAATGTTAAATTCTAAAAATAACCACATACAGGTATTTGATACCTTGGTGCCATATGTAACTGTTTTAAATTTTTTATAAAACTATACGTTTATTTAATTTGTATTCTGTGTAAACGACTTTGAAATAAATAAATTTGAAAATTTGATGGAGTAAAATAGAATACCTAATTCAAACTTTACAACTTTCCATATTTTCTGTATAGAAATTAATCAATATGTAATATTTCTGAATCGGTGTTTGTCTGAGAACTTACCCGCTTCTCACTGCCTATGGTGCACCCTCGCGTACTGCTTAAAAAGACGGCACCGCATATTGGCGCCAACTACGCTCGTCCAATGTGTGGATCGAGATTTAATGGTGTTGGTGCCTGTTGGCGCCAACGTTGGCTCGAACGTTGGGAGTTGGCCGTCTTGTGTCGGTTTTTTGACGAGACATCAAAGAGAATTTGTCCCAATGTTTACAGTATTCGGCCACACATTGGCGCGAGGTCGAGGTCCGCCATGTTGGCTCTGCTTGGAGCTAACTGAGCTTGACTTCAATAACTTCCAATGTCTGGATGCTTTTAAAATAATACCGCCAACATAGTCCAACGTTGGCGCCAACACTGGCCCCAATGTGCGGTTCCGGCGTAAGATTCTACCAGCAAAATTAAGCGCGGGAATTCTCTTCTCTCTCTAGAAGTTCAAAGTAGGACAGAAGATGACGCCGCTACTTTGGAATACGACGGCATGCATGGAAGGTACAATTGATATGTTAATAGGAACAGTAAATAAAATTATGCTGTTTAAAAAATATTTCTGGGAAAAGGAATGTTGGATTTTACGGAAATTACGAAAAAGTCTATTTACTTACTGCGAGTGTACAAAACCCGGTGATTAAATGAAATCGTTTGTGACTAGGGATACAGAAAACTAAGATTTGTAGGAACCCGATGGAACATATTTTTAAACTATCGTGAAATATACAGGATGTTTAAGAATTTAAAAATTACGCTTTTCAAATGAGACCCTATATTTTATGGTACTTATAAATTCTAATAAGCCATGTCAAGTTGCTGTATTGTCTAAGCTTGTCAATTTTTACTTATATTTAAGAAAGTTACATTTTTTCCCTTTGACAGTATCTTCATATACAACTTGATGAGAAACAGCTTGCACAGTCCTATCCTATGAATAATTTCGGCAGTATAATTTTTACCGCTATAAGCTACGTATGAATGTGACATCTAGACGACGCAGCGTATCGCTTAAATTTATATAACGTGATGTAAAATAGGTTTCATAATCGAACCTTTTGTTTTTTATTCGCTATCCAAAAAGTACGATTTTATTAGGTATAAAAAGCAAGTAAAATGCGATAAAGAAGGGAGATTCATTCGATATATATAAAACTCACCCGCACAAGATTCCGCCACCCTGAAATGTTGGTCAAGTTTGATATTTTATAACTTTTTTATTGTTTATGCAATTTTCATGATTTTGTTATCAGATTGCAGATCAATTTATTGTGTTTTCCATTAATTATTTTATAAAGTAACATTTTTCGATTAGGCTCTATTATACAGGAGTAAATCAAACTGTTGCTTTTTGTCGTGATTTCAAAACATCCTGTAGGAGTTGGAGTTGAGTTGGATAATTTTATTAACATACTGTTTCTTGTTATCTTTGATGATGTAAACATTTCGTTTCTTGATTCATTCCAATATCTCATTTCTGCTGCGAGCTGAAAATTTTAAATGAAACGATGTTATTTTTAGAAAATGTATGTCATGGGTATTTCTAATGAAGCACGCACCAATCTTGTATTTGTTGAGCTCTAATCGCCCACCGATACATTGAGGAAATCCTCCAAGAAATTGTTGTTCCATTTGCTCCTTTTATTGGGAACCAATTTACATTAATGCATGATAATGCTGGACCTCACGATGCACATGTAGTGAGCGAATATCTGGATGCAGTTGGACTTCCAAGATTGGAATGGTCCGTATGGAGCCCGGATCTTAACCCAATCGAATATCTTTGGGATCACCTTAAACCTTGCAAGACTTACGACTGGCGCTGAACGAAGAATATCAGGCTATCCCTCAAGAAAGGATAAGTAACCTTATTCTTTCGATATCACGAAGACTGGAAAGCTGTCATTGCTGCGAGAGGAGGATATACACGATATTAAATTTTTTTTGTTAATTAACTCTATGATATACCTAGTATTTGTTTGTTTTTCTTAATGAAAATAGGCTTCTTTTCAGCGTTTCATTTGAAATTTTGCAGCTCGGAGCAGAACTGAGATAACGGAATGAATCAAAAATCGAAATGTTTAGAATACATCAAAGATTACAAGAGACAGTAGGTATGTAAATAAAATTATCCAACTCAATTTTCCTACAGGGTATTTTGAAATTACGATAAGAAACAACAGTTTGATTTACTCCTGTATAATATAGCCTAATCGAAAAATGTTAATTTATGAAACAATTAAGGAAAAACCCAATAAATGGATCTACAAACTGGTAACAAAATCACGAAAATCGCATAAAAAATTAAAAAGTTATAAAATATCAAACTTGATCAAAATATCAGGGTGGCGGAATATTGTACCGGCGAGTGTATAAAAGGAGAGACAAAACATTCCATTCATAAAACACAATATTTACAATCATGCACAGTTCTACAGTTTCAAATAACTTAGAAGATGGTTTAAAAAAATGGCAACGTTGTAATAAGGTACGCGTTTAGATAATTTCGATCCAGCATTAGTCATAAATAGATAATCGTTGTAGGTATTTTTTACAGAAATTCAAATAATATGAAGTACAACTTCTATATTTTTGCAATATTTACTTAAAATATAGAATTAGCTACACCATTGCTTAACCTAAAAAAATATAACCTCATTAATGTCACTTACCGACGAAATATTAATCAGGGGTTAGAATAGTCGAATTTCTTACACACCACGCACTACCATTATAGATAGCTAATAAATAGTTCCAAATAAACTGCTGGCCATTTGCTTTCGAGCAAGAAAAATTTCTCCTAAATTTAAAAGTTAATATTTTCTGAACCAGATATGACATCGATCTCCGGTTTTTAATTGTTGATAGATTTGTCCCTTAGGAAACAATTGCCAAAGTTGGATTATCTTAAACTGTCAGAAAATTTTATATACAGGGAGGGTGTTAAAGAGGACGATGATTTTTGCTCCAATTTCAATAGCATGTAACTTTCACAATAATATTTTTAAATTTTATCCCTGTACGTCAATTGAATCACTGGTTCATAGCAAAGAAAGTAATTTGTCAAATTTTTGATATCTGCTATATTTTAAGAGATACCGATTTCTTTGAAAAACTTTGCTTTTTTTCAACTTTTTGTTAGCTAGATCCCACTGTGCGTTGTATCGTGCAAACTTTGCAAGTGATTATTATACCTTATGAAAAGCTTATTTATGTCCAGTAACAACAATTGTACCTAAATGTTGTGATGTGCAGTGGCGTACTTATAATCACTTATATGTCTATGCTTTATGAGTGTCTCACAATTTTTTTGTATTGGAAAGTACTCGTCCCTAGATTAGGCAAGTTTTTCCTTATTTTTTAGTTTTTCATATCGCGCTAAATACAGTGTCTACAAAATTTTAAAAAAGATAATTTTTTTATTTAATTGTTTGAAAAAATGTTTTTATTAATTTCTAACTTCCTAACACGACACTATTCCTAAAATTAAACTTACATTGAAAGGCACTTTAATATTAAATATCACTAGCTGCCCCAAACCACGTCCATCCGAGTGTATTAATTTGAATCGAGATTATCACGAAAAAAAAACAATATCAAGTCACCCATGCTATTGCGTTTAGAAACAAAGCTAACCATGTGTTAGAAAGTTAGAAATTAATAAATACAGTTTTTCAAACAATTAAATAAAACAATTATCTTTTTAAAATGTTGTAGACACTGTATAATATATGAAGGGTACATGAATAAAAGGGGCTCATCGACATTTTTGAAGTTTTGAGAAAATACAAAATTAAGTATTAATTTCTGTATACTGGCTTAGAAAATCTAGTTTTGTTTTGTTCTCAATTTTGTATTTATAACTATACATGTACTGAATGTGATATTTTAATCTTTTGCATATTGTATAACCCTGAAAAAAACAAAAATATTTTTTTCATCGACAATCCAAAATACTCAATGAAAGAAGGGGCTCACTGCAGCAGTGAGCCTCTTTTTTCCCTGAACAATTTTCATGTTGTATGAGAAAGGGATCATTAAGTCATTTTAATAAGTAAAGATATTTTCTTTTCTTTAGTGCTTAGACAAACTACGAGAAACTTAGACTATACGTGCTTAATATTGGTAAAATACGCCGCAGCTTCCGGTGAACAAAACTTCTTCAAGACTTGCAGGTCTTTAAATTTTTCAGCAGAAATCGGCAAGGCATCTTTATACGCAAGTTCTGGCAAAATGAATTCTTTCTCTTGCAAGTTCACAAGGCTCCGCTTCTTTCTTCCAGCAATTGAAACTTTTTCCCACATTCCATTATAAGTTGAACGATATAAAATCTTGGTGTCCGACTTCGTTATCTGAAGTTCCTTTATCGGACGTGAAGGAAATGTCGACTTCTTAGTATAGATCGTTTCAAAATGTGTCGTCCAGCTTCGAAAAAACGTGCGGTCAACTTTTACAACGTCGAAAGGCATCGGCTTTTGGCGGGCATCTGTGAATACTTGCAGCCAGTCGTCAGGAATTTCAGTCCTTGTGGTAGTTTTTACTAGACCCATATTTTTATCGCACTCTAGGTACGAATGGCCTCTTATAGGAAATGTCATCTTTACGGATTCCAGTTTTTTCTCCACATGTACTAAATGGTGTAAGAACCTAAATATCGTGAAGTTCTTGTTTTGGCCGCTACAAGAATCACAAAAAATTTCTAGATGTTTTGTGCCATCACTCATGAAGTTGTAGACGAAGTGGTGAAGTAGAGAGCAAACGTTGTCACTTCCTTTCTTTCCCTCGGTTTCAGGGTACAAGTAGAATATGCTCCTTGATGAACCTAACACGTGGATATTGAACACGTATTCAGAAAGCTGTCGTTTGTAATATGCGTCATTGGTTTGAATATTAGGTACTGAAAGATTTTTTCCATAGTCTAGACCAGCTATACTCTAAGTGTGTTCCGCGGAACCCTAGGGTTCCGCGATACCTCTGTAGGGGTTCCTCAAGAATTTAGAAAAAAAATCAAAACACCTCTCTCTGGTCGAACGTTTTGACTCCGCGGCCGCGGCGTAGGTATATTTATTTATTTATTTGTATTTGTATAAACATGTGTTACAATAGCTGGTACAATATCTCATAAGTTTGGTATCAACATGTATACTTGTATACTTGTGAGCGCGCAGTCCCTTTGATAAAAGCCGCCTCTGAATTGTTTACAACGCAATTTTTATATTTCTCTTTTTATTTTTGCTTTTTGTTTATCAAAGGCGCCGACTCGAGTATTTTCGAGAATATTCGAGATCGACTCTAGGACTAAGTATAAAAGCGGCGATCGCGCGTCGCGCCTCGTCAGTCAGTTGACGATTAGCGTTCGGAGCGATAAGTTCCTACCTACCTACTTACAAGCTCGCTAGCGAGAAACTAGTGTTCATTGTTCTACTGCCTGCTGTATTCTGTTGTCTCAGTTTTATACATTTCTTCATTGTACTAAACTTAGTCTCTTATACGCAGTAACGATTGTGCATTATTTAGACCCCACCAGCCTGACGTGTAACATTATAAATAAAGAAGAATGGAACGTTGGCTTAAAGGTGTTAAACGTGTTGCAACAACATCTTCTAATGACGCTGAATGTTCAAAAGCAGTACGCGCGGAGAATATAGCAATCACCGATCCAGACGATGATGCCACGACCTCAAACTCGACGGTTTCAAAGACGAAAAAAAGGAAGTATGATGAATCATATACCAGTTTCGGATTTGTTGATTCCAAGGGCTCACCTCTCTGCATGCTATGTAGTAAACTGCTTCCTAATAGTTCCATGGCACCTGCCAAATTGCGCCGACATTTACAAACTGTACACCCCGAGTCTAAAGACAAGAATAAAGAATTTTTTGTTCGTAAAAAAGATCAGTTATTGGAAAGTCAAAAAAATATGATGCATGTAACAAAAACTATCAACGAAAAGGCCACGGAGGCATCATATTTAGTTAGCTATCGCATTGCACAAGCAGGTGAAGCGCACACTATCGCTGAGAATTTAATAAAGCCATGTGTATTAGACATAACAAAATGTATGCTCGATGAAAAATCCGCAAAGCATCTTTCTACTGTGCCGCTATCAAACGATACTGTTTCACGGCGAATCCATGATCTGGCAAGCTACGTCAAACAAGAACTAGTTACACGTCTACAAAAAACACGATTCGCCTTGCAAATGGACGAGTCAACTGATGTCGCTGGTTTGGCTATCTTGCTGGTTATCGTGAGATATCCATATGAAAGTTCTTTTGAAGAAGACATGCTTATGTGTTCACCGCTGCTCACAAACACTACCGGGGAAGAAATTTTTAATAAAATAAATATATTTTTTGAAGAAAATAATCTCAGTTGGAACAATTGCATTAACATTTGTACAGATGGGGCCAAGGCGATGACAGGTAAAACAGCAGGAGCAGTGTCACGAATAAAAAATAAAGCGCCTAATTGTAGTTCCAGCCATTGTATTCTGCATAGACAAGCACTTGCGATGAAGCAAATGCCGTCAAATCTAAAATTAGTTATGGATGAAGCGGTAAAAATAATTAATTTTATCAAATCACGACCACTACAATCCCGATTGTTCTCATTATTGTGTGAAGATTATAGCAGCAAACATAAAACATTGCTGCTCCATACAGAAGTGCGATGGCTGTCTCGGGGTAAAACTTTAACAAGGCTATTTGAACTTAGAGCCGAGTTACAAATGTTTCTTTCAGCAGATACTTCTTTTAATTTGAAGGACCGTTTGTATGATAAAACTTGGTTGTTCCGATTGTCTTTTATGGCGGATATCTTTCAAAAACTGAACGAATTGAATTTATCATTGCAAGGTAAACAGACAACAGTGTTTCAGGCCTATAACAAAATAACTGCATTCAAAAGAAAATTAGATTTTTGGATTATTTGCGTTGGTAAGAAAGAAATAGAAAGCTTTACGTCACTCAGTGAGTTTGTTAGCGATAACGACTCAGAAATGTTTCAAGATGATGTGTTTGAAGAATTGGTCCAATATCTCAGTTCGATGCGCGCATCTTTTGAAAAGTATTTTCCCGAAGAACAGAATACAAAAATGAAACTGAATTCATGGATTCATAATCCTTTTTTACCCAACTTGGAAAAGCCCGAAAGTATGTCAAACGAGATATATGAATCTCTTTTAGAAATGTCATCAGACACAAGTATGGAGTCACTGTTCAAAACGACGCCTCTCAACGATTTTTGGTGCAGAATCCGTGATGAATATCCAATGCTTGGCAAAATGACTCTGAATATTCTTCTCCCGTTCCCAACAACATATTTGTGCGAAACAGGATTCTCAACCTATGCAGCCACGAAAACAAAATATCGCAATAGACTGGACGCCGAACCTGATATGAGACTTCAACTGTCTTCTATCAAACCTGATATCAACCAATTGATGAAAAATAAAAAACAGTTTCATACCTCCCATTAGTTAGATTTTTTCTTTTTTAATATCTTCTATTATTGTACTTGCCATGTGGTAAAGTAAGTAATAATTAGTAACTGTTACATTGTACTTTTATTATGCTTATTAATAAAGAATACACTTTTAAAAACTATTGTTTTATTGTAGGGTTCCGTCAAGTATTTTGCTTCCCAAAAGGGTTCCGTCACCCAAAAAGTTTGAGAACCGCTGGTCTAGACAAACAGCTTCAGTTGCATTTGTTGCAGTCCTACTGTGAATCCGAGCAATTCGTTTCCTCTCGTAAAAAGTCGATGCTTTAAGTTTATGCAATTTATTTGTGGTGTACAGTTTGAGAATATCACTATCTAGTGATGCAATGCGAATCGGGTCATTTGTACTTTTCTTTTCTCTTTCAAGAGATTTACTTTTCGCCGTGAATTCATCACAGGTACTTCAGGTATCTGTGCGAGGATAGCCAAAAGCAATATTGAAATCCTTGCAGAATATAGTCCTGTAAGTTTCATAGGAGACGGAGACATCATTATTTCCCTCTAGAAACATAGCGTGCATTTTTTTACATTTAATTCTTCTGGAAGGTACAACTTTGCGGAGTCGTGAAGACTGTAGTGGCTGGAACGACCTGAAGAAGAAACGAGGTAATAATTACTATGGAATTTAGCTAGATACGACGATGCATTGTCAAAATATATTCAGGGACGGAGATATAGGATGGGGAGAGCCTCCTCCCAATGTTAACCCATTGGGCTGCCCCAAACAAGGTTTCCTGGCTATGCTACTGAATATATTTCACAATATACATATTTCACACTGTTATGGCGTTAAAGTGGGTAATGATACAATAAAATTTTATATGCTTCAGTACATACCTTTGAAAGAATTAATGTGTTCACGTATTCGACTTTTAATTTCGTCATCTAGCTTTAAATGCTTTCCGTGCTTCCCTCTTTTATCCATGGGAGCGAATCCTGTTTTCTTAAGGCTCGATACTAAGTATTGAACTTTTTTTTTAGATATTCCATGAATTGACATGAACGCCTTCTTGCACACCGGGATTTCTTTCAAGGAGTCCATAATCGCGAGTACTCTATACTTGTATACAGCATCATAGTGACGTGCATTTTCATTTTTCGAAATCCTTTTAACAGGTAGTACTGATATGAGACCGCTTAAATAGCTGTTCTGAGCGTCATGAGATTCCAGCAGATTAAAATTTTGCAAAATTTTTTCTCGTACCTCTTTTGTAATTTTTTGGTAACACCTCATCCTACAACGACATGGTGATCCCGGTTCATGACTTGCCAATTTTATTTTCTTTGCAACTTCCGCCATGCGTCCGTGCAACTTTCTTTTTTTGGTTTTTTTATCGGCGAACACTTCCTCGCTAACGTCACTACTCTCTTCATCCATTTTGGAAATTATAATGCACTTTCCGTGCAAATAAATTTGCAAAAGCTAATATTTCCACACAAAACTTAACCTCTGCCAATGAACGCGTAAGAATGACCGGTCTTCGGTTAACCGAACTGTGAGAATGACTAAGCGACTTTAAGCAATAGGCGCGTTCTTTCCCTGTTCGCGCGCCATGTGAACCTTTTAGTGTGATTTGTCCGGCAGTGTGCCCCTTTTAAGCTAGTTTGAGTTGCAATGAGACCCTTTTGTTCTTGTATGGATTTCATTTTAATGGAAATATTGAGCAATGGGATCTTTTCATGTAGTTTTGGATTAGACCAGATTATTGGCCATAAAATTTGCTATAACATGGCACTTTTAGTTGAAAAAACAAAAAATGTCGATGAGCCCCTTTTATTCCTGTACCCTTCATATCTGTAGCGCGATATGAAGAACTAAAAAATAAGGAAAACTTGCCTAATCTAGGGACGAGTACTTTCCAATACAAAAAAATTGTGAGACACTCATAAAGCATAGACATATAAGTGATTATAAGTACGCCACTGCACATCACAACATTTAGGTACAATTGTTGTTACTGAACATAAACAAGCTTTTCATAAGGTATAATAATCACTTGCAAAGTTTGCACGATACAACGCACAGTGGGATCTAGCTAACAAAAAGTTGAAAAAAGCAAAGTTTTTCAAAAAAATCGGTATCTCTTAAAATATAGCAGATATCAAAAGTTTTACAGATTACTTTCTTTGCTATGAACCAGTGATTCAATTGACGTACAGTGATAAAATTTAAAAATATTATTGTGAAAGTTATATGCTATTGAAATTGGAGCAAAAATCATTGTCCTCTTTAACACCCTGTATATAAAATTTTGTGACAGTTTAAGACAATCCAACTTTGGCAATTGTTTCATAAGGGACAAATCTATAAACCATTAAAAACCGGAGATCGATGTCATATCTGGTTCAAAAAATATTAACTTTTAAATTTAGGCGAAATTTTTCTTGCTCGAAAGCAAATGGCCAGCAGTTTAGTTCTAATTCGAAAAATATTAAAAATTAATTTAAAAATACAATAGATCACAATCGCAGTAGAGAATAAACACAAATAACACCGAACCGTACGGTGGTTTGCCTAGAACATGGGAATTGGATGTTGTTGGGGTTTGTTGTTGTTGATAAATAACTTTACGAGTAGAAAATTTAAAAAATACACACATATTTAGTACAATATTTTTGCTTAATAGGAACACATGACAAATGTATTCGATATAACTAATATTACACCTTTCGGTTTCAAATGCAGGTGGTATTTAGGATTCTCGGTATAGGCTTGGCATTATTGATTAATCTTTAAAACTGTGTACGATTCTGATAGAATAAAAACAATTCCGTCTATTTATTAATTAAATGTTTTTGGGCCGAACAGAAGGAAATAGAGCCAGGTGTACTAGTTGAAGAAGCGCGAATCTTCTACCCATCCATAATAAAAGCGGTGTAGATTTTAGTTGCATAGCCCTCTGTACAACGTGTATTATCGAAAGATCCGTTAGAACCTTGAAAGAAACATTTCTTCAATTTTTATTGCATTATCCATGTGAAATAAAATAGTTAATATAAAAGATTAAAGCGTAAAGATTTGGATACTGTCAACAATGATAGAAACCCGACTTGTATGATAAGGGTGCGCAAAGGTGACCCAGGGTATTGGCAGCACGCGTGCAAAAGTCAAGAGTACCACCACCTCCCCTTAAAATTTCTTGGATGACGTTTATTTTTAACGAAATCATTTCTTATTAATTCCTATTCTCTGTCAAATACACGGTATAAAAAAGATTCTTTTTTATGTTTAATGTGAAGAGGAATGCTGCCTTTTAGCTTCATTTCAAAACCCATTTTATACCTCTGCATTCTGTTACTGCGAATTATTATGAAGGTACAGAAAATATTCTTAATAAATTAATTATATCATTAAAACCTATTATTAAAACATCAAAATCATTCAATTGGTTTGAATTTCCTATTGTTGGATAAATGTTTATTGTTCGATTTTTTCCTCGTCGTTCGTCTGGCCGGGCCATTCCCGAGAGGACCGGGACAAACCCGAATCACGACCCTCGGTAATACCTTGCTCCCCTTAGGGTTATTAACCCTTAGTTTCTAGCATTGCGATATGATCTACCGATTGGGAAGTACCGTGTCCCGTAGCCCATCCGGCATAGTTACTTGGGGTATAGGGTATTGATGGGGGGGGGGCAAATATATTTTCCACTATTCCATATAGGAGTATCCGTTAGGCCTAGGAGCGTCAAGAAAAAATAATAAATTCAAACAAGTTAAAGGAGACAGGTGGTAATAAACCCACTCCCAGAACCTTACGAAGAGAAATAAGAAACTCAAATAAATATTTAATTTACGAAGGTAAATAGTAGTTGGTTGGGTGAATTCTTGACAAATTCTGGGCGTGACCATGACAATTTTCTCCAGCGACGCTTATACACCTTTCCCCTTGGTACCCAACATATTCCTAAATATGTCACTGATTTCATCAATATATTTTTAATATGTTAAAATGCTTAAATAAGGAATATATTTTAATTAATAATATCTATTGTGTTTTCTTGTCCCACCCTAAAGGAAATCCTCGCTCCGCCCATGGACGCAACGGTCATGTCTAGATACTTAGAATGTTTTCGTTAGGGTTTTGCTTGTAAGAAAAACATTCAAAATTGTTTCCATTATTTAATTTCGTTGTTCTGTTGACTTTAGTTCTTCTTACAAAGTATTAGCACATATACTGGGTTGCCCAGAAGTCCGGAATAAAATTAATATAGCCTTAACCTGTAACTTTTGGGGAAAACGCTCGGACACGCCAATTTAGTTTTATATATGCTCACATTTTGACGTTATTCGTTTGTTTTTTTATAGACATTTGTCAAAGATATGACGCATACGATTTTTTTTTAAATAGAAACATACAGCTAGTGATACATTATTTGAAAGCTAATATCTCGTACAGTACGCTCATAAATTTTAGCGCGATTCTGTTAAGCTATTTCAAAATGGCCACTGTTAGTTTTTAAAAAATCTCTATTTAAATAAGCCGAAATGATAAATCATTGACGGTTTTTTTTACCTTTCAAGGTAAGAAATCTTAATTTTTTCACGTTCAAAAATGTGAGCATATATAAAACTAAATTGACGTGTCCGAGCGTTTTCTCCAAAAGTTACAGGTTAAGGCTATATTAATTTTATTCCGGACTTTTGGGGAACCCTGTATATAAACAATATATTGTCAATACCAACGTTCCAAAATACAAAAAGTGCCCCCGCTATGGGATATGGCGTGGGCTTATTGAGTTTGCGCAGTAGAGTGGAAATTGTTTGTTGTTATTCGTCGCCATCTTTGGTTCTGTATGCTTTTTCAAATTACAGAATTAAAAGGGGTTCATCCACATTGTTGTCGATATTTTAGTGCTTATAAACTTTCATTACCTAACAACAATTTTTGTAAAGGAGTTTTTAATTTGTGGTGATTTGATTCGCTGTTTGGTAGGTTAGTGGCTTGTTCTGTTTAAGATGAAAGGACACAACATGGTGCTTTTTTGCAAAAGTCGTGGATCAATACCAGGTATAAAGTATTTCAGGTATGTACATATATACGAAAATATTTTGGTTTTGTTCGGGTGCTTATCACATTGTCCGATCTTCGAAACCGAATTTCACTAAAAAGTTTTAAAAAAATAGGAAAGTGTCACTCGTATATAATATAATATATATGCGGTCACTACCTAACTTAAAATTTTTAATTTGGTGCATTAGTAGCTGATAATAATTTCCAAAATAGTAATTAATTCTTAATATTTGGTTTAGAAAAAAGTGAGGTTAAGAAACATACGACGTCGAATGAAAGTTAAAATAACGCTCATCGTGTCGTTTGTTACAAATATTCGGGCGGAATTAGGCACCAAAAGTTTACACCAACACCTGCGCAAACTGACAACGCCCCGCCCCCTTCGATGCCCATAGCGGGGACATGATTGCAGATGATATTAGCAATATACTGTTATGTATTTGTGATACGGACGTTTTACCAAATATGGTAGATCACGTAAGATAAAACCCATTTTTTCATTATAAGAGATAATGTAATGTATTGTTTGCTCAGTTTATTTGAACGTTTCAGTATGAAGAGCTAATTTAAAAAAATGTATGAAAACCATGCTAGAACGCGCTTTGCTATAGGCATGTTCAAACAATGATCATTTATACACAATTTATACACACAATAAAGAACTAGGTAGTTAAAGTTTTCTCAAAATCACTATTATTTGCTTGGAAGTTTTTTTTGTCCGAAACCCCCTTCTACCTTTTTAACGCCCTACTGAGATGTTATCAATGCTTATTAACAAAATACCTGCCCAAGTCAAATCACAACTTGACACAAATATCCCCTATATCAGTTATTTTAACACGGTAATTTATAGAAGCACGAAACTGTTATTTCGGTAATTGCTTTTTTTTTTTGTTTGTTTCGTACAGGTTGTTTGTCCTAGTTTTTTTAATCATTTATTCGTTATAGTCTGATAACTGACTGAGAAAAATACTTATACCGCCAAAATTAAAAGCATTAGGCAAATTTCTCGACAGTAACATTTTTCAGAAAAAAAGTGAATAATTATATCACCCCAAAAATTCATGTCCAAATTACGAGAGGTAAATTTGATCAAAAATCATTCAATTTTAATAATTTTTGGTTTAACTGATAGGAAACAGATTCTAAATTTTAAGGCTTATATCCTACTCAGTGTTGCCACACGCTGTATTATTATAAGGGTAAATTTCTGGAAGGAGCGGGGTAGAATTGGGCCGATACGGGGTAGAATTTATGCCGGTACGTTATTAATATACTGTTATATTAAAATTTTGTCATATTCCCTCTTTAAATATTTTAGCACCCGTTATGGCATCTAGCATGAAGTAATTGTTTACTGTATTTTTGCTCGAACGGGGCGGATTTGATTAAGGAGAGTGAGAAAGTGAAATGATGAATCTGGGTAGATCTAGCCCATGAAAGTGAAATCATGATGAATCGGGGTAGATCTACCCCATTTGGGGTAGCTGTGGCAACGCTGACCCTAATACGTCTACTTTTATGGGATAGCGCATCTAGATTTCTCTACATGCATGTAAATTTCCTAAAATTTAAACTGGACATATTATCTTATATAAAAATTCAATTTAATTTATTTTTAAAGTAAACCATCTGTAAAAAATCTGAAATAGACACTTTTTTTTATGATCAAACACGAGCACTATAGGAAAAATCCTTTAGGGCACTCTGTGAGTGGTGCGTGTGCGCAAAAAGCGATTTGCGTTGGTTTTGAATCTTTGGAGGTTATATTCGTTGGGAAAACGACCTCGGGAAGGTCGTTCCATAAGGATGACGTCCTCCAGATGAAAGAATTCTTCAATAATGAAGTTCGAGATGTACTAAGCTTAGCCACATATGGATGGTGTGGTGGTGGGCAGTGGTTCGTCGTGCATTTCTGCTATTCGCCGCTCTGGGCCGAATTAAGAGGCCAAGGTCAGCCGAGCACTTTCCATAAAAATATCGGTAAAAGAGAGCCAACCTATCTTCGATGTTCTACGCTATCGAGGCTCTTCGTCAGCTCGTGGTCCCAGATGAGACGAATGGCCCTCCTTTCGATGGACTCCAGGAGCCGAAGAGTGCAGAGCTCCAGACATGAGAGCAGTGATGGTCGAATCTCGGCTTTGTATAGTATCAAAAGTTGTTGAGGTGTGTACAACATTTTGATTCGGAAGAGTACACCAAGACATTGGCGATTGCCACAACGTGGTTATGCCAATACATATTTCTTTTCAGATTGACGCCCGGCAAATTAATAGATGAAGCCCGTGCGTGTCCTGCCATGACTATATCCAGTTCTGTAATGTTAACCTTTATAGAGAAAACTCCTGGGTTTTCCTAGTATATAATTCGACTTGGTTACTATCACCCTAAGCCAAAATTTCTTCGAGGTCTTTGTTGAGCCGTGATACTTCATGCTGTCTGCGAAGATGTGCGTCGGCCGCCGATGTTAGTGCATTCAAAGAGAAAGATGAGAAAAGTGTCGTCAGCAAAACTAAATATCGGATTTTTAGTTTTCACTAGAAGATCTAGAGTAGGAAGAGGGTGGGAGACAATTTGGACCCTTGAGGAACACCGGCATTGATGGTGAAGGTATCTGAGAGAAATCCGTGGAGTTATGCAGCTGTATCGCGGCAACCCTTCACCGTAAAGCTTTTGGAAAAAATATTTATAGGGAAAGTTGCCAAGAGAAATTTGCAAGTTCGTAGGATGGCCGCTAGGGGGCGTAACAATAATAGCAACTTGTTAACAGTTGATTTCTCTACGATTTGCTTTGATAAGGTATATTGAAAATATCTACAAATAAATTTCGCATGTATCAGGAACAACTTTGCTTACATACTCTTTTCTCTAACCCTTCAAATAAAGTGGTGGAGGAAATACAAACTTTGATTTGGAGAAAGTTCAATATCTCAGGAACGTCTTATCGTTAGACATCGCTTGTAGTGCAGTCGATAGAGCAAGAAGTGCTCTTTTAAATGATATTAGTTTTAATATTTTCCGATAAGACGTTCCTGAGATATTGATTTTTTTACAATGTTTGCGATACCACCACCACTTTATTTGAAGGCTTAAAGAAAAAATTATATAAGCAAAGTTGTTCTTGATACATGAAGTATTTATTTGTAAGTATTTTCGATATAAGCAAATTATTGAGAAATCAAATGTTAACAAGTGACTAATAGTGTATTGGTATACTCTCCGAACCAGAAAGTTGTACACGCCTCAACAACTTTTGACACTATACAAAGCCCAGATTCGACCATCACTAGATTACTGCTCTCATGTCTGGAGCTCTGCACCCAAACATACTCTTCGGCTACTGGACTGCATCGAAAGGAGGGCCATTCGTCTGATTGAAGACAATGAGCTGACGAAGAATCTCAACAACCGAACAAACCCGCCCATCCATATGTGGTTAAGCTTAGTACGTCTCGAACTTCATTATTCTTTCATCTGGAGGACTTCATCCTTATGGAACGACCTTCCCGAGGTCGTTTTTCCTAGCGAGTATAACCTCCAACGATTCAAAACCAACGTGAATCGCTTCTCGCGCACACGCACCACTCCCAGAGTGCCCTAAAGGATTTTTCCTATAGTGCTTGTGTTTGATCATAAAAAAAAATCTCAAATTATCTATCAGAGCCATCTATGTTGCATCAATTAAATTAAAAAATAAACATTATATTGTTTAACGCAATTCTTTCATACCACTGTCCAATCCTTTATCTTTACGAATCCAGTTTTAGATTAGAAAAAAATTAAGTATATTTTGCTAAACGTTCGCAAAAAATAGTGCCTGCTTGGCAACCTGTGATTAAACGCAGCTCTTAATTGGCCACCCTATACAAACTTAAAGCAAGCACAGTAATACCCATCACACTACAACAATAATAAAACGATATAATGTGGACAGGAGACAATGTCTATAAGAAATTGACGCGCAACTCTTTTTATGTATAGTGTTCCGATACTGTACTAGCCTTTAGGATGGTCGGAAATTACCACGCCAGGTAACGAAGAGAAAAAAGCTAAATAAAAAAAATAATAAGTTAAATAAAAAAAATGAATTTGTTTTCATCATCAGATAAAATACGACAAGAGACTTTAAAAACATTAGGCTAATTGCATAACGCTCAATATTCCAGAACAATCAATTAATTACTTATTCTGTATGACCATATAATTACGTAATAAATGGGTGCGGATGATATTTATAAAATGCGGAAGAACAGTATAGGTATGTCAAAATCGGTAAAATATGACTGAACGCCCACGAACTTTTTATATAGAATGTGTCTACTTAAGAGTATTTATCAGTGGACCGCGTGGTTGGGATTTTGCCGCGGAACAGCATAAGTCATTGTTATTGAACAATGAGACAACATCGCCATTCCGAGACACGACGAGCCGAGCACACCCGCTTTGCGGGTGTGCTCTAATTGTCTAATGAACCGTGTACTTTATAATACTTTTTCTATTTGGGTCTTTAAAGTCTGAAAAACTTTAATTAATATATATTTTTTTGGGTTGGAAATACTTTTCCAATTTAATAAAATGTTACAAGTATCAAATATGTCATGATAGAAACAATTGAACACAACAAAGCTTCTTCCCATGCATCATAATTAAAAATAATGTTAATAAAAATGTGTCAGGAAGAAAGTTGTACTCCGTCAAATACGAGAAATTGCAGAAAATAATCTAGAAAAACTGTTAAAAAGAAAATGAAAAACTTTGAGTTATGGTTCGAGCAGAACAAAGTTCAAAATATTGAACAAAATAATAAATAATACTATTGAACAAAATATTGTGTCGACACAGAATCTGAGGTTATCGAAGAACTTATCAACAATACTAAAACAACTTGAGATATTGGATTAAAAGCGGCATGTTTTAAAAATATTTTACATTATACAGGGTGACCCAAAAAGTGTGACAGCATAAAGTTATATTTTTTTAAATGGGACACCCAGTATTTTATTGAATATTTAGGTTCGTATTACTATCGTTTGTAAGTGCCTCAAATTTTATTTAATTTGGTTCCGTAGTTTCGGAGAAATAAATTAAAAACTAATAAAAAAGTTTTGCAGTCCTGAATAAAAAAATCAAAAAAACAACCCAGAACTATTTTTTTAACCTTGGAATTGAGTGAAATTTATGACAAGAGGTCTAGAGATACTATGAATGTAATTGCGTTTAGTTATTTTATACAGGGTGTTCATAATAAGCTTTCAAAAACCCCACATTTTAAAATAATTTTTCTAAAGTTTTTCAAATGGAACACCCTGTATATTATTTGGCTATTTGACGTAAAATTCATAGACAATTTTTTTTGTAATACAAGCATATAAGTTATATCCAGCCGTTCTCGAAATAATTGTAAATATCATAAGTTTATGTTATTTAAATAGAGTTTTTATTGGGAAATTTTGTTATAGGCGACTAGACTAATAATTGTAAACTAAAGTAAATGTTCAAAATAGCTTCCTTTTACTCTTAGAGTTTACCGAATTTTAGTTATTTCGATATGAATTTTAAAAGCCTACATTTTTGCTACTTTTATTTATTTAAGGACCTTTGAACATATAAATAGAGCCAGGCAATAAATTCCGATTTACCGCCTCATAAGGGATTATTTATTTTCACCTTGTCAAAACCTTTGTTTCCTTAAACTTTTATTGTGTTTCATTATTTTATTAAGTTTCCATTACAAATGTCACGTAATAAATCAATTAAATTATATTTAGTTTATAGTAAAATAAAAAATTAGGAATATCATTGAATGCTAGGTTATTAAAATAGTATTAAGAAAATGAACTTATGCATAACAAATGTAAACCATTAAAAAGTTACCGCTTAAGAAAAAGTAGCAAAAATGTAGGCTTTTAAAATTGATATCGAAATAACTAAAATACGGTAAACTCTAAGAATAAAAGGAAGCTATTTTGAACATTAATTTAGTTTACAATTATTAGTCTAGTCGCCAGTAACAAAATTTCCCAATCAAAACTCTATTTAAACAACATAATTTATGATATTTTCAATTATTTCGAAAACGGCTGGATATAACTTATATGCTTGTATTACAAAAAAAAATTGTCTATGAATTTTACGTCAAATAGCCAAATAATATACAGGGTGTTCCATTTGAAAAACTTTAGAAAAATTATTTTAAAATGTGGGGTTTTTGAAAGCTTATTATGAACACCCTGTATAAAATAAATAAACGCAATTACATTCATAGTATCTCTAGACCTCTTGTCATAAATTTCACTCAATTCCAAGGTTAAAAAAATAGTTCTGGGTTGTTTTTTGATTTTTTTATTCAGGACTGCAAAACTTTTTTTTTTAGTTTTTAATTTATTTCTCCGAAACTACGGAACCAAATTAAATAAAATTTTAGGCACTTATAAACGATAGTAATATGAACCTAAATATGCAATAATGCTGTCACACTTTTTTGGGCCACCCTGTATAATGTGAAATATTTTTAAAACATGCCGCTTTTAATCCAATATCTCAAGCTGTTTTAGTATTGTTGATAAGTTTTTGGATAACGATTTAATCTTCCGTTAACGCTTCGTTTGCGGACCCTTATATTTCCGAATATAGATATTTCGGATAAATATCAAGTAAAAATGATATATTTGCATGGTTAAAGGTTAGTATTTTAAAGTTTTCTATGAACAATCTCTGTCGAATACATAATGCATAGAAAACTAATTTCAACGAAATCGAAGTAGGTCTAAAATTCGAACCCTACTTGTTGCCAACATGAAAAAAATACAATTTCAGTTTCATAAGGATGAAGTCCTCCAGATGAAAGAATTCTTAAATAATGAAGTTCGAGGAGGACTAAGCTGAACCACATAGGGATGGGTTTGTTCGGGTTTGTTCGGGTTTGTTCGGGTTTGTTCTAATTTATATTTTTTGACGAACCTCGTATACCACTGAAAAAAAATTAATATCTGATGGTTTAGGTTCTGAACCATAGAGAACTTTTTTATAAAGAATAACTTTTTTCGTAAAATTAATAATAAAAAAAGTTCCCATATGGGGCCAACTTATGAAGACACACTGTAGAGTGTATACGTATACGAGGTGAGGATCATGTACCGGGTTATTTGAAGAGGTGATTCTACATGTTTAAATGATGGTTGTAAGTTAGATAACATGATATCATCATCTTGTGAAGAATAGCAAGTATCAATGAGAAAGTGAAATTTATTTTTGGATATCTCTTCGTACAAAACCGGGAAAAAGTAAAAAATCGAACCGAAAATTTTAGATTTTTCCCAAATTTTGAAAGCCCCTATATTTATTTATATTTTTTTCGCAAACATAATTACGTAAATTTGCCACAATTTAACCGATTTCGTATTTCTTATCGTTTCCGAAATCCAATGGTGTTTTAATATTTAAAAAAAAAACACCGTCGAACAATTTTTTTTTTGATTTTCTAAACCAATGTATCTTCCAAAACTAAAATTGATGAAATAACGTTAAATAAGTTTCTACAGGGCTTTTTCCTTCTATTATCGTTTTCTAAATTATGTAGGTCGTTTGCCCTACTTTTCTTTCAAGCTTGTTGTGACAAAAGAACGGATTAATTATTTATGTCTCCCTCATAAATTATAAAGAAAATAATTTAAAAGCATTAGGCAAATGACAAAGCAACAGATATCTTCGCATGTCATTATCTTTAATGAATACTATACAGGGCGTTCCGTGCTCCTTAATGACGTGGTAATATTTCAGATTGTGATTTTTTTAGCATTCTATTACGAAAAATTCATATGATATCTTAACGGAAAGAAAAGCTTAGCTAAATTTACTATAAAAATAATAAAGCTATAGTCAAATTATTTTCAAAATTCAGAAGAGCAAAACAAATACACGCGATGAGCATGTGAACAACACGCAGGGTCGGAATAAGAACAATTTAATAGTACAATCTCGAACCGCGCATGAATAGATCTGAAATAATAACCTATACTAAAACTACTAAAGTCGGTACGGTGTATGAAGTCCGCTAAGCAATAAAACCCCTCGGCCAGGGTGGTCGGTGGCTCTCAAACAATAAATTATATTTTAGGTATTTTCTAATTAAAATAATTTAAAGTAAATAAAAAATTAGTTTGGGTAAAGAAAAATAATTATTTTTGAGCTTTTATAGTATTTAGTCAAATTAGTTTTACGATTTTTTGTTGATGAAAATATGGCACTGGCATTTGAAACAATCCTTTCTTCATTGCCAGCATGTATTATTATATACCTTTTTCCATTACTGGCACGGGTACTGGAATAGCAATGTTTCGAATCACCCTGCCAATACGATTTTGTTGAAGTTCCGTTTGTTCCTTCAAGAAAAACAACTTGCTTTGACAATTCCGATTTTTTGTTTCTTAAATATTTCCTTAAAAATTGCCATCTTTTTGAAACATTTCGTTTTTTTTTATTTGAAGCCCAGAACTTTTAAAATGATGGACAAACTGGTAGTTCCAATATCGCAAAGTTTTTTCTTCTTTATCTTTCAAGAATAGCTTTGAGGGTAACATATTCCTTGGCTTTATACATATCATAAACAATATTCATAATCGATAGTTTTATCCCTTGGGATAAATCAAAGGTTTTAGAATGGAGTCGAACCCTTTTATATGGTCTGTCCAATTCCTCTTCACTGTTTTTTTCGAAGTCTTCTTAAGGTCTTATCTGAAATGCCGCAAGCATCAGACGTTCGTTTTCCCACTGCCTAAACAGATACTAACGGGTCCGAGTTATCTTTTTCTAAAGTAAAATAACGTTCCACAAATACCAAACGGCGTTCACCTGGATATAAACACCTTTTAGGAGTTGTATCACCTTGCTGAACATTTTCCATAACTTTGCTTTATAAATGCTTTTAATTCACACACAATGAGAAAGAAACTAAAAGCAAAAAGCATAACTACTGCACTTGAGCAAATTTTAATTATTTCTTGGAAAATAGTGATTATTTAGATTTAACTATAATGATCCCAAAATAACTAAATTCTAGGAAAAAGTACCTGAGAAAATCTTTCACTTATTGACGCAAAATGTTTTTGATTTGATAAATAAAAAAAACTATGAGTGAAAAATAAACAAGTAAAAATATTTATCGCGTTGCATAATTCTAAGATAATTTTGTTTTGGAACCGCTGATTTTGCACGGCCGACTACAGTGAATCAGTAGAATGTTCGGTACGATCAAGTATAGCGAAGGTATTGTTAACTGAACCGCCTTACTGTTTAACAACCTTTAATGATTTAATCCGATATCGGACTTCATAAAACGAACAGACTTTACCCTGTAGACATGCAGCGCGGCGCGCATATCAAATTTTATTGCTGATTGACCAATAGCAATAAGTGTATGCATCGAGCATGTTGATATCACGCGCTGATGTTTGTTAATGTTTCTGAATTGATAAAATTAATAGAGCATAACCATCATTTATGGCTCTATATGTGACTGGAATAAATTTTTTAAGAAATGTCATTAAATTATAGCAAAATTTTGTTTTTGTAAACTTTACTAAAATCGTTTGTAAAATTTACTAAAATCTTCAGTAAAATTTACTAAAATCTTCAGTAAAATTTACTAAAATCTTTTGTAAAAATTCCGATACAAGCTGTTTCCGAAGCGGTCACCACCCAAGTGATAAACTTGCGTGGCGTCGCTTGATTTCCTCGATCGATAGTATGTTCCCTCTATAAGTTCTCCACCTATTATTTGTTACTAGGAGCCAAATTCCAGGAATCCGTTGCATGTGATTTAAGCCTTTTATTTTTAAAAAAGCATTTTTACAATACTTCATTTAAACTTGGTAATTTTTACACTAAAAAATACTTGTTATTGTTGTTATTACTTAGCCTGTTTTTTTTAAAGAATGCCCAGAGCTCGCTAGTCTTTCGAATATTACTGCTCATTTGCATTTCACGGTTTCAAGTTCAAGATTCAGAAGTCACAGTCAAGTACCAAGTAACGACCTGACAACTTCACGGAATCACATTTTAAATAATAGGTCTATATGAGATGTGGTTTGAGAAAGTCCGCCAAAAAGCAACAAGGCACGAAGTCCCGTATCACCCATGTTATTCTAACGGTGAAATGCGAAAATGACCTTTATTATTTTAACACAATTGGGGGGGTCAAGTGATATAGTTCGTTTAAATAGCTGTCCAATAATTCCGTAATTTATTATGTTTTGAGTATAGTAGGTTCCAAGACATCGCATTGGAAAAATGGGCGTACTTACCTTTTTCGCTACAGGGTGTTCATTTTTTGGTGGTGTAATATAAGTATAACCACTAGTAGTCTGATTCCGAACAGATACTAGGTGAGGATGAAATAGTTAATTTTGTCAATTAACGATTTCGTCAGTGTTATGCTTAGTAGACTTATTGTGACATCAAAAGGTGAATGCTCGTAACATTTAGATTTGGATGTAATTGTAAAATTAAAAATGATTTAACTAGATTAAAGTAAGAGTTTGAACTAGAACCGTCCTTTTATTAAATGAAGATCCTAGACGATTAGTAATACCAAAGAGGGAGGATATTACAGTGGTTTTACGGAGTATGTTTGTTATTAGTAAAGATAGAGAAATGCGATTTTTGCAGCAGTGCTACTTTTTCTGGAACAAAAGAATTTTTCTAGGCCTCCTCGTTTTTGACAAACGGGATGTTTTTGAGATACGCTAAAAATAATACTTTATTTTCAGTCTAAAATTATGGCCGAAATTTACGTTTTTAAAAAATTTACAATTTTTTTGAGTAGACCTTGAGGGACATTTAAAAAAAAAACCAAAAGAACACAGTTTGTTTTGTAATAATGAAATATTCTTCTATTTCTGTCAGAATATTCAGGTTCTCTAAGTTGTTTTATAATTTCTAATTAATAGTAAAAAATCAGTTTGTCCTAATTATGACAGCCAATGTAAACGACATGCTCGTTCGCTATATCCAGTGTAAGGAAATTGCAGATGGAGCATTAGAAGTGCATTTCAATGGTAAATATAGGTACGCCTTTTGTAATGTAATTCTATGCAATTTACAAAACTTCTTGATTTACTTGTAGGTATCTCGAAAGACCACAGCCGGATAAAATAACTTTTCAAAGGATAGAAGCAAATTTAATTGAAAAGTTGGTTCATTTTTAAAAACTCAGCCTAAAATCTGCCATAAGGAAAATTGCGATATTGATGAACAAATGTGCTTTGCTTCAATTGAAACAAATCCTATTATAATAATAAATAACAATTATGTGTGAAACATGTCCAATGCATAATGGAGAACAATTTGAGAAATATTTATGAGATAGTTCCATAAACGTTCAATTTTTGTTTCTTATATTTAATCGCACCCGTAATTATTTTTTTTAAATATCCTGCATGGAATACTCAAAAAATATATATATTGTTTAAAAAACCTAGATTTCGGACATACTATTGAAATTAAAAATAAATATATAATTCTGAGAAGCTTGTTAAAACCTAAATTACATTATTAAAAAATATATAGGGTATCCCATTTTAAAGAAAGCAATTTTTTTTCTTGAAGACTATTAAACGTAAAAAAAATACGTTACTGGATTCTACGTAAAGAATTACAAAGACAACGTTTCATTTCTTTTTGATAAGTTGCAGGGTAACCGAAATATGGGGGGTGTCCCAAAATTTTCTCTAAAAAGGTTAACATTACAGAATCGGATATAGTCATGGCAGGACACGCAATCCCACTACTGGCTTCACCTATTAATTTGCTGGGCGTTAGTCTGGGAGGAAATATGCCTAGGCATAACCACGTTGTGGCAATCGCCAAGATAGCTTTTCAGAAACAGCAAAGTTGTTCTTGATACATGAAGTATTTATTTGTAAGTATTTTCGATATAACCAAATTATGGAGAAATCAAGTGTTAACAAGTGACTAATAGTGTATTGGTATACTCTTCCGAACCAAAAAGTTGTACACACCTCAACAACTTTTGACACTATACAAAGCCCAGATTCGACTATCACTAGAGTACTGCTCTCATGTCTGGAGCTCTGCACCCAAACATACTCTTCGGCTACTGGATTCCATCGAAAGAAGGGCCATTCGTCTGATCGGAGACCACGAGCTGACGAAGAGCCTCGACAGCCTAGAACGTCGCAGACAGGTTGGGGATTTAACTATCTTTTACAGATATTTTCATGGAAAGTGCTCGGCTGACCTTGCCCTCTTAATTCCGCCCAGAGCGGCAGAAATACACTACGAACCACTGCCGCCCATCCATTTGTGGTTAAAACTAGTACTCCTCGAACTTCATTATTTAAGAATTCTTTCATCTGGAGGACTATATCCTTATGGAACGCCCTTCCAGAGGTCGTTTTTCCCAACGAATATAACCTTTAACGATTCAAAACCAACGTGAATCGCTATATTCGCGCACGCACTACTCCCAGAGTGCCTTAAAGGATTTTTCCTATAGTGTTTGTGTTTGATCATTAAAAAAAATATAAAATTCTGAAAATATGAAAAACGTGGAGGCTTAAAAAAATCTGACTGGGAAATCTTTTGTTTTCGAAAAAGCAGTTCAGGGCTGCGAAAACCGCATCCTTCTATTTTTACTAATAACGGAGATATCCCGTAAAACCATCGAAAGATGGACACCCTGTACAGCTATAATTGTAATTACCGAGAGCCACCCTGACCATTGTTAATATTGCTCAAAAATGGCATGATAATGAATATATTGGTAGTACTAGTAAACAGATTTAAGTGGTGAACAAATTCGAACAAACCCGAACAAACCCGCTTTACCGTGCCTAGTAAAATTTTAAACTTTTCACCATTGTCCTAATTTTTTTACAGTCAACGATTGTCATGCCAAAAACGATTGAAACGGGGTTTCTGCCTTAATAATTGAAACCGTCCAAATGAGAATTGGAGGGCATTTCCCAAATCGTAATAATTAACTTATTTATGAGGAAATAAGCGGGTCGTTATTTTGTATTATCCGTTTGTCCTACTTTATTGTTGTGAATAGCCTGTTGCGGCAAAAAGTTAATTAATTATTAATGTGTCATAGTCATAGCTTAGCTAGAATAAACAAATTAGGGGAAATGGAAATGGAAATCATTACATTGATAAGTGACAACGAAGCAACACAGGAACCGATATACCGATATAGCATAAACATTCATTTACTAACAACCAGTTGTGCAGTTGTATTCATAAAGAAGTCGTAAAAAGTTTAATCCCTAAGTGATAAAAATTTAATCCTTGAGGGATTATAAATAATGTAATCCCTCAAAAGGAAACTTGTTGACCGTTAACTGATTTTTTTTTAGTTATTTTAGGACTTAACTTTCCCTATATTAAAGTGCATAAAATAGTAGTGTTGTGATCGCTCGAGCGAAAAACCGCTTGATCACTGGATTATTGAAATAACCGACATCGCTCGATTATTAAAAAAACCGCTCGAGTTATCTATTCAGGCGAAACCGTCGCCCGTCACTTATTATCTTTCACTCGATACCCGAGCTTCGCTTGACGCCGGCGGAAATATACCGCTGTAGTGTGATCGAGTTAAAAAACTGCTCGTATATTCGAACAGTTTTTCGGTCGATAGGAAATACTCTAGTTATAAATTCAGGCGAAAAACCGAAAAATATCGCCGGTTACTTGATAGACGACCTTCGGCCGCGCTATCCGATTGGCGACGTTCGAGTTTGACGCTGAGCAAGTACACGACATACGTCTTTCTTAAAGGCACATAAACGAGAAGGTGCATATAAAAAAGTATGCCGAATCCCTTAGCGGAGTCATAGCGACATGCATTTTGTAAAGTTTCGTTTTAACTGGCTAGCCAGCGGAGTAGTTTAGGTCTCCGATTGTAAATATTAAAAAATTAAAGAATATAATTTTAAAATTTTTAATTACTATAAACACGAGAAAACTTCTCAAAAATAACATAATAATAGAAATTGTTAATGAAAAATAACAAAACGAACAAAATGGTTAACAAAATATAGAAAAAAATTCGTTGGTAATCTTATAGTAAATATTTTTAAATCTAAACAAGAACTTTTTATTATTAAACTCAAGTGGACTTCTTAAAAATAACATACATTATAGAAAATGTTAATGGAAAATAAGAAAACGAGCAAAATAGTTAACAAAACATAGGTATCGACAAATTTTTTGCTAACCAAAAGTAAGCATTCTTAAATTTAAACAGGAACTTTTAGGTAACTATGAATACATGAGTACATGAATTTAAAAAAAATAATAACCAATTTTCTTATTTTGCCAGTCACGTAACTAAGCCTAAATTTTTGAAGTGCACACAGTGGGTACCTGATAATTTAAAGTGGAAGAACTTGACAAGCTATTTTAAATATCTACATATGCTCTATATCCATATATCTATATATGCTCTTAGATTGAGGAAGATGCGAAGAAAAATAGCTCTTGGTAATACTTTTTTTTCGAGTTAAAAACGCACAATAATAAACCTAACAGTAAATACATATTTAAGTGATTTTTTGCAGTTTTTTTGTTTGGTATCGAGTCACGTGGTAAAAATTCATTATTCACAAGTAAATAAACTTCTGGAATTCTTTTGATGGCTACTACAATCTGTGCCCACCCGTAGTTACGGGCCTGCTAAATACTCTACCTGATCACATGTAAACGGCTAGGCTGCCGGTCGAGCAGTCGGTGACGTCATCGCTCGGTGAATTGGAATTTCAAGCGATTCACTGGAGCGATTCACTCGATTATTAAAATCGCTCGAGTATCAAGTACTCGATTATTAAAATCATCGGTTTTTCCCAACACTATAAAATAGTATATAAACCACGTGACTAAAATGTATTTTTAGTCCCTAGGTTTATAATGCACTATTAAAAGCCTGGTATAAATGGTTCGATGTTAATTAATTCTCTATTTTTAGTGATCTCCGAAAATCGGAGCTAAAAAATTATATATTTGTATTAGAAGCTATCGAAACATATTGCCAAGTTAGGGATTTATTAATGAAATATAATTTACAATAAAGTTGTTAGTTTTAAAAATAGGCCATGGTCAGTTTATTAAAAACAAACAACAAGTTTTGTTACAGCTATTTTAAATATTAAATTGGATTATACGGGGTGTCCCAGACTATGTGGGCAATCTCCCGGGTTCAGATAGAACACTTAAAAATAACAGGAGAAGTACCTATACATTTTTCTTCCTACGGCCTCGCCTACGGAGAAACGGGCCCATAACGGACGTCCTTGGAAATCGTTGTTTTTTAAATAATTTTTTAAGTATTAGGTGTAATTTAATATTTTTTTAGTATAATGGTTACTAGATCAGTCTCCTTAAAATTCGCCCTTTTAAATACATTTGGCTTATTTAGTTTGCCATGGACGGACTAGACGTAACACAAAAATGCTTTTTTTGTAGGTACACCTTGTATGATGAAGGAACAACAATAATTTTTTTGGATACTCTTAACCTTAAGCTGAAAAAGGTACTCTTGATCAATGTCGATAAAACGAACCGTTTTTGAAAAAAAGATATTTTTGTTCAATATGATTTATATCCAGTATAAGTAAATTCCATTACTAAGTTGGTAACTAATAAGACAAAGGAGAAAAACCGCAAATTTCAAGACACTACCATAAACTGACACTGACATAAATATTCTTATTTAAATCAGTTAAGAAACCATAACAACAATGTGGGCATTTTATGAATATAAAACAACAACTAATGCAAAAACCATATTGAACAAAAATAATTTTTTTTCGAAAACAGGTCACTTTATCAACATTGATCAAGAGTATCTTTTTTCAGCTTACGGTTTAGAGTATCCAAAAATATTTTTGTCGTTCCTTCATCATACAAGGTGTACAAAAATTTTTGTGTTACGTCTAGTCCGTCCCTAGCAAACTAAATAAGCCAAATGTGTTTAAAAGGGCGAATTTTAAGGAGACTCATCTACTAACCATTATAGTAAAAAATTATTAAATTACACCTAGTACTTAATAAATTATTTAAAAATCAACGATTTCCAGGGAAATCTGTTATGGGCCCGTATCTCCGTAGGGGAGGCCGTAGGAAGAATAATTTATAAGAAATTCTCCTGTTATTTTTAAGTGTTCTATCTGAACCCGGGAGATTGCCCACATATTCTGGGACACCCTGTATACAACATATCATACTTGTTATAATTATTATCATAAACCATAAGTAAGTTCAAAAATTAGAGATGTTGTTTCCAATAAATTGACCATGGCCTACTGTTATTAGTAACATAAATTATTAAAAATATCGCTTTCTTATATTATTTTTGAATATAAATATAACTAACTATACATTTTTGTAAAGCCCAAAGTATGCTTAACGAATTAAACAAATATAATGTATGAGTTAACGCATAACGAAAATACGAGAGGTAACTAAAAAGCGGCGATTTTCAAAATCACTCTCTAAATTAAAAACTAAAAGAGCCATTACAGATTTCATAGCTTTTCTGTCGTTTTATGAAAAAATAAACCGCAACATTATAAACTCTTAGACAAAATTAACGCAACATCATAAATATGCCATATTTTTTATGCTATTTTTTTCTGAATTTATGATCCGATTTGAATGATTCTTTTTTTGCATTGTAGGTTGGTTCCTTGACAATGTCATAGTTTTCGCTGTTTATGATAAAAATTTCATTTTCTATTTTTCCTGAATATACTAAAAATACTATGTTTTTTTCCGAAAATTCGCATCACCCTGTGGAGTATATTAGCAACCGAAACATATTGCAATTGACATTAAACGGTAGGTCCATCTTTCCCCAACATTTTCTTTTTTGGTTTACTTCATTATCTCGGTTATTAAAGGAAATACACCATTTTATAGCGTAACATGTTTTTATAGACTTTAATATTCAACACATTCATTGTTAAATGTTTTCAAGTAGACTATGGACTTTTTCTGACATTGCAAGCGAAGTGTCAGCAGATGTTGTGTTTTAAAGTTATAAAGCTCAAATAAAATTTGCCATACCGATAAAAACTATTCGGAAACTGCTTATTAAACGTTCCTTTCTTATGCCCAGTTGCCCGACGAGTATTTTAATTTTGAAACCTACTTGAAAACATTTAACAATGGATGTGTTGAATATTAAAGTCTATAAAAACATGTTACGCTATAAAACGGTGTATATCCTTTAATAACAAAGATAATGAAGTAAACCAAAAAAGAAAATGTTGGGGAAAGATGGGCCTGCCGTTTAATGTCAACTGCAATATGCTTCGGTTGCTAATATACTCCACAGGGTGATGCAAATTTTCGGAGAAGAACATAGCATTTTTGGTAGACTCAGTATAAATCGAAAATTAAATTTTTATCATAAACAGCGAAAACTATGACATTGTCAAGGAACCAACTTACAATTAAAAAAAAATCATTCAAATCGGATCATAAATTCAGAAATAAAAATAGAATCAAAAATATGGGAAATTTATGATGTTAATATAATTTTGTCCAGGAGTTTATCTTTGATAATAACTCTAGTATCCTCAGAAGTGTCGAAAATGGGACGCCATGTGCAAGTAAAACCACCTCGGCATTTTTCACAGCGTTGTATATTAAAAGTTTAAAGTCTGTTTGGATAAGCTTGGTTACATAAAATAAGTTTAGTGTAGAACATGACAAAGTCGGATATATCTGGGCACACAAAGGAATGATAGTTTGTTGATGCCGCTGGATGTGGTATAATAAAACCATTATTACAAAGCTACAAACAGGAAAGGATATATTTGATGGTTTCTGTTGTGTGAACTTTAGATTTCGGAAATATACAGGATGAGTTAGAAGGAAGAAACTATAGTCCAGGATTGTATTGTACAAAATAAAAATAATGTAAAAAACTCATATGTAATTATACGATTTTCATTTTTTTTCAAGTTAGAATGTAATTACAGATAAACGAAGTTTCATACATTAACATCTTTTTAATCAACACTTGTTGCACGGTAGTTACACAATAGTATATTACATAACGAGGTGGGAATAAAATATGCAACTATCAGTTTTAAGTGTCTTATAAATGCAAATTTTTACATTTTTTCAAACATTTTGAAAGCACCTGTATTTATTTTTGTTTTTTTTTGGGGCATATTATTGGGAATAATTACGCAACTTTGCCCCATTTTAAACGACTTCGTATCTTTAACCCTTTCCGAAATCACAATGATGAAGGCCAAATTTGTATCACCATGTATATTTTCGAAGTTTTAATTATACTAAAAGGTGTATCGAGGCGGTTTTGCGTCTGGTTCCCCAGTAATTTTTTTTTCCATTCCATTGTCTATTTATGCGACAACACCAAACCAACAAAACAAGAGCAAAACGGCAACACAATGTTTTACAACAATTTAGAAACAAATCGGAAACGTTTTATCGACTTCTATGTATTGTGTTAGTTTTCAGCAACATTTTGTCTTCTGCCGCGCCCACACCAACAAAACAAGAACAGAACGGCAACACAATGTTTTTCAACAATTTAGCGAAAACATTTTATCAACTTCTATGTACTGTTTTAGTTTTCAGCAACATGTTGTCTTCTGTCGGGTCCACACCAAACCAACAAAACAACAACACAATGTTCTTCAACGATTTAAAAACAAATTGGAAACATTTTATTAACTTCTATGTTTTGTTTTGCTACATATTATCTTCTGTCGGGTCCACACCAAACCAACAAAACATCAACACAATGTTCTTCAACGATTTAAAAACAAATTGGAAACATTTTATTGACTTCTATGTTTTGTTTTGCAACATATTATCTTCTGTCGGGTCCACACCAAACCAACAAAACAACAACACAATGTTCTTCAACAATTTAAAAATAAATTGGAAACATTTTATCAACTTCTATGTTTTGTTTTGCAACATATTGTCTTCTCTCGGGTCCACACCAAACCAACGAAACAACAACACAATGTTCTTAAATAATTTAGAAACAAATCAAAAACATTTTATCAACTTATATGTTGTGTTTTCGTTTTCAGCAACATATTGTCTTCTGTCGGGTCCACACCAAACCAACAAAAGAACAATACAATGTTCTTCAACAATTTAAAAACAAATTGGAAACTTTTATCTACTTCTATGTTTTGTTTTGCAACATATTGTTTTCTGTCGGGTCCACACCAAACCAACAAAACAACAACACAATGTTCTTCAACAATTTAGAAACAAATCGAAATCATTTTATCAACTTATATGTTTTCTTTTAGTTTTCAGCAACATATTGTCTTCTGTCGGGTCCACACCAAACCAACAAAACAACAATACAATGTTCTTCAACAATTTAAAAACAAATTGGAAACATTTTATCAACTTCTATGTTTTGTTTTGCAACATATTGTCTTCTGTCGGGTCCACACCAAACCAACAAAACAACAACACAATGTTCTTCAACAATTTAGAAACAAATCGAAAACATTTTATCAACTTCTATGTGTTGTTTTAGTTTTCAGCAACATATTGTCTTCTGCCGGGTCCACATCAAACCAACAAAATAGCAGCACAATGTTCATCAACAATTTAAAAACAAATCGGAAACATTTTACGAACTTTTATGTATGGTTCAGGTTTTTATCAACTTATTGTCTTCCCGTCGCGGAATCAAAGGGTTTCTGTTTTGATTATATTTCCGGCAACACTGTCGGTGCGGTGTGTACGTACTGTAAAACAAATACAAAAACGAAACACTACAGCACTGACAGGTAGAGGTTGAGAACTATCCATACTCGCACCATCGATAGTGATTCACTGACTATAAATATTTAATCGAT
The DNA here is from genome assembly GCA_963991005.1 of Barypeithes pellucidus. NCBI lineage: Eukaryota > Metazoa > Arthropoda > Insecta > Coleoptera > Curculionidae > Barypeithes > Barypeithes pellucidus. Next base: position 51,591,054 of record OZ022562.1, on the reverse strand, counting down.
AGTTTTTAATTCATAAAACCCAAAAAAAACTTATTACTCGCCTACACACCCTCAGCAATTAAATAAACAAGTCTATTTGCTTGTCAGGTTGTATTAATATCATATAACATACATAATTAGTATATAGACTTTTATTGACATTTTGTCTCGCAAGTGTGGACGCTAGCTTTCATTTTGTTTTGTTAAAGGTTGCTATTTTCTTGTGTGTCTTTTTTATTGGATGTTTTTGTTTCGTTGGTATGAAAAAATATAATTCAACATTTTTACTATCGTATGTAGAAAATAAATGACAAGTGGCAACTCTGTCATTTTTAAGAGCTGCGTTTAATCACAGGTTGCCAAGCAGGCACTATTTTATGCGAACATTTAGCCAAATATACTTAATTTTTTTCTAATCTACCACTAGATTCGTAAAGTTAAAGAATTGGAAAACGGTATGAAAAAACTGCGTTATAAGAATAATAATAACAATTTCAAATATGAGCAATTTTCAAATTCTTGTCACAGATCTTCCTGAAATTTGCTGATACCCCAATAGACTTTTCACACAATCTAAATATCAATAAATTAACTAAAAAACTTTATTAGTAACGGCTAAAACTTCACGAAAAGAAATTTTGATCAGCTGATGACTCTCGTCTCTTTCTAACCTGCCAAAAAGCGCTCTTATTGCTAATTTTTGATTGTTTGGGATCCTCATCTTAAGAGAAATACAATTTTAACATAACATTGCAGACTGGTCAGATCAGTTCTATTTTGTCGTGTTGTATAAGCAGAGGGGCTAAACCTTATGCGTGGGATGTTTCTTAACCACGTTCAATATTTACAAAACCTTTACTTTGTGTTATAAAATCGAAAATCCGGCAACATTGCTAACATTTTTGTTATCAACACCATAAAATTGCTATTTTTAGTAACTAATTTCTTAAAAATTACTATGTATTCCGCAAATATTTTTATTGAAAATTACTGCTAAATATGTATTCTTTCAGAAAAAATTAGTAAACATTTAAATTTCGTGTGTCCGAAGAGTGTAACAGACTTCATAAGTCCACTATTCACTATCAATGTGCTGTATATACAGGGTATAACAGAAAGGTTGGGAGTAAATTTAGCAGTGATTTCCTTGGCAAGAAATATTATTTTTATCCCTATAAATTTTTGATCTACTGATTTTTGTTTCCAAACTACAGGGAGTTAAAAGTTTACAAGAGATACAGAGAAAACACAAGAGGGAAAATTTGTTTAAAACAAAAAATCAAATTTGAAAAAATTTTCAAAAAGAATTGGAAGTGGCGTACCATTTTTTTCTTGAAACACATTATGATAATATCCGTACACACGCCACTGAGTAATTTACGAAGTCAATGTTTTTAATGTTATTATAGCAATATCAAAGTAAGCTCCTGCTAAAATTTCATTTCATTATCAAAAACGTTTATTAAATTTTTTAACGCTCTGTCGTTTGGAAACAAAAGTTTGCTCGAGCGAAAAACCGCTTGACTACTCGATTATTGCAATAACCGACATCGCTCGATTAGTAAAAATTCCGCTCGAGTTATCTATTCAGGCGAGAACCGTCGCTCGGCACTTATTATCTTTCACTCGATACCCGAGCTTCGCTTGACGTCGACGGAAATGTATCGTATGCGATATTCGAACAGTTTTTCGCTCGATAGCAAATTCTCTAGTTATAAATTCAGGAGAAAAACCGAAAAATATCGCCTGTCACTTGAAACCCGACCTTCGTTCTACGCGCCGCTCGATCCGAAATATGCCGATTGGCGACGTTCGAGTTTGACGCTGAGCAGATAACACGACATACGTATTTCTTAAAGGGACATAAACGAGAAGGTGCATATAAAAAAGTATGCCAAATCCCTTAGCGGAGTCGTCGCGAGATGGGTTTTGTAAAGTTTTGTTTTAACTGGCCAGCCAGCGGAGTAGTTTAGGTCTCCGATTGTAAATATTAAAAAAATTAAAGGATATAATTTTAAAATAACTATAAACTAGAGAAAACTTCTCAAAAATAACATAATAATAGAAAATGAAAAATATCAAAACGAACAAAATGGTTAATAAAATATATAGAAAAACTACTTGGTAATCTTATAGTAAACATTTTAAAATCTAAACAGGACCTTTTTATTATTAAACTCAAGAAGACTTCTTAAAATAACATACATTATAGGAAATGTTAATGGAAAATAAGAAAACGAGCAAAATAGTTAACAAAACATTCATAGGCTATTGATAAATTTTTTGGTAACCATTTAAAAAAATAATCACCTATTTTCTTATTTTGCCAGTCGCGTAACTAAGCCTAAATTTTTGAAGGGCACATAGAAAGCACCTGATCATTTAAAGTGGAATAATTTGACAAGCCATTTTAAATATCTACTAATTTTATGCTCATAGATTGAGAAAGATGTGAAGAAAAATAGCTCTTAGTAATACTTTTTATTTTAAAAAGGCACAAGAATAAACCCGAACAATAAATACATATTTGGGTGATTTTTTTGCAGTTTTTTTGTTTGGTATCGAAATACGCGGTAAAAATTCATAATTCACAAATAATAAAATTTCTGGAATTTTTTTGGTGGCTACTACAATTTTTTAGCTAAACCTGTGCCCACCCGTAGTTACGTGTCTGCTAAATACCCTACCTGATCACATGTAATCGGCTAGGCTGCCGGTCGAGCAATCGGCGACGTCATCGCTTGGTGAATTGGAATTTCAAGCGATTCACTCGATTATTAAAATCGCGCGAGTATCAAGTACTCGATTATTAAAATCATCGGTTTTTCCCAACACTAGAAAAATTAAAGAAAATATCAAAAATAAGATGTCAATTCAATTCAAAATCTTTTATTTCTTCAATTTAACAGCACTAGACAAGAGGCATTATAATAATTGAAGAAAACGTCAAAAGTAAAGTTAAAAACTAGATACAATTCAACTATATGATATGAAACTAAATACAGAAAGAGAAATACATTTTGTTAATCATGTTTGTCACACGCCTTAAGAAAATTCTTGTAAGGAATAACAGTTTACCTCCAACAAAAACGCCTTCAACCTTCTTCCAAATACATTCACAATACATTTACATTAACGGCATCTCTAATTTCAGTATTTAATTGAAAAATTGATAGCCTGTAAAAAATATATATTTTTGATATTCGGCAGATCTGTGGTGTTCAGGCAATAAGAGAATTTTCAGGCTAGTATCATGATTATGATTAGATTTGACGCCACGAAAATATGCTTTGTTACAGTAAACGAAACAAAATACTTCATAAATGTAAATGCCTGCGCCCGTCAATATTCTCAATCTTTTAAAAGCTTCCCGACATGAGCCCCTATATGACAGTCCTGCAACCACTTCTCTATACTTTTCAGGTGGTATTAATAGCAAATACCCAACCACTTCTCTATACTTTTCAGGTGGTATTAATATCAAATACCAATGTATGGAAAAATTATTATTTCCCCAACTACCCGATGATACCTTATACAATAAGGGAATATTTTTGTCTATACAGTAGCACTTTAAAATACTATTTCAGATTGAATGGTACTACCAAGAAAAGGAAGCCTGTTCCATTGATAGGATGTCACTACATGCAGACCAGTTTCCAATTCTTTTACCGGGGAGCACGAGAAGATAATATTTAAAAATTATGAAGTAAAAAAGAACACTATTGTTGGAAACTGGTGTTCCAACAGTCTGTTTAGATTGTGTGGGACTGCTAAGAGATGGCACTACGCGTTGTATTTTCTCGACTACCGTTGATAATACAGCGTGAAGTATAAAGTATTCCCTGCTGATATGTATGGACACCTACCCTGTACCGACGAGAACAAAAGAGTTCGAAACCGGTCTGTAGGTGATGACATCCTATAAATGGAAAAGGCTTCCTTTTCTTGGTAGTACCATTCAATCTGTATTAGTATTTTAAAGTACTACTGTATAGACAAAAATACGCCCTTATTGTTTAAGATATCACAATGATAATTTTTCCATACATTGGTATTTAAAGAAAATATATCTAGCGATAGTGAAGAAGACCTGAACTGTAAATAAAACGGCATTTTATTAGAGTATAATCTAATATGGATTTCATCATGCTGTAGATTGACCGAAGTCTGGTCTTCTTTTTATTTAAATTTTTATTCACTTCCCGGCCATAGGAAGAAAGTAAACTTACCTGTCCTGAAAGTTAAGAACCTGATATTTTCCAACTTTTAGAAAGTAATAAATGTAAACATTATACCTACATAAATGGTTATAAATAAACATTTTTTTTTTCAATTTTGTTATAATTGAACTAACCACGATATGTTGACAATATAAAAACATTATACAATACATGAAGCCTTTCCAGTCGATATCCTGTAACTATTATTTATTCGACAAAATATTACTATCAGTAATTATACTTAATAATAGGTATTAGCTTCCTCACAAACACGAATAGCTCTATAGCTGGAACTATTTATAGTAGAAACGTTATATTTACGCAATACATTTACTATAAATGCGTGGGTAGAAGGAAACTAGTACAAATTGTTTCAACTAAATACTTATAGTTCTGCACTATACTTGTAAGCGATTTAATTCTAGTATGGGGGTCTTAACTGAGACTTACTTCTTACAGGGTTTTTGTGTGTTTAAAGGGTTTTTAATTTAACTAAAATGGTCTAGTTCTATCCAAATTCTTGATAAAAATTAACTTTTCAAGTTTTATTTTGTTTTAACATTTTTACAAACATTTTAACTTTTTTCGCAAATTTTTTCAAATGGAAACCCAATAAGTTCACTCGGGCGAAAAGAGAACTTTTTTAAAAACAATTTAACTAACACACACTCTTATGTCAAGTTAAAAAATTAGAGATAATTTATTAAAAGTACCAATTCATGGCAAAAACACCAAAAAGAACCTTTTATCTAGGTACCCATGATACCAACAAATACTAACAAACAAATGAACATAATTACAAATGTAAAATCCGGCATAATTTCGCTTAGAAGGTAGGGTAGGGTAGGTAGGTAGGGAATTCATAGCAATCTAGATAAAAAAATAAAAATATAGGAAAAGTATTAGTGTCAAAGTGACGTATTTTCATATGATGACAAATTAATTGTCCTTTAAATGAGTATTTACTGTTATACAGGGTATCCGCTAATTAATGGTACATGGAAAAACCACAGACTCCTTACGTAAAAATATTAGGATTTAATTATACTTATCTATATCCGAAAGTTGATATTAACTGAGATACAGGGTGTTAAAGTCAATCCTTCATTTTTGTTTTTCTCTCATAACTTTGAGAGAAACCAACGGTTTTTTACACAATTTGGCAATTATGGTATTCTTAGGACGATAAATTGATTTCTTTGTGAAATTCTAATGTAAAACGCTGCGGAATTTCTCGTACATTTATTAGGTCATAACTTTTTTGTGCCTCAGTGTATGTTTACACCGCTGATTTTAGCAGTTTTCTTAAAACATGTTCTTCACATCAGTATGCAGACGATTTTCAAATATATCATTCTTTTTGTTATGAAAATGCGGAGGAAGCTGCTAATGAAATTAATATTGACCTTAGGATAGTGCTCGAGATCTCTGGCGCTCACGGACTGCTGTTAAATGGGAAAAAGTCGCAACTGTTTATCATCGGATCACAAAGGGAAAAACATAGAAATGGCAATAACTTTAAAATTAAAGTGGGCGATGAAGTTCTGCTGCCTGTTGATAAGTGCGGAAATTTGGGTCTGATTTTTTATGGTAGTCTGAGAATTGATAGTCATGTATCTCATCTCCTACAGACCGGTTATTATAAGCTTAAAATGTTGTATATTCATAAAGAGTCCCTTGCGTCGGACATCAGGCTGCGGTTATGCAATGCGTTGGTTTTATCTCCCCTATCATATTGTTGTCAAATTTTTTGGCCTGCGCTCACTGTTAGGGACAGATATAACCTACAGAAAGTGCAAAATATGTGCCTGAAATTTACTTATGGAGCGTGTCGAAAGAAACCAATAGCACATACTTGTGATAAACTCAAAAATGAAACATTTTCTGCCAAAGCTATATAAAATAATCAACAAACAAATAACAACATGGAGGTTTCATAGCAACTGCATCTCTAAATTTCATTTGTTTCCTCATAGGTTATTTTAAGAAGAAAATTTTGTTGGCAAATTAATAATAATTTGGCAGGGTGCACTAAACAATTTAAATGCAAATATCTCCGAAACGGATACTCTGGACGACCTGAACTTAGTATACCTTCTTTACGCAATAAATATGAAAATGTATTATTTTCATTAAAAATTGAAATACACTATGAATATTCGAGAAATTCCGCAGACAGCGCCCCTACACTGTACATTAATATTTCACAAAGAAATCAATTTCTCGTCCTAAAAAAAACATAATTGCCAAATTTTGTAAAAAAACGTTGGTTTCCTGCAAAGTATTAGAGAAGAACAAAAATGAAGTTTTAACTTTAACACCCTGTATTAATTTAATTTAATTTAAATTAAAGTTAATATCAACTTTCGGATATAGGTAAGTACAATTAAATCTAATATTTTTACATAAGGAGTAAGTGGTTTTCCATTTACAATTACCCTGTACTGTACAGTATACTGATGTCTATACCGAGGAAATTTGATTGCGGCAATTTGAAAATTCTTAAGGCTCCACACACAAAAACATAATTAATAAATGTTCAAACTTTTAATTTCACTAAAGTGTATAACTAACTTATTTCCACCTTCTTATAAAATTAATATTTAACCCATTAAATTCAATACAATTTAAAATAAATCAACTGCATTTTAAAACCTCGATTGAGAAACGCTTTAGACAGTTGTTTTAAAGAAAATATTTTTTGAGAGAACGCTTTGATATATAAACTCCTGGACAAAATTAACGCAACATCATAAATTTAATATATTTTTGATGCTATTTTTTTTTTGAATTTATGATTGATTGATGATACGATTTGAATGATTTTTTTTGCATTGTAGCTTGGTTCCTTGACAATATCATAGTTCTCGTTGTTTATCATAAAAATGTAATTTTCGATTTATACTGGGTGTACTAATGATTCGAGAATTCGCATCACCCTGTGGAGTATATTAGCAACCGAACCATATAGCAGTTGACATTAAACGGTAGGTCCATCTCTCTCCAACATTTTCCTTTTGGTTTACTTCATTATATCTGTTATTAAAGGAGATACACCGTTTTATAGCGTAACATGTTTTTATAGACTTTAATATTCAACACATTCATTGTTAAATGTTTTCAAGTAGACTATGGACCTTCTCTGACATTGCAAGCGATGTGTCAGCAGATGTTGTGTTTTAAAGTTACAAAGGTCAAATAAAATTCGCCATACTGATAAAAACTGTTCGGAAACTGCTTATTAAACGTTCATTTTGTATGCCCAGTTGCCCGACGAGTATTTTACTCTTAAAACCTACTTGAAAACATTTAACAATGAATGTGTTGAATATTAAAGTCTATAAAAACATGTTACGCTGTAAAACGGTGTATCTCCTTTAATAATAGAGATAATTGAGCAAACCAAAAAAGAAAATATTGGAGAAAGATGGACCTACCGTTTAATGTCAATGTTTCGGTTGCTAATATACTCCACAGGGTGATGCGAAATTTCGGAAAAAAACATAGTATTTTTAGTACACCCAGTATAAATCGAAAATTAAATTTTTATAATAAACAGCGAAAGTATGACATTGTCAAGGAACCAACCTACAATGTAAAAAGAAAATCATTCAAATCGGATAATAAATTCAGACAAAAAATAGAATCAAAAATATGGGAAATTTATGATGTTGCGTTAATTTTGTCCAGGAGTTTATATAGTAAATACTCTTTATAAAGAACAACTGATTTATCAATGAAATTAAATAAAAACATACAGGGTGTTCCATTTAAAATAAGAAAGTTTTTAATGGTTCAATTAGATTTGCTAATGTTCTAGCTAGTCGAGACATAACTTTTAGTCCAAGAGCTAAGGTAAAAAATCATATGGATTATATCATCACTATGCGTTTGCCAAATAATTACAAAAAATCCAGGTATCTCGAAAACTGTCAGGCAAGATATGTTGTATCAAATTTGCTTAGAATTTAATGGTTAATCGAAAAATGTAATAAAAATGACCATGTTGTATTTAGAAAACAACAGTTGATATCTACTTCCGGTATAAACGGAAATGACAGAAGAATGTAAATATTTTAGTTAAAGAAAGCATATCGATAGACGTAAATGTTTGAAGTTTCAGAAAGATATGTTCAGTCGTTCTCCATAAAGTTCTAGTGCAAGCTCGTCGTGTATCACACTCTGTATAAAGTATAAATATCTAAGTATTGACGAGAATCGTAACATTGTAAATTTTAATAATTGATCTTTATTTTCATTTGGGTTAAAATGTCTTTAATTCAAAATAAAAATAAATCAGAGTCGACAAATTTATCCATAGCTACAAAAGGAATGCGGGCAAGAAAATTTCTTGGGTTTGTTAATTTGTTAATTTACTCCTATATTACCAGTAAACCATAAAATTAAATTTACCCATTTAAAATAAATTATCATAAGCATATAAGAAACTAATATTCTATTATTGTTTCAATGTTCTTGAATCTTTCTTTTCATACTATTTATTTTAATATTTAAATACAAATAAAATTTTTTTTTGTTAAAGTACTTCTAATTTTAAAAAAGGCAACATGGTGCAATATCACCGGTAACCATGGGTAACAGGTGGCTGGGGCTAATTTGATAGGTTAAATCTCAGACAGAGGATGACGACACGCGTCTGGTGATACACCCATTGTGCCGGCGTGGTTGTTCGGCGATGTCCAATATGCTTCATCCAGTTGCGTAGTGATAACAAGGGCAAGAGTTCTTATATTGTGTTAAATTGTGTTTTTTAAAAGTGTTCGTTGTTTGAAAACTGTGATGATGAATGAATATACTCGTGGTAAAACCCTTTATAGTCAAACCCGTGAAGTAATTGCCAATGTGTACACGATGTGTGAAGAGGAATCGCAAATTAATGCATTTAACTTGCCATGCACTTAGCGAAAGAAGGGATAAATCATGATCTAGCATCTAGGAACTTTGAATTGTTTGAACTTGTCCAGCGTCATAAACCTCTCAATAATGACAAAAAATGATGTGGTAGACAACATTATCGGGCAACACGGCCACACTCCTTTAAGAACATCCCCCGTATATGTGTGAATTAAACCCCATTGAGATATATTGGACTCAATTTAAACATTTCATTAGAGATCGCAATTCATCATTGGAATTTGGTATCTCTAAACTAAGGGAGCTTCTGGACGAAGCAATTGCCTCAGTGACAGCAGTCGATTGGGAAAAGTTTTGTCGACATTTCACCGATATAGAAAGTTTTGGGAAACTGATTATATGATGGAGGAGATCGAACCCATTATAATATAAGTTGGGACTGATACTGATGATAGTGATACCGAACAGTGACAGTGAAGGCGAAGAAGATGAAGATGATGAATAAAGTATGTACTGCACTGAAAACTGAAAACTGTCAGTAATCTGAAATCTGAATGCTGAAAGAATGGTATCTTGTAGAACGTAATTATTTAAATCTTGATAAAAATAATTACTTACCTTCAAACATAAAATGCAATTATTGAAGAATTTCCTATTTTTATTACATTATTAAAACAATCATAGCACGCCCATGACTCGGTCATGTTTTAAAAGATATTGCTTGTCCCTTACCGATACGTCGTATACATACACTCGCTTGTCGAGCATAGCTATATTTTCATGGCGATCCTGCATTAATTGCAGATTAAAGATTTAGGAATATACACAATGGGGATTAATCAGGTAGTTGATTTATTCCAGTAAGTGTTAACGGTATATTTTGAACTACGCTATAATACAGCGGTAAATAATAGAACATACACTAACTATTCTACTTCTAATAATTATTAGAATGATTTTCCATAGTATGCAAGTATCATTACATTATCATTATCCGTCCTAATGGCTTATCAATTTCTTTCAAATGCTCTGGAACATTAAGCATGTGGTTAGTATATCGGGTAGCTTTTCCTTTGTTTGAAACTAAAATATTTTTTATATTTTCGGAAGTTAACCTTTTAGTAGACCATTAACCGTAGATAGAATTTTATGGCAATTTTTATGATTCACTCCATTTAAATATTAAGTGAACTTTTATCACTCGGGCGGCGAGTATTGAGGGAGGGAAAGTCAGGGCAAGTTTTTTTCTTGTTTGTTGTAGAAACTTCGTATGATAAACCCCTCGAACAAACACGAACGTTTTGTAATGAAATAAAACAACCACTTTTACTGCTCATTAATGAATAATTTATTTTGTACTCAACATGCATGTGGTGTCTATATATTCTTGATAAACAACTATTCATTATAAAAAATCATCCCTTATTGATAGAAAATGCTGTTCTATTTGATTTTACTTTGTTCTTTTTTGCCGGCTTAGATTAGTATATAACAAGTTTTATATTAATGCTCAGTGGCTCAACTTTGGCGAGGGCTAGGGGGGTTTACACCTCCCTGGGCACCCTCAACATAGTAAAAACTGCTATAGAGACTGTTTACATCTTTGTAATGAGCGTTACTTTCCGAAACATACATACACTAAAAATTTGGCATATTTAGCTAGTAACCTTTTTATTGTAGACCCCCCCCCAGAACTAAATCCTGGTTACGCCCCTAAATACAGGGTGTCTGCTAATTAACGGTACATTGAAAAACCACAGACTCCTTACTTAAAAATATTAGGATTTAATTATACTTACCTATATCCGGAAATTGACATTAACTGAGATACAGGGTATTCGTTCGAAAGTGAAACTTCATTTTGGGTTTTCTCTGATAACTTTGAGATAAAATAACGTTTTTTTACAAAATTTTGCAATTATGGTTTTTTTAGAACGAGAAATTGATTTCTTTGTGAAGTTTTAATGTACAATGTCTGTGGCATTTTTCGAACAGTCAAACGTGGATAACTTTTTGGTGCCTCAGTGTATTTAAGAATTTTAATAAAAATAATACTTTTCTCATATTTATTACGAAAAAAGTATACTAAGTTCAGGTCGCCCAGAGTTACCGTTTCTGAGATATTTGCATTTAAATTGTGTAGTGTGTTAGCTCAGGCAAGCAAATAATATTTTGTTACTTCTTACCAATTCACTTTTACATGATAATTAATATTCAATTAATGGCAATTGAGAATAATAAATACAACAATTGGATTGTTCTTCAACTTACTTTAATTAAAATAACTTTGACCCTAGAAAATATTGTGTCGAAAGAAACCAACAGCAATGAAAACACAAACTTACGATAAACTTAAAAATTAAAACATTTTCTGTTTCATAGCAACTGCATCTCTAAATTTGATTTGTTTCCTCATAGGTTACTTTAAGAAAATTTTGTTTGCAAATTAATAATAATTGGGCACTAAACAATTTAAATGCCAATAGCTCCGAAACGGTAACTCTGGACGACCTGAACTTAGTATACCTTTTTTACGTAATACATATGAGAAAATCATATATCAACTTAAATACACTGAGGCACAAAAAAGTTACGACCTAATATATGTGCAAATAATGCCGCAGACAGATACATTATACATTAAACTTTCACAAAAAAATCAATTTCTCGTAATAAAAAAACCATAATTGCCAAATTTTGTAAAAAAAAATTGGTTTCTTTCAAAGTTGTTAGAGAAAAACAATAATGAAGTTTTAACTTTAACACCCTGTATCTCAGTTAATATCAACTTTCGGATATAGGTAAGTATAATTAAATTCTAATATTTTTACGTAAGGAGTCTGTTGTTTTTCCATGTACCATTAATTAGTGTGTACACACAGAGCTGTCCTATTTACAATGGAAAAAGCATATAATTTCGGTATTTCAAAATTGATTGATTTGAATATTGGTGTGGTTACGTGTGATCCTAGGATGCACTTTGCTGGTACTTTAAATTTTACTTAGCTCATTGGCGTACGGATTTACAGAAATTTAAAAAAATTTAACGAATAAAGTACCTTTAGCGATATATGTTATTTCAAAACTAATATCAGAAGTCGATTTGGAATCTCTCGAAACGACCAAATACAAGATTTCTATAAATTGACACAACCACTGGCATGCGTGTGCCCAATTATATTTTTACTTCTTTTTAAAAATATTTACATCTAAAATATTATATATTATACATTAAAAAGCAGTTGCGAACTGTATTTTCTGCTAGAAAATTCTATTATTTACAGTGTGTCCCATTTTCGACACTTTCTGGAGGTATTTGAGTTATTATCAAAGATAGAAGGTTGCGGTTTACACTTTAGTTTAGTACTCAACGTAGTTTAGTTTACCCTACTTTTTGATGAAACTCGAAATTTTCCGGACAAATCTGTCATGGCTTAGTTTTTAACATTCAGGGTGATTTTGATAATCTCCGCTTTTTAGACACCCCTCGTATTTCCGGCACGCGTTCACTTATCAAAATGCAAAACTGATCTTCTTAGGGATTTTTAGTTCAGTAGCGTTACCAGTTTTTCTCTAAAAAGTTTATGTTTTGAGAAATTAAGAAAAGTAAAAAATGACACCTTATATATTATTTTTTTACTTAATTGAGCATTCTATGGGCTTTACAATGTATAGTTGTTTATATTTATATTTAAAAATAACCTAAAAATGCGATATTTTTATTAATTTACATTCCTTATAACAATAAACCATGGCACCTTCGATAAAATTTGCATGTTCCTCATAAGTGATCTGTCTTATTGGTCCACAAATATTTTAATAAATGTCAGTTTGAATGACTTTTTCTTTTAATATACAGGGTGTTATGAAAATGACTTATTATATTTAAATGGGTGACTCTTGGGTGTCCTAGAGATAGTCTACATACATTTTTTTAAATCGAATATCTAAATACCAAGATAAAAACTCTTTTTGCCTACATTCTGTCGCGCCGCTCCATCGCATCTAGTTTCAGTTAGCAATAATGTAGATCACTATAGTAAACTACAGTGATGCCAGATCACACCGCGTGTCTCGCCCTTGCTTGGATAACCGCCGCGCGCGTATTGATATGTTTAACCTTCAGTATCGTTCTATCGTAGCTTCAGTATGTTTCGATACTAGATGTTGGAACGACGCTGCCGAGGGTTCCGCGTGCTTAATATATACGAATTTTAAACGTTTTGTTAGTTGTAGCATACAAACCCGATTTTTTTTCTGTTGTGAAATAATTCATAATAATAAATGTTGTGATATGATTTCAAATTTGTGTGATAGTTATTTCTGTTGCAAAACATACTCTTTGTGTTTTATTTTTTTTATTGAATTTAATTATAAAACTGATTATTTTAAAATAAGATCGAAGGTAAGAGAGTATGGAGCTTAAAATTGTAGTTTTTTTTCTAAAAAGTTTGAAAAACAAGTGATAACGCGGGTAAAATCTTGTTATCAAAAACTGAACACGTGCATTTACAATTATGTGTTGTAATATGACAACACCGCCTACAATGCGCTGACCTCTTTTGAGACACTGCTTCAATAAATTATTGATTGCGAACGTCGTCAATAGCGGCCACGTAAATTCTCAGATTTCATATAAAGTGTATATTTCGCTTAATAATTCACAGCGCCATTTCTGGTTATTTTTCTTCAATTTATTTTCATCTCAGGATTATAAATATATATAAATATAATTAAGTCATTTCCATAACACCCTGTATGCATATTTTTTTAGATTTTCACTATTGTTTTTTTTTTATGATCAAACACAAGCACTATAGGAAAAATCCTTTAGGGCACTCTGGGAGTGGTGCGTGTGCGCAAAAAGCGATTCACGTTGGTTTTGAATCGTTGGAGGTTATATTCGTTGGGAAAAACGACCTCGGGAAGGTCGTTCCACAAGAATGTAGTCCTCCAGATGAAAGAATTCTTAAATAATGAAGTTCGAGGAGTACTAAGCTTAACCACATATGGATGGGCGGTAGTGGTTCGTCGTGTATTTCTGCTATTTGTCGCTCTGGGCGGAATTAAGAGGGCAAGGTCAGCCGAGCACCTTCCATGAAAATATCTGGAAAAGAGAGTCAAATCCCCAACCTGTCTTCGATGTTCTAGGTTGTCGAGGTTCTTCGTCAGCTCGTGGTCTCCGATCAGACGAACAGCCCTCCTTTTGATGGAATCCAGTAGCCGAAGAGTATGTTTGGGTGCAGAGCTCCAGACATGAGAGAAGTATTCTCGTGATGGTCGAATCTGGGCTTTGTATAGTGTCAAAAGTTGTTGAGGTGTGTACAACTTTCTGGTTCGGAAGAGTACCCCAAGCTTCTGAGAAGCTATCTTGGCGATTGCCACAACGTGGTTATGCCAAGACATATTTCCTCCCAGATTGACGCCCAGCAATGTAATAATGTTAACCTTTTTAGAGAAAACTGCTGCCTGGGTTTTTTTAGCGTTAAATTCGACTTGGTTACTGTCACCCCAAGCCAAAATTTCTTCCAGGTCTTTGTCGAGGCGTGATACTTCATGCTGTCTGCGAAGATGTGCGTCGGCAGCCGATGTTTGCACATTCAAGGAGAAAGATGAGATAAGTGTGCTGTCGGAAGCAAAACTATTCATCACTATTTTCACTAGAAGGTCGTTAATGTAGAGTAAGAAGAGAGTGGGAGACAATATGGACCCTTGAGGAACACCGGCATTGATGGTGAAGGTGTCTGAGAGAAATCCGTCAAACGCCACTTGCAGAGAGCGGTCCTTAAGAAAGCTAGACAACCATGCACAGAATCGACTGGGCATACCATAGGATCGCAGTTTACTTAGAAGCCCCTCATGCCAAACACGATCAAAAGCTTTAGAAATATCCAGTGCAATAACCCGAGACTCCCCATGATGTTCGATTGCGTTGTTCCAAATATGGGTGACATAGGCTAGAAGATCTCCAGTTGATCTGAACTTCCGAAAACCATATTGATGATCGCTGATAATGTTGAGGCCTTTCAGGTAGTTTAAAAGTTGTTGGTTAATAAGCTTTCTCCATTACTTTTGATATAACTGAAAGCAATGCGACTGGTCGATAGTTGTTAGGCAGGGTTCTCTTACCTTCCTTTGGAATAGGCTGGACTCGCGCCGTCTTCCAGCAAGATGGAAATATTCCTTTTTTGTAGGATAAGTTGAAAAGTCTACGAAATACTGGTGTTAGTTCATCGGCGCATCTCTTGAGAACTATAATAATAATTTCGTCCGGACCAGTAGCTTTCTTGACGTCGAGTCCTTTCAGGATTCGTTTAACGGGACGTTGACATATTGATAATTGTTTACCCAAGACAAACGGAAAACTAATTTTCCTATTTATATTTTTTAAAATGTTAGTCACTCAAATAAAGTGATCAAAATCTTTCGATTATCATTGTTAGGGATAAAACATTTTGTGTCGCTCATATGTAATTTTTACTAAAGACTGGCCAAAGTCGATGTGCCAACCCCATTAGACACTCAAAGGCCATATACTTAAAAAGGCCTTTCACCCTCAAATGGCAGAACTTTTTTACTCGATAAAGCAACTTATTTGACGCACGGCTCAAAGTAAAATTAGATTACTTGACGAAACACGTGGAATTTGTACCAGATAAAAGCTCTAACCTTCACGTTTCTCAATAAATATATAAAAAATAAAAGGTGTCTCAAATTGCACGCCTCCAAGGAATCAAGATACAATTTTTCTTTAAAGTTTGATGAATACTGAAACCTTACAGAATATATTTGCTGTGTGATAACTAAGGCCGGAAAGAATCCTTAAAATATGCGTATCTTAATCTAACCTTTAAAAATGCCAGCATATGCTTATAATATCGAAATTATTTTCGTTCGGTAGGTACCTAGAGTTGAGCCGGGAAAAGATAAACATCTTCCGATGCTAGAGTCTTGTCATGACGGTTCTTGTTCGTAATTAAAACTGAGGTGTATGAGGATTTCCTTCCAACGTGACAAATTGAATGATAATGAAAAGTCATTATCCTCTCCTCTTTGAAGTTTGGTTGGTTGGTTGGTTGGTTGGTTAAACGCGGGGTCGGTTTAAAAGCCCAAAATCATATCACTGCATCCCTTCGGCTTATTGTGTACCCCGATCTTGTTAGACGATGTTTGCTCCTTCTATGAGGTCCAGTAACCTTCTACCATGCTTGTCACGTGAGACGTTGTCACCACGTTGTATGTTCCCGAAGATATTTTGTCTGCTACGAGACAGCGCTGCACAGCGGTATAGTTTGAAGTTTAATAACTTCTAATATTTAAAAAACGTGTAGAAAAAAACATGTAGGTACAGAGTATCCCATTTTCGACATTTATATAGGGTACCTCCGTCATAGTTAGTGCTATCAAAAAAGTAATATAGGTATCATGTGCTCTTTTTGGGTCAAGCTTAAAATGGTAAAATCAAGATACGGGGGAAAATCAAATAATTTACAATTTCAAAATTACCCTATATTTTCTTAGTTAAAAGAGATACAGAAAAATGTTTTATACAGAAGTTTCTTTATATTGATTATTGAATAATCTGCCATTTTCAGAATAAGTATACGGGGTCAGGTAAAAAAGTTTTCGGACATAACCTCATTTTTTAAATGGAACCCACTATATATTTTAATCAATTTTAAAGTCTCCTGGATGATATTGGTTTTCTAGGCGATTTATTAAACTTTATTACTTTAAACCACAGTAGGCCATGAAACAAAGGGTACTATCCTAGAAACAACTATGTTGACTATTAACATTTAACGTCAATTTCATTTTTACATATTCATTTGAGAAAATGACATATCAACATTTTGGAAAATTTGATATGATATCAGTTTATACTGAAAGTGGAAAAAACGAAGAAATGAATGTTGAATAATCTGCCATTTTCAGAATAAGTATACGGGGTCAGGCAAAAAGTTATCTGACATAACCTCATTTTTTAAATGGAACCCACTATATATTTTAATCAATTTTAAAGTCTCCTGGATGATATTGGTTTTCTAGGCGATTTATTAAACTTTATTACTTTAAACCACAGTAGGCCATGAAACAAAGGGTACTATCCTAGAAACAACTATGTTGACTATTAACATTTAACGTCAATTTCATTTTTACATATTCATTTGAGAAAATGACATATCAACATTTTGGAAAATTTGATATGATATCAGTTTATACTGAAAGTGGAAAAAACGAAGAAATTAATGTTGAATAATCTGCCATTTTCAGAATAAGTATACGGGGTCAGGCAAAAAGTTATCTGACATAACCTCATTTTTTAAATGGAACCCACTATATATTTTAATCAATTTTAAAGTCTCCTGGATGATATTGGTTTTCTAAGCGATTTATTAAACTTTATTACTTTAAACCACAGTAGGCCATGAAACAAAGGGTACTATCCTAGAAACAACTATGTTGACTATTAACATTTAACGTCAATTTCATTTTTACATATTCATTTGAGAAAATGATATATTAAGATTTTGGAAAATTTTATATGATATCAGTTTATACTGAAAGTGGAAAAAACCAAGAAATGGAGAAAAATTTATATTTTGTTCGCTATCCGGAAAGACGGCAACCATTTAAGGACATACTCTGAACATTTGCGATGATTCCCGTTTTTTTTTACTTTAATCTGAATCTTTTATTGCGTTTCAACATAATAAAGTATAAATAAATCGTCTAGGAAACCAATATAACCATGGTGTGTTATATATTTGAAAGGAGAATTTAAAATAATATCTTTTTAGATTAAAATATACAGGGTGTTCCATTTAAAAAAATGAGGTTAGATCCGATAACTTTTTTACCTGACCCCGTATACTTATTCTGTAAACGACAAATTGATTATTCAACAATCAATATGAAGAAACTTCTGTATACAACATTTTTCTATATATCTTTTAACTAAGAAAATATAGGGTCATTTTGAAATTGTTAATTTTTTATTTTCCCCCGTATCTCTTAAACGAGAGAAAATTTTCAAATTTAGTTTCACCAATTAAAGTTTGACCCAAAAAGAGCACATGACACCTACATTACTTTTTTGATAGCACTAACAGTTACAGAGATACCCTATAGAAATGTCGAAAATGGAACACCCTGTATATAAGACTTTTTAGTGGATTCACTTAGTCTCTTTACAACTTATTAAATCTTATTTAAAACCATATGTCGTGAAATATGGAATATCTCATTAATATCCGACACACCCACCGCAGGAACAAATATATTACGCTAATTAATAATTATCGAATATTCAAAAATTCACGTCCTACGCTGGCTATTTCGTTCATAATGGACCTATTTTAATATTTTTTTCTGTTATGTATTAAAAATTAAGAAGAATTACTTGTAATGTTTCACAATTTTTATTCAGATTTCTGACACGTGTTTCGGCCTTTTCAGATCATTCTCAAAGGAGTACAAAGACTAATTTAAAAGCAGATTTGACAGATGTATTTATACCATGGTTAAAGTGAGTTTTAAATAGTAACAAACTTAAAATTGGTTTTATTATATTGAGAGGTCCTTAGTGGGTTTTTCCTATATTTATATACAGAATGGATAAAATTATTATTCTTATCTAATTTAATCTTATATGATTACACTGTTGAGAATTGGGTTAGCACTTGAGTGTATTTCAGTCTGATTGTTAACAACATTACTTTTATTTTTAGAGCTTTTTTGATTGCTAGAGATTTTCATAAATTTAATTTTTTACTTTTTCCCTGGATATTTAGTGGATTTATTTTGTTAGAAACAAAATGAGTTTGTTCAATGCAATAATCTGCAAGACCTGTTATGTTCTGTTTTTTGAGAATATATATTTTGCGTTCTTTGTGCCTGGTATTAAAGTTCCTGCCCGTTTGACCAATGTAGACGACATCGCAATTGTCACGGTTTAATCTAAACTGATCATTGCATTGAACAAAACCATTTTATTTCTAACAAAATAAAACCAGAAAAAAATTAAATCTATTAAAAACAAAAATAAAAGTAATGTTAAATACCAATGTATGGGAAAATTATTATTTCCCAGACCACCCGATGATACCTTATACAATAAGGGCGTATTTTTGTCTACACAGTAGCACTTTAAAATACTAATTCAGATTGAATGGTACTACCAAGAAATTGAAGCCCTTTCCATTGATAGGATGTCACCACCTGCAGACCGGTTTCGAACTCTTCTGCTCTCGTCAGTACAGGGTAGGTGTCCATACGTACCATCATAGAAGACTATATACTTAACGCTGTATTATCAATGACAGTTGAGAAAATACACGCGTAGTACCACCTCTGAACAGTCCAACGCAGACAGTATAAAAAAACGGGGGGGGGGGGGGAAGAAAAATTTATATGAACTTCTCTTGTTATTTTTAAGTGTTCTATCTGACCCCAATTTTAAGTATATTACTATTTGCAACTCATATTAGCCATAGAATAAATGTATCAGTCAAATCTCCTTTTAAATTAATCTTTGTGCTCCTTTGAAAATGACCTGAGAACTGAATAAAAATTGTGAAACATTACATCCTCTTAATTTTCCCTACATAATGGAAGTCCGGTTTCACCAAGAATGTAGTCCACGTCAAATTAATTATAATTTTTTTAACTGATAGAAAATAGATTCTAGAGTTTAGTCCAAAGCACATTTAAACACAATTTTTATTGATATTAATATGTGTTTTCCGCATCTAACTGTATTTAGAAACATTAATATTACAACATTAAATAAAAAGAAACGCAAAAAGTAAGTGCTTCGTTTGTATGAAAATATGGATAGTGTAACGAAACAATGAAACCCAGTAAAGTTTGAGACCTATTCGCTTTAACAAAGCACATTAAACTGTTTCCGTCAAAACTTAATCAGCATAATAAATGATACAATAACATTATAGTTGTACTAATGATTTCGTTAATAATAGCACATAATGTGATTTATAGAAACTAACAACATTAACATTTATTAATTTACCTGTAAATTAAATTATAACATAACTGTATTACCGTTAAAATAATTAATAAACCAAATAAAGCACCCATATATTTTTTTTAAATTTATCATTTACTTCTGTAACTTTCTGACAAGTCCATCTCGCTGTAGAGTGAAAGGAAAGGATGGTTAGGTAATAGTATATTATGTACCAAGGTTAACTAAATCTCGAGACATTAATGAAACTTTCACCGAGGTTTGCATACTATTTTATTTACAACCATATCTTATTATTTTGAACAAAATTATGAATAAAAGATAACTGTTATTTTGACTTTTCCATTGAAAAATTAGACAGAGATTTCAAATATCCGCAGGTGGTAAAATAACGTAGGTAATAATACACATCAAGATGGCAAATATCATTTTTTGAATATGGTTTCCATGTTACTAAACAGTATATTATTTTAACAATAGAAAAATGCTATCAGATTACGAATTTGATTTTGCTGCTATTTCATCAGAAATTCGTGAAACAGCAAAAATAGTCGAAGAAGAAGCTTTTCTGCCAACTAAAAGCCGCCCGAGATATGACAAGGCATATAACTGTTTCAAAGAATGGTGTACGGGAAACAAAGTTCAAAATCCTGGTTCTGAGTCGGCGCTACTAGCTTATTTCAGTAAAAACGCCAAGACAAAGAAGATATACACGATTTGGTCATAATATTCAATGCTCAGGACCACTATATCAATTAGGGAAATAGTAGACATATCTAAACACGCAAAGCTATTAGCATTTTTAAAAAAGTGTGTTCGTATATTATTTTGAGATATCGATTTTTAAAAAAATTACAAAAAAATAATTTACTTTCCACCCGGGTGAAAAGTGAGCACTTTCCACCCTGGTGGAAATTAAAAGTAGAAAAAGTCAACTTTCCACCTTTCAAAGATAGATGAAATGTCATTATTGCATGCATGGTTGTAAATAAAAGTAAAATTCACGCTTTGTTCGTGTTATTTAATAAAACCTAAAATGCAACTTTGTGTCAATGATATAATATTTTATTTAGAGTTTATTATTAAGAAAATATTTATTTAAAATAAGCCATGTATTTATTAATTCCATCAGTACAAACGATATCATGATCCTCTTTCTAGATCTAAACTCGGAATTTTACGAAACTTTTTTTAATTTTCGATATATTATTTTGATCTCCTCATTGAACTGTATATAACTCCAGTTTCCTCTCGCTAAGCTTAACCCTTTGAATATTCGTTCGACGTCGTCAGGTTTCTCTCGTTTCATGGTAAACTACCGCATGGTTAATACACGATATGAACTTTTTAGGCATTAAAAAGAAATAAAATAAATCTCTTCCGAGGAAAATACAATAAATAAAATTTCCACTTCTGTGATGCCTCATTGAACGTGTTAACTATTTTCTTTTCACTGCCCTATGCTTAGAGTTACCTTCCATTAGATACAATTGTACAAGTTTTCCAGAAAAATGAAATAAATAATATTCAAATCAACTTACAATTTTTAATTGGTGTCTCTCCACTCTCTACATAATCAATAAAACTTTAACTTACTGATTTCATGATGTCAGAGGTCTTGGAGTTTAATTAAATAAGATTTCCACCATTATAAAGTTTTTACTTGTTCTTTAAGATGGGGGGTTCGTACCTCGGAAATATGTACAAATTAAATTTCAGTAAATATGCAGCACATTGTTAGTAATGGTGTAGACTGGTGTTGGTTTACAAAAAGATTTTATCTACAAATTATTTTATCGTTATGGAGAAACTCACCCTCCTACATATGTCTGGAAGTAGATAATTGCCTTCTTTGTTCTTCGGCCTTTCTCGTTATCATTACAGTGACAAGGTGGCCACAAGGGACATAATTCTAACATGACTACGACATTGGCAAACTAACAATCATGTGGTATTTCTGGTAGTCGCGGTTAAATGTTAATGTATGCATTTAGTTTATGGAAATTTTTAAAGGCCTAAGCCGATACAGATCGAAGCAATGTTGTCAGATCATCAAAAGTTAATTATCATAAATTTTTGAATTTTCTATGAAAATTTTGTGTCTATACAATTTTCATTCAATAATCACACCCACTTATATTGTGTCGTTTATATTTTGATAATACAATATGTGTATTATACCAGTCTATGTTGTGCGGCGACAAGTTGCACTTGCACACAATAATAGGAGTAGAAGAGACAATAAAACTCCCATGCTGGTCCACTCTTTATATATTTTAAAAATAATTAATAATATTTTTTTATGATCACGTTGCTTCGCACTTTTCATAAACATACAGTTAATTCGTTGTGCCACCTATTGAGGTAGGCTATAAGTTTCTTCAAATTGTTCTTCTTCTTCGAGTTTGGGTTTCCTCTGTGGATGTTGGCTATCACGTTGGTCCAAATTACTTTAATCACTGCCGCTCTGAATAGAGCTGTTGATGTCATTCCGGTCCATGTTCGTAAATTTCGCAGCCACGATATTCGTCTGCGTCCTACGGATCTTCGACCCTCTATTTTCCCTTGTAGGATGAGCTGAAGAAGGCGGTTCTTTTCACCTCGCATGATATGCCCGAAGTATTCCAATTTTTTACGTTTAACACTTGGTAGGTATTCCAGTTGTCCACCGATGCGTTGCAATACGGTATCGTTTGATACGTGGTGTATCCATGGGATTCTGAGTATGCGGCGATAGCATCACATCTCAAATGCATCTATGCGCCTACATGAGGCATCGGTAAGGGTCCACGCTTCTGCCCTATATAGGAGGCCTGAGAGTACATAGCATTTTAAAATTCTTATTCTGGTATGGATGTTGAGAGATAGGTTGCATAGTATGCTACGCATCTTGTTAAATGTATAGTTGTTGCAGAGTTATACCGTTGACCCTTATGCCATAAATAAACTACCTGATTAAACCCTATTGTATACGCCTCAACCTCTTCAAAGCTCAATAAATGGGATCAGGGCCGGCTTGAAAATGTATACCACACCACATGATTTATTTTTATAATTTAAAATAAATAGATAGGTATTTTTAGTTTTAGGTGTACCTATAATAAATGTAAAATAATGATAACAATTAATGATAATTGAAAATAATATAATTTAAAAGTATAACTATTAGGATAACAAGTACAATAAAAATTAATTAAATCCTAAGAAACTATTGCTAATTTATTCAAAATTTAACTCTGTATCACTATCACTATATTCACCTAAGCCTAAACTTATAATTAAGGGTTGAACATTTGTAATCATACAATTGTAAGAATTTTCCACCTTAAGTACATGCTGTACACAGTTTTTCCAGCTGTCTGCAGAAATTTTTCTTACTTCGTTTTTAATTAATTCTACTACAGATGCATTTAATGTAGGAGAAATATTATTTCTCCTAATATTGAATTTTAATTGGTGTCATGTTAGCTCAATAGGATTGAATATACAATAGTACAGAGGAAGACGCAACACTGTATGTCCATTTTCTGCTGGAAGTTTGTCACTCTCGTATTCTTTATTTATTTTAAAAGGTTTTAATACTTCTAGCAGTTCTCGTTTTTTGTAAGTTTCTTCAAAATATAAATCATTTTCAATCATAAAATTTTGAATTTCTGCTTTTGTATTATTAGAATTGGAAATGATTTTTGCTTACCGACTATGATAACTAGCATGATCCATTACAATGACGCTATTTTCAGGTATATGGAAAACCACTAAAAATTAAAATTATTAAAAATCACTTTGTATTTATATATGCATCAGGCATAGGAATAAATTGAATTTGTATACCTGGTCCGGCTCTGCTCGAAAAGATTTTAAAATTTGGGATTTCCTTATTTATTTTATGGTCGAAAGGATAATGAGGTTTTATTGCAGTCAAAAGATCAACGGTATAATTCTGCAAATACTATACACACAAACATTGAAAAACCACAATTTTATTCAACGATAATGACAGAAAACGACACTGAAAAATTATACTAATTTTTAGAGCTCCTCGATTTTTTTCTGGGATGTTGTTTACAACCTACCTAAGAATGTGAATTGGATATTCTTCAAGACTGTGAACCAATGTACTATCCTCCTTATTTTAAGATCCTTGTGTTTAATACAGAAAAGTGTACTCGTTTTTTCAGCATAGCTGTAAATTTATAGCAGTTTACATATACAGTGAAACCTCCCTTAGGCGGACACCTACGGGACCGTCTAAATGTGCCTAATACAGGTGTCCGCCGATGGGAAATTTGTTATTAGGTAATATGTAAATGCAAAATTATTACTATGTATATGTATGTACAAATAAACATAACATAACAAAAATTCACTAGTTTTAGTTAGGATGTAGTACTAAAAAATCTAATAACCTAGTTTGACGTGTTTGCATTTTATACTTGCAATCTAGGAAATGTAATTCCAGTTCTGATAACAATTCCATTGCTGTAGAGTCACCTCTATTCTTTGCATACTCTTATATTTCCTTTACCATACTAATGGCTTGTTGATAATTTGTGACATTTGTTTGATTACTGCATTCAGCTTCTTCATCAGAGTCGTCAGATAGTGATGTGGTTTCAGTTTGGACGACATAATCGGTAGGAATGGGGTCACTATCATCTTCTAATAGCACATTGCTATCAATGTTAATGAACTCGCCTAAATCATTGTTATCAAATTACAAACTTGCGCAACATCAATATTCTCTTTCAGTCTCAAAACGCGACATTTTTCTGCCATTGTTTACGATTTTAACCTTAAAACTCACAAATATACGGCTGACTGCTGTCGGGGAATCACACATACTTTCATTCGGCGAAGTCCTTTTGCTCTGCCACGCATAGTTGCCGGTCTGGCTTCAGAGAGTTTATGCACCGTACTTATTCGTCTCCCAAATACTTTAAAAAATTTTTTGTCATTAATGAAGGGATTTCCCACTGTCCTGTCCGCGTCCGCCCAAAGGAGAGTCCGCCCAAGAGAGGTTGATTTTCATGGAATTTCATATACCTAGTGCCGGACTATAAAAAATGTCCACTTAATAGAGATGTCCTTATTAGAGGTGTCCATTATGAGAGATTTCACTGTATTTGTCACTTTTTGCCTATGGCGATGTTTGCTGCCCTCACTATAATTTTTCGTCTTCGCCGCTACTCTAATTACGTTACTGTTTTAAATCAATTCATTTCTTATTTCCATTCTAAGAGTTATTCAAATCGTTGTTCTAAGATAATAGCGTTTGTTTTAGGACATACAAAATTAAATTCAATTATTTTATTCATCAGTTCATCCCTTAATGGACGCTGTGTCATCTTCTTTCGCAAAACGAGAACGGTATAGCGGCATACAATTTTAAAATGGGAGGAATATGAAATAATATTTGAGAAGGAATGACAAAATATCTCCCTTACACTCCAAAGGGTCATCCCGAAAATGTAACCTTAATAAAATATGAATCGGAAATCGATTATTGACTTTGCCATTTTAGGGGACGTAAATACAGATGTCCCCAATTATTGAATAAACAATTTTTAGGAAAGAGTTTTTGAAGAACTAAAAACGAAAGTTATATGAACGAAGTTTAAATTAAGTCCAGTATTACTCTTCCTTGTTATTAACATTTCACTTTTTTCCCTCTTTGTTACATTTTTGGTACTTTTACCTGAATCTGTTAGCCTGTGACATTGGTTTTCTTTATCTGACTCTTTAACCTAAGAAGAATTGTTTAAAAAAAAATTTCTTTCATCTTTGAACCTCGTGTCGAGATGAACCACCTTTTCAAAATGAACAATATCTATATAAAATTCAAAATTAAAAAATTTTAAAAAAATTTTAATTATGCATTCGTAGTTTTAAGAAGAAACCTTTAGTTTTTACTTTTTACCTCTATTCTTTATTTTTGCATAAGCATAAAAGTTTTTCTTTACCTGCTTTGTTAGGTAAGAAAGAGTTTTCATACTTTTTACTCCCCTTTAATTATACTACTCCATTGAGTCAATTCCATTTCTTTCAATCATTTTTGCTTAAACTTAACTTATTTAATCTTCTTTTTCCTTATTTACAGTTTAACACTGTCATAGGTACCCTTTGATGTTGTATTTTTCATTGAGGATGAAGGCTTAAGCCTTCGAAACATGTATGGTTTTATTAATTGTTATTAAACTAGTGGAGCAGACTGTGAGTTTCTTTACCTCCTTATAACTTCACTCCACTTTGAGATGGACTACTTCAAGAAAATTTAAATTAAGTGTTA
This sequence comes from Barypeithes pellucidus, assembly GCA_963991005.1. Lineage (NCBI taxonomy): Eukaryota > Metazoa > Arthropoda > Insecta > Coleoptera > Curculionidae > Barypeithes > Barypeithes pellucidus. The sequence continues at coordinate 51,564,704 of OZ022562.1, read as the reverse complement.
ATACAACCAATATAAATCATAGGTCGTTTATAGTTCTAAAGATCCATTTATAAACTTTTACGTTCAAATCAGTTCAGTTGTAGTTGGTTTACAACTTTCCGAAACCTCAGCCCAAATATCGCTCGTAAGCACCTCTTCTGTGCAGTGGCGGCTCGTGACCTATGATAGAGGAGGTTCACAAGAAATTATTTTTAAAATTTAATTTTTGTGTAACGACCAAACAATTACTTTCTAGACGTTTTAAATGTAGAAAGAAAAGAAGTAATAAGAAACTGCGTTTGGTACAACATATTTTTATTTATTTTTTAATTTTACACAAATAAATACAACTTTTGGAAAATAAGAAAGGTTTCCTTACTGTGTATAGTGCGTAAACGTAAAGTCCGTTCTTCGGTTATTAATTATAGAAAATTGATAGATAACAGCCTCATTAAAGTTTGGAATACCCTTTATTAAGTCTTTTTTCATATATTTCATTTTTAAACTTTCTAATAAAATCTCTTCAATTTTTTGCTCCAAACTCAAAGAGCTAAAGTTATTTTTTAAATAGTCCACCGTCAAGTTATTCATTTTAACTTAATAAATATATAATATTAAAATATTAAAAACATACACGCTCGAATTTCTAACAAGATGCACGAACAGACAACGGCGCGGCGCACAATAAAATTGTGCGCCTTTTCCATGTTAAATCGCCATAGCCCCGCTATCCCCCGCTGTCTCCCGCCACCTGTTACTACAGAGAAATTATGCATTATGCCCCGCCTACTTAAATTTCTCAAAAAAATCCACCACACACGATTGATAGAGGGTAAGAGCTAGAGGTGTATCAATCGTGACTGATTCGATCACAAAGACTTTATCAGTAGAAAGTATTGAATAACCGAATCCTTACCGGTTAATATTGATCAATCATTTATTTCAAGTGTAATACACCTACAGGTCGACAACTTTAACTGTAGCTACAAAAGGAATGCGGGCAAAAAAATTTCTTGGGATAACAATGTTGTCACATATATTAAATTTTAATTTAATAACATGTTACCAAGTAAACCCTAAAATTAAATTTACCCATTTAAAGTAAATTGTCATAAGTATATAAGAAACTAAGATTCTATTATACTTTCAATGCTCTTAAGACTTTCTTTTCATACTATTTATTTTAATATTTAAATGCAAAATAAAATATTTTTTCATTAAAGTACTTCTAATCTAAAAATAGGGCAACATGGCACAATATCAACGGTAACCATGGGTAACTGGTGGCTAGAGCTAATTTGATAGGTTATATCCCAGACAGAGGATGACGTCACGCGCCTGGTGACACGCCTATAAGTGCCAGCGTGCTTGGTCGGCGATGTCCAATATGCTTCATCCAGTTGCGTAGTGATAGGGTTGGTTTTAAAACTGTGATAATGAATGAATATACCCTGGTAAAACCCTTCATAGTCAAACCCGCGAAGTGATTGTCAATGTGTACAGGGTGTGTGAAGAGGAATCACAAATTAATACATTTAAATTGCCACTTAAGCGGAAGCTAGAAAGGCTCGCAATGTATACGTTAGTAAGCGTGGGTGCTGTAAAAAATATGCACAAAGAAGATACTGAAAGGAAGAAAATAACCCGAATCAATTGTTGTAATCTCCTGTCAAAAAAGGGACCGTCTCTCTGCTGTCGAAAAAATCGAAGGCTTCGACTTTGGCATTGTTAGGAGAACAATACAAAAGTTTTATTTGGAACTAAAAGTGGTTCCAACCTTTAAAAAGTTGCTGCAACAGCTGAGAAGTGACATAAACTTTCCATTTTCCCTTGAAACTTTGAGGTGCATGTTGAAATCAAATGGATTTTATTGGCGAAAATGCCAAAATAAGCGAGGAATATTAATGAAAAGGCCCAATATATTGCACTGGTGATACAAATATATTCATACTATGCAAAAATATATATTTTTACATTATTAAGATGATAATAGCACGCCCATGACTCGGCCATGTTTTAAAAGATATTGCGTCCCCCTTACCGATACCGCGTAGCTATAGACTTGGTTGTCGAACTGTATGATATTGACGACACTGAGAACTGAGCGGCGTAAACCAATTATTATTTAACGGAGAACCACCGATAGGACGAGGGAAATATTGAAACGAAATGAAGAATAACGTCCAAACCAGAAGCAACAGAGACAAACAATTCATTGCTTCCTACGCCGACGGGCACGCGAAGGAAATATAATGCATATGTTTGTGTATTGAATGAGGAGCACTATATTATAAAATATTCCCAACCGATTGGTATCACATTATATTATAAAAATATCAGAGGAGAATGCATAATCAATCCTTCGGCATGATAGACCGATGAATAGACCGATAAGTATTAAGACTGGTAACTGATGTGCTATGTATGTATAATAAGGAAGATCGATTGAATGATTGATTGACAAAATTCGATCATTTTTACTAATTAGAACCGACGTATCATCTGTATACATAACAAGATCCTCCTGAACAACATTTGGCAATTCATTGGTATATGATAGGGACAAGAGGAGGTCTAGAATATTATATAATTACGGGAACAATTAGAGAATGGGAGAACAAACCCTAATAGAATATAATATAGTTACGGGAACAATTGGAGAAATGTGTCGTTTTTGGAACCTTATTATGTACAGGGTGTCCCATGTTCGACTCTTTTATAGGATCTCCGTAACTGTTAGTGCAATCAAAAAATTAATGTCGGTGTCATGTACTCTTTTTGGGTCAAACTTAAAATGTTAAAAAGAAAATTAGAAAATTTTCGCTCGCTTAGAGATACGGACGAAAATCAAAAAATTGAAAATTTTAAAATTACCCTATATTTTCTTAGTTACAAGATACAGAAAAATGTTTTATACAAAAGTTTCTTTATAATGATTTTTGAATAATCTGCCTTATTAAGAATAAGTATACACAGGTAAAAAAGTTATCAGACCTAACCCCATTTTTTTAAATGGAGCACCTTGTATATTTTAATCTAAGAAGATTGCATTTTAAATTCTATTTTCAAATATATAACACGTCATGGATAATATTGGTTTCCTAGACGATTTATTTAAACTTTATTACTTTAGTAGGCCATGAAACAAAAGCTAATATCCTAGAGACAACTATGTTGAGATTCTAGTTGTTGTTAACATTTAACGTCAATTTAATTTTTACATATTCATTTGTGAAAATGACTTATCAACATTTTGAAAAATTTGATATGATATTTATGCTTTTAAATAGAGATAAGACAAAAATTGTTATTTTTAAAACCAAACTAAGTAAAAAAGAACGACCAGATATGGTGGAACTCGAACAATATCAGCTGCCAGCGGAAAATAATACCAAATTTTTAGGCATTCACATCGATGAATGTTTAGATTGGTCACACCATATTGACTACCTTAGTAACAAATTAAATAAGATATGCTACAGTTTACGCATTATAACCAAATATTTAAACGATATGGCAAAAAGAACTCTCTATTTCGCCAATTTTGAGGCCACATCGAGGTTTGGAATTATTTTTTGGGGAAGCAATTCAAAACTTGAAAAAATTTTTGTTATTCAGAAACGTGTCTTGCGAATAATATATAAAATGTCTTATTTACAGTCATGCAGAGGCATTTTCAGGTCAAAAAAAATATTAACTGTTTATGCATTATACATATATGAAACTATTTTGTTCTTTTATAAAAACAGGGATAGGTTTAATACAATTACTTATCATAATTATAATACAAGAACAAAAAATATAAATTACCCAATACATAGATTAACACTTTCTGAGAAAAATCCATACTATATGTGTATTAGAATGTACAATAAATTGAATGTTAGAATTAAGAACGCACCAACTGAACGTTTATTTAAAAAGGAACTGAAAATTTTTTAAACTGATTTAGAGCCTTACACGTTAAGCGATTACTTAAGTAATTATGAAAATTAAATTTATTTATTAAGGTACAGTTGTGAAACAACTAAATTTGCTTTTGTTCTGTTTTTTTGACGACATTTCTCTTTACTTGTTACTTACTTTTTATGTATATATCGATGTAATTTTGAAATAAAGATTAAATAAATAAAAAATAAAAATAAAAATCATCCATGGTGTGGTATAAATTTGAAAAGAGAGTTTAAAATGATATCTTTTTAGATTGAAATATACAGGGTGTTCTATTTAACAAAATTAGGTTATTTCCGATAACTTTCTTACCTGACCCCGTCTACTTATTTTGAAAACGGCAGATTATTCAACAATCATTATCAATAAACTTCTGTATAAAACATTTTTCTGTGTCGCTTTTAACTAAGAAAATATAGAGTGATTTAGAAATTGTCAATTTCTTGATTTTCCCCCGTATCTCTTAAGCGAGCGAAAATTTTCGATTTTTGATTTGACCATTTTAAACTTGACCCAAAAAGAGCACATTACACCTACAGCATGAGAGACCCAATTAAAGTGTCGAAAATGGGACACCCTGTACAGTGTACACCCTTCATAAAATATATATGCGCTATTAGATTCATAGTATCCTTCACCGAATACCGCGGTTAAAAAAAGTATTTTAGAATGTTTCTGACTTTTCTTTCTAGGACTCTAAACGTTTTTTTTGTTATTAATTTATAGCTCTTACACTACCAATACAAATTATATAACATTTTAGATAATTATAGAGGTCACTAATACGAACCTCAATAGGTAATAAAATATTAGGTGTCCCATTTAAAAAACTATAACTTTATGTTATAAAACTTTTTTGGGCCAACTTGTATATGGAAAAATATTTTCCTGAAATTCACCCTATGATACAGTATACAACGGCGTATGAATTAAATTCCTAACTTAGTTCGGATAGGAGCTAGGGAAGTGTGACGCACTATTGCATGATCCTGTATAATGTTTCTCTAGGAGAAACAAGGAGTCACACATTTAAATATAATAAGCCATTTCCATAACACCCTGTATATCGAATAGAAAAAAATTCTTTGTCTTTCTTGAGCGGGGTTAATGCATAATAATAATAACAAAATTATAGCCATATGGTTCGGTTATAAGATAATAGGAGAAAGATCAAAAAAGGCCTTCTGCACACGAAGCTTATCGTCATAGACGCGTAAAAAGGTCTTGCTGCGACGATTCGTCTACGCCTTAACTTCTGCGCACGGAGCTTATCGTCTTGGCCGCGTAAAAGATTCGTCTTGCTGCTACAATTTGTCTACGCCTTAACTTCTGCGCACGGAGCTTATCGTCATGGACGCGTAAACTATTCGTCTTGCTGCTACAATTTGTCTACGCTTTAACATCTGCGCACGGAGCTTATCGTCATAGACGTGTAAAAGCTTGCCCTTGCTGTGACGATTCGTCTACGCCTTAACTTCTGCGCACGGAGCTTATCGTCATGGACGCGTAAAATATTCGTCTTGCTGCTACAATTTGTCTACGCTTTAACATCTGCGCACGGAGCTTATCGTCATAGACGTGTAAAAGCTTGCCCTTGCTGTGACGATTCGTCTACGCCTTAATTTTTTTGCGCACGGAGCTTATCGTTATAGTCGCGTAAAAGATTTGTCCTGGAGCGGATTAGTCTCGCCTTTCAAAATGCACAAATTAATTGATTTTCTTCTATTTTATTAGTAGTGTGACCTCGGTGTTTACACTGTGAAGATGTCAAGTGATGAAGAGGACGTACTTTTGTTAAATTACCTTCATAACCATAAGAACAAGAAGAAACGTAGGAAATTTTGGGTGCATCCCTATATCTACAAAAATGGTAGTAAAAGGTTATTTATTGACGTCAAAGAGTTGACTCTGAAGAAGATGACTCTAAATTTCAGACATTTTAGATAATTTTACAGTTTCATCAGCCATTCTACAAAGGAAACGTGTTATCTCCGCTAAGCGTACTGAAAGCGAATAAGACCACTGTACTGATTTGTTCGGGTTTGTTCAGGTTTGTTCGATGCAGAAGGCCATAGCACAAATCCGATCAAAATTGTGCAGTCGCGTATTATACAGGGTGTCCCATAACTAATGGTACACAGGAAAACTGCAGATTCCTTGGGTAAAAATACTGCGATTTGGCCATACTTAGTTTAGTTCAATAGCTGGTAATAACCGAGATACAGGATACAAAATTTAATTTTCAATTTCCCTAAATAACTTATTTCTGAATCAATATTTTTGCACAAAATTTTGTGACTAGGGTTTTTTGACGAAAGGAATTTGAATTTGTTAATAATTTTGATGTAGATTGTAGAGGGCGCTCTCTGCGGTACACTGGATACAAAAAAAGAAATGTTACTTTTTTTATTAAAAATATCAATTTTTCCGTCATTTCTAAGCAATAAAGGTATACTTTGTAAATGGCGCTCCGACTAACCGTTTTCGAGATATTTTCAATTACAATTTCTAATGCGCCCGTTTAAATTTTGATTTGTAAATGTGAAATTTGTCACAGTAGGCGTTGGTAAAAACAAATACAATGAAAGCACTTCGTAACCTCATTTCTGTCAAAGTTTATTTTCATTTGTCAGCATTGTGGGTATTTTTAAGAAGTTTTTGAAGAGACTGTTATCAAAAATTAAACTAAAAATGCCGCTACATTTTTCGTTTTGGACGCAAGGATCCTGTTTCTCCCAGTCTATCGTATAGGCTTCTAAAAATTTAAAAATATGGCTGCCTCCTATTTGGATACATTTCCAAATTTAAAATTTTCTTGTGCGTATAAACATACCATGTCTCGCATTTCTCCGTTAGAAAACAGTTATGTCGCGGCATTTTTAGTTTAATTTTTGATAACACTATCTTCAAAAACTGCTTAAAAACACCAACAATGTTGACAAATGAAAATAAACTTTGACAGAAATGAGGTTTCAAAGTGCTTTCATTGTATTTGTTTTTAACAAAGCCTACTGTGACAAATTTTACATCGGAGCGACATTTACAAAGTATACCTTTATTGCTTAAAAATGACGGAAAAACTGATTTTTTTAATAAAAACATAATTATACTAAGGCCTAAGAAAGTTACACTTCTTTTTATGTATCCAGAGTAGGGCAGAGAGCGCCCCCTATAATCTGCATCAAAATTATTAACAAATTCAAATTCCTTTCCTCAAAAAAGCCCTAGTCACAAAATTTTGTGCAAAAATATTGATTCAGAAATAAGTTATTTAGGAAAATTGAAAATTAAAGTTTTACTTGGACACCCTGTATCTCGGTTATTACCAGCTATTGAACTAAACTAAGTGTGGCCAAATCGCAGTATTATTACCCAAGGAATCTGCAGTTTTCCTGTGTACCATTAGTTATGGGACACCCTGTATAAAAGTAAGTTACACACAGACATACACTACTGAACTAATACATTATTAAATTTTGAAAGAGCTTATACCTCGCGTGGCAGAATATATATTAATTTTAACAAAACAGGATTATATCAGCGCAAATTTTAAAGGGTCATTTCAAATCAATACATCAGCTGTTGTGGTTTAATTATATACACAAAAGGGTGAAATTCAGGACAATTCCATTTAATATCTGACTTAATTTATAATGTCAAATGCGCTGATATAATGTACATTTGAGGATACTGGTGATAATTTAATATTGATTTGTTAATAACGGTGACGGAAACATTATACTTGAAACAGTGGAAAATGTAACTAAAGTAAGTAATTAAAGAGATAATTGGAGGGTAAATTACAGTTAGGTCTGGGAAAGAATGCGTATGCGTCATAACTTTACCGTAATATCAGAGACCGGTTATTTTTAATGTCTTTTAATTTTATCAGTTAATGAAAAGGATAAAAGAGACGAAGTGTTCGTTTGTGGAAACGAAATACAATTCAAGAAGAACGTGGCAACAGTGAAATATTAACATGTCATTATTGGCATTTATATTATTATAAGTTCCGTGTGCTTCACAAATATACAACGTGTCTAAGATAAGGAGGGCCAGTACAGGGATCTCGGAAACCGTAAGAAATAAGAAGTCGGTTAAATGGAGATAAGGTTGCGCCTTTACGTGCCTAATAATATGCCGTTTAGAAAGTTTTAAAATTCCGAGTAGTTCCGGAGATATCCGGAAAAAAACGACATTTTGAAAAATCGTTTTATTGTGGGTTTTTTGAGATCGAATTCTAAAGTAAATTGAGCTTTTGCATTGCCACTTTTTCCGCTCTATCTAACAGCGTTAATTGTTTTGTAATCCGGCGAGTCGTCTTCGAAGGGCCATTATCAATTTTCTTTTTTTAAATACGGTCCTGTTTTCCTGATATTGGAATTTAAGATGTTTTTTTCTCCCGAATGTAACGATGTATGACACATTGTGGTTTAATGACGTTTCGAGGGGTTTTTGAACAACATCAGGAAATTTTGGGATACGGTCCTGTATTTCTCCTAATTTTATAAATAATATCTCATAAGTAAGCTCTAAATTTTTCACTTATGTTGGACTAGTTCAATAGATAATTTAACAAATAATTGAACAAAAATCATTACAAAACAGCAATAAAACGAACAACGAAAAAAGTAAGGAACTACATAATCAGGTGTTCAAAATTTCCGTTATTCTCTAAGCACAAATAATATCTTCTAACTGCCACATAACAGTTTTTTTGAGATAAAATAAAACATGCGATAGAATATCAAACTTTTCAGCATTTGTAAATTTATGTTCCATATTTTCTGGAAAATAGAAAACCTCTTAAAACGCTCTCAAACGATCACAATGGGAATGTCAAGTGAAACAAATCATGCGTCACCATCTTAATTTTTTTGTTTCAAGCGCCTACTTTTCTTTTAAATCCCGAAACAACAGAAGTTTGAAATAATGTTTCTGGATTTTGTTCACTTATTTGTGGTTTATTATTAAATTATTTGTTATTTATTGAATTAGTCCAACATAAGTAAAAATTTATAGCTTACTTATGAGATATTATTTATAAAATTAGGAGAAATACAGGACCGTATCCCAAAATTTCCTGATGTTGTTCAAAAAACCCTCGAAACGTCATTAAACCACAATGTGTGATACATCGTTGCATTCGGAAGAAAAAAAGCTATCAAATTCCAATATCAGAAAAACAGTTTTTTTCTTAAATAATAAATAATAATCTATATAGCAAGCATAAATCTCAGGGCAGGTAATTTCTAATTGCGTCCATTTTTGAAACTACTACTCAAAAATAATAAATTATGTTATAAGATTTTTAATATTATTTATTGGAAGCAAGATATTAGGCGTGGAAAGTTTCAAATTGATATTTTTTTTATGATCAAACACAAGCACTATAGGAAATATTCTTTAGGGCACTCTGGGAGTGGTGCGTATGCGCAAAAAGCGATTCACGTTAGTTTTGAATCGTTGGAGGTTATATTCGTTGGGAAAAACGACCTCGGGAAGGTCGTGTATTTCGTCTATTCACCGCTCTTGGCAGAATTAAGAGGGCAAGGTCAGCCGTGCACCTTCCATAAAAATATCTGTAAAAGAGAGTCAAATTCCCAACCTGTCTTCGATGTTTTAGGCTGTCGAGGTTCTTCGTCAGCTCGTGGTCTCTAATCAGACGAATGGCCCTCCATTCGACGGAGTCCAGTAGCCGAAGATTATGTTTGGATGCAGAGCTCCAGACATGAGAGCAGTACTCTAGTGATGGTCGAATCTGGGCTTTGTATAGTGTCAAAAGTTGTTGAGGTGTGTACAACTTTCTGATTCGGAAGAGTACACCAAGTTTCTGAGAAGCTATCTTGGCGATTACCACAACGTGGTTATGCCAAGACATATTTTCCCAGATTGACGCCCAGCAAATTAATAGATGAAGCCAGTGGGATTGCGTGTCCGTCCATGACTATATCCGGTTCTGTAATGTTAACCTTTTTAGAAAAAACGGCTGCCTGGGTTTTGTCCATGGGTTTCGAAGATGAGGGTCGGCAGCCGATGTTTGTGCATTCAAAGAGATGTTTGTGCATTCAAAGAGAAACTTGAGATAAGTGTGCTATCATCGGCAAAACTAAATATCGGATTTTTCGTTTTCACTAGATGGTCGTTAATGTATAGTAAGAAGAGAGTGGGAGACAATATGGACCCTTTTTTTCCGACGTTTGTTCCTTAAATTGACCATCTTCATTAAAATACCCCTAGTACGTACATGTAATTCACTAGGCATGCCTTTAAGATGTCTTTATTTGAGTCCACGAAGGAAGTCGCTATTTCCCGTTTAAAGTGTTTTTTCTTAAGTGAAAAAACTTCTTAATTTTTGTTCCCGGTGACCACAAATTTTATAACTACACTTATTAAATATTTTTTAATTATTTACTATTCGGTTTAATTTTTTTTTTAATATTTTATTTTGAATAATTTTAACTACGTCGTTTAGAAAAGAGATAGCGATTATGGTATAAGTCTTTGATTGTTGTTTGCGATTCAGCTTTATATATTTTTACCTTCCGAATGTATTGCATTCCGCCGCATTGGCGTATATTCCCATTAGATGGTCAGTGGATATATTTAGCACTGATTATTTATTAACGATAGTTTGTGATGAATTACTGAATTCGATGTTATCTTTGTGGAATTACTCAGACTAAGACAAACTATAGAATCTAAACAAACACAAAACAACTGTCATCGTGACAAACCCGAACACACCCGAACAAACCCAGGGTTTAGGGAATATCCATTATGACGTCCCTGTGTACTTTTATTTAAAAGGCAGTATAAACACACTGGCATCTTTTTTCATGAAAAAAAAACATATTCATAGAAAAGGCAAGCCATTATATGAAGTTAGAATGTTAAAAATCAATCAATTTTTATCAGAAATAGAAATTTACAATTCAAACTATACGCTTCCGGGAAGGTATGCCAAAAGATTGGAAAGTAATACATTATGTAGGGAAATGGAGTGAGCCTTGGCACATTTAAGGAATATTTAGGTAGAAATACGTTATACTACGGAAAATATAAACGTCTATTAATAAATCTATTTTAAACTCTCTATACTAAATTATGTATAGCATAGCTCAAATATATCTTCGAAACTAAAGCGACATTTTTTAAACTAAACCAATTACTTAGATATATATATGGATTAGACATTGGACGAAATGTATCGGCATGCCACTCTAGATAATCAATCAATCAATCAATCACTAAAATCACTAAAAAGAAGTATCATCAACAATCAATCTTATCACTTTTACCTTTTGCTAAATTATGTACTCTACGCAATTATCTATTCATTTACTTAACATAAAAATACATATTCATTATACAGGGTGCACCAAGTAAAGTGGCCTATTAGAAGTATCTCGAGAACTGAATGAGATTTTATTTTGAAAATTTGGTTGTAGCTTAAGAGATGGTTTTCTACGATTCTAAAATATTTCGGATGATGCGGTGTTGCCGGATCATACCGAAAGTGGTAGCATCTTCGGAATTTTAAATGAATTACCCTATATATTATATTTTTTTTGGAATCTAGGTAATAATCTAGAACAGTTTTCTGTATAATGTCATATACCTATCTTTAAGACTTTTTGAATTATAAATAATCTTGTGATTTTTTAACGCCGTGTCGGGACCTGAAAAGAAAATCATATATTTTTAGCGGTTACAGCTAGAAAGGTGAAGTTTTGATGATAGTTTCACAAAACCATCGAAATTTTATAATTTTGAACGGTATTTAATTAATTTTATACAGGGCGTCTCCATAACAATATTTCTGAGTGAGATTAATTATTGCAAAAATCTTCATTTTTTTAAATGGGACCCTATATATGATATGTTTTGCTAATGGAGGATCGAATTTTCTATCTAATGATATTAAGTATTCCTATACCTATCTTCAATATTTTCGGATTATATTTCAGAATATATTTCGAAATTTAAATCTTACCTTAAAAAATTTTTAATTTTGTTTATTTATTTATTAAAAAAATAGTTAACAAATCTATTATTGTTTACAACAACACAGACAAAACGTCAAATGGATTTTTCATTATTTTGTTTCTGGATCCATTCCACAGTCAACTACCAAAAAATATATCTTTATAAGATAATTTTTAAATTTCGCTATAAGTCCGAAAATATTTCAGATAGCTATAGGAACACTTAATAGCATTAGATAGAAAATTCGATCCTTCATTAGCAAAACATATCAAATACAGGGTGTCCCATTTAAAAAAAAGAATATTTTTGCAATAATTAATCTCCCTCAGAAATCTTGTTATGGAGACGCCCTGAGTCTTAAAGATAGGTATATGATATTATACAGAAAACTGTTCTAGATTATTGCCTAGATTCCAAAAAAATATAATATATAGGGTAATTCATTTAAAATTCCGAAGTTGCTACCACTTTCGGTATGATCCGGCAATACCGCATCATTCAAAATATTTTAGAAACGTAGAAAACCATCTCTTATAGCTACAACCAAATTTTCAAAATAAAATTTCATTCAGTTCTCGAGATACTTCTAATAGGCCACTTTACTTGGTGCACCCTGTATAGGGTGTTGAAAAAAGGTCGGTACCCCGGAATAACTCCGGTGCCTCGCATTGCAGCGGAAAATGTCTGGGGAAAAAGTTGTTTTATTTTGAAGAAAGAATACAATTTTTTATAAAACCAACAAGAAAAAATTTTCGATATGGTTCCAACTTAAGTAGACACTGTATATCAATATTAAATTTTAGGAAATTTCTGGCTTACTAGATTATATGTGCTACCCCGTACAATTAGATATATCACTCTGCCCTAAACTCTAGAATCTGTTTTCTATCAAACAAGACGAGAATTATTAAAATTGGTTCTTTATTGACGACATAACAGCTTAATAATTTGGACGTGCACTTTTGAATTTTTGATAATTAATATGGGTACTGGATTAATTAAGTTGAATTCATCGGTAAAGAGTATTTAGTCCAAATTAGTTGTTAATAATATATTTACCAAATCGGTCTATTTATTAATATCTCGCTATGGAGTATTAATTAGTTTCTAACTCACTGTAAGTTGGGTCAGCGTTTATCTGGACCGCGATACCTTCAGTAAAGCTAATTAAAGTATCGATTACAAGGGTGGATAATACGATTAGTGCTGTTATATACCCACGCTAGTGAATAGTTAGTTAATTTTCAACTAAGATTTTAGACGTAAATACCCTAACCTGATGGAAACTTCTTGAAAATCCGCTAAGCGATTTTCGAACGTACGATGGCATAAGCCAAGTTTTCTTGCACTGCAAAAACAGTTTATTTACAACAAACTAAATTGATCATCGTCGAATATAATAAATACTTTATTCGATAATGGCGGAATAAATATTTATTTCTGGAAAATAATGCTTTAAATTGATTAAATATACTTTAGTAGTGACAAATAAATATTTATTGATTATCTACATATTTTTATTTGTCCAAATATAGAAGAATATGTAAGAAACAACTTTATTAGGTATTAACAACGTTTTACTTGTAATAAAGTCGTCATTAATTATTTATTAATAAAACCAATTTAACATTAAAACAATAATTAAATATAATCGTACGTTTATTTATAAAGAATAAACATTTGTGTATAATACATAATGATTTATTAGCCATACCTAATAATTGTGTATGATAATATTCACATTAATTTAACTTAAATGTAGAAGAACTGACTAATTTTTTACAAATACATTTGAGGAATAAAAAGTCTATGATTTTCAGGAAGTCGATACCATTTTTCTAACTTAAGTTATCAGCAAAAATATATATTTTTTAATATTTAAATTAAAACATGAAATGTTCATTAATAACAAGTAAGCCATGACAATCGAAACAATAAAATTCACACTTAATACTAATTACTAATTACTTATCACCTTGCAAAGATCAATACTTTTTACATTTTTTTCAGTAAACAATTTGAAAGTTATCTTTTATTCTATTGCTGAAGCATATGACATGCTGGCAGTATATTTTCAATGTTTTGAAAATACAGTTATTGCCTTGCGGGAATACGCTGTAAGATATCCTGAGCGACAAAATTTTTCGCGGATGGCATTTAAGCGTTTAGCAAGATGCTTGCGAGAGTCTGGACAAGTGTTACCAATGCAAGCTCAATTCAGGATTCGCAGAACTCGAAATGAAAACAATATCATAAATGTTCTTGCATATATTGAAGATTATCCTAAACGCAGTATTAGGGATATAGAAAGAGATCTTGTAGTTCCTCAATCGGTTATTCATAGAATTCTAAAAGATTTACATTCATTATTACACGCATATCATGTTGAACTTCATCAGGCACTTACGGCATTTGATTTTGACCGAAGGCTAGATTTCAGCAACTGGACACTTGAAATGACCAGAGAAATTCCAAATTTTGTTCATCAAATTTTATGGATAGATGAGGCTACCTTTAGTAGTCGAGGTAAAGTAAATTTACATAATAGCCATTACTGGTCTTCAAATAATCCTCATTGGATGATAGAAATTGATCATCAAAATCAATTCAGCGTGAATGTTTGGTGCGGCTTTATTGGAGGTAAAATTATTGTTTTTATATTTGAAGAGACTCTTAATGGAGCAAGATATTTAAAATTTTTAAGGAACCATTGCCACCTCTTTTGAATGAAATGCCTTGATAAACCCGTTTAAACATGTGGTTTCAACAGAACGGTTGCCCTGCGCATTATGCTCTCAACGTGAGAGAATATTTAGATACCGAGTTCCTCAACAAATGGATAGGAAGGGGTAGTTTATATCCCTGGCCACCCAGATCCCCTGATTTGACAGTTTTGGACTTTTATTAAGACTTAAAGATATTGTCTATAAGACCCGGCCAACCACACGAGAAGACATGATTCTTAGAATCCGAAATGCGATATCGTCTATTTCTGTGGCAGAGATCGAAACTGCTGTTGATGTCACACGTCAAAGAGTTCAAAGTTGCATCGACAATAACGGCGGTCATTTTGAGTATTTACTGAAAAAAATGTAAAAAGTATTGATCTTTGCAAGGTGATAAGTAATTAGTAATTAGTATTAAGTGTAAGAATTTTATTGTTTCGATTGTCATGGCTTACTTGTTATTAATGAACATTTCATGTTTTAATTTAAATATTAAAAAATATATATTTTTGCTGATAACTTAAGTTAGAAAAATGGTATCGACTTCCGGTTTGTGCCACTTTTGAAATAATTTTACGAGTAATACAACTAATGAATTAAAATGTTAGCCTTCCATTTAACTTTTCATGGAAAATTGAGTAAATTACTAAGGCGGTCAAAAAACGCCATCTGGTGATTCTTGCTTCAACTAAAACTTAAGTATTATAATAGACTATAATTCGACTGTCAAGGGGCTTTAAAACAAGACCAAGTTCGATGAAATCGGTTAACGTATTCGGGAGTTATCGAACTTTTTCTGCAACACGATTCAAACCTCCCCCCACCCCTTATTTTAGGATATAGACCAAAATGTCAAATAAATTATTTGTACAGTGTTAATTGGAGAGTCGAAAACAGTTCCACATGACATACCTTCACTATCGATTTTAAGAGATCTTATCATTTCTTGATTTTGAATTCAAAATACGCCATCTAGCGGTAAAATTTCAAAGCTAAAAATAATTTTAGTATACTTCTAGGAGTCACTTTTGTAATAAATTTTTTTCCCGGAAGCCGAAGGACAAACAGTTATCGAGATACAGCCGCTCGTCGTCCTTAGCGGGACACCCGGTATAGTGAGCCTGTGTGTTCAGTTTTTAAAAAAATCTACGGAAAATTACAAATCAAAATTTAGAAAAATAGTATTTTTAGACGAAACATGGTTATTTTCAAATGGAAGTGGTTCAAAATCTTGGCAAGATGATCTGTGAAAAGCGTGAAAAGAAAAATGGGATATGGCGCGGGAAAGCGGTTCATTATTTTACATGCCGGTTCTGTAACAGGATATGTTCCAGGTGCAAGCTTAATTTTTTCTTCCACATCAAAAAGTTCTGCCTATCATGACAATATGAATTGCGAAATGTTTGAAAAATTTCTAAAGACGTCGTTACTTGTATAGACAACGCATCATATCATTCAATAATTTTAAATAAACAACCTAATTTATTTTGCGGAAAAAGTGATATTTATGAGTGGCTTGAGAAACATAACCAAAATCCATTACCAAATATGTTAAAATCCGAACACCTATCAATGGCAAATAAGTCTCTCAAATCACCCAAAATATACGCTGCAGATGAAATATTGCGTGAATATGGCCATGAGGTTCTACGACTGCCGCCATGTCATTGCCAGTTTAATGCGATAGAATTAATATGGGCTGGGGCAAAATATTTTTATGAAAAACATGTAGGTGATAGATTCGTTGGATCATATTACTCAGGCGTACTGAAAGAAATCGGTGAAATATACAGCAAATTTAGTAAGGAATTAATGGGATCGAGAACAAGTATTAGATGTCGAAGTAGCGCCGATGATCATTGCTTCATTCGAGGACGACTCAGATGACGAGGACTTTTCAGAATTTCGAAGTGATGTTGACGTTTTTAGTCTATAATTATAAGCGGTTCTCTTTCTTTACATTTTTTAGTATTCTTCGGTATTATATTATGCGTTCTTTCATGGACAATTTTCTGTACCAATCCTTAAATCGATTACCGATGCTTTTTCTGCTATTTTAAACTTATCGGTTGGCAAATTACCATTTTTTCTTTTTATTTCTTGAAATAGTTAATCGCTTTAAACTCTAATGTATTTTTAGGTTAGGTCATTTTATTGAGAAAATAAATTACAGTGTTTATTATTGTCGTTTTTAATAAATAGATTTAGTAGATATACTATTTACAGGGATGGCGAACCAATTGCACGCGACATAAAATTTTGGGCACGCCACCGATCACAAAGTTTAATATTTTTTTTTTATGATCAAACACAAGCACTATAGGAAAAATCCTTTAGGGCACTCTGGGAGTGGTGCGTATGCGCAAGAAGCGATTCACTTTGGTTTTGAATCGTTGGAGGTTATATTCGTTGGGAAAAACGACCTCGGGAAGGTCGTTCAACAAGGATGAAGTTCTCCAGATGAAAGAATTCTTAAATAATGAAGTTCGAGGAGTACTAAGCTTAACCACATATGGATGGGCGGCAGTGGCTCGTCGTGTATTTCGGCTAGTCGTCGCTCTGGGCGGAATTAAGAGGGCAAGATCAGCCGAGCACCTTCCATGAAAATATCTGTAAAAGATAGTCAAATTCCCAACCTGTCTTCGATGTTCTAGGCTGTCGCGGTTCTTCGTCAGCTCGTGGTCTCCGATCAGACGAATAGCCCTCCTTTCGATGGAATCCAGTGCCGAAGAGTATGTTTGGGTGCAGAGCTCCAGACATGAGAGCAGTACTCTAGTGATGGTCGAATCTGAGCTTTGTTTAGTGCCAAAAGTTGTTGAGGTGTGTACAACTTTCTGGTTCGAAAGAGTACCCCAAGCTTCTATGCCAAGACATATTTCCTCCCAGATTGACGCCCAGCAAATTAATAGATGAAGCCAGTGGGATTGCGTGCCCGTCCATGACTATATCCGGTTCTGAAATGTTAACCTTTTTAGGGAAAACTGCTGTCTGGGTTTTTTTTGCGTTAAATTCGACTGTTACTGTTACCCCAAGCCAAAATTTCTTCCAGATCTTTGTTGAGGCGTGATACTTCATGCTGTCTGCGAAGATGTGCATCGGCAGTCGATGTTTGCGCATTCAAAGTGAAAGATGAGATAAGTGTGCTATCGTCAGCAAAACTAAATATCGGATTTTTAATTTTCACTAGAAGGTCGTTAATGTAGAGTAAGAAGAGAGTGGGAGACAATATGGACCCTTGAGGAACACCGGCATTGATGGTGAAGGTGTCTGAGAGAAATCCGTCAATCGCCACTTGCAGAGAGCGGTCCTTCAGGAAGCTGGACCACCATGCACAGAATCGACTGGGCATACCACAAGATCTTAGTTTACTTAGAAGCCCCTCATGCCAAACACGATCAAAAGCTTTAGAAATATCCAGTGCAACAGCCCGAGACTCCCCATGATGTTCGATTGCGTTGTTCCATATATGTGTGACATAGGCTAGAAGATCTCCAGTTGATCTGGACTTCCGAAAACAATATTGATGGTCGCTGATAATGTTGAAGCCTTCCAGGTACTTTAGAAGATGTTGGTTAATAGCGTTACTTTTGATATAACTGAAAGCAATGCGACTGGTCGATAGTTGTTGGGCAGGGTTCTCTTACCTTTCTTTGGAATAGGCTGGACTCGCGCCGTCTTCCAGCAAGATGGAAATATTCCTTTTTTGTAGGATAGGTTGAAAAGCATACAAAATACTGGTGTTAGTTCATCGGCATATCTCTTCAGAACTTTAATAGGAATTTCGTCTGGACCAGTTGCTTTTTTGAGGATTCGTTTGACGGGACGCTGACGGAACACGATTTCGGTCATTTCGGATTGAACTGCAGGAATGTCGGTTGGTGTTCTTCCCTGAAAATGTACAGTATAAAATATGAATTATTATATTTTTTCTTTAGAAAAAATGGCACGTTAATACATAAATGTTCGCCACCCCTGTACTATTATGTACATAATTTTTGCAAAAATAATAATATTATATGTGGCTATCTTCGCGGCGGTTAAAATAATAAAACTATGTTTATTTAACGTTAATTATAATGTTATTAGTAAATATAAACGAATAACACTTTTCACAATTTCACTTGGACGTATTTTTTTCAATGTATGGAACTAAAGTGTATCATTATATATTATTTATCGGTTTCCAAGATCAATTTAACAACTTCCGTAAGTAAACAGTGTTATTCTGACAATATAGCAAATCAATAACTTATTTTATTGGTGGTAAACACGAGGCGCAATTTAAATGATGATTATCCATCATTTTTATTTGAAAATAAACCGTTCCGCTTTAAAATCGCTTTACAAGTACACAATGGCCATTGTTTCGGTTTAGACAATCGATAAATTAAACCAATTCCTCATTTCTGGTCAGTTTTTAAGTCGAGCACATCAAAATGCATTTCTGTATAAAGCGATAATCCCGATGGCAACTAAAAATGATTAAAAAGTGTACTGGTATAGCTATCAGTGGCGTCTATACAGAGGAAATGTGTAATTTCTACAAAAGGAAAGACAAAGAAAATAAAAACCAATTAGTTTATTTTTATTATTAAATTAACTTCAATAATTTAATATTTTTTATGTCATACCAGTGCATTATTGTGTTTTTATATCTTGGATACCATCCACATAATGGATTACTTTATGTCAGTGCTGGCATAAAATACACATTATGGCCCGTGCTGGCATTAAGACGAAAAAAACAGTTTACGATTAACTTAATCATTATTAACAAAATTTAAATTTACGTTTATCTATTACTTGGTTGTATTTACATAGAACTGGTAATTCTGGAAGATTCCGCTGATAGCTGAATTTCCTGCAGCAAAGGTTGACTCATGATTCATTGTCTGGGTCTCTAGTTTCTCTAAGGAAATGCAAGATCCAGATGGTACGCCTGCCGACATCCTTGAAACCTCAGTTTTTGAGGACATGTTATCCTCTAAATATCCTTCAGCAACTGTGGCACTCTTCCATCCATCCGTGACGCTTCAGCGTAGTCATACTCGCTCCAGCTTCTGCTAAAAGAGTTGCCGACGTTCGACGTAATCAATGACCAGTGTACTTTTCGGGGTTGTTCAAACCCAAATATTTTGCAATAATACAGGGAATTTTCCAAAATGTGTTTTTTCCAACAGGTTGTACAGTACAGCGGCATTGTCTGTAGCTTAAAAACAGTCTTTTTTCTGAGCAACCATGTGGCCGCAAAGACATATATATAATATTATAAGTTTCAAACTATTCATTTCGTCTTCATCAATAATTGTGAATACTCGTTTTTGTCAGGTTTGGTTTCTGGTACCGTTACAACAAAGACTGATTTTCTATCTTCTACATGTGTGATCAACATATTTATAAGTTCTTGCCGCCGACATCCACCAAATTTACAAAATAATAATGCGACCTCGTTCATTAAAACGTTTCATTTGGTGCCTCCTGAATAAATTTTAGGACATTTTCTCTAGTTAATACACTGGATTTTTTTGGTTGGTATCCTTTTGACTTTTGCTTTAAATACTCGCATAATTTGTGAAAATTACATATATTAATATTCTTATTTACCATTAAAGTCTTCTTTATCATCGAATATTTAGCCCACCGAGAGCTCGAGAATTTTTTTCAGATAGATCATTAAAGTACCCCAACAGCACAGTTTCGTTAATGTTTTCTATAGCATTTTCTGGCATCCACTTCAAAAATTCGTCATATTCTTTCTTTCGTCGGGAAATTCAGAACCTTGTTCCATTTTTGATTTGGAATATTATACATTTGAATACTTATGCCCCTAGCAACGAAAGAGTACCTCAATCTTCTGAGAAGCTATCCTGGCGATTGCCACAACGTGGTTATGCCAAGACATATTTCCTCCCAGATTGACGCCCAGCAAATTAATAGATGAAGCCAGTGGGATTGCGTGCCCGTCCATGACTATATCCGGTTCTGAAATGTTAACCTTTTTAGAGAAAACTGCTGCATGGGTTTTTTAGCGTTAAATTCGGCTTGGTTACTGTCACCCCAAGCCAAAATTTCTTCCAGGTCTTTGTTGAGGCGTGATACTTCATGCTGTCTGCGAAGATGTGCGTCGGCAGCTGATGTTTGCGCATTCAAAGAGAAAGATGAGATAAGTGTGCTATCGTCAGCAAAACTAAATATCGGATTTTTAGTTTCCACTAGAAGGTCGTTAATGTAGAGTAAGAAGAGAGTGGGAGACAATATGGACCCATAATAAATCGTTCGTCATGATACAATCGTTCGCTAAACGAAACCCGTGAACAGACCGATCAGTATTAACACTAGTGTGTGTTATGCATGAATAATACAAAAGATCGATTGAATAATGATTGAAAAGATACGATCACTTTTGAAATCGGTCAATGATTGATTAGATCACAGCAAGCTGATTGATATACACACCACTACTAGGTAAGTAGGATAAATTAGTGATTCAAATGCTGATATTAGATTGAATAAGAATTTGATAACGAATTTGATAACCTAGAAAATGAAAAAATTGAAACCAATGAGTTTTGCTTCTTTGGCTATGTACAGGGAGTCCATTTTTTGGTAGTTTTACGGTGTATCTAAGTTATTATTAATGATAGAAGGATGCGGGTTTCGCAGCACTGTGCTAATTTCTTGTGAAACAAAAGACGCGCCAAATAGAATTTTTCTAGGGCTCTTTATTTTTGATATGGGATGTTTTGGGGAATTTTACAATTTGGGACAACCCTCACATTTCGGTTACCCTATAACTTATCAAGTTATTTACGTAAAACCGAGTGTCGTACTCAGATTTTTTCTACGTTCAATAGTGTTCAATAAAGAAAAACAAATTTGCTTCTATTAAACGAATTACCATAAATATTTTCTAATAATGTAATTCAGTTTTTAACAAGCTTCTCAGAAGTATATAATACTATTTTTACTCTTTATATTAGGCCGGAAAATGACGTTCTTTAAAAATATACAATTTTTTGTGAGCAGGCCATTACGAATATTTAAAAAAAAAGAACGTTGTCAGTTGGGTCATAATGAAAATTTTTTCTGTTAATGTCTGTAATTTCTAATTAATAGTAAAAAATCAGTTTGTCCTAATTATTACAGCCAATGTAAACTGAAATATGACATGCTCGTTTGCTTTACCCAATGTAACGAAAATGCAGATGGAACATTGGCAATATATTTCCATGGTAAATATAAAGCTTTTTGTAATATGTAATTCTATGAAATTTAGAAAATTTCTTAAATTACTTGTAGATATCTCGAAAGACGTCAGCCGGATAGAATAATTTTTGCAAGAATCAAATCAAATTTAGTTGAACACGGTTCATTTTCTAAACCTCGGCCTAAAATCTACCATAAGGAAAATAGCGAGACTGATGAAATAAATGTGCTTTCGCTTCAATTGAATCAAATCCTATTACAGAAACAAATAATAATTATGTGTGAAATATGGCATAATGGAGAACAATTTAGCAATATTTATGAGAAAATTCCATAAACATTCAAATTTTGTTTCTTATATTTAATCGCTCCAGTAACTGTTTTCCGTCACGGCCTACTAAAAAAAAATTGAAGAAACGCAAATTTCGAGCATAATATTAAGACTATAAACAAAGTATTATATATTTCTGAGCAGTTTGTTATTAAAAAATATCTTGGGCGACCCATTTAAAATAAGCAACTTTGTTTCTTACCTTGAAAACTATTGCACGGAGAAAGAATTTGAGTATGTCACTGGATTCTACGTAAAATGCTAGAAAGCGACCATTTTATTTCTCTTTGATAAGTTACAGGGTAACCGAAATATATGGGGTGTCTCAATATGTAAAATTCCCAAAAACATCCCGTATATCAAAAACGAGGAGACCTGGAAAAATTCTAATTTTGGTGTCTTTTGTTTTACAACAAAGTAGAACAGGTGTCTTAGTCCATAGTACAAAGTTACAGAATTTAATTAAATTATACGGGGTTACTTCAAAATTATAATCAAAAATGTCTCTCGATTATTGAAAAAAACCGCTCGAGTTATCTATTCAGGCGAAAATCGTAGCTCGTCACTTATTCTCTTTCACTCGATAGCCGCGCTTCGCTTGACGCCGACGGAAATGTACCGCTGTAGTGTGACCGAGTTAAAAAAACTGCTCGTATATTCGAACAGTATTTCGCTCGATAGGACGATCTACGCGCCGCGCCATCCGATTGACGACGTTCGAGTTTGACGCTGAGCAGGTACACGACATACGTCTTTCTTAAAGGCACATAAATGAGAAAGTGCATATAAAAAGTATGCCAAATCCCTTAGCGGAGTCGTCGCGACATGGGTTTTCTAAAGTTTTGTTTTAACTGGCTAGCCAGGGGCGTAGTTTAGGTCTCCGATTGTACATATTAAAAAATTAAAGGATATAATTTTTAAATTGTTATTTACTATAAACTCGAGAAAACTTCTCTAAAATAACATAATAATAGAAATTGTAAATCAAAATAACAAAACGAACAAAATGGTTAGAGAGAGAAAATATATAGAGAAATTCGTTGGTAATCTTGTAATAAACATTTTAAAATCTAAACAGGAACTTTATATTATTAAACTCAAGAAGACTTCTTAAAAATAACATACATTATAGAAAATGTTAATGGAAAATAAGAAAACGAGCAAAATAGTTAACAAAACCAAAAGTAAACATTCTTAATTTAAACAGGAACTTTTAGATAACTATAAACACGAATTTAAAAAAATAATCACCTATTTTCTTATTTTGTCAGTCGCGTAACTAAGCCTAAATTTTTGAAGGACACACAGTGCGCACCTGATAATTTAAAGTGAAAAAATTTTACAAGCCATTTTAAATATCTACTTATTTTCTGCTCGTAGATTGAGAAAGATGTGAAGAAAAATAACTCTTTGTAATACTTTTTGTTTTAAAAAAGCACAAGAATAAACCCGAACAATAAATACATATTTGGCTGATGTTTTGCAGTTTTTTGTTTCGTATCGAGACACGTGGTAAAAATTCATTTACTTACTTACTTACTTTTAGCTAAACCTGTACCCATCCATAGTTACGTGCCTGCTAAATACCCTACCTGATCAAATATAAATGGCTAGGCTGCCGGTTGAGCAGTCGGTGACGTCATCGCTTGGTGAATTGGAATTTCAAGCGATTAACTCGAACGATTCACTCGATTATTAAAATCGCTCGAGTACCAAGTACTCGATTATTAAAATCATCGGTTTTTCCCAACACTAATTATAAGAACTTCTAGTTCTAAATGACCATGTATGCTGGCGAAATATTGTCCTATACTTACCGGACACCATGTATAAATATTAGTTAATAAAATCCACAATCATATTAAAAAATCAATAATATTGTAGAAATAACAAAATTGGTTTGGGTAAACAAACATGCTTAGATTCCCCTAAAAAACAACCTATATGTTTGCGTAAATAGACAGGAGCAATGTGAAGGCACGTTAACCTCTACAAGGGATAAACAACAAGACATTCGATTGTATCCGTGAAATCGATACCATTACGTGACTGGAAACGGTCAATCTAGATGCTGTTAAATCTTGACTTAACCGAATAATAGGAGATTGGAACAAATATAATCTGAAGATAGCTGTTGGGGATATTTTCCTTGGCAGTAAAGCCAATGGTACCAGAATAAATTAATTACCCCAATTAATTATCGAATATTCAAAAATGCACATCCGAACTAATAATAATGTACCAATTTTAAGAATTTTTGTTTGAACTGATGGAAAACAGATGGTTGGTTGGTTGGTTGGTTAAAGGCGGGGGTCGGTTAAAAGGCCCGAACTTCTATCACTACAGCCTAGCGGCTTATTGTGCGATCTTGTTAGAATATGTTTGTTCCTTCTATGAGGTCCAGTAACCTTCTACCAAGCTTGTAATGTGGAAGGTTATCACCACGCCCGAAGATATTTTGTCTTCTACGAGACAGTGCTACGCAGCGGTATATTATGTGTGAGGCGGTTTCATCCTCTTCGCCGCAGAGTCGGCATTCAATGGATCCGTTGTTTATACCTATCCGTTGAAGGTGTTTTCGCAGGTGGCAGTGGCCTGTTACCAGACCCATCACCTGTTTCATATGGGGCCGCGTCAGGGTTAGCATCCCATTCAATAGTATTTTCGATGGTTTTCCAATTACGGCCCGTGCGTGTATTTGACCAGGTAACCCTTGGCATCGAGATAGGTGTTGCTTTTTCGACCATCTATCTAATGTTGTTCTTGTTGCCTGTTTTAATATTTCACAGGCCGGTTCGGGGCCCCTGAGACTTTGAGCGGATCCGGCTCTCGCCATTTAATCCGCTTTCTCATTAGCTAATATCCCAGAGTGACCAGGGACCCACAAGAACTCCACCTTGTCCCCCCTGTCCGCCAGTTATTTTAGGTTGGTATGGCACTCCAGTGTAAGTTTTGAAGTAAACCGATCGGAGTTCAGAGCCTTGATGGAAAACAGATGCTAGAGTTTAGGACACGGTAGTTTACGTTTTGATATAAGGCGTAGCACATACATTTTCTAAAATTTATATTTAACTTAATGACGTAAGGTAAGTTAAAATTGAATTTAATTTATTTTCTATTATTTTCTAAACTAAATCAATTAGAAATATATTTGGGATAAATACTGGCACAAACATATCGCCTTGCCACTAAAAAGTTTCTTCTAAATACATTATACAGGGTGTCCCAAGTAAAGAGGCCTATTAGAAGTATCTCGAGAACTAAATGAGATTTTATTTTGAAAATTTGGCTGTGGCTATAAGAGATGGCTTTCTATGTTTATAAAATATTTTCGATGGTGCGGTGTTGCCGGATCATACCGAAAGTGGTAGCAACTTCGGAGTTTTAAATGAATTACCCTATATATTATATTTTTTTTGGAATCTAGGTAAAAATCTAGAACAGTTTTCTATATAATATTATATACCTATCTTTAAGAGTTTTTGAATTATAAATAATTTTGTGATCCTTTAACGCCGTATCGGGACCTGAAAAGAAAATCATATCTTCTTAGCGGTTACAGCTAGAAAGCTGAAATTTTGACAGTAGTTTAACAAGACCATCGAAATTTTATACTTTTAAACATTATTTAATTAGTTTTATACAGGGCGTCTCCATAACAATATTTCTGAGGCAGATGAATTATGGCAAAAATCTTCTTTTTTTTTAAATAGGACACCCTGTATTTGATATGTTTTTCTAATGGAGGATCGAATTTTTTATCTAATGATATTAAGTATTCCTATACCTATCTTCAGTATTTTCGGAGTTATAGCGAAATTTAATTATTATTTTATAAAAATATATTTTTTGGTAGTTGGCTGTGGGTTCATAGAAACAAAATAATGAAAAATCCATGTGACGTTATGTGTGTGTTGTTGTGAAAAAAAAAATGGTTAACCAATAAGGAATTTATTAATAAATAAATAAACAAAATGAAAATTACGTAACAACACCAATAAAATAACTAATAACTAAATTGTTTAAAATGCTTGGCCCTTAAACATTCATAAATTGTGGTTATAACATGTTCATTTGTCACCTTCTTCATTTCCTTCCCTTCTAGAGACCCCAAAGCTGTTCGGGTATCGATTTTCTAAATCTTCCCTTGATATGACGGGTGTCTTGTATACTATTTCTTTAATCCTCTCCCATAGGTATAAATCTAGGGGGGGTAAGATCCGGAGATCTTGGGGCCATTTCCATGGACTGACTCGGTAAATCAACTTTTTTGGAGTCATAGGAGTTGCATCAGGATGCAGTTTATTTAATTTTCTGCAAGTTCTAGATAATACTCTACCACACTCCCCATGAATATAAAATAAACCTAAAATATCTAAGCTCGAATAATGTGAATTAGCCATTTTTATTACAATAACACAGGCAGAAGGTCACATGGATTTTTCATTACGACATTTTATTACTTTTGTTTCTGCTAAATTACAAATAAAAATCATTGCGACAAATAACGTCTATAATATAAAGTGATACTTAGTTATCTATTAAATTTAATTCATTTACTTTACATTAAAAATACAAACTAGGTATGGCTTATGTACCTAATGATTTTGTATTGTCAATACTAAGTAAATAAATTAAACGAATAGATAGTTACGTAGCACTCTGTTTATAGACTTTATTTTTGTAAATGATTTTTATTTTTAAATTAGTAGCAGCCGAAAGTGGTCAAATGTCGTATTGTTTTTTTTACAAAAGTTTTTTCGACAATTAACCTATTTAGAAGAAATGATAATTTTTTGTTATCTCGAGTAACATAGCGATACTATACGACCTGTGTAATCCAGATATATCTCTAATTGGTTTAATTAATGAAATTCAATTTTTTACAATATATGTCAAATTTAAATTTTAGGAAATTTACATGCCTAGATTTTATGCGCTATCCCCGTACAGTTAGACGTACAAATAATAGAGACAGTTAATTTACCAACGGAAGTAAGCACCGTCGCAATTATCAAATAGGTCAGTATCCCTTCGCCTAACCAAACTATTATTTTATTTAAGATAATCTCAATGCTCATTTACCAAATTAATCCTGTACAAGCATCAGTGCCGGCTTTTTAGAGGAAGTAGGGGATGTGTCATTTCCTCAAGGAAGAAAGTAAAAACAACAATCAATTCATTAATAAATTCAAGTAATAAATAAATCTTATCAAATATAACTCGACGGTTGTTTTAATTATTATAGAGTGCTTAAAAATTTTAAAATTTTTATGGAAGAGTGTAATTTATGGAGAAAATTACTCGAGTTAACGAAAGTTAAATGCAATAATGTATTATACAGTGTGTACATAAAGTAAGGAACAAATTCATTATCTAGGAATCTAAAAATATTTCGGAAAAATCCTCGGACACGTGTATAATAATTTTTAATGGCGCATTTTTTCCATACAAACTTAACATACAAGGTGGCTCATGTAGTAGATATGGCATTATCGACGATTTTTTTAAATGGGAGCCCCCATATTTTAGTTCAGATCTGTAATCTCCAAGAACAGCTGATTTCAAAAACATAACACACTTAGGGCCTAAAATTCATAGTTTCGTTACTACAGGGTAAAACAAATAATTTTATTTAAGATATTTTTAATTTAAAAAAATGTAAAAAAATTAAATAAGCTATTTAATTAAGTGTTGAAATTGTCCTCCTTCTGCTGCCTGACAGTACCCCAAGCGATAAATAAATTCTTGTTGGACTTTTCTTATGGTTTCTTCTGAAATGTTCCTGCATTCTGTTGTTATTCGATTTTTTAAATCTTCAATATTGGCAGGTCTGACTTTATAAACAACATTTTTCAGGTGACCCCACAAGAAAAAGTCCAGTGTAATGGCGCACTATAACTGCTGCATAATGTGGAGGTGCGCCGTCTTGTTGGTACCACAAATTTTCACCAGCCCAAACATTAATTTTTTGAGGATGTTGAGTATGGTGCTCACGCATCCACCTGGGATTTTCTTTTGCCCAGTATCTACAGTTTTGCCGGTTCACTTCCCCATTTAATTTAAAGGTAGATTCATCCGAAAATAGGATATTTTCAACAAACAAAGGATCTAAGTTACATCTTTCCATTAATATTTGACAAAACTCCATCCTACGATCTGGATCATCTTCATTCAACTCATGAACCAATCGGATTTTAAACGGGTGCCATTTTTCTACCGTCAATAGGTTATGAACGGTCATAGCAGCCGCCCCATGATCAATGCTAATCTGGCGGACGCTGTTGTGGGGATCTTCTTCCATAGCCAATAAAATATCTAATTTCATATCATCCGGAATAGTTGGACGGCCTTTTCTGGGAATATCTTCCACTGAACCCGTTTCCCGAAATTTTATTTCAAGTTTACTCACAGTTGATCTAGTAATTGGTCTTGCTGGATACTTAGTGTTAAACAAAATACAAACTTCTTGTTGAGTACGGATCCTATCACCATATCCAATCATCATAAGAATTTCTATTCTTTGTGTTAAAGATAAACGCATAGTAACTCAATATGTTTTAAAATAAAATTTATTACTTCTAATAAACTTACTAGAAAAATACAATGTAATGACAATGACATTATCTAAATACCATAGTTATATAACAGCAAATAAGCCTACTTGAGAAAAAACATAAGTAACAGCAAATGATGGTGCGTCCATTAATTACGTAAAGCTTTCAGGTAAAATTGGGTGATGGCGAAAGGGATTGAGCCAAATGTCACGAAATCTTTTATTGGGGGAAGGGGGGGTTGAAAAATCGCTAAAAACGCCTCACGTAATTAATTGATGCCTCCCAAGCCAAAAAAAAAATATCTTAAATAAAATTATTTGTTTTACCCTGTAGTAACGAAACTATGAATTTTAGGCCCTAAGTGTGTATGTTTTTGAAATCAGCTGTTCTTGGAGATTACAGATCTGAACTAAAATATAGGGGTTCCTATTTAAAAAAATCGTCGATAATGTCATATCTACTACATGAGCCACCTTGTATATTAAGTTTGTATGGGGAAAAAATGCGCCATTAAAAATTATTATACACGTGTCCGAGGATTTTTCCGAAATATTTTTAGATTCCTAGATAATAAATTTGTTCCTTACTTTATATACACATTGTATATATTACTTTTATCTTAGAATTTGACTTGGAATTTGAAGAATCTCGTGAGGTTGATTTCGACATTTTCGAGCAACTAGGTTGGGCATCTACTTCGTTCTCATTTGTTGAATAACGAGCTTATGGTGTTCCTTATCCATTTGTAGATATCACGAAATTGATTTTGTATTCGAGTGTCCCGTTATTTTTATAAGCTGCTGCTCGCCAACTCCCTGCTTGGCTAGTTTTGAAACAGCTGTTGCACGTAAATAATGGTTGGTTATTTTTACGTTTTTCGTATCTACACCCATTTTCTTGGCATGGCTGGTTGTCCATTAACCTATGGTATTTTTGACAACTATGAATGTTCTTATAAAAGTTTCCTGATGTTTTCCAGAATGGGGGTTCTGTTGAAAATAATCGTTCATGATTAATCTGGCTTCTTTTTTATACAAATTTGTCAAAAAGACGTATAGGACAAATATCAGAATGCCTCGTGTTTGAAATTAACCATTTAGAGTTTGTACAGGTTTTATTCCTGTTCGATTTCCGAAAAAATAGGATAGTCTATATGCCCTGTGATGTTCCCACTACTCTTAGTTTTATTTTTAAAATATCTTAATTGACAGCGAGCTCCTTCACCTACTCTGTAAGCTGGCCCATAGGCTAGTATAAAAATTAATTTTCAATTGGTTTTCAATTATCAGAAGAGAAAACAAAATGCGTACATTTCTGCCGCCTTAGAAAACCTCATTATGATCCTGTGTTATATTTAAAAGAAAAAACCATCGAATGCGTTAATACTATCAAATTTCTAGGATTAACATTCGACAACAAACTTACATGGCGAGAACACATTGAACTAGGGAACACAAAATGCAGACAATCTCTAAACATTTTAAAAGTATTAGCACATACAAAATGGGGAGCTGACCCCAAAAGTCTTCTTATGATATACAAGGCGTTAATATTGTCTAAGATAGACTACGGCAGCATTGTGTACTCTTCAGCAAGAAAAACTCATCTAAACAGATTAGATAAAATACAAAATTTGGGAATACGCTATTGTCTAAATGATTCCCAACGACTCCTGTCCAAAGTCTCTATTGTGAATCTGCTATAATGCCCCTAGACCAAAGAAGAAAAATTCTAAAAACAACTTACCTTGCAGGAGTTAAATCTTATCCCAAAAATCCGAACAATGAATCCATATTTCCTGTTCAAAATGAGTACGCCAATAGACCCACCATTACTCGCCCTCTCGCAATACGATACCTAGAGTATTTAAGAGATATCGATGTAGAATTCCCCGATATTCTAGAAGATGATCAAAACGTAAATCAAGCAGCAAATGATAGAGCTATTAGGAAAACTGTGTTCACAAACAAGTTAAGGAAGAAAATTGTTGATGAATGGAAAGCCATATGGGATCGAACCAATACATTTCTTCGTCAAGTACAACCAATGGTTTAAAAGACCTTCGATTCCATAGGACTAAGTAGACTGGAAACCGCAAAAGCATCCAGACTTCGTACAGGACATACAAGTTTTACTCATCAACATCTTCTTAAAGGCGAACCAGCACCAATGTGTGATCAGTGTAATGTAGCTCTGTCAGTAGTACATATTATCAGTGAATGTCCAGTGTATAACGCACAAAGACAGCAATATAGCTTGAAAGAAAATACTGCACAAAATTTACAAACCCAAAACATAAAAAATACTTTAGAGTATATGAAATGTATAGAGTTATTTGACAAAATTTAAAAATAAGTAGTCATACTTACCCTCTGTGATACCTACTTTCTGTGATACTTACGAACTGTGATATTTACATTATGTTATAGAAAACATTGATCACACTTAACTGAAATGCGCCCACGAGCATTTACTATGTGATACTTACCATCTGTGATATTTAATTAAAACTATACTTACCTAAAGGAGACTCTACGAGCTAATGGCCCTAGTAGTCGACGCTCTTTCTGGGTGAGTTTTTAGTGAGGTAAAAATCCCACACTGTTTGGCACCTACTAACCTGCATGCCAAGCGCCTTTTAAAGGTTTTCCCATCCAGCACCCAAAAAAAAAAAAAAAAAAAAATACATTTTTTTTCTAGACCATCGGGAGTACTTTCATCGCTTCATACTATCAATACTTCTTTTAAATTCATCATATTTTCAGCTACTCTTCTCTTTTCTGATGATACTGCACTTGATTGCGTTTTGCGCTCTTCGTCTCACTAGCCATTTTAATCTCAATATTCGTAAATGGATCAAACCTGATTTGGTACTCGTTATAATACATTTGCTGAAGCATCTTTGCTGTTAAATTCCATATTGTTTTTTTTGTAAAATCTTCGTATTCCTCACCGTTTTTTCATGAGATAAGCCCAGTCTTGAAGTATGTCCGCAAGCTTTTTAATCAGAGTCTCCTTGCTAAAAACATACCTTCTCCCTTCACAAAACATCATAAATTGACGCTATTGCTTGCTATTTTTAGTGCTTTTTGGGACACTCTGTGTGATCTTTTCTTGAATTACTTCGATTGATTCCTTTCCAAACCGTGACATTTTTTAAACTAAACTCGGAACACTGAGAATGTCAGACTGATATATTATTCCAATAATGGCGTTGTAAGAAGGTTACTTTTTTTTTTTTTTTTTATGATCAAACACAAGCACTATAGGAAAAATCCTTTAGGGCACTCTGGGAGTGGTGCGTGTGCTCAAAAAGCGATTCACATTGGACTTGAATCGTTGGAGGTTATATTCGTTAGGAAAAACGATCTCGGGAAGATCGTTCCACAAGGATGAAGTCCTCCAGATGAAAGAGTTCTTAAATAATGAAGTTCGAGGAGTACTAAGCTTAACCATATATGGATGGGCGACAGTGGTTCGTCGTGTATTTCTGATATTCGCCGCTCTGGGCGGAATTAAGAGGGCAAGGTCAGCCGAGCACTTTCCATGAAAATATCTGTAAAAGAGAGTCAAATCACCAACTTACCTTCGATGTTCTAGGCTGTCGAGGTTCTTCATCAGCTCGTGGTCTCCAATCAGACGAATGGCCCTCCTTTCGATGGAATCTATTAGCCGAAGAGTATGTTTGGGTGCAGAGCTCCAGACATGAGAGCAGTACTCCAGTGATGGTCGAATCTGGGCCTTGTACAGTGTCAAAAGTTGTTGAGGTGTATACAACTTTCTGGTTCGGAAGAGTACACCAAGTTTCTGAGAAGCTATCTTGGCGATTGCCACAACGTGGTTATGCCAAGACATATTTCCTCCCAGATTGACGCCCAGTAAACTAATAGATGAAGCCAGTGGGATTGCGTTTCCGTCCATGACTATATCCGGTTATGTAATGTTAACCTTTTTAGAGAAAACTGCTGCCTTGGTTTTTTTAGCGTTAAATTCGACTTGGTTACTGTCACCACAAGCCAAAATTTCTTCCAGGTCTTTGTTGAGGCGTGATACTTCATGCTGTCTGCGAAGATGTGCGTCGGCAGCCGATGTTTGTGCATTCAAAGAGAACGATGATAAAAGTGTGCTATCATCTAATCTATCAACTAACTATCGGGTTTTTCGTTTTCTCTAGAAGGTCGTTAATGTAGAGTAAGAAGAGAGTGGGAGACAATATGGACCCTTGAGGAACACCGGCAATTATGGTGAAGGTGTCTGAGAGAAATCCGTCAATCGCAACTTGCAGAGAGCGGTCCTTAAGAAAGCTAGACAACCATGAACAGAATCGACTGGGCATACCATAGGATCGCAGTTTACTTAGAGCCCCTCATGCCAAACACGATCAAAAGCTTTAGAAATATCTAGTGCAACAGCCCGAGACTCCCCATGATGTTCGATTGCGTTGTTCCAAATATGGGTGACATAGGCTAGAAGATCTCCAGTTGATCTGGACTTCCGAAAACCATATTGATGATCGCTGATAATGTTGAAGCCTTCCAGGTACTTTAGAAGATGTTGGTTAATAGCTTTCTCCATTACTTTTGATATTACTGAAAGCAATGCGACTGGTCGATAGTTGTTAGGCAGGGTTCTCTTACCTTTCTTTGGAATAGGCTGGACTCGCGCCGTCTTCCAGCTGGATGGAAATATTCCCTGCTTGTAGGATAAGTTGAAAAGTCTACAAAATACTGGTGTTAGTTCATCGGCGCATCTCTTGAGAACTATAACAGGAATTTCGTCTGGACCAGAAGCTTTTTTGACGTCGAGTCCTTTCAGGATTCGTTCGCTGACGGAACACGATTTCGGTACTATTTTCGGTACTATGGTTTTGTGTTCAATAGCTAAAGGGGTTGCTTTCGATAGCTAGGGCTATTATTGTTTTCGACATAATCAATTGAAAACAACACCTCTAGCCTAATGTATGATGGTAATTTTCGATAAAATTTTTCATTGTAACACTCAAAGTTTTGTTTCTTTGGAAATTGAGTAAACTCAATATTCGGTTGAACATGTTTATTCAATAAATCACTCGAGTTTCGCTCTCGGGATTTAATCAGAATAAACATGCCAACGACAGTTCGCAACATTTCCAAAACAAAACTTTTCGTGAACATGAAATCATCGGCAAAAAACGAGCTCTAGTTATATTTTGATTATATGGGCCGCCACTGATGAGCATGTGAAACTCGTTAGGCGGAACACGAACATGTCTATAATAATTCAATTAACTTTGGAATTTAATATGAAGTGCTGGAAAAACTGGAGTTTTTTTTTATCAGAAACCAAATAACATTACTATATAATGGAAAATTGCATTTTGTTTCGTTGCATCGATCGCGTAAGTTACTTTCTATTTTATTGTTAGAACTATTCTCGTAAGGAATTTATCGTAGTGCAGTATAAAAGTAAATGTGCAAGCCATCAAGATAGTAAGGGATTTTTAAATTATGTTAAAGTCAGATCCGGTCTTATCGTGTGCATGTGCATGAAAGAAAGCATAATATAAAACCGAAGAATACTAAAAAATGTAAACAAAGAAAGCCAAGGACTGAAGATTCGAGCGAAAATATTAAAATGGGAGTTTGAAATGTGATATGTAATTTATACAGATCAAAACCAATTAACTCTTCCAGTTTTAAAATAAAATTTAAAAATTCGAGGTGTTTTGAAAATAGGACTTGAATCGTTATCAAAATTAATAAAAAAGTTGGGTTTTCGCTATAAAAATGACTGTAACCGGAGATTTTTATGTGAGCAGCCACAGATAGTGAGTCAGCGTGTTCAGTTTTTAAAAAAATATACGGAAAATTACAAATCAAAATTTAGGAAAGTAGTATTTTGTAGACGAATCATGGATATTTTCAAATGGAAGCGGTTCAAAATCTATGCAAGATGATTCTGTGAAAAGCGCGAGAAGAAAAAAGGTTGGCATGGAAAAGCGGTTCATTATTTTACATGCCGGTTTTGTAACAGGATATGTTCCAGGTGCAAGCTTAATTTTTTCTTCCACATCATGACAATATGAATTGCGAAATGTTTGAAAAATTACTAAAAGCCCAATTAATCCCAAATTTAGATGAGCCGTCTTTACTTGTATTAGACAATGCATACAAGAATTTTAAATAAACAACCTAATTTATCTTGGGGAAAAAGTGATATTTATGAGTGGCTTGAAAACACAACCAAAATCCTTTACCAAATATATTAAAATCCGAACTCCTATCAATGGCAAAGTCTTTCAAATTACCCAAAATATACGCTGTAGATGAAATATTACGTGAATATAAGAATGAGGTTCTACGAATTAATGGGGCAAAATCTTTTTATGAAAGCATGTAGGTGATGGTCTTAAATCCTCACAAGTAGAGATAGTTTGGCAAGATTCGTTGGATTATATTACTCAGGAGTACTGAAAGAAATCGGTGAAATATACAGCAAAATTAGTAAGGAATTAATGGGATCGAGAACATGTATAAGATGTCGAAGTAGCGCCGATGATCACTGCTCCATTCGAGGACGACTCAGATGACGAGGACTTTTCAGAATT
This sequence comes from Barypeithes pellucidus, assembly GCA_963991005.1. NCBI lineage: Eukaryota > Metazoa > Arthropoda > Insecta > Coleoptera > Curculionidae > Barypeithes > Barypeithes pellucidus. The sequence goes on along the minus strand of OZ022562.1, from coordinate 51,529,379 downwards.
TCTAAGTGATGTTGACAGTTTTTAGTCTATAATTATAAACGGTTTTCTTTGTTTACATTTTTTAGTATTCTTCGGTATAATATTAAACTTTCTTTCATGGACAATTTTCTGTACAATCCTTGAATTGATTACCGGTGCTTTTGCTACTGTTTTCAACTTATTGGTTGGCAAATTACCATTTTTTCAATCGACATAAATGGACATATCCTGATCTAGATTCTGCAAGAAGACCTGAACCGCACTCTAAGGAAATACCCATTCCAACCTTCAGCAGTCTTCCTGAAATCCCGGAAGATGATACAGAAACATCAACGTCTGATGAAGTTCAAAGCATGCAATCAGAAAACGGCAGCGAATTTGAAGCAGATTTAACAACTCCTGAGTGTTTTAATCAACAAGAACTGAACGATCTCGTGAGAGACCTATACCTCTCAAAGGAGTGTGCTGAATTACTTGCATCCAGATTAAAAGAAAAGAACCTTCTTTATCCAGGCACTAATGTTACATTTTATCGTAAAAGAGAAAAGGATCTGCTGCCTTTTTTCACTCAGGAAAATAAGCTGGTATTCTGTAACGATATAAAAGGACTCCTACAAAAAATGGGTTTGCCAGAATACACTTCAGGCGATTGGCGCCTTTTCATTGACAGTTCAAACCGTAGTTTAAAATGTGTCCTTTTACATAACGGTAACAAATATGCCTCAATTCCTATTGGACATTCTACTACCATGAAAGAGGAGTATAAAACAATATCACAAGTTTTGAAACAAATTAAATACGAAGAACATCAGTGGGCAATTTGTGTTGATTTCAAAATGATGAACTTTCTCCTTGGACAGCAAAGTGGATATACAAAATACCCCTGTTTTTATGTCTTTGGGACAGCAGAGCTAAAGATCAGCACTGGGTTAAGAGAAAATGGCCTTTAAGAGATACTATCGTTCAAGGAAAACAAAACGTAGTGAATGAACCTTTGGTTACGAGAGAAAAAATCTTACTACCACCCTTGCATATCAAGTTGGGGCTTATGAAGCAGTTTGTGAAAGCGTTAGATCGAGATGGAAATTGTTTTGGGTACTTGTCAAGTAAGTTTTCTAGGATTAGCACAGAAAAACTAAAAGCTGGTATATTTGATGGTCCTCAAATAAGGCAACTTATGAAAGATTCTAAGTTCACCACATCAATGAATGAGGCTGAATCTAACGCTTGGGTTTCATTTGTTCAAGTAGTTAAAAATTTTCTTGGAAATTACAAAGCAGACAATTACTTAGAATTAGTGGAAACTATGCTTGCAAATTTTCATATTCTCGGTTGTAACATGAGTATAAAAGTTCACTACCTCCATAGCCACTTAGGTCGCTTTCCAGAAAATTTAGGTGACTGTAGTGAAGAACAGGGAGAAAGATTCCATCAGGATATTAAAACTATGGAAGATCGATATCAAGGACGATGGGATAGCCACATGATGCACTTCTGTAGGAGCCTTCAGCGAGACTACACCGGTAAACTCCATGCTAGAAAGTCGTATAAAAGAAAATGTGTAGGTGATAGTGACTAATATGAGTATGAATGAATGTAAGTTAAGCTACTTTTCATAATAAATATTTAATTATATATGTTTTGTTTTGTTACTGGCAATAGTCATAGTTGTAACGTAAAATATATAATAGAGGTTAAAAAAAGTAAATAATTCCTATTTTAAAAACTAGATCTGATAGACAAAATCTGATGGCTATTTCGGATTCTCCACCCAAAAATTACCCAGGAACAATTATTAAAAAATCGCCGGCACCAAAATGTGTGTTGGCCAGTGTTATCCCAGCAAATTGGTCACCTCATATAATCTTATGACATAACATCATATTAAAGAATGCAATCTTTCGTCTAGCCTGAACTACCCCTGAGTGTTTCTCCGGAAGCAACTCAAGCCGTTCCATGAAAGTTTTTAAAAAGTTCGTTATAACTTTATCGAAAGCTCTTAAACTGGCACTAACTGTTCTCTTTTTGTTTCAGGGTCCGAGTAGAATATTACGTCAATGAAAATACTTTTAAGGAACGACTGCAACTTTATTTCATTAAAAATCAAAGATCTAGTAAGTATATAAGATTAAGTTACTTCTTAGAGTTAGCTGCACGAGATATACAGGGTGTTATGGACATATTATATTTAAACCGGCAAATCCTGAGATGAAAATAAATTGAAGAAAAATACCCATAAATGGCGCTTTCAATTAATGACCGGATTATATCACCTTATGTCAAATCAGACAAACACGTGTGGGGCACTGTCGTAATATGTAAACAATCAACACTGAGGTATGCAGGGTCAAAAGACGTCTGCTCATTTCGACCGGTGTTGTCATATCTACACGGCAAACTCTTTAGAAAAAAAATTATAATTTTAACAAATCATTTATAAACAAATATGATTCCAGAAAACCGACGGCGAAAGATGTTTTGCAAAACAAATAAGTAATATCGCACACAAATTTCAAATTTGTTACAAGCACAGGAAAGTAATAGGTCAAATGTAATTGACCTTTTAAATAATAATTATTGTTCAAACTCTTTTAAAAAAATGCAATTTTATTTAAGGCACATGCTTTCTTACCTTTACTTATTTAAATACAATTGTTAGTTTCATAATTTCACACAAACCACGCAGAATCTAAGTTTTTGGAAAAAATCTCTCCCATAACCTTAAAAATAGCACCTATTCACATGGAAAGAATACACGCGAACGCTGTTTTAATTTTTGTCCTTTTTTCTCGCGAAGATTTATTTATTTAACTAATTTAAAACACACACGTTTTAAATACACACAATGCAATCCTTCAATTTAAAAATGACATTTTATCTACGAATAATAAAACAGTTAACCTACGAACGAACGAAATAGATACCTTCAAAACAAGTTTGATATTTCACGAGATTCTTCTCTATTACTTGGCTATTTACCGCGAGATCTCTTGCAAGGCGTTTAATTGATATGGCGTTAATGGAATTTCGACCAAATTAAATAAAATAATAGTGGTAGCTGATAATACTGCCACTGTACTTTTTCTTTTGAGAAGCTTAAAAAATTAAATTAGCTCAGCTCTACTCCAAATGACAAGACCGACGAAGATTTTATGTTCTTTCTCACGCGGCCATCTCTCCATCTCTTTCACAAAAACATGGGTACAAGCGTGCGACTTGCAAGTGTCAGTAATAGAAGAACAGCGTTAGGGTGCGGTCGCTTCTGTTGATAACCATTTACACTCGGCTATCCTCTTTGTTTTCAGAAGGTACGCGTATAATAGTTGTAATGATTTTCGGGCTACGCGTTTGACTAACACAGAAAAATGGAATGTCGCCGACGAATAAGTCAAATTTCGTCGCGTCGCGTATAATAAAATCTAATGATCTGATCTGAGTGTATTTTTAAAAAACTTGTGCCTGGAGGTATAAAGATAAATACAAGTAGGTAAATAAATAATTTATTTTTATAATTTTATATGGAATTTCAGTTTTGCATTAAGTTTGGCAACATTGTACGTAACACCTGTTTCCTGATATGCCACCATAGGGTGATATGATGAACAAACCCGAACAAACGCAGGATGAGGTGTGAGTTTATGGGGCTGGACCCCGCTTTTAAAACAGTTGATTTGAAAAAAAAATATGTACCGTTTCTCTAGGACACCTAAGGAGTCACTTATTTAAATATAATACGTCATTTCCATAACACCCTGTATGTATGAATTAATCACAATTTAATCGATGCATATTTCTAACAGTTTGATTTGTGAAAAGATTTGAAGAAAATTTCAGTCAAAACTCAATGTTTCTAGATCCAGAGGAAGTTTTTAAAGAAGATAAATAAAGATAAATAAATAGGTTTTCTTTTATTTTATTAGCAGTGTGACCTCGGTGTTTACACTGTGAAGATGTCAAGTGATGAAGAGGACCTAATTTTGTTGTATACCTATAAAACTTCTTCACCTCAAAATCTACTTTTTAAAACTAAATGTTGCTTTACCGTGGCAATAAAATTATTTCATATAAAATGAAAATCAAATACTATGCAGATTTTTTTCATTGCCTATTATTAATGATCTAACAATTGCATCTCTTTCACTATTGCTGCCCCATCTTTTTCCGTTACGTCTATTCTGCAGTACTCCTGAAGGGGTATTATTATATAAACATTCATACTTTTCAATAAATTGCACAAATTTAACATTTTCATTCTACAAAGAACACGTGCTCTTCTCCGCTAAGCGCACTGAAAGCGACTAACACCGCTGTACGTCTCTGACGTCTCGTATACAATTCGCTATTGTAACAAAAAGGTGCAGCACAAAAGCGTACACCTTCCGTATGTCGCATCTAGTACGCGTCTATTACGAGACACTCCGTGTGCAGAAGGTCTTAGTTGACCACCCGGTAGAGGCCTTCTGATAAACCTTCGTTATAGTTCTTAAAGGTTTCTAGATATTAAAAAAAATTGAGTGTCTGGCTTTATTTCTTTTCCTCTCTTTATTACACTACTCTTGCTTCGCTCCCAAATTCCTGGATTTCGCAGGATATCCCAGAAGGTCCATTAGATTCACCCTCGTTGATCCACTAATAAAACAATAATTATTTGGCTTATATAGGTCAAACTGGTTTTTACGCAAGTGGTTTCCGCCACAAAAATGCATTAATAAATTATTAGACTTATAGCAGGTTGAAAGTTGAGCTATGAATACGATAATTATTATCGATTACATCTTAAGTACAGTTTTTAAACAAATTAAAATGTTGGATATTTTTATTTTAATAGATGCGAATGAATAAAGAAGAAAGACTTTAAGAGTGAAATTTTATTTGTATTAATAGATAAATTACTTGTACAACTATTAGTTTGAAATTAAAAAAGAACAGAAGTAGTAAATAATAACAATTAAAGAAAAATACAATAATAATTTAAAAGTCTTTAATTTCTTCGAAATAAAAGTAAAATACAGGAACGTACTATTTATAATAACATTTTAAGGAATTTATAATAACTATTTAAGGAAGGAAACGTCGGAAAACCAGTAAGTTTTGTATACCGCTGAATGTAAATTTCGGCCTTCTTTCATAATTTAAACAAAAAAATCCAGGAAAGTATTAAAAAAAATTAAATTAATGATTGTGACTTAAAGACGAAACGTCGCATCAAAGACCTGACGATGCCATCTTATGGAGAATGAAAAGTAGCATTGAGAAACTGAAATTTATTTTTGGACACCTGTTCGAATAATCTCAGGGAAACCGAGAACCGAAACGCAAAATGTTAGATTTTTCCAAGTATTTCGAAAGCCCCTGTATTTATTTTTGTATTTTCGATATAGAATAACCACAGAATAAATAGTTTCTGTGGTATTAGGAAAATAAGGAAGCTTGTTTAGGTAAGATTAATACTAGGTGCAATTTTCCCACATTGCATACACCCAAGAGAATTACTAAGCGAATTTATGTGTTGTTGTCTTATTTACATTGTGTAATCAAGCAGAGCTTTGTTTAGGGAAATGTGCTTTATATGTATGTTTGAGCGATGAGAAGATTTTGCCTGTTTGGTTATACAGCGTGTTCGTTAATTCATCATCATCATCATATAGCAGCTTGTCTCGTCCACTGCTGGACATAAGCCTCTCTCAACCAGACTTATCGGTCGATGGTTTTGTAGGTCTGTGATGCTGCAATGCCGTCTTCGCCAGGTTCTCTATTGTTCTTCATTTCTGACAATGACTTTAAGACCTCTTCTTCAGTTATCGCTGGCATCTCTTCCGATCCTTTGTTTAATATATGGGGTATGCTTCCTGGAGTTTCTGCTTGACTCTGGTTACTATATAGCTTGGTGTAGAAGCTCTCGACGATCTTCAGAATTTCTTCTCTGTTATTTGTTATTTGTCGCCTCTCATTTTCCAGTTTAGTTATTTCAGTTTTTCCCTTACTCAACTTATTTCGAAGTATCCTCATATTTTTATTCTCTTCTATAACTCTTGTCATCCATTTATTGTTATAGCTCCTGGTATCGTTTCTTACAGCTTTCGTTATATTCATATTTAGTTGTTGTTTGTTATTTGTCGCCTCTCATTTTCCAGTTTAGTTATTTCAGTTTTTCCCTTACTCAACTTATTTCGAAGTATCCTCATATTTTTATTCTCTTCTATAACTCTTGTCATCCATTTATTGTTATAGCTCCTGGTATCGTTTCTTACAGCTTTCGTTATATCCTTATTTAGTTGTTTGAGCTCGTCTCTATGTATAGAATGTTTTCCTCGTATTTTTCTTCTCTCACTCATCAGCTTTTTAGGTAAGGTTAAGGTCTGCATATATTTGAACAATGTTGAAAAGTAATTCCTGGTAGGTCGTTTCTCTTCAATACATTTTCGGTAATTGAAATATTAGCTGAGGTCGAAGTTGATGGGGAAACGTACTGAGCTTCCACAGCATTGTTGTATTCAGGTTCTAGTGGCGCTGGAAGCTAAATCGATTCTCCTATAAGTTTTGATATTTTCATTTTGTTAGCCATGGAGTTATCGATATAGGATACAGCAACATTTCTGGATTTCCAACCCCCATGGCGTTTTAGAGTTAAAAGATCTACTCCTGCATTAACTAAAATAGTCGCAGATGACCTTCGGAAACAGTGGCCAGTATATAATTCCGGATTCGTTAATTGCAAATATTTCGCTATATCTTTCGCCATGGTGCCAAATTTATTTATTCCCACGGGCTGTTTTGTACATTTTCCATTTTGGTAATTTAAAAAAAGCGTTTCTCGTCCGTGCATGGTCGAAGCTTTGCATATTTTTTGTTAAATTGGGAGAATTCTCCTGTGACTGTGAAATTTTTAGGAACTTTGGTTTTAGTATCGGATAATTTTATTAAAAGAGCCGAATTGAAATCTTCCATGTCATCAATTTTTAATTTTCGAAGTCCATCACAACGGCATGCCCCTGTAAGGCCAATAGCTAAAGCAGCCTGAAATTAAAACCAAAGATGCAATCTTCCATACGAGATTTTTTTAAACATACCTTTACTAGCTAAAGTTTTTATCAGGTGCATCTTTTAGAAATTGTTGAATTTCTTCAGGAGTTAAGCTGGATTCATAGTTTCCGTAACTTATGCCGTAAGACGTAACGTTAAGACGTAAGAAAAATAAACATGTGATTTGCAATAGAACCGTTTATAGTCCGAGTTAAGCCGTAAGCCGTAAGCAGTAAGAAGTAAGAAATGGTTCAAGTTCATTTCTTACGTTACGTCTTACGGAATCGGTTCGGATCGGTCATACTCGTGCATAACCGCCATGTTGACATCCCCAAATTCGACACTTTGCTAATAAATAGGTGATAAATAAATTGCTAATAAATACCAGAACAATATTGATCCCGTTATTATAACGAGGTCGTCATCGCTTGGAGTCATATTTTCACTTTTAAATAAACACACATGTGAAAAACCATAACCTACAAACTCGTAACATGAAAAATCTTAACGAGAATATAAATGGGCATATCCTTACGTCTTACGTCTTACGTCTTATCGACTACTGCTTACGTCTTACGGCATACGTTACGGAAACTATGAATCCAGCTTTAAGGTTTTTGACTGTTTTGGAACATATCTTTTCGATTTTCGTTTCAACAATGCGCGTAGTTTTACGTATTTTGATATATCAACACAATTTTTTAAAAAATATGGTACTCTTCAGCATCGAGTACTGGGACCATAATGTGGATGGTTTTAATTTTCTTGATAATTCTTCAAAATAAACTAACAAAGTATTTTCAGAAAAAGAATTCACCTTGGCTTGCATTTCCCAGTCCATAAAGTTACTGTAAACGATTTCATATTTTTGTCTTGATGCTTTTCGAACAATATCTGCAGGTGTACTTTCGAACTCTAAATCTTCGTATTCCATTATAATCAATATTTAACAAATCTGACCTGTTTTAGTATGAAAATCAACAATATAGTATATTGTCCAACAAGTACAACACCCGTTTGGCAAGTTGACAGCAATAATAATTGTGCAGTGTTTCGGTTGTGTTGTTATGGAAACGCCGGTAAATGTTTTCATGGCCTAAAGAGATATTACGCACTAATCGTCGATGTTGCGTCGTCAACATGGGAAACGTGCTGTATCAATTTGCCATGTAACAATTCATGGCGGCCTTGGGTTATCATAATAAGAATGAGAAATTATTTCTCACTGTAATTGCGGATATTTCTCACTGCGTGAGAAATTCTCCGTTTTGAACGTATGGAAGGGAAGCAATGAGATAAGTGGAACATTCCATAGCATCCGTAGAAAAATATCTTTGTTGTCTCAACAAAATATCTTTTCAAACGGTGGTAAGTGACTTTGTCAGCATCAGAACTTTCCTTTGTTGTAACTGCAGGATAATATATTTATAAAGCGACTTTACTACTACAGCAACGATACATCCAGCACAATCAATTTTACTGTCACGGCTATTTTTTTTTGTTGAGTGCTTGAGTGCAGATCATATTTAGGAAACCATGAACTTTTCACGATAATATGGCCTAAGAAAATTTGAAAATGTAATAAGCTTATTCTTGAGTCAATTAAGACGTTGTAAAAACTCTATTAATCGATAAACCGTGTTGTAAACCCTTAATTTACTTGACCGTTGAAAGAAACAATTGTAACTGAATTATTAATATCTGCTATTAAAGAATTTTTACGTTCTGTGGGGTGTATCCAATTTTTTTTAATTATAGAGATATCGATACCTACATTATATTACATTAGAGACCGTAATGAAAATGGAGTGACTGATTTTTAGAGTCTTAAAAATATTTTACATCAGTTTCATTAGAGTTTTGTAGCGTGTAAGGCTTATTAGTATAAAGTAATTATTGAAGATTATTTGTAAATACGTTAATCAATTTTTTAAACGCAAATTTTCACCTATAAAAGTATTCTCCTTCATATTAAATATACGGTAACAAAATTACATGTGTAATCCTCTAGATATTTACGTTTATCGATTTGATAAACGTGTTTACAACAATTTTTTTATCAGTGCTGATGATCAAAGATTGGAATGAAACAAAGTACAGGTAATTTCTTATATCGACAAGTTCGTGTATGTGTTTACGTAAAGCTGGGTTTATGCATCAGAGCACTTTATCTTTAATTTCACTTATTTTACCTTCTTTAATTAGCACCCAACAGTTCAAACCGACTTTTTATCTTGAAAAAAAAACTAGATTTCTCCGCCTACAACCTCCAAACTTTCAAAGTCCCCTTTGTCATTTGTTTCCATTCTAACTGTCTATTGCTCGGTATACACATTACGTTTTAGATATTCAAGTAAGATTGTCAGGCAAAACTAGAGACGTATCTATATTCTTCGGAAGACGGACGTCTTGCCTGAAAATAAAGCGTGCATTCCAGTTTCCTCAGTGGCAGTCAGTCTTCATTCCGTTCAAGTAAAACGTCCATTATGCTGTCAACACCTAATGTTTTAACTGATACGTTTTATAAAATATCTATTCAAGAAATAAAAAGTCTATGCTTGTCAGGTGGTATTAATATCAAATACCAATATGGAAAATTATTATTTCCAGACCACCCGATGATCATTATACAAGGGCGTATTTTTGTCTACACAGTAACACTTTAAAATACTATTTCACATTGAATGGTACTACCAAGAAAAGGAAGCCCTCTCCATTGATAGGATGCGTCCACCTGTAGACCGGTTTCGAACTTATTTGTTCTCGTCAGTATAGAGTAGGTGTACATACCCATCATCAGAGAGGACTTTAACTGAACGCCGTACTATCGACGGTAGGCGACAAAATACAGCGCGCAGCGCCATCTCTTAGTAGTCCCACACAATCTGAAAAGACGTTATTTGATTAAACAAATTTTAAAAAATCTATTCAAGAAATAAAAAGTCTATACTTGTCAGGTGGAATTAATATCAAATACCAAATATGGAAAATTATTTCCAGACCACCCGATGATCCGGTGTAGACCGGTCTACAGGTGGTTGCATGGAGATGGCTTCCTTTTCTTGGTAGTACCATTCAATCTGAAATAGTATTTTAAAGTGCTACTGTCTAGACAAAAATACTCACTTATTGTATAAGGATCATCGGGTGGTCTGGAAATTGGTATTTGATATTAATACCACCTGACAAGCATAGACTTTTTATTTCTTTCAAGTAACGTCTGTTCAGATTGTCTGGGACTACTTAGAGATGCCGCTGCGTGCTGTATTTTCTCAACTACTGTCGATAGTACGGCGTTAAGTTAAAGTCCTCTCTGATAATGGGTATGTACAGCTACCCTGTACTGACGAGAACAAATAAGTTCAAAACCGTGATACGTTTTACTTGAACAAGTAAAACGTAAGGTAAAACCTTATGTGTAGACCCTTCAAACTTAATATTTGATATGTTTACTTGAACCAGTAAAAGGTAAAGTAAAACCATATGACGATCCTGTCCATACCTAACGTTTTAACTGATACGTTTTACTTGAGCAAGTAAAACGTAAGTTAAAACGTTATGTGCAGACCCAGTCCACATTTATTGTTTTAACTGATACGTTTTACTTGAACCAGTAAAAGGTAAAATAAAACCATATGACGATTCTGCCCACACCTAATATTTTAACGGTTACGCTTTACTTGAACGAGTAAAACGGTAAAACCTTATGTGCAGACTGTGTTCACACATTATGTTTTAACTGATACATTTTACTTGAGCAAGTAAAACGTAATGTAAAACCTTATATGCAGACCCTAGCCACACCTAATGTTTTGACTGATAAGTTTTACTTGAACAAGTAAAACGTAAGGTAAAACCTTATGTGTAGGCAAGCACATTTCTCCATATAGCCATAAAATATAAAATTAGTTAGCAGCAAAAAATAAACAAGTGAACAGTCCCAATGAACTGGAAAGAACATTTAGACTGCTTCGTTTGAAATCGATTTTAACTTCTTGATAAAATGAACGGTCGGGATTAAGTTGTGTACGAAAGTTGGCGGTTTGTTTGAAAGGGCTAAATTTAAAGGTGTTGAAATGAAGTGTAAGTAAATCGGTTTCTAAAAAGACGATTAGTTATGATTAGTCACTTTCTCTTGTTTTCATTAACTTTTTCTATTTGGGTTTCATAATGGCTACATTATGAAATGCAAGAAAATTGAATAACCTGCCACTTTATGGAACTGAAATTTTATGTTGGTAGAAGGGTTCGAATTTTAGACTTACTTCGATTTCGTTGAAATTAGTTTTCTAGGCATTATGGATTCGACAAAAGTTTTTTAGAGAAAACTTTAAAATACTAACCTTTAACCTTGCAAATAGATCATTTTTACTAGATATTTTTCTGAAATACCTATACTCGGAAATATATAACATGTTGACGGTGTCCGTCAACTAATTTCTAGTCACAACTATAAAACAACATAACCTCAAAATAATATAAATATCTTCCAGTTTATGCTCGATTTCTAGCTTTATTCAATAAAGTACTATTTTTATTTTTAATTCAATATATCATATTACTTTATATATACATATTTATAGTTACTGTAGACATTTCCTGGGCATTTGCGATTCCTGTCAGATTATGTGTCGAGACAATATTTTGTTCTGTGTATTTAGTATTATTTAGTATTTTGTTCAATATTTTGAACTTTGTTCTGCTCGCACCATAACTCAAAGTTTTGCATATTCTTTTTAAAAGTTTTTCTAGATTATTTTCTGACGGACTCATTTTTATTAAGTTTAATAGGTAATATATTTATTTTTAATTATGACGGATGGGAAGAAGCTTTATTGTGTTCAATTGTTTCTATCATCGCATATTTGATATTTGTAACATTTTATTAAATTGTAAAAGTATTGCCAACCCAAAAAGAAAATATTAATACGAATGGAAAAAATCTACTATATTTTTTAAAGTTTTTCAGAATTTAAAGACCCAAATAGAAAAAGCGTTATAAAATACACGGTTCATAAGACAATTAGAGCACTTGTACTTTAGAAAACTCCACGCTTCGCGGGTCGTTTTCTAAATTGAACGCGTGCTCAAAGAGAATGTTTTATGAGACTTGTATCTTAATATACTATTAGAAGCGTTAAATGATTGGAACCGGGTCAGAAATTCTATGATCGAAACCAAATAATGCGTCGACTCTTAAATAACACAATACCGAAACATATACGGAGTGTCAGTTTGAAAACTACCCACCTTTAATATCTCGCTTATAGTAAATCATTTTAAAAATCGTCAGACAAGTCAATGTTATTGTAAAAGGAGACGCTTTTAAAGATCCGCTGGGAGGGGTAGATGTTACCCTTAAAATGTTAAATCGGAAGGGAGGTCAAGTGGATCATCAGCTTAAAGGTTGTTTAAATATCTTTCCAATAATACCATAATTTGTTATTTTTTGTGTAGGTAGTATTTTTTTTATGATCAAACACAAGCACTATAAGAAAAATCCTTTAGGGCACTCTGGGAATGTGCGAATAAAGCGATTTACGTTGGTTTTGAATCGTTGGAGGTTATATTCGTTGGGAAAAACGACCTCGGGAAGGTCGTTCCATAAGGATGAAGTCCTCCAGATGAAAGAATTCTTAAATAATGAAGTTCGAGGAGTACTAAGCTTAACTACATATGGAGTGCTTCGTCGTGTATTTCTGCTATTCGTCGCTCTGGGCGGAATTAAGAGGGCAAGGTCAACCGAGCACTTTCCATGAAAATATCTGTAAAAGAGAGTCAATTCCCCAACCTCCAACCTGTCTTCAATTTTCTAGGTTGTCGAGGTTCTTTGCCAGCTCGTGGTCTCCGATCAGATGAATGGCCCTCCTTTCGATGGAATCCATTAGCCGAAGAGTATGTTTGGGTGCAGTACTCCAGATATGAGAGCAGTACTCTAGTGATGGTCGAATCTGGTCTTTGTATAGTGTCAAAAGTTGCTGAGGTGTGTACAACTTTCTGGTTCGGAAGAGTATACCAAGTTTCTGAGAAGTTATCTTGGCGATTGCCACAACGTGGTTATGCCAAGGCATATTTCGGTTTCTGTGAACGGGTTCTGAAATACTTTGAATGTTCAAAAATAAGGGGTATCGGTAGGTATGCAATAATAAAATTTCAAAATTTTAAACTTCTCTTGAAAATAAAACATTTTCAATTATATTTTCCTTTTATTTTGATATGTTTCAGAGAACATTCACTTATAACTGTATTAAATTATATAACAACTTACCTGATGAGCTTCTTTTAGTCAACTATAATTAATTTAAAATACTGTTTTGGTTAATCTCCAAAATTCTTAATTGATTTATACACTTATTATAATTTTACCAGTGATTGCCTTTATGTGCGGATTTATCAATATTGTGTATGCCAGTTTTATGTAGTTAGGTATAGCAATATTTTGATCTTACTTTGGCAATACTTATATTTTATGTTAATCAAGTATTTTTTTCTTCTCTTTTTCTGGATTGTTTGAGGTTCAGTAGAGTAGCCTTTGGCTAGACTGCTCCTTTGATCGACTCCATATTAACTACAGGTATTTATTTGTATTTCTTTATTATTATACATCGTGTATCAGGCAAATGTAATAAATTCTATAAAAAATAAATGGGCGCGTTTGCGAGAAAACGCTTGGATACGTCGATTGGTATTTCTAGTTGAGCATCTTTTTCAATAAAAGCTTTTGATACAGGGTGTGTCATGTAATAGTGGCCAATGCCAACCTTCTTATTTTAAATGCAATACTCTATATATTATTCAATTTTTAGATCTATCAGGAAATTTTAGGTACATATTTAATCTACAATATCCTATACCTATCTTCAACTGTTTCGGAAAAATTAAGTGTTTTCACATTGATTGCATTTCAGCGTTTCTTTTTACTGAATGAAATAAAAAAAGGTATAAATAGTTTTATTTGCTTATGTTTAAAATGCGTAACTTTAGCAAATTGCCTTTCTGCATGACAGTAGTTATCAGTGTTATAGTCGTTTGGATTTCGTTAACTGCATATCAGAAAAATGGTTTATTTAACGGAAATGTACAAAATAACAATTCTACAGATGATTGGTTATGGAGATAAAATATGGACACAAATGGAAGTTGCTCGCTGATTTCATGAAAAATTTCCAAATTTGCCGCCTATAACTCAAGGGAGAATTAGTAAAATAGAAAACAGTTTCGTCAGCTTCAACATGTAAAGCAGATAAAAAAATTAGCTGCCAAGTGATGATACAAAATTAGATATTATGTTTGAGTTTGAGGAAAACCCACATACTTCTAGTCGAGAAGCAGCCCGAACATTCGATGTTAGCCATTCATCGATTATTCGAACATTACAATAAAATAAAATGATACCTACTAGTGAGCTCCTGGAAGACGATTTTGATATGAGAATGTATTTTTGTGAACAAATGATGTCAATGTTAGATAACAATGTGATCCAATTAGAACATGTTTTGTTTTCTGATGAGTGCATCTTTACACTTCACGGCCATGCTAATCGTCAAAATTGCCGCTATTGGTATTGGCAAAATACTTGCAATATCCTGAAAAGGCTAATGTTTGGGTAGGAATTGTTGGAGATCATATCATAGGTCCCTTTTCATGGCGATAATTATTTAGCACTGCTCCAAAACAATGTCTTGCTAACTTCAACAAACGTATATCCTGATCCAGCAAACCCATAATTTCCAGCGAATATGATATGGTTTCAGCAAGATGGAGTACCGCCCCATTACCAAATCAATGTCCGGCACTACCTCAACCGAGTATTTTCAAATCGGTACGCTCTCTTTAACTAAAATATTCACATGTTTTAGTAATTTCCGGTTATACCGGAAGTGGCTGTCAACTTTCGTTTTTTAAATACAACATTAACCATTAAATTCTAACCAAATTTTTTCACAATGAACCTTGAATTGTGACCACCCTGTAAATCCTATACCAAGTTTGAAATATTTTTCTGTTGTAGTAAGAAATTTTTTTTTAGTCCAAGAGCTAAGGTAAAAAAATTATGTAGATTACCATGCATTTGCCAAATAATTACAAAAATTGCAGAAAGATGTTCTATAAGGTTTGCTTAGAATTTAATGGTTAATCGAAAAATATAATCAAAATTATCATATTATATTTAAAAAAAGAAAGTTGCAGCTACTATCGATGAACTTATATCTCCAAAGTTTCAGAAACATATATTCAGTACCTAGTTCGCCAGAAAGTTCTAATGCGACCTCATCGTGAGTCGCCCTGTATACAATTGAATAGAGTTTGAAAAAAATATAGCAAAATAACCAATAGTAATCGAAACCACTTGCCGCTGAGGTATTTATAAAATAACTTGTAATTGAATCGCCTGGCTAAATTTGGGCGCTAATTTGCATTTAATTTATTCAAAAGATTTAGGGATAATTGTAAGCTGATATCTGCAAAATTCGAAACCAGTATTTGCTAAGGCAACAAAGCACACAGCGAAGTAAATTACAACAGACGTCGGCGTCGTCGCGGCGCTGTTTTAGTGCAAACAATGGCCAAAGTCTCTTGAGCATTATTTGGTTGCTAACGCAGGCCCAACACGAACCGCTTTTCATTATGGGCAAATTTTTAGCTAAAAGGCAATGTTTAGTTAAGGCCGCCTGGGGAGCCCATATTAATAAGTCACACGTAATTTTTTTAGTAATTTTAATTTCACCCTCCTAATACTAACTGGGCTAATTTTTTTTCGCGAAAAATCAAGATAATTTAGTTGTCGTTAATCATGAGTGAAAATCCTTTTAGAAATGCTAATTACACTACATTCTTAACTTAGTTTTCGAAATAAAATTAGATTATAAACAATACTAATATTTTTTCCAAGGTTTATAGTGTCTGGGGTATAAAAATACCCCAGTGCGTAAAACTTGTTGGCGTGCAAAAACTCGTTGTAGAAAAGAATCTTCTAATCTAATTCTAATCTAATTCTTGATAAGGTAGAACCAGTGGCGGCTCGTGACCTATGATAGAGGGGGTTCACAAGTATGGTGAAATTATTTTTAAAATTTTATTTCTGTGTGACGACCGAACAATTACTTTCTAGGCGTTTTAAATGTAGAAAGAAAAGAAGTAATAAGAAAATGCGTCAGGTAAAACATATTTTTATTTATTTTTTAATTTTACACAAGGAAATACAACTTTTGGAAAATAAGAAAGGTTTTCTTAGTGTGTATAGCTGTCGGATCTTAACGTCGTCGTATGCAACCCTCGTAACAATATTTATACTGTCCACTACTAATACTACTAAACCAATCTACGAGCTATCACGAAAAGCGAATGATGTCCAATACTACCACCGCCATCTACGATTTATCAAGAAAACCGAATGATGTCTAATACCACTACGCCATCTACGGCTACGTCATTAGGCGCAACCAAGACGAAAACAATAGTTAACTGTTTTATGACGAGAACGAATCGAGCCACGAGACTGACAAGTTGACATTCTTCATATTTTCAGTGTTTTTTAGTTTAAATCCTTAAATAAAATGGTTTAAAATCCTATCGAGTATCATTTATCGAAATACAAAGCATTTATCGACCCTACACAATAGTGCTTAAACGTAAAGTCTATTCTTCGGTTCTTAATTGTAGAAAATTGATCATTAACAGCCTCATTAAGTTTGGAATACCCTCTATAAATATATATAAAACGCATGTGCTCCTGTGGAAGAACCGATATTGGGTAGAACATTCGTCTGATGGGTATGGAATTATAACAGACAATTTTTTTACATCTAAATCTTTAGCCAACAAGCTCTTAGCTAAAAGCTTGACACTTTGTGGTAGAGCACGCAAGAATAAAACTTTTATTCCAAAGGAACTTCTTCCGTTGAAAACTCGCCCATCTCCCTAAAGTATCTTTGTTTTTACCAAGAATAACACATTAATTTCCTAGTCAGCTGACAAAAACAAGGCTCTCATTTTATTATCAACTGAATATGCTTTAGACGAAGTTAGTAATAAGGCCAACTCGTATAAACCTGAAAGAGTTCTTCACTACAATATAACTAAATTCACCGTTGCTACCGCGGACAAGATGGTCAAGGAATACGCTACGCGTAGAATGACAAACAGTTGGTCAATGGTTATTTTTGGTCATCTCACTGATATAGCAACTCTAAATTCCTTTATTTTATGGGTACTAAAGTATCCCGATTTTAACAAGTCATATCTATATGCTAGGCGCAAATTTCTCTTATATCTTGGAAAAGAACTAAAGGATCAAATACGTAGAAGATTTGATAACAAGGATAGGGTCCAGCAACTAATCCGCGATCACATGATCACTATGATTATCCAACTCTACAGATAGAAAAGTTTATATTTCTAGTCTAAGCAACTAATGCAGACGTGCTTTCCCCACCTTTCTGTTATGATTGCAGCATAGCCAGATTGTCATATTTATCGTTAAGGTATCTTGCAAAATCCCAATTAAAAATTTGTCAGTTTGACAATTACAACTGGTTTAAGGTTAATCCACAATTGCTCTTAAAATAAATTTATTTCACAATAATTTTACTATAAACTGTGAAAAGGATGAGAAATTAAAATAATATTATGATACTTAAAAGTATCAAATGAATCTGAACTAATGCAACTGCACTCTTGCAACGTCTGTTACTATTTTACTACACGATCATGGACAATGGGTGTGGCCAAGGAGCTAGGAGGGGATATCAGAATGAACCATATTCTAACAGTGTTGCTACAGTGAACCCTCGCAAAAAAAAACAATCATGCTACATTCATGTTTAGTTTATAAAAGAGTGGATCATTTAAATAAGGATTTATCTTGTCATCGGTAAGTATTGTTATGTTTTAATATCTAAGCACCTCTGATATAACCATTGACGTTTAATAGATTATGGACAAGTACGTGGAGCTAGTTCGGGCAAAATGAACCCCATTTGTCGGTGAATTATGTGTTGGGGTAGTGTTTGTGCCGCCTTATCTTTATAAATTGCTTGATATTCTGATGTGTTTGTGCTTGGTGATTTAATTTCAGTTGAGTTGGTTCATTGCTTAATATAAATTTTGCATTTGCAAGATGGTTGAGTCTTGTGCGGCCATAAAATGCTTCACTAGAAGATTCAATGGTGTAAAATAAATAAATAGTTAAACCCATCCTTGGACACACTGTATATAAAAAGTGGATTTAAAAATTCCATTAATATTTCTATCGTTTTTATAAATAACTAATATTTGAAACTACACTTTTTGAATAGGTAAAAGCAAAACGTACAGAATCTTAATGTAAATTATACGCCCTTGCCGAGCATATTGCCCTGACTAGCTCTGTCTCTTTCTCGAACCTTTCTTTCTAATGTTGTCGAAAGAAACGAACTTACGGTAAACGAGAAAGGCCGGTCCATAACAAACGTCATTGGATATAACCAAACTTAAACGTTGTTGCCATTCAGCGCGCGCACACACACGTAGTTCGTTCTTCCACCCATTACTGATTTTCAATAACCTTTCACACAATCACAGCTTCACTTTCCAACAGTTTTATGAATGGAGTATTGGCCCTGTGGTGGTTCCCGAGTTAGGCGGCCTTCATGGACCACCTCTAGCGGAAAGATCATCTGGTCGTTGTGTTATTTGTCCGCACCAAAAAGATAGAAAACCCCGCAATAGATGCGACTCCTGTAAAAATTTTGTTTGCCTAGAAGAGAGTGAGAAAAAAGTTTTTGTGGACAGTGCAAAATTTAAAAATTGTTTTACTGTGTTAATGTTATGTTGCTTCTTTTACTCTTACCCTTCTTATTTGTAAACTTTGTTATAATAAATATTTTGTTCATATATTTTATTAATTGTGTTTGATTTAACATCAAATATAAAATATACGGGGTACAAAATTACCCGCAACCTCCTATCTTTGACAATTTTGGTAGGTGTTAATGACTAAATCATTATATCGATTCACCAGTAGCTTCCGTGCAAAAACAGGCCCTTCTGATTTATCTATGTGGCTATATTTACTGATTAGTCTAATCAATTCTACATGAAAATGAACCATTCTCTAATTTACTTGATTTGAAGTGGCACAGTATTCAGACAAACTTTATTCTGAAAGTCATTTAATACGCTCTTCATTCACAGAACTGAATACAATTTTATTTTATTACATCGATTATCTAAATAAATTGAATTTTAATGATCGCACTCAGCCGCTGAATATTTCATTCGAGAATATCAAATCCAAAATCTATTCTAAAACGGTTTAACTTAAATTTATTCTTCTGCGTCGATCGTTTTATTGTTTTTTGGTCACTTGCCGAAACGATAAACCTTCTGAATCTGATTCGTAAATTGCGTCCTCTGCGTTGCATTAGTTCCTGCCATTTAGCAGTAAAAATGTTACGAATGGTCGGGCAGTAAGCAATGTTTTATTGCTGCGACGTTAAACAGCATTGCGCGACATAAAACACCGGGTTTTTACTTAAAAATGTTAACGCGTAACTTGATTGTGAATAGTTAAGTTGATTGGTTGTAAATAGTTAATTTTCCTGCGAAATAAGTATATGAAATAAAAGTATTTAGCAATTTCGTTACGTGTATTACGTTATCTAGCGTGTCTCAAACTTAAGTATATTTTTATTAGAGGGAAATGCCTATTTCACTCACAAACAAATCAGACCGATCATTCTCAGTTATGAATTTATATAAGAACGAAAACAGATAATTGTTAACCGACGGACATTAAATATCTTCAGAACAGGGACTTCGAAATGTGTTTTTAACTACAAGGATTTGGCGTCCAAAAAACCGACATAAATGTATCTCACTGAGAACAAAAATAATATTGCATGTACGTATTTTTCCCTTAAGAGTATTTATCAGTGAACCGAGTGGTCCGATTTGAGATTTTGCCGCGGAACAGCATTGTTATTGAACAATGAGACAACATCGCCATTTCAAGACACGACGAGCCAGCACTGTGGCCGGCTGTATTGAGGGAGTAGGAGACGTTTTTCTTATTCTTCTGCCTTTGATCACTCGAAGCGTTGCCAAATCACTTTAGATAGTTACGATTTTAGATATTTCTTCTGAAAATCTCAGTTTTTTTTATGGTCAAACACAAACACTATAGGAAAAATCCTTTAGGGCACTCAGGGAGTGGTGCGTGTGCGCAAAAAGCCATTCACGTTCGTTTTGAATCGTTGGAGGTTATATTCGTTAGGAAAAACGACCTCGGGAAGGTCGTTCCATAAGAATGAAGTCCTCCAGATGAAAGAATTCTTAAATAATGAAGTTCGAGGAGTACTAAGCTTAACCACATATGGATGGGCGGCAGTGGCTCGTCGTGTATTTCTGATATTCGCCGCTCTGGGCGGAATTAAGAGGGCAAGGTCAGCCGAGCACTTTCCATGAAAATATCGGTAAAAGAGAGTCAAATCCCCAACCTGTCTTCGATGTTCTAGGCTGTTGAGGTTCAAGGCCAAAGAGTATGTTTGGGTGCAGAGCTCCAGATATGAGAGTAGTACTCTAGTGATGGTCGAATCTGTACTTTGTATAGTGTCAAAAGTTGTTGAGGTGTGTACAACTTTCTGGTTCGGAAGAGTACACCAAGTTTCTGAGAAGCTATCTTGGCGATTGCCACAACGTGGTTATGCCAAGACATATTTCCTCCCAGATTGACGCCCAGTAAATTAATAGAAGAAACCAGTGGGATTGCGTGTCCGTCCATGACTATATCCGGTTCTGTAATGTTAACCTTTTTAGAGTAAACTGCTGCCTGTGTTTTTTAGCGTTAAATTCAACTTGGTTACTGTCACCCCAACCCAAAATTTCTTTCAGGTCTTTGTTGAGGCGTGATACTTCATGCTGTCTGCGAAGATGTGCGTCTGCAGCCGATGTTTGTGCATTCAAAGAGAAAGATGATATACGTGTGCTATCGTCAGCAAAACTAAATATCGGGTTTTTCGTTTTCACTGGAAGGTCGTTAATGTAGAGTAAGAAGAGAGTGGAAGACAATATGGACCCCTGAGGAACACCGGCATTGATGGTGAAGGCGTCTGAGAGAAATCCGTCAATCGCCACTTACAACCATGCACATAATCGACTGGGCATATCATAGGATCGCAGTTTACTTAGAAGTTCCTCATGTCAAACACGATCAAAGGCTTTAGAAATATCCAGTGCAACAGCCCGAGACTCCCCATGATGTTCGATTGCGTTGCTCCAAAGATGGGTGACATAGGCTAGAAGATCTCCAGTTGATCTGGACTTCCGAAAACCGTATTGATGATCGCTGATAATGTTGAAGCCTTCCAGGTACTATAGGAGATGTTTGTTAATAGCTTTCTCCATTACTTACTCAGTGTAACATTTTCTGCATTAAGACTAACTATGAAATGTGAGATTATTGATAGTGCATGTAATACCTTTAAAAATGACTGTATAACTATATCTTTTCAATTTAAACGTTGTTTACCGTTTTGAAAAAAATTTAATTCTTTTTCGAAAAATTCAAGATAGTATAGTTATATAGTACCATATGTCGAAGCTAAATTTACAATTTTAACAAATTCTATCAAATAGTTTTCTTGTATTGTGTCACACCTTTTTACCTTAATGGAGGTCACTGATAAGTGCTCTTAAGTGAATTCCGGAGTACATCTAAACGAGTTTTCTCCCCAAGTGTTTATTTCTGTTTTAGCAAAAAAATTTTCAACGAAAAAAAACTTTGTATGCAACTGAAATTGGAGGATTGTAATCTGTTTCCGAAGATTTTCAGATTTAATTTTATTTACTGCTCCATGTAGAAAGACATTATGGACTTTCCTCCAATTATTAATAAAACTTAGACATCTTTTTTGCGACATTAAAAAAAATAGCACAATGGCTCACACAGGAACGATCATGTGTTGGTATATTTGTCCGTCGTGCACTTTTGCCAAACGAACACACACGTCGTGTAGCTTTTAATGCTGCACTTATATTGAAATATTAAACACTGACATACAAAATTGTTATTGTGTCTTCGATCATGTATCACCGTTTTTAACTGAATTTTTTGATGCTTAACTGTAGTAAATATAAGTACCGTTTAGGTTTTTTGTATTAGTTCTTACGGATACGGATTTAAAAGGTTATTAATATTTCTATCGTTTTTATAAATAACTAATATTCGAGACTACACTTTTTGAATAGGTAAACGCAATACGTACAGAATCTCAATGTAAATTATACGCCCTAGCCGAGCTTTTTGCCCTGACTAGCTCTGTCTCTTTCTCGGACCTTTCTTTCTAATGTCGGCCGCAAGAAACGAACTTACGGTAAACGAGAAAGGCCGGTCCATAACCTTTTAAACGTCATTGGATATAACCAAACTTAAACGTTGTTGCCATTCAGCGCGCGCACACACATGTAGTTCTCTCTTCCACCTATTACTGATTTTCAATAACATTTCACACAATCACAGCTTCACTTTCCAACAGTTTTATGAATGGAGTATTGGCCCTGTGGTGGTTCCCGAGTTAGGGCGGCCTTCATGGACCACCTCTAGCGGAGAGATCATCTGGTCGTTGTGTTATTTGTCCGCACCAAAAAGATAGAAAAACCCTCAATAGATGCGAATCCTGTAAAAATTTTGTTTGCCTAGAAGAGAGTGAGAAAAAGGTTTTTGTGGACAGTGCAAAATTTAAAACTTGTTTTACTGTGTTAATGTTATGTTGATTTTTTTATCCGTACCCTTTCTTATTTGTAAACTTTGTTATAATAAATATTTTGTTTTTATTTACTGCTCCATATAGAAAGAAATTATGAACTTTCCTCCAATTACACTAATCAACACAAAAATCCTCTTTATAAAAATATCGTGTATTTTGTAACATTTGGACTTAAACTAGTATACAACTGACCCTCAAATGTTTATATTGGCCTCAGATTTCTTGGAAGGGTCGAATAGGCCCATTAATAGGTAATAAACGGTCGCCCCATTGTTATTTGCAGCTTATTTGGATCTATGCTTGAAATATCCCTTTAGTCGTTACTATATAATCATTTAGTAAACATCTATTAATATTTTCGCTTAGATCGTCGTGCGTGGTAAAACGGTACCAAAAATGTCGATGCGTGTTTACGTTAATAAAGCCGATACCTTCTGTTATATTTGTGGCGAAGTTACCGCGAAAGCGTACCAAAAACCATTATCTTCATTAGTAAAAAAGGCTTATGAACTCTACTTTGGATGCAAAGTTGGCGATTAAGATAGGTCCTGGGCCCCAAAAATGTGTTGCAGTTCGTGCTCGAGAACATTGACTGGATGGCTGAAAGGTACTCATAAATCTATGCCATTCGCAGTTCCAATGGTTTGGAGGGAACCTCGTAATCACGTAGATGATTGTTATTTTTGCATGACGAATATTAAAGGAATTACTAGCAAAACCAAGCGTAGCATTCAGTACCCCAATATTCCTTCTGCAATGCGACCAGTGCCCCATGACAACTCATTACCCATTCCCCAGCCACCTGAGAGTTACACATTTACATTGAAATATTAAACACAGACATACAAAATTGTTATTGTGTCTTCGATCATGTATCGCCGTTTTTAACTGAGTTTTTTGTAACGTTTAGGTTTTTTTGTATTAGTTCTTACCAGGAAATGTTGTTAACATTAACGACTCTCAGGTGAATTCTTGACAATGTTTGAGGGTAGTCCCAAGAAACTTTACCATACGGGATGCTGCATCCAGCGGGCATGTCGGCAGCATTTCTTTATACGGTCTTCTCCAATCGCTGATTCTTTAAAGTAGCCATCGGAGATGTGCACACCTGATTTAAACATTCAATTTAAAAAAAAGTGTGTAGGATGTTTCTAGGTCATCCAAGGGGTCATCCATTTAAAAGCAATACACTATTATACACACACTGGCCCACCACCCCCTTTAATTATATTTTTCCTTGTTGCAGGTCTTAGGATACGAATAGCCAATCTATTTTTAAAACTACTTACATGCGCTTTGTATATAATAAGAGTTATCACCGATCTCAATCCTATATACGCATCATGGTAAGTCTTATTATTTTATTTGTAAACTTCCCGTCAATATATGAGTTGAGTTTGGTACGTCTATTAATGCAGAGCTATTTCAAATCATTTAAAAAAAGTTTTAAATCAAGGATATTTTTCATTCCACAAATGATTTAAATCAAAGCTCATTCTATATGTAAGAAAATTTTTGAATAACATTGAGTATGTTTGAAATCTCTATTAAATCATTTCATAAGAATTTAAATAGTTTTAATGATTTAAATTATTCTGAAACGAGTTATGTCCGATTTTTACAGAAAAGATCAAAATCTTTTTTAGAAAGATTTAAATCATAAATAAAAAAATCATTTTCAGGAAGAAGATTTAGAATCAATGTATTTAAGTCAAAAAATGTATTTAAATCCCAGAAACGATTTAAATCTCACTAATTTTGTCAGCTCTCCTTTAATGTAATATTATTTGCGATGATATAACTTTCAATAAGTGTGAAGGTGCATTTACACATGCATGGATTTAGTGGTGCCAATTAAAACTAGCGCGCCAGTAAATAAAATTAGCAAGTGTAAACATCGATTTCCATAAAACTTTATTTTTTCATGCATAGAACAAAAAAGTCTGCATCCTTCTGAAATCACTGGCGCAAGTGGTGACAAATTCGTACAGAAAATCAAAACTTGCAAGTGTAAATAAGTGCTTGCACGTCGGCGACCACTCGCCAGTTTTTAGTTGGATTTTCGTTTAGGTTGCGCTTCTAATTTTTGTTGATTGTAGTTTATATAGTTTATTATGCCTAAAAAAGGTGTTCAGCCGAACTGACAATCAGATTTCTTGAAAGGTATTAATCTTATCCGTCTTTATGGAATGTGCACCCAAAGCAGGTCGACGATCAATCCATGGTTTAACCAAGACACTGCCTTTTCGTCGTTTCTTTTCCTGTATTTCTTTTATCTTTTTTTCCCACTAAAAGTTCAGCGACCATTTTACAGGCTTCGGAAAGTTCACTCGACATAGTGCGCATTGTGAAAAACACTTTAATAATGACACTGGCGTGCCACTTATTCTTGTTTCCTCAACAAAGTGTAAACCTTTACTGGCATGCAATTAGAACTGGTGAGACCACTGACGCCACTAAATCCATGTATATATTCATGACAAATCGATTGACAAAAATGAACAGATACAGGGTGTTATGGAAATGACGTATTATATTTAAATCGGCAATTCCTGAGATGAAAACAAATTGAAGAAAAATATCCAAAAATGGCGCTTTAATTTAATATGCCCTGTACATGACCTTATGTCAAACCAAAAATAAGCACATTGTGCCCCTGTCAGGAAGGTAAACAAAGCAACATATGTCAACAGTGTTGTCACATCTTCAGGGTAAACTCTTTAGAAAGTCAATAACCGTTTGACAGATTGCAAGTTGTTTATTTTTCAGGGTACATTATTATAAACTTTTACGTTCAGTTCAGTTCGCTGGGAAACAATCTCTGATTTATAAACTTGAACTGACTGAGTTTATAAATGCCACTTACCCTTTAGAAAAAAAATGCAATTTTATTTACCTTTTCGGACTTATTTAAAACCAACTTAATTTATAAAAAACACCAAGTACTCACAATACAAAATCACATAGTTTTCGCGTCCCAACACATCTAAGTACCGTTCAATCTGAATTAATATTTTAAAGTGCTACTGTGTAGACAAAAGTACGCCCTTATTGTCTACATAACACGTTGGTTCCGTCGTTCAGTATGAAAATGGCGGTCTTTTTGGAAGAACATGGGAATGACGTATTATTAACCTCATCTGCAAAACGATTGCATATTAGTGCTGGGCGATGTTCATCGATGTTTTTGAAACATCGATGTTCTGGTACCGATGTTCGATGTTTTCGACATCGATGTTAGAGGTCAAACATCGATGTCGACATCGATGTTTACCTTTCGATGTTCAATGTTATAACAAAACAAGAAAACTAGGTTGTAATCTTAAACTCAATTTTCCCAGCACAAGAAAATAAGAGCGAAAACTTTTGATTTCATTTGCTAAAAGCCTTATTAGAGTCGACAATAAAAATTTCCGGTGCAATGGCAATTAAAATTGCACGAATTCATGCGCAGTAAACCGTTTTCCATCAACTGGCGCCTTGCTAACAGTCGTTTTGACTGGCAGTTAAAGCAGCTACTGCTACTTACAAATGGCAGTAGCCATTAGCTGTTCATAGGTGCTTCGTCCAATTAATAAACATTTAAAAGTAACAGAATAATCCATCTCTACCCAGACTTGCACCGGCAATGGCAATGAAAGTGGCGCGTGCCCCATTTCTGGCAATGCGAGACAGCTGAGAACGGTGTACTGCGCATGAATCCGTGCAATTTTAATTGACAGAAGGCTAGAATTGCCGACTGTAATACGGATTCCATTCTCGCGGCGCACTTGCGAGAACGAAATTTTTTTTTCCAAAGCCGGCGAAACTATGGCCCCAAAAACGAAATAGCTTGCAAGGAATCATCATTAATCTAGTTTTACAAAAAAAAATAGTTTACAAGTTGTTAGTGACTGGAATTCATGCAGTTTTAAAATATTATGTTTTAATTATTGCTTTATTTTTTTGTTTATATTATTTTTTAAAATTTTTGTTATTTTGTTTTTTGACGTTTCATAATTTTTCAATTCTTTCTAATAACAAGTTTATTTTTATTTTTTATAATCTAATTTATTCCTAATCGCAAATATACTTTTTTAAATGTCGATGTTTTACAACCGATGTTTCTACGCCATCGATGGTCAACATCGATATTCCGTTTCGATGTCCCAGCCCAGCACTATTGCATATTTGTCTAGACGAGTCCATATTTATTTTAAAGGGGTAGTAGCTAGCTTAGACTGAAGGGCTATCAACATAATTATGTCGTCATTCTTCTTCAGTAAAGGATTAATAAATTAGCGTTTTTATTATTTCTGAATTTCTATTGCGAAATAATTTGTATCCTATAGTGCTGTTGTTTTATGTGTACGGTAGGTTATTGTAAAGTGTAATTATGCGTTAGTATTTATTGCTTTTGTGTAATCTAATAATAAGTGTATCTCTTCAAAAAAATAATTGGAAACTCGTGCGTGTCTGTGTGTTTCTTTAAGTGATTTAGTGCAAATGTTCCGAGAGATTGGAAATAAGAGGCCGAATGGGGTTTAGTGGATATAAGCTTATTATGCAGTTCCACATTTTCATCAGGGTACGTGATGAGCATGAAGCTTTTCCCGTAGAAAAAAAAACAAAAATCTGAAGATGTCTGTGCCCTGGATTATTTGCTAGTGTACTGGCACCTGGATTCACTTCTATTTGGATACTAGGTAAACTAAATATTATTTTTATAAGAATCTATAGTTATTTTCTACACAGTTGGCAACATTGGGCTTGAACATCTGTTGATTACACAGCTTGGCAATGTAATATGATCGTATATGAATGTGCTGAGGAGTAACCGGGTGGGTTTATGGGTGAATTACCCCACTTTTTAAACGTTCGATTTAAAAAAAAAAAATATGTAGCGCTTCTCTAGGACACCCCAGGAGTCACCCATTTAAATATAATACGTCATTTCCATAACACCCTGTATACATATAAAACTTTTTGGAATACATACTGTCTTTTAGTGATTATCACGAAGCTTTGTTTTATCCCTAGAATTCATTAACAGGTTTAACTTCTACTAAGAGGCTTCTTTATGATAATGTCTCTTAGCTTGTGAGTCGGTGGCATTTTTTTGGCTAGACCTGTACATAAAACAAAAATGCGACCTAAAAAAATAATACGGAAATTAAATAATTATAATTGATATTGAAAGTTATACAGTGTGTTTCAGACAACATGTGCTATCCCTCGTGTGATGGTTAATTATTCAAAAATAAGACACACACACAACATGGGTCAGAATATGACCTATTTCAAAGCTACAAACAGGGTGTTAAAAGTTTACCATTTTTCGATGTTTTCAAGGTGTTTCCGAAATGAAATAAGTACCTAAAATAGCATATTAAGCAGTAAAAATAAATAAATAGCATAGAGATTTTTTTACTTATTTCATTTAAGCTTGATATTTAACAGAGTGTGATAAAATTGAATTTCTGTTATAAACCAAGCTGACCTTAAATAAATATTAAGAGAGATTATCCATTTAAATGTGTGCCATTAAAATGTTAAAAAGTCGGTGTTGAACCAATTTTTTGTTAAAAATTATTAGAGCTCCTAATCGCACACCGGTTCACACACTTTTATTTCTAAAGCATATGCCATTTTAGGTACTTTTCATAACCCAAATTTCCATAAAATTATTATTTAGCTGTTTCGGAAATATTTTCAAAATGCTGCGGAGCAATGTTGATAATTTTTGGGTAAGGAATCACTACACGATCGATGGCACATATTTTTTTAAACATCCTGTATATGCAGGGTCTAAAGAACATGTTGTCATAATACTCACATTAACGTAAATGCAAAGTAAATGATTATCACATCGAGCAAAGTAATGCAAGAAGAAATGAAGTGGTTGTCATATTACTCGAAGTAATGCTAAACAACGACAAATGATTGTCATATCATCCAAAGTAATGCAAGAACTAGTAAATTGAAGGTTATACCGGGTTGGCCAATGATAACAAAACAAAATCGATGTTTTTTATTTATCATCTACGACACTTGTATCTTGAACCGAAAGTGGAGACCATTTGCTTATATTTTCAACACTCTCACTTCAACCTCAACTTCAATAGAGGTGAGATTCATCCCTAAAATTTTATATTAGAAGCAGACTCAAGTACTAGCTCACGTCAACAGTCATTAAATTCTGTTTTTAACCCTGTTTAATTATTTAAATGTGATTAAGTATTTTTTAAGATGACGACCGGCTAGAATTTAAATGTATGGCCTTTGTTTAAATTTATGGAATACCATTCTCAACCCTAAATAACGATAAATCTGGAAAGGTTCCTTTTATTCTCGTCATCGTCAAGTTTAAATATAAATCTGAAAAGAAGGAAGATATCTATTTGCAAGGTCTCTTCGAGTGCTATTACTATTTAAAGCAAAAATGTACTGTCTGTGCGTTATTTACAATTTACAGTTATAATTGGAATTTAGAAGGTGCATCTTTACCTTGGTTTAGGTTTGTAAGTAGTAATATAAAAAATGTAAAAAATATATCTCATAAAAATGGCATCTTGTAAAAAATAACAGGAATTCCTCTTCGGATTTTGAAGGGTTTATTCAGGTTTGTTCGGAAAGGCATTGACTTAATATTTCAAATCAACTTTATGAATCTCCAAAAATATTGCCTCTTGTCCCAGAATAACATAGACTTCTATATCTCCAGTAAAAGTAAAAATAAAGCTTGTTTACTGGTTATAAATACATCGTGATTTCGCATATCGCAAATAAAATAATGTCAAAATATAAATAAAACATTTTCCAATATCCCGTCGCCATCGGAAAACCGAGACAATTTGATACAAATTTAAATGCCCTGAAATAAATTGACTGTGTTTTAAATTATCCAATTTTAATAACGAGGGGTGGAAATTTGCATTAAAGAGCCCTTGAGGATGCAAAGTGAGATTAATATAATGTTAAGTTTAGTTCTAATTGGAGGAGGAGGATCCTTTTAAAATACGATTAGAGGCAAAATCGAATTTAGAGGTGCGTCATCGTTATCTGTCGTATTTAAAAAAAATGAATCCTATATACCTATATAAGTTCGGTGGAATTTATTTACAGTTATTTATTACAGTTATTTTAATACATTTTAAGCTAAATAAAGTTTCTATATAGATGTCCGTCCATGTTAGACGACCACGGAAAGGATACATTTTACAAGGATATCATTAACCATAGGACAGGCAGAGTAGA
The DNA here is from genome assembly GCA_963991005.1 of Barypeithes pellucidus. NCBI lineage: Eukaryota > Metazoa > Arthropoda > Insecta > Coleoptera > Curculionidae > Barypeithes > Barypeithes pellucidus. The sequence goes on along the minus strand of OZ022562.1, from coordinate 51,499,395 downwards.
TTAAATTAAGCAAAAGTCGCGCACTACTGAGTTCTGCAACGTCATGCTTTCAAATTTAAAAAATTTCTAATATTTACAAAAATATTTGACCAAAACCTTTGTTTCTTTCGTTGTTTTTGTTTTGTGATTATATTAGAAGAGAAGAAAAGAAATTTTATATCCTCATTGCCACCTGTTCTAATCTATAAGATAATTAAATTGAATTTTCAATCTGACGGTTTCGTTCTTTCCCGACCATCATCAACTTTATTCTTTTAAATAGCAGTAACAGTTTTTTAGCTTTATCAATTCCACTTCATATTCTGAATCCAATGGTATACGCCAGCGTTTCTCAAACTGGGGTCCATGAACACCTTAGGGGTCCGCGAGAAACTACTTAGGGGTCGGCGAACCGCTAAGCGGATATAAAATATCACAAAAATAAAATATCGTAAACGACTTAACTACGAACTAGATATACAGGGTGTTATTGAAATGACTTATTATATTTAAATGGGCGACATCTTGGGTGTCCTAGAGAAGCGCAACATATTTTTTTAAATCGACCGTTTTAAAAGTGGGGTCCAGCCCCATAAACCTACATCTCATCCCGCGTCACTGTAATACGTAACCCTGTGGTGGCATGTCAGAAAACAGGTATTGCGAGGAATGTTGCCAAACTTAATGCAAAACTGAAATTCCATATAATATTATAAAAATAAATTATTTATCTGCCTACTTGTCTTTATACCTCCAGGCACAAACACAATCAGTTTGTTTTCTTTTCCATGGGAACACTCCTGGAAACACTTTAAGCTCGAAACATTCCATCTTTTCTGTCAAGTCATACGTCCGAAACAAACTACTCGTTTTAACTGAGCATCTAAGCGTCAATCGCCGTCGATTTTCTGGAATCATATTTGTTCATAAATGAATGAAAAATTGTTAAAATTATAATTTTTTTTCTAAAGAGTTGGCCGTGTAGATATGACACCGGCCGAAATGCGCTGACGTCTTTTGACACAGCAGACCTCAGTGTTGATTGTTTACATATTGCGCCACTGCCCCACATGTGCTTGTCTGATTTGCGCGATTTAAGGGTATTTTTCTCCAATTTATTTTCATCTCAGGATTTGCCGGTTTAAATATAATAAGTTATTTCCATAACACCCTGTATAAGGCTGCGACTTTATTCAAATCAAGCCCAACATAAAGTAGAACTCAGTACCATTCATCTGACTAAGGCCCTTTTTATACACGCGTTTTGTGTCGCGCGATGAAAATCGCTGCGTTTTCTAAAGACATTGTTCTTAATGTGTAATTTGATGCAATAATGTCATTCAGCCGCTCGTCCATTTAGAACAATGTGTTCACACAAATCGCGTGCATAAAAGGCGCCTAAGTACATTTGCTTAGGCCAGTGATATATTATTCAGCTAATTGCTTATTAATGCATTTTGATTTGTTAAAAACAATAACATTCGAATAAGAATTATTTTAAACTAAAGGTAATAAATTAGGCATGTCATCTGGTCCTAGAATTAATTTAATGGAGCTAGCGGCTGGGGGCCATTGGTATATATACAGGGTTGGCCAGACGTCCGGAATAAACGTAACATAGCCTTAACCTGTAACTTTTGGGAAAACGCTCGGACACGTCAATTTAGTTTCATATATGCTCATATTTTGACGTTATTCGTTTGTTTTTTTATAGACATTTGTCAAAGATATGACAACATCGATCTTTTTTTTAAATAGAAGCATACAGCTTGTGATACATCATTTGAAAGATAATATCTCGTACAGTATGCTCATAAATTTTAGCGCGATTCTGTCAAGCTATTTTAAAATAGCGACTGTTAAAAGTTTTTAAAAAATCTTTATTTAAATAAGCGGATATTATAAATCATTGATGTTTTTTACCTTTCAAGGTAAGACATCTTCTGAACGCGACACAATGAAGATGTCTTACCTTGAAACGTAAAAAAAGTCAATGATTTATAATTTTATTTAAATAGAGATTTTTTAAAACTTTTAACAGTCGCCATTTTGAAATATTGACAGAATCGCGCTAAAATTGATGAGCATACTGTACGAGATATTAGCTTTTAAATGATGTATCACAAGCTGTATGTATCTATTAAAAAAAAAAGATCGATGTCGTCATATCTTTGACAAATATCTATAAAGAAAACAAACGAATGACGTCAAAATGTGAGCATATATAAAACTAAATTGACGTGTCCGAGCGTTTTCCCCAAACGTTACAGGTTAAGGCTATATTAATTTTATTCCGGACTTCTGGGCCACCCAGTATATGTATATTATATATTTTTTGCAGTAAAAAACTTATCTTCAATACAAATAAACACCTTATTAAAAATATGTGTCTTTATATATTTTTATTGCTGTATTTATACTTTAGTTGCTTATTAAGAAACAATTTTTTTTTAACATTTTTTACAATAATAATAATGTAGGTAACATAAAATATTTTTCATCTTCAAAAACGAATCATTTTCGAACACAAAGGCAATAATAACAAAAAAAATAAATAATAGGTGTGATAAATCGTCGAATTCAGAATGTAAAGTGGAGTTCAGAAATCATAAAATAAAATGTTACTACTATTTAAAAGAACAAAGTTGATGATGGTTGCGAAAGAACGAGACGTCATATTGGAAAATTAATGAAATCATCTTATAGAGGAGCAAAAGTGGAAGTGAGAATCTGAAATTAATTTTCACATAATCTCTTCAAATAGAATCAGAAAACAAAAAGAACGGATTCGTAAAAATTCGGTTTTGCCCAAATATCTATCAAAAATTTGAAAACATCACCTTGCAGAACTCGCTAATCCGCCAATTTTTTGTCTAATTAGCTGTATGCCCTATGGTTAACGAGATTCCTGTATCCGAGACACCCTGTAGATTCTTGGATATAGGTATCCAAATGGGGTATCTTCATTAATCACCTGAATACTCTGTAAATAGTTCCAATAATACTAGGAATCTGAATAAAGGTGTAATAGGAATTAAAACAATAAGTTTGATGAGTCATCTCTTAAAACTGTTTCTCAAGATAATACACAAAAAAATATATAGGCTTTGTGAAGAACATATTTCACCGAATCAGTTTGGGTTTGTGAGCGCCGTCGGTACAAGGGAGGCTCTGTTTAGTGTTCAGGTATTGTTTCAGGGGTGTAGTGATGTCAGCTGTGATGTATTTGCTTGCTTGATCGATTATCAGAAAGCGTTTGACCGAGTCCAACATGATAAAATGGTCGACATACTGAAGAAAATAGGAATGAGCCAAAAGGATTTAAACATAATTATAAACCTATATTGGGTTTGACGGCAGTTTTAAGAATTGATGGCAGTCACACGGAACAAATAAATATAATGCGAGGAGTGAGGCAGGGCTGTATTTTGTCACCCATCTTATTTAACGTGTACTCAGAATACATCTTTCGAGACAACATTGAAGAAGGAATCGGTATAAACGGTACTAATCTTAATAACATAAGATATGCAGATGACACCATCATGTTTGCAGATAGTCTTCAAGGATTGCAAAAGTTCAAGGATAGGGTGACCAGAATTAGCTCACAGTACGGGTTGGAAATGAACATAAACAAAACCAAACTTCTTATAGTAAGTAAAAGAAGCATCGCGGAAAACAGTTTGTACATCGACCACACTAGAATACAGAGAGGAAAGCAGTACACATACTTGGGGACAATCATTAACGAGAGATTGGACAACTCTCAAGAAATTCGATGTCGCATCGAGAATGCCCAATTTGTGTTTATTAAAAATGAGCTATCTTTTTAAAAGCCACAATCTATCTTTGGCCATGAAGCTTAGACTCTTACGTTGTTACGTTTTCTCAGTCCCGTATGGAGTGGAAACCTGGATACTCACTAAGGAAACTGCCAGAATACTTGAAACGTTCGAACTCTGGATGTACAGAAGAATACTGAAAATATCTTGGACACAAAGGATTACCAACACATAATTATAAACCTATACGGACTATTACAAGAAATTCTACAAGGCAAAATTAACAGCAGGAGAGTACCTGGCCGAAGGAGAATATCTTGATTGGCAAATCTTAGAACATGGTTTGATAAATCATCAGCAAAACTCTTCCGAATCGCCATCAACAAAGTAATAATTCTTAGTTGAATGTTGCATTAATAAGCATAAGCTGAATAATACCTCACTGGCTGCAGCAAATGTAATTAGGCGCCTTTTATGCACGCGTTTTGTATCGCGCGATAAAAATCGCGGCGTTTTTTAAAAAGAAAGACATTGTTCTAAATGTGCGCTTTTATGTTGGACGAATGGCTGAATGACATTATTGCATAAAATTACACATTAAGAACAATGTCTTTAGAAAACGCAGCGATTTTTATCGCGTGCATAAAAAGGGCCTTAGTGAGATGGATGGTACTGATTTCTACTTCTACACAGATACTTATGTTGGGCTTGATTTGTGGGGTGTTATGGAATTGACTTATTATATTTAAACCGGCAAATCCTGAGATGAAAATAAATTGAAGAAAATACCCTTAAATGGCGCAAATCAGATAAGGACACTGGCGTAAAATGTAAACAATCAACACTGAGGTCTGCTGTGTCAAAAGACGTCAGCGCATTTCGGCCGGCGTTGTCATATCTACACGGCAAACTCTTTAGAAAAAAAAATTATAAATTAACAACTATAAATCCGAGCAAATCCGAACAAACCCCTTAGCGCGTATACGCAGTAGGCGGGCACCCGCATTGCGCCCAGCAATCATGAAACGTAGTTGAACCTGCGAGCAACTGCAATTGCAACAGCAGCATCCGGTTGAAAAAACGTTGTTGATTGTGGCCACAAAAAGGGAACAGTTCGAACATGAACTCATCCCGGCCATCAAAAATCAAGTAGTCCTAACAAGACAATGGCTACCCGCAAATTAAACAATGCAATGCGAATAGCAATCGCGCGGCTGGCCGGAGAAGGAACCGCTGCTCGCCATAGGACGGCTCCGGTTTGCGGGTAGCGTCCATGCGTTTACATATAATAGTTAGAGAGACTGGGACAATAGTGGGTCCGTGAAGTGGAATATCAGTAATTTGGGTTTCCGTGGAGTTTAGGTCCTCCTCTACAACGTTTATATCTGATGAAATGCCGTAGAGCATTGCTGAGAGGCGCTGTACCGCTTTAGATAGGAAATTCTCAATAAATTCAAAATTATATCCAGCCATTTCTGAAAATGAATTTACAGCATCTGCGTGACCCCAAAGTCACGGGAAATACATTTTCTGACAAGTCAACCCTTCCATATTCTTTTCCGAGCGTGTAAAAAAAATGAATGGAAAAATTATAAAGTCTCAAGTGACCTGGGTCCAAGTGGGCTAAATCGATTTGTATTCACATGGAGATGAGTCGTAAACAATTTTCTGATAAAAATAATATTGCGAATAATTTTTCCCGTCATACAACTGAACGGTACCTGCCTTCCGGTATCTTTGCGTAATGTTGTCAGAATTCCGCGTAGCTAGGTGCGATTCTTCTCAAATTTTTTTTTCACAATATTTGGGTGTCAAGCAATGTAGTGTGAAAATTTTCTGACATGTCACGATCGTTTTACGAATTTCCTCCGAGGAGATTTTTAAAAAATTCCAATAATGAGACCTGCAACGGCAAATTTTTTTTTCAAATAATCTTTAACATAATATAATGTTTCCATTCTAAAAAGTTTCAACTTCAAATTCGCTTTTATTATTTTTTTGTTAATTTTAATTTTTTTTACACGCTCGGAAAAGTATATGCAAGGGTTGACTTGTCAGAAAATGTGTTTTCCGTGACTTTGGGGTCACACAGATGCTGTAAATTCATTTTCAGACATGGCTCAATATAATTTTGAATTTATTGAGAATTTCCTATCTAAAGCGGTACAGCGCCTCTCAGGAACGCTCTACGACATTTCATCAAATATAAAAGTTGTAGAGGGGGACCTAAACTCCACGAAAAACCAAATTACTGATATTCCACTTCACGGACCCCCTAACGTCTCTCTAACTAAAATATAAAAGTGTTGAATATTATTTATTAATTATATCATTTATTCCACAGTTTGTGTTCATCTTAATTTCGTAAATAAAACAGATCTACGGTGTCACTGTGGTACTGTTAATAACTAATAAAAACTACTTAACCAAATTAAAAAAATTATACAGGGTTAAAAGGAGAATTTAATGGCAATTGAAGTGAGCTAATACTCGATTCCGCTTCCCATATAGAATTTCAAGGATGAATCTCACCCTTACTAGAAGGCTGAATTCGAACAGTTCAAAATATAAGCGAATGGTTTCCTTTTCGACCTGTTTTCTTATTTTAACAGACGATAAATAAGAAACATCGGATTTGTTTCGTTATCACATACCGACCCTGTATAATATAACTTTTAATTTTCTGGCTTCTGCATTACTTTGGATGATATGACAACCATTTCTTACTTTTATCATTACTTCGAGTAATATGACAACCACTTAATTTCTTTCCGCATTACTTCGATCGGTATGATAATCATTTCTTTTTCATTTACCTTACTCTGAATAATATGACAACATATTCGTTAGTTTTTGCATATTGACTGTTATGACATATTTTTTAATTTTTTGACGCATGACTTTCATTAACATTTTAGTTTAATAATTAGAGTCCGTACAATACAATTATTCAATGATATTTTCCCGACTTCTTACCAAATGAGTTATTTATTTATATATTTCTATTATTATTATTTGCAGCTATGGCTGTGTACCAGGCAACAAAACGGAGTACATTTTATCGGCCAATCTAACCGAAGAAAAGTTTCAAGAAAATCCAATAATCAATTGGGACGCCATTCTGTGGGTGAACCGCCCCCTTGAGCTCTGGGTGGTACAACTTATTTTAGCAGTGATAAGTCTGACTGAAGCACTATTGTTAGCATATCTCGGATATAAGGTTTGTACTAAAATACCCTAGTTTGTGAGTGTGGACCGTGAACGTCTAAGAAATGATGATGATGATTGATCCACTAATTTTACAAAATCTTAATGCAGATTTAAATTTCGGAGATAAAAATGTTCAGAGTAGTCAAAACTAGAAGAACAGTTTTCTTTTAAAGTTGGTAGATCGCATTATCGATAACTGTTTAGATTTACAACTTCGCTATTATTAAGAGAACAAAGGACAGTCTGAAAAGATATATGTACATCCCTCAGCGATGTACAGGGTATCCATTTTTGGGTAGTTTTACGGGGTATCTCCGTTATTAGTAAAGATAGAAGGATGCGGTTTTCGCAGTACTTCTTTTGTCAAACAGAAGATGCCGTAATCAGAATTTTTATAGGCCGCCATGTTTTTGATATACGGGATGTTTTTGAGAATTGTGCATTTTGGGACACCCCCCATATCTCGGTTACCCCGTAACGTATCAAAAAGAAATAAAATGTCCTTCTTGTGGTTTTACATAGAATCCAGTGACGTACTCAGATTTTTTCTACCATCATTAGTTTTCAAGGAAAATAAACAAATTTGCTTTTTTTAAATGGGTCACCCTATATATATTTTTAATAATATAATTTAGTTTGTAACAAGCTTCTCAAAAATATATAACACTCTATTTTTAGTCATAGTATTAGGCCCGAAATACACGTTTTTCAAAAATATACCATTTTTAGTAGGCCATGACGGATATTAAAAAAATTCTGGTGTGATTAAATATTAGACACAAAAATTGAAAATTTATTGAACTCCCTCATAAATATTGCTCAAATTGTTCTCCATTATGCCTTAGACATGTTTCATACATGGTTCTTATTCGCCTTAATGAATTAAAAATAATAAACGGCCGCGTTGTAACTCCATGAAAGCTCTGTCAATGGCAATTCTTAAATCTATCATTGTTTGGTACTGAATGGACCAAATTTTATTTTGGAGATATTCCCATAAGAACCAAAACCGACAAGTCAGGTGACCTTGGTGGCCATCTTACAGGTCCATTAGTTCTAATCCAGCGACCTGGGAAGTTATTATCTAGGTAAGCCCTTACAATTTGGGCATTGTGAGCGGGCGCTCCATCCTGTTGAAGATGCAACTTATTGAGACCAGCTAAGGGCACATCTTTTCTGGCACAATGTTTTCCAGAATTTCCAAATATTTATTTGCATTAGGGCTTCCTTCAAATATATATTATAAACTATTTTGCTATTCAGTATAAAGCATGAAACGCTAACGCCAAATCGGCCTTGCCGTTCGATTGGAAATATTACATGCTGATTTTCCTGGGACCAAAACCTAATATTCTGTTGATTAAACATGCCAGCACTGGTAAAATTAGCCTCATCAGACCATATAACGGTTTTTTAAAAATTGTTTTCCCTGTTCAGATTTTGTAAATACCAATTGAAAAACTCTATATGGCACTGTGCATCACCAGGATGTAAGTTTTGTACACGGTGGAATTTATATGGCTTAAAATAGTGTTTTTTAGGATTGTTTGCACTCTTGAATTAATTATTCCGACCGAACAACTTTTCTGCAAGAACTACTTGAATTTGTATCAGTGTCGCGATTATCCTTGTGATAGATTTTAGGGCGAGGTTTAGAAAATTAACCGTGTTCAATTAAATTTGATTTTATTCTTGAAAAAAATTCGTTTATCCGGTTGTCGTCTTTCGGGATATCTACAAGTAATTTAAGAAAATTTATAAATTTTATAGCATTGCTACATAAGGGCTTACATTTACCTATTCAAATGCACTTCTAATGCTCCAACTGCAGTTTCGTTACACTGGATATAACAAACGAGCATGTACTACTTCTCAAAGTTTACATGCTCTGTCATAATTCGGACAAACTGATTTTTATTATTAGAAATTTTAAAACAACTTAGAGAACCTGAATGCTCGGACAGAATTAGAAGATTTTATTATTATGACACATAGGACTGTGTTCTTTTGTTTGTTTTTAATATCCGTCATGGCCTTCTAAAAAAAGGTATATTTTAGAAAAAAAATATATTTCGGGCCTAATACTAAGACTAAAAATGAAGTGTTATATATTTTTGAGAAGCTTGTTACAAACTAAATGATATTTTTAAAAAATATATAGGACCCATTTAAAAAAAGCAAATTTGTTTATTTTCCTTGAAAACTATTGAATATAGAAAAAATCTGAGTACGTCACTGGATTTTGCGTAAAAAACTACAAGAAGAACATTTTTTTTTTGATACGTTACGGGGTAACCGAGATATGGGGGGCATCCCAAAATGCACAATTCTTAAAAACATCTCGTATATCAAAATCAAGGCGGCCTAGAAAAACTCTGATTACGGCATCTTCTGTTTGACAAAAAAGTAGCACAGTACTGCGAAAACCGCATCCTTCTATCTTTACTAATAACGGAGATATCCCGTAAAACTACCCAAAAATGGATACCCTGTATACAGGGTGTTATGGAAATGACGTATTATATTTAAACCGGCAATTCCTGAGATGAAAAGAAATTGAAAAAAAATAACCAAAAATGGCGCTTTCAATTAATAACCGAATTATAACACCTTATGTCAAACCAAATAAACATATCTGTTACTACTGACCAAAGGTAAACAAACCTTGGCCATACCTAAACAAAACAATATTGAGATAGGTTATGGCCAAAAACGTCACTGAAATTTGAGCAATGTTGTCGGTTAAACTCTTTAGACGGTCAATAACCGGTTGACAGAAGATGTTTATTTTTCAAGGTACATTTCTAAACTTTTACCTTGAGTTGTTCGCTGGGAAAATTTTTTTTTATTTAAGCTCTGTTACCTTTTCGGTATTATTTAAAACAGCACATAAATTCACATTAATTAACGCACACAACAACACTTTTGCTGCTTAGAAAACACTCCCATTTAAGTTTTTCACATGGATGAAGGATTTATAACATAACATTTTTTACAACTACTTTCAATAATGTTCTAATGGTAAATAACAGATAACAAGTTGATGAAGGTAATTGTACTGATGACGCCAGACAAAAAACTTTAAACTCAATTTTCTCTGAATAATTAATAAACAAACAGACCTCTTCAACCACTTAACGTAACAAGTTCGGACAGTTTGATTTGACATTGTCATTTTCTTCTTTTTTTCTGTATGGCATCACTACACAACAACACTACAATGTTGCCACCTGCTGGCGTATTTTTTATAAGATGCTGTTTTATAAGATTATATCCATAAATTATGTCATTTGCTTTTGAATATTACTTCTCCGTATAATTTTCATTCATGCTTTAGGACAAAATTCATATTTTTTAATCGAATTTTTAATTTAATGTTTTGGCGCGAAAAATTTCGACGTTACAGTTTCAAAACTGGCAACAGCGCAATAGTTTGCTAAAATTGCGATAGAGAGATATAAATAATTTTCTAATATTGTAAATTTGCTATTCAAACTCAAAATGCCAAGAACTTCAATCGAACTAACGGACATGGTCTTATGCTATGGAGCAGCACAGGAAAATGCCCTATACATGGAGCTTCGCATTACCCGAGATGGAATATTTAATCAGCGAGTTATAGAGGAGAGAGAAACCCAAACACGTTAGCCGCTGTACTACAAAAGTTAAAAAGTTGAGACTACAAGACTTCCTTTACTTTACAAGAAGGTTACAACAGTGGTACATACAGTCAAGTCGAAGTACCTGACTAATTCCGAAGGATAGTTCATAGATGAGGTTGGCTTTACCCGAGATGGAATATTTAATCAGCGAGTTATAGAGGAGAGAGAAACCCAAACACGTTAGCCGCTGTACTACAAAAGTTAAAAAGTTGAGACTACAAGACTTCCTTTACTTTACAAGAAGGTTACAACAGTGGTACATACAGTCAAGTCAAAGTACCTGACTAATTCCGAAGGATAGTTCACAGATGAGATTGGCTTTACCCGAGATGGAATATTTAATTAGCGAGACCAATAGCCAGATAAGGTTTTTCTTGAACATATCAGCAGGTATTATTGATAATCAACTAATACGACCACATATCCTGCAAGACGACCTGCCAGAACTTTTAGAAAATGTTCCTTTAGGTCGGATAAGGGACATGTGGCTTCTGCAAGCATAGTTTACGGATTGTCACTGAAATTTGGACGTCCTATGTGCGTTTATTCTAGCGTATGGTAGTGTTTATAGTGGTTTTGTGGGTGTCTGTCTGTTTCTTTAAGTGATTTAGTTAGTTTTGATATGCAGAAGAAGAGGACAAAGCAGTTTTAGTGGGTTTGCAAGCAAGGAGTAGACTGTGACTTTGAGTTTACTTCTTAATAGCTATTAGGCAGTCCCACACTATTATCAGGGCACGTATAGAGCATAAAGTGTGAGCATAGAGTATCCTCGATTTACTTCCCTTGTATCCTAAGGTAAGCTAAATAATTAATTTTATAAGAAACTAAAAGTTCTACAGTTTTATAAAGTTTGGCAACAGTGTAGGAACATGTGTTTGTCAGACAGCTCCGCCGGATAATATCATATGGTGCCGTGGAGTCACCGGTAGGTTTAGGGGTGAATTACCCCACTTTTTAAACGTTTGATTTGAAAAAAAAAATGTGTAGCGCTTCTCTAGGACACCCCAGGAGTCACCCATTTAAATATAATACGTCATTTCCATAACACCCTGTATATGTTACCGTCCAGCCTACCACGCCGACGTGTAGTCGCTTTCGCGTTTTTAACCACCCTGTGATTCTTCTCTCGCTGTTTGATCCATATCGAACGTGAAGAGACGAAAGGTCGGAGCACGCAAAGTAGTTTAGCAACATCGCGAAATAATGACGTGATTGACATTATAATTGTTAATGGTATCGGTGCATGTGGGATAATTTTAGGGGTTTTTACTGAAGTTTCCAGACGGTTTACTAAAATCTTTTCACATATTTTTTAAAATATCCAAGAAAACCTCAAAATTCTCAAATAAAATTTTACTTTATTAATGTCCTTAAAATAATGGCAAATAAACGGAACTACATGAAAGAAAATTTAATTAATTTATTCCTTAAAAACTTATCCAAAAGAACGTCATTTGTTAGTTAAACTTTTTTTTATTTTTTAATAAACATTTTAGTAACTCCTACCAGTTTTGAACGTAAAATTGTATGATATTTACTGAAAATAAAGTAAAACAAACCCAGAATGGTAAAATTAATTTTGTAATTCCAAATATTTTATATTTTTAATGGCAAATAAAATATGCTAATAATTCAGTCCAAAGGGATTCTGCAAATTCAGAAATTCCAGGTGAGGGTAAATCTATGTCAAACGGCTTTTCGCTTGTTAACAAACGCTTATAAATGTTTAATCAGAAGGTTTTTGATAAGATCGCATAAAACTGTTGATTTACCATTCAATGATTGCAGCCCGTATACAGGTTCGGCAAACAACTGTCACAATCAGATGCTTAACAGACAGAAAGAAGAACGTCATACACAACCTGTAAATTAAATTAAGAGGAAACAGATTTATCGCAATTCGATTGCTTTGCCTCTCTGCCTTGCAAGTCATCGTTTAACGTACTTTAGACTATCCATTTGGATACGCATTCCTTTTATTTGGATACCCAGTAAACATCAAATGGATCCAGAAATTTTTTAATTACTTAGTAATTAAAAAACTACCGAACTGATACCAGTGATGACTGATACCTAAAGAAAACCTAAATACCTAAAATACCTAAAAAAAAGATGCTTTAAAATCATCAGAGTCGGAAAAAATATTAAAAAAGTAGGGTTGTTTAAAAGACATGGATACGCAGCAAAAATTAACTAAAGAGATGGTACGCAGTAAAGAATCACTAAAAGATGCCTTGCTACTTTGGTACGCGATTTTCCTAGACTTTACAAGACGAGCCCCGTCCATACAATGTTGTAATGTTGTTTATTGAATTTTCACTAGATCTAGTGATTTTTTTTCATTCTAGTGATTTATAAATTACCAAAGATAGATTGCGCGAAAACGGGACGAACCTTCGAGTGACGTAATTTTGCAGATTCTATTCCTATGAAACCTATGAAAGCGGCGTTTGATTGTTAAATTATATCTTTTTCTATATTCTTGCTGATTTAAAATGATTGAGAAGAATGCTTCTAATAAATATCGCGTGGTTTCTGAGTACCGCAATACTTCCAGAAATGCCCCAGAAATACTGTTTATCAGCGTGCCTCTAGATCATATAACTAGAAAAGTTTTGCACGAAGCTATGCGGCGAGATGTTTTTGTTTCTGACAAATTACTTTCATGACCAGTGGCGCACCCAAGGGAGCTTTTGGGGATCGCGGTAGAAGGGATCATCTTTGTAAAAAAAATTAAATAGGAAGGGGTATATTGCAATACATCAATTTGAAGGTCCTATCGGGTGCCTTACGATGCCAGAATATTACTTTTTTATTCGCATCCAAAACATTTTCCGTCTTAGAAAAATAAATACAACTTATCATACTGTAGTAAAATCAGAGAGCTGCACTTTCTTGCATATTTCATGGTTCTCAAATTGGAAATGGCTGATGGATGACATCTTGATAAACAAATTGAATAGAAAGTGAGGCCTTGTCATACATAATTTTAAAGCTCCTATCGAGTACTTTACAATCCCAGAATATTTCTATTCGTACCTAAAACAAAATGACGACTTTTTAAAAAATAATATTTACTGTTTTTGTTTGTTTTTTGATTTTACAACTTGGTATAAAGCAGTGAGTATCAGCCAGCTCATTCGGCTACTTAATGCCAAGTTGGTAAATCTAAACTAAAGTACCAAAAGAAAGAAATACTAAATGATATTTTTTAATAAGCCGCCATTTTGTTTTCGATACGAATAGAGACCCAATATTCCGGAATCGTAAAATACTCGATAGGACCTGTAAAAGTGATGTATTACTAGGCCCCCACTTCCTATTCAATTATTTAAAAAAGATGGCCCAAAATCGCCATTTTGAATTTCAGCACTATGAAATATGCGTTAAAAGGTAGATTTCTGATCCCTATTGGGCACACCAAATTTTGTAAAAAGAGATTTTGGGGGTCAAGAGGTGGCATGGGGGGGGGGGATATTAAAAAACCGCATTGTATATTTATGTAAAACACATCTTTACTAGATTCCCCCTCCCCCCCCCGTGTCCGCCAAAAGAAATGTGGGCAAGAAAATTTCTTGGACTAACAATTTTGTCACATATTATATTAAATTTTAATTTAATAACATGTTACCAAGTAAACCTTAAAATTAAATTTACCCATTTAAAGTAAATTGTCATAAGTATATAAGAAACTAATATTCTATTATAGTTTCAATGTTCTTAAAACTTTCTTTTCGTACTCATTATTTTAATATTTAAATGCAAAATAAAATATTTTTTATTGAAGTACTTATAATCTAAAAATAGGTCAACATGGTAACCATGGGTAACCGGTGGCTAGAGCTAATTTGATAGGTTATATCCCAGACAGAGGATGTGATACGCGTCTGGTGACACGCCTATTGTACCGGCGTGCTTATTCGGCGATGTCCAATATGCTTCATCCAGTGTGATAATGAATGAATATACCCTGGTAAAACCCTTCATAGTCAAACTCGTAAATTGATTGCCAATGTGTACAGGGTGTGTGAAGAGGAATCACAAATTAATACATTTAAATTGCCACTTAGGCGGAAGCTAGAAATGGTCGCAATGTATACGGGAGTAAAAGACCATTCACAAAGAAGATACTGAAAGGAAAGAAAATAACCCGGATCAATTGTTGCCATCTACTGTCAAAAAAAGGGCCCGTCTCTCTGCTGTCGAGAAAATCAAAGGCTTCGACTTTGGCATTGTTAGGAGAACAATACAAAAGTTTTATATGGAACTAAATGTGGTTTCAACCTAAAAAAAAAGTTGCTACAATAGCTAAGAAGTGACATAAATTCTCCGTTTTCCCGTGAAACTTTGAAGTGCATGTTGAAATCAAATGGATTTTATTGGCGAAAATGCCATGCAATGAAAAATATGTATTATTACATTATTAAGATAATAATAGCACGCCCATGACTCGGCCATGCTTTAAAAGAAATTGCTTCCCCCTTATCGATACCGCGTAGCCATAGACTCGCTTGTCAAGCTGTATTTATATGATATTTAATTATAACCTATTTTACATACAAGAAACCCTTGACAATGGATTATACTTTTATGATCCCTTTAGCTATGTCACTGTGCACACCTACCTGTCCGTCAGACGCTATATTTTTGTTTTTTGAGTCTATTTATATTCCATGCTTACTTTAACATTGCATTATTTTATAATTACATAAACTGACGTATTTTTGTTGCAGGGTAATATTTGGCAGCAACTTCTCTCATTCCATTTCGTTCTAGAAATAATGAACACGGTGCCATTTACATTTACAGTAAGTATGTCAGTTAATTACTCCGCTTTGAGCACGGTAATTAGCGAAAATGTTTTAAATGTTTCTTTTAGAGAACTGGATGTATAGGATATCCAATTAGAGGTAGAGCGAAATTATCTTATTTGTATTCTACAGGGATTTTTATAACAACACGAGATAGTAACTTTATTAAATATATAAAATGAAACTAAAAGTTTATTTTGTTATTTGTCACTACATTAAAATGGTTTGGCGTTACGGCTGTTTTGTAGTACAACTACATCTTCAAGACCCTCACACGAGAGTAATATAGGTTGTACTAAAAATAAAAATATTAACATAGCATAATAAATAATGTTTGACACAATAGTGTATTAAATTTAAGGGACAAACTGGTCAATATTCAGAGAATCTAAAAATGCTGCTGTTGGTGTTTAAAAGGTTAATTTACTGTTTTTATATGTTTATAAATTTCAATGATTTCTTGAAAATTTTATTTATGTCATACCCGTCCATAATGGATTACTTTATGCCAGTGCGGGCATAAAGTACACATTATGGCCCACGCTGGCATTAAGACGCAAAAAACAGTTTTCGATTAACCTATTCATTATTAACAATATAACAAAATATAAATTTACGTTTATATATTATTTGGTTGTATTTACATAGAACTGGCAATTCTGGATGGTTCCGCTGATAGCTAAATTTCCTGCAGCAAAGGTTGACTCACTATTCATTGTCTGGGTCTCTAGTTTCTGTAAGGAAATGCGAGATCCAGATGGTAGGCCTGGCAACATCCTTGAAACCTCATTTTTTTACGATTTGCTATCCTTTAAATATCCTTCAGCAACTGTGGTACTCTTCCATCCATCATGGCGCTTCAGCGTAGTCATACTTGCTCCAGCTTCTGCTAAATAACCAGTGTACTTTTCGGGGTTGTTGAAACCCAAATATTTGCAATAATACATTGAATTTTCCCAAATGTGTTTATTCCAACAGGTTGTACAGTACAGCAGCCTTGTCTGTAGCTTTAAAATGGTATTTTTCTGAGCAGCCATGTGACCGCAAAGACATATAATCTTTTATAAGTTTCAACCTATTAATTTCGTCTTCATCATCATGGTGGAAACTCGTTTTTGGTCAGCTTTGGTTTCTGGCACCGTTAAAACAAAGACTGATTTTGTATTTTCTACATATGTGACTAATATATTTACAAGTTCTTGCCGCCGACATCCACCAAATACATCAAATAATAATGCGACCTTGTTCATTAAAAATTTTCATATGGTGCCTTATGAATAAATGTTAGGACATTTTCTCTAGATAACACACTGGATTTTTTTGGTTGGTACCCTTTTGACCTTGGCTTTAAATACTCGCATAATTTGTGAAAATTACATATATTAATATTCTTATTTACCATTAAAGTATTCTTTTTCATCGAATATTTAGCCCACAGAAAGCTCGGGGAAAATTTTTCAGATAGATCATTAAAGTACCCCAATAGCACAGTTTCGTTAATGTTTTCTACAGCATTTTCTGACATCCACTTCAAAAATTGGTCATATTCTTTCTTTCGTCGGGAATTTCAAAACCTTGTTCCATTTTTGATTTTTGACTTTAACACATTAAACATTTGAATACTTATCTCCCTAGCAACAAAAACGCAGGCTATAATAATATCAAAGTAATGTCGCAAGTGAAAATAAAAAAATGTTAAATCAAATTAAATTAAAAAACATATTTAATATTTAAAACGAACTTTTATGACATAAAAGTTTGTATGCGCTACGGGTACTAATAGATATATACCCTCGGGCGACTTACGAACCCTCGGGCCAAAGGTGTGGTTTTTATTATTATTTATTATACTATGTTAATATTTTTATTTTTAGTACAACCTATATTATATACGCTTAGTTTGGGTTCACTCTCGTGTGAGCGTCTTGAAGATGTAGTTGTACTACGAAACGGCCATAACGCCAAACCCTTCTAATACAGTGACAAATAACAAAGTAAACTTTAGTTTTATTTTATACAGCGTGTCTTCGGAAGTTCTTACCAAATGGGAAACTTTTTAATTATTAACTCTACGAAAAAAAGTGCCTCTTCCTAAAAAGTCCTGCTTGGCGACAAAATAAATTTGCACAAGAATATTTGTATGTTGGACATACAGGGTGGCTTCAAAAAGTACCGGGTTTAAAATTTATAAAAGACGTCGGCTATATTTACAAAACTAAAAACTTGGAGAGTGCATGTATAAAGGCTAACAAACTATAACAATTACACAATAAAAACTCTACTTAAGAGAAGTACTTTCATGACGGATAAAAATTAGTTCACTAATTTCTATGAGGTGGCCAATTTCTAATTTCCCAATAACAAATAAAACTAAATGACTCCAAAAATAATCTAGGCCTCCACATGGCCCCCGTCTTTTTGCATACAAATGAAAGCCTACTTATCCAGAAATACTTATTATCAAATCTTTACGACTATTAGTTTTGTAAATATAGCCGACGTCTTTTATAAATTTTAAACCCGGTACTTTTTGAAGCCACCCTGTATGTCTAACATACAAATATTCTTGTGCAAATTTATTTTCTCACCAAGCAGAACTTTTTTGGAAGAGGCACTTTTTTTCGTAGAGTTAATAATTAAAAAGTTTCCCATTTGGTAAGAACTTCCGAAGACACGCTGTATATTTAAAATGTATTGTCACAAAGTAACGGACGAGTCAATCAATTCTTAGTAACTTTATTGTTAAAGCTACGATAAATATTGTACAAGAGAATTTTACAGAGCTCGATCGCCAGAATATGTTAAATTTCTTTTGAAGTAAATTTATTTCAAGATACTGTTTCATTTGAATATAGCAAAATAAACCGAGCAACTTTAATGAGGAACTCTGTTATTTCCTTCAACGAACCTAAATATTTATGATGTAGGTACATTCAATTCTACAGTATGTCCATGGATTGAGTGAACCCGAGCAAAAACTTTTTTATTTCGCATTTTTCGACAAAATATTTTTCTTAACATTTCCTGCTTATAAAAAAATAGGAATGTCATTAAGTAATTTGAGTTTCAACATATTGTGTTCCAAAAAAAAAAGGAAAGGCCGAGGAAAGACTTTTTTATTTTGAATTTTTCGAGAAAATGTTGTTCTTCATAACATTTTTTGCTTATAATAAAAATGGGAATAATGTCGACTAATTTGACTTTCTACATAGGGTGTTCCAAAAAAAAGGAAAGACCGAGGAAATAATTTTTTATTTTGCATTTTTCGAGAAAATGTTGTTCTTCATAACATTTTTTGCTTGTAATAAAAATAGAAATGACTTCGACTAATTTCTGTTCCAGCATACAGGGTCTCCCAAAAAAAGGAAAAACCAAGGAAAGTCTTTTTTCTCTGCATGTTTTCGAAAAAATGTCGTTCTTCATAACATTTTTGCTTTTAATAAAAATAGGGAGGACGTTGTCAAAAAATAATAAATTTAGAGAAAAGCGGTAACAAGTAGAAGTTGGTTGCGATCTTTTCGACTAATTTTTCTTTTTAATAATTGTTAATTGTTTATTAAATAAAACATATTTTATGTTTCCTGTCTGTGTGTTTATTTTTGCATTTGTTGGGTTTTGCCTTTTTTGGGACACCCTGTATGTTGAAACTAAAATTAGTAGCCGCCATTCCTATTTTTGTTATAAGCAAAAAATATTATGAAGACCAACATTTTCTCGAAAAATGCAAAATAAAAAAGTTTTTACTATTGTTAACTCCACAAATCCGTCGATATGCTGTATACCAGGTATCAGGTGACCACTATAAAATGTGGGACTTAGAAAAAAATTTGCCCACATGGCCACACAACCAAACGCCAAAAGCATGCCCCTTCATATTAAAATTATCGTGTCTTTCCGAATTTTAATTTTATTTCCTTGAAGTGAGATATTAAGGGTTGGAAGCTTTCATATGGACACCCTATATATATTTAAATAGGCCACTCACCATGAATAATCCCGTTAATACTTCTAAGGAAAAAGGGTATGGGGCAGTTTTGCTAAAATTGAGTTCGGAAATTCACTAACGAAGTTTGTGGTTCCTCGTCGAGGGAGTTGGATTTTAGAGCCTCGTGATGACTTTTTAGCCACTTTTACCGACATAACACTTTACAAACAAATTGATAAAGGACGCAAATGTGGTTTTATTAATAAAGATTTGAAACTTTATGTGAAAAGTTATTCGTAATATGTGAATGAGATAATAAGAGATAATCTCTTTACAACTTATGTCGATAATATACAGGGTGTAACAAATTGGTTCTTCGCCATTGGGATTTCGGGAACGGTAAGAGACACGGTCGGTTAAATTGTGGCAAGGGTGCCACAATATGGGCGCAATAAGGCGGAAAAAAATCAAAAGTTACTACAGGGGCTTCCAAATTTTTGGAAAAATCTAAAAGTTTGTGTTTCGGTTTTTATTTTTTTCCGACTTTGTTCGACGAGATGTCCAAAAATAAATTTGCCATGCTACTTTTTATTCTCCATTATCAGATCTTTAATGCGATATTTCGTCTTTGGATCACCATCGTAAATTTAATTTTTGTAAATACGTGCCTTGATTTTTTTGTTTAAATTATGAAAGAGGATCTAAATTTTTCGTTCAGCGGTTACAAGTCTTGAAATCCGCAGCAAAATCGCGATAAAAAATATTAAATTTTTTCGAAAACTATAATTTTCCGGAATAGGGAACATTATTCAAATATATCCTTATTTTTAATAATAAAAAATAATTATAAAATTTTGGGACTTCCATTTGGAAATGTACCTAGATTTTTTGTAGTTTTCTCAATTACATTTCTAATCTTATGGTTTGAATACCCTATATTAATAGTTCAATCAAAATATTATAAAAAATCTATTAAAGTAGGAAAATCTCACTGTATGAAAACGAAATGTCAACAAGGAATCTGACCCAAAATCCAACCAATTATTATTATTAATCCTTATAGGAAAAATCAATAATTATTTTAATGTTTGCAAACATCATTTTAGACGTAAAACATTAAAAGTATGTCAAACACCATTAGACTTAGCTATAGCGCATGATATACAAAATTTGCCTAGTGCGTAATAATACAGGGGGTTATGGAAATGACGTATTATATTTAAACCGACAAATCCTGAGATAAAGACAAATTGAAGAAAAATAGCAATAAATGGCGCTTCCAATTCATTCAGCGGTAAAAGTGACCTGACGTCAAACCAGAAAAACACCTGTGTGGCACTGCGATACATGTAAGCAATCAAGGAATTCTGGCCGGTGTTGTCATATGTACACCTTAAACTCTTTAGACAAAATAAAATAATTTAAACACTTCTCCATTCTGTACAATTAATTGAAGAACATTTACAACGGACTATGTTTTAAACAACCCGAAAAAACATGCGGAATAGTAATAGCCACGTGCGTCACTAAGTCAAATGCCAATAACCTCTTTACGCCTTACATCGGCTGAGCGAAGTAGTTTCATATAGCGCCGCACGCTTGCGTATGTTAGTTGAATACCAACCAGCTGCTGGATACGTTGTATCTCGTCGATCACCAACACACTTCGAGCAATCCGCCCTGTTTTTTCGGTTTACGCGTGTATCTTGCTCGTCCATAAATAATCTTTTAATATTGATTTTATTGACACGTTTCTTCTGGACGTTAAATTTCTCGCGTGTAATAAAATCTAATAATCTGTAGTATAATCTGTATTATTATTTTCAAAAGCTAACTATCGGTTCTGTTTCACAATTATTACTGTGTGTACATAAAGTGCTTCCAGGAGTGTTCCCATGAAAAAGATTGTGTTTGTGCCTGGATTTCCTCGCTCTTTAGGTATAAGGATAAATACAAGTAGGTAGAAAATAACTTATTTTTTATAATTTTATATGGAATTTCAGTTTTACATTAAGTTTGGCAACATTGCCATTGGCTCTGGGTGAAATATTGTACAGTAGCGTGGACTGACCTGTGAGTAAGAGTGTTTATTATCCCACTTTTAAAACGGTCGATTTAAAAAAAATTAAATATGTAGCGCTTCTCTAGGATACCCAAGGAGTGGCCCATTTAAATATAATACGTCATTTCCATAACATCCTGTATATAGGGTGTTTAAAATAATAAAGTTAACACCTACTTCCGGTATAACCGGAAGTGTTACCATATTGAAAATATTTTAGCCGAGTTACCCCTATTAACATTACCACTATTTCATGCCACAACTGGCATTAGCTGAGTTGAATTATGTTTGTCCTGTTTGTGAAATATTTTTCATAGTTATTTTTTTTTCGGCAAAACGAAATATTCCATTACGTTCTCTTATTTTTGTTACCGTTACCCTTTCACCAATGGTTCACTTATTCATTTCGGTTAACCTGTCCTCGGGTTATTTATTATTAATCAGCACAAAAATTCTCTAATTCGCGAAGTCGTATAATATATTATTTAAATTGGGGATTTTGCAAAAAGACCGGCGAGGCATACAAGAAATAAGGGTGATGTCACATTCTTTCGTATTCCGTTTCCATTTAAATTGTTCTCAAATATTAACCTTATTTTTTTAATCAATTGAGCATACTGTGGGCTTCAAAAAAATATATACACTCGCACCCACAAAATTCGGCCACCCTGATATTTTGGGCAAGTTTGATATTTTATAACTTTTTTATTTTTTATGCGATTTTCATGATTTTGTTATCAGTTTATAGATCCGTTTATTGTGTTTTTCCTTAATTATTTTATACAGTAATATTTTTCCATTAGGCTCTATTATACAGGAGTAAATCAAACTGTTGGTTTTTATCGTAATTTCAAAATACCCTGTAGGAAAATGGAGGTGGATAATTTTATTTACATATTGTTTCTTGTAATCTTTGACGTATTCTAAACATTTCGATTTTTTGTTCATTCCATTATCTCATTTCTGCTGCGAGCTGCAAAATGAAACGCTGATTTGAAGCCTATTTTTATTAAGAAAAACAAATACTAGGTATATCATAAAGTTAATTAACAAAAACAATTTTAATTTCGTGTATTTCCTCCTCTCGCGGCAATAACAGCTTGCAGTCTTTGTGATATCGAACGAGTAAGGTTACTTATCCTTTCTTGAGGAAGTGAGGAGGTTTCATTTTAAATTTTGCAGCTCGCAGCAGAAATGAGATAACGGAATGAATCAAGAAACGAAATGTTTAAAATACATAAAAAATGACAAGAAACAGTATATAAATAAAATTATCTAGCTCAATTTTCCTACAGGGTGTTGTTGAAATTACGACAAAAACCAACAGCTCGATTTACTCCTGTATAATATAGCCTAATCAAAAAATGTTACTCTATAAAATAATTAAGGGAAAACACATTAAACGGATCTACAAACTGATAACAAATTCAATCATTAAAATCGCATAAAAAATAAAAAAGTTATAAAATATCAAACTGGACCAAAATTTCAGGGTGGCGGAATTTTGTGCCGGCGAGTGTAGGTATTTTCAAAAACAAAATAAAAATGCGATATTTTTAATAATTTACGTTATTTATAACCGTAGGCAATGGGCAATTTATTAGAAATAAATTTAAATGTCCAAAATTATTATGAAACATGCTAACATATCATATTTTTCATAATTATCATAAACGATCATTGTAAAGAATAAATAACTAAATAGTATATTAAGATACAAGTTTCATACGACATCTTAGAGCACACGTTCAATTTAGAAAACAACCCGCGAAGCGGGGAGCTTCCTAAAGTACAAGTGCTCTAATTGTCTTATGAACCGTGTATTTTATAATACTTTTTCTATTTGGGTCTTTAAAGTCTGAAAACCTTAAAAAAATATAGTAGATTTTTTCCATTTGAATTAATATTTTCTTTTTCGGTTGGCAATACTTTTACAATTTCATAAAATGTTACAAGTATCAAATATGCCATGATAGAAACAATTGAACACAACAAGGTTCTTCCTATCCGTCATAATTAAAAATAAATATATTATTAAAGTTGCTAAAAATGAGTCAGGAAGAAAGTTGTACTCCGTCAGAAATACGAGAAATTGCAGAAAATAATCTAGAAAAACTTTTAAAAAGAAATATGCAGAACTTTGAGTTATGGCGAGAGCAGAACAAAGTTCGAAATATTGAACAAAATAATAAATAATACTATTGAACAAAATATTGTGTTGACACAGAATCTGACAGGAATAACAATTAATGCCCAGGAAATGTCTACAGTAACTATAAATATGTATATATAAAGTAATATGTATAATACTATGTTGAATTAAAAATAAAAATAGTACTTTATTGAATAAAACTTTAAAAATAGAGCATAAACTGGAAGATATTTCTATTATTTTTAGGTTATGTTGTTTTATAGTTTAGTTGACGGATACCGTCAGCATGTTATATATTTCCGAGTATAGGTATTTCAGATAAATATCTAGTAAAAATTATCTATTTGCAAGGTTAAAGGTTAGCATTTTAAAGTTTTCTATAAATTTTTTTTTGTCGAATCCATAATGCCAAGAAAACTAATTTCAACGAAATCAAAGTAAGCCTAAAATTCGAACCCTACTTGCTGCTAACATAAAAAAAATAGTTCATTTTCATAAAGTGGCCGGTTATTCAATTTTTTTGCATTTCATAATGTAGCCATTATGAAACCCAAATAGAAAAAACATATTATAAAACTCTCATATTATAGATATTTCATAAATAATAAAAATATGATAAATCTGTCAAGTTTTAGACATTTGTATTTGTTTCTAATAAATTGACCATGGCCTACTGTTATAAATGACGTAAATTATTAAAAATATCGCATTGAAGATAAATATAAACAACTAGTTCACAGTATGCCCAATGAACTAAGAAATAATATACAGGGTGTCCCATTTAAATTTTTTTACTATTGTTAATCTCAGAAACTAAACGCTTTAGAGGAAAACTGGCAGCGCCATTGAACTTTACGTAATACTCCCTAACAAGAGTAGTTATTACCTTTTTGATAAGTTAATGCGTAAGGTGTCTAAAGAAAAGGTTTTCAAAATTACCCTGTAGATTTAAAATTAAGGGAGCCTTGACAAATTTGACACCGGAATCTTTCGTTTCGTTAAAAAGTGGGACACTAAAGTTAAAAAACTGCAACACTGTATCTTAATCCCAGAAAACCTCAAAAATGGCTTACACATTTCTATCTTAGTTTTTAATTATTTAATTAACAATGATAAGGGTTTATCGATGAAGCCATAACATATTTTTTATTCACAAATAACTTCTTGGCAACGACGGAACCACACTTAAAATAAGCGACCTTATGTGCAGTTATATTATGCAATATAATGTAGTAAAGTTACCTTACATTAAGCTCGGCTGCTTATGATCTACGAATCAATAGAACCAGAGGTCCCAAAAATACTTCCAAAATTAAAAGACAATATGGCGGTACATGATCAGCTGATGTTCCATAAAATTGAATGATCATAGGTTAACAATTTATTTTAAACTGACGGGCACAATGCGGGTCTTGAGGTTCTAGTACGAATTTTAAATATTTTTTTATTACTTATAATTTGAAGAAATCAAGTAAATAGAAAATTAGATAAATACAAAAAATTTTAGTATGTTTCATATGGGTATATTAAACACTTACATGCAAAGGAAATGGACGTTACAAAATTTTTATAAAGTTTTATGCTTAATACCTCTATTATTTTTAGTCCGATTCAAAACCAAGAGTCAGTAAACACTAGACTACGCGCATGGCACGAGGCCATCCGCGATCGATACTGGTAGTCCTGCATTGCGATTGGTTAATCAGTCATAAAACATTTTAAGACGGCGCAGAGGGCGGTATTTGCGACAGGACTGGACCTATTCAGTTTGGTGTGTTTTCAATACTGTAGTGCGGTCCTGGTGAATATTAAAGACCACGTGCATTTATTTACATGTACTGACTCTCGGCTATGAATAGAGTATAGATAGCAATTAAGGCTAGAGAGGACAATACAAAGAATTGAGGCATATTTAAGTTAAAATGTTTGTTTTTAAATAATTCAGCATATTTCATTTAATAAGCACTTGTAAAAATTGGTAGAGAAGTTCGTTTCTAAATAAATATGCTGTTAAGGCTTGATTACAACAATGGTTTCTGTGTCCCGATAACATTTTGTTTATATCAAAAATTTGATTCTCAGTCCAACAACAATAATAAAATTATTATAAAAAAAAAAACCATAACAACTCAAAATTTTGGAAAAAATTAGCGGGTTAAAAGTTAGATGGGGTAGAAGGCATTAAAGAACCGCACTGTATGAAATAAATCTAGTTATTAAAACACGTTCTTTCTAGTTTATAAGAAAATAGTAATTTTTGTCCAATTTTCTGGAAAAAGTTTTTCAGAAATTTTAAAGCTCTACCCGGTTGTCGAATATACAGGGTGTCCCAGAATATGTGGGCAATCTCTCGGATTCAGATAAAACACTTAAAAATAAATAATTATTTTCCCCACGGCCTCCCCTACGGAGATAACTGTTGTGTTTTAAATAATTTTTTAAGTACTAGGTGTAATTTAATAATTTTTTAGTATAATGGTTAGTAGATGAGTTTCCTTAAAAGTCGCCCTTTTAAACAAATTTGGCTTATTTAGTTTGCCAGGGACGGACTAGACGTATCACAAATATGTTTTTTTACACCCTATATGATGAAGGAACGACAATAATATCTGTGAATATTCTAAACCTTAAGCTGAAGAAAAGGCACTCTTGATCAATGTCGATAAAATTAACTATTTTCGAAAAAAAATATATTTTTGTTCAATACGAATTATATTCAGTATACGTAAATTCCATTATTAAGTTAGTAACTAATAAGACAAAGGAGAAAAACTGCAAATTTCAAGACACCATCAACTGACACTGGCATAAATATTATAATTTAAATCGGCACATGTGAAAAAATCCATAGCAACAATGAGGGAATTTTATGAACATAAAACAACAACCAATATTGAATAAAAATATATTTTTTTCGAAAACAGTTCATTTTATCGACATTGATCAAGAGTACCTTTTTTCAGCTTAAGGTTTAGAGTATCCAAAAATATTATTGTCGTTCCTTCATCATACAGGGTGTAAAAAAAGAGCATTTTTTTTTGTCGTCTAGTCCGTCCCTGGAAAACTAAATAAGCCAAATGTGTTTAAAAGGGAGAATTTTAAGGAGACTCATCTAGTAACCATTATACTAAAAAATTATTAAATTACACGTGGTACTTATTAAATTATTTAAAAAACAACGATTTCCAGTGACGTCCGTTATGGGCCCGTATCTCCGTAGGGGAGGCCGTCGGAAAAAAAATTATAGGTACTTCTCCTGTTATTTTTAAATGTTCTATCTGAACTCGGGAGATTGCCCACATATTCTGGGACACCCTCTATACAATATTAATGAATAATCCATCGCTTAAGACCCAGTCTTAATATAATTTTTCTTTTGTAACTTGGTATAATATAAATTGTTATTTGTTTCAGATTTTTTATCCTCCATTAAGGACAATGTTTATTCCAGTATTTTTAAATTGCTGGTTGGCCAAACATTCTTTAGAAAATATGTTTGTAAGTATTTTTATTATCATTTTTTTTAAATATACGACTACAAGGTAATGTTTCTAGTCTGTGCCATGTTATTTTGTTTACAATTTTCTAAATAACAAGTCTACCTTTAATGTAATTATTTAGTGTATTTGGTATTTTTTGTTCCAATCTTCTAAAAATAACTTTACCTACTAATTTACAATGAATTTAATCAAAGGTATATCAAGTATTACATACTACTTTCTGCGGAATAGATTAATGCTGATTTTTAGATTATACAGAGTAGACAAGTTTTTGCTACAGGATGTGAAAAATTAGTTATATCGTAAAATAATATTAATTATTATTTCAAACCGAGTTTTTTTTTACCAGAACATCACAAGTCAGTTTTTTTTAAAGAAATTACGGTTGATTAAAAAAACAAATATTCTACGACACAGGTGTCTGAAACAGGGACGGAAGGGAAACCTGGGCCAAAATGTCAGATTATCTTCCTAGTATATGCCTGCTAAATTAATTTCACATCATCATTCCCTATTAAATACTAACTGCAAATCACATTATTAAAATAATAAAAGGTTTTCGCTCCGCCACTGAGGGTTGACGCAAGTTGTGTCCGATGCCGGCGCACACCTAATTACATTTCATATATTTGTCCTCTGGCGTTGACCAATCAGACACCGGTGTAGTCATTTTCAACGGCGAACTGTCGCTCTGGCGTCAGATTTAAAATTTAAGGAAATGTTTTAAATACAGGGTGTTATGGAAATTACTTATTATATTTAAACCGACATATCCTGAGATGAAAATAAATTGTAGAAAAATAACCTTAAATGGCGCTTTGAAATATTGTACAAAATATACACTTTATATGAAATCAAAAAATTTACTTGGCCGCTCTTGAGCACCATCGCAATCAATAGTTTATTAAGGCAGTCTCGAGGTTGAAAAGAGGTTAGCGCATTATAGGCGGTGTTGTCATATTGCAACACAGAATTGTAAACGCACGTGTTCAGTTTTTGACAAAAAGACGTCTTTGACGCGAGTTATCACTTCTTTTTCAAACTTTCTAGAAAAATAAAACTACAATATTAAAGTACCTACATACACTCTCACCTTCAATCTTACTTTAAAATGATCCATTTTATAATTAAATTCCATCAAAAAATAAAACACAAAATAATTTTTTTGCAACAAAATCAACAGTAGATAATATGACACAAATTTGAAATCACATCTCAACATTTATTATTATGAATTATTTAACAACAGAAAAAAAAGTTAAAAATTCGTTTACGTCAAGCACGTGGAACCCTCGACAGCGTCATTTCATCCTCGAATTTCGAAACATACTGAAGCAACAATATTGGCGCGGCGTGATCTGACATCAGTGTTAGTATACTCTAGTGACCCACATTGTTGATAAGTGAATCCAGATGGAACGGCGCGACAGTATGTGGGTAAAAATAGTTTTTACCTGAGTATTTAGATATTCGATTTAAAAAGTACGAAGACTTTCTCTAGGACACCCAAGGAGTCACCCATTTAACTATAATAAGTCATTTCCATAACACCCTGTGTACGAAAGTAATTAACATCTTAGCAATACTGTAACAGACTGAAAAGAAATTGAGATTACATAAACAATAATGAGGCGCGCTAATTCCTAGTAAAAAATATAGGGTGTTCCATTTAAAAATATTTCGATTTTAGTGGCCCCGCTTTTGTAAAAAACACTGTATATTTAAAAAAAAATGCTTTTAAAGTATACATTCTTTAACAATCCTCTAATTTTTATATTTAAAGTTATTCTCTATACATCTCTATATATCGAAGAATTACACACTAAATGAACATCCTGTAATGTAAAATTACAGCTTGTTAACTATGATGTCCCTTTTCAGAACGATCTCCATAGGGCAATGCAGAAGTCGCAATCAGCGTTGTCTCAACAACTTACGATTCTCTCAGCAACCCTTATTTGCCTGGTGTTCACGAGGTGAGTTATATTCGGTTTAACCGACGGTAAATAAATGTTTATACGTTGTATTTCTCTTGTAGTAAATTTGCTTTAACTTGTTATCCCGGGTAAAATGTTGTTTTCCTATTTATTCCCATTATTGATTTAGATTAGGAATGGGCGATCCAAGAAATTTTACGAATTAGCTCCAATTCGATCGATCCTAGTCCAAAAGAATGTCGGTTTCAAAAATCAGTTCCAGTATCGAGTTAACTCACTGCATGTTGTATCCCAGAGCCAAACTATGTTAAGTTACAAATTATTAACCAAGGCTTAGAATAGTTTTCTAAACCGTGGCTAATGGGTAAAAAATTTTTTACAGGCAACTTTCAGTCAGCATATAACTTACTAAATGGCTAAAAACTATTTGCCAGTAGAAACGTTTATAATTTGAGAAATATATGTTACTTCCTGCATTAGAACGCATTTTTAAAAGTATTTTTTTAGATTATAGCTGCAGTATTCAAATTTGAACTTAAAAATGTATCGCCGGGTTTGTTCGGGTTTGTTCGGGTTTGTTGTTTGTAATTTCTTACTTACTAAAGTTACTTTTATATATAAATAATTTACAATCCTACTACAATTTGTATTGAAAAATAATTTTCAAAGATCAACAGTTTAGTTTCTCTAACGCAATTATTAACCAGAAGGTCCGTCCCCGCAGCTGCATGTATCGCCGGTCACGGCAAAAATTGCTTATAAATAACGCCACTACAGGTCGGCATAATAGTTTTACAAATATGTCGGTATGTGTTTGAATTTGTGTAAAGCGTGCTCCTGTTTAGGTAAGTTCCTTATTATGTTTATTTAGGTATAAACTAGAACTTTGCCTACTTTTTACCAGGCGTATGTTTTTAGGTTATATCGCCGGTCACGTGGTTAACTCAGACCTAGTTGTCTTAGTTAAGGGAAAAATACTACACGAAGTCATTCTCTTGAGTACAGATACTCATTTCAATCTAAAAAAGTTTAAGAAATCGCTTGTATTAGCTGTTATCCACGAATTTGTGCGTTTTTGTATCACCGGTCACAGTATCGCCCGTCACGAATGAAAATGTTACCGAGGATATATTGATGTTACGGTTTGTTATCCAAAGCTATATACAATTTTTTTTTATTAACCATTTATAAACCATTAAGGAGAAATATATTTTGATGTGCAAGTTTCGATCACACCTTAGGTAGATTAAAAATATGAATAATTTTCTTAGTATTTTAACATTCTATAAGGAACATTCCAAAACTTGAAGCCAATATAAGACAGGGATGTTATAAATAATAGGAAAATGGTTATAGGGACTGATTAAAATAACTCAGTTCCAAATATTGGCGTTATATGATTCAGAAGAGTAAAATTGGCCATGTGACGGGCGTTAAATCATTAAAAAATTGATGCTATAGACCAAGATCTTTGTGACGATGATCATTTGCGCGGACATATATAATTCCTCTAATTAGATACTGTAAAAAAATTTTGACAGTAATATTCTATTTTTTCCACTATTAAGCGATTTACAAGATTTTCGCTGTAGTTATTCATTTATTAATTTTACAGCCTTGCTTTACAGGCTCTGTTAATCTTTTCATTCAAGTTACCTATAATTTGAAGTTTCACAGAATTTTTGCTGTCAAATTATTATAATTTTGACAAAAATTTAATACTTTGTTTTGTCAGATGCCTCTATTATTAACCCTGACCAATAATAGAGGTAAATAATAATTATTTCGGGCAGGAGGTGAAGAAAAATGATTTCTTATGCTGAAAATGGCTTAACAATTCGTGATTAAATGATTAGTAGTGGAAAAATGTTTTTACCAACTGATTAAAAAATCATGAAAATCGGATGAAAAATAAAAAAGTTATAAACTATCAAATTTAGCCAAAATTTGAATTTAAACTTGATTTGAAAATTTTATGACATTTATATTAAATTTCTGGTGCGTATTCTGTACAGGGTGTCCTATTTTCGACACTTTTATTGGGTATCTCCGTAAAATTGTTAGTACTATCAAAAAAGTAATGTAGGTGTAATTTTTGGGTCAAACTTAAAATGGTAAAATCAAAATTTTAAAATTTTCACTCGCTTAAGAGATATATATATTTTCTTAGTTAAAAGAGATATAGAAAAATGTTTTATACATAAGTTTCTTTATATTGATTGAACAAACTCGATCTTCATCGGAAGAAGATAACAACGCACAGTCCATGTTTATATCTCGACGTCGAGAGACTACGGTGCGAAGCTCAAGCGAGGCTGTGCGGTGCTATGGTATAAGGCTATGTGCGAGGGGCGGTGCGCTGTTATGGCCATCGACTAAGTACACAAAATGAAAAGCAGAAAGACTGGTAAAATTGAAGTTAGTAGGTTTTCCTTCCAAAGTTATCATTAGAATACCTTTTTTTTAGTAATTTGCGTAACAAAATTCTTTATGTGTAACAGACAGGGTCTAACGCCAACCGTCTTTAACTGTCAATCTACAGTATTCTGATTTTGTTTAATTTTACCTTTTTTTAGTATTTTGTTAAAAAAATCTATTCTATGTGATACCAGGCAGACCGTGTACCTTCGACGGTTTTTGAAATATCGATTCTACCATCTTTGTCATTTTCAATCTGGCAGCTCTGTATCTAAGTAATCAATAGTTACAAGATATTTTCATTCTTCGGCTAATCTCCAATGAAAATAGTCCCTCAGAGATAATATTTTCCTTCCAATAAGTTTCCACTTTTTACAACGAATTCAATGATACAATGTTTGACGGGCCTTGTTTTTTTGTCAAGATATATCTTTTTTTGACCCACTACACAAAATCCAATTTCGCAACAGCATGTCAGAAAAGTCCAACAATAAATAAATATCAACCAACATTGGGATTAAGAAGGAAAGTTTATTTCGATTCTAAAATGTCTCGATATTATTATTTTTATTCTTTGTGGCAGCAGTTAAAATCACTGGTTAGGTCTGAAAATATTTCTTCGAATTTAAGTTCTAGTGTTGTAGAATTAATACGAAAATGCTTTAATGATATTCCCCCAGGTAGTTGGAAAAATTCAGTCCGTCACGTAATAATTGTAGAAAATTCGTATATTAGTCTGGATCGTATAATTAATCCAATTATAATTAATTTTGATGAGGATAACGATAGCGAAACAGAACTATCTGTAGAATGACATTATAAATGTAAATAAATATGACCAGTAATATTTAAAAAAAATGTTATTTCATTTGATTACATTAATATAATCATATCATTACTTGTTTTCCTTAGTCCGTCAATTCATACTTCACTTATTTATTGCCAAGCTCTTTTCGACACAATGGGACCGACCCAGGAAATCATTAAGTCGTATCCATTTTTCGTGAAACAATCTTTACCTAATTATTTTCGATTACAACGTCTAAATGTTCTTGAAATTCCTTGGCCACTTCTTCTTTTTTAATCGGGAATAAGGGAGCACCCACTCATCAAAATTTATAAATTTTATAATATGTTTGATGAAATAAATGTAGTACTTCGAAACAATTTTGCTTTGCTGCCGTCAACGAGGTATTTGGTTGAAACGAATAGGAGACGATATTTAATTATATTAAACAAATTAGACGAATAGACGTCTGACCCACATTCTTGTAATAAATACGTTAGAAACTTTAAATTCCGATGATACATTTTAATTTCACTCAATTCTTTACAATACTTACAATGAGGGTACTTCTAAAACCGTTCCATTTTTAAATTTAACTACTGTCAGTAATCGGGGCTACGGGAGACAGCGCGCGACATTTGACATGGATTCCATGGCCTCCTATATGGATGATTTCAATACGCTGGAAAACTATCTGTATAAAATAACTTTATATGGTAAAAAAACTTATTTTCTACCAACTTTAGTAAGTTAAATAAAAATGGAAATAAAAATTTCACCCATTTTTAATTTGTCAATAACAATTTCAGGCAAAGTTGGTAAATAGGATATTATTGCTCTTCGAACGAACAACTACCTAATATTGTATTTATAAGTCAACCGATCTTAAAATGAGAACACACCTTTCTTTAAATAATATGTTTACCAACTTTAGTAGATCAAATATAAATAAAAATACAAATTTGAACTATTTTTAATTTGTTAATAACAATTGCATGCGACTAAAGTTGATAAATAGGAAATAATTGCTCTTCGGACTAACAATTAGCATAAGTCATCAGCTCTTAAATTCGTAACACAACTTTTTTTTAAATAATCTAAGTTTCACCAACTTTAGTACGTTGAATAAAAATAAAAATAAAAATTTAAACTTTTTTAATTTGTCAATATCAATTTCATGCAACTACAGTTGGCAAATAGGAATTTATTTTCTCTTCGAACTAACAACTAACGCAATCCTCATATTTTATACCTTCAACTTAATAATTTAGTGCGAAATTTTCTTACCGAATCTCCCTCGTTCTTGAATTAATATGCGGAAATTGTCCTTCTACACGATCTTTCTGAGAAAATTATACCTCGTCTTTGACTCGGGATAATTTTCAAAAAATCGAGTCGTCGAAAAATTAGGGATAATAGTTCAAGTACTTGGGAAATTATAAGTGAACATTTAAAATCCAAAATATAACCTGGAAGCAAATTATTTCACAACCGAACTTTACGATAGTGATCGAGACGCTGCCACTAGATCTTCGTTGTTGAAATAATAACAACTGGTAAATTTCCGATACTATCGGTTAACATCGATGTTTTAATTCGATATTCACCAAGTAGGTCAGAATATGGAATTGGAAAGGATGAAGTGGATCAAGTTATTAACTGGGTTATGCAATATTTGCAAAACCCGGTTGCACAGTTAAATGTCTTGGCGTAAGTTATTCAACATTTAACCTAATATTTACTAGCTACACGACAAATAATTTTTTCTACGGATTCTATGGAATGTTCAACTTCTCTCATCGCTTCCATACGTCCAAAACGGAGAAATATCCGTCATTATAGTGAGAAATAATTTCTCCCTGTTATTATGATAACCCAAGGCAGCCATGAATTGTTACATGGCAATTTGATACGGCCACGTTTTCCATGTTGACGACGCAACATCGACGATTAACGCGCAATATCTCCTTAGGACATGAAAACATTTGCCGGCGTTTCCATAACAACACAACCGAAACGCTTCACAATTATTATTGTTGTCAACTTGCGAAACGGGTGTTGTATTTGTTGGACAATATACTATATTGTTGATTTTTATACTAAAACAGGTCAGATTTGTTAAATATTGATTATAATGGAATACGAAGATTTAGAGTTTGAAAGTACACGTCCAGATATTATTCAAAAAGCATCCGATGTTTGTAATAATTTGCTACCAAGCACATCAAGTCAAAAATATGAAATCGCTTACAGTAACTTTATGAACTGGAGAAAGCAAGCCAAGGTGAATTATTTTTCTGAAAATACTTTGTTAGTTTATTTTAAAGAATTATCAAGAAAATTAAAACCATCCACATTATGGACCCAGTACTCGATGCTATAGAGTAACATAATTATTAAAAATTGTGTTGATATATCAAAATACGTAAAACTATGCGCATTTTTGAAACGAAAATCGGAAAGATGTGTTCCAAAACAGTCAAAAACCTTATCTCCTGAAGAAATTCAACAATTTCTGAAAGATACACATGTTGAAAATTATTTGCTGGTAAAGGTAAAAAAAAATCTTATGGAAGATTGCATTTTTGGTTTTAGCTATTGGCCTTACTGGGCATGCCGTTGTGATGAACTTCGAAAATTAAAAATTTATGACATTGAAGATTTCAATTCGGCTTTTTTAATAAAATTAGCCAATACTAAAACCAAAGTTCCTAAAAATTTCACAGTCAAAGGAAAATTCTACCAATTTTACAAAAAATGTACAAAGCTTCGACCATGTACGGACGACACACTCTTTTTTTAAATTACCAAAATGGCATGTAAAAAACAGCCCGTGGGAATAAATAAATTTGGCACCATGGCGAAAGATATAGCGAAATTTTTGCAACTACCGAATCCGGAATTATATACTGATCACTGTTTCCGAAGGTCATCTGCGACTATTTTAGTTAATGCAGGAGCAAATCTTTTAACTCTAAAACGCCATGGGGGTTGGAAATCCAGCAATGTTGCTGAATCCTATATCGATAACTCCATGGCTAAGAAAATGAAAATATCAAAACTTATAGTAGAATGGATTTAGCTTCCAGCGCCACTAGAATCTGAATACAACAATGCTGTGGAAGCTCAGTATGTTTCCCGATCAACTTCGACCTCAGCTAATATTTCAATTACCGAAAATGTATTGAAGAGAAACGACCTACCAGGAATTACTTGCCACAATTGTTCAAATATAACTGTTAATTACAATTTTAAGTAAAATATAGAAATTAGTTAATATAATATGTATTATGTATTGTAATTCTGAACCTCGTTTTAAACACGTAAAAAGAACGCATCCGTGGAAAAAATACAGTGTACGTGAGATAATGACATATTTGTCCCTCTCTTGATTTACGACAAACTTCTGCGCTCGGGAGAAATATGTCATTTTTCTCACTTGTTGTACAATATACTATTTTATTAACGTTATTAACTTGGTTACACAATATTTGCAAAGCCCAGTTGCACAGTTAAATGAAAACCTTTTAGAAAAATTTTGTAAATTTTGTAAATTATTCAACATTTAACCTAATGTTTACAAGCTACACGAGAAATATTTTTCATTGGTTGGAACTTCTGTACCTCCAGAAAGATTGTTCTCTCACGCAGGGCAAGCAATGTCTCGGCAACGGAATCGATTAAATCGTTTTCTATATTGCTATTTTCACAATCGATTGATAGTATAATTACTTTTATGACATGACGCATAAAACAGCCTTATTAAATTATATTCTATTATTACTTACGTTTTCCAATTTATCTTTAAAATGAAAAGATTCGTCCCAAAATTATTACTTTACAATATAACAATTGTTTAGGTTTTATTATGTTCCTAAGGTAATTACTTATTTTATTTTCTCAAATTTTCTGCTCGTATCAGTTTTTTTGTTTATAATTGAGTTAAAAATTAAAAAACAACAACAGAAATATATTTCATAACTCTTCATTAGGTATGTACTATTTTGTTTGTTTTCCAAGAACATCGATGTTTTTAGTTCGATGTTTTATTTATCGATATTTCGTTGTAATATATTTTTTGGTTATAATTAAGCCACTTTTTTTAGGCAAA
Organism: Barypeithes pellucidus; assembly: GCA_963991005.1. Taxonomy (NCBI): domain Eukaryota; kingdom Metazoa; phylum Arthropoda; class Insecta; order Coleoptera; family Curculionidae; genus Barypeithes; species Barypeithes pellucidus. The sequence continues at coordinate 51,463,059 of OZ022562.1, read as the reverse complement.
AATGTCTAGTTTTATGTCATAAAAGTCTATACCAAAATTGTATATAAAACTTGTTTCGAGATTCTCAATAAAAACCAAAACAAAAATAAAAACTTTAACACCTTGTATATCGGAAACGAAACATTTTATGACACATGTGTATATGAACTTTTCGACTTAACCCATTTCATCCCAAGGGTAAAAATAATAAGAATATTTCTTCTAAATTTATTAAAAAAAATTTTCACTTTAAAAATGGTGGTGGTGCGTTAACGAACCACTGGTAAGAACAGTGAAACAAAATGTTTTTTTAACGATTAGTGCTATTTAAGATAGCGTTCTATGCATACGATTTCTGACGATATGATGATCCGACGGTGCCCTGATTGGTGTAAACTTTTGGTGCCAAATTCCGTCCGAATATATGTAACAATCGACACGATGAGCTTTATTTTAACTTTCATACGACGTCGTATGTTTCTTAACCTCACTTTTTCTAAACCAAAAATTAAGAATAAATTACTATATTGACTATTTTAGGAATTATTATTAGCTACTAATGCACCAAATTAAAAATGCATGAATTTTAAGGTTAGGTAGTGACCACGTATATATTATATTGTATACAGGTGACACTCTCTTCTTTTTTTACAAGCTTTTTAGTGAAATTCGGTTCCAAAGATCGGATAATGTGATAAGCAAAATATTTTCGTATATATATGTACCTACATACCTGAAGTACTTTATACCTGGTATTGATCCACGACTTTTGCAAAAAAGCACCATGCACTTGTGTCATTTCATCTTAAATAAAACAAGTCACTAACCTACCAAACAGCGAATCGAATCACCACAAATTAAAAACAAAAATTGTTGTTAGGTAATGAAAGTTAATAAGCACTAATATACCGACATCAATGTGGTTGAACCACTTTTTACTCTGTAATTTGAAAAAGCATCCAGAAAGATCACGACACAACCCGAACAAACCCGAACAAACAAATAATGTCGGGCCGGCTCTGACGCGATCGATAAAATTTCCACCTTACTGCGCAAACTCAATATGCCCGCGCCATCTCCCATAGCGGGAACACTTTTTGTATTTTGAAACGTTCGTATTGGCAATATAGGTACTGTTTATATATATAGGGTGTTGAAAAAAGGTCGGTACCCCGGAAACTCCGGTACATTTTAATTCGGGCCCATCATTCACCAATAATCACCATGAAAATCAGAACCTTGCAAAAATCAAGTTTTATCCCGGAAATACTCTTTTTCTCTGTCTTGTACTTTTTCCAGGGCATTTTTTAGTACAAGACAGAGAAAAAAAGTATTTCCGGGATAAAACCTGATTTTCGCATGGTTCTGATTTTGTCTTTCTCATGGTGATTATTGGTGAAGGATGGGCCCGAATAAAAAAAAAATTTTCGGACCAAAAATGTTCATTTTTGGTCGAAGAGCACAATACGTCAATAAAAAATATGGGGTTCCATTTGAAAATCTTAACTTTCCCCACTCGCGCCCGGGTGTTGAGGGGGTAGGGGTGGTTTAAATTGCAAACTATCCCTCCTTCAAGACCAAACAACTTTTTCCCTAAAGATTTTCCGCTGCAATGCGATGCACCGGAGTTATTCCGGGTTTGTTCGGGTTTGTTTCAACACCGTGTAAATGTGAATTCAACTCAAATTAATTATATTTCCGTTATTATTGATTTTAGCGATATATAGTAAGGATGAATTTTGTTTAGAATTTCACTCACTATTTAAAAAAATGTATTTTTGTTAATGACACGATATTCTGAATTTCAATTATTTTTTTGACAACATCATAATAATTAGCTTAAAAAACTACGTGTCTACATTACTAGCTATTCGTAGCTTTTATAATAAAAAAGTTAGCAATAGTGCCGAGTTCATTTTGAACACGCTGTATATTATACGCCTTTTATAGCCTGTCGATATCCCAGGATCTCTTCAGATTTATTTTCTGCTTTATGCTCTAGGGCAAAAATTATCATAATTCTTTTCGACCATCTGTTCTAAATATCGCTAATGAAATCGCCGGTTGAAGTATTATTTTAGGAAAAACGCCAGTTTAAACAAAAAATGTTTTATTAATTTTTCTGCTGTCAGGAATTAAAATTTTTCATTATAAGAGCAGCTTTAAAAAAACGGCTGTGCTATGTATACAACAAAAACATGGGTATGAATGTGCAAATACAAAAAGGGTTTTTTGGGCATATATGCTTGCATTGTTCCATATTGTCAGACAGCCATATTAATGTGTTCAGTGTCCTTTTTTACTGAAGAATGTTAAAATTATATCCTGACATCAAGAGAAAAATATATTGAAGTTTTTTGATGTGACTGTGTGCACTTCTGAAGATAGATCAGTGAAACTAATTTACAGGGTGTTCCTTAATAACGTGCTGATATTTTAGAGTGTGATTTCTTAGGGCATTTTAAAAAGAAAAGTTCATATGAACATATGTCCGCAACGGCTTAAATTTTTTGCTACAGGGTGTTGAATTTTTACGTTTTAAATGGTTATTTTTTTAATATCTCCGAAAGTACTTTAGATATTATTTTCAATTTTGGTATGTGTTAATAGGATATAGAACCACAAATTTTGGTTGGAAAAGTTATTCAATTGTTCCACCAGTGACGACCCTGTAAACATGCCCTCTGATATTTTTTACAAAAAAGATGGTACGCCACTGACATTTTTCCGTGTGGATGTTTTCTGGTTAGCCTTGTCAATTCTACATGAAAACGATCTCTTGAGTTTTTCTCGTCAGACGTTCTTGATTAAAACCACTAAATTCATATTGAAACTCATTATTATTAACATTGATAAAATTATTAATGATAAATTTAGTTTTATAAAAATTGTTGGACTTAAAAGTCTTCCGCCCGTCTTCGCATCGAATCGCTCACTCGTTCAAATATTCCCAGCGTATTCCTTATTGTTTCTCTCTGTTAAATCTTCTAAAGTGTTAATGGGAGTTTTATACACCAGAGTTTTAAGATGACCTCAAGAAATCTAAACTATTGAGATCGGGGGTTTTTGCTGGCCATTCCTGCGGTCCTCCGGGATCTATCCAACGATTAGGATAAATCGCATGTAAATAGTCTCGAAATATATTTTTTGTAAGAAATATCAGAGGACATGTTTGCAGGGACGCCACTGGTGGAACAATTGAATAACTTTTCTAACTAAAATTGTTGGTTCTATATCCTTTTAACACATACGAAAATTGAAAATAATATCATATCTAAAGTACTTTCGGAGATATTAAAAAGTAACCATTTAAAAAATAAAAATTCAACATCCTGTAGCAAAAAAATTTAAGCCGTTGCGGACATATTTTCATATGAACTTTTCTTTATAAAATTACCTAAAGAACACCCTGAAATATTAGCACGTCATTAAGGAACACCCTGTATATTCAAGTGCACACATAAATTAGTTTCATTGATCCAAAAATATATTAAATTCGAAACACTAAAAAATTCGATATTGTTAGTATTGTAAGTCAGATTTTTATTTTAGATAGTGAACAACAAATTTGGCCTCATATTATACAAACGCACTCAGAGGCGCCGACCGGTGAAAATATGTTTTTAAATCAACCTACAAAAATCGACAAATTTTAAAAAATTTTTGATAATTATTCTTAAAAATGAATGTTAAATTTTTGCTACAATTTAATGGCAGGCCCTTCTTACAATAAAGGAAAAAGTGAATTGTTAACATAATATTTTATACAGTCTGTTACATTTCATATTTTCTAAGATATAGCACTATATATACGGATATGTAATACTTTATTAAGCGTTTTATATTTTAGAAGTTTTTAATGTTCTCAATATGAAACATATTGATGGTTATTGCAACATAAAATTGCAAGGTATAAAATATAATATTTTAGGCCAAAATTCTTTAAAACGCAAGAGACATTTTTATATCAAACACGCTCTTCAAAACAAGGTCAAATATATGGCGAACATAGAAAATACAAACTATTTCGTCTAACATTTGTTAGTTAGTTGTTGCTGCCCCATTTAAATAACCCATGTTAGATACCATACTGTCACAACAGAATAATGCTATCACTTTATTGCTTAGTAGCTGCCTGTTCTTTTCCTGTTGAATTCGGCAAAGCGAAAACTCCAAGCAATTGCTCAATATCTCCACTGGTAAGCAAGCCAATCGACGTTTTCTACTTCAGTTAAAAAAGGTAAAAGTTTTCCATCCCAATGGAGTTACTGGTGCCAACAACTTATAATTTCCAAAAGCCATTTTAATTTTAAAGATCTCTATTTACGCATTGTTGCCTGGATCAGCGTAATGTAGAAATGCTTATGGACAAAGACGCAGCGTCGTGTCCTAATGCTTCTGCTGTATAAATATTTACTCCGTAGCTGTCACTAATTTTGCGCTTCAAATGCAGCTACAATTTTCTGAGTGATTATGTTACGTATTTCATAGAATTTTTGTTGTTTCGGCTTTGTTCGTTTATACCAGACTCTTCTAGCAAGACATGGTTGGTTGATTGATTGGTTAAAGGCGGGGGTCGATTTTAATGCCCGAACTTCTATCACTGCAGCCTGCCGGCTTATTGTGTACCCCGATCTTGTTAGAAAATGTTTGTTCCTTCTATGAGGTCCAGTAAACCTTCTACCAAGCTTGTCAAGTGGGAGGTTATCACCACGTTGTATGTTCCCGAAGATATTTTGTCTTCTACGAGACAGCGCTACGCAGCGGTATATTATGTGTGAGGCAGTTTCATCCTCTTCGCCGCAGATTCTACATTCATTGGATCCGTTGTTTATACCTATCCGTGGAAGGTGTTTTCGCAAGTGGAAGTGGCCTGTTAGCAGACCCATCACTTGCTTCAACTGGGACCGTGTTAGGGCTGGCGTGGCGAACAAACCCGAACAAACCCAATTACGGCCCGTGCGTGTATTTGACCAGGTAACCCTTGGCATCGAGATAGGTGTTGTTTTTTCGACCATCTATCTAATGTTGATTTTGTTGCCTGTTTTGATGTCCCAAAGGCCGGTTCGGGACCCCTGATACTTTGAGCGGATCCGACTATCGCTAGTTCATCCGCTTTCTCATTACCTAATATCCCAGAGTGACCAAGGACCCACAAGAGCTCTACCTTATTCCCCCTGACCGCCAGTTCTTTCAGGTTGGTATGCTGATGAAAGAAATGTAACTTTTTCCGTTAATCTGGATTATTCTGCACACTTCGCTGCAGTCGATCGGATACTTTTTCAGATCTTACCATAGCCTCTCTCTCTTGGGAAGCAAGCAATGGAAGCTAATTTATTGCCAATAATTTGTGGCGTATAATGTCCAATTAAATAAACTCTCTCTTTTCAACAGACTTCACTGAATATCTTTATTGCAAAACAACGCACAAGTATACTCGTTACCACCGTAAAGTACACTTGCAAGCTGAAATAAAATTATCCTACATTTGTATCTATTGCGCACTAAAGATGCATAAACAAATATTTCGAGAAAAAGAAATATTAGTACCAATATAATTATCCAATAAACTATTCTGAGAAAGCGGGCAAACAAACAAACCCTACTATACTGTGTTACCCAGAAGTCCGGAATAAAATGAATATAGCCTTAACCTGTAACTTTTGGGGAAAACGCTCGAACTCGTCAATTTAGTTTTATATATGCTCACATTTTGACGTTATTTGTTTGTTTTTTATAGACATTTATCAAAGATATGACGACATCTTTTTTTTTTTAAATAGAAAGATACAGCTTGTGATACATCATTTGAAAGCTAATATCTCGTACAGTATGCTCATAAATTTTGGCGCGATTCTGTCAAGCTATTTCAAAACGGCGACTGTTAAAAGTTTTACAAAATTCTCTATTTAAATAAGTAGAAATGATAAGTCATTGATTTTTTTTTACGTTTCAAGGCAAGAAATCTTCATTGTTTCACGTTCTAATATTTTGTGATTTAACAATAGTTATGGTTTATTTGTTATTTATTTTGTAAAAAGAATGTAACGAAGCAAAACAAAACACGACAAAAAAGGGGTTTAACGTGGCAAATGCTGAAAATGTCCTCCACCCTCAACTTGGCATGCTCCCAGACGATGGTAAAATCCGTCGACGGAATTCCGAATGGCTTCAGCCGGTATGTTTTGTGACACCAAAATGCGGGTGAGCACCATCCTGCTGAAACCAAATTCTTTCATTATGTATATCTGGATTTACTTCGTTGGGAAAAATTATAGCTAGAGCAGGCATCGACTCGAAGGTTAAGAAATCCAGATACCGTTCAGCTATGAGGTTTCCTTCAAAAAACAAAGGCCCCAAAATTCGGTTATTAATGATACCTGCCCATACATTTACTTTCTAGGGCCGCTGAGTATGCGCTTTAAATATCCATCGTGTATTTTCCTGACTACAGATGATTAAATCATTTATCATTTCCGCTTATTTAAATAGAGATTTTTTAAAAATTTGTAATAGTCGCCATTTTGAAATAGCTTGACAGAATCGCGCTAAAATTTATGCTCATACTGTACGAGATATTAGCTTTCAAATGATCCATCAAAAGCTGTATGTTTCTATTTAAAAAAGATCGATGTCGTCATATCTATGACAAATGTCTATAAAAAACAAACGAATAACGTCAAAATGTTTTCATATATAAAACTAAATTGACGTGTCCGAGCGTTTTCCCCAAAGGTTAATGCTATATTAATTTTATTCCGGACTTCTGGGCAACTCTGTAGATTTATAGTAATATTTATCCCTTTCGGCCAAAGCATAATCCCAAGTCATATATAAAAATGAACATTAGATAGAGCGTCCCTATACTCATTTATAATAATATAAATATCTATTATTTCAGTGTCTGCGGAATCCAGCATTTTCAGCGAGCAGGACATCGACATTTAAACCTCTTCCAAGCAACGTATTACGTCGTAGTCACATTCTCCACCGTCGGTTATGGTGATTTCGTTCCAGATATATGGCCCTCGCAACTCTATATGGTCATTATGATTTGTGTGGCACTTATTGTATTGCCTACGCAGGTAAGTTATTGTTGGCGTTCGCAGTTATTCCAGATCAGTAAGCTGATGTGGAAAGAACTGAAATCATATATACAATAAAATAGAATAATTGGCCTGGTATTGTTTGCCCAGTTTTATTTGAACGTTTCTGTATGACAAGAGACAAAGGCGGCTATTCAATCAATTTATTTTTATTCATTAATACATTAAATTAACTTCAATAATCTAATTATTTTATTGCATTAATAACTGAACAAAACATTCTCAGAGCAACTATTGATGAATCGACGTTTCGTTTCTAAGGAATCATAATCACCTACATTTTTTTCTAATACTGCTCTGGTTTAATATCAAATTTTTGGGCCTTTTCCATTCTAAATTCAATGTTGTACTACATATTGTCGTTTAGTTAAGTTTTTAGCCTTTTAAATAATTTTTACGAAATTTTCCGGATACGGATCTGTTTCCCATAAATTTGGAGAAACAGTTCAATGCATACAAAAATGAAACTTTAATATACAATAACGAAACGGTAAATATAAAAAAAAACGACAAATAGGCACATAATAATATGCATCGGCAAAAAACATACTTTTTTTATGATCAAACACAAGCACTATAGGAAAAATCCTTTAAGGCACTCTGGGAGTGGTGCGTGTGCGAATAAAGCGATTCTCGTTGGTTTTGAATCGTTGGAGGTTATATTTGTTGGGAAACACGACCTCGGGAAGGTCGTTCCATAAGGATGAAGTCCTCCAGATGAAAAAATTCTTAAATAATGAAGTATGAGGAGTACTAAGCTTAACCACATATGGATGGGCGGCAGTGGTTCGTCGTGTATTTCTGCTGTTCGCCGCTCTGGGCGGAATTAAGAGGGCTGGGTCAGCTGAGCACTTTCCATGAAATATCTGTAAAAGAGAGTCAAATCCTCAACCTGTCTTCGATGTTCTAGGCTGTCGAGGTTCTTCGTCAGCTTGTGGTCTTCGATCAGAATGGAGGGCTTTCGATGGAATCCAGTAGCCGAAGAGTATGTTTTGGTGCAGAGCTCCAGACATGAGAGCAATACTCTAGTGATGGTCGAATCTGGACTTTGTATAGTATCAAAAGTTGTTAAAGTATGTACAACTTTTTGGTTCGGAAGAGTACACCAAGTTTCTGCTAAGCTATCTTGGCGATTCCTACAACGTGATTATGCCAAGACATATTTGCTCCCAGATTGATGCCCAGTAAATTAATAGATGAAGCCAGTGGAATTGCGTGTCCTGTCATGACTATATCCGGTTCTGTGATGTTAACCTTTTCAGAGAAGACTGTTGCCTGGGTTTTTTTAGCGTTAAATTCCACTTGGTTACGGTCACCTCATGCTAAAATTTCTGCCATGTCTCTATTGAGGTGTGATACTGTACCAGGAAAACAGAAGACCTTACACTAGTTTAATTGAAGACTTTCAAAGCGTGACGCCACAAATGCTATAATGCTAATGAAGGGTGTAAATTGTAAAGTTTTAAGATACTATCTTTGTAGAATGACAAAAATCATTTCGAACACCTTTTGGAAAATTAATTTCTGATAAATTAATGTTACTAAGTTTTAATCCCAATATGTTTTTTTACACCCACAGGCACAAAATTCCGCCCTCAAATTTTGGTCAAGTTTGATATTTTATAACTTTTTTCATCATGTCATGCGATTTTCATGATTTTGTTATCAGTTTGTAGATTAATTTATTGTATTTTTCCTTAATTATTTTATAAAGTAACATTTTTCGATTAGGCTATTATACAGAAGTAAATCAAACTGTTGTTTTTTGTCGTAATTTCAAATCACCCTGTAGGAAAATTGAGGTGCATAATTTTATTTACATACTATTTTTTGTCATCTTTGATGTATTCTAAACATTCAGTTTCTTGATTCATTGCATTATCTCATTGTGTGTATATCATTGGTATTTCTGCCGAAGCACGTACCAATCTTGTTTTTGTTCAGCTCTAATAGCCCACCGTCACATTGAGGAAATCCTCCAAGAAGTTGTTGTTCCATTTGCTCCTTTTATTGGGAACCAATTTACATTAATGCATGATAATGCTAGACCTCACGTTGCACATGTAGTGAACGAATATCTGGATGAAGTTGGACTTCCAAGATTGGAATGGCCCGCATGTAGCCCGGATCTCAACCCAATCGAACATCTTTGGAATCAACTTTTGTTCGTCGTCGACCTGTGTAACCATAAACCTTGCAAGACTTATAACTGGCGCTGACCGAAGAATATCAGGCTATCCCTCAAGAAAGGATAAGTAACCTTATTCGTTCGATATCACGAAGACTGCAAGCTGTCATTGCTGCGAGAGTAGGAAATACACGATATTAAATTGGTTTTGTTAATTAACTTTATGATATGCCTATGTATTTGTTTTTCTTAATGATAATAGGCTTCAAATCAGCGTTTCATTTAAAATTTTGCAGCTCGCAGCAGAAATGGAATAAATCAAAAATCTAAATGTATTCTAAATACATCAAAGATTAGAAGAAACAGTATGTAAATAAAATTATCCTCCTCAATTTTCCTACAGGGTATTTTGAAATTACGATAAAAAACAACAGTTTGATTTGCTCCTGTCTAATATAGCCTAAACGAAAAATATTACTTTATAAAATAATTAGGGAAAAACACAATAAACGGATCTACAAACTTATAACAAAATCATGAAAATCGCATAAAAAATAAAAAAGTTATAAAATATTAAACTTGGCCAAGATATCAGGGTGGCTGAATTTTGTGCCGGCGAGTGTATTTATTCATTTTCTCATACTTACTGTTTGTTATTGTTAATAAATTAACTTGTGTTACGGCTATTATGTAGTGAAATATTAGAAAATAATTTTTAAAATATTCATTTTAGTACATACTGGATTGAACTGTTTTTCAAAATTTATGACGATATCAAAAAAGCAACAATAATTTCTTCCAGTTCGAGCAACTGGCATTCACGTGGATGGAGCGACAGAAACTCGGGGGCTCCTATTCCTCCCATCGAGCCCAATCTGAGAAACACGTCGTGGTGTGCAGCACGAATCTACACGCGGACACTATAATGGATTTTCTTAACGAATTTTACGCACACCCGCTGTTACAAGATTACTATGTAGTGCTGTTATCGCCAATGGAATTGGATACGACGATGCGAATGATTTTGCAGGTAGGTGGTCTAAATGTAAATAAATGGTCGGTAATAACACCTTACGACTACACCGAGAGGCGTTAGCCAAAAAAATATTGCTAGGATTATTTTATCTGAGAATAATATTTTCTACCTGCAACAGCAAAATTGATTTCTTGTGAGTAGCCCGTTTTCCATGTTGACGACGCAACATCGACGATTAGCGCGCAATATCTCCTTAGGCCATCAAAACATTTGCCGGCGTTTCCATAACAACACAACCGAAACACTGCACAATTATAGTGGCATCTGTGACTCGGAAAAAACTCCCCCCCCCCCCCCCCCGTTTTCGAGGATGCTGCACACGATGGCGGCGTCAGAATTTCTCTTTGGGGTTGCGCAACCACTCAAACGGCCAAAAAACACAACCAGAGTGGTTAAACGCGCTTCAAGAGGTTTCCCTGCAGAGAAACACATTTTCCCCCCGTTCTCGAGGATGCTGAGCACGGTGGTAGTGTTGGATATTGCGTCCGACCCCTTCCAATCACTCCACCGACCAATATTCGCCCTCATTATGGAACAACATTACCTTTTAATAAAAAAAAATTTCGAAAAAAAGCGTTTAAAAATTATTTTTTTTAAATTACTTACTGTTTTATGATTTTTTTTATTTAATTGAAATAAAGAAAAATGATGCTGAATGTGCTGATACTTGAAAAGAAAAGATTCACCCCTTTCAGGGGCGAGTATTGGCCGGTGAAGGGGTAGGACGCGATATCTAACACCACCACCGTGCTCAGCATTCTCGAAAATGGGGGGAAAGGTGTTTCTCTGCAGGGAAACCTCTTGAAGCGCGTTTAACCACTCTGGGGGGGTGGTTTTTGGCCGTTTTGAGTTGTTGCGCAAGTCCAAAGAGAAATTCTGACACCGCCATCGTGTTCAGCATCCTGGAAATCGGGGGGGGGTACTCTTGTTCCGGCTGAAAATATTTCGATGTTCGTCTGACTCACAGACGCCACAATTATTATTGCTGGCAACTTGCCAAACGGGTGTTGTACTTGTTGGACAATATACTATTAATTCTGAACCTCGTTTTAAACACGTAAAAAGAACGCATCCGTAGAAAAAGTACAGTGTACGACACGTGAGAATATGACATATTTGTCCCTCGCTTGATTTGCGGCACCCGCCGGCTCGTGCCAGCAAACTTCTGGGCTCGGGAAAAATATGTAATTTTTCTCACTTGTTGTACAATATACTATTCCTGGATATTCTTTATTCTTGTTAAAAGAAACTTGCTATTTTAGAAATATTTACTACTTTATAGTGACAATTAAATAACTATTTAAAAATATTATTTTCTGTCGTCATTCTTTATATATGCTGGAGAAGGAATGCACTTTACTGTCATTAAAACAAAAACGTTATAAAAATTTCTTCATAAAATTTTTTTACTGGCACGGAAAATATCTTGATTGGAAACGACCGTCGTGACTTGTTCGGTTACTCTCGGTCACTTTCGGAGTTTCCGTTTCAGCAAACCAATTTCCTTATACGTTGCGTCAGATCGTATCCATGGCGTCGGTGACAGAGGACAGGCTTCAATCCCATAACGGCAGTGTGCTAAAGGACTTTAATTGCTTTTTCTTTCAGTTTTACGTATCAAAAACAATCCTGTTTTACCTGTTGATATATCGTTTCAATTGATTGTTCTGTGTTGTTCGCTATTTTGAGAAACAAAACAAGAACTTTTAAAAAGTTGTTACAAGTTTTATATTAGTTTTCTGTTATAATAACCTAGGTTTGAGCTCGGTTTGCTATGTTGTATATGAACTGTTAGAACTATAACCAACCTATGATTTATGTTGGTTATATTACCACTTAATTGATACTTCGTTCATATAATTTTCGTTCCTAGTGCTTAATTTGTAATAAATTTATTTTTAAAGATTTAAATGTAAAAATATAAATAACCCTAAACAGGGAAAGGGTATAAATTGTGCTGAATATTGCATACATGGTGTTCCTTAATAACATGCTAATATTTAAGGAGGTTATTCTTGGGTCCATTTTTAGAAAAAAACTTCATAATATATGTCTTAAACATAGTAACTTTTGAGATACAGGGCGTTAAAGATTTTCATGTTTTTTTTAATAATTTCTTAAGGTTAATGACTTAATATGTGACAACTAGACTAGGTAGATAACTGTCAAAACTCTTTATGTTTACAAAACAAAATCTGCTTTTTACCTAGTAGATCCTTTTTAATATTTGTTGATACCTAATTTCATAACATAGTGCCAATGAATGAATTTAATTTTATTATACGGAAACTGTATGTCAAACGACAAAAAATCAAGAGACGACATTTGCTCAGCAAGCAATGAGAATTTCAAAAATAACTTTTATTAAAAAAAAAGAAGTGGCGTACCATACTTTTCTTCAAAGATACATCATAAAATGCCTCTTGATGCATCAAAAGTCTGTACCAAATTTCACAAAAATATATAGAGCAGTATCATAGATTAAGATAAGATTTCTTGAAAATCTTTAACACCCGAAAGTTAAGGCCCTTTGGACATATGGTCATATGAAGTTTTTTCTTTGAAATTGTCCCAAGAATAACCTTAAATATTAGCATGTTATTAAGAAACACCCTGTATATTGTCGACCACATTTTGAATAAAACATTTAAAAAAAGGTACCAAATATAACCTGTTTTTCTATGGGCGTAATAGCAAAGGATCCTTTCAATCGGTCGTAAGGGGCTTTGTACCCCAGTAACGAAGTACGAACAAACTCGAACAAACCCAAGTAACACCAGAGGCTTCAAATAATCAAATATGCTGTGGCAACCAGTTCCGGTTCTTCCACAGGAGCACATGCACACGTGCACCCCCAAAACGAATAAAAAAATATTAATTTATATTCATTGAATATTGTTTATCGTATAAAGTCCGACCCTCCCTAATATTTTATCGTACCATCAACCAAACTGTATATTATAGGTTCTCGATTTGGCAACCTCGCTTGAGGTTAATGACGATTATGACGAGACTTGCTCGCATGTGCGATTAAGTAGGCGGGGCATAATGCAGTTTCTCTGTAGTAACATGTGGCGGGAGACAGCGGGGCTGTGGTGATTTAACATGGGAAAGGCGCACAATTTTAGTGTACGCCGCGCCGTTGTCTGTTCGTGCATCTAGTTAGAAATTCGAGCGTGTATTTTTAATATTTTAATATTATATATTTATTAAGTTAAAATGAATAGTTTGACGGTGGACTATTTAACAAATAACTTAAGCTTTTAGTTTGGAGCAAAAAATTGAAGTGAAGAATGCGGAAGACCTAAACCCGAAATTAATTTAACGCACACCACAAAGGGTAAATCTAGGGACTTTATTAGAAAGTTTAAAAATGAAATATATGAAAAAAAAATGTATAGAGGGTAGGTATTTCAAACTTTAATGAGGCTGTTATTGTTCAATTTTCTACAATTAAGAACCGAAGAACGAACTTTACGTTTAAGCACTATACACACTAAGAAACCTTTTCTAATTTTCCAAAAGTTGTATTTCCTTCTGTAAAATTCAAAAATAAATAAAAATATGTTTTACCTAACGCATTTTCTTATTAGTTCTTTTCTTTCTACATTTAAAACGTCTAGAAAGTAATTGTTTGGTAGTTACACAAAAATAAAATTTTAAAAATAATTTCACCATACTTGTGAACTCCCTCTATTATAGGTCACGAGCCGCCACTGGTGGCAACGGTATTCCAGCTAATTTTAGAGCATTTTAGCTTCTACAGGAAGCTGCCTAGACACTTTTATGACGTCCTTAAAACGCTGTGACACCCGAAATGGTACAACATGTTCCGGCTTTTAAATGGATTTTAAAGCCATATGGCTGCAGAATTTTTTTTAGTTGAAAGTGCGCCAATATAAATGCCAATAAGTGGTTGTTATAAACTTTTTGGTTGGTATGGGCACGCCAATATTTAGATTACTATATGTATAGATTTTGATGGCTGACGAAGCATAATGGCGGTATATTAGTTATTTATAGGCGGTATTATTTATTGGTGTTATTCGAACTTCTCGGACAACAAAATGAATGTGGGAAGGTAGTTTTATCGATAAATATGGCTTCATTTATTTCCTATATTTTAGAAAATTCAATAAATTGTGTAATAATTTAAAATTATATATTTGAAATAAAAATGCATTAAAAATATTCCTGAACACAGTTTGTCTAATTAAAAGTTAGATTTAAGAGCAAAATTATAATTTATCAGTTTTCTTAAAATGGCCGATGTTCTTTTTTATTCTCCTGCCCCAATGTTGTACGAAATAAATGGTCGCCAACATAAGACATTTTTCCTGTCGTTTTGTATAAAAAAATGCCAAATAACAGCTAATTGGAAGCATTATGGACAAGGAAGTATATTATAGTTATTTTGAAGGAATACCTACCACTTTTTGGCTTTGAAAGAATTCTTAAATAATGAAGTTCGAGGAGTACTAAGCTTAACCACATATGGATGGGCGGCAGTAGTTCGTCGTGTATTTCTGCTATTCGTCGCTCTGGGCGGAATTAAGAGGGCAAGGTCAGCCCAGCACCTTCCATGAAAATATCTGTAAAAGAGAGTCAAATCCCCAACCTGTCTTCGATGTTCTAGGCTGTCGAGGTTCTTCGTCTATGATTTACTACATTATTGTATGGTGTTGTTTGTTTTCCATTTGTTAGCAGTAAAGTCAACTTTACAGCTAAATATTATAACCTAATTGCATTGTCCATAAAATAGCTTTTTTTGCCAAAATAATCAGCAACAACAATGATTGCAACAAAAAATTATGACTATTACTTCCAGCTGTAGTTTGGCAATAAAAATAGCATTTAAATATAATATTTAGCACAGTTTGAAAGCAAACTAGTAACGTTGGAAAATTTAGTTGTAAAATTATGCCGCTTTAAGATTATTACATATGCAAGAGAAAATCAAAAAGCTGCAGATTTTAAGGCCGGATTACAGCAATGTGGGGTTCTCTCAACGTTATCCTTGATCATGATTAGCTTTAAAAAACTTTTTGGACAATCCGTGTTATTTGAGTAGACAAAAGAACTTTTCTTTGCTCTAACTGTAGGATAATATTTATAAAGCGACTTTACCATTAGAGCAATAATATATCCAGAAAAATCAATTTTACTGTAACAACTAAATTTTTTGCTTCCCTATATAAATATTTTTTTGCTATCGTAGTTAAAATTTTTATAACTATACACTCTAAAAAATGGTCTAGTTTAGGATACCAAGATCTTAGTCTCAATAACAAGAAAATTTAGTGAAATTGGCGATAAGAGGAAATTTAGTATCGAATGCCTAATTATCGGATAACTAACTCTTTTTAAGTCAACCAAGTACTTCTAGTAGCCGAAAGAATAAATATTTATGATAACCAATATAGTTAGTTATTAGGAGCAACATCATATTGTTGATTCAACAATTATGTTTGTTAATTATTACCTATTTTATTGTTAAAAATATATATACCAATATATGGAAAAATTATTACTTTTCCAGTCCACCCGATGATACCTTATACAATAAGGGCGTATTTAGTCTACACAGTAGCACTTTAAAATACCATTTCAGATTGAATGGTACTACCAAGAAAAGGGAGCCTTTTCCATTGATAGGATGTAACCACCTGCAAACCGGTATCGAACTCTTTAATTCTCGTCAGTACAGTGAAAGTGTACATCTAATACTTCACGACGTATTATCAACGGTATTCGAGAAAATACCTATCTCCTAGCAACAAATTGCGGCAGTTGGTGTGACGTCAGGTCTCACAACGTACCTACTTATTACTACTATATCTGGCCAATAACAATAACTAAGTAAATTAGTACAGTGAGCTAATTAATAAAAAACTGTTGGTTTCAACATGATAATGTAGTTATGTTAACTAAGAAGTAGTTAAAAATATGAGTTAGTTCTATTAACTAGATCATCTTATTCGTCGTAATTCAGTTAAAACGAAAATTTGTTTTGCTAACTAAAAATTTCTTTTTTTTACATGTGCCCCGAAAGTGCCTTTTTTCATGCATGTTCTCTTCACCGAAAGTGGCGTTTTCCAAGAGAGCGGGCGGGAAAGATTTTTCCCGCCCGCTTCGAGTCACCATGTGCTCATAAATAAATAAAACCAGAATTGTCGGTGCGGGATTTGAACCCGCGACCCTCAGATCACAAGGCGTACGCTATACCACTAGGCCACCGAGCCTATTTGTCAAAAATTAAAAAATAGATATTTACATTCTCCATGCGCTAGTGTTTTCATGTCATGTAGACAGGAAAACTGTCTGAAGAATTTCTTTATTTATTTGGCATGAAAGCTTCGGAGCGCTTCTAAAAAAAAATACGGTACATATCTCGGGCCGTCGGAGGCTTTTCCGCATCTCGTCCGTAAAAGCCTCTTTTCGGCCCTTGTGCTATGTGCTATATGCTATTACATAAGCAAAAACTTTAACAGCAAAATAAAATTAGTATTAGATACCAATGCATTTTTTAGAGTGTAGTAAAAATCTTCTCTCAGTGCACACATAGATTTTTCCCGTTTTGATACGTCGTTTCAAATCGCGGCGGTACGAATTAATGAAAACTAATTAAGTTTGTGGGAGCCTTAAGAGTTAGGATCGGTAAAAACATCGCCTTAGTAACAAAATTAATTAATTCGACATTCGCAACTTTATATAACTACTACTAAGAATATATCGCATACGGATAACAAGCCATTGTCTCAAGTTCTAAATTTCTATTTTAAAGCCATGCTAATGGTTCACTTCGTCAGAATTTTAGTTTAAATCGAAATTGATTTTCGCTATCGCGATAGTTTGCAAACTGGCGTTTCCGGGTAATTTTCGCCAAGTGCCTGTGGAAATGAATTAAAAGTGGTAATAAAATGGCGAACGAAGTGAAATAAGACATTTTTCAGTTAAGTAACATTTGCATAGTGACGTCCCATGTGGTATTTATCTAAATTTCCGAATATTAGCTGTTTTGTGAACTCACAAATTATCATGATATTTTTGTAACGCATACCATCGATTTTCAAACAAGTCTGCTAATAAGAAAGACGACATTTCAATTCTGGAAACTATTATAACCCCTAATCTTACATTACTGTGCAAGATAAGGGATGCTCGGGCCAGCTTGTAGCTCATCGTGGCATATGGGGGTGGGTCGATCAGCACTTTTACAGATTCGCGATACTTACCCTCTAGACACCTACAGATTCCAGATTACCAGTAGAGATTTGGGTTAAGGCGCCACTAACAGCTTAAAGTAAGAATTTAAATCTGAAATCTGCAGTGTACACCCCTGTTAGTGGGTGCGCCTGAAGCTAGAGGGCTAGTACTCCTGGGGATAAATAGAACGTATTCTTTGGTAAACGTTAATTTAATAAAGTAATTAAATTAAAAGTAAAACAATAAAAATTCACTTCTAGTTAGCCATAGAAAGTGTGTTATATCACACGCGTGTGTCAACTCTAGAGTTGAAATATTATATTTCAATGTATATAATACCCGAATAAACCCCTCTCGGAGTAAATTGGGACATTGGATGGGATAAAGGGCACATTAAAGAAATTACATATCTTTGTCACCTTTTTGTGGGGATCATTATGGTTTTTTTATAATAAATATAAAAAATGGTAGCAGAAAATTGTTAGATGGTAACCCATGAAACATACAGGTCGACAAGTGAGTTTATGTCTCCAACGTATCGGTAAGGGAGAAGCAATATCTCTTAAAACATGGCGGACTCATGGGCGTGCTATAATTATTTTAATAATGTAATAAAAATAGGAAAGTCATCAATAATTGTATTTCATGTTTGAAGGTAGGTAATTATTTTTATCAAGGTTTAAATAATTACGTTTTACAGGATGCCATTCTTTCAGCATGAAAAAAACAGCTACATAGTTAATCGATTAATGACGATTTTTCATTTTCATACATTTGATTTCACCATGAACCTCCAAATTTGGATGGAAAACTGAAAGTTTGGTTTTTTTAAGGTTGGAACCACTTTTAGTTCTAAATAAAACTTTTATTCGGGTTTGGAGATGGAGAGGAGATGACAACAATTGATCCGGATTATTTTCTTTCCTTTCAGTATCTTCTTTATGAATGTTTTTTACTGCGCCCACGCTTACTCCCGTATAAATTGCAACCCTTTCTAGCTTTCACTTAAGTGGCAATTTAAATGCTTTAATTTGTGATTCCTCTTCACATAGCCTGTATACATTGGCAATCACTTCATGGGTTCGACTATGAATGGTTTTACCACGAGTATCACAGTTTTGAAACAACGAACACTTTTTAAAAAACTCAGTTTAATACAATACTATATATCTAATAACTCTTGCCCTTCCTATCACTATACGCAACTGGATGAAGCATATCGGACATCGCCGAATAACCAAGCCAGCACAATGGGCGTGTCAATAGACGCGTGTCGTCATCCTCTGTCTGGGATATAACCTATCAAATTAGCCCTAGCCATCTGTTACCCATGGTTACCGTTGATACTACACTATGTTTCCTTTTTTTTTAGATTAGGAGTACTTTAACAAAAAAATATTTTATATTACAATTAAATATTAAAATAAATAGTACGAGAAGAACGTTTTAAGAATATTGAAACAATGATAGAATCAATTGACAAATTAACGACATAATCCCTCTCTATAAATATTGACGTTAGGTTATGAATTTTATAATTTTCTTGTAACCATATGTATTTATTTAATGTTAAGATTAATTTATTTTGTTTTTTTGTATATGTTAAAGTTAAAAAATAAACTGTTCGGCTCCTTGAACTTTAATAGTCAAAGATAATTTTTACACGTAGAAGAACCAAGAATTGATAGCAGTGCAGCGGAAAGAATACATTCATTTTGCTTGCTTTAATTAATACCTAAAAAATGTTAAGAAGTAAAAGAAGTTCTTATGATTAAACAATCCACTACGTTGAAAAGGTGAAACAGCGTCTGAATAGTATTAATCTAATTAACAAATCAGAAACTATAAAAATGTGTACACACAATACATAGTAATTAGCGTAAGCAAATAAGAGTGAGAATAGCTATTATTTTTATTTACAAACAGGTAAGTAAGCGAAAGTGTTGGGAACTGTATTTGTGGTTGTAGGAAAAATTATGTACATTATTTGTGTGAAAGTGACTTTCTCAAACTCGGCGGATTTCCGCACTCGGCTAGTGCCACGTGCTAAACACCTCCTTTTTATTTAATTATCTGTTATATCCATGGATCAGTGACAGTTCTTCCACAGGAACGCATGCGCATGTGCACCACCAAAACGAATAAAAAAATATTTATTTATATTCATTGAATATTATTTATCGTATAAAGTCCGACCCTCTCTAATTTTATCCTACAGTCAATCCAAACTGTATATTATAAGCTCTCGATTCATCCGGCAAGGATAATGACGCGAATGACGTGATATACTCGCATATGCGAATAAGTGGGCGGGGCATAATGCAGTTTCTCTGTAGTAACAGGTGGCGGGGAATAGCGGGGCTATGGCGATTTAACATGGAAAAGGCGCACAATTTTAGTGTGCGCCGCGCTGTTGTCTGTTCGTGCATGTGTTTAGAAATTCGAGCGTATATGTTTTAATATTTCAATATTATATATTTATTAAGTTAAAATGAATTGTTTGACAGTGGATTATTTAAAAAATAACTTTAGATCTTTGAGTTTGAAGGAAAAAATTGAGGTGAAGAATGCGGAAGACCTCAAGGCATGTTTTAGTGATTTTTTACTGCTATCTTTATTGAATTTTTGCTGCGTATCCATGTCTTTTAAACAGCTCTATTTTTTTAATATTTTTTCTGACTCTGATCATTTTAAAGCATTTTTAGGTATCAGTCATCACAGGTTTTTAAATTACTAAATAATTAGAAAATTTCTGGATCCATTTGATGTTTACTGGGTATCCAAATAAAAGGTCTGCGTATCCAAATGGTTACTCAAAAGTACGTTGAAAGATGCCTTGGAACACCTAAACCCGAAATTAATTTAACGCAGACCACAAAGGGTAAATCTAGGGATTTTATTAGAAAGTTTAAAAATGAAATATACGAAAAAAATAACTGGATTTGTGGATGCAGCACAACTAACCATTTGTTTTGTTCTTCCTGTTTGTTGTTTGGTCGCGGCGTTGCGGAACCTGCCTGGACAAAAAATGGAATAGCCGCCTTGGGGCATGTAACACAAAAATTTTTTTTAAATTAAAACACTCAAGCTCATATCAATGGTCAGTTAGAGATACAGCTGTTGTTTAAAATAATTTCACGATACTTGTGAATCGGGTCTATCATAGGTCATGAGCCGCCACTGCCATGGATATGTATATTACAGGTTACATTGTTAATTGACAAGCATTAAGAGCGATAAATTACCGTCTAAGACGAAATCTTTCACTTTATTTATAAACGCCACAAATCCCTGCTCATTTATTACGACGACCTAAATTATTAATTCGAAAGAAAATTATTAATTACATTTTTCCTTCTAATTTATTTTAGCCGTACTTGCATTTTGCTTTGTGAATTGTCTTAAAAATTTCCCTCTTAGTGAAAGTTTATTAAGTACCTTCATACAAAAGATAAGGCGAGAAATTCCATAGAAATTAAATAAATGTCATGATGAGTATTTTAATTAATTTTACGAGCGTATTAAATGCTAATAAGTACCTTTCTCTTTCATCCGATATTATCATAACTATAATTATCTTCAGTAACATAACGATATGTTGAATAAAAATAATTTAATTTCCCTTGAAAACGTTTAAGGGTCAAAATTTTTTCACAGGCAACTTTTAGTAAATCGGAATTTAATAATAAATAATCTCAAAATCACCTGTTAATTTTTTAATAGGTTTCTTATAGTATCTAATTAGAGGAATTATACAGGGTCCGCAAAAGAAGTGTGGAAAGAAGATTAAATCATCATCGAAGAACTTATCAACAATACTAAAACAGCTTGAGATATTGGCTTAAAAGTGGCATGTTTTAAAAATATTTTACATTATACAGGATTGCCCAAAGAAGTGTCACAGCATAAAGTTATATTTTTTTAAATGGGACATCCAGTATTTTATTGCATATTTAGGTTCGTATTACTATCGTTTATAAGTGCCTCAAGTTTTATTTAATTTGGTTTCGTAGTTTCGGAGAAATAAATTAAAAACTAAAAAAAAAAGTTTTGCAGTCCTGAATAAAAAAATCAAAAAAAATAATCCGGGACTATTTTTTTTACCTCGGCGTTGAGTGAAATTTATAACAAGAGGTCTAGAGATACTATGAATGTAATTGCGTTTATTTATTTTATACAGGATGTTCATAATAAGCTTTCAAAAACCTCACATTCTAAAATAATTTTTCTCAAGTTTTTCAATATTATATTATATTTTTATATATTATTTAGCTATTTGACGTAGAATTCATAGAAATTTTTTTTTGTAATACAAGCATATAAGTTATATCCAGCCGTTTTCGAAATAATAATTGTAAATATCATAAATTATGTTGTTTAAATAGAGTTTTTATTGGGAAATTTTGTTATAGGCGACTAGACTAATAATTGTAAACTAAAGTAAATATTCAAAATAGCTTCCTTTTACTCTTAGAGTTTACCGTATTTTAGTTATTTCGATATAAATTTTAAAAGCCTACATTTTTGCTACTTTTAATTATTTAATTTTATTTTTTATTCTCAATCGAGTTGCCATGATTCTTTTGTGTTTAGATTGTCACTATGACAGCCAAACTTACACAAAATGTCGAATTTTACAACTTTAGAAATGGGAAATATGATTTTTATACTGGGTGAATGTGCAAGAAATTGCCTCCTCGCGAGCCTAGTGTATGCTGAAAGATATCCAGATATTGAGTGAAAGCCGAGACCAGAAACCTTCGAGAAGTTGTAACAAAGATTTGTAGCAACAGGAAGCGTTACGTACACAAAAAGGATGATAATCATTAAACCCGTTATTAATGAAGAAAATGAATTAATTATTGAATTGAATTATTCCTTGCTGAGCAAATGTCGTCTCTTGATTTTTTGTTGTTTGACGTACAGTTTTCATATAAAAAAATTAAATTCATTCATTTGAAATCCATTATGAAATTAGGTATTAGCAAAGATTAAAAAGGATCTAGTATGTAAGAAGCAGATGTTGATTTGTAAACATAAACAGTTTTGACAGTTGTCTACCTAGTTTAGTTGACACGTATTAAGTCATTAACAAATTATTAAAAAAATGTGAATGATACACCAGTGTATCTCAAAAGTTAAGACGTTTAGGACATATGTTCATTAAGTTCGTTTCTGAAAATAGACCCAAGAATAACCTCCTTAAATATTAGCATAATATTAAGAAACACCCTGTATATTATAAAAATGTCAGAAATAATTTATAGTATATTAGTAAGTTGCAAAACTTAGGTAAATTAAAATGTCAAGGCAAAATACATGTTTATTGCAATTCCTAAACATTGTGGTTAGCGATTATACAGGATCCGCCAACGAAGCGGAGACGGAAGATTAAATCATTATCGAAAAACTTATAAAAAATATTAAAAAGCTTGAGGTATGGGATTAAAAGCGGTATTTTTTAAAAATATTTTGCATTATACACTGTGAAAAAATAAAGTTATATTTTTTTTAATGGGACACCCAGTATTTTATTGGATATTTATTTATTGGTATTGGTGTCTGTCATATTGGACTAATTTCATTTAATTTGGGTCTGTAAATAACTAAAATTTGAAAAAAAAGTTTTCATTGTGGAAAAGAAAATCAAAAAAGCCCATCCGAAACTATTTTTTTAACCTCGATATTGGGTGAGATTTATGACAGGAAATACTATGAACCTAATAGCGTTTACAGTGAACCGAAAAATGTAACTGACCAGCGCCAACAAAATACAACACTGAAAATGTTATCTTAAACAAATGTCTTGATAATATTTTTTTTTGGCTACAAAAAATGGTATCCTTTTAACTGATAAACATAAATAAACATTTGGAAAAAAATTCATTCCTGAAATTATCTTAACATGCCAAAATCAGAGTGATGCAAAACTTTTGAATCAATGTGTATTATTAACCACTATTAATTAACCGTTGTGCTAGTATTTCCCTTAAATGTTAAGGGATTTATTTTTAAAGAACGTGTTTAGATCATGATGGAAGATATTTTCAACATTTACTACAGTTTAGAATTATTGGTCTAGGCCAGGGGTCGGCAACCTTTTGAGACGGAAGAGCCAAAAGTTATAATTTACACAATTTCTCAGTTTTTAAAGAGCCACTAACGGCCGCAATTTGATATCGAAAGAGACACAACCTGACATCGAAAGAGCCGTAGGTTGCCGACCCCTGATCACAGCTAAAGCACTGGTGAGGACGCCAAATTGTCGAATTAAAACCTACATAGAAACATCCGACGACGGCGTCATTCGAGAGATTCCGACGGACTGACGACAGTAACGACGCGCGTCACGGGGGAGGGGTGCGGTAAAAAGCGAGTACAAGTGGCTGAGAGATAGACTCGGTCCCTAATCCTCGTTAATCGATTCAGAACGAATTTTTAATGTTTTTCTTTCGATAAAATAAATAATATTTGCATATAGAACTAAAGAGCCGTAGCTTCACGTCTAAAGAGCCGCATGCGGCTCACGAGCCGCTGGTTGCCAACCCCTAGTCTAGGCGCTAATGTTGTTAAACAACATAATTTATGAAATTAGGAATTATTTCGGTAACGGATGGAAATAACTTGGATGCTTGTATTAGAAAAAATATTGCTTATGAAGTCTACAGGGTGTTTGAAAATCTGGAGAAAAATTATTTTGTTTCTGAAAGCTTATTATGAACACCGCGTATAAAATAGATGAACGCTATTAAAATCATAGTCTCTCTATACCTCTTGTCATAAATCTCACTCAATGCCGAGGTTAAAAAAATAATTTCGGATTACTTTCAAGATTTTTTCTTTCAGTACTGCAAAACTTTTTTTCAGTTTTCAATTTATTGCTCGTAAACTATAGAATCAAATGAAATAAAATTTTAGGCAATTCTAAAGGACACTAATACGAACCTAAATATGAAGTAAAATACTGGGAGTCCCATTTACAAAAAAATAACTTTGTAATCACACTTTTTGGGCCACCTTGCATAATATAAAATATTTTTAAAACATGCCGCTTTTAATCCCAGACTTCAAGCGGTTCTAGTATTTTTGTAAATTGACCCTGTATTATAAAATAAAGCCTGCATTTTTATCTTGCCGGCTCAGCAAATGTTTATTTAGTAATTTTTTCCGAGAATTTATGCAGAATATTCCAGTAAAATTTACTTAATTTGACGATTAAATAAAACCATTTTAATTAGCTTTACGAGTTTGTAATGTTAATTAGTACCTTTCCTTGTAGTAATCAAGCTAAACTAACCGAATTATATTTATCTTAGAAGTGGTGCTTTTAAATCTCAGTATTTTCAAAATAAAAATAATTTATTTTCCAATCACGTGTAATCTACAGGGTGTTCCTTAGTGACGTGCTAGTATTTCAGAGTGATTTCTTCGATAATTTTGTCAAGAAAAGTTTATATGTACATAGAGTCCGCAACCGCTTAAATTTCTGGCTACAGAGTGTTAAAATTTTCTTTTTATCGTAATTTTTTTATATCTCCACAAGCACTTTAGATATTATTTTCAGTTTTGACATATCTTAATAGAATATAAGACTACATATTTTAGTTAAGAACATAATTATATCGATACACCAGTGGCGTCACTAGTAATCGCGATTTTTCTATAACGTTGTGAAACGAGATTGCTATTTTTTGATATCAGTGAAATTAAAGCGTGACGTGATCACGGTTTATAAAATTTTTGTCACTGCTAAGCGAGATATTAACTAGATAATATACGTAAGAGAGTATTGCGCGCGTCGTAAAATAACTAGTGGGTGATTGTCGATGGATTTAAATCATTTATTATGTATACTACTTTACTACTAAAAGAACTGTAACAAAAGAGAACTAAAATCTGTAAAAAATATTACACAACATTGATAACAATCAAAAGAAAACGTTATTTCTACCTAGATTAAAGTAGAATTACATATACCTTTTAAAAAAACTATGATGACCTAAGCACTGTGTACTTTACAACAAACTATTTGTTCATGCAAATACGCATGGTTTCTTAAAGTTACATACGTACTGAAAAGTGATTTGTTTAATAAACTGTGATCACATCACGCTCACCACTAGTCCCTAGTAGTTCCCCAGCGATCCCTGTATATCTGCGGCTTAACCAAGAATTTATAATCTATGATTGGCATCTGACCAACGGTAAGCGAGATATGCCTTTGATCTTAAATAACCTGTATGTATAAAAACCCGAACAAACAAAGCCTTTGTTGTGTTAGTTATTTTAAAATGTTTTCTATTTATGCTAGAATATAAAAGTTAAAGCCAAAGTTCACTTTACTTGACTCAAAATTCTCACTGTCAAAGGGAAATTTTCTAGAAATTCTCGGACGTATTTATTATGCGAAAATAAAGTGCATAATAAAATGAAATACGGAGAGAAGACGTTAAAGAAATTTAAAACTTTATATTAGAAATTAGATTTTATCGGTAGTAAACTGCGCTTTAAAACGTTCGATAAATACTTTTTTAAGGGTCAACAATTCGGAAATGGCTTGACGGATTTGAAAATGGTTTGTAGGTATCGAAACTTTGTTCAGTGAGTGAAGATTTTTACTATCGATATAAAATTTTTAACTAAGATAACAAAAAAAAATACTTACATAGGGGACAAGGGGACAATGAACAAAATAGCTGTGACAGTAAATTTTATTTTGCTGGGTATATCATTGCTGTAGTAGGAAGGTCGCTTTATCAATATCATCCTATAGTTATAACAAAGGAAAGTTCTTATGATTATAAAGCCACTTACCACCGATTGACAAGATACTTTGCTGGGACAATAAAGATATTTTGTTACGCCCAGAAAAATACAGATTATGCAAAATACAGATTATGCTTGGTAACTTCTTTAAGTGTTTTATTTAAAATATATTCTACAATACAGGGAGTTATGGAAATTAAGTATTATATTTAAATTGGTGACTCCTAGGGTGTCCTAGAGAAAGTCTACATACTTTTTTTTTAATCGAATATCTAAATACTAAGGTAAAACCCCTTTTTACCCACATACTGTCGCGCCGTTCCATCCGGATTCAGTTAGCAACAATATGGGTCACTTGAGTATACTAACAGTGTTGTCAGATCACACCGCGTGTCTCGCCCTTACTTGAATACTGGCGGCGCGCCCTTCATACTTCAGTACGCTTCGTTACTTTGGACGTCGAGCGTCGAGGGTTCCACGTGCTTGACGTATATGAATTTTAAACGTTTTGTTAATTGTATTGCCCGATTTTTTTTTTGTTGTGAAATAATTCATAATAAGAAATGTTGTGATGTGATTTCAAATTTGTGTGATATTACCTTTTGTGTGTTTTGTTGCAAAACATACTTTTTGTGTTTTATTTTTTTATGGAATTTAATTATAAAACGGATTATAAGATCGAAGGTAAGAGACTATGTTCCTTAAAATTGTAGCATTTTTTTTCTAAAAAGTTTGTAAAAGAAGTGATAACGCGGGTCAAAGACGTTTTGTTGTCAAAAACTGCGTTTACAATTCTGTGTTGCAATATATGACAACACCGCCTCAATAAACTATTGATTGCGAACGTCCTCAGTAACTGTCACGTAAATTTTCAGATTTCATATAAAGTGTATATTTCGTACAATAATTCAAAGCACCATTTCAGGTTATTTTTCTTCAATTTATTTTCATCTCAGGATTTGCCAGTGTAAATATAATAAGTTATTTCCATAACATCCTGTATATACAAAATTCGGCACAATATACAGTTTCCCTTCTTCACATTTAAATCTTTAAAAATACAATTTAAGTAACCGAAAATTATATGAACGAAGTTTGAATTAACAACCAATATACAATAATAATACTAGCTATATACTGACAATATAAATGATAGGTTGGTTATCTCAGAAACCAGTGAAGATATATGGGTGTAGGAAATTATTAATAAAAGTTAATTGGATAATTATTTTTTAATTTAAAAGATCGGAATTCATTATAGCGAATTTCAAAGAATTTTTTTTGGTTCCCCTGATATTTTAATAGCCCACTCACCATGAGTGACCGTTTTTAATTTAACAAATTTTTTAGAAAGTTTATTTAGTACCTATTTATATATTTATTGAATTTAGACAGATATTTTGGAAAATAGGAAACTTACTGTAAAAATTAACTACCTCAAATCAGAATAATTTACCCGAGAGCAATGAGTCCCCAAGGATCGCCCCTGTCACTAATACTCTACAACATATGGTGCTAGGATTTACCAGATCATATCACAAACATGGACCAAAACAATTACGTCCGTTTTTTGCCGACGATAGGATCCTAATAACGCATGCAGAAATAAGTATAAAAACCACGGCCAATTTACAAAGACTAATAAGAAACACAGAAAGAAGCTTTGTTACGAAACTGACGCCTGATTCCAAACCCATATAAATCGCGATATAATCTGTTTCATCATTCAATCCAAGCCACTTCGCCTCACGATTAAACCAAAACAACAGCAATATATCTGGATATGGAGATTGATGACAAGCTGAATTTCAATAAACATACAAAATACAGTTAAAAGCAAAACCATCAGCCGAGCTAGAAATTTCCGTTCACTCACCTACAAAAACCAGGGCATAAACACAAGAACAGCAGTGATTATTATTTATAAATCGATCTGCAGACCCATCTTGGAGTACAGGCATAAAGTGTTGTGTGTGTTGCCAAATCTAAGCCCTCCAGCAATGAAGAAAAGAACATCACATTCGCAGAAACTTTAGCTTTACGTGCTATAACCAAAATCAGACACCCACATAATCCATTTCACTAATCCAGTAACAAACTTTTATATAGAAAAACATTTACAACCTATTAAACAATTAAACAAAGAATCAAACAGCTTATACAAAATTTGCAAAAAAGCAACATAATATGGAAACAATTGAACCTCATTGCAGAAGAATAGAAGGCAGATAGTCCAAATACAAATTTCCAAATCAATTAATGTTTGAAATCTTCCTAGATATGATCCTGTTTCTTGTTTGTAATGTAGACTTTTTTGTGTTTCCATACACAAATTGGTTGCATGATTGTCTAGCTTTCTTAAGGACCACTCTCTCCAAATGGCGATTGACGGATTTCTCTCAGAAACGTTCACCATCAATACCCGGTGTTCCTCAAGGATCCATATTGTCTACCACCTTCTTCTTACTCTAAATTAACGATAGCACACTTGTCTCATTTTTCTCTTTGAATGCACAAACATCGACTGCCGACGCACATCTTCATAGACACGTATCACGCCTCAATAAATATCTGGAAGAAACTTTGGCTTGGGGTGACAGTAACCAAGTTGAATTTAACGCTAAGAAAACCCAGGTAGCAGTTTTCTGTAATAAGGTTAACCATTACAAAACCGGATATAGTCATGGCAGGATACGCAATTCTACTGGCTTCATCTATGAATTTGCTGGGCGTCAATCTGGGAGGAAACATGTCTTGGCATAATCACGTTGTGGCAATCGCCAACATTTGTTGTGCACACCGTAACAACTTTTGATTATATACAAAAAGCCCAGATTCGACCATCACTAGAGTATACTGGTCTCATGTCTGAAGTTCTGCACCCAAACCTACTCTTAGGCTATGGATATCGAAGACAGGATAGTGATTCCATAGAAAGGAGCGCCATTCGTCTGATTGGAGACCACGAGCTGACGAAGAGCATCGACAGCCTAGAACATCGAAAACAGGTTGGGGATTTGACTCTCTTTTATAGATAGAATCCATGGAAAATGATCGGCTGACCTTGCCCTCTTAATTCCGTCCAGAGCGGCGAATAGCAGATCGTGTTTCCCAACGAATATAACCTACAACAATTCAAAGTTAAAAAACTATTGTTATTTTTAGTGTTTCACCTGTAGAGGACGACACATTTATCCATATTTATTGTTTACATCTTTGAACAATATGTTTACTTTATTTATATTTTATGCTTGCTAAGGAATTTATTAATTCCTTATTACTGTTTTTTGAAGGCGGTTCCGAGATTATTTTTCGTCTAATTGGTCTTACCAACTATTTTTCTCGTTTAATATTGACAATAGAAAAAAATTGATTAGCAAACAAATTCAGTGACAATATAATTTATTATTTTTTGGATATATCGCGTGTGTGAAAATATGGGCACCATATGGAAAAGTTTTTTATTTGTGATTTTAGGAAAAAACTATTCCTCATAAAAATTCCTCTTACCTTAAAAACATATAATCCCCGAAAAGAATCACAAATATATCGTACAGTGTGGTCAAAAAATAAGAAAATTTGCTAGAATGCTACGTGTAAAGTAACATTAATTTACATGGTACAAAAAAATTTATTATAATTAACGTAATTAAAATATAAAATAACAGATAAGAAAAAATAATTTTATCTATTTTTTCTTGCCGAAAATATGGAATACATCATTATTTCTAAAAGTAATGTAATGTATTTTTAAAAGTACAAGACATCAAAACACATATTATGAAATAATCAAGCGTCAATACAAAAGTCCATGTGATTCGTAAATTAACAAACTAATTGATTCAGCCGATACTTGTTGGAAATCCATAACTAATCTTAACTTAATCAAGAAAAAGTTGTAATTGCGCTTATTGTGGGTAAAATCTATAAATGATTTAAAAAGCACAAGTACGCAACCCTTTTTTTATGATCAAATGCAAGTACCTTTAAGACACTCTGGGAGTGGTGCGTGTGCGAATAAAGCGATTCACGTTGGTTTTGAATCGTTGTAGGCTATATTCGTTGGGAAAACTACTTCGGGAAGGTCGTTCCATAAGGATGAAGTCCTCCAGATGAAAGAATTCTTAAATAATGAAGTTCGAGGAGTACTAATCTTAACCACATATGGATGGGCGGTAGTGGTTCGCCGTGTATTTCTGCTATTCGCCGCTCTGGGCAATATTAAGAGAGCAAGATCAGCTGAGCACTTTCAATGAAAATATCTGTAAAAGAGAGTTAAATCCCCAACCTGTCTTTGATGTTCCAGGCTGTCGAGCCTCTTTGTCAACTCGTGGTCTTCGATCAGACCAATGGCCCTTCTCTCGATGGAATCCAGAGAGAGCAGTATTCTAGTGATGGTCGTGTATAACTTTTTGGTCCGGAAGAGTTCACCAAGTTCCTGAAAAGCTATCTTGGCGATTGCCGCAACGTGGTTATGCCAAGACATATTTCCTCCCAGATTGACGACCAGCAAATTAATAGATGAAGTCAGTGGGATTGCGTGTCCGCCCTTGACTATATCCGGTTCTGTAATGTTAATGCTCGGGTTTATATTCAAATATAAAATTTCTGTCGCTGCCCTTCTCCTCCTTCGAACTCATCCTTAGACGCGTTTCGCAGTATCATGACTCGTTGATAAGGCTAAAGTCTGACAAAGGGAGAAGAATGTTTGCAACGCTATCAAATGCCCAGAATTAATGTCTACGGCAGTATAAAACTTGCCGTGACATCTCGTGGTGTACTTACCAACCCAAAGCAGTATCTTAGAAAAGATCAGATGCACTGGGTGGTTGTTACTAATTGACGGACCAACTATGCCAGCCTGGCGAATTCAACATTCAAGAAGTGATCTATTTCACATTGGTTGAGGTAAAATAAAAGAAATATTGGTCTGTCTAAACCACAACCACAATTATACTGCCGTAGACAGTCATTCCGAGCACTTGTCAGGATTACAAAAATCCTTCTTCTTTTCTCAGACTGTAGCCTTACTGACGAGCCGTGATAGGGCGAAACGCGTCTAATGATGAGTTTGACAAAAGTATAGACCTTTATTTATTTTACAAATATGTTAGGTTGTAGTTACATGTTTAACAATACAAGCTAACAATTTCGCATGCAATTGCAATAAAATAAAGAAATATTTGTTAAAAACTAGATGACGAACAGTTTATCGCGTATACTTATTTAATACATACAAATAAATTCTAAAATAAATACACACGACATTCGTTCTTTCGTTATGTCTTATCGTATGCATTTCTTTCTTACAGGTTCCTATCTGGGCGCAAAGGGTCATATACATCCAAGGGTCATGCTTGAAAGATGGCGATCTAGCCCGAGCTAGAATGAACGAGGCGGAAGCTTGTTTTATTCTTGCCGCAAGGAATTACGCCGATAAGACTGCAGCAGTAAGTATATCTAATTTGGAATCTCTTAAAAGCTTAGAGTGGTATAACTACACTACCCGACACAATATTACACCACTCAAGATCTCGGCTAAGTATGATGTTTTGGAACTTATATCCGAATATCATAAATTTTTAACCAGTTTGTAACTTAATTTATTGTCATTATTCTGTCTTCTTTTAAGAGTACTTTTCAGTGGACCACGTGGTCCGATTTGGGATTTCGCCCCGGAAGAGCGTAAATCAGTGTTATTGAATAATCAGACATCATATATATATATAAACAGTATATTGCTAATACCATCTGCAATTATGTCCCCGCTATGGGCATCGAAGGGGCCGTTGTGAGTTTACGCAGTTCGGAAATTTCCTTGTGAAAGTAAACATTTGACAGGACCGGATTTCAACTTTTTTAATGTAAATTTCACTGGTTAGTTAGGAAAAATATTGCAATCAAAATTTCGATTAGTTCGATTTAGGACAGGGTTCCATGCATACGATTTCTGACGATATGATGATCCGACGCTGTCCTGATTGGTGTAAACTTTTGGTGCCAAATTCCGTCCGAATATTTGTAACAATCGATACTATTAGCTTTATTTTAACTTTCATCTGACGTGGTATGTTTCTTAACCTCACTTTTTTCTAAACCAAAAATTAAGAATGAATCTAATCTATTTTGGGAATTATTATCAGCTACTAATGCACCAAATTAAAAATACATTAATTTTGAGGTTAGGTAGTGACCACATATACAGCGTGTCTTCGGAAGTTCTTACCAAATGGGAAACTTTTTAATTATTAACTCTACGAAAAAAAGTGCCTCTTCCTAAAAAGTCCTGCTTGGTGAGAAAATGAATTTGCACAAGATTATTTGTATGTTCTTGTGGCTTCAAAAAGTACCGGGTTTAAAATTTATAAAAGACGTCGGCTATATTTACAAAACTAAAAACTTGGAGAGTGCATGTTTAAACGCTAACAGACTATAACAATTACACAATAAAAACTCTACTTAAGAGAACTACTTTTATGACGGATAAAAATTAGTTCACTAATTTCTATGAGGTGGCCAATTTCTAATTTCCCAATAACAAAAAAAACTAAATGACTCCAAAAATAATCTAGGTCTCCACATGGCCCCCGTATTTTTGCATACAAATGATTGTCCTTCTAGAAAACTCTGACACAGCGTTTCTGATCATATGAGGAGTAACTAGCCGGATACACTGCCTTATAGTTTATTCTAGGTGATCAATATCACGGAATGGTCTGTGCTTGTACACCAATTGCTTCAAATGACCCCACAAGAAAAAATCTAGCGGTGTAATGTCCGGTGACCTAGGTGGCCAGGGTACTTCTGAACGGCGTCCTATCCATCTTTGTGGAAAAGTTCCATCCAAATATTCGTTGACCCTGGCTGCGCTGTGACAAGGAGCTCCATCATGCTGATACCAAACAGCCTGTCGCGCGTTTAATGGCAGGCCGTTAATAAATATAAAAATTTCGGTTCTTAGGAAATTTAAGTAAATCTCACTATTAAGATTTTGATGAAAAAAATATGGACCCACTATTTGATTATTTAAAATACCGCACCAAACATTCGTTTTGAAATACGTTTGGTCACGGCATTCGATTACGAAATTGGGGTTCACATCGCTCCACCAACGACAATTCTGGGAACATACGACACCATTGGAAGTAAATGTTGCCTCGTCACTGAATAAAATTCGCCTTGAAAAGAAAATGTCGTCTTCAACTTCTCCTTGAAACCAAGCACAGAACATGAAACGCGATTCCATATCTCCAGGTTTGAACGTGTGTACAAATTTTGGCTTATACGGATAAAATTTATTTATTCTAAGTATCTTACTAGCAGAAGCTCTTGACACGTTATCTGGAACTGTCTTCTTTATTCCTTCCAATGAAATTTTTGGATTTTCCACAACCGCTTGCAATACTTGTAATTGATTTTCTTCAGTAAGTGTTCGAACTGCATGTTTCTTCTTGAAATTATTTCCAACAGAGCCAGTATTTTTAAATTTATTGACGACATTGCCGACAGTAACGTGGCTAATATGTTTATTTGGGTGTCTAGTATTAAAAATGTCGGCAGCCTCGCGATGCGTCTTATAATTATCGCCAACAATATGAACTATTTAAATTTTTTCATTAACAGTCAGTTTAATCATCACTATTATTGTTTAAAGTAACTAAGAAACGGAAAAACCTTGTTTAACAAGAAGTTCACGTTTTGAAACAGAAATTATAATTGCCAAACTGTCACTGCTAAAACGCCTATTCTGTTACCAACAACAATCAATTGTTCAAACCCTACTTATCCAGAAATACTTATTACCAAATCTTTACGACTATTAGTTTTGTAAATATAGCCGACGTCTTTTATAAATTTTAAATCCGGTACCACCCTGTATATCCAACATACAAATAATCTTGTGCAAATTTATTTTCTCACCAAGCAGGACTTTTTAGGAAGAGGCACTTTTTTTCGTAGAGTTAATAATTAAAAAGTTTCCCATTTGGTAAGAACTTCCGAAGACACGCTGTACATATATTATATTGTATACGAGTGACACTATCTTGTTTTTTACAAGCATTTTAGTGAAATTGTAGCACCATATTTCGAACCTAAATTTAAAATGTTAACAAATTCTATCCAACAGTTTTCTTGTAGTTTGTCACACCCTCTTACCTTAATGAGGGTCCGTGATAAGTGCTCTTAATAACTAATATTTCTCGCTTAGGTGATGTTACACCGGGGTAAATTGAAATGTTTTTCGTCACATCCTGTGGAAAAATTGAGGCTGATAGGGTGGGTAAACGCTACAGTTATTGGCCTGTTAAGATTTTGTTTATTTTACAACCGTTCACCAAAAGGAAGGCTTTAATTTTTGTAGCTGGCTTTTTAAAGAGAATTTACAATTTCCTCGGACGGACGAGGTAATGGTCAATGAAAGAGCTATGATAGCAGATACGTACGTTAGACATGTTTTAGAGCTACATCTTATTCCTTTTGAGCCATTTATCGCGGCAAATTTTATGCTGATGCCGGATAATGCACGACGTCATGTTGCGAGAATTGTTAACGAGTATTTAGATCAGGTCGAAATCCTAAAAATGAATTGGCCCGCACGCACTCTGGACTTTAACCTAAATAGAACATGTCTGGGACACACTGGGCAGAAAATACGATCTCTGATACCTGCTCCTGCAAATTTACATGAGCTCAGTGCAGCTCTTGTTGACGAATGGCAACGAATTGACCAGAACTACAGACGGAACCTTATCTAAGGCATCCCAAGGTGTATTGCAACTGTCATTCGTGCTCGTTGGGAAACACCCGTTACTGAGGTCTATTTGATTTTCTAAGTTGGGTTTCACTTAACTCACGCCATTCTCGGAATTTTAGTTCTATTTTTATGTTTGGAAATTAATACAATTTGTTCCTTTTAAAAAAATCGTATCTTCTACAAAAGTTAAAATAAAAGCTTGAACTCGAAAATGTTAATAATAGATGTCACATCTCCATTAATCTACAGAGTGTTTTAAAGTTTGAGTCAAGTTCTCGTTTTAACGTCTATTTTATGGACATTCTTAAAAAATTGCATTTGGTCGCATTTCTTGGGCACAATACTCTTTTGGTCTTGGTCAGTCGTTACGGACAATAACTAAAATTTGCTTATTTCTTATTCTAATTGTTGGTCAGGCCCAAATTGAAATAAAATTCCCAATATTTGGGCAAAACCAAATTTTTGCGATTTCGTTCTTTTCTTTTCTTGATTATTCTTGTGTTCGCAAATTTGCCAGACGCACATCTTCACAGACAAAATGAAGTATCACGCCTCAACTAAAACCTGGAAGCAATTTTGGCTTGGGGTGACAGTAACCAAGTCGAATTTAACGCTAAAAAAACCCAGGCAGCAGTTTTCTCGAAAAAGATTAACATTACAGAACCGGATATAGTCATGGCCGGACACGCAATCCCACTGGCTTCATCTATCAATTTGCTGGGCGTCAATCTGGGAGGAAATATGTCGTTGCATAACCACGTTGTGTCAATCGCCAAAATAGCTTCTCAGAAGCTTGGGGTACTCTTCCGAACCAGAAAGGTGTACACACCTCAACAACTTTTAACACTATACAAAGCCCAGATTCGACCATCACTAGAGGACTGCTCTCATGTCTGGAGCTCGGTACCCAAACCAACTCTTCGCCTACTGGATTCTATCGAAAGGAGGGCTATTCGTCTGATCGGAGACCACGAGCTGACGAAGAACCTCGACAGCCTAGAACATCGAAGATAGGTTCCGGATTTGACTCTCTTTTACGGATATTTTCATGGAAGGTGCTCGGCTGACCCTCTTAATTCCGCCCAGAGCGATGAATAGCAGAAATACATGACGAACCACTGCCGGCCATCCATATGTGGTTAAGCATAGTACTCCTGGAACTTCATTATTTAAGAATTCTTTTATCTGGAGGACTTCATCCTTGTGGAACGACCTTCCCGAGGTCGTTTTTCCCAACGAATATAACCTCCAACGATTCAAAACCAACGTGAATCGCCTTTTGCGCACACGCACCACTTCCAGAGTGCTCTAATGGATTTTTCCTATAGTGCTTGTGTTTGATCATAAAAAAAAATAATAAAATAAGTAACATTTTACTATGTTGGTCTCGCAAACATTTTTGCTATTTCCCAGCGTTATGTATTATAATCATTAATCATTTTCATTCCAGGATGAACACACAATCCTACGAAGTTGGGCCGTCAAAGATTTCGCGCCAAATGTCGCGCAATACGTGCAAATCTTTCGACCAGAGAACAAACTGCACGTCAAATTTGCGGAATACGTTGTCTGCGAAGACGAGTTCAAGTACGCTTTGCTGGCTAACAACTGCACTTGCCCTGGGGCATCGACTTTAGTTACGCTGTTATTGCATACGTCGCGGGGACAGTAAGTATCTTCTTTCTTATTATTTATATTGTTGAACTATTTTTTCTCTGCCACGTAAGGCAGTGGCGGATTTGGACTTACCACTTCATTCCACTTCACTAGACACCTGCGGACTACTATCGGCGACAAGCTATTTTATTAACAAATACCACCGATTTCATTTTAATAAATATTAGTTTGGGACTAGTCACGCATTTGTCATTACGTTTTCTAAGCAATATTACGTTATCTTTCATCTTCTCCTAAAAACGTTTTCTGCAACTTTTATAAAATAAAACAGAGCAGGCGGATCACGAAACTCGATCCACATTCATCGAACAACTCGATGCGTGTAATACGATCGAGTTGTTAAGATCTGCTTACGAAACTGGATCGAATGACATTGAGGAGTTTCCGCTTATTGTTGCTTTTTACCTAAAAAGTGATAGGTCAATAATATTGACGCTAACTTCATGGGAGGGTAGGTTTGATGTGAGGTAGGTACATCACCTGAAATGTAATTATTGTTTTTTGAAGGGTGTTTGTGACAGAAATTATCCTGTGATCATGTGTGTTAAACCTAATGAAAAGCACTGGGTAGCTATAATGGGATATTTTGAGTGCTTTCCAAAAATGGTCACTGGCAAGTATAGTGGTCCTAACGGAAAAAAGAAAGCCTACTCTTTTCTTTGTCTTTTATCTTATTTTTATTTATTTATTTATTTATTTTATTTTACACCATTTCACAGTTACAAAATAACCAATTAATAAATGGGTATCACAGATATACAATATAAAATAAGTAATCATAACAATGCAGCAAGAAAATATTTGATAGAAAGAAATATTAATATTGGCCCCCAAGATCACCCGACTTGACTTCACCTGATTTCTTTTTATGGGGATATGTAAAAGGAATCGTTTATAACGCAGCTCCAACAACACCGGATAATATGAAGGAGCGTATTAGAGAAGCTTTCCGAAACATCAGCCCAAAAATGCTGTCAAATGTTGCTGAAGGTTTTAAAAAGATAATACGTTTGTGTTTAGAGTGGATGGTCGCCATTTTGAACACTTGTTATAAATATAAACAATTGTTTATTGTAGGTATGTCCAGTAATATTTTCTGTCGTTACCTTTACTACTAAGTAATGCATTTTCCCTCCGTTTCTCTAGAACCTAGATCTGATCTGTCAAAATGTCATAGGCGACTTGATTAATATTAAATTGATTATAATTAGCCTGCTTTGTGAATATTTGCATTTTTCATGAAAATGCGAGTAATTAGCTATGGGAGAGGTTAATACTTTTTGATAGACACATAAATTCTACATCTGCTAGTGACATAAAATACAGGGTGTTATATTTAAATTAAGCAAGTTATTAACATTTCAAACTTGAAATTATTTAGTATTACTTTTTGGACACCGTGTATAAGTTAGTGAATTTTTCATAACTGATACACAAAACTTAATGAGTGAGTAGAGTCCACTGAGAAATTGGGTTTAAAAAACAAAATACATGTTGCGAATTTAATCATTAAAATTGTTACTACATTTTGACAAAATATGAAATATTTCACAAACCATAAGGTTTAAGTACGATAAACCTTAATGAAAGTAATATTTATTTTGATCGTAGGAACCGAGAATGAAACAATATACTGGGCATTCCATTTAAAAAAATGCAACTTTGATACGTTTCGTGTTTTTGGGACAACCTGTACATTATGAAAATAATTTTAAAATGTACCTCAAATAGGCCCCTATCCACCCTGAATATTTGTTTTTATCCAAAACAAATAGCTTAGCTATATTATGTCGTCTCGAATAACGTGAATAACCCTGTATAATATACATATTGAGCAGAGTGATTAGATACATAAAGAAAACACTCATTTAATCTTATACTGGATAACCTACAGCTGAAAATGTCAAATTTATGTTGGTGCAGATTGTAAGTATTGCACAATCGATAAAAAGGGGAATATTTACAGATATTGGTACGCACTGGGAATGACGTGTTCTAGGAACGAGAAATTTCATTGCATATATCACTGCATTCCACTCTATTATGCAAGATGTTATGCAAATATTTAAGTTGAGCAATGGTACGTCAATCCTCTAAGAAGCAAAACGAATGCCTTCGCAACAGAACATTAT
Source organism: Barypeithes pellucidus (assembly GCA_963991005.1). Lineage (NCBI taxonomy): Eukaryota > Metazoa > Arthropoda > Insecta > Coleoptera > Curculionidae > Barypeithes > Barypeithes pellucidus. The sequence continues at coordinate 51,424,274 of OZ022562.1, read as the reverse complement.
CTGGAATGCCTATCTCAGGATATTGACCATCAATTTTAAAACTCAGGAACTTTAGGAAACGTCGTTGGACCTTATCGATGCGATTTAGGTGCACATGATAATATGGAGGCCATACAACCGAGGCGTACTCCACTCTTGATCTTACAAATGTATTTATTATATTATACAAAAGTATTTTTAGTGTATGGCAATTTAAAAAATCACGAGAATTTCTTATTATAAAACCTAGGGACCTATAACAAGCTGCAATAAGCTCATTTAGTGAGGAACAAAAGATAGTTTACTGTCAAATAACACACCCAAATCGCTTCTGAGCTCTGTTCAGTGTTACGTTGTTAATTTATTTTAACTTATCTTATACTTATAACAGCTAGAGACCGGATAAAAAAAAGCACAAAAAATTAAGAAAGTGCTTAAAAGGCCATAACAATATTAAACAATAAGTACTAAAAAATGATAATAATTTACTAATATTGTTATTTATTATTTATAGGCTGTTATTTTTATAAATGATTAAAAGAATGTGTAACTAAATATTTCTCGAAATTATCCGTGGTATCTGTCTGTTTTTGTACGTAAGAAAACTACGCTCTAGATCTACACAGGTTCATATTTAATTCTCGATATTGGTGCTGGATCTATTTCAAAATCGGAATCTTGCTCACCACTCAAAGAAGTAGATTTTTTTTGCAACGTTTGGTACTCTTCATCCTTTGAGATGGTCTGAACCAGTTTTTCTTTCACTCTTCTTCTTCTTGTGCGCTTGGCGATCCTTCGTACTTCTCTCAAATCATATCCTATGACGGGTACCGTTCTCTGCTTGTCGAAATATTGTGGTGGCGTCTCTTATTCCACACCAGTCTCTTATGTTTCGAAGCCAAGAAGTTGCTTTCGCCCCGGTCCTCTCCGACCCTCTATCTTACTCTGCAAAATCAACTTTGGGATTGAGTACTTGTCACCCCTCAGGATATGCCCGAGATAAGATATCTTTCGTTCCTTTACGATGTCAAGAAGCTCTCTCTGCAAACTGGCAATTCTCAATACTTCCTCGTTGGATGTGTGTGCGGTCCAGGTAATACGTAGCAGCCTACGCAGAGTCCACAGCTCAAAAGCCTCTATGCGGTTCAATGTTCTGACCTTCAGAGACCACGACACGAGATGTACTTAATTACTCGAAGCCGGAGAGCCAGTGGAAGAGTGCGTGCAAGGAGAAAGTTTTTCAATTTAAGAAACGTGGTCTTTGCGCGTCCAACCCGAATTTTTACCTCCTCGTCGCAGTCCCATTTTTGATTTAGATTGGCAAACAGATACACAAAACGCGCCACCTGTTCCAGATTGATTGTTTGACCAATAATCTTGAAATACTTGCTGCAGCTTCAAAATCTGTAATAACATTCACGGATTCCACTAACGGTAGGTGCTGTTTTCTTAAAATTGAATACTCTTCGACTGTAAATTTAAATAAACTTTTAATGAAAGATAAATTGTGTGAAATTTTGAGTATTTCCCAGAACTTCTTGAATTGATTTGCTTCCTGTACGTTGAAGTATCGAGCTTCTAAATTTTCTAAATTTATCGGCATATTACATGGCAGCAATTAGCCAAGTTCCCCATCTTAGAATAGTTTCTGGTGTTAGATGAAGCTTTTATAAATATTTTCTTGTCATATTTTATTAATTTATTGACCAACTAATTAAACATTAGTAGGCATGGCATAGCTCAAGACGAAACACCGGGGAATTATTTAATATACGGATTCTTCGGATAATCACGCGACGACTTGAGCAATTGCAGGATATAATATGACCTCTTTTCCCGTATAATGTTTTGTATTATTTTTAAAAACTATATACAGTGAAACCTCTCTGGGCGGACACCTACGGGACCGTCTAAATGTGTCCGCCTATGGGAAATTTGTTATTAGGTAATATGTAAATGTAAAATTATTACTATGTATATGTATGTCCAAATAAACATAACATAACAAAAATACACAATTTTTAATTAGGATGTAGTACTTAAAATCTAATAACGTAGTTTGACGTGTTTACGTTTTAACACTTGCAATCTAGAAAATGTAATTCCAAGTCTGATAACAATTCCATTGCTATAGAGTGACCTCTATTCTTTGCATACTCTTGTAATTCCTTTACCATACTAATGGCTTGTGATAATTGGTGACATTTGTTTGATTACTGCATTCAACTTCTTCATCAGAGTCTTCAGATAGTGATGTGGTTGCAGTTTGGGCTACATAATCGGTAAGAATGGGGTCACTATCATCTTGTAATAGCACATTGCTATCCATGTTAATGAACTCGCCCAAATCATTGTTACCAAATTACAAATTTTCACAACATCAATATTCTCTTTCAGACTCAAAACGCGAGATTTTTCATTTTTCTGCCTTTGTTTACGATTTTAACCTTACAACTCACAAATAAACGGCAGACTGCTGTCGGGGAATCACACATACTTTCATTCGGCGAAGTCCTTTCTCGCTGCCGTGTATACACGATTGGTTGTCGGTCTGTCTTCAGAGAGTTTTTGCACCGTACTTATTCTTGTCCTAAATACTTTTAAAACTTTTTTGTCCGTTTAAAGGAGGGTTTTCGCACCCTTTGAATGAAAACAGCCTGTCCGCGTCCGCCCAAGAGAGGTTGATTTTCATGGAAATTTCATATACCTAGTTCCGGACTATGAAAAAAATGTCCGCTTAATAGAGATGTCCGCTTATTAGAGGTGTCCGTAATGAGATGTTTCAATGTATATTATTAATAATAATCAATTATACGTAAAAAATGTTTAAATAAGCACGAAGGGAGCAAAAAAGCATAACACCTCAAAAACAACTATCTCAATATACTTAGTTTTAGATAATTCGTCTAGAAATAAAATTCAGCAATAAGCATAATTATTAAAATACGGTCTCCACTTATAACCTCATCAAATATCAACAAAACTATCGACGAGCCCATTGTTATCGGAGTCCATTGTTACCGAGTAAATTTGATCATATCGAGTCGATTTTTTGAATATCGTGAGCGATATTCTTAACTTTTCGATGGAAAATGACAAATCGAATAATCTGATCCTGCAGTAGATTGTAATATTCTATCAATAGAAAGAACTTTATTTTTTTGGTAATACCTTCCAACATGAACTAATATATTGATATCTAATTGGGTTAGTCAACATATGAAAATTTTGTCTTATAATTTAGCGCTCGTTAGGGACCTTAGTCATTCCTTATTAAATAAGCCATCCTCAGGTAGTCCGTTAAGCAATAAAACCTCTCGAGCCGGGTAGTCGGTGGCTCTCAAACAATAAATTATATTTTAGGTATTTTCTAAATAAAATAATTTAAAGTAAATAAAAAATTTGTATACGTAAAGAAAAATAATTATTTTTTAGCTTTTATAGTATTTAGGCAAATTAGTTTTGCGAATTCTTTTTTTATAAAGTTTTGGTTCTAAAAAGAACCGATGTTGTAGTCTTGCAATAGAACGTACCTACTTGTAGAACGAACAAACCCGTGCTTTACTAAAAACAGTCTTTCTCTGCATTTGAAATTTCATCCATGCTTTAAGACTAATCAATTCAATTGCATTGTAATGGTAATGAAATGCCGCAAGCATCAGACGTTCGTTTTTGCACTTCCAAAACAGACACTAACGGGCCCGAGTTATCTTTTTCTAAAGTAAAATAACGTTCCACTTATAATACCAAACGGCGTTCACCTGGAGATAAACATCTTCTAGGCGTTGGGTCACCTTGCTGAACATTTTCCATGACTTTGCGTTATAACTGCTTTTAATTCACACACAATAATGAGAACCAAACTTAAAGCAAAAAGCATAATTACTTATTTAAAATTTTAATTATTTCTTGGAAAATAGTGATTATTTATTTATTTATTTACAAACTCTACGGCAGAACCAATTACAGAGTAGGATAGTTGACACACAGTATATCAAAACTCAAAATATTTCGTTTAACATATCTATATCTTCAGCTTGGCGTTACTAATATTAAATAAATCACATTGATTCTGAACTACATTATACAGCATGCACATTTGTATAATTGGTGAATTCCTATAGTAATTCGTACGGGTGTTATCAACATACAATGTTATAGGATGTTTAGTTCTATAAGACGGCACATAAAAATTTAAATTAGATATTAGGCTTGTGTCATTAACCAAGTTATTCACTAGTTTATGCAAAAAAGGACAGATGCTATTTTCCTACGATCCTCTAAGGTCTTAAGATTGTATGTTTTCATAACATCCGTTTTGGGTATATGTATTTGATAGACTCCAGTTGCCTTATATTGGATATATCTTAAAAACCTATTTTGTACCTTTTCTATACTATATTTATGGTTTTCATATTATTAATTATTTCATTATTATATAGATTTAACTATAATGATCCCAAAATAACTAAATTCTAGGAAAAAGTGCCTGAGAACATCTTTAACTTATTGACGCAAAATCTTTTTCATTTGATAAATAAAAAAAACTATAAGTGAAAAATAAACTAGATAAAAATATTTATCTCGGTACATAATTCTAAGATAATTTTCTTTTGGAACCGCTGATTTTGCTCAGCCGACTACAGTGAACCAGTGGAATGTTCGGTACGATCAAGTATAGCGAAGGTATTGTTAACTTAACCGTCTTACTGTTTAACAACCTTTAATGATTTAATCCGATATCGGACTTCATAAAACGAACAGGCTTTACCTACTGTATTCTTAAATATGTTATGCTGTAGTATATTTTATAGCTCTAATCGGGGAATAACTATTTTACTGTGGCCCCCTATTAGGACAGCCGGTATATTTCTTTGTCCCCCATGGAATCATATATTTTAAACAGTTCTCTTTCAACGCACAACGTGATATATCGAAAATAAATTTTATGGCAATCGTGGGATTTACAGTAAAAGAGCATTTCTATGCCTACCACTTTGTAACGGTCGACTGGGGAATTTTCCCAATAAGAATATTATCCCAGATCATCCAGAAAACTGGAAAGCGTTCTTCGTTTTGATATATGGCCAGGTTTATACTTTTTTATTGGTTTGGTTTCCAGAGAATTCTTCATGATCTCTGGCATTTTTTATAGAAGGACCATAAAAGCAACCGCATTTTACTTGTTTTAAAATAGTATTTTATGTATTTTTATAATTAATTGAATTCGTATAAACAAAACTATCTGACGATTTATCGTTTTTCTTTAAGAGAAAAATTAAATCGGGGCAAATTTGCGTTCACGTCTAAACATTTTCAGATAAAATTATAATAACTGTTATATACGTAATTGCCTTAGATTTTTTCTAAGGTGACTCTTAGACACAAATATTTGCGACTGCGACAGATTTTATATATACTATGTGCTTACGATTTTGACAAACTTGAAACATTTACGACTGTGGCAAATTTAAAATATTTACGACTGTTATAAACTTAAAATACTTAGGTCTGTGACATACTTAAAATATTTATATCTTTAACAAACTTAAAATATTTAGTAGTGTGACAAATTTTAAGTATTTACGACTTTCACAAACTTAAAACATTTATTACTGTGGCAAACTTAACACATTCTATTGGTAGGATGTCACTACTTCCATATCTATTTCAAACTCTTCTGTCCGACCTTCAAGTTATCATATAGTCCTCAATATGTGGCTATAAAATGATTTTTCTTGCATAATGATGTGATAAAATAATACGACTACACTTTACCTTAATTTACAAATAATTGTGGAGTTCTTTGTAAAGGAAGAAGAGAATTAAATTAGAATCATCTTAAAAATCAAATTACAAATAATGAATTTTATCAACAAATTTAAATACATTGTTACTTATACTATTTATATTTATGCATATGACGTAAGATAAGATAGTTTAAGGAAAAAGCTTACGCAGTCTTGGAAGGGTCAATCTTTAACCTTTAAACCCTTCCCGGAATCCTGGTATTTACGACCCTAAATCAGGTAATTAAATATTTTATACATCCCACTGCTCGTCCCTGAAACTTTGAAGCACAGAGGACGAAGCCTGTTTTTTTTGCGAGCGAGTCCGTAAGAACAGAAATAGCAAGTTAAACGTAGTGCCAAATTAACGTTCCTAAGGAAGTGTATATCATACTGAGAAATATTGTGGCGTTTGTAAATAAGTGTATATCATATTCAAAAATATTGTGGTATTGGATTTATGAAAAATGTCTAGAGTTGATTGTAGAATGTGAAAATGTAAAAATATATATATGTATATGTTCCATTAAAAAAATCGATGTTGATACAAGTAGCATTTTTATGATTATGATATATTTTTTCTAAAAAAAAAGGCATTTCCAACAAAATTCATTTGACGGGTCTCAGCGATTTTTGACTAAGTGTGCGGTATTCTATATAAAAGCCTGATCCGTTTCTTTATCATAACCCTGTATAATATGCTACTATAGAATAACGGTTTAAATAAAAAATAAATTATATAAATAAGTAAACTTGACTAAATTAATAATAACGTCGAATTATTTAACTGACAGCTACGCCTGACACATTTTTTTTAAAATCAATGACAATTAGTGATACTAGTTTCAGCTTGCTATTGCCACCTGCCACATGCCGGTCTAAAAGGGTAACACATCTTACTTATTATCACTGTTTCGCGGGTTAGGCCACGCCGAATTTATGTTTGGCTCGCTGTACACATTTTTCTCTGTTCCTTCGGTCTCTCTTGCTCAGTCATTCGATATATTACAAGATCCAGATAAAAGACAAAGATTATCGTTTATTTTTTTATGGCAGTTGCGCTAATACTGAGCAGTCATTTTATAAGCGAGATATTCAACTTACTTAAAAATACAATAAAATTGTTTAAGGTAACCTCTTAGTTCCACAACTCTTGTTTAGCAAATCTTGGGTTTTTACATTAGGTTAGTAGATCTATTTTAATGGTTGTAAGAAAGCTTTCAGGGAAAAGTTATACAGTATGAACCTCAACATATTTTCTGTAAGAATATTCTTACAACCTATATACAGGGTGGCCAATTAGTGCGACAAAGCTCAATATCTCTTTTACCGCTAGGGATAGTGGAAAACTTTTTTCACGAAAGTTATTAAGCGTTAAGAGATGCAGCTTTTAAAATTATCTTCGACCATACAGGGTGCTCTAAAAGGGCGGTGTGATAAAAATTTCATATTTTTTAAATGGGACACTATGTATATTTTTACATATTTGAATTCACCGTAAAATTCTGTACATAGCACCGTAATTATTTGTACACATTTTTGCAACGTTGCCAATTAGATTGGAAAATTCCTAAAATTTGTGCAAAAACATGGTTCAATGAAATGTGTAATATTTCTTAACTTATAATAATTTGAAATAAAATATTTTTATGTCGGAAAGAGGAATGTTGACAGAAGTCCCCTATGATAACACATGTCAATATTATCATACAGGGTATTTTCTATGGATATGCCAACATTACGAACTTGAAACCTGAATTTCGTAAATTTTTTAAATGAAACACCCTGTATATGATTACTTTATCTTGAGATATTTTAATTCTCTCTAATTTTTATTAAGGTCTTTCTATGCCTATCTCTAGCAATCTTGGTGGTATTTCAATTTTTATTTAAACTCGAGCAAAAAAAATTGGATGTATTTTACCATTGTCCTTTTTCTAGTCACCTATGACAAAATAAAAACAAAATGTTGTAATTTAAAAAATAAATATTTATTCATACGGGAGGATACGACACAAAAATATTTTAGCGATTCAAGCTTGTGGACAATTTCTGAAGTAAATTATTACCTAATTATTTGTTCATATAGTAACCCCGAATACCTTGAACACATAATTCAATACGTTTTTTAAAAGAATGAGTCATGTCTCTACACATTTTCAACTGTTTTCAAAGTATTACTCGGCAAATGTCTAGAAACATTCTTTTGAAAAACGTATTGAATATGTGTTAAAGTTAATGGGGGTCACTATGAACAAATAATTAGGCAATACTTTGAAAACAGTTCCAAATGTGTAGAAACATGACTAATTCTTTTGAAAAACGTATTGAATTATGTGTTCAAGTTAGTGGGGGTCACTATATGAACAAATAATTAGGTAATAATTTACTTTCGAAATTGTCCATAAGCTTGAATTGTTAAAATATTTTTGTGTCGTATCCTCCCGTATGAATAAATATATTTTTTTTAAATTACAACATTTTGTTTTCATTTTGTCATAGGTGACTAGAAAAAGGACAATGGTAAAATGCATCCACTTTTTTTTGCTCGAGTTTAAATAAAAATTGAAATACCACCAAGATTGCTAGAGATAGGCATAGAAAGACCTTAATAAAAATTAGAGAGAATTAAAATATCTCAAGATAAAGTAATCATATACAGGGTGTTTCATTTAAAAAATTTACGAAATTCAGGTTTCAAGTTCGTAATGTTGGCATATCCATAGAAAATACCCTGTATGATAATATTGACATGTGTTATCATAGGGGACTTCTGTCAACATTCCTCTTTCCGACATAAAAATATTTTATTTCAAATTATTATAAGTTAAGAAATATTACACATTTCATTGAACCATGTTTTTGCACAAATTTTAGGAATTTTCCAATCTAATTGGCAACGTTGCAAAAATGTGTACAAATAATTACGGTGCTATGTACAGAATTTTACGGTGAATTCAAATATGTAAAAATATACATAGTGTCCCATTTAAAAAATATGAAATTTTTATCACGCCGCCTTTTTGGGGTACCCTGTATAGTCGGAAATAATTTTAAAATCTGCACCTCTTAACGCTTAATAACTTTCGTGAATAAAGTTTTCCACTATCCCTAGCGGTAAAAGAGATATTGAGCTTTGTCGCACTAATTGGCCACCCTGTATATAAATGAATTAATATTGATTGGGTTGTATTACAGAAAAAAATATAAATACAGTAACTGCCTGAGTACAAACCATACTATCAGTAACGTAACTTAAGATTTAAATGGAACACTTACCCTCACTACAACTACTTATCCTTCTCTGGTTCACCTCGTAGTCATTTCATATAAAAAAAAAACTTTTCGAACAATTCAGTTGTTCCCAAATAATGGATTCGAAACTAGATAAACTGAAGTGTCTCAACGAAATGTTTGGATTAATTATGAACTGTTCTCCCGAGAAAACATTAAAATAAACATTTCATAACGGTAAACTAATTAAACTTTATGATTAAATCCTCAACTCGGGTATATATTTAAATTTAAAATTTCGAACTGAGTGAAAAATGGGAACAGTTTTACAAAATAGTATGGAAATGAATAAAAAAACAAGAATGAACATTCGAGTTAAAACTTAATACAAGTTTACATTATCTAACTTGAGTTAATTAAATGTATTAAAAGGAGCCACCTCTTGAAATATTTGTTCTGTAAAAAATCGCCAACACACGTCAACAATAACTAGGAGGGGGGCATCTTTTGAAGTATAAGTGACACTTCTACTTATAATGTACGATTTAAATAAAAACCTAAACAAATCAAAAAAAAGCAAAAATGTGCCTAATGCGGTGCAGGAGCTTGGTTGGGAAAAGCTGGGGACTCAAGCCCCAGATGATGCAAAGGCTCTATGTCACAGTTATCCACCCCTAATATCATATGGGTATGTAGTTTGGTGGACAAAAACACAGCAGATTACGACAGCGAACAAACTTAACAGTTTGCAGAAACTGGCCTGCCTGTGTATCAGTGGGGCGATGAAAAGTACACCCACTGCAGCAATGGAAGTCATATTGGGACTAATACCCCTAGACATCCACATCAGAATGGAGGCTAATTGCAGCGCCTCAAGGATGTTCACAAATAGGGAATGGACACAACACCCCGTAAAAATTGGACACACAAGAGCCACGGATCTAATCAACGATGAGCTCTTGGATATGCAATCTGATCGTATGAAAGCAACATACGATTTCACAAAGCCTTTCAAGATTGGCTGGAACTTTGATAACTGGACAAACAGTGCATCCCCGTCATTTGACAAGGGTCTAGTTTGGTACACCGATGGATCAAGAACCGCCAACGGTGTGAGCGCAGGTATATTTGGGGAAAGGCCCAGGATGGACATAAGCATTCCTCTGGGAGCCTACGCCACAGTACGCAATACTATCGAATGGGATGCTAACCCTGACACGGCCCCAGTTGAAACAAGTGATGGGTCTGCTAACAGGCCACTGCCACTTGCGAAAACACCTTCAACAGATAGGGATAAACAACGGATCCATTGAAAGTTGACTCTGCGGCGAAGAGGATGAAATCGCCTCACACATAATATACCGCTGCGTAGCGCTGTCACGTAGAAGACAAAATATCTTCGGGAACATACAAGGTGGTGACAACCTCCTACATGACATGATCGGGGTACACAATAACCCCCGCCTTTAACCAAACAACCAACCGACACTTCTACTGTCACTGTCATTGTTCCCATATGACCCAACTGTAAAATCTTAAATGTGACGATACCACTTGTGGCACTTTATTGGATAGGTTAGGCCAGGTTATGTTTGGTAACTTCTTTAAATGTTTTATTCATTATGTGTTCTACAATATATACAAAAGTCAGCACACATTTTCAATCTAAAGCATACGGAAGCAGATTATCTGGCAACATAACTTTACGATAGTGATCGAGATTACGCGGTTAGATTTTCTATTTGAATTGTTGAACTAATACCAAAAAGCACGTCACGATCCCTAGCTCTGCGGTCTTTCTGTAGTACATTTGCGCCTATAGTATGTACATTTAAAAAGTAGTAAAACTAATTATTAAATACTTTTCAATATTTATTAATAAATTGTTATTATCATAGTAATTTTGAAACTTGATTAGATCCAATTGTAACAAATAATCGCTTGTATGAAAATAATAAACATAAGCGTCTTCAACAGACTTCCTTGGGGTATCCCCGACGTTGAGACAAAATGATCTGAACTAGAGCCAGCGAGTGAAATAGTATTTTCTATCTCTAAACCACAAATATAGAATGATTTTCCTTCTCCTTTAGCCAAACACTATGAACCAGAATGAATGTCTATGGCAGTATATTACTCGCCGTGACATCTCGCGGTATACTTACCAACCCAAGGGAGTATCTTAGAAAATATGAGATTAAGTGGGAGGTTGTTACTGAATTGCCTTACCAGATGTGCTAGATTGGCGAATGACAGGTTCAAGAAGTGGTCCTTTTTACAATGGTTACGGTAAAATGAAAGAAATAAAGGTCGGTCTAACCCACAAATATAATTTTTTTTCTTCTTGCCTTTTGTCAAACCCAAATGCGTTTCGGTGTATCACGGCTTCTTTTTTTCTCTAGTCGACAACTGTTTATTGTTTATTGTTTAAAAATATTTCCAATTTACAGTTACAATTTATATAATCAGGTAAGTTTTAAATGAAATTATATCACTGTGTAGCACCTAGACGCAGAGCGCCTGTATGTGCATCTACATAATATATATTAATTTATAGCTTATATACAGGGTGCCCCAAGTAAAGTGGCCTATTAGAAGCATCTCGAGAACTAAATGAGATTTTATTTTGAAACTTTGGCTGTGGCTATAAGAGATGGTTTTCTACGTTTATAAAATATTTTGGATGATGCGTTGTTGCCCGATCATACCGAAAGTGGTAGCAACTTCGGAATTTTAAATGAATTACCCTATATATTATATTTTTTGGGAATCTAGGTAAAAATCTAGAACAGTTTTCTATATAATATCATATACCTATCTTTAAGACTTTTTGAATTATAAATAATTTTGTGATTTTTTAACGCCGTATCGTTACCTGAAAAGAAAATCGTATCTTTTTAGTGGTTACATCTAGAAAGCTGAAAATTTTACAATAGTTTCACAAGACCATCGCAATTTTATAATTTAGAACAGTATTGAATTCGTTTTATACAGGGCGTCTCCATAACAATATTTCTGAGGCAGATGAATTATTGCAAAAATCTTATTTTTTTAAATGGGATATGGATTTGATATGTTTTGCTAATAGAGGATCAAATTTTCTATCTAATGATATTATGTGTTCCTATACCTATCTTCACTATTTTCGGACTTATAGCGATATTTAAAAATTATCTTGTATATATTTTTTGGTAGTTGGCTGTGGATTCATAGAAACAAAATAATGAAAAATCCATGTGACGTTATGTCTGTGTTGTTGTAAAAAAAAATAGTTAACCAATAAGGAATTTATTAATAAATAAATAAAAAAAATGAAAATTACATCAATAAAATAACTAATAACTAAATTGTTTAAAATGCCCTCCGTTCGCTCTTAACGCTCGTTATAACATGTTCATTTGTCACCTCTTTCATTTCTTTCTCTTCTAGAGACCCCAAAGCTGTTCGTACTCGATTTTCTAAATTCTTCCCTTGTTGTGACGGGTGCCTTGTATACTATTTCTTTAATCCTATCTCTTAGATATAATTCTAGGGTGTAAGATCCGGAGACCTTGGGGCCATTTCCATGGACTGCCTCGGCCAATCAACTTTTAGGGAGTTATAGGAGCTGCATCAGGATGCAGTTCATTAAATTTTCTGCAAGTTCTAGATAAAACTCTACCACACTCCCCATGAATATAAAATAAACTTAAAATATCTAAGCTCGAATAATGTGAATTAGCCATTTTTATTACAATAACTCAGACATAACGTCAAATGGATTTTTCATTATTTTGTTTCTATGAATCCATTCCACAGCCCACCACACTATCAAAAAATATATTTTTATAAGATAATTTTTAAATGTCGCTATAAGCCCGAAAATAGTGAAGATAGGTATAGGAACACATAATATCATTAGATACAAAATTTGATCCTCTATTAGCAAAACATATCAAATACAGGGTGTCCCATTTAAAAAAAATTTTTGCAATAATTCATCTGCTTCAGAAATATTGTTATGGAGACGCCCTGTATAAAACGAATTCAATACTGTTCAAAATTATAAAATTGCGACGGTCTTGTGAAACTATTGTAAAATTTTCAGCTTTCTAGCTGTAACCGCTAAAAAGATGCGATTTTCTTTTCAGGTAACGATACGGCGTTAAAAAATCACAAAATTATTTATAATTCAAAAAGTCTTAAAGATAGGTATATGATATTATACAGAAAACTGTTCTAGATTTTTACCTAGATTCCAAAAAAAATATAATATATAGGGTAATTCATTTAAAATTCCGAAGTTGCTACCACTTTCGGTATAATCCGGCAACACCGCATCATCAAAAATATTTTAGAAACGTAGAAAACCATCTCTTATAGCCACAGCCAAATTTTCAAAATAAAATCTCATTTAGTTCTCGAGATACTTCTAATAGGCCACTTTACTTGGGGCACCCTGTATATTGTATTATCTTTAAAAAAAAAACGAAATTATTTACTAATACTAAGAAGAACTTGATTTTCTACATTGTTTTTGATTTAAAAAAGTTTTTTAAACAGAATCAGATTTCTCAAAACGAATGCTTTCGACATTACTGAAAACAGTTTTGGCTTTAAAACATTTTTTACATCAGATGGTAACAAGTTGTATACTTTCGGACCCAAGATGTTAATTGATCGTCTATAGAATTCGCTATGGCATTTTGGAACCTGCAAAGGCTGACCAGACTGACCGCGGGTGTATTGACTATGTGACGCAACAGGTTGCACATTGCGTTGTTTATGAATGTAGCAACCCACTCAAACTCACGGTCGTCTCATTATATAGCAAGTTTGTAAGGTATAGTATTTGCAGAATTATACCGTTGATCATTTGAATGCAATAAAACCTCATTATCCCTTCGACCTTAAAATAAATAAGGAAATCTCAAATTTTAAAACCTTTTCGAGCAGAGCCGGACCAGGTACACAAATTCAATTTATACCTATGCCTGATGCAATATATAAATACAAAGTGATTTTTAATAATTTTAATCTTTAGTGGTTTTACGGCGAGTAATTTTTAGTTAGGCTTATTAGTGGTAGAATGTGGCATCCTTGGAATTGTGCTGATAGGGGGGTCATCTTCAAGTGTCATTTTTAAAAGAAAGCATTTACCTACCGATGCCAAACTAATAATTAAAAATGTGTATCAATCGTTTTTGTGTAGAAATTTTTATTCGATGGATGCTTTAGCAGAGACGTCTACTTTGACAAAAACTCGTCACAATATTACATGCTGGTTCAGAGAACGGGTTTGTTCCAACTTGACTGTTGCTTTCAACTAAAAACATAGCAGATTCTTCTTTAGATTACCATCAAGATACCGACGCACAACTTTTTGAAGATTGGTTTAAACATAAACTTCTTAAAAATATACCTGAAAATAGCCTCATTGTAATGGACAATGCTAGTTATCATAGTCGGCAAGCAAAAATCATTCCCAATTCTAATAATACAAAAGCAGAAATTCAAAATTTTATGATTGAAAATGATTTATATTATGAAGAAACTTACAAAAAACGAGAACTACAAGTATTAAAATCTTTTAAAATAAATAAGGAATACGATTGTGACAAACTTGCAGCAGAAAATGGACATACAGTGTTGCGTCTTCCTCCGTACTATTGTATATTCAATCCTATTGAGCTAATATGGCACCAATTAAAATCCAATATTAGGAGAAATAATATTTCTCCTACATTAAATGTATCTGTAGTAGAATTAATTAAAAACGAAAAATTTCTGCAGACAGCTGGAAAAACTGTGTACAGCATGTACTTAAGGTGGAAAATTCTTACAATTGTATGATTACAAATGTACAACCCTTAATTATAAGTTTAGGCTTAGCTGAAGATAGTGATAGTGATACAGAGTTAAATTTTGAATAAATTATCAATAGTTTCTTAGAATTTAATTAATTTTTATTGTACTTGTTATCCTAATAGTTATACTTTTAAATTATATTATTTTCCATTATCATTAATTGTTATCATTATTTTACATTTATGATAGGTACCTAAAACTAAAAATACCTATCTATTTATTTTAAATTATAAAAATAAATCATGTGCTGTGGTATACATTTTCAAGCCGGCCCTGATCCCATTTATTGAGCTTTGAAGAGATACAATCGGGTTTAATCAGGTAGTTTATTTATGGCAGTAAGAGTCAACGGTATAATTCTGCAACAACTATACTGGCGGTCCTTTTTATAAATTATTTTTAGAATTTTACTTTGAATTATTTGTAACGGCGTTTTCATACATTGCATCCCAGACGGTGACACCTTAGGCCATCAATGATGCCACCAGACTCCGATATAGCGTGATCAACATATTCGATGAGAAGATATTTCGAAGAATATAAAACCTATATGTTAGAGATCTATTTTTTTGGTTAAATATTCAGCGTGGACATTCCACTTCACAAAGCAATCGATCATTACCCCAAGGTATTTTATGTGGGCGACCTCCTCAATTTTTTCGTTTAATCCTATTTCTATGTGGTTGAAAGAAGGACGATTTACATCAATTTTTGTGAGCGCTAAGTAATTTGTTTTTTTAACATTAAGGGTTAGTTTATGTATATTAAACCAGTTTTAAATTTTTTTAAGTCCATTTATTGTGTTTATTTTCGCTTCTTCCCATGAGGAACCACTGAAAATAATGACTGTGTCATCTGCGTATGACACAATTTTACCTCCAACTCCTACGTCATATATTGAGTTGATACATTTTATCTTGTCACACTGTCGTTAGTTCAATCGTCCTCAGCGCTCGTACTATAATTGTATCGTTTGTATGTTGTGTTCAAGCATGGTCTAAAATTTAAAAGTTGGAAACAACCTGGAAAAAGTAATATTGATTTACTAGTGCCCTTTGTTTCAGCATAGGAATAAAATATAGGTGTAATGCCCAGTGGCGTCTAGCGGTTGGACTAGTGCATTTTAAAGTTTATTTGAACATTTTGTGTCCAATTAACTCTGTTTGCGTAACTTTATATGATGCTCTTTATAGATATGGCGAATTTTGGTTATTTTCAATACAAACTACCATATTTTTGGTATATCGATTTGAGAAAATAATATGTTTTTGTATTATTTGTACTCAACTGTATGTAGTTTCCTGAAGTTTTTATGAAGAGTAACTATATATATATATATATAAAATTCACACATAAAAAAGTTTTCCATCTAATCTGTATAATAAATAATATGAATTATACAGGGTTCTGCAATAGTAGACCAGGCTTCCATAGCTCCTAAACGAAAAATAAATTAAGAATTTCATTCATATGTTGATTTATACTGTATCATAGGGTGTATTTCAGGAAAATATTGTGATGGCCCAAAAAAGTGGGATAACATAAAGTTATATTTTTTTAAATGGGACACCCAATATTTTATTGCATATTTAGATTCGTATCAATGTCCTCTCTAATTATCTATAATGTTATTTAATTTGCTTTGGTAGTTTAAGCGCAATACATTAAAAACTAAAAAAAATTTTGGAGTCCTGGAAAGAAAAATAAAAAAAAATCGAAAATTGTTCATAATATGGTTTCAAGAATGACACATTTCAAAATGATTTTTGTCAAGATTTTCAAATAGAACGGCCCATATATTATTTAGCTATTGTATGTAAAATTCATAAACAATTTTTTTATAATTCAAACATATATACGTTATTTCCATCCGCTACAAATTTCATAAATTAATGTTTTTTAAATACCATAAGCGCCTTGACCAATAATTTAACATGCCACATTTAAAAAATATAACTTTCTATTATCACACTTTTTGAGCCACCCTGTATATGGAAAAATATGTTCCTGAAATATTCCCCATGATACAGTATAAGTAAGCAAATGAATGAAATTTATAACTTAATTCGTATAGGAGCTATGGAAGTCTGACACACTATTGCAGGACCCTGTATAATATAAAAATTAAATAATAATAATAAAAAAAAAATTTATTTACAACCATGCATGTAATAATGACATTTCATCTATCTTTGAAAGATGGAAAGTTGACGTTTTTTTTACTTTTACTTTCCACCCGGGTGGAAAGTAAATTATTTTTTCTAATTTTTTTTTAAATCGATATCTCAAAATAATATACGAACACACCAACATACAGTGTGTTCGATTTTTTCGGCATGTATTCTATATATTGTTTTGTTTTTTTTTTTAAAATGCTAATAACTGTGCGTGTTTAGTAGATATGTCTACTTTTTCCCTAATTGATAGAGTGGTCCTCAGCATTGAATATTGTGACCAAATCGTTGATATCTTTTTTGTCTTGGCATTTTTACTGAAATTAGCGAGTAGCGCCGACTAAGAACCAGGATTTTGAACTTTGTTTCCCGTACACCATTCTTTGAAACAGTTATATGCTTTGTCATATCTTGGGCGGCTTTTAGTTGGCAGAAGATCTTCTTCTACTATTTTTGATGCTTCTCGAATTTCTGGTGGAGTAGCGGCAAAATCAAATTCCTCATCTGATAGCATTTTTCTGTTGTTAAAATAATATATTGTTTAGTGTTGGTCGTATTAATGTCCCTTCCTAGCTTTCGCTTAAGTGACAATTTAATAGTACATTACGTACCGAGGGCAGTAAGAAGGCCTTCACTGCCCGAGGTTCGTACCGTACTTTTTGTCAAAAGTGCGCCGAGTCCTTCTGCCACTAAAAAGAGTGTTGGTCGTGAAACCAAGCACTGGGCGACGATAGCGCTTCTCGCTCTCCCGTGTGTTTGTGTGTGCTTCCAGCGTACCCTATAAACATTTGCAATCACTTCACCGTTCTGACTGAGAAGGTTTTTACCAGGAGTATACTCATTCATTATTACAAAGTTCACAATTTTAAAGTAACACTCTAAAACACGACACAATGAACACTTACTTATAAAACACAATTTAACACAATACAATAACTTATGGCCTTTCTATCACTATGCAACTGGGTGGGTACATCCATCAAATATCGGACATCGCCGAACAAGCCCGATGGCCCATCGGGTGTCTCACGAGACGCATGCGCTATCAACTGTCTGGGATATAACCTATCCAATTAGCTCTATATAGCTACCTGTATCCATTGACACTATGTTGCCATATTTTTAGATTAAATGTACTTTAACCAAAAAATATATAATTTTGCATTTAAGTGTCAAAGTAAATAAGAACGAAAGAAAGTTTTAATAACATTGAAACTATAATAGAATATTGGTTCCTTAAATATCTATTACAATTTATTTTAAATGCGTAAATGTAATTTTTGTGTTTTTCTCGGCAATAGATTATTAAATTTTAATTTAATTGCGACAACATTGCTATAAGTACCGGTTATTTTTAATGTAATTTTGTTAAATCAATTAAGGAAAAAGATAAAACAGACAACCTTTTTCTTTGGAAATGAAATACAACTCCAGTGTATTAGATGGAAATGGCAAAATTATAATATTGACATTTATTTTTTGTGTTTCGTGTGGTTCACAAATTTTTTAAGTTTCTAAACGAAAGTACTTCTAGTGGAGTCGTCCTGGCGAAATAAACGGCTCGAAAATCCCTTGATGAAATCGAGTAATTTTTTTTCCCCAATCGATACAGTAGGATCCCCTCGACATTCTGAAATGATTTGTGTTGGGCGCCGCATGGGGGGGGGGGGGGCGGGAGGGGGCACGCCCCGTAAATCTAACCTACAACGGGAAATTGAAATTAACTCAGCCGGTTTTGATGCTACAAAAAAAATGTGAAGAGCAAAATTGAAGAGCTTGACAGAGCGCGTAATCTCGAATAAACCCGATCCCCATATCTCAAAGAGTTCGCGAATTAACGCGATTTCCAACTGCAAAAGCAATAAAATTTAATTAATTATATCTCGAGACGGGGGGGAGTTGGGGCATCATTTTTTCGTGAATTAACGGGTGATCCGAGTACTTTGATAGGTCGGAGGCTGAAGTTGGTGGGGCAATTAAGAGGGGAGTAAGGGGGATTGGAATTTTTTACATAAATGCTAATAAGTAGTTTATTAATCGAGCTACGGGGATCAGGCCAGATTCAATTTGTTAATTTTTTTATCAGCTACGAGGTGGGTTTGGCGAAAAATTTTAATTTTCCCAAATGCGCGCTGGGTGCGGCATACATCTCCGAAAATACTTTAGATATTATGTTTAATTTTGGTATGTGTTAATAGTAGAACCTCAAATTTTAGTTAGAAAAGTTATTCAATTGTTCCACCAGTGTCAACATGTCCTTTGATATTTTTTACAAAAAAGATGGTACGCCACTGATATTTTAGTCAGTTCTTGATTAAAACCACTAAATTCATATTGAAAATCATTATTTTTAAATTGATAAAATAATTAATGATAATTTTTTCTCATTTCATTTGCGAAAATAAAAATTAAAAGGCATTTTTCCACCCGCCTTCGCATCGAATTGCCCATTCCAATAATTTTTATAAAAAAAAAATATCATTAACTATTTTATCAATGTTAAAAATAATGAGTTTCAATATGAATTTAGTGGTTTTAATCAAGAACGGTGCGTCTGACGAGAAAAACTCAAGATACCGTTTTCATGTAGAATTGACCAGGCTAATAAGAAAAAATATCCACATGGAAAAATATCAGTGGCGTACTATCTGTACACATACCAAAATTAAACATATTATCGCGCGCATTTGTGAAAATAAAAATTTTACTTTTTTCAATTAATAGGATTATATGTTAAACAACGAATTTGAATTCATAAAATTTAAAATACATATAATGCATCAACTGTCATTTTAAAAGTTCATTTTTGACTTTAGTACAATAAAGAAGTTTTTATATCTACGGCCTTCATAATGTTAATCACTCCCATTAACCGCAGACGTGATTTCGTCTTATTTGATCTAAATAATCTAGAGTTGGACCGTACTGCTCTGATGATGCATGTGCAACTAAAGTTGATATTTTCCCGTCAAATAGTAATCAAGCAGACAGAACGATAAACAGACAGAGACATAGGCCCGATGCAATAGGAAAACAGCATAGTTATGACTTAATCTAGAAACCTTAGAAGGTCAAGCTCTGATAATAACAATGCTGCTCACCTTGAGCTGCCACTGATTAAATCGCTTTTGCATGAAACATGAGTTTTGAAACATATTCACAATGCACTTACGATCCGGATTTTGATGACAAACACAAAACGTACTTTTATCCGGGATTTCGCATTTTAAATTATTTAAGAGTGCAAACTTTAAAATGGATTCTAAATTAAGTGAAGTATATCAAAAACGGCAGCATTGTAGGGTATATCGTATGTACATGAACTTTTCGATTTAAAAGTACTCCAGAACATCATAGGGAGTCTCGGGCTGTTGCACTGGATATTTCTAAAGCATTTGATCGTGTTTAGCATGAGGGACTTCTATTCTAAGTAAACTGCGATGGTATGCCCAGTCGATTCCGTGCATGGTTGTCTAGCTTGCTCTCTGCAAGTGGCAGTGACGGATTTCTCTCAGACACCTTCACCATCAATGCCGGTGTTCCTCAAGGGTCCATATTGTCTCCCACTCTCTTCTTACTCTACATTAACGACCTTCTAGTGAAAACGAAAAATCCGATATTTAGTTTTGCTGACGATAGCACACTTCTCATCTTTCTCTTTGAATGCACAAACATCGGCTGCCGACGCAAATCTTCGAAGACAACATGAAGTATCATGCCTCAATAAAGACCTGGAAGAAATTTTGGCTTGGGGTGACAGTAACCAAGTCGAATTTAACGCTAAAAACCCCAGGCAGCAATTTTCTCGAAAAAGGTTAAGATCACAGAACCGGATATAGTCATGGCAGGATACGCAATCCCACTGGCTTCATCTATTAATTTGCTGAGCGTCAATTTGGGAGGAAATATGTCTTGGCATGATCACGTTGTGGCTATCGCCAAGATAGCTTCTCAGAAACTTGGTGTACTCTTCCGAACCAGAAAGTTGTACACACCTCAACAACTTTTGACACTATACAAAGCCCAGATTCGACCATCACTGGAGTACTGCTCTCATGTCTGGATTCGATCGAAAGGCCATTCATCTGATTGGAGACCACGAGCTGACGAAAAAACCTCGACAGCCTAGAACATCGAAGACAGGTTGGGGATTTGACTCTCTTTTACAGACAGACAGTCTCTTAATTCCGCACAGAGCGGCGAATAGCAGAAATACACGACGAACCACTGCCGCCTATCCATATGTGGTTAAGCTTAGTACTCTTTGAAATACGTATAAGAATTCTTCCATCTGGAGGACTTCATCCTTATGGAACGACCTTCCCGAGTTCGTTTTTCCCAACAAATATAACCTCAAACGATTCAAAACCAACGTGAATCGCTTTTTGCGCACACGCACCACTCCCAGAGTGCCCTAAAGAATTTTTTCTATAGTGCTTGTGTTTGATCATAAAAAAAACACGAGAGAAGGCACATATTTTTTGAAATACCCTGTATAAAATGGGAGCTAGAAATAAGAAAATATAATTCCACGTCCATAAAAATATAAGTTGCTGTTTTAAATACCTATACAAATGTATTAGATTTCTCAGTTCATAATATTTTTTCTGGTTTATGATTACCCTCAATTTTTTATCTGATTATTCGCAAACAACAACGTTTTTTTTTAGAAAAGAATAGCTATAAAAACATATTAATCTTATTAGATGTAATAATAAAGTATATTATACGTTTTTATTCCGATTCGTGGGTTTTATGATGTTCTATACAGGATGTTATGGAAAGGACTTATTATGCATCAAAAAAAGTGTGATATGCTGTTGCTGGTGGAAACATGACTCTCCGAAGAGGAAAAGTGGCTTTATGATATCCAGGGTTACAATTCAGCTCATGCATGCAGGGATAAAAGAGGAGGTGGTGTCTCAATATTTGTAAAAACTGGAATTACTCATCAAGAATTGGACAAGTCAACACCAGGGGACAATCTAACCTGGATAAGTATGGCCATTGGTAAGGAAGGTACTAAAGTAACTCTATTGTACAAACCACCGTCCTATAATAATGTCCACTTTTTGGATAGATTGGAAACTTTTATGCTAAAATATCCCAAAAACCATCTACTGGTCGGAGACTTCAATATTAATATTTTGGATCTGTCATCCAGTTTTGTACAGGATTATAAAAACCTTGTGGCAATGAATAATTACAAAATTATGAATAAAATCGACAGTGAAAATGCAACAAGAGTGACGACGAACACGTGTAGTTTACTTGATCATGTGCTGGTGGATCAAAGTAGCAAAAAGTGTTCGGTTACGGTTGAAGACAATCCACTATCTGATCACAGTAGACTATTAATAAATACAAGAGAAAATATAAAACCCCATAAAGTAAAAAACACGTATGAAATTAAACACATCAACTATAAGAAATTTAAAGAATTATTTAAAAATATAGCTACAAATAGACATATTGAAACATTCAAAGAGCTAACGGATCGAATTAGCGAATGTAAACAAAAGTCTGAGTATACTACCATAATTAAATGTCACAAAAATAATACATGGATTACCAATGAACTTCTAAACTTGATGGCTTGTCGGGACAAATTATTCAAAAGAAAAAAAGCAAACCCTACTAATATGACCATAGCTGTGGAATTTAAAAATATAAAGAATAGAATAAACAACAGGATCAAGGTACTCAAGAACCAACACTTCAACAAAAAATGGAATGAAGCTGGAAGCAATCCAAGAAAGCAATGGAAATTGATAAATGGCATGCTAAAGGAGACAAGAACAGAAAGAAAAGTAGATAAGCTGGTGGTAAACAATGTACATGTCACGGAACAAAATGAAATTGTTAACAATTTGAATGTTCACTTTGCCAGAGTGGGAAAAGATATTGTTGACCAGATAAATAAAGATATACAGACTGATCAGCCAAACATTGCATTTAATGAGATATATTGTGATAAAAGTTGCTTCATAGAAGAAACAAATGAAAGTGAAGTTCGTGACATAATTATGAAGCTAAAAAGGACGTCTGCTCCTGGAGACGATGGTATTACCGTGAAAGATATCCTAAACATAAAAGATGAGATTGTGACAATTATCGTTAGGCTGACAAATATAATGCTTATTACCGGAAAATTTCCAGAAGAACTTAAGTTAAGTAAAATAACACCCATCTTCAAGACTGGTACCAGAGAATCTATGAACAACTATAGACCTATCTCGGTGATAAGTGTTTTTTCAAAAATTATAGAAACTGTGATAAAGGCTAGAATGTTAAGATTTGTCGATAAGTATATTGACAGAGATGTGTTTCAATATGGTTTTGTAAAGGGTAGTAATACTTTGAGCGCTACTATGGATCTTATAGATAAAATTTCTGCAGCTCTGGATGGTGGAAGAGTTGTGGCGGCGGTGTTTGTAGACTTGAGTAAGGCATTTGATGTTGTTAGCTTTGAGATATTATTGAAAAAACTGAGTTTAATGGGATTTAGAGGAAGAATGTATGATATAATAAAATCGTATTTAGTTCATAGGCAACGGTATGTTATAGTGAATGGTAACAAAAGCTCAAAATTAGGTAATTCTTGCGGAGTGCCTCAGGGGGCTGTCCTGGGGCCTTTGCTGTATTCGTTGTATGTATTGAGTTTAAGGTGTGCTAATCTAATAGCCCGTTACTTTACGTTTGCGGATGACACTGTACTATTGTATTTTGCTGATAATTGGGACGAGTTACAAACGGTGATAAATAATGATCTGATTGTGTATTTTGGGTGGCTGTTATGTAATAGACTAAAAATTAATATAGATAAGACCAAATTTATGCTTTTCAAACAAAAAAAACAAAGTGATACAAATGCCAAAAATACAAATCAGAGATATGGAGTTGCGATCGGTGGATAGTATTAAGTACCTGGGTTTATATATTGATATAAATCTAAATTGGAGTGAACATATTGAGCGGGTGATTGACAAGATTGCTTTTATGATTGGCGCGCTGTATAAATGTAGAAATTACCTAACAAATAGTACTAAGATTAACATTTATAATGCATATTTTGCATCGCACCTGAGGTATTTACTCCCTGTATGGGGAACATGCGGTACGGTCAACTTCAGAAGGGCACAAACTGTACAGAATAAAATTTTAAAAATCTTATTCAATTTTGATAGACTTATGCACACTAGTGAGTTGTATAAAATAGTTAACGTTCTCGACCTATCTAAGCTGTTACGGTTAGAGCAATGTAAACATATTTATAAAGTTATTAATAAGAAACAAAAAAGTAACACTACAATTATATTTGCAAATAACATACATGGTTATGGTACTAGGCAATGTGATAATATATATCAATGTACTGTAAAGAGCAATAAAGGGCTCAATAATCCTATGTCGAAAGCCTGTGATTCATACAATGATTTACCAGATGTACTAAAGAACTGTAGCAGTATACCAACATTTATAAAGCTACTAAAGCTACACGTGAAGAATAATTAGTTAACATTGGCGTTGTATTTAAATGGAACAGTTCTCGTTACCAGTGTTTTTAGGCACTGCTTAGAGATTTAAGTATATTGTAAATTGTATATTGTACTTTCGTAATATATTTTGTTAATTTCAAAAAAAATATTTAAACCGGCAAATCCTGAGATGAAAATAAATTGAAGAAAAATAACAATAAATGGTGCGAAATATACACTTTATATGAAATCTGAAAATTTATGTGGCCGCTATTATCGACGTTCCCAATCAATAATCTATTGAGGCAGGCTCAAGTCTCAAAAGAGGTCAGCGCGTTGTAGGCGGTGTTGTCATATTGTATACCATAGAATGTAAACGCACGTACTCAGTTTTTGACAACAAGACGTCTTTGACCCGCGTTTTCACTTCTTTTTCAAACTTTTTAGCTAAGAAAACTACAATTTTAAGGTACATACTCTCTTACCTTCCATCTTATTTAAAAATAATTTAATCTAATTATAATTAGATTCCATAAAAAAATAAAACACAAAAGATGTTTTGCAACAGAACCAACAGTAGATAATATCACACAAATTTGAAATCACATCACAACATTTATTATGAATTATTTCACAATAGAAAAAAAATCGGGTAATATTACAACTAGCAAAACGTATACATCAAGCATGTGGAACCATCTAAGACATCGTTCCAACACAGAGTATCGGAACATACTGAAACAACGATTCTGAAGGTTAACGCGTTAACACGTGGTGTGATCACTGTAGCTTACTCTAGTGACCTTCATTTTTGCTAACTGAAACCAGATTGAGCGGCGCGACAGCTTGTAGGCAAAAAGGGTTTTACCACCAGCAGACTGGTTTCGAACTTATTTGTTCTCGTCAGTACACGATCTGCAGGTGGTTGCATCCTATTAATGGAGAGGGCTTCCTTTTCTTGGTGGTACCATTCAATCTGAAATAGTATTTTAAAGTGTTACTGTATAGACAAAAATACGCCCTTATTGTATAAGGTATCATCGGGTGGTCTGGAAAAATAATATTTTTCCATACATTGGTATTTCATATTAATACCACCTGACCAGTATAGACTTCTTATTTTTTAGATAGGTAGTTTTCAACTTTTGTGTCATCGTCTTTTTTAAATACCGGGACTATCAAGGCTAATTTTAATTGATCCGGGAATATTCCATACTTTAAAGAATTATTTATTGTGTGAACTATGGGTTCTAAAATTGGTATAATGCTATATTTGAGAAGAAATTGATATTTCGTCGTGTCCGCTACTAAGTTTGTTTTTAAGATTACTATACAGGGTGGTCCAGCGAAAACTTAACACCTCGATTTTCCTGCTTTAAAATGAAAATTTAGAAAATCGCTCGGAACCGTCGATTTCTGATTCGAGGGGGAATAACTTTTCCGCTTTTTTAATCTCCTTAACTTCAACCCCCTAACGGGGGTGAACACAACCCCCTGACTTTGAATAGGGATGAGGGGTGTTGCGATACCTTATTTTGAAGATCTTATCGAGTACTATCTGACTCTAAAATTTCGCTTCAAAATTTTCATCTTTAACGAAATGACAGCTAAAATAGTGAACTTACTTTTGTGATTAGTTTATTAAATGCTGAAAATGGCCACCATTCACTTCCATGCAGTAAAGAACGCTGGTGTATGAGTAGAGAATGTGGCATTTACCTCGAAGATATTACTCTTATCAGACGCAGTTGAATTTATTTATTTATTTGTTAATTTTTTGTCCAAAAAAGTAGACGGACCATGTTTTTGATTTACCTTAGTCTATCGTGAATTTTTAAGAACGTTAAAACTGTGTCAATTCGATTGTACCTTTGTAGTAGAATTAAAATGGTGTATTCCTATCTTGGAAATTATAAAATTATTTTTTAGAAATAACGACTCTGCGCTAGTAACAGCGGCTTTATTTAACGAACGGCATCCTGAAAAAAATGTACCCGCTGCTTACATTGTGCAACTGGTTGCCAAATTTGGCGCTACTGGTTCAATCGGAAACAAAAAGAGGGTGTATGACAGAGACGAAGCGCGGAAAGAGATAATGGAGAAGACCATGTAACGATCATTTTTCAACAAGATGGCGCACCACCTCATTTCGCTCAACCTGTGCGTCAGTTCTTAGATGAAAATTTTCCTCAGGCCTGGATTGGAAGAAGGGGACATATTGAGTGGCTACCCAGATCACCTGATCTGGCTCCACTGGACTTTTTTCTATGGGGTCACCTGAAATCTAAGATTTACGCTACCCAGCCTGAGTCACTGGAGGATTTGCGAATGTGCATCATTAATGAATCCCGTCAAATTACACCACAAATGTTGAGTAATGTCCGTGAACGTTTTGAGCAAAATTTATTTTACTGCATGGAAGTGAATGGTGGCCATTTTCAGCATTTAATAAACTAATCATAAAAGTAAGTAGTCTTCCACTATTTTAGCTGTCATTTCGTTAAAGATGAAAATTTTGAAGCGAAATTTTAGGGTCAGCAACACCCCTCATCCCTATTCAAAATCAGGGGGTTGTGTTCACCCCCGTTAGGGGGTTGAAGTTACGGAGATGAAAAAATCGGAAAAGTTATTCCCCCTCGAATCAGAAATCGACTGGTCCGAGCGATTTTCTACATTTTCATTTTAAAGCAGGAAAATCGAGGTATTAAGTTTTCGCTGGACCACCCTGTATATATACTATATCCAAAATTTCCTGTGGGTTTAACAACTTTATTGGAATCGTCTCGGAACAGCGCTCTATTCTGGGAGAAAATGGCATATTTTCTAGTTGATCTAAAAGATTAGTATCTGCCGTAGATAAGTAGTTATTGATATTAGGTATTTGCTATTTGTAACATTATTTCGATCAATAAAAAAAAAGGTATTTCCCAGCTGCTTGCGGTTATTAAAAATCCTGCTATTTTATTAAGGACACCACTGGGTCGTTTAAAAATAAAATAAAATAGTCGCCGTATTCTTCGCGTGATTTTTATTTTATCAAAAGATGCCTCTATCTTTCCCATAAAATATGCCCTCGCGTGCCTTGATTAAATCAATTCACACACAACTTTAACTTATTTAGTATGTATTTTCAAAATGCCAATTAAGATAAGTTCCGCACCCTTAGTCTCATACGTCAGAGGCCAAATTCAATTTTCGAATGTCGTAAATTTAGCCCAAAAGTTTATAGGATAGAATAATCAATTCCTTTATTAAAAGGTAGCGCTTTATGAGCATACCGAGTCAGTTGATGGATTGGCCCTAAGGAAAATACCTACGCTCTATATAATTTTTACATCTACAAGGTGCGTTAATTAACTATAGGAAAACAGGGCCGTATTTAAAAAAAGCAAGTTGATAATGGCCATTCGCAGACGACTCGTCGGATCACAAAACAATTAACGCTGATAGATAGAGCGGAAAAGTGGCAATGTAAAAGTGCAATTTACTTTAGAATTCGATCTAAAAAAAAAACCAGGAAAAAAATAAAACGATTATTCAGAATTTCGGTTTCTTCCGGATATCTCTGGAACTACTCGGAATTTTAAAACTTTCTAAACGGCATATTATTAGGCACGTAAATGCGCAAATTTACCTCCGTTTAAACGACTTCGTATCTCTTACGGTTTCTGAGATCCCTGTACTGGCCCTCCTTATCTTGGAGACGTTGTATATTAGGATTAATTATACTTACCTATCTCCGAAAGAAAGATGAAACTTCATTTTTGTTTTCCTCTAATAACTTTGAGAGAAACTAACGTTTTTTTACAAAATTTTTCAATCCTAATTTTTTAGGACGAGAATTGATTTTTTTGTGAAATTTTAATGTACCATGTAGGGGGAGCTGTCAGCACTTTTTGTGCCTCAGTGTATTCAAGTTTTTAATGAAAATAATCCTTTTCTCATATTTATTACGTAAAGAAGGTATACTAAGTTTAGGTCGCCCAGAGTTATCGTCTCGGAGATATTTGCATTTAAATAAATACATAGTAAAGAAATAAATAAATAAATTGTTTAGTGCGACAGCTCTAATACTTCTTACCACATAACTTTTATATAATAATTAATGTTCCTATAACAGTAAATCTGAATAATACATACAACAATTGGATTGTTCTCTAACTTACTTTAATTAAAATAACTTTGACCCTAGAAAATATCCCGTCGAAAGAAAACAACAGCAATAAAAACAAACGTAAACTAAGTGATTAGTAACTTGTAATATTTCATTTTAAAATCAATAAGAGATTTAATAATAAAGCAGATCTGCTTTTGACAAAAACTGTTCAAAATGAATGTGTCCCATTCACTTCAATACACTTAAGAGTCCATTTACTTTTACATTTCTGGGTTTGAAAACAAATTGTGTCTCGGCATTGTTACTTAATTACGATAAACTCAAAAATGAAACATTTTCTTTTAAACAATAAACAATCAAATAACAACATGGAGGTTTCATAGCAACTGCATCTCTAAATTTAATTTGTTTTCTCATATTTTAATTTAAGGAAAAATTTTGTTTGCAAATTAATAGTAATTGGGCAATTGCACTAAACAATTTAAATGCATATGTCTCCGAAACGGTAACTCTGGCCGATCCCAACTTAGTATACCTTTTTTATATAATAAATATGAGAAAAGTATTATTTTCTTTAAAAACTTAAATACACTAAGGCACAAAAAAGTTATGACCTAATAAATGTGAAAATAATGCCGCAGACAGAGCGCCCCCTACATTAAAATTTCATCAAAAAAACCATAGTTGCCAAATTTTATAAAAAAACCATTGGTTTCTCAAAAAGTCATTAGAGAGAAACAAAAATGAAGTTTTAACTTTAACCCTCTATCTCAGTTAATATCAAGTTTCGGATATAGGTAAGTATAATTCAATCCTAATACTTTTACGTTAGGAGTCTGTGGTTTTTGCATGTACTATTAATTAGCGGACACCCTGTATATGGTAGAAAACATTTTGAATAAAATAATTAAAAAAGGTACCAAACATGTATTTTTTCTGGGCGTAAGAAAATATCTTTATTGTGGTAAGTGGCTTTGCAAGCATAAGAATGTTCCTTTGTTGTAACTGCAGGATAGTATTTATAAAGCGACTTTACTACTACAGCTAAGATATACCCAATAAAATCAATTTGTGTTATTTTTTTTGTATGTTAGTTACAAATTATTTGCGCTTTGTTCTTAATAATGTATCAACAAGGTTAAAAAAAATTCATAGTTTGGTTGAAGAAATATTTTATTCGTTCATTTATTTATTTACATTTTCTTTCAACTTTTACATAACTGTTTTAAAGCATAAATCTCTCCTAATCAAACCTCATAATGGTTGTAGTGGTGTTCCCAACCGCTGCTGAATAATCTAATAATATTTAATTATCATTTTTTAAATTAATCTTTGCTCAAAAATGTAATTTTCCTCGGAATTACCCGTCTTCATTTCCCCCGTGAAATAATTTTGGTTTTACTACATTAAACGCGACATGTCTAATAACAGCAAAGACACGTTTAATCTTAATTTTCTCCGACCAAAATGAGTGATTTCTCGGTAAAGATAGTCTAGGAATTTACTTAATAAATTACCATATCTTAAAGGAAATCCGGGAAACCCACAAAATGTAGACGTTGATAAATCTTACTATACATTCTAATAAGGCTATTAACCTATTACGTGTTAGATTAACCTCTTGTGGCGTTTCAAGGGCGAATTCTTATGCAAATTAATGTGCGATAAACGGGGTTAAGTGAAAGTGGATTTAATTTTTTTTGATAATTGTTAGTGATGCAGTGCTCGAGTACAAGAATCGAAGAAGAATTCAATTCTATAATGTACTCGCTGTACTCGGATTCAATTTGGAACTACACAAGTTTGATATTTTATAACTTTTTTATTTTTTATGCGATTTTCATGATTTTTTTGTTAGTTTTTAAATCCATTTATTGTGTTTTTACTTAATTATTTTATAAAATAACATTTTTCAATTAGGCTATATTATACAGAAGTAAATTAAACTGTTGCTTTTGTCTTAATTTTAAAACACGCTGTAGGAAAATTGAGGTGAATAATTTTATTTACATACTACATATTTCTTGTAATCTTTGATGTATTCTAAATATTTCGATTTTTGATTCATTCCATTATCTCATTTCCGCTGCAAGCTGCAAAATTTGAATTGAGGCGCTGATTTGAAGCCTATTTTTATTAAGAAAAACAAACACTAGGTATATCATAAAGTTAATTAACAAAAACAATTCTAATATCGCGGATTTCCTCCTCTCGCAGCAATGACAGCTTGCAGTCTTCGTGGCATCGAATGAATAAGGTTTCTTATTCTTTCTTGAGATAGATAGAGCCTGATATTCTTCGGTCAGCGCCAGTCGTAAGTCTTGCAAGGATTGTGATTGTACAGGACGACGACGAACGGCCCTTTTAAGTTGATCCCAAGGATGTTCAATTGGGTTGAGATTCAGGCTACATGCGAGCCATTCCAATCTTGTAAGTCAAACTTCTCCAGATATTTGCTCGCTACATGTGCAACGTGAGGTCTTACATTATCATGCATTAATGTAAATTGGTTCCCAATGAAAGGAGCAAATTAAACGACAACTTCTTGGAGGATTTACTCAATCTAAGGGTGGGCGGTTAGTGCTCCATTTTCAACAAACACAAGATTGATGCGTGCTTCAGTAGAAATACCAGGCCAAATCATGACTGAACCGCCAAGATATGAGATTCGTTCTGTACGATGCATATCTCTCATTTCTACATCTGTATACCCGCTAACGACCATCCAGCATTCATTAGTGAATAGTACGTGATAATATTGTCACTGTCAA
Source organism: Barypeithes pellucidus (assembly GCA_963991005.1). Classification (NCBI taxonomy): domain Eukaryota; kingdom Metazoa; phylum Arthropoda; class Insecta; order Coleoptera; family Curculionidae; genus Barypeithes; species Barypeithes pellucidus. The sequence continues at coordinate 51,392,885 of OZ022562.1, read as the reverse complement.
ATATTCTGTCACAATAATCGCGTACTTAGCCAACGTCGATAATTTTTAACCGAAAGCTTATCACATATTTTCTAAAAATAACATCGTTTCATTTAAAATTTTGCAGCTCGCAGCAGAAATGAGATAATGGAATGAATTAAGAAAGTGTTAGAATATATCAAAGATTACAAGGAACAGTATACAAATAAAATTATCCACATCAATTTTCCTACAGGGTGTTTTGAAATTAAGACAAAAGCAACAGTTTAATTTACTCCTGTATAACATAGCCTAATCGAAAAATGTTACTTTATAAAATCATTAAGGAACAACACAATAAATGGATCTACAAACTAATAACAAAATCATGGAAAGCGCATAAAGAAAGTTATGAAATATCAAACTTGACCAAAATTTCAGGGTGGCGGAATTTTGTGCCAGCGAGTGTAGTTTACCTGAAGCGTCTGAATAAGAAGCCGAGTGCAAACAGGGATGGAATAGGATCGATCAGACGTTGTTGTTTAATTTTTGATACTTTTATTTAATTTTTAATAGTAAACAACGAAAAATTTTGAACATAAAACAAGAAATTTAATGAAAATAAGAATTTAAAAATATTATAATTTCCAATTTTCTTGGTAGTTGACGAGCTCTTTTTCGGGGGTCACTTGTACTTATTTCGGTAATCGAATAAGTACTCGATTCTGAAAATAACGATCCTTTTCCAAATTCATACCAAACAGGAAATATAAAATTAAAAACCGAGTACGCTCGAAGGTAGTGCTCGATCTCGGTGTGATGTTGGCAAATCAAATTAATGCTATCGAAATATAAAATAAGATAATCGGTCACTTTTGTACTCGGTACTCGATACTCGGATAACGATTCTTGAAAGTTCTCGATTCTTGTGTACTCGATTCTGAAAATAACAATTCTTTCCCAACACTAATAATTTTGTTATTCGACTAAGACCAATGATTTTATTTAATCGGAAAAGAATTAGTCCTCTTCAAAACAGGCCCATGATAATATGCTGTTTCAGCACAGAAATGTGGCTCTCTAAGCATTTTGCTGTGTAACTTAGTTATTGATCAACAAATAGTCCATGTTCTCCAAGAGACCGATTTAGTAACTATTAAAAAACAAAGTGACTGAGTTTACTTCTTAATAGTTACTTATTGATGCTATATAAATGCTATTATATAACTTTTATGTAGCAAATCGGAGACTTTTGGCACTTATGGATTTATTTTAATAATTCTGTGATAATTTGTATAGCTTGAAGCTCAAAATATTTACCGTCAGAAAATTCTTATTAGCTTTATATTGGAAGACATATTAAATTTCGTTCCGTTGATATTTTGACAGCTGCTTAAAAATGGAATGGAATAAATTATTGTAATAAATCAAAATCATGCTTATTCGTGATAAAGTTTAACTTATACTAAGAAGAAAAATAACCTTCAAGTCCATTTACATGTATTATCGGAGCTGAAATACTCTTCGCCAGATCTGTACAGTAAGTAGTATGTGAGACACTCGGGCGCGCCGGAGCCTTGGGACACTCTGGCCTAATTATCCAGGAATTTGCCGGAGTGAAACATCGCGATTCTATTAGATTTTGGAACACTATAATTATTCATTAAATCTCTTTTTGAAGGTTGGAGGTTTTATTAAATATTAAGAAAGAACATATACAGGGTGTTATGGAATTGTCATCAATAAATAACTAATTTTTAAATTCACACGAAGTTCTCTCTCAAACTCAATCCAATTTTCGTCCTCATCATAGTACTTCGACCGCTTTACCGAAGGTTTCCGGCGATCTTTACAAGGCTTGTGATTAAGGTAAAAATAGCTGTCTAATCCTTTTAGATTTTAGTAAAGCTTTTGACACGCTGGACCACAATGTATTGTTTACTAAACTAAAATTCTTTGGCGTAGGTAAGGACGCATTTAAATGTTTTAAAAGTTACCTATTGGATAGATCTCAGCGTGTCCTTGTAAGCAATTCAGCTTCTAATTTTCTTCTACTTGATAAGGGCGTTCCGCAGGATAGTATTCTGTCCCCATTATTGTTCTCGCTGTATACATCCGACTTTAGTAAATTTTTTTAAAAATGTAGTACACCAGTACGCAGACGACACACAGATTTACTATTCTTGTTCCCTTAATGATGTATGTAAAGCCTCTGAAGCTATTAATTAGGATCTTAAGATGGTCTCTAGTTATTCGAAGGCACATGGGTTGGTCTTAAATGCTGATAAAACCAAAATGATAATATTCGGTAAACAAAAAGAGTTGTTAGTAAATAACGGTAATTTTCAAATAAAAGTCGATGGTGAATTCCTTGAAGCTACGAACAGTGCTAGCAATCTGGGGGTGGTCATGGATAGTCAGTTAAGGTTTGGTAAACATACTTCCGGGCTTCTTCAGAAAACCTATGTCAAACTTAAAATATTATATTTGCACAAAGACTATTTGCCTTCAGATATAATAATTAAACTATGTGTCAGCTCTATCTTATGCAAATGTTATTTATTAGCCAGCTTTAGTGGCGACAGATAGAGGGAGCTTACAAGAGTTACATAATAATTGCTTGAGGTTTTCCTATGGAGCTCGGAAGTATGACCATATTACACCCTTGTATAATATCTCGAAGTGGCTTAAACTAAATGAGCGATTCAAACTTCATTTTGCAACTCTGGTACAAAAGATTTTAATTTCTGTGACCCCTCATTACCTTAGAGAAAAACTCGTTTATGGGTTTAATATTCATGGAAGAGAGACTAGACATAATCGACAGCTAACAGTGCCTAGACATGTATCAGCCATGTTTCAGTGATCTTTCTCGTATAATGCGACTAAAATATATAACAAATTATCTGCTCAACTTAAAGCGATTAACAAAATACCACATTTTAACAAAGCAGTTAAACTCTTTATATCGGAAGATCAATAGCTGATCATTGGTAGATATTATTGTAAAATTAATTGCAATTATGTTTATATTTTTAAATTTTATTTTTATTTACAGTAAGAAATAAGCTATGCAATTATATTTTATATAATGTATTATTCCATGTTTTATTTGGATAATCGATAGATTGCTTTGAAACTATAATAATTGTTAAAGTATAAGTAGCTTTAAGGATCTATTACAGCGAATATTCAATATTAATATAGTAGGTTAAGTAGTAATTAACGTGGGAGGTTAGATTGAGTAGCCTTGGCTAGATCTCGCATCCATTCTTTCATTTTGTATTTAGTTCCTTTTCAGTAATAAAAGACATTTATTATTATTAAAATGGCGCTTCGAATTAATAAGCGAGATAAGTCACCTTTTGTCAAACCTAAAAACCCACGTGGGAGGCACTTGCGAGACATGTCAACAATCTAAGAGCTGATATACCGAAGGCTGAGTGAAAATAATAGGCTTTCGTATACGGAATTCCAAGATTATTGTTTAACTTCGTCGTACGAATTTTGTTTCACTGCTTAAAGTATTCCCTATTATGATTTAACAAGCCAAAAATAAATGTCGACTATCATAAAAAATCTTCAGCATAATGCTTAACTCCTACCCTGACCTTATTTATAGCCAGAGAAGCATTTCTACAACAATAACTTTTATTAAGATGAAATAGCTTGAAACAGCTTGCTAGCTAGCTTGAAGTAATGTGTTGTGTAAATAAACCTGCATTATATAAATGAACATTTACTTTCAAAACAATGCACTGTTATTAAGATAAGTGAAGGAAATTTTAGAAAATAATAATGTGAATAAACAAGTATTTATGAGGGGCGCAATCTTCAAAAAATAAGGTAGATATACAAAGAATTATTTAATTAAACAATGAATTTTAAGTTATATTCAAGTATTATATATTTGGTATGTTTGGTATCTAACAAACTAATAACTAAAAATGTGTTAATTAATTAATGGGCGGTTGAATTTATTTTTCTATACATTGCTCGAGATATTGGAAATACATAAATTAATTATTTTGTCCACGGCTAGCCATTTCATCACTTATTATTAATCGATTTCAGCTAGAGAATAGTATATTCTTTAACAAGCACGAAATGGCCATTTCGTACGAATTGAACACTATACGTACTCTACTGATACATAGTTGTTAAACTTAATTTTATATGTTGCATTATACAGGGTGTTATGGAAATGACATATTATATTTAAACCGGCAAATCCTGAGATGAAATCAACTTGAAAAAAATAACTATAATTGGCGCTTTAATTTAATATGCCCTGTACATGATCTGTTGTCAAACAAAAATTAAATGCCCGCGGCATTGTTCAGAAGAAATAAACAAACTAGCGCCATGTAAAGAAAGCACCAGATGTTCAAAACGTGTGTCAATTTTGAACAGTGTTGTCATATCGGTAAACTCTTTAGAAGCTCAATGTTGTTTTGATTGAAACGAAGTTCTTTATAAAAACAAGGAATTTTATTTAGGTCACTTACCTCCAAAATTTATATTCTCGCGTAGATTTCTATTAGTCCAATAAACGAAGCCCTTAAATAGACATTTTAGTTAGAAAGCTGCATTTTTGGTGGAAAGCACATTTTATTATTTGAAAAGACACTTCATTATTATTTTATATTCAACCCTTGCATAAGGGATGGAACATTAATTTTAAATATTTTTTGACCCGTAGCTTCGAAACAAAACGCACTAGTAATTGCAGTCAAAAGTTGTAGATAATTTAAATCTGAATAAAAAAGTTAATAATCATTTTTACGATATCTCGGATAGTTCTAGCCATAGAATCATCTGCATTTTGAAAGTTGATCGGCGTCTTCAAAACGTCACGAAGGCATTAAATTTTCAACTTGGCAACAGTGCCTATCAGCCAATTAAAACTCGACACAGGTGTCTGAGAAAGTTTTTTGGTATGTCAAGTATTTTATTGTAGTATAATTATTTTGTATTTTTGACATGTTTTAAGGTTTTGTGGAACACATTTTTGTGAAATGGTGTCTAAATAACCCTGTGAAAGGTATGTATGAACTATAGGCCAAAAATATTAAATGGTTTATAATTATTTGACATAATTTCATAATTTTATTGGGGTATATTTTGCATAATAATTATGCTCATTGCCAATCAAGTGTGGAGATACGCTTTTTGTAGGGTAGAGCAAAAAAGTCATTCACATTTTTATGTAACATACAGTCCTATATTAAAAATAGTATGACGTAATAACTGTGTAGTGAAATTTAGCACTCAGACAGTCTCACATTAATCCGTTTTAGTAGAACTTTGAATTTTAAAATAAATGTTCGTTGTCTTATTTTTAGTCTTCCCTTACATTAACCTTCTAACGCAAAGCAGGTACTTAATATTTTTTGCTTCCAAAGTAGAACACTATACAAACTAATTTACAAATTTTGTAACGGCAAGTCAATAGCTGTGTTCGGGTTCGATTCGAATTCGAAAGAGTGCGCATTAGCGATTATATAAGCGATTTCGCATTAGAGCGTACCGTTATTTTTTAATAATGTAACAAAAATCATTGCAGTGCTATCTTTTTTAGTTTAACGTTAAAAATGGAGTCATCGCCTTTAGTATGTAAAATTTGTAATGAACAATGCGAACATAACACCGACAAATGCTGTGTTATTCTGGAATATTATATTTTACTTCATATGAATGCCTTTATCGATTTATATAATATAATAGCTTAGCCCGGCGTCCGACATGCACTAATTTTAAACCGAGGTATAGATATAAATATATTATTTACGCACCCTGTTTTCACAAAAATCATTTACGGGATTATTCAGCATTTAAAAATCCGATCATATTCTTCTAGTTGTAAAATGTCACACCTTGACGCTTTAATTCTAGTCCCAGGACGACAGTGGTGCCATATTGTGATTAACCTCCATTTATTAAAGATCTGTTCGGAAAATTGTTTTTGGACCTCATACGGCTTGTCGATTGTAGATAAGAAAAAAGTAGTAATAACCTTTCTTGTGCGAAATTTAATGATCTATAACATTTGTAAAAAACTTTTTTCCATATTATTTTTCGTTTAAGAGTTATAGACCAGAAAATTATTCTTTCTTAACCCCATTTGGAGGGTTTTTGTGCAAGGGATAGGCTTAAAATAGTGCTCAAATGTTCTTTCACATTATAAAGTCTACCTTCCACCGAAAATGCAGCTTTCTAACAAATATTTCTATTTAAGGTCTTCGTTTATTGGACTAAAAATAACATGGCACGTTCCTCTAAAAAAAAAATTAATTTTTTTCCTATTAAAATTATTTTTGTTCAATATGGATTCTTTGCATATGTTATTGTTTTTTGGCACCCTATATTTCCGAAACAAAGCTATTAAAGAACATGGTTTCATTTTATATATTTAACATGATAATTTGTCAAAGTAATCCTCAATCACCCTGTATATTTAGAGGGTCGTAATATTTTAACTTTATTTTTCGACTTTATGGCGATTTGGCAAACCATTCAACTTCTTGGTTGTCCTGTATGTATGATATTTAATATCAAACAATCTGTCGCCCTTGCATCTTGAGTTCCTCTATAAAATTGCGTTTTTGTTTCAGGGAAGGACAGCAGTCACAAGAAGAATGGCATCGACTCTATGGACGATGTTCCGGCAATGAAATATACCACATAGTTCTGGGAGACAGCAGGTTCTTTGGAGAATACGAAGGAAAGAGTTTTACATATGCCAGTTTTCATTCTCATAGGAAGTAAGCTTATTTTTTCTTAAAAATTCAATAACATCACGAATAATTTATGCTTTCAAAAATAGAAAATTATGCTGGACCACACCAAAAAACAATGCTTCTATACAGGGGGTCCATTTGTGAAATTTTCTCTTCATTTTTGAGAATTTTATACCCCTCATGTTTCAGTTACCCTGTTACTTATCAGAAAAAAATAAAATGTTCTCTTTGTAGTTTTTTATCTAGAATCCAGTAACGTACTCAGATTTTTTTCTACGTTTAATAGTTTTCAATAAGAAACAAACTTACTTTTTTCTAAATGGGTCACTATATATATTTTTAACACGTTTCCCAGAAATATATAATATTATGCTCGAAATTAACGTCTTTTCAAACATATACAATTTTTTTGAGAATGCCATGACGGATATTTAAAAAAAGAATTGCTGGTTCGATTAAATATAAGAAGCAAAAATTGAAAGTTTAGGAACTATCTCATAAATATTTCTCAAATTATTCTTAGGCATGTTTAACACATAGTTATTATTTATTATTATAACAGGATTGTTTCAATCGAAGCAAAAGCACATTTTTCTTATGATAGATTTCAGCCCGAGGTTTAGAAAATGAACCTTGTTCAATTAAATTTGATTTTATCCTTGAAAAAATTATTTTATCCGGCTGTCGTCTTGCGGGATATATATCTACAAGTAACTCAATACAAAACGTAAATTTCGGTCATAATATTAAGACTAAGTGCCTGTTCTCACCCAAGCAACTGGCAACCACAACGCAACTGCAACGCCACCGAAACTTCAGTTCAGTTGCTCATGCGTTCCCACTGGAATCAAAGCAACCGCAACGCAACTGCAACGCGACCGCAACTTCAGTTGAGTTGCTCTTGCGTTTCCACTGGAATCAACTGGTTTGAAGTCTCTTTTGACATGAGCAAAATGTCGTCTTCGTCAGATAAAGATATTGCCGCAACATACTTGCTCGTTAAAAAGCTTTAAAAAAAACTGAGCGACAATTTTGGGTTAACCCTTTTTATATCATAAATTTGAGACATAGTTCGTATATAGTGGCATAGGTTAAATAATGATCCTGTTAAATTCCATAGGTTTTACCGAATGAGCCACAAAAGTTAAATATTTTGCTGTCTCGTCGCCTTGACACCACGACTGGAAGCAACTGACGACTGCGACGTGATATGCCGGGCAACTCATAAGCAACTGTTTCTTTGAAGGTTAGAGACAATGCTGTATCATGAGTGATAGACGTGTTTTGGACTTCCATTGTCTTTATTTCATTTAAATCACAACGTTTCAACTGGTAAGTATCTCCAGTGAATTCACCTGAAGATGACTGGAGATACTTACCAGTTGAAACGTTGTGATTTAAATGAAATAAAGACAATGGAAGTCCAAAACACGTCTATCACTCATCATAAGCAACTAGTTGCGTTTCAGTTGAGTTGCCTTAAGTCAGTGGGAACACGCGTATGTAAACATTAGTGTTGTGTCGCGTTGCGGTTGCCAGTTGCTTTGGTGAGAATAGGCACTAAGAATTAAGTATAAGCTTGTTAAAAACTAATTTATATTATTAAAAAATATATAAGATGATAAATTTTAAAAAAGCAAGTTTGCTTTTTTTCTTGGAAACTATTGCACGTAGAAAAGTCAGAGTGCGTCACTAGATTCTACGTTAAAACCCACAAAGCGATTTATGATAAGTTACATGGTAACCGAAATATAGGGGTGTCCCAAAATGTAAAATTCCCAAAACCATCCCGTATATTAAAAACGAGGAGGTCTAGAAAAATTCCTTTGTTTCCCAAAAAAGTAGTAGCGAAAACAGCATTCTTCTGTCTTTACTAATAACAGTTATACCCTGTAAAACCACCGAAAAATGAACACCCTATACAGATTGTTATGGAAATATTATATTTAAACGCGGAAATCCTGAGACGAAAAAAATTCAGAAAAACAACAATAAATATCGCTTTGAGTTAACCTGCAGAAATCACTCAATCTCATTATTATAGAAACTCGAGTGCACTATTGACATTTCGAATGATTACTCAAGAGACGACAGGCGTAAGCGATGTTGCCAATTTTACCCACAAGTTTAATCCCTATAAACATAGTTTATGTTACAATTTGAATAAGTCTGCCGCAAAACCATAAAGATGGCAACAATGAGATAAACACGCACAACAATACACATGGAAGCAAATTATTTCACAGCACAACATAATTCATAAGAAATTACACTCTCACGTTTAGGACTACTTATAAAACACTCCGTATACCCATGTAGGTTATATAAAAGATTTCTCATCTCCCTTGACAGTTAAGTCAACTGTCTAGCCTGTAGGGAATCATGAAACTAAACCACGGAGTTTGTTTGAAACTATACACATATACCAATGCAATATTTGACTATTACACATCGCTTGATAGAAACTACCTACTTACTTACGTTAACAATGAAATAAATATACGAAGTAAGAGACGATAAGGATAATTTAGTATTACAACTAGCTGAATAAGTTTTGTAAATGGCTTTTGTTTAAGGGAAAATAATTCAAACATAAATTTTCTTATTTTTCGAGTACAACATGAAAATAAATATACATGGTGCAACAACTTCGTCCTTCACCATTGGGATTTCGGAAACGTTAAGAGATACGAAGTTGCGTAATTATGGGCACAATAATATATCGCAAAAAATCTAAAATAAACTGAGCCTTTCAACATATTTGCACAAATCTAAAATTTTGCGTTTCGGTTTTTATTTTTTCCTGTTCGAACAGATGTCCAAAAATAAATTTCCTTTTCTCATTGCTACTTTTTAGTTCACATAAGAATGCGTCATCAGATCTTTAATAGGACTTTTCATCCTTGGGTCGTCACCATCAACTTCTTTTTTTATTAAATATGGGCTTGGATATTTTTGTTTAAATTATGAAAAAGGAATTCAGTGGTATACAACACAACACAATACCCATAGTAATAATAATAAATGCTCTCTATTTCAAAATTACATACAATAAATAGCTGTGAGTGTGAGAAGCTTGCTTCCTCTAAATTTACCTCTGCAGGTTTGTCTGGGGTTAATATTAAAGAGTGTTCTTATTGCCCTCTTCTGGCAGATAAACAGTCTTTCCACCTCACCGCATCCTCCATACATAATGATGCCATATCTTATTTATGTCTCAAAGTTTGCATGATAAATTTTTTTTTTGTCCCGGTGGCTATATATTTGGATAATACACGAAAGGTGTAACATGTAATATTTAACTTGTTGGCAATATATTCAACGTGTATTTTCCATGAAAGATTACAGTCCAGTACCATCCCCAAACACTTAGTATCTTGCTCCAATTTTGTATTAGTGCCATTTAAACTTATAGTTTCTGGTTCTTCTATACTTGATCTCTTGGTCTTGAAAAGAATAACGCTTGTTTTGCCATTATTTAGAATTAATTTATTTTTTGTAAACCATTTAGATGCCTCCATCATTAACAATGTAGATCTTTCAATCAAAGCAGGTAAACTACACGCTTTAACCAAGAGGTTAGTGTCATCAGCATATTTGGTAATGATACGTGATAAAAATAATTAAGGACAGAAATAGCAATAATAATTTTAAAATCTCCAGTGTCTACAAATGTAAATTACAGGAACATACTAGGGGTATTTTAATGAAGATTGTCAATTTATTGAATAAAATGTAGAAAAACCTACCATATTGTGTACCTCTGAACGTAACTGAGTTCCTCTTTCATAGTTTAAACAAAAAAATCCAAGACCGTATTTAAAAAATTAAGTTGATTATGGTGACACAAAGGCGAAACTTGTCTGATAATATCACCTTGTGTAATAAAAAGTAACAATGAGAAAGTGCAGTTTATTTTTGACATCTGTTCGAACAAAGTCAGGAAAAATCAAAACCGAAACACAAAATTTTAGATTTTTCATATTATTGGACCCATAATTACGCAACTTCGCCCCAATTTAATCTAGTCAAACGCCTTGACTAGATGAAACTACAGCCCCTTCTAAAACCTAAACCATCCCCTTTCTTTCAGATACGGCGTAGCTTTAATAGGAGTACGACCAGCCGAACTTCCCGAATTCTACGAAGACACCATTCTACTCAACCCGGGCCCGAGGCACATTATGAAAAAAAGCGACACGTGCTACTACCTGAGTATCACCAAGGAAGAGAACTCGTCGTTTAGCGTGGCCAATCAGCATAGTGACAACAACAACACGGCGACGCAACCCGCTGCGCCGGCGACGGCGATGAAAGAAACGGATAAATTCACCAACCAGCAATTTAAAGATGGTACCTCCCTTCCTCAACTTATACTGCAAGTGCCAACTTGTGTCAGTGAGTGTTGTACCACCGCATGCTTTTCGCTTTTCCACTGTATGTTTCATCATAATAAATTCATCTGATTTATCATCAATCTATTTTGGCTTAGTAGCAGGAAATTTGCGTTCCGTTGATTCAGTTGACATTTGATAATGTTTTGGAATTCACGAATTACTAATACATGTGTTTCTGATGAACTATGTCATCAAGTCATCTACCTAGAAATACACCATCTCGTTCGTATGATGTAAATTACAGGGTGTTATGGAAATGGCTTATTATATTTAAACCGACAAATCCTGAGATGAAAATAAATTGAAGAAAAATAACCTTAAATGGCGCTTTGAATTGTTGTACGAAATATACACTTTATATGAAATCTGAAAATTTACGTGGCCGCTACTGAGGACGTTCGCAATCAATAGTTTATTGAGGCGGTGTTGTCATATATTGCAATACATTTTTCAAACTTTTTAGAAAAAAAAATAATACAATTTTAAGGTACATACTCTCTTACCTTCGATCTTATAATCCGTTTTGTAATTAAATTCCATAAAGAAATAAAAGACAAAAAGTATGTTTTGCAACAGAACCAACAATAGGTAATAGGTTTGTTCCAACACCCTATTTTTGTATCGTTCTAGAATCGTCACGAAACTGTTGGAATCGATTTTGTGCGCAGGCGTTAATTTTGCACTGTTTGTTGCCGATGCACAAGGGAGGCAAGGTTGGTACGTTTTTGTGACCATTCTGTGTAAAAATCTCAGATGATCGCCTGTCTGATTCTAGGAAAGAAGTTTAGTAATTAGTTAATAATCATAACATTCATAAATCGCAACCCTACTTTTGTTGTTTTGATTTCTTCGTCTAAGCTTGAGTATTATCTTTTTTCGTTCCGTTTTGTTGTATTTAATAATCATGAAAGAGAATAACGTTTAATGTTAAGAATATCTTGTAGGTTTGGGAACCGGATTATACAAATTTAATAAGAATAAATTAAATAATCAAAATATTAAGCAACAACTCCTACAAAACAAGGCTAAAAGAACTGCATGAATGCCAGGAATACAAAAACAACGGTTAAAATTCTTAGGGCGCAAGTCAGTACAAGCGGTTCCTGGTCTTGGCCATGTATCGTTTTTACCGTTCAGGAACTGGTTTGCGAATGATCACAATTTGGTTGGAACACCAAAGGGATCGCCAGCTACACCGTTTTGTGTCGGTTGGAACGCCTTTCGACTACTACGCATGTGCGTGACCGTACATTGTACGATTTTTAGGGTGGTTGGAACGAACCTAATATCACACAAATTTGAAATCACATCACAATATTTCTTATTATGAATTATTTCACACAAAAGAAATCGGGTAATGCTACAACTAACAACGTTTAAATTTCGTATACATCAAGAACGTGGAACCCTCGTCATTCGACCCCCGAGTCTCGAAACATACTGAAGCAACGATAATAAGTCATTTCCATAACACCCTCAATGTATTTCTTAAAAATCATGCATATTGTCGTTACCTTATATTTATTTTTTAGATTTTAATTTGATCCTTTATGTTATAATTCACTCCCACACTAATATACCACACCTCATCTAACTGTTCATTTCGCTAAAAAAAAAACATTTAAGTTGTGTTAATTACCTGCAGCTATAGTCACGCAGCCCGTTGTGTAAGCTTCGGTTAACAATAATTAATTTGTGGATCCATTAGACTCTCGTTGTTGTATTAGGCACATAATTATTACACTGAATAAGATCAGATAATATATTTTCCGTTTAAAATGGTGAAAAATGTTACGCATTTTAATCAATTTATGTCGAAAAGTTCATACAGTGTCACCATTAAATTTGGAACCATTGGAGGAAAATATTTATTTTTCGATTTAGGTAAAATTTAAATATCTTTATTACTATACATTAGGGTGGCAGATCACTTTTATTTTGTGTCTGAGATCTAATTTTTAGCAAAGTAAGTAGTTGCTTGCCTGTTGAGATACTAATTTTTTTAATTTAAATAAACTGCTGGCCATTTGCTTTCGAGCAAGAAAAATTTCGCATAAATTTAAAAGTTAATATTTTCTGAACCAGATATGACATCGATCTCCGGTTTTTAATGGTTGATAGATTTGTCCGTTAGGAAACAATTACCAAAGTTGGATTGTCTTAAACTGTCAGAAAATTTTATATACAGGGTGTTAAAAAGGACGATGATTTTTGCTCCAATTTCAATAGCATGTAACTTTCACAATAATATTTTTAAATTTTATCACTGTACGTCAATTGAATCACTGGTTCATAGCAAAGAATGTTGTCTGTCAAATTTTTGATATCTGCTATATTTTAAGAGATACCGATTTTTTTGAAAATCTTTGCTTTTTTTCAACTTTTTGTTAGCTAGATCCCACTATGCGTTGTATCGTGCAAACTTTGCAAGTGATTATTATACCTTATGGAAAGCTTGTTTATGTTTTGTATTGGAAAGTACTCGCCCCTATATTAGGCAAGTTTTTCCTTATTTTTTAGTTTTTCAAATCGCGCTACAGGTATATTATACAGTGTCTACAAAATTTTAAAAAAGATAATTTTTTTATTTAATTGTTTGAAAAAATTTATTTATTAATTTCTAACTTTCTAACACGACACTATTCCTAAAATTAAACTTAGATTGAAAGGCACTTTAATATTAAATATCACTAGCTGCCGTCAAACCAAACCACGTCCATCCGAGTGTATTAATTTGAATCGAGATTATCACGAAAAAAAAACAATATCAAGTCACCCATGCTAATGCGTTTAGCAACAAAGCTAACCATGTGTTAGAAAGTTAGAAATTAATAAATACATTTTTTCAAACAATTAAATAAAAAAAATTATCTTTTTAAAATTTTGTAGATACTGTATAATATACCTGTAGCGCGATATGAAAAACTAAAAAATAAGGAAAAACTTGCCTAATCTAGGGACGAGTACTTTCCAATACAAAAAAAATTGTGAGATACTCATAAAGCATAGACATATAAGTGATTATAAGTACGCCACTGCACATCACAACATTTAGATACAATTGTTGTTACTGAACATAAACAAGCTTTTCATAAGGTATAATAATCACTTGCAATGTTTGCACGATACAACGCACAGTGGGATCTAGCTATCAAAAAGTTGAAAGAAGCAAAGTTTTTCAAAAAAATCGGTATCTCTTAAAATATAGCAGATATCAAAAATTTGACAGACTACTTTCTTTGCTATGAACCAGTGATTCCATTCACGTACAGTGATAAAATTTAAAAATATTATTGTGAAAGTTACATTCTATTGAAATTGGAGCAAAAATCATCGTCCTCTTTAACACCCTGTATATAAAATTTTCTGACAGTTTAAGACAATCCAACTTTGGCAATTGTTGAGTTCGATGTCATATCTGGTTCAAAAAATATTAACTTTTAAATTTAGGCGAAATTTTTCTTGCTCGAAAGCAAATGGCCAGCAGTTTATATTAATTAATATACAGGGTGTCCGCTAATTAATGGTACATGGAAAAACCACAAGCTCCTTATCTCCTAATCTTCATTTTTGTTTTTCTATAATAACTTTTAGAGAAACTAGCGTTTTTTTACAAAATTTGGCAATTATGGTTTTCTTAGGACGAGAAATTGATTTCTTTGCGAAATTTTAATGGGGGCACTGTCTGCGGCATTTTTCGCACATTTATACGGTAATAACTTCTTTGCGCCTCAATGTATTTAAGTTTCTAATAAAAATAATACGTTTTTTTCATATTTACTACATAAGAAAGGTATACTAAGTTCAGGTCGCCTAGAGTTAACCTTTCGGAGATATTTGAATTTAAATTATTTAGTGCGTTAGCTCAGGCAAGCAAATAATATGTTTGTTACTTCTTACCAATTAACTTTTGCATGATAATTGATGTTCTAGTAATGGTAATTGGGAATAATAAATACAACAATTGGATTGTTCTTTAACTTACTTCAATTAAAATAACTTTGACCCTAGAAATTGTCGTGTCGAAAGAAACCAACAGCAATGAAAACACAAACTTACGATAAACTCAAAAATGAAACATTTTCTGTTCCATAGCAACTGCATATCTAAATTTTATTTGTTTCCTCATAGGTTACTTTAAGAAAAAAATTTTGTTTGCAAATTAATAATAATGGGGCAGGGTGCACTAAACAATTTAAATGCAAATATCTCCGAAACGGTAACTCTGGGCGACCTGAACTTAGTGTACCTTTTTTACGTAATAAATATGAGAAATTATTTTTATTAAAAACTTAAATACACTGAGGCACAAAAAGTTATGACCTAATAAATGTGTAAATAATGCCACAGACAGCGCCCCCTACATTGTGTATTAAAATTTCAGGAAGCAATCAATTTCTTGTCTTAGAAAAACCATAATTGCCAAGTTTTCTAAAAAAACGTTGATTTCCTGTAAAGTTATTAGAGAAAAACAAAAATGAAGTTTTAACTTTAACACCAGGTATCTCAGTTAATATCAACTTTCGGATATAGGTAAGTATAATTAAATCCTAAAATTTTTATGTAAGGGGTCTGTGGTTTTTCCATGTACCATTAATTAGCTGACACTCTTATAAGAAGGGCAGTTAATTTTTATTTGATGTCCCAGGCCTAATTTTTAGCAAAGTAAGTAGTTGCTTGCCTCTTGAGACACTAACTAAACGTTTTCAAGTTAAATATATTAATTAATACATTAAGGGGCAGATCCTTTTAATTTTGTGTTCGGGGTCTAATTTTTGGTAAAGCAGTTGCTTACCTGTTTAGACAGAAATACAGAAAATACAGAAATATTTAACTTAAAATCTTAATAATTTCGTTGATTCAGATCATTGTTATTCTGTGTTCGAAGTATAATTTTAAAAAATGTGAGTAGTTGACCTGTTGAAACACACTTAAATATTCTTGTACGTGTATGCACAGCGAGATTGAACTTCCTGAACATTTTAATTCAAAAGATGGTACAGGTGCGACTCGTCCATTTAGCCGCTTTTTCTTTCTTTCAAATATTGTATGTTGCAGTTATAATAAAATACAGATAAACTGATTATAACTTTTTTTTTAAATAGTTTTTAAATTACAATCACTAACCACCGCTCTTTTCAGATAACACGTCGACTGTTGACTCGAAACAATGTTTGAAGGAATCGACAGGATCGATAACATTCGACGTTTCGATAACAGGGAATCATCTGGATATTCCTCGGGGTGGGGACAACCCAAATCTTTTAAGTCCTGAGATGATCAGCCAACGAAGAAATTCTCGAAGACCAAGCATATTACCGGTAAGCATTTTCATGTATTTTTAATATCAAGTATAGTCTACATTAGTTTTTAATGGTGACACTTGACATAATAATGTGTCAAATGTATTTACAAACAATCAACCGAATTAGTAATGAAATTCTACTTGTTTTGAATACTTGAAATAACTGGTCAGGGGACTAATTCTTAGTAGAAAGCGGAGTTTATTTATTATAACATAAAGTTCTCTGATTATTTAAAATAAAGTTGATGCGCAACTAACTTCCTAAGCAGTTTATTTTTCATTATAACTTTTAACCTGAAGTTGGAGTTTGGCAACATTGCATTCTGTCATGTTTTAATCTTGAAACATTCGTCATGGGAGCACGTACGTGTTCTGATTTTATTGGTATTTACGTAAGTTTTTTATTGACTATATTAAAAAAAAATCAGTAGGTTGTTAGTGCTATCAAAAAGTAATGTAGGTGTCATGAGCTCTTTTTGGGTCAAACTTAAAATGGTAATATCAAAATTTGAAAATTTTGGCTCGCTTAAGAGATACGGGGGAAAATCAGAAAATTGACAATTTCAAAATTACCCTATATTTTCTTAGTTAAAAGAGATACAGAAAAATGTTTTATACAGAAGTTTCTTTATAATGATTGCTGAATAATCTCACGTTTTCAGAATAAGTATACGGGGTCAGGTAAAAAAGTTATATGACCTAACCTCATTTTTTAAATGTGTATATTTTAATCTAAAAAGATAGCATTTTAAATCCTCTTTTCAAATATATAACAAACCATGGATGATATTTATTTCCTAGGCGATTTATTTAAACTTTATTACTTTAAACCACAGTAGACCATGAAACAAAAGCTAATATCCTAGAAACAATCTTATGTTTAACGTCAATTTTATTTTTAAATATTCATTTGCGAAAATGACCTATCAACATTTTGAAAAATTTGATATGATATCAGTTTATTTTGAAAGTGGAAAAAACGAAGAAATGGAGCAAAATGTATATTTTGTTCGCTATCCGGAAAGACGGTAACCATTTAAGGACATATTCCGAACATTTGCGATGATTCCCGTTATTCCTTACCCTTTTATTTTGTTCCAAAGTAATAAAGTTTAAACAAATCGCCTAGGAAACCAATATCATTCATGGTATGTTAAATATTTGAAAGGAGAATTTAAAATAGTATATTTTTAGATTAAAATATACAGGGTATTCCATTTTAAAAAATGAGGTTAGGTCCGATAACTTTTTTACCTGACCCCGTATACTTATTCTGAAAACGACAGATTATTCAACAATCAATATAAAGAAACTTCTGTATAAAACATTTTTCTGTATCTCTTTTAACTAAGAAAATATAGGGTAATTTTGAAATTATCCATTTTTTGTTTTTGCCCCGTATATCTTAAGCGAGCAAAAATTTTCTAATTTTGATTTTGCCATTTTAAGTTTGGCCCAAAGAGGGCACATGGCACCTAAATTACTTTTTTGCTAGCACTAACAATAACGGAGATACCCTATAAAAGTGTCGAAAATGGAACACCCTGTACATATCTGTTACATATAGTTTTTGGATCAATAGTTCGAACTCCACTTTGTCAACTTGCATTAAATTTACTGCGATTATATTCCAAGCTTCATTTCTTGTTTTAACATTGGCTGAATCGGCTTTTTAATTTCAACAATGTGCAAGTATCTTTGCACAATTTCAAAGAGCAAGTTTTTATCAAAATCAGTAAAATCTCGGTTGCATTCATAGTAAAAAAAAAATTCAACTTATAATGACACGGCACTACTCAAACGGGAAAGTTGGGTTAATAATAAATACCCGAACTCCATCTAGGTATATTATTTTTTTCTGAACTACCACTATTTTGAGTAAAGTTTGGTTTTCCAACAAAGCGTTAAGCTCTACCGCTTCATAAAACTACGGCACCGTATTTTTGGAAGCTGCCGCTCTGTACGATGGGATATTGCCAACCCCTTTTTTTTCTCGCGGTACGTCGAAGAGATTCTGGGGTTATGTATGTCCAAGTCAAAGTCAAATATGCTGCATTACTTAAAAGAATATATTCCTATAAACAAAGCTGTGAGTCCTAAACATATGTGCATGAATTTTGAAAATGGCCCAGCAAATTAAATAAGTTATACAGGGTGTTAGAATATATAGATAAGAAGTATATTTTTTTTATTGGGTATATAATACTAAACTAAACTGCAATCTATTTCAATGTTCCCTGCAGTAACGATTTTGCCATTCAATATCACCGGGTCCGCTGAAATAAAGCTTAAATTTGACGTACCTATTTCAAGGGGTGTGTTTCGGGTACGTGCATTATTTTTTGTCAGATAAATTAAATTTTGCGTTGGTAACGGCATAAGATCATCCAAAATAGCTTGATTTGGAGCGAGCATTTTTGCTTTAAGTAAAATATTATACAGAACACAGGCACATATAATTAATTTATCTGTGATTTCGGGAGCAACAGCTATAGGTTGGAAGAAAATTCGAAAATATGCACATAATATTCCGAACGCATTTTCGGTTTTACGCCTTGCACGAGATAGGCGATAATTGTACACAGCTTTAGTCTGATCATTCACAGATTGTCTCCTTGGAAAAGGTTTCATTAGATTTTTATGTAAAGCAAATGCTTCGTTTCGAAGAATAACATTGTGGAGGTGGGATGTTAAATTAGTTTTCTAAAATTTTTATTCCAAAATTACTTTTGAGATATATACCTGCATCTCCTTCCCGACCGTTTGATTAAAATGTCAATAGCGACAAACCTTAAATCCGCATCGACAATCGCAAGAATAGCGATAGAATAAAATTCCTTGTAATTGAAGAACAGGGATCCACTGTTTTTGAGTGATTGTATTCAGATATGTTGCCGTCTATCGCTCCTACACAATTGGGAAAATTCCACTTTGATAAATATTAAAATAAATAATATACAGGGTGAGTTTTTTAAAGTGTTACAAGGCGATTTCTCGCAAACGGTTTAAAATATTTTCTTAAAATTTTAATGAGATAATAGTGAGATGGGGGGACATATTTAAACATATTTTTGTTATCTACCCCCTTTCCCCATTTTGAAGGGTGGGGGTAACTTTGAAATTTTAAATGGGAATATGTACTTTTGTTAATTAAATTCGGATCTACGTAAAAAACTACGTATTTGTACAAAAAAAATTTTTGGTTAGCTCCACTGGTTACCGAATTATAATTAATTAGGTTATAAAATTTAAAAAATATTATTTACCCTTTATCGCCTGTCATGTTTCAGAAGATGTTCGAAATGTCTCCCTTCAACTTCCAAACACTTTCTCACTCTTTTTTTAAACGAATTTCGTACCCGCTCTAACATTTCAGGTGTCACTAATAAGCAGGCAAAGCGGATTCGGTCTTTCATATTGTCTATAGTTGTAGGTGCAGTCGCCATCACTTTGTCTTTTATAAATCCGCAGAGGAAAAAGTCAAGAGGGGTCAAATCCGGAGACCTAGCAGGCCAATTGATCGGACCAGCTCGACCAATCCACCTGTTTTCAAACAATTCGTTTAAATGATTACGGGCCTGTATTGCATAATGCGGTGGAGCTCCATCCTCTTGAAACCACATGTCAGGATTTATGTTTTGGTTTAATAATAGTGGTAATTCGTTCCTTAAAAAATCTGTATATATTTCTCTATTTAAATGGCGTTAATTTCTACCGACAAGGGATAACTTAAAATCCTACCTGGCCACAATTCTGGAAACTAGCTTCATCAGAAAAAACATTCTTTAGAAACCTGTTATTTCCTTGCATTTGCCCTGTTACCAAATTGCAAAATGTAACGCGATTCTCAAAGTCTTGCCCATAAAGCTCTTGGTGGAGTGTAATGTGGTATGGATGAAATTTGTACATATGCAATATGGTCACAACCGATTTTTGGCTTATTCCAGCATCTGCAGCAAGCCGTCTGGAACCTACATGCGGGTTAATAGCTACCATTCCTAAAACTCCAACTGCCCTATCTGCATCTGTTTTAGTTCGCTTCCGAAATCGTGGTTTTGACTTCAGGCTGCCAGTAGTGCGACATCTAGTTCCAGCCTTTTAAATGCCATGTGAGATTTCAGGTTGTTAGGAAACCTTTCCGCCCACCTTAGTGAAGCTTTTCTGTAGTTTCTTCTGCACTCCCCCAACATTAACAACATATCAACTTGCACATTAAAATTCGCTTCCATGTTCAATTGACCAAGCTGAGAAATAATCGTTGATATGTAAAAATTCTCAACTGACTGAAGTCAAAACAACGCATTTCCATGTAAACGAATAATAATTTTGAAATAAGTGAACTTGATTTATTTTAAATTTAGTTATTTTTTAAATTCAATAGAAATTTAATAATAAATTAATTATAATTCGGTAACCAGTGGAGCATTTTTTTTGTACAAATACGTAGTTTTTTACGTTGATCCGAGTTTAATAAACAAAAGTACATATTCCCATTTAAAATTTCAAAGTTAAACCCCACCCCTCAAAATGGGGAAAGGGGGTAGATAACAAAAATATGTTTAAATATGTCCCCCCATCTCACTATTACCTCATTAAAATTTCAAGAAAATATTTTAAACCGTTTGCGAGATATCGCCTTGTAACACTTTAAAAAAACTCACCCTGTATAAATACCACAATTTTGGCATGTGTACTGTCACAGCGACCGTATTTTACTGCACCGACCGTTTCGTTACATTACACTATTTTTACCTGAAAGCGGCCGTACTTTTACGCTGGGAAGAATGACCGTCAAAGTACGCTCGCTATTTTTCGGTACCGTTTTGTAGGAAACCGAAGCTTAACGAAAGTTTTTCTACTGTTTTACATCTGCTGCATTTTGACGCAAGAACCAAGATATCCATTTTATTGTTATTGACAGTTATTTCGATATATTTATATCTTTTATTTGGAAACCGGTTAAAGTTGATGGCTCGATAAATTTATATTACAAATAATTATCGCTTCAATAACGTAAAATCTTGAGTAACCGGGCATTAGTCATAAATTTAATTATAAGGAGCCATTTCCCCATAACACCCTATATACGAAGCTAGAAACCTACCCAGTAAAGCTAAACATAATTTACTACTGAACAAAATTGTGGCTTTTCTTCGAGAATGGGCAAAAATGGTTTTTATAAGAAGGTCACATGAAAGAGGATTAGCCTTTTCAATTTTCTAAAGTCAAGATGAGGCGTATTCGTTTTCTTATGAATAAGCACGATCCCGGTTTCCGCTTATAATTATTTTTCCTTTAAAAAAAGAATTCTCTTTTATTATTTCGTATAAGAAGATGATATGAATGACAAGAAAAACATTAAACCCTGCTTACTTGTGAAATTTCATAACATTTTGCATTATTTTTTGTTAGGATTTACTTGTTACATTGTCTTCAATGTTACGAAATGGTCTTTTTTGATAATTTCTTTAACATCTCACTTCTAACTATTAAGAAGTAAACTTAACTTTGAATTTACTTCCTATTATTTATTAAACGAGTCTCTTGGAGAAAATAGGCTATAACTTTGATCTCCCTTCTATATAATAACTTTACTTCACTTGTTGCCACCTGTCCCATAATGACTCTTCTCCTGTCCCTTGAAGGTAGGGATTCAATATCATCTTTCGATTGGCTAACGTTTGCAAAATTACGTATTCTCAGATAATTTCTTAAATTTTTAAATGGTAATTTTTAAAGTGAACAGAACCAAATCGTGACTACAACGCGTCCAAGATAAGGAGGGCCAGTACAGGGATCTCGGAAACCGTAAGAGATACGAAGTCGGTTAAATAGAGGTAAAGTTGCGCATTTACGGGCCTAATAATATGCCGTTTAGAAAGTTTTAAAATTCCAAGTAGTTCCGGAGATATCCGGAAAAATACGATATTCAGAAAAATCGTTTTATTGTCTTCCTGGGTTTTTTTGAGATCAAAATCTAAATTAAATTGCACTTTTGCATTGCCACTTTTTCCGCTGTATCTAACAGCGTTAATTGTTTTGTAATCCGACGAGTTGTCTTCGAAGGGCCATTATCAACTTTCTTTTTTAAATACGGCCCTGTTTTTTGATATACAACTTTGAGAGCTTTTTTTCTCCCGAATGCTGTATGACACATTATGGTTTAATGACGTTTCGAGGGTTTGTTGAACAACATCAGGAAATTTTGGGATACGGTCCTGTATTTCTCCTAATTTTATAAATAATATCTCATAAGTAAGCTCTAAATTTTTTACTTATGTTGGACTAGTTGTTCAAAAAACCCTCGAAACATCATTAAACCACAATGTGTCATACACCATTGCATTCGGAAGAAAAAAAAGCTATCAACTTCCAATATCAGAAAAATAGGACCGTATTTAAAAAAAGAAAGTTGATAATGGCCCTTCGAAGACAACTGGGATTACAAAACAATTAACGCTGTTAGATAGAGCAAAAAGAAAGAAAAAGTGGCAATGCAAAAGTGTAATTTACTTTAGAATTTTAGAAAAAAAAAACAGGAAAACAATAAAGCGATTTTTCAGTATTTCGTTTTTTTCCGGATATCTCCGGAATTACTCGGAATATTAAAACTTTCTAAACGGAATATTATTAGGCACGTAAATGCGCAACTTTATCTTAATTTAACCGACTTCGTATC
This sequence comes from Barypeithes pellucidus, assembly GCA_963991005.1. Taxonomy (NCBI): domain Eukaryota; kingdom Metazoa; phylum Arthropoda; class Insecta; order Coleoptera; family Curculionidae; genus Barypeithes; species Barypeithes pellucidus. Next base: position 51,369,806 of record OZ022562.1, on the reverse strand, counting down.
TCTTACGGTTTCCGAGATCCCTGTACTAGCCCTCCTTATCTTGGATACGTTGTATACGGCTTGTGCAAAAAGGTTATTTGTACATTATGACAAACATTGCACTTCTAAATATCAAACTGAAGATTATTTTTAAAGCAGCTTGATAAGATTTAAGTTTCCTCCAAGGACCATACAGTCATTGATGTTTCTAATTACTTTGATTATTTTATTATAGTCTGCATATAATACCAAATCATTTTAAAAAAATACCAAAAGTAAAGGATCTATCACAGATCCCTGTGCAATACGGATAAAAAGATGTTTGTTTGAAATAGTAGTACTAGCTATAAAATATGTCGATCTTAATGAAGATATATTGACGTATATTCCGGTTATACCAGAAGTTAGGCTTAACATTGTCATTTAAAATAGAATGTCCTGCATATATTGGCATTGTTCGATTCTATATAAAAATCTAAGTAGCTTATATTAACAATTTCCTATAGCCATCTCTAACAGTCACTGAGATAAAATTCCTTAAAATAATTTTTAATCAAAAACATATCAAAGGTAATTTCACCTTACTTTGTAAGTAACTAACTTGAATACTACTTGAGAAAAAGATATCCATATACTGAGCAAAGAATGTAATTCTACACGGAACAGTAAATTAAAATATTATATGGTTAAAAAAAATTGACCATTGAGTATTTAATATATACCAGGAAGGTATAATTTTTAAAATACCCTGAATAATAAATGCCTAGTATTTTTATGAAGAATTCTTTTTCAGAAATGGTTGGAGATGTGTATAGGAAATTGTTAACAAAAGTTACTTGGATTTTCACATAAGATCGCAAACTGCCAAAATATATAGGATAGTCTATTTGAAATAACAATGTTAAGCATAGCTTTCGCTATAACTAGATGTGATAGGAACGTCATTAAAACGATTGGCATCATTTTTAGTTCCCGTGATCTTTTAATAAGCTACTCACCGTGAAAACCCCTGTATATTACAAACAGAAGAACAAAAACAGAAGTTAACGGGTAAATTCTCAAATCAGCCAAAGTCAAACGTATCCTACCCGAGTTTAACTTATAGCCAGCCCTACAGCCCAGATTTTACCCCTTCTGGCACCTTATTATTATTCAAAAAATTGAAAAGGCATCAGGGGACATCGGTTTGCAGAAAATATTCAATTTAAAGGAATTATCGACGCTTATTTATTAAAAGAAATATTTTGTTTCCTTTTGGAAGAAAACTTTCTTACATCCCCTCATAGAAAACGACAGTTAAAGCTACGTTAAATTAATTGCTTACTTAAAATATTGTCTGGAAAAATACTCTGTTTTATTAATTTTACGGTGCACAATTTTACAAAGTATGATGGTCGTGCATTATTATAGAACACGCAATTTCCACAATAATGACTCACACTTTATATTAAAATTTGTATATTCAACTAATATATAAAGAGCCCGAGAAATATTAACTTTTAACCCACCTCTTTGGCTTTTCTTTTTCGTTGTTGAACGTTGAGCTTTAGAGGACTTTTTCGGCGGTTTCCACCCGATTATTATTTCACGGCTCACTGGCTGAAAGGGTATTATTTTTGCCGTAAAAAATATTTTATTACCTAAATACCAATGAATACGAAAACCGACAAGCTTATTATAACTTGTGTATTATATTACCAATATTGTCCAAAAATATATGCTATTATCTAGAGATGTGTCAATCGTGAATTATTCAATCACAATGATCGAATCAGTAGAGAAAGGAATAGACCTTTAAGAATGTGATAATCTTAGACTTAACGCATCAATTGACCCTCCAATTAATTTAAAACATAGTTTTTTCTTAAAGGGTTTCCATAACGTTAAGGTTACCTCAGCTAAGGTCTAACAAGGTAACATTCAAATATTGGCACTAAGGTAAATGTTACTTAAGATAGACCTTAGATAAGGTAGCTTTTACGTTATGGTAAACCTTAAAAAACTATGTTTTAAATTAATTTGAGGATCAATTGAGATTGCAGTCCCAATGGGTTGGTGCATTTAATTTTTAGGTCTGATATAAAGATTTCTTAAATTATGGCAAGTTATAAAACATGTCAATTATTGGTTGAATGTCAATAATTGGGTATTTTACATTAATGAAAAACGTTATAGGAAATCGTACACCTTTACTATAATAATTTTTACCAAATGCTTAGGGATATTTATTGATCTGGCTAAAGCCTTTAAACAAGCTTTTAACTGTGTTGTCACACTATGGCGTAAAAGCAATTGTACTCAATTTAGTAAACAATTATCTGCAAGGAAGACCATAAATGATTAAAATCAATAATACATTTAGTGAGAGGCGGGTGATCAGAATCGGTGTTCCTCAAGGAACCATTTTGGGCCCAATCCTCTTCGTCATTTATCTTAATGCTCTATTAACAGAAAATATAGGAGGTAAAATTATATCTTATGCTGACGACACGGTTATAATATTTACTGGTAAAGATTGCGAGGAAGTTAAAAATAAGGCAATAGAACGTTTTAAATTGGTTAAGAGTTGGTTGGAAACTTATATACTATCACTTAATCGAAATAAAACAAATTGCATAGCTTACTATCTGTAATGATAGAATTGCTGAAGTAGAGCACATAAAATATCTTGATGTGCTGGTTGACCAGTTTATGAAGTGGAGTCCACATATTGACTATGATTCTAATAAAATATGTAAACTCATACACAAATTTTATATATTAAGGGAATTCTTAAATGAAATAACACTAGTGATGGTTTTTAAAGTATTTGTGGATTCGCTAATACGATACGGAATACTTGTTTGGGGTGGCGCCCAGGCCACAGTACTTAATAAGTTGAATATAACACAAAAATCTATTCTTAAAATTATATTTAAAAAAAAATAAAAAAATTTCAACAAATTTATTATTTTCCGAGGATATTGTAAATATAAAAACTTTATATAGTTGCTGTATATATAATTTTGTTTATCGGTGTAAAACCAAGCTAAACTATGTAGATCACACTACCGAACTAAGGGCTAAATCTAATAACAAATTTAAATTATCAAAAAATTGAACAACCGCCAAAAGCACCAAAATCATTTAATTTACTCCCAGATAATATAAAATACTAAATCAATAAGAAATATAAAAAATTTTAGTAAAAATTGTAATCAATATGTTTATCGGAATATAGAAAAGTTTTCAACTTTTTCAGTAATTCACTAATTCAATAAGGATTGTGGGCGTGTTTCAGTAACGTGTGTCACATAGAATTATAATACAGAGTGTTATGGAAATGACGTATTATATTTTAACCGACAAATCCCGAGATGAAAATAAATTGAAGAAAAATAACCATAAATGGCGCTTTGAATTATTAAGCGAAATATACACTTTATATGATATCTCAAAATTTACGTGGCCGCTCCTGAGGCCCTTCGCAATCAATATTTAATTGAGTCACTCTGCAGGTTCAAAAGGCGATGTTGTCATATTGCAACACAGAATTCTAAACGCACGTGTTCAGTTTTTGACAACAAGACGTCTTTGACACGCGTTATCACTTCTTTTTCAAACCTTTTAGATAAAGAAAACTACAATTTTAAGGTACCTACATACTCTCTTACCTTCGATCTTATTTTAAAATAATCCGTTATATTATTAAATTCCATAAAAAAATAAAACACAAAAAGTATGTTTTTCAACAAAACCAACAGTAGATAATATCACACAAATTTGAAATCACATCACAATATTTATTATTATGAATTATTTCACAACAGAAAAAAAATCGGGCAATACAACTAACAAACCGTTTAAAATTCGTATACGTCAAGCACGTGGCACCCTCGACGTCGTGGAACCAACGTCGTTCCACTCCCGAGTCTCGAAACATACTGAAGTATGAAGTGGCGCGAAGTCGGTACTCAAGCAACTGCGAGACACGCGGTGTGATTTGACATCACTGTTTGTATACTCTAGTGACCCACATTGTTGCTAAGTGAATCCAGATGGATCGGCGCGACAGTATGTGGGTAAAAAGGGTTCTTACCTTAGTATTCAGATATTCGATTTAAAAAAAAAGTATGTAGACTTTCTCTAGGACACCCAAGGAGTCACCCATTTAAATATAATAAGTCATTTCCATAACACCCTGTATAGGTGATATAAATAAAAATACAAAATAATAACATACATATGTCTAATTTTAGATTTCGACACATGCGGGTGTCTTGCACCTTGATGTCTATTAATGGTTTTTGCTATTCATTATACTATATTATATATTAAAGATGTTAAAATGTTAAAAAGTTGCATATCATATTGCCCGTACTCATATCACAATAATTTGATTTTCAGGTTCCGGACATGTTCACTGCCAGCACCCTAAACATCCCCATGGATATCGCCGACGAGGGGGACGAGAGCGAGGACGAGCTGGAGGACGACGTTCCCTGGAGGTCGCCGAGCGAGAAAATTGCGTAAGTGACGTCACTCGCACATGCATATGTATCTGTAACAGTCAACGATTGTTTTGTTTTGAAATACGTTCTATTCACGTTAATATTTCAGTGAAACGATAAGCGAACTTTTTGTATTTTATGTTCTTGAAAGATGATGCATCAAATGAGTATAAACCAATTGAAAACTTAATATTGACATCAATCTCTTATTTCGAGAGAATCTTGCGTATATCTAAAATAAATTAGAATGTAGGAGTAGCTATTTATTCATGTAATAGAGACATATCGTTGGGTACGACATACATACATGCTATGCTGCAACTGAAAATCTGTGATTTTAAACGCCGCTTGAAAACGTTTATACGCATCGTATGAAAACATTTGCGCACGCTCAAAGGAACAATAATTATTATGCAACCAAATATTTGCAAAACCTATATTTCATGCAATCTCAAACAAAGGTTGCAAAATACAGTTTTGGCAGCAGCCATTATTTAGTATCTCAAAGAAGGACAGAATTCAATTCGTTTAAAAATACTTTTTGACACTAGACTTACAGAAATCTGACTTGTGTGAATATACTAGTTTTTAAATCTTGTACATAATGTACCTTGTACCTACAATATATATAGGGTTGTCCCGGATAAGAATGCATTCTACAGGGATCTTGTTAGCCATAAAAGATAATTCGACAAATGTTGCATATTAATGAGTTATGCAACGTCATGTTTCCAAATTTAAACAATTCCAAATAGTTCCAAAGATATTTGGACAAAACCGAATTTTTACAATTCCTTTCCTTTTGTTTTCTAATTCTATTTGACGAGATATGTGAAAATAAATTTTACATTATCATTGCCACTTTCTCTACTCTACAGGGTGATTCACGACAAGCTTGCATTAGAACTTTATGGAGAACTACTGAATATATGTTTCTGAAACTTTGGGGATTTAGGTTTATCGATATGCTCTCTTTAACTAAAATATTCGCATGTTTCTGTCATTTTCGGTTATACCGGAAGTAGCTGCCAACTTTCGTTTTTTAAATACAACATGGTAATTTTTATTATATTTTTCGCTTAAGCGTTAAATACTAAGCGCATTTTATAGAACATGTTTTGTCAGACTCTGTTAGTTTTTGAGATATCTGGACTTTTTGTAATTATTTTTCAAATGCATGACGATGAAATAATCCCATATATTTTTTTTACCTTAGCTCTTGGACTAAATTTTTTTTCTCACTGAATAGCTAGAAAATCATCAAGTCTCAAAAGTATTTCAAATTCGGCAGAAAATGTATTGTATGTATTTGTATTTAATTTGATGGCAAATTAGTTGTTCTTTATAAATAGTATTTACTGTCCTATACCCTATATCAAAGCGTTTTCTCAAAAAATCCAATTTTATTTCGAAAATACTATTTGTTCAAGTGTGCTATGAAAACAATTTGTACTTAGGGGCTATATAGTGATGTCTATACGGAGGAAAATTAATAACGACGGCAATATTTTCTAGTGTGCTTTGACAAGAGAAACAATTGTTCTGATATTCCTGGCGTATTTTCAAACTTTCAATTATTCTGTTACTGAAAATCGTCACGCTCAGGATTTTCAAGTGAAGATTTTTTAAATTTATTTATGGTTTACATTGAATGTTGCAAAATTAAGTTAAGAGAATGTCGAATATATCGGGATAAATATCCGAATAGGCCGATTCCTACACCTGATATTATTAGAAGACTAAATAATTGGATTTTTTGAGAAAACGCTTTGATATAGGTATAGGACAGTAAATATTATTTATAAATAACAACTAATTTACCATCAAATTAAATAAAAATATACAGGGTATTCCATTTATAAGAAAGTTTTTAATGGTTAAATTCTTTCACAATGAACCTTGAATTGTGACCACCCTGTACATTTTCTGCCGAATTTCAAATATTGTTAAGACTGATTGACTGATTGATGATCTTCTAGCTATTCGGTGAGAAAATAAGTCGAAGAGGTAAGGTAAAAAAATTATATGGATTATTTCATCGTCATGCATTTGCCAAATAATTACGAAAAGTCCAGATATCTCAAAAACTAACAGAGTCTCCATAAAGTTCTAATGCAAGCTCGTCGTGAATCACCCTGTATAACACTGTTTAATTAAAGTTTCAACCGACGTTTCGATTTTTCGCCACCCTCATCAACCTTATATTTTAAATAGTATGCTAAATCCAACGAAATAATGATGGTCGTCAAACAAATATCACGTAATCTATCAAAGTCGAAATGTTTGTGCAGAGCTGCATTAAGGGTCGACGCCAAATTTACTACATTTTCGAAAATATATATACTGCAAAATTGTTGATTATATAACTTTCATGCGTTTTTATAAAAAAATAGGAATATAAACGGCATGCAAGTATGCAAAAATTAATGAAAATTTAAGTCACAAATAAGAAAACAAACGACTTTATGTCGGTTACGTTCAAACCTGCGTTTTTATAAAAAAATAGGAATATAAACGGCATGCAAGTATGCAAAAATTAATGAAAATTTAAGTCACAAATAAGAAAACAAACGACTTTATGTCGGTTACGTTCAAACCTGTCAAAATGCCGCTCCTGTAATACACAGAAGATGTACGGTGCGGATCTTCTCTACAGTACAGGAGCGGCATTTAGACAGGGCCGACCGAATGCTACCGATGAAAAAGTCGTTTGTTTTCTTATTTGCGACTCAAAATTCATTAATTTATACATACTAAGTACATATCGTTTATGTTCCTGATTTTTGATCTGTCTCGTGCTTTTGATAGCCTTAATGTGACGTTCATTTTAAACAAACTGTATGTGTATGGCTTTAGAGAAAATATCTTAAGACTGTTAGAATCGTATCTTACAAACAGGAAGATGCGCGTAAAGGTGGGTAATTATCTCACTGAAGATGCACACATTGACATAGGGGTCCCCCAGGGCTCGGTTCTGGGACCACTTCTGTTTCTTTTATATGTCAACGAGATGCCTGATTACATCAAGGAGGGTATAAAAATGCTGATGATACAACGGTGGTGGTCTCAGCATCGAGTCCGGACGAGCTCAGATTGAAAATGTTAAGGATTATAGAACAATTCAGCGCATGGTGCGCATCAAATAATTTAATTTTGAATGTCAGCAAGACAATCTGCCTGAATTTTTGTAGTTCAGTTAGAAAACAAAAAGTGGAGATAGAGACTCTCAACTGCTCAAAGACTACCAAGTTCTTAGGTATTTACCTGGATAGTTTAGTAAACTGGACTGCGCAGATTGACCATATCTGCAGTAAGGTTAACAAGGGGGTATTATACTCCATATATCGGCTAAAGCATACCGTAAACCAGGAGACACTTATCACTATGTATTACTCTTTTATCTATAGTCACCTTAGCTATAATACTCCACTTTGGGGAGCAAGTGTGGAGTGGGAGAGAGTCTTTATTTCCCAGAAAAAGGCAATTCGTTGCATTTTTGGTCTGGACCTTAGAGCAAGCTGTAGATCAACATTTATTGCACATAGGATTATGACCTTTCCATGCATATACATTTTCAAAACTTTATTGTTTGTGAAACAAAATGCGCATAGGTTTTTAAAGAATTCGGACTATCATAGTTACCGCACGAGAGGGGGTCCCCTCTTTACTATCGATAGTCATAATTTGACAAAAGTTGAAAGATCCCCGGTATATGCCAGGAAAAAACTATTTAATAAATTACCAAATTATATAAAGGAGTTTCAATACGACCAGTTTAAGAAAGAAATTAAAAATATATTATTAAACAAATATTATTATTCTACTAAAGATTTTTTTATCGATAGTATATAAACTTAATTTTATCTCAAGATATGACTTTTTAAAAAAAAATGTTTTATGTGGAAAATATTTGTCTAACTTATGCTATTCTAGTCACATAATCGTCATTTTGTTGTTGATTTTGTGTTAATATTGTCTGTGAATGTCTAGTTGGTGTGTATTTTACTATTTTCTTAATTTTAAAACCTGACGTATACATCTGTACTATGTATAGCCACAGTATGAATAAAATGAGTTTATGAGTTTATGAGTTTATTATAAAAATGCATAAAAGTTATACAGGGTGTTATGGAAATGACTTATATTTAAAGCGGCAAATCCTGAGATGAAAATAAATTGAAGAAAAATAACCATAAATGGCGCTTTGAATTATTAAGCGACAGATACACTTGATATGAAATCTCCAAATTTACTCGGCCGCTCCTGAGGACCTTCGCAATCAATAGGAAATCTCAATCGCAATCAATAGTTTATTGAGGCAGTCTCGAGATTCAAAAGAGGTTAGCGCATTATAGGTAGTGTTGTCATATTGCAACACAGAACACGTGTTCAGTTTTTGACAACAAGACGTCTTTGACACGCGATATCACTTCATTTTCAAACTTTTTAGAAAAAAAACTAAATTTTTAAGGTACATACTCTCTTACCTTCGATCTTATTTTAAAATAATCCGTTTAATAATTAAATTCCATAAAAAAATAAAACACAAAACGTATGTTTTTCAACTGAACCAACATTAGATAATATCACACAAATTTGAAATCACATCACAACATTTATTATTATGATTATTTCACAACAGAAAAAAAATAGGGTATTCCTACAACTAACAAAACGCTTAAAATTCGTATACGTCAAGCACGTGGAACCCTCGATAGCGTCACTCCCCCCGAGTCTCGAAATATACTGAAGCAACAAATGCAACGACAGTGGCGCGCGGCCGGTATCCAAGCAAGGATTGATCTGACAAAACTAGTGACCCACATTGTTGCTAAGTGAATCCAGATGGAACGGCGCGACAGTATGTGGATAAAAAGGGTTTTTACCTTAGTATTTTAATATTCGATTTAAAGAAAAAGTATGTAGACTTTCTCTAGGTCACCCAAGGAGTCATCCATTTAAATATAATAAGTCATTTCCAAGACACCCTGTATAATCAACAATTATGCAGCTTATACATTTTCAAAAATTTAATAAAGTTTCAGTCTACCCTTAATGCAACTCTGCACAAACATTCTAACTTTTATAGGTTATGTAGTATTGTTGTGACGCTCTAGTATAGTAACATTTTATTTCATACTTTATAAACTCCACTTTATATTCTGAATTCAATGAGATACCACATCTATTATTTATTATTATTATTTTTGTGTTCGAAAATGATGCATTTTTGAAAATGAAAAATAACGGTGTGTTGCAATATTATTATTATTGTAAATAATGTGAATTAAAAAATAAATTCTTAACGCCAACTAGAGTACAAATTCAATAAGGTACTTGAAGGTGCGTTTTTTAGTCCGAAACGTCTAATCAATAATAGATGTGATATATCGTTGGATTAAGGATATACAGGGTGTTATGGAAATGACATATTATATTTAAATGGGTGACTCCTGGGGTGTCCTAGAGAAGCGCTACATATATTTTTTTTTAATCGAACGTTTAAAAAGTGGGGTAATTCACCCCTAAACCCACACACAACTCCTCGGCACATTCATATATGAAGATATTACATTGCCCAGCTGATTAATCAACAGATGTTGAAGCAGAATGTTGCCAAAATGTTTAAAAGTGTAAAACTTTAGTTTCTTATAAAAATAAATATTTAGCTTAGTTAGAAAGTAAATCCAGGACGCGATTAAGGAATCCAGGGCACAGACACTTTCAGTTCTTTTTTCTATAGGAAAAACTTTATGCTCATCACGTGTCCTGATGATAGTGTGGGAGTGCATAATAAGCTTATCACTAAACCCCAACACTAACGCATAATTACACTTTACAATAACACACATAGAACAAGAGCACTTAATCATTTCGCAATAGAAATAATAAAAATGCTAATTTCCATGGGCCATTAACCCCTTACTAAAGATAAAATGAAACAATTATGTTAACAATAAAATTGACAGGAACTACCCTCTGAAATAATGGTCTAGTCTGTCTTCGAACAAGTCGTCAAACTTTCCTTTCCGAGAAATTTCCGCTCTCTAGAGCGCGGCTGCCATTTCCGAGACTATAATTATACAGGAAAGTAATATTATAAGGAAATTCGGCAGTTTATGATAGTCGCTTATAAAACATCGAAAGTGACAACGCTGTATTTTTAAATATTAGCCCGATGTCCACAATCAGCTGTTTAAAGAAGCAGGCCGATATCGATGAGAGAAACAACGTGTTATTTATTTTTAAAATTTTTAGATGCTAAATACATTATTTCCCAGACCGCTCAGACAATAAGGGCATATTTTGGTCTACATAGTAGCACTTTAAAATACTAATTCAGATTGAATGGTACTTAGATGTGTTATTTATGTGATTTTATTGTGCCGGTTTGTTTTTGTTCAAGTTACCTAGGTACTTCGAAGAGCTAAATAAAATTGCATTTTTTTTTCTAAAGGGTATGTGGCATTTATAAACTTTTAAGTTGTCCAGATCTGACGGGTGTCGTTCGAATTGAACAAATGAGAACATACCTGACCATTTAAAAACTCCGCGGCGGTTCGTTCGAGTCAGTTCAAGTTTATAAATCAGAGATTGTTTCCTAGCGAACTGAACTGAACGTAAAAGTTTATAATAATGTACCCTGAAAAATAAACAACTTGCAATCTGTCAAACGGTTATTGACTTTCTAAAGAGTTTACCCTGAAGATATGACAACACATGACATGTGTTGCTTTGTTTACCTTCCTGACAGGGGCAGCACGTCGTCATTTTTGGTTTGACATAAGGTCATGTACAGGGCATATTAAATTAAAGCGCCATTTTTGGATATTTTTCTTTAATTTGTTTTCATCTCAGGAATTGCCGATTTAAATATAATACGTCATTTCCATAACACCCTGTAGAGTGGAGCTCAAGCCATAAAATAAAATGTTACTACAATTTAAAAAAAATTAAGTTGCAAGCTGGGGCACCTTGCAAATAAATCTAAACTATATCCAATTTGCCATAAAATACTAATAAAACAAGTATATAACTGAAAGGGCGATAAAATAAACACACAACACTTTTTATATATTTTTAGATGTAGCTAAACCTTTTGTGCTGCAAGTCATAAAATCCTAAATAAATAAAACCAGAATCTATAGAGATCTAAATTTTATGAATCTAACATGAGAAATAATTGTTTCGGCACATTGTGTCTTCTTCGAATGGTAAGAAACGAAGAAGGTAATAAGCTTCTTAGTAAAGCTATTCAAATGCAGGATGTTATGGAAAAGTTTTATTATATATATACAACGTGTCCAAGATCTCGGAAACCGTAATAGATACGAAGCCGGTTAAATAGAGGTAAAGTTGCGCATTTATGTACCTAATAATATGCCGTTTAGAACGTTTTAAAGTTCCGAGTAGTTCCGGAGATACCCGATAAATCGAAATTCTGAAAAATCGTTTTATTGTTTTCCTTGGTTTTTTTTTAATCGAATTCTAAAATAAATTGCACTTTTGCATTGCCACTTTTTCCACTCTCTCTAACAGCGTTGATTGTTTTGTTATCCGACGAGTCGTCTTCGAAGGGCCATTATCAACTTTCTTTTTTTAAATGCGAAAAAATTAAGATGGTGACGCGTGATTTGTTTCACTTGACATTCCCATTGTGATCGTTTGAGAGCGTTCTAAGAGGTTTCCTATTTTTAAGAAAATATGGAACATAAATTTACAAATGCTGAAAAGATATTCTATCGCATGTTTAATTTTATCTCAAAAAAACTGTTAGATAGAGCGGAAAAAGTGACAATGCAGAAGTGTAATTTACTTTAGAATTCGATCTCAAGAAAAACTTTCTAAACGGCATATTACTAGGCACGTCAATCGCAACTTTACCTCTATTTAACCGACTTCGTATCTCTTAGGGTTTCCGAGATCCCTGTACTGGCCCTCCTTATCTTGGACACGTTGTATTGGTGACTCCTTGGGTACCCTAGAGAAAGTCTTTATACTTTTTAAAATCGACCATCTAGAATCTCAGATAAAACCCCTAAATTGGTATTGCGAGGTTGCCAAATAACTGTGCGGGGTCCGACCTTCGGTCGTTCGCTACCACAATGTACCATGAAGAAAGTCCTCCCCCCCCTTGTGTGCCTTATCGCTGGATAGACGAGATACGGGCAGTGTTGCCAGGTCTACCGTTTTGAGAGTTCAGCTACCGTTCTAGCGTAAAAGCGCAAGGCAGATAGAGTTGCTTCTTTGTAGTAATTTGAAAAAAAACTTGTGTGTACCAAACAAGACCAAAAATACTCTTTTATGTGATTCGACTGGCCGTGTACACTGTCCACCATATTCTACATGTCGAATCTACCGCCATTGTAATTTTCAACCTATAAACACAGGACAGAAGGTCTGGTACTGCTACAGATATTATAGCGACCCCGGCGCACTTGGCTGATTTCCATAAAATCGCGAGCGTTTTAGTTTTAAACGTTTCAGACACTCTTGCTCAATAAATACGGTGTAAAATTTGACAGTTGCTATTATTTTAAGGAGATACAAAATGTATCCGGGTTGTTTCGATCACTACCGTAAAGTTTTGTTGGATTGTAAAGTAATTTGCCTCCACGTGCTGCTGATTTGAAATTCGTGTATGTGTATCTCCGTTTCAAAAATATACGTTTTTTGTCATCTTTTTAGAAATTGTGGAAACAATAGTTGAGGTAATGGCATAGTTATTATTCTATAGTTTGAACTTAAGGTGCATTTACACATGCATGGAGTTAGTGGCGCCAATAAAAACTGGCGCGCCAGTAAATAAAATTAGCAAGTGTAAACATCGACTTGCATAAAAATTTATTTTTGCATGCATAGACCAAAAAAGTCTGCATCTTTCTGAAATCACTGTCGCAGTGGTGACAAATCCATACAGAAAATCAAAACTTGCAAGTGTAAACAAGTGTGTGCGACCGCTCGCCAGATTTCAGTTTGATTGTCGTTTAGGTTGCGCTTCTAATTTTTGTTGATTGTAGTAGTGGCGTCTGTGACCCCCCCCCCCCCCCCCCCTTCTCCCCCCGTTTTCGAGGATGTTGAGAATGGGGAAAATAGTTGTACTTCTCTTTTTGGTCCAACTGAAAAAATATAATCAAATAGTTTGCGCGAAAAAACGCGAAGGCGTGGTCAGTTTATTTTAAATTTTTTTTTGAAATTTTTTTTTTAAATTTCAATTAAATAAAAAAATCATAAAACAGGAAGTAATTAAAAAAAATTTTTTAAACACTTGAAATTTTTTTTTAATTAAAAGGTAATATCGTTCCATAATGAGGGCGAGTATTGGTTGGTGGAGGGGTTGGAAGGGGTCGGACGCGATATCCAACACCACCAACGTGCTCAGCATCCTCGAAAACAGGGGGAAAGTCTGTTTCTCTGAAGGGAAACCTCTTGAAGCGCGTTTAACCCCTCTGGGGGGTGGTTTTTGTTTGGATGTTTTGAGGGATTGCGCAACCCAAATGAGAAATTCTGACGCCGCCATCCTGTTCAGCATCCTCGAAAACGAGGGGGGGGGGGGGTACTTTGTTCCGGCTGAAAATATTTCGATTTTTCGAGCTTTTTCCGACTCACAGAAGCCACTATAGTTTATATAAGTTTTATGGCTTAAAAAAAGTGGTTAGCAGAACTGACAATCAAATTTCTTGAAGGGTGTATGAAGTATGAATCTTATCCGTATTTATGGGATGTGCACCCAAATCAGGTCGACAATCAATCCATGGTTTAACCCAGACACGGCCTTTCCGTCGTTTCTTTTTCTGTATTTCTTTTATCTTTTTTTTCACTAAGAGTTCAGCGACTATTTTACAGGCTTCGGAAAGTTCACTCGACATAGTGCGCACTGTGAAAACACTTTAAAAATGAAACTGGCGTTCCACTTATTTTTGTTCTCTTTCGTGCAAATAGAACTGGCGTGACCACTGGCGCCACTAAATCCATGCATGTGTAAATGCACCGTTACAATTGATAAAATCGCTGACGACTGACGTCCCCTGACTAATCTTATGGGTTTGTTTACAAACCTTCAATAGTGCACGCCGCTTTTTGTAACAATGAGATAAAGTCGTTTTTCTCCCTTACTAGCTCAAAGCGCCATTTATGGTTGTTTTTCTACAATGTCTCGTCATCTCACAATTTGTGGATTTAAATATAATAAGACACTTCCATAACACTCTGTATAATAAAAATTACAATACTCCATGAAGATCATATATTAAAGGCATTTTACATTCTACAAATTTAGCTGCAACAGATTTTACCCAGAGGCATGCGCCGTTGCGACCCAGCTGATCTATTCTCGCAACTGCGCATGCCTTTGAGTAAAATCTGTTACGTCTTGCAAGTAATCTTGTAGAATTTAAAACGGCATTATTACAATTACAGAATGTATATTTGTATCTGTAAGCCGTCAAATTGTGCGTTATAAAACACGTTTCATCTCGGTAGGTTTTATAACAAAAATACGTTTCGTTCCAGTGACAAGAAATTGTCTTGTACCTCTCGTGGGTTTGAAAGCGTTCGTTAAATATTTGAACACAGAAATAAGTAAATATTTCCTTTTCGTCTTAGAGAAAAAATTCTCTTGCTTTTGGTATAATGTATACTTTTACGTGTCTTTATTTAACGTACTATACAGGGTGTCCCATAACTAATGGTACACAGAAAAACTGCAGATTCCTTGGGTAAAAATACTGCGATTTGGCCATACTTAGTTTAGTTCAATAGCTGGTAATAACCGAGATACAGGGTGTCCAAGTAAAAATTTAATTTTCTATTTTCCTAAATAACTTATTTCTGACTCAATATTTTTGCACAAAACTTTGTGACTAGGGTTTTTCTGGGGAAATGAATTTGAATTTTTTAATAATTTTGATGTAGATTATAGGGGGCGCTCTCTGCGGTACTCTGGATACATAAAAAGAAATGTAACTTTTTTGTGCCTGAGTATAATTATATTTTTATTAAAAATATCAGTTTTTTCGTCATTTTTATGCAATAAAGGTATACTTTGTAAATGTCCCTCCGACTAACCGTTTTCGAGATATTTTCAATTACAATTTCTAATGCGCCCGTTTAAATTTTGATTTGTAAATGTGAAATTTGTCACAGTGGGCTTTGGTAAAAACAAATACAATGAAAGCACTTTGAAACCTCATTTCTATCAAAGTTTATTTTCATTTGTCAGCATTGTGGGTGTTTTTAAAGAGTTTTTAAAGATGCTGCTATCAAAAATTAAACCAAAAATGCCGCGACATAACTGGTTTCTAACGGAGAAATGCGAGACATGGTATGTTTATACGCACAAGAAACTCTTAACAGCGGCATTTGGAAATGTATCCAAATAGAAAACAGCCAGATTTTAAAATTTTTAGAAGCCTATACGACAGACTGGGAGAAACAGGATCCTCCACTATTACGTTTTGGACGCAAGGATCCTATTTCTCCCAGTCTGTCGTATAGGGTTCTAAAAATTTTAAAATCTGGCTGCTTTCTATTTGGATACATCTCCAAACACCGCCGATGTGTCTTTTAAAATTTTCTTGTGCGTATAAACATACCATGTCTCGCATTTCTCCGTTAGAAAACAGTTATGTCGCGGCATTTTTAGTTTAATTTTTGATAACAGTATCTTCAAAAACACCCACAATGCTGACAAATGAAAATAAATTTTTACAGAAATGAGGTTTCAAAGTGCTTTCATTGTATTTGTTTTTACCAAAGCCTACTGTGACAAATTTCACATTTACAAATCAAAATTTAAACGTGCCCATTAGAAATTGTATGAAAATATCTCGAAAACGGTTAGTCGGAGCATTTACAAAGTATACTGTTTGGTATACCAACCTTTATAATATAAACTTTTTGTGCCACCCGTCGCAACTCAAAAACATTGACATTGACAGTGGGACCAAGAAACAAAAAGTGTCAAAAAATACAAAAAAGTGTCAGTTCAGATTTCAGAAGTCAAGACGAGAATTTCCACAACATCTATAAAATACAGTCCGCTTTCCCGAAGAATTACTTAAAGAAGACTCGTGCACAAAACTTCGTCTTCATTTTGGTCCTTCGAGCCGGATCATGTTTGGTATACCAACCTTTATAATATAAACTTTTTGTGCCACCCGTCGCAACTCAAAAACATTGACATTGACAGTGGGACCAAGAAACAAAAAGTGTCAAAAAATACAAAAAAGTGTCAGTTCAGATTTCAGAAGTCAAGACGAGAATTTCCACAACATCTATAAAATACAGTCCGCTTTCCCGAAGAATTACTTAAAGAAGACTCGTGCACAAAACGGCGTCTTCATTTTGCTGCTGCTTCCCATAGTCCTCCGAATGTAGGAGATCGTGGTGGAATATAGTGCCATGTAATGTGTAAATTTGTTACAGGACTTACCACAGTATCCTTTTTAGCTGCTCTTAAACGATTTATGGCAAGAAGAGGAAAACCTGCACACATTTATTCAGATAATGCAACCACATTCACTCGAGCTAACAAAGACTTAATAGAGATCATAACTCTTATTTCATCAGAAGATCACTGGAATAAAATTCAAGACTTTGTAACAAATTTACACATTACATGGCACTATATTCCACCACGATCTCCTACATTAAATTTAATGATGATGACTCGAGGAAGAGGTAAATCGCCCATTATGGGGTTTAGAGTCTTAGGCTTGTGTCTAAAACATGTTGTGCACTGTCTTAAAACCTTCCTTACAACTCTTCTACCGGACAAAGGCCAGAATTTTGTTCGCAGTGACGAAAGAACGATTTGTGGACCTCCATGTAGTAATTGTAAATGTTCAGCCCATATGATTAGTTCGGTCATTCTGTGAGTTGATGATAGAACCAATGGATGCTTTTGTGCTTCTGGAATGTTGGCATTATTTAATCTTCCTCCAACCTTAACAAGTCCTTGATCTAGATATGGACTTAGATTAAGCAATTTGCTGTTTGGCTTTACTTGATTGTGTTTTTGTAAAGCTGCAATGTCTTCTGGGAAATCTTCATGTTGTGAAATTTGAATTAACTTCTCCAATGAATTTAAAAAAATTAAAACATTCGGAGGACTATGGGAAGCAGCAGCAAAATGAAGACGCCGTTTTGTGCACGAGTCTTCTTTAAGTAATTCTTCGGGAAAGCGGACTGTATTTTATAGATGTTGTGGAAATTCTCGTCTTGACTTCTGAAATCTGAACTGACACTTTTTTGTATTTTTGTCAATGTCAATGTTTTTGAGTTGCGACGGGTGGCACAAAAAGTTTATATTATAAAGGTTGGTATACCAAACATATACCTTTATTGCTTAAAAACGACGGAAAAACTGATATTTTTAATAAAAACATAATTATACTAAGGCCTAAGAAAGTTACACTTCTTTTTATGTATCTAGAGTACCGCAGAGAGCGCCCCCAACAATATACATCAAAATTATTAACAAATTCAAATTCCTTTCCTCAAGGAAACCCCAGTCACAAAATTTTGTGCAAAAATATTGATTCGGTTATTACCAGCTATTGAACTAAACTAAGTATGGCCAAATCGTAGTATTTTTACCCAAGGAATCTGCAGTTTTCCTGTGTTCCATTAGTTATGGGACACCCTGTATACTTTTTCAGAATTATCTACTATGTAAATATAAATTTAATCAGCCATCCGTATTCGCTAATGTTCGTATTCTCCATAATGCAGTAGCCGGCTTAAAAATTAAGACAGCTTAATGTCATGTTTTCTTATTCCCCGTAGCAATAAAGAGACTTAGGGCCAATATTGCAAACTTACCTTAAGGTGCAGCATGACTTAAGTCACAAGTTTGACAGTATATTAAAGTTATTTTTAGCTATCATTTAAAGAAATAGATCTTTAAGGATGTGGTAATCCTCCACTTAACGCATCAATTGACCCTCAAATTAATTTTAATATAGTTTAATACCATAACGTTAAGGCTACGTTAGATGAGGTCTAACTTAAGGTAACATTCGAATATCGGCCAATAGGGCCCATAGAGGCGATATTTCAAAGTCTCATTAAGGTACAGAATAACATAAGTCATCCTGAACACAAGTTTGTCAGCATATTAAAGTTCTCTTTAGCTCTTAACTAAAGGTATACATCTTTAAGGACGTGGCAATCTTGCACTTAACGCATCAATTGACCCTCAAATTCATTTAAAACATAGTTTCTGAAGGTTTACCATAACGTTAGAGCTACCTTAGCTAAGGTCTAACTTAAGGTAACATTCAAAAATCGGCCCACGGGGCCGATATTTCAAAATCACCTTAAGGTGACATAAGACATCCTTAACACAAGTTAGTATATTAAAGTTCTTTTTAACTCTAATCTAAAGGAATATATCTTTAAGGGCGTGGTAATCTTCCACTTAACGCATCAATTGAACCTAAAATTGATTTAAACCATAGTTTTTATTAAGGTTTGCCATAACGTTAAGGCTACCTTAGGTAAAGTCTAACTTAAGGTAACATTCAAATATCGGCCATTAAGCTGAATTAACCTTAATCCAGCAATATGTTAGGCTTAATTACGAGGCTTTGCTTAGCAGCTGCGCACTACGGTGAAGTTTGACAATATATGTCATAAAAGAATCCGTTTTATAAAATTTTTCATTTCTATAACAATATGGAATTAGAAAATGAAATATTTATTGAGGACGATGGGGATATTTTAGCTTTCTCAGGAGGATCTATAATCGAGAGAATTCGTTGGACACTCTTGATGATTTAAAATTTTTCAGAAGGTATCGCCTGCATAAGTCTACTTGTTTTGCAATTGCATAAGCTTTTCCTGCATTAGTAAAATTGCAGGATCTATTTTGTAATGTTCTAAGAATAAATTCAAAATTGACACACAACTCAACGAATTATCCAAGAACTAAGGTTAGATATTAGAGAAGAAAGTACTATATACAACGAAAAAATGGAGGACGTCAAAAGACATATAACGTGATATGTAATATATCAAAGTCAGAGTGTTTGTGCAGAGTTGCATTGAGGGTCGACCGGAACTTTATTAAATTTTTGAAAATGTATAACGCCGGAATTCTCCGTAAGCATTTGATCCAGATTAGGTGCTCAATCTTGATATTAATACCACCTCAAAAAATAAACAGACTTGTTCCTTTAATATATTTCAATTATAGAAACATTATTTTAATTAGCCACAAAAAATTAGAAACAATTTATTATTGTATTGGAACATACATAAGTAGGTACCTAAAACGAGCTCGAGAAATAATCTTTAACACGAAAGATCAACTGACCTTTAACACGAAAGTATATTCAGCTGCAAATAAAATAGCACCCTGGCGACTGCGAGAGTTGCTGGTTCCAGCTATACATGGCAATGCACTGTTGATATCTGTCCATCTTTGTGGGCCATTATTTCCTGAATGAAAAAATATCAATCACTTGTAATAGGTAGAACTCCATGAATTAAATTATGGATATTTAATCTTCAGTGTAAAGGGATCCCTATCATTTATTAGCTTTAGCTTCGTTTGATATCTGTAAACAAATATTTTACTTCATAAAAAGGGAAAAGAAACTGCCAATGTTTCGTAAACAAAGGCAAATGAGATTTTTCAGCTTACCTCTCACGGATATTAAGCAATTTTGCAATAATAATGTCTTTAAATATTCACTCTGCATCTTAATAATATATTAAACACCATTGTTGCCCAAAACTCACAAAACTTTGAAGAAAATTCTGTTTTAAAGGCTGTTAATCACGAATTTCAATGCTTTCTTAATGCACGTCAGAACAGAGTTTGCCGTCAGGTCAGACGAAAGTAGGGTTATCTCCTGCGTCATCCCCTTTTCTACATCATATTTGTTGAAAATTCACGGTTGCCAATTTGTTTCCTTCGATTCCCAAAACCGATTACGGTGCATACCCAATAAGTCAGATTCAACTAAGCCGGATTTGCCAATCCCAATTAAATCTTCAATACGGAGAATGCAGGCGTTAATCATTGCACCAGCTATTACTTTATGAAAAAAGAGTTTAGAAATCTCAACGTTGCCAACTGCCGGTTGTATGAAACAATTTTCAACTTAGGTTCAATGGAACGCCAATCAACCTGTGAACTACGTTCATTCAATATAAACTTTAGTTCAGCTTGACTAAGACAAGTTTGTTGGTATTACTATTATTTAATAATAAGTTTGACGTTTAATTCGATTTGGCGTTTGCCAAACTTACTTTATCTGTTAAAAAGTATATTTTCTATTCATTGTACTTATAAAATATTGTTAATAATAAGAATTAAAGTATTTCCATTTTTTTTTTGGGTAGTGACATTTCTGAAGCTTATTCTTAATTCATTTAAAAGATATTTGATTAGGTGCCTACCTACGTTATAATAAATAAAAACAAACCCATTTTACCTCCTGTCTTTGGAAGATATTGCTGGAGAATTTAAATATTGAAAGCAACAGCTGTGTTTTTGTTAAACGTAGTCTTTGCACAAAATTATTGTCTTTCCATTTAGTAAATTGATCAGAACGTTTCCCGAATGTCCGTGTCATTATACTATTGACTGCAGCATCCACAAAACATAAAAACTCTTCATCATGAGTTATTATTTCGTTAAATTCCTACAATTTTATAAACAATAAGACAACGATGGCGATGGCGCTTTTACTGTATTGTGTAAGTTAACAATGACCTTAAACAAAAGGAAAATTTGAAGTTTGCTTGGATCGACAGTTCAACTGCTGAACTGCCAAAAGTGGACGTCACACTCCGGATTTTAAGGGCCGGTTGTATAAAACAATTTAAAATTTTTATAGAACTATACGCTTATTTAATTTTTATTTTGTGTAAACGACTTTGAAAATAAATAAATCTGAAATTTGAAAATTGAATTTGAACTTACGTTCAACGGAACGCCGATCAACCTGATTCAATATTACGTTGTTCAATATAAATTAAACTTTAGTTCAGCTGAACTACGATCAGTTTATGTTGGCATTACTATTATTTACTTACTTTTATTTTTTTTCTAGATTTTTGACACAAAGTATAACCTTTTATTTGATTGTGTGTTTGGCGGGCTTGCTTTTCAGGCTTTCCTCTGTGTACTTATAAAATATTGTTAAAAATAAGAACTAAAATATTTTAATTTTATTTGAAGACTGATGGTGATACGTTTCTAAAGCGGATACAGATTATTGATTCCATAAAAATATACAGGGTGTCCGGGAACATGTGGGAAATCTCCCGGATATGAAGAAAACACGTGAAAAGAATACTATAGGTTCATATAAACTTCTTTCGTATCGGCCTCCTCTTCGGAGATATGGCTCCCAAAGAGCACCAATGGAATCAAGTTTTTTACACATAATTATTGAACCACCTGGTATATTTCAATTATTTTTTAATATGATGTATACCAGGTAAGACCCGTCAAATTACTACCCAAGAAACTGTTGTGAATTACTCACAGCTGCAGGGACGGACTAGCTGTAATACTCATGGGCCCATTTTTTTTACGCCCTGTATGATGAGAACTTTGGACAATGTTTTTTACATACCTTTAACTATTTGCTAAAAATTAAGTACTCTTCATTCATGTCGCTAATCCTAACAGTTTTCGAGGAAACGTCACTTTATTTACACTGAGTCCCCTAACTGCTCATGGGCTAAATATGAAAAAGCGGAATCTTGAAGGTTGAACATTGGATCGGAACAAAGATGTATCTTTTATTGAAATACCCGAAGCACATGATGTATATGAAATGCCGTTTTTTCGAAAACGGTTAGGATTAGCGACATGAATGAAGAGTACTTAATTATTAGCCAATAGTTAAAGGTATGTAAAAAACATTGTCCAAAGTTCTCATCATACAGGGCGTAAAAAAATGGGCCCATGAGTGTTACAGCTAGTCCGTTCCTGCAGCTGTGAATAATTCACAACAGTTTCTTGGGTAGTAGTTTGACGGGTCTTACCTGGCATACATCATATTAAGAAATAATTGAAATATACCAGGTGGTTCAATAATTATGTGTAAAAAACTTGATTCCATTGGTGCTCTTTGGGAGCCCATATCTCCGAAGAGGAGGCCGATACGAAAGAAGATTATATGAACCTATAGTATTCTTTTCACGTGTTTTCTTCATATCCGGGATATTTCCCACATGTTCCCGGACACCCTGTATAAATATATTATTAGGTACTTTATAATAAATAAAAAGAAACAGTTGTGTTTTAAGCGTAATCTTTGCAACTATTCATTGTTGGTTCATTTAGTAAATTGATCAGGATTTCTCCGTTATGTCCATGTTCACAGCATTGACTGCAGTATCCGCAAGACCCAAAAATCTTCGCAATCAGTTTTAATTTCATTAAATTCCTACATTTTCATAAACAATAAAATAACGATAATTTACTGTATTATATAATATGACACTGACCTGACACAAATTTAAGGTTCGAAAGTGGCTTGCATCGACAGCTTCTAAACCGCCAAAAGTGGACGTTGACGTGAACTCCTGATTTGAACTAAGATCAGTGTAGAATACTGTTTGAACAACAACTATTTTACTTTGAACTATAGTTCAACAGTGAACTCCAGTTCAACCGGCCTATGGATAAGCCCGCAAAAATTTCCTACGATGCATACCACTTTTAATTTAAGACAACTTACAGAAACAGGATGGCTTTAGTTAAGCTGGCTCTTTGGCAAAACGGAGAATACTGTCCTCATGGGTATACAATTTAGAATAACAATTAGAGATTTGATAGTACAAGTTAAAGGAATAAGTTTTATACTATATGAGGAGGTAATGAGAGCAAGAGTATGCACGCGCAATTAGGCTGAAAAATCGAAGGGCTGTCAAATATTTATTAATTTATTATAAAGTTGTCAAATTTCGAGGGAGGAAAAACAGGAGGTAGATATAGAGAGATTTCGAAGTTCTCCAAGAAGCCTATTTAAAGAAGCGCGCGTTAAGTTACGTTGCAATATGTACTTAGTATATAGCATTAGCTACCTCACTGCTTTACCTAAAAGAACATAACCTCATTATTCTCACTTACCGACAAAATATTAATCCGGGGTTAGAATAGTCGAATTTCTTACACACCACGTACTGACGAACCATTGTAGATGGCTAATAAATAGCTCTAAATAGTTTTAGTTTCTAAGAAACACTAAAAATTAGTCCAAAAACACAACAGATCACAAACAATCGCAATAGCAGCAGCGATATACCGTTAACAACACTGCCGCCCATAATGAATGAAATTAGTAAATTTCAGGGTCATTTTTACACTAGCAGATAAAAATGAGCATACAGCGTTGCCACTGTGATGTTATTACAATTTGATGTTCTTGCGATATATAGGGTGTTGAAAAAATGTCGGTATCCCGGAATAACTCCGGTGCATCGCAATGCAGCGGAAAATGTTTGGGGAAAAAGTTGTTTGGTTTTGAAGGAGGAATAGTTTGCAATTTATACCACCCACCACCCCGGGCGCGGGTGCTCTAAATAGCTCTAAATAATTCTAGTTCGAAAAAATAAAAAATGACAATGGCAGTAGAGAATGAACAGAAATAACAGCGCGCTCAAAAAATCAATGAAAGATCTAAACTTCAGGGTTACACACGTGGTAATCGTAGTATAATCGGTAGCACGTGCGTACAGCGTTGCCATGGTGTTTTCCCTCAAACATTGGAATTTGAAAGTTGTGAAGCTATATATAACTTTGCGAGTAGAAAATTTAAAAAATACATATTTGGTACAATAATTTTACTTAATAGTTATAGATGAGAAAAGCATGCAATATAATTAATATTATACTTTTCGGTTTCAAACGCAGGCGGTAGATTTAGGACGCTCAGTATAGACTGGACATCATTGATTGCTGTTTAAAACTTTGTATGATTCTGACATAAAAACAATTCTGTCTATTTATTAATTAAAAGTTTTTGGTAATGAATCACCAAACGAGCTTTGTTTTTTGAAACACCCTGTATAAATACAGGGTTAATTAAGCAAGAGATTCTTCTTGACATACTCGTGCAAACTGTGCGCATTATCTCTCATGCATTGTATCTTACCTACGAATAAAATATAAAAATGTAATATAAAAGTACATATGATATGAATTAGTGCGAATTTCAAAACAAAATAAATTCAGCACTATAAGATAAATACTATTGCATGCTCTATGTTAATATTACAAGACCTTTTGCGAAGCTGCTAATCGTTTCTTTCAACGCAATTTGCTTGAAATTGGCTCTTTCCTGAAGTAAGATTTTCGAGAGAAAAAATAACGTTTTCTCACGAATACGAAATTTATATTCACAGAATTGTGTGTGTGCGTGATTTCGGAGAATATTGTATTGAAAGAATCGCTTTAAAGGTTTACAAAACTGTCTGTCTAAAAGTTTATAAAATCTGTACCACTTGTTTTAGTTTATAAGAAATTAAGTAATCTTAATAAATGGGAAACTTTTTTATTTTTGACTTTTCCAAAAAAAGTTTCTTCCCGAAAAGTTCTGCTTGTTGAGGAATTAATACAAAACAGTTCAGTGCCGTAACCAGTTCTTCTCTAAAAATTTCAGTTTTTGAGATATTAACAAAAATTAAAAACTACACGCGACACCATAATATATTATTTTTTTAATTAATTAAGAATACTTTGGACTTTACAAAAATATATAGTTATTCAAAAATATTCCAAAAATGTGATATTCTTAATAATTTACGTTACTAATAATAGTAGGCCATGGTCAATTTATTAGAAACAAATGCCTAAAATATGCTTTTTATTGAATTATTTTAACAATGGCCGTTTAAGATAATAATTATGAAAAATATGTTAGCTTGTTGCGCTCCAGATAAAGTATTTAATAAAGCCAATGAAGGAATACAGAATTTATTGCCTGAAAATTCGAGGGAAGTTTACAAAAAGAAATATAATACGTTTATTAAATTGCATTGAACCAAAACAAATGAATAGTTTCAGCGCGCGGGTATGTTAACGTATTTTCAAGAAAGGTAAAGCATTTTTAAATATTCGACTTCATGCTGTTCCAAGCTAAAATTAACACTCGAGCACACGAACAAACCCGAATAATCAAGTCGATATAAGCAAATATCCCGAACTTATTGCATTCCTAAGTGGCAGTGAGTTGGTTATACACCAAATATCTTTTTTAATTTCAAAAAATAAAACTGATTCGACCATAAAAAAATATTGCATGAAACTTATGCATAAAGTTACATTTTTCACATACGGGATTGCTTCACTCGCCTTCGGCTCGTTCGCTCAAATGTCCCGTTCGTGAAAAAAATATTACTTTGGGCATTTGTTACATAAATAATTGAATCGCTTATTTCAGAAACAACCCAAGTCGCTTTTTGCTACTTTTCAGGAAATGAAAAAAACGTCTCAGTGGTTTATAAAATAAAACTTTAATGTTATTTCATTTCAAAATGATAACTGTGCATAAGTTCGTCATACGTTTATGAAAAATTAACCACATTCACTTGGTTTTCCTGTCTGAAATGGATTTTGAAAATTGTGACTTGGGTTCTTTCTGTACTAAATAAAAAATATTTTATGGTGGAAAAATCCTTTATTGTTAATTAACTAAAATACTGAACTGCATTTAAATTATTTTGTTTTCTTAGGTTGCTTAACTTTATAATTTTCAATAATATCAGTATAAAACATCTTGTTTTCTTCATCAACCCATCGTACCAGAAGTTTCAGGTGTCCTATTTTGGAAGCCAATATGGGAAGATTTTCTTTGTAGGCTTTCTCGTTCACCGGAAGTGTAAAATTGTTACAAGATTTGCTTGGAAGCTTAAGGTTCGAGAATGTTTGCCATGTGAAACCATTAACATACTCACATGCTTTGACCACTCCAGACTTTTCATGTACGAAATGATGGAATTTAGACACTGTAAATGCCACTTTTTTATTTCTTGGACTGTTTGCAGTTTCTAATGAGATACATGACATTTTGTAGTGTTTTGGCCACCAGTCCTTAAAATTCAAAATATTTCCATTCATTACTTCTTGCACAGTAAAGGAATTTTTGGCACTAGACAATATTATTATTTCGGTGTATTGGTGAATATTATAAATCCTGTCATATTTTTTTAGTTTCCTTTTTATAACCCCAAAGACGCGATCACAGGGCAAGAACGAGTGGCCTCTAACGGGATAAAACTGTTCGATTTTATTAAAACGTTTCAATTCTTGAAGTCCCATGCACATTCTTATTAGGGTGTGGTTCTTATTTTGTCCTGGACAGTTATCACAAAATAAGCGCAACTCAGTTGAACTACTCGGAATATGGTTTGTAATATAATCCAGCAAAAACGAGCAGACTTCATTCGGGCCCTTAGCTGCAGTTCCTTCATGATACACATAAAAAAACGATTTTTCTGTTTTTAAGTCAGTTATACAAAATACGCTGACACTTAATTGCGAGAAATAAAATAAATCCTGCACAGGGACTTCTGGAAGTTGTAAATTCTGCATATAATCAAACGCCAAGGCCGCTAAATCGTTGCGTTGCTTACATTCTTCCTTAGTTGATTTTAATGCATTATACAATTTTTTGGCCCTTCTTTCATGTACCATTTTTTCGGCAGCAGCTACCCGTTTTGCTTCGTCTCCTAAAATAGGACTTCTAAGTTTAAGAGCGATATCTTCACAAGTCACACAAGTATCGACTTGTGGTCTTCCAAAATGAAGTTGAAAGTTTTCGTTAAAAAATTTTATGTAGTAACTGTATTTAACGGGCGAGTTAGGAAACTTTTTCTTAAATAGCTCAAACATTATTTTTACATTAAGTTTAGAGTCAAGATATTTAAATTCTCTTCCGGAATAGTGGGATTCTTTAACCGGAAAAGAAAGGATATGACTCCTGACTTCTTCTCGATAAATTTCATCTACTGCGTTTCCTTTGGTATTCTGGCCCCTTTCATCACTTGGCACATTGCCATGAACCAATAGCCCTTTCAATCTCTTGATTCTTTGTTTAGTAGCTCCGTGAATTTGTAGAAAAGCACCTAAACGGACTTTAATTTTCTTTCCATTATGTAATACAAAATGACGGAAGGACTTCAACTTTTCACGACCAGTTCCCGTGCGCTTTCGTTTAGAATGAACATCAGTTACCTCTAGTAACCCCTGTGGAAATATATCTTGCATGTCCTTGCTTGGAATAGAATAAAATGTGGTAAAAATCTTTGTTCTGTCTTCGCAATTTATTTTTTCGAAGCACTTCATATGACATCTAAAACAAAATTTCGTGTTAAAATTATACAGCACATATTTCGTAGCGAAAAACTTACTTGCAAGGATTGCCCACAACTTTTCTTTGTACCGTATTGCCTTTATAATTAACATATTCTTCTCCTTTAACTCTTGCACTTTTTATTACATTTCTCTTATATTTTTTAGGATTTTTTTGGCCTTTTCGTCGTTTTTGAGGTGGTTCATCTAGACCCTCCATTTTAAACACAACACTAAATTTTAAGGTTATGTTATCTATATCGTTTATTTGAGAAACCACCCAAGTCGACGACTTGGGTTCTTTCTGTAATAAACAATACATTACATGGCGCTTGAAAACACATATGCAAAATGTATACTTGAGTTCTTTCAGCACCAAACGATGCGTAAAATATTTAATAAAGTAAATATTGCACTAACTCAATAATGTCAAAAAGTGACTTGGGTTGTTTCTGAAATAAGCGATTCAATTATTCTAATTCTGTTTGCCGTAAATGAAACATCTAAAAGTCACTACTGACACACAGTGTCAACATTTTTCAATGGTTTTGCGACGTATTTACGTTACTAAAGTCTGTTTCGTTGCCGTTGATAGCTCGATACCCTCATTAAAGATTCAAAACAAGGGCCCGGTGGCCTAAAATATTTTACCTATAAAATGGTCTTTTTACGTACATCTAGCATAAAGATGAAGAAATTTTGACCTATTCCACCGGGTAACAGATAAAGTAACAATAACCTATATATAGTAGCCTCTCCAACTCCTACCATATTGGCACACTCTGCAATGATGCTACGAACATCACTTGCAGGTTTCTGGTACACTAGAGCATCATGCACGTTTAATATTAATGTCTTTTCTCGGAGAGAATATGCACTCTTGCTAATTTGACGAAGACACGTTGGCGAAAAACTTGAAGCCATTGTTACAAGTATAGGAAATAATTCAACTTTGAGATAATGCAGTATCTAAATACAACTAAATACATAGTTTGACAAACGCACATCAAATGGCGTAATAACATCCTAAAGCAGGCAAAAATAGGTAAATTAATTACCCCTGTTGTACCTACTTTAACCCTAATCCTACTTAACAATGGACAGAGGCCAATTTTCTTATTAAATAAGGTAATTACTATTGGCAACGCCTATGGTTTACGGTTGTTTTATGGCTTCAACCCTCGATATGAGCTATCAACTGCAACAAAACGGACTTTAATAAAGATAGAAGGATAAGGTTTTCGCAGCACTATGCTAATTTCTTATGAAACAAGCCTCAATGAGAATTTTTCTTCGCCGCCTAGTTTTCGATATACGGTATGTTTTTGATAATTTTACATTTTGGGAGACCACCCATATTTCGGTTTTCCTGTAACGTATCAAAAAGAAATAAAAGGTTCTCTTTGTAGTTTTTTACATAGGGTCCAGTGACGTACTCAGATTTTTTCTACTTTCAATGCTTTTCAAAAAAGAAACAATTCACACACAGTTGATTTTTAATAAAATATGTTTGCTTCAATTGAAGCAAAAGCACATTTATTTCATCAGTCTCGCGATTTTCCTTATGGTAGATTTTAGGCCTAGTTCAGAAAACTTGAACCTTGTTCAATTAAATTTGAGTTTATCCTTGGAAGAATTATTTTATCTTTGGAGATATCTATAGGTAATTTTAAAATTTATAAATTTCATAAAATTACATACTACAAAAAGGCTTATAGTTCGCATTGAAATACATTTCTAATGCTCCATCTATATTCTCGTTACACTGGATATAGCAAACAAGCATGTCATATTTTGGTATAAATTGGCTGTAATAATTAGGACAAACGGATTTTTTACTATTAATTACAAATCGCACCCCCGCTAGACAAGAGTCCCAACTTAAAAAATGACACTGGTGAGTTAATGCAGATAAACAGACAAATATATTATATTATAAAATTATAAGTGTTACTGTCACGGTTAAAATCAAACAAAGTATTTAATGTTTGCTATTGTTACCGAAAAATTGAGACACAGATTTATAAAAATACTTTAAAACCGTTTATCTCAAAACAGGTTTTTTTGAGTTGTGACTATTTTCTAGCGGGGGTGCAAAATTATAAAACAACTTAGAGAACCTGAATATTCTGGCAGAAACAGAAGAACTTTTCATTATGACACAACTGACTGTGTTAATTTTTTTTTGTAAATATCAGTCATGGCCTACTCAAAAAAATTGTATATTTTTAAAGGAACGTAAATTTCGGGAATAACATTAAGACAATAATAAGGTATTAGATGTTTCTGAGAATTGTTAAAACTGACTTACATTATTAAAAAATATATAGGGTGACACATTTAAAAAAGAAAATTTATTTTTTCGTAATAACTATTGACCTAAGAAAAATATCTGAGTATGTCACTGGATTCTATATATACAAATAGAACATTTTATTAATTTTTGATAAGTTATGGGATAACCGAAATATGGAGAGTATCCCAAAATGTAAAATTCTCAAAACATCCCGTTTATCGAAAGGAGGGCTAGAAAAATTATAATTGCGGTACAATTACAAAAAAGTAGCACAGTGCTGCGATTCTTCTATCTTTACTAATAATAGAGATACCCCTTAAATCCACTGAAAAATTAACACCCTGTACAGGGTGTCCCATTTTCGACACTTTAATAGGGTATATCCGTAATTATTAGTGCTATCAAAGAAGTAATGTAGGTGTCATATGCTCTTTTTGGATTAAACCTAAGATGGTGAAATCATAATTTGAAAATTTTCGCTCGCTTAAGAGATACGGGGGAAAATCAAAAAATTCACAATTTTAAAATTACCCTATATTATCTTAGTTACAAGAGATACAGAAAAATGTTTTATGCAAAAGTTTCTTTATAATGATTTTTGAATAATCTGCCGTATATAGAATAAGTATACGCGGTCAGGTAAAAAAGTTATCGGACCTAACCCCATTTTTTTTAAATGGAGCACCCCGTATATTTTAATCTAAGAAGAGCGTATTTTAAATTCTATTTTCAAATATGTAACACTCCATGGATAATATTGAATTCCTAGGCGACTTATTTGAACTTTATTACTTTAAACCACAATAGGCCATTAAACAAAAGCTAATATCCTAGAGACAACTATGTTGACATTCTAGTTGTTATTAACATTTAACGTCAATTTCATTTTTACATATTGATTTGTGAAAATGACTTATCAACATTTTGAAAAACTTGATATGATATCTATCATCCATGGTGTGTTATAAATTTGAAAAGAGATTTTAAAATGCTATATTTTTAGATTAAAATATACAGGGTATTCCATTTAAAAAAATTAGGTTAGGTCCGATAACTTTCTTACCTGACTCCGTATACTTATTCTAAAAATGGAAGATTATTCAACAATCATTATAAATAAACTTCTGTATAAATTATTTTTCTGTATCTCTTTTAACAAAGAAAATAATATAAGGTAATTTAGAAATTATCAATTGCTGATTTTCCCCCGTATCTCTTAAGCGAACGAAAATTTTCAAATTTTGATTTTACCATTTTAAGTTTGACCCAAAAAGAGCACATGACACCTACATTACTTTTTTGATAGCACTAACAATTACGGAGATACCCTATAAAAGCCTTGAAAATGAGACACCGTGTACATGCCTAACCGTTTTTAAATTGTCAAAAATTGTTAGTTTACATTCCGCCGTTATAATACTACATATTTTTGTCAAAATTCTCAAATGGAAATGACAGAGTGATAGAGAAACAAGGAACACTGGTAGTGGTCTAAATAAAATATGTTGAATTGTAAAGATGTTATATATATTACAAGCAGTTGAGTATATTTTTGAAACGGTGCCAAGGACGCATTAAACTAAAACAGTGGTGCATATTTTATACATAAAATAGTGGCTTGCTGTTCTCCTTAATACTTCACCCACAGCATTAATTCCTTTTAGGCACAGTTGTTTGGCACTTGTACAATTGACAAAGATATTGCACAACCTCAAATATTGCTTTCTGTCCTACTACATGACATAACAATCGTTCTATAACAAGCCGTTAAATTGACATTTATAGACTCCATTCAAATTTCTTGGAGATTTATTAAATCACTATTAAGTACCACTATTAGGGCCGATATCTAAATGTAAACCTTAAGTTAGACTTCAGCTAAGGTAGCCTAAATGTTACGATAAACCTTAAAAAACTATGTTTTAAATTAATTTGAGGGTCGATTGACTCGTTAAGTCTATGATTATCACGTTCTTAAAGGTCTATTATTTTAGTGATAAACCTTAGCTAATGTCTAACTTAACTTACGAAAACGTACTAGGGGTATTTTAATGAAGATGGTCAATTTAAGGAACAAAACGTTGGAAGCCGCAAACACACTATTATCACGTCACGTGAATGCACGTGTTGTCATGGCGGCAGATCATTTTTATTACATATTTTGTGTTTGTAAAGATGGCAAGTGAATCTTGTAGCCTTCTAGCGTCAAAATCTGACACCGTGCTATCACGCGTACCGAATATGTAAATTTGCAGGAACAAAATTGTGCTGTCACGTATGACTTGCCGTGAGCTGCATGAGGTGACTATAGTGTACTTCTAAACCTATTTATAAGCACGCATAAACCGTCTTGCAGATATTTAGGGTGTGCCGTGACATTCCGTGATAGCATGTGATCTCAGGTGACGTGACAATAGTGTGTTTGTGGCTTTAATAGGTTTAGAAGTACACTATAGTCACCTCATGCAGCTCACGGCAAGTTATACGTGACAGCACAATTTTGTTCCTGCAAATTTACATATTCGGCACGCGTGATAACACTGAGTTTAACGCTAGAAGGCTACAATATTCACTTGCCATCTTCACGAACATAAAATATGTAATAAAATTGATCTGCAGTGTACGTAGTCCTGTTTGTAAGCCGTGAGAGCATGTGCTATTTTGCCGATATGACAACACGTGAATTCACGTGACGTGATAATAGTGTGTTTGCGGCTTAAGTGTTGTATACCACTGAACGTAAATTTCGGTCCTCTTTAATAACTCAAGCACATTAAATTGATGATGGTGATCCAAAGATGAAACGTCGCATAAAACATCTGATAATGCCATCTTATGGAAAATAAAGAGTAGCAATTCAGGAAAACCTAAGAACCGAAATGCAAAATTTTAGATTTTTCCAAATATTTTGAGAGCCCCTGTATTAATTTCTGATTTTTTGCGGCATATTATTGGGCGCATAATTACGCGACTTTGTCCCAATTTAACCGACTTCGTATCTCTTACCGTTTCCGAAATACCAATGGCGAAGGTCGAATTTGTAACACCCTGTATTAATTTTTTGATTTATTATTTACTGAAAAAATTATAAATCTTCTATTGTGTTTAATTATACGACTCGGAAAGCAATATTTTAGGTAACGCAGTAAGTTTTCGTCAAATGTATTATTCTTCTATATCACTCTGTCCAAACCTTGCACTTCCTAGGTCTTGTCTTTCTGACGAATCTTTGGACTTCAACAGACCTGCATGGCATGATAAATGGTAAGTCCCTTAACTATTGTTTAATATTCAGTATCGGACTGGTTTCTTTGCATGATAAAAAGAACTAAGGGATCCCTTATTGCACATACAGCGTGTTTTTAGTTCCCAAGGTTCAATATTTCAAAATCACGGATCTCAATTTACTACACTAATAACTAATAGAAAACATAAAGTTACGGTATCAACGGGCAATTTTTTTTTTCTACAGCTTAACGTGGGATCCGAACCATGATCCTCGGTAATAGGCTGCGTCCCCAAGGTCTTTTTACATGACGCCGAACAGCAACGCCTTGACTTATACCACTCAAATTCACCGAGTGCGAATCGGTTTATCGGCCGCGGGTTTGAACCTGCGAACTCTCGTCCTGTAGTTCCCAATAACTGCCGCTATAACCGCGGAGCCACCAGAGTGGTTCGGGCAATTTTTAATGTAAAACAATAACATGTTTCGCACTTACGTGGGCATGGTAAAATCAAAATTAGAAAATTCTCGCTCGCTTAAGAGATACGGGGGAAAATCAAAAAATTGACAATGTCAAAATTACCCTATATTTTCTTAGTTAAAAGAGATACAGAAAAATGTTTTATACAGAAGTTTCTGTAAATAGATTATTGAATAATTTGTCGTGTTCAGAATAAGTATACGGGGTCAGGTAAAAAAGTTATCAGACCTAACCTCATTTTTTGAAATGGAACACCCTGTATATTTTAATCTACAAAGATACTATTTCAAATATATAACACACCATTAAGGATATTTGTTTCCTAGGCGATTTATTTAAACTTTATTAAATTTAAACGAAATAAAGGATTCAGATTAAGGTAAAAAATAACGGGAATCATCGCAAATGTTCCGAGTATGTCTTTAAATGGTTACCGTCTTTCTGGATGGCGAGCAAAATAAGCCATATCGTAAATGAATATGTAAAAATGAAATTGACGTTAAATGTTAATAGTCAACATAGTTGTTTCTAGGATATTAGCTTTTGTTTCATGGTTTAGTCTGGTTTAAAGTAATAAAGTTTAATAAATCGCCTAGTGTGTTATATATTTGAAAGGAGAATTTAAAATAGTATCTTTTCAGATTAAAATATACAGGGTGTTCCATTTAAAAAAATGAGGTTAGGTCCGATAACTTTCTTACCTGACCCCGTATACTTATTCTAAAAACGGCAGATAATTCAACAATTAATATAAAGAAACTTCTGTATAAAACATTTTTCTGTATCGCTTTTAACTAAGAAGATATAGGGTAATTTTGAAATTGTCAAGTTTTTGACTTTCCCCCGTATCTCTTAAGCGAGCGAAAATTTTCAAATCTTTATTTTACCATTTTAAGTTTGACCCAATAAGAGCACATCACACCTACATTACTTTTTTTATAGCAGTAACAATTACAATTACATTAAACCCTATAAAAGTGTCGAAAATGGGACATCCTGTACATTTTATTGTGTTATTGATTTATCGAATGGTTAATTATTTGTTGGATTATTTCTTTATGAAATGAAATATTAACTAAACGGAAACAGACGTTAAAAATTGTTGTTTCTTGAGACCGTGACTTTACGTTAATATACAATGTGTTTAATAAAACATGTGACATGGCTCGTGAGGTGACTGCTTGTCCAAAAATAAAACAAGTAGGTCCTATCAATATTGGTCCACAGAGGCTATGTTTGAAAGATACAAGGTGTTTAAATTTTATTGGTTGTTTGAAGATATTTCCGAAACAACTAATTTTAATGAAATTTGGATTATGAAAAGTACCTAAAATAGCACATATTTTAACTATAAAAATATATAAGTAAGTTTCCACATTTTTAGCCCACAATTTGTTAGAAATTGAAATGGCTAAAGAAACATCTCTTAACCTTTATTTGTCAGTTTCGTTCACAAGATAAATAGTTGCCTAACTTTCTTAATGTTCATTCGTTTCTCTCGGACACCTTCGCCATCAATGCCGGTGTTGCTCAAGGGTCCATATTGTCTCCCACCCTCTTCTTACTCTACATTAACGACCTTCTAGTGGAAACGAAAAATCCGATATTTAGTTTTGCTGATGATAGCACACTTATCTCATCTTTCTCTTTGAAAGTGCAAACATCGGCTGCCGACGCACATCTTCGCAGACAGCATGAAGTATCACGTCTCAACAAAGACCTGGAAGAAATTTCGGCTTGGGGCCCAAGGCAGTAGTTTTCTCTAAGAAGGTTAACATTACAGAACAGGATATAGTCATGGCAGGAGCACTTGCTGCATCTATTAAATTGCTGGGCGTCATTCTCGGAGGAAATATGTCTTGGTATAACCACGTTGTGGCAATCGCCAAGATAGCTTCACCGAAACTTGGTGTACTCTTCCGAACCAAAAAGTTGTACACACCTCAATAATTTTTGATACTATACAAAGCCTAGATTTGACCATCACTAGAGTACTGCTCTCATATCTCCATCCAAAGGAGAGCCATTCGTCTGATCGGAGACCATGAGCTGATAAAAAGCCAGGTTGTTGCACTGGATATTTCTAAAGCTTTTGATCGTGTTTGGCATGAGGGGCTTCTAAGTAAACTGCGATCCTATGGTATGCCCAGTCGATTCTGTGCATGGTTGTCTAGCTTTCTTAAGGGCCGCTGTGTGCAAGTTGCGATTGACGGATTTCTCCCAGACACCTTCACCATCAATGCCGGTGTTCCTCAAGGGTCCATATTGTCTCCCACTCTCTACATTAACGACCTTCTAGTGAAAACTAAAAATCCGATATTTAGTTTTGCTGACGATAGCACACTTATCTCATCTTTCTCTTTGAATGCGCAAACATCAGCTGCCGACGCACATCTTCGCAGACAGCATGAAGTATCACGTCTCAACAAAGACCTGGAAGAAATTTCGGCTTGGGGTGACAGTAACCAAGTCGAATTTAACGCTAAAAAAACCCAGGCAGCAGTTTTCTCTAAAAAGGTTAACATTACAGAACCGGAAATAAGCATGGCCGGACACGCAATCCCACTGGCTTCATCTATTAATTTGCTGGGTGTCAATCTGGGAGGAAATATGTCTTGGCATAACCACGTTGTGGCAATCGCCAAGATAGCTTCTCAGAAGCTTGGGGTACTCTTCCGAACCAGAAAGTTGTACACACCTCAACAACTTTTGACACTATACAAAGCCCAGATTCGACCATCACTAGGATACTGCTCTCATGTCTGGAGCTCTGCACCCAAACATACTCTTCGGCTACTGGATTCCATCGAAAGGAGGGCTATTCGTCTGATCGGAGACCACGAGATGACGAAGAATCTCGACAGCCTGGAACATCGAAGACAGGTTGGGGATTTGACTCTCTTTTACAGATATTTTCATGGAAGGTGCTCGGCTGACCTTGCCCTCTTAATTCCTCCCAGAGCGACGAATAGCAGAAATATACGACGAACCACTGCCGCCCATCCATATGTGATTAAGCTTAGTACTCCTCGAACTTCATTATTTAAGAATTCTTTCATCTGGAGGACTTCATCCTTGTGGAACGACCTTCCCGAGGTCGTTTTTCCCAACGAATATAACCTCCAACGATTTAAAACCAACGTGAATCGCTTTTTGCGTACACGCACCACTCCCAGAGTGCCCTAAAGGATTTTTCCTACAGTGCTTGTGTTTGATCATAAAAAAATAATCCAAAAATAATTAACATTGCTGTTTCAATAAATGTCAAACATAAATAAACCATCTGTTTGAATAATTTTATGTAATGAAAAGAAATATCTACTATATAAAATTACTGGAAATGCAAATATTGCTAAAATATGTGCCATTTTATATACTTTTCA
Organism: Barypeithes pellucidus; assembly: GCA_963991005.1. Taxonomy (NCBI): domain Eukaryota; kingdom Metazoa; phylum Arthropoda; class Insecta; order Coleoptera; family Curculionidae; genus Barypeithes; species Barypeithes pellucidus. The sequence continues at coordinate 51,332,631 of OZ022562.1, read as the reverse complement.
TAACCCATAATTTAGTAAATTACTAAAGCCTTTCGGAACATATTTGCCCTGTATATTGTTTAAAGAATTAGCGAAATTTTGTACGGCTTTTGAAAAAACTTATAGTATAGCTATAACATCATAAAACCCACGAATCGGAAAGAAAACGAACCTATGAAGAATAATAAAAAATTAATATATTATCAAATCTAGTACAAGATTTACATATTTCTCTAATTATATTTTTTTCTAAAAAAAACTTTGTTGTGGCGAAGCTTTGAAAGAAATATAAACGCCCTCGAGAGTAATCATAATCCAGAATTACATTACGAACTGAGAAACCTAATACATTTGTCCATAATATTAAAATCAACAACTTTATATATATATTTCTTACTATTTTTATGGAATTATATTTTCCTATTTCGAGTTCCCATTTTATACAGAATTATGCCTTCGCTGGTGTGGTGATTTCTTATTTCTTACAGAAATCAGATAAATAGTTCCTATCTACATGGGCCCGCAGATATTTTATTTGAAAGATACAAGGTGTTAAAATTTTTAAAAATTTTTAGATATTTCCGAAACGGTTTCAGTAATTTTAATTTACGTTATAAAAAGTATATAAAATAGCCCGTAATTTAGCAATAAAAATGTGTGAACAGGTTAACAAGGGGGGTGCGTGCGATTATGCGGTCCAGTAACTTTTAATAAAAAGTAGGTACGACACTGAGTTTTTGACATTTTGATGGGACAATTTGTTAGAAATTTTTGTGACAACATAAGTCTCTTAATATTTATTGAAAGTCAGCTTCATTTACAAGGTAAATGCAATTATATCAACCTCTGTTAGATGTCAAGCTTAAATATACTCGTATAAGTAAAAGAATCTAATATGATATTATACAAGGTCCGCAAACGAAGCGTGGACGGTAGATTAAATCGTTATCGAAGAACTTATCAACAATACTAAAACAGCTTGAGATGTTGAATTAAAAGCGGCATGTTTTAAAAATATTTTACATTATACAGGGTGGCCCAAAAAAGTGTGACAGCATAAAGTTATATTTTTTAAATGGGACACCCTGTATTTTATTGCATATTTAGGTTCGTATTACTATCATTTATAAGTGCCTCAAATTTTATTTAATTTGGTTTTGTAGTTTCGGAGAAATAAATTAAAAACTAAAAAAATAAGTTTTGCAGTCCTGAATAAAAAAATCAAAAAAAACAATCCAGAACTATTTTTTTAACCTCGGCATTGAGTGAAATTTATGACAAGAGGTCTAGAGATACTATGAATGTAATTGCGTTTATTTATTTTATACAGGGTGTTCATAATATGCTTTCAAAAACCTCATATTTTAAAATAATTTTTCTCAAGTTTTTCAAATGGAACACCCTGTATATTATTTGGCTATTTGACGTAGAATAAGCATATAAGTTATATCCAGCCGTTTTCGAAATAATTGTAAATATGTTGTTTAAATAGAGTTTTTATTGGGAAATTTTGTTATAGGCGACTAGACTAATAATTGCAAACTAAAGTAAATGTTCAAAATAGCTTCCTTTTACTTAATTTAATGATTTTCCTCTACTGCCAACAGAACTCTTAATTCATTTTCTTCATTAATAACGGGTTTATTGATTATCATCCTTTTTGTGTACGCAGTGCTTCCTGTTGCTACAAATCTTTGCAACAACTTCTCGAAGGTGTCTGGTCTCGGCTTTCTCTCAATATCTGGATATCTTTCAGCAGGAGGAGGCTCGCGAGGAGGCAATTTCTTGCACCCAGTATAAAAATCATATTTACCATTTCTAAAGTTGTAAAATTCGACATTTTGTGTAAGTTAGTACTTAATTTCGACGACTGAAAAAATGTAAATAATTTTATTTGGCTGTCATAGTGACAATCTAAACAAAAAAAAATTCATGGCAACTCGATTAAGAATAAAAAATAAAATTAAATAAATAAAAGTAGCAAAAATGTAGGCTTTTAAAATTTATATCGAAATAACTAAAATACGGTAAACTCTACGAGTAAAAGGAAGCTATTTTGAACATTTACTTTAGTTTACAATCATTAGTCTAGTCGCCTGTAACAAAATTTCCCAATAAAAACTCTATTTAAACAACATAGTTTATGATATTTATAATTATTTCGAAAACGGCTAGATATAACTTCTATGCTTGTATTACAAAAAAAAATTGTCTATGAATTCTACGTCAAAGAGGCTAATAATATACAGGGTGTTCCATTTGAAAAAAATTGAGAAAAATTATTTTAAAATGTGGGGTTTTTGAAAGCTTATTATGAACACCCTGTATAAAATAAATAAACGCAATTACATTCATAGTATCTCTAGACCTCTTGTCATAAATTTCACTCAATGCCGAGGTTAAAAAAATAGTTCTGGATTGTTTTTTTTTTTGATTTTTTCATTCAGGACTTTTTTTTAGTTTTTAATTTATTTCTCCGAAACTACAAAAAACCAAATTAAATAAAATTTGATGCACTTATAAACGATAGTAATATGAACCTAAATATGCAATAAAATACCGGGTGTCCCATTTAAAAAAATATAACTTTATGCTGTCACACTTTTTTGGGCCACCCTGTATAATGAAAAATATTTTTAAAACATCCCGCTTTTAATCCAATATCTCAGGCTGTTTTAGTATTGTTGATAAGTTCTTCGATAACGATTTAATCTTCCGTCCACGCTTCGTTTGCGGACCCTGTATACATTTTTATTGTTAAAATATGTGCTATTGTAGGTACACTGCTGTGAAAAGAAAAGTAGGACATCGTTTTATGTTGTTGTACGTTAGCCTTATGTAACGTGGTATATTTTTGTAATAAAAGGGCGTAAATATCAGACAAATAAAGGAAATTATGAGAAAAATGAAAAATATGAAGAAAATAACACCATCGATAGAAGGTCTTAGAGTTATTTTCAAAGATAGAATGTTGCGGTTTTCACTTTATCGTCCCTTTTTTATCAAAAGAAAAAATTCTGGTGTCAAATTTGTCGTGACTCTCTTAGTTTTTAATCTTAACTTATCAAAAAGGTAAAAATTGATCTTGCCAGATACTTTCACACAAAGTTCAGTGGGAAAAACGACCTCGGGAAGGTCGTTCCATAAGGATGAAGTCCTCCAGATGAAAGAATTATTAAATAATGAAGTTCGAGGAGTACTTAGCTTAACCACATATTCATGGGCGGCAGTGGTTCGTCATGTATTTCTGCTGTTCGCCGCTCTGGGCGGAATTAAGAGGGCAAGGTCAGTCGAGCACTTTCCATGAAAATATCTGTAAAAGAGAGTCAAATCCCCAACCTGCCTTCGATGTTCTAGGCTGTCGAGGCTCTTCGTCAGCTCGTGGTCTCCGATCAGACGAATGGCCCTCCATTCGATGGGATCCAGTAGCCGAAGAGTAGGTTGGGATGCAGATCTCCAGACATGAGAGCAGTAATCTAGTGATGGTCGAATCTGGGCTTTGTATAGTGTCAAAAGTTGTTGAGGTGTGTACAACTTTTTGGTTCGGAAGAGTACAGAAGTTTCTGTGAAGCTATCTTTGCCTTGTGGTTATGCCAAGACATCAAGACATATTTCCTCCTAGAGTGACGCCTAGCAAATTAATAGATGAAGCCAGTGGAATTGCGTGACTATATGCGGTTCTGTGATGTTAACCTTTTTACAGAAGACTGCTGCCTGGGTTTCCTTAGCGTTAAATTCGACTTGGTTACTGTCACCCTAAGCCAAAATGTCTTCCAGGTCTTTGTTGAGGCGTGACACTTCATGCTGTCTACGAAGATGTGCATCTGCAGCCGATGTTTGTGAATTCAAAGAAATGCATATTTCTTTTTGAATGCAACATGAACAAGTGTTCCATCGTCAGCAAAGCTAAATATCGGATTTTTAAGTTAGCCGCAGCCAGTCTTTCCCTAAAAAGTTTAGTTCTTGAGATACTATCACAAGTAAAATTTTAAAATGGGACACCGTGTATATTATATGTTTAATTAATTGAGAATATTTTGGGCTTCACTAAAATGAGTTGTTTATATTGATCTTCAAGAACAAGCTAAAAATGCGATTTTTTTTAATAATTTACATTCCTTATAACAGTAGACCATGATCAATTTATTAGAAAAAAATGCAAATTTTCAAAACTGGACAGATGTCTGATATTTTTATTATTTATGAAATACTTATTACGTAAGAGATTTCATAATATGCTTTTTAGCAAACCGGAACGAGCCCGAACAAAATCACCCTGTAGATTAAAAACTATACAGTGAGGACGTAAAGTAAGGAATAAATTCATTATCTCGCAAACTACAATTTTTTAAAAAAATCGCTCGGACCCTTCGATTTTGTTTTCGAACGCGCATATTCTGACATAAAATGTAGATATACAGGGTGTTGCAAATAAGAGTGACACAAAAAATTTTTTTCTTAAATAGAACCCACTGTATATTATTGCATGTACGGATTCTTCGGAAAATCCTAAACATTTTTCATGTAGCATGTGCTATACCTTAGCCCAAGCGTTTTGGAAAAGTAAATGTTCGAAGTGCCTTCCTTTGGTCAACTGACAATAGCCTAACCGATATACAAATTCTCGCTGAACATTTCGAACCATTTGGGGTGTAATTTGCCGAATTTCTTGCCGGATGCGATCTTTTAAATCATCTAAATTTGCAGGCTGGCTTTTGAATACTTTTCCCTTAAGGTATCCCCATAAAAAAAGTCGAGTGGTGTTATATCGGGTGACCTTGGCGGCCACTCAATAAAACCACCTCTTCCAATCCACCTATTTGGAAAAGTATCGTCCAAATATGTACGAACTCCCACAGCGAAATGTGGGGGAGCACCATCTTGTTTCAACCAGATATTATGATGTGGCAAATCGGGACGTTCTAACTCAGGAAAAAGGGTGGCCAGGGCTGGAACAAGTTCTTGTTCTAAAAAACTCAAGTATCTCTCGCCTCTTAAATTTCCGTCAAAAAGAAAGGCCCTATAACAATGTCATCGACAACGCCAGCCCACACATTGATCTTTTGATTAAATTGTGTGTGTCCTTCCCTCATCCAGTGTGGATTTACATCGGACCAATATCAATAATTTTGGGTATTTACGTCACCATTCAAGCAAAATGTGGACTCATCGGAAAAAATTATATTTTTTACAAAATTTCTGTTTACGAAACACATATCCTGTAAACGCTCACAAAATTCAATACGCCTCTCAAAGTCCCTTTCCAAAAGTTCTTGGAGAACTTGTATTTTATAAGGATGGTATTTATTTGTATGCAGTATTTTAAGAACTGTTGTTTTTCCAATATCCACGTCACTTGCTACCTGCCTAGACATCACATGCTGGTTATCTTGAACTGCCAGTAAGACTTCTAATTGTTGATTTTCATCAACTTGAGGACGACCAAATCTAGGGACATCTCTTACATGACCGAATTGCCTAAAGTTGTACCCAATTTTGCTTACTGTTGATTGTGATATTGGTGGGCGATTGGGGTATTTTTGATTAAATAACTCACAAGTTTCTTGCTGTGTTCTAACCCTATCACCGTAGCCCATCATCATCAAAACCTGTATGCGCTGTTTCTCAGTTAGCCGCATTTTAATTTAATTTAGTTATGAAAAAACGAAATGAGTCTTTTGAAAACTAGTAAAACTTGAGGAAAATACACATAAAACTGACAATAACAGTAACTATTGACATTAATTCTTTTGGTTCTTGCATCATAACTCCAAAGCCTACTTCACTTTTCTTGCGCTTCACGCATGCTGACTACAGGTTTTCCTCAGCGTGCATGAATCAATGCAAGTCTTGATTGATTGCGAAATATCTGATTTTCAAATTTTGAATGAGAATAACTCCAAAACGCTTGGGCTAAGGTATAGCACATGCTACATGAAAAATGTTTAGGATTTTCCGAAGAATCCGTACATGCAATAATATACAATGGGTTCTATTTAAGAAAAAAAAAATTTTTGTGTCACTCTTATTTGCAACACCCTGTATATCTACATTTTATGTCAGAATATGCGCGTTCGAAAAACAAAATCGAAGGGTCCGAGCGATTTTTTTAAAAAATTGTAGTTTGCGAGATAATGAATTTATTCCTTACTTTACGTCCTCACTGTATAGGGCCATGATAAATTTGACACTTCCGTTTCGTTGAAAAATGGGACGCTAAAGTGAAAACCATTCTATCTTTGGTAATAACTCCAATAACCCTAGAAAGTGTCGAAAATGGGACACCCTGTATAATCTGAACGGGCTTTATATGCTGTAAGATAACCTGCAAGACATCTGTCGACATCTAGACGTCTGACAGATTATCTCGCAGCAGGTAATGCCCGCTTTAGAACAAAATGGCTTACACATTCCGATCTTAGTTTTTCATGATCTATCTGACGGAGCAATAGGTCACTCAATAATCCACTGAGAGAATTATTGATTTTTCTAAATGGAACACTATGTATTATATTTCAATTTTAAGATGTTGCCTAGTAACACTATAGCTCACCTCGCATTTAGAAGAACATTTTTGTTCTAACACTTTTAAGCTATTTCCTTGTCTTTTTAACGATCCAGTCCGGTACTGTTAAAATTCCTTTTTATTTCTGTTTATCGTAAGCTTGTACAGAGCATGAGCCCTTTCTCTTAATTACTTATTATCTCTCTGCTTACGTTTTAAGATATTTTGTTTAGTGATGCAACGATTACGATTAGCCACCGGTTGGATTTATATGATTAATCGTAATCGTCAATATGAATACGATTGTTTTACAATTCTTTATATTACGAGAAAAATTACGAACGAAAATTACGAACAAATACGGCCTTCACCATTGGGATTTCGGAAACGGTAAGAGATACGAAGTCGGTTAAATTGGGGCAAAGTTGCGTAATTATAGGCCCAATAATATGCCGCAAAAAAAATCTAAAATAAATACAGGGGCTTTCAAAATATTTGGAAAAATCTGAAAATTTTGCGTTACAGTTTTTATTTTTTCCTGACTTTCTTCGAAGAGATGTCCAAAATAAAGTTCACTTTCTCATTGCTACTTTTTATTCCCAACAAGATAGCATTATCAAATCTTTCATTCGACGATTCGATGTTTCGTCTTTGGGTCACCATCATCAACTTATTTTTTTTAAATAAGTGCCTGCATCTTTTTGCTTAAATTATGAAAGAGGACCGAAATCTACCTTCAGTGGTATACAACATTTACTGGCTTTCCGACGTTTTGTTCCTTAAATTGACCATATTCATTAAAATACTTCTAGTACGTTCCTGTAATTATTGTTTTGGCTTAAATTCGGTATAAGTCAAATTTTATTTGTATTATTATAATAAATTACTAATACTTACGCTAAGTAGAAATTTGATAGAACTACTAGTTTAAAATAAACAGTAGTAGTAGTTAATAACAATAACAATTAAATTCAGAAATAGCAAAAATAATTTACAAATCTTCAGTTTCTTCGAAACAAAATTAAATATAGGAACGTACTAGGGGGTATTTATTGAAGATGGCCAATTTAAGGAACAAAACGTCGGAAAACCAGTAAGTGTTGTGTACCACTGAATATAAATGTCGGTCCTCTTTTATAATTTAAACAAAAAACTTCAGGCCCGTATTTAAAAAAAATTAAGATGATGACCTAAATACGAAACGTCGCATGAAAGGTCTGATGATGCTTTCTTGTGGCGAATAAAAAGTAGCAATGAGAAAGTTAAATTTAATTTTGGACATATCCAACCCGAACAAAGTCAGGAAAAACTAAAAATTGAAAATCAAAATATTACATTTTTCCAAATATTTTGAACGCCTCGGTATTTATTTTTGATTTTTTTGCAAAATACAGGGTGTTATGGAAATGACTTATTATATTTAAATGGGTGACTCCTACGGAGTCCTAGAGAAAGGCTACATACTTTTTGTTTTTAAATCGAATATCTATATATCTATATCTATACTAAGGTAAAAACCCCTTTTACCCACATACTGTCGCGCCGTTACATCTGGATTCACTTAGCAACAATTTGGGTCACTAGAGTATACTAACAGTGTTGTCAGATCACACCGCGTGTCTCGCCCTTACTTGAATACTGGCGGCGCGCCCTTCATACTTCAGTAGCCTTCGCGACTGTGGACTGGAACGACGTTGAGCGTCGACCGTTCCACGTGCTTGACGTGTGCGAATTTTAGTTTTCTTTGTCTAAAAAGTTTGAAAAAGAAGTGATAACGCGCGCCAAGACGTCTTATTGTCAAAAACTGAACACGTGCGTTTAGAATTACAATGACAGCACCGCCTACAATGCGCTGACCTCTTTTGAAACTTGAGACTGCCTCAATAAAATATTAATTGCGAAGGGCCTCAGGAGCGGCCACGTAAATTTTGAGATTTCATATAAAGTGTACATTTCGCTTACTAATTCAAAGCGCCATTTATGGTTATTTTTCTTCAATTTATTTTCATCCGGGATTTGCCGGTTTAAATATAATACGTCATTTCTATAACACCCTGTATTATTGAGCCCATCATTACACAACGTTGCTCCAATTTAACCGACTTCGTATCCTCTTGCCGTTTCCGAAATCCCAATGGTGAAGGCCGTATTTGTAACATCCTGTATAAATAAAAATTTACATTTGTTAAATTCTACATTCAATTTCATAATTAAATCGTAATCGTCCTCTTATTGGGCAATCGTAATCCTATAACAACACCATTTATACCCATATGTTAATATAATTAATAACAGTTTAATTTTTAAATATTTAATACTCTTGTACACACCAACAGTTTTTTAATAAATACACAAACTGCTTGAGAACCAAATGCTGTTAGGGTAGATACAGTGTCGGCAAAAATGTCTGCATCGACAGGATTTTTTGTAATTTATCGGTTAAAGTTAAATTTGATTTCGGCGATAGTCGCTGCTTGTCCAAAAAATAAAAAGGACGTATGTAAACGTAGGCATGTATTGTGTTTAGCATGATAGTTTAACTTTAAAAATTTTCTAGGAATTCCGACAAACTTTAATAGGGACAGTTATTTGTTTGTAAATGAAGGTACTTCTCTATGATAGAGATAGATCTATAAATAAAACAGTTAACCAACGAACTGTTGAAACAATGTCCTCAGATAATAAATACTAATAAAGCAGGAGGGCCAACAACACTACCCTGTGGATCGCCTGATATCATTGAAATTTCTTAAGGCATAAAATCATCTGCCGATACAGATTATTGTCCCAAAAAAATGAGCATAATACATTGTCACCATTAAAGTTGATTCCAAAAATCGTATTGTTCCATTTAGCTAAAATATGATGATGTAATTAAATTGGACCATGCGGCTTTTGTTAACTGTCAAATTTGACATTTTCTCCCAAAACGCCGGAAAATGACATTTATTTATCGAATTTAAAAAAAAATTATTTGGAAAAGTTATTTGCATTGTAATTTTATACCCATATACCAAATTTGAATTACTTATGATAATTTTTGTTGCCTATCTATTTTTGGCCAATATCTACACTCACCGTCACAACATTTCGCCACCTTGATATTTTGGTCAAGTTTAATATTTTATAACTTTTTTATTTTTTATGCGATTTTCATGATATTATTATCAGTTTGTAGATCCATTTATTGTGTTTTTCCTTAATTGTTTTATAAAGTAACAATTATTTTTAATTATGCTATATTATACAGGAGTAAATCAAACTGTTATTTGTTATTGTAATTTCTACCGTAAGAAAATTGAGGTGGATAATTTTATTTACATACTGTTTCTTGTAATCTTTGATGTATTCTAAACATTTCGATTTTTGATTCATTCCATTATCTCATTTCTGCTGCGAGCTGCAAAATTTTAAATGAAACGTTGATTTGAAGCCTATTTACATTAAGAAAAACAAATACTAGATATATCATAAAGTTAATTAATAAAAACAATTTTAATATCGTGTTTTTTCTCCTCTCGCAGCAATGACAGCTTGCAGTCCTCGTGATATCGAACGAATAAGGTTACTTATCTTTTCTTGAAGGATAGCCTGATGATATTCTTCGGTCAGCGCCAGTCGTAAATCGTAAGTCGCAAGGTTTGTGGTTGTACAGGACAACGATGAACGGCCCTTTTAAGTTGATCCCAAAGATGTTCGATTGGGTTGAGATCCGGGCTACATTCCAATCTTGGAAGTCCAACTTCAGCCAGATATTCACTCACTACATGTGCAACGTGAGGTTTGTTCGGATTTGTTATCATGCAATAATGTAAATTGGTTCCCAATGAAAAGAGCAAATGGAACAACAACATCTTGGAGGATTTCCTCAATTTAACGGTGGGCGATTAAAGCTCAACAAATACAAGATTGGGGCGTGCTGCGCTAGAAATACCCATGATATACATTTTCTAAAAATAACATCGTTATATTAAAAAAATTATCAGCTCGCAGAAGAGTTGAGATAATGGAATGAATCGAAATGTTTAGAATACATCAAAGATGACAAGAAACAATATATAAATAAAATTATCCATCTCAATTTTTCCTACAGGTTGTTTTGAAATTACGACAAAAAACAACAGTTTGATTTACTCCGGGATAGTATAACCTAATCGAAAAATGTTACTTTATAAAATAATTAAGGAAACACACAATAAATGGATCTACAAACTGATAACCAGATCATGAAAATCGCATAAAAAATAAAAATGTTATAAAATATTAAACTTGACCAAAATTTAAGGGTGGCGGAATTTTGTGCCAGCGAGTATATTTTCGAAAACGAAGTCGACCCTACCACCTTAAAACTATTTATTTATCATCATCTAAATTAATTTTTCATACCAAAATTCAATCAATCCATTCATTTTTCTCAAAAAATTAAAATACAGTTTAAAAATCTAGGTTGAAAAAAAATGGACATATTAGAATTGTTGTTTATAATTACTGTGATAGGGTTGACTTCCGTTTTCAATGAAAATAAATATTGGCCAAAAATAGATAGGAAACAAAAAATCATCAATCATCAAAAAACTCTTCCAAATAAAATAAATTCCATCAATAGATGTCATTTATCAACGTTTTGTGGATAGAATGTCAAATTTTACAATTAACAAAGCCGCATCGTCTCATTAGAATGTGTCATTTTTGTTCCTTTTTGAAGAAAAAACTTATTATTACTTACTTACTTATTATTATAAAAAATTTAAATCTACATTTTACCTAAATCGAGAAATAAATATTTTCCCCAAATGGTTCCAACTTTAAAGGTGACACTGTAATTGATGTGTAACCTGATGCAAAGATCTAATCTTACACCGAAATTTCACGTCCTTGTTTCCTAATTTGATGTTTTTTCTCAAGTAATTATTATTATTTTAACAAAATATAAGCATAACCTCAACCCCTTATAGCTTATTTTTATTTCCTAATATTTTCCCTGTAAAGCAATAAATTATAATTAATTGGGAAAACATTAATTAATTACATACATATTTTTTTTTAATTTAAAATTTTTTTTTACTAAAAGCGCTCGAAATTTAATATCTGGTAGATAATTAAAAAACAAATAACTTGTTCAAATACATATGGGTCATTCTTTTACAAACCACACACTTTCTAAAGTTGACTTTTAGAAATTACATTTAAGACATTACATCTTATATGTATACGTACAATAATTAATATATTTCAGGATTTTGCTGGAAAAAAAATATTTTCCAAAATATCCACACATAGTTTTTACATGCTCAGTCCCACGAAAAAGTGGCACCTCCAGAATTTATGTGTGGGTGGATATTTTGGAAAATAAATTTTTTTCAGCAAAATCCTGCAATAAGTCTTAACTAATTCTTCTAAAACTTCTGTTTGTATTGCTCCATCTGGTTGGATTATAAGCGCAAACTGCTCTCTTGTGTCCTGGTTTTCCGCACTGGAATCATGCAGGCCGGCTGTCCGTAGTGCGTGGCCTTACAGTGGATAAATTTACATTTCTGTGCCGCATTTTTTTCATTTATTCTCTGACTATTCTCGAGATGTCTTGTACACTTATTTTCTACTTCGGGTTGGCTTGGTCTGGATATTTCCTGTACTGTTAGCTGGCGAAAAATTTCCTGCCGCACGACTCGTTTCCTGTTCCGCTGCATTTATGTTTTTCACTAAGCCCTGTACTTCTTTAATTAACTTTTCGGCCGTTGTAATTTTATTTGGTATGCATAGTTAGGTAGGAGCCCTTGTTCGAAATGCGCAGTCATTTTTTCGTCGACTTTATCGCACAAAAACATAATGTCTCTTAGATAGTTTACTAGATTTTCGCCTTTTTGTTGCCTTTTATATCGCAATTTTAATTTCAACTCGTTCCTATGTGCATTGTATGAAACTTCTTCTGTCAGTGCTGCTAGCGTAGCTGCCGAATCCGAATTAGGATTCCTTACGGCATAAATTTGAAACCACGTTTGTGCTTGTCCGACTAGATATAACGCAAAATATCTAAGCTTTAGGTAATCGTCCCAATTATTATTTATTACGGCCCAATTTATTAGCTATTTACAAATGATTCTACACTGTCACTATCCGGGTTGAACGTGATTGGCGGTACAAAAGAAGGAACGATCGGCTTTCTATTTGGGTCTAGAAGGTTACCTAAAGTGATATTAATTCTTTCCGTCATCTTGTTATCTGTGTATTTGCTTTAGTTTAACTTCTCAATACCATATATTTGTCCATATATTCATATTTGTGAGAAAAAAAAAATCAAGGAAACCCGACAAAAATGTAATTAATAATATCCAAACATGATTAAACCAAGTAACATCATCAAACATATATTTTGTGTCGTTATTACTGATCAAAAAAAATTTGAGACCCAAAAGGCAGAAGGTATACGTGTACGTAAAATATTTCAATTCAAAAATATAAAGGCCAAATGAATATTTTGTAGAATAATTTTTCACAAAAAATTTAAATTATTACACCCAATATCTAACACAGTAATTTTAAATTAACAATCGTCTAAAAACAAATTACAAGTTTTTCCACAAAACGCAATTTCTTCTTTTTTTTTATGATCAAACTCAAGCACTATAGGAAAAATTCTTTAGGGCACTCTGGGAGTGGTGCGTGTGCGCAAAAAGCGATTCACGTTGGTTTTGAATCGTTGGAGGTTATATTCGTTGGGATAAACGACCTCGGGAAGGCCGTTCCATAAGAAGGAAGTCTAAATCTTATCTAATAAAATATTCACTTTATTGCCTCAAAATAGATTTCAATCCATATAATAATCCGCCGCTCAAAAAAATTATCGGCTAACGGCGCAAAAAATTAAACACCTTTACTATCGAACCATTATTACTACCAAATTTTAAATAAATTTACACTATAGAAATCACTTTTTAAATCATTGCAAATGAAAAACAATTAAAAGGAAATGTGAAGCTGCATTAAATAAATTAGACTCTTATCAATTATTAATTACGACAAAAGGAAACCGCCCGATAAAAGAAAAAACGGCCATACAGACCCTAAACGCGGCGCCTCCACCAATTGTCACGGGAACGTTTAAAATAGTAGAGTCATCATTTTATGCAGCCTGTTTTATTGTTCTATTCCTAATTACAGCTATTATTCAAAACCCAATCCTACCTTAATTGATTACTTCTTGTATATGGGGGTTGATCACTTGATCAGTCATTCTTCGTCATCAATTATTTAGGCAGCATGCTTGCTGCGAAAGATATTGAGCTAACTTTACTCTGTTTTAGTCGCGCACTACACAGGTCTTCGGGGTAGTTCTGGTAGAAGCTGCTGGAGTGGACGTTCGATGATTACCCGTTGTCCCGCGCTTCCCAGCAAGCCTCCGGCCATCTCCACGCGGAGTCGAAGTACCGCGCGCAACTTGTTGTACGCCGTACTCGAGGCTGCGGGGGAATCAGACAGAACCGACGCGACGATTAATTAATATAGAGTTAATTAGTGACACAATGCAGACCAGTTGTAAAAAATTTCGGACGATTCTAAAATCTTACGGTTAAAAAGTGTGCGATTTGTAAAGAATGACCCATATTTAAAGAATTTCTGCACTTACTAATAATAAAGCAAGATACATAACTATGTTTATCTATTCGCGTCAACAGAACAAAAAAATGGTATTGCTACAACTTGTAGACTTAATACCTTATTTGCTCAGTCAGAAATATCTTAACGTGAATTTGTATACAAGTACGTGGGAGTTCAAAAAACAACGGGCGCGCCTTCCGATTCAAGGATATCAAAACATTTTAAAAGGCGCGTTTAAAATTTAAACGCCCGAGACCTTTGAGCAACGATTTCCATCGAACAATGTCGAAGCAAGCGTTGTGATCTGGCATCACTGCTCACCTACTGACCTACATACACTTGTTAACTGAAAACAGTATGTATAGCATTTCACGTGAAAGTTTCTGATATTGTAACGTCAAAAAAAAGTATGTAGACTCATCATCCATAACACCCTGTATACAGAGTGTTCCTTAATGACAATTACAATAATATTTCAGGGTGTGATTCCTTAGGTCATTTGATAAAGAAAAGTTCATATGAACATATGTCCGCAACGGCTTAAATTTTTTGCTACAGGGCGATGAATTTTTATTTTTTAAATGGTTATTTTTTAATATCTCCGAAAGTACCGTAGATATTATTTTCAATTTTGGTATGTGTTAATATGGTATAAAACCACAAATTTTAGTTACAAAAGTTATTCAATTGTTCCACCAGTGGCGTCCATGCAAACATGTGCTCTGATATTTTTACAGAAAAGATGGTACGCCACTGACATTTTTCCATGTGGATATTTTTTCTGATTAGCCTGGTTCATTCTACATGAAAACTATCTCTTGAGTTTTTCTCGTCGGACGGTTCTTGATTAAAACCACTAAATTTATATTGATACTCATTATTATTAACATTGATAAAATAATTAATGATAAATATTGTTTTAAAAAAATTGTTGGAGTGGGCAATTCGATGCGAGGACGGGCGGAAGCATGCCTTTTAAGTGAAGGTGGCCATTTCCAACAATTTGTATGAAACAGAATCTATCATTAATTATTTCATCAACGTTAATAATAATGAGTTTCAATATGAATTTAGTGGTTTTAGTTCAGAACGGTGCGTCTGACGACAAAAACTCAAGAGACCGTTTTTATTTAGAATTGACCAGGCTAATCAGAAAAAATATCCACATGGAAAAATGTCAGTGGTGTACCATATTTTCTGTAAAAATATCAGAGCACATGTTTGCAGGGACGCCACTGGTGGAACAATTAAATACCTTTTCTAACTAAAATGTGTTGTTCTATATCCTATTAACACATGCCAAAATTGAAAATAATATCTAAAGTACTTTCGGAGATATTAAAAAATAGCCATTTAAAAAATAAAAATTTATCACCCTGTAGCAAAAAATTTAAGCCGTTGCGGACATATGTTCATATGAACTTGTCTTTATAAAATAACATAAGGAATCACAGCCTGAAATATTAGCACGTCATTAAGGACCACCCTGTATATAAAGATACCAGCAGTATTTTTCCCCTAACTTACAACTTTAATTTTTGCACAAAGTTTAGAAATCTGATTAAAAAAAATTTGATGATTGGAGAAAACTTTTTAATTGAAATTCAGGAACTTTAGCAACTTGGATAAATATTTTATATTAACGTAAATAAAATACAATCTTTTAAACCAAAAAACTGCGAGTATACGAGTTTGAAAGAAAATGTTGATAGAATAATTTGAAGTGAGGACAGATTTTTAATTATATTTTCCATTACCATTCACAATATTTTAATAATTGATGCTTGGATACTATTTTTCAAACATACATTTTAATTTACGTATGCATAGTTTAAATGGGCTTTCGTTTAAGTTTACTTCGTACTACACTGCCCGCCAAAAAGATTTTTTGTCATTCAGATACAAAACTCATTATTTTGATACTGATTATCGTTGTAGGGATAGAATATAGAATTACATCTCCATGTATCCCGATTATTCGAACACCCTGTATTGAAGGCTTTCGGCAATTTTAAGCCAAGATATTCTATTTTTGTAAATAATATAAACCAAAAGTATGAAAAATTAGGAGGCAAAAATGTAATAGTTCTCCGAACCCTTCTTAACGAATAAAATAATACTTCTGCAAAAATAAAAAATTATTTTTATTTTCACAGTATCGTTAAGGGATTTCCTCCAGTATCGCCTTACATAGGAGTCAGTCCCACGTTGTGCTACTTGCTAAAGGAAAAAAAGCCACTTTGTTGCTTGCAACTGGCCCAAACTTGCGAACATTGCAACTACAGGTAAGCAATATTCTGTATACGTTTTTTTTTAGGGATGGGTAATGCATTCATCCACAGTGTAATAAGCCTTTACAACGAGAAGTCTTGTTACTTGTCTCATAAATCTCTTGTCATACTGGATATGTCTGATACCCAGCGGGAGAGAGTTAAAGAGTTTCTTCCACATATATATATAAACAGTATATTGCCAATACGAACATTCCAAAATACAAGAAGTGCCCCCGCTATGAAAGATCGCGTGGGCTTATTGAGTTTGCGCAGTAGGGAGGAAATTTTATCGATCGCGTCAGAGCCGGCCCGACATTATTTGTTTGTTGTTATTCGTCGCCATCTTTGGTTCTGGATGCTTTCAAATTACAGAATAAAAAGTGGTTCATTCACATTGTTGTCGGTGTATTAGTGCTTATAAACTTTCATTACCTAACAACAATTTTTGTAAAGAAGCTTTTAATTTGTGGTAAGGTTAGTGGCTTGTTTTGTTTAAGATGAAAGGACACAAGTGCAACAAGATCAATACCAGGTATAAAGTATTTCAGGTATGTACAGGGTGGCCAACTAAGCGAGGTAAGCGGCTATATCTCGGAAACCGTTCACCGTACAGCTTTCGGAAAAAAATATTTATAGGAAAAGTTGCCAAGAGAAATTGCTGGAAATTATTTGCAAGTTTGTAGGCCGGCCGCTAGGGGGCGTAACACGAATAGTAATTTGTTGCCAGTCGATTTCTCTACAATTGGCATAGGTAAGGTATGTTAATAATACTTATAAATAAATCTCACTTATATCGTGAACAACTTTGCTTAAACACTTTTTTTCCCAGCCCTGCAAATAAAGTGGTGGGGGTAACGCAAACATCGATTTGCAAAGAATGCAATATCTCAGGAACGCCTTATCTGAAAATATCCAAATTGGTGTTATTTAAAAGAGCTCTTCTTGCTTTACTAGGTACACTGTAAGCGATGTCTATGTCATTTTCACTGTAGTCGCTAGATGGCGCTTTCAACAGATTTAACATATTTATCGTTTTTCTCGAAAAACTTAAATGCAATGGTAAATATGTTATTACACCAGTACAAAGAGGAATAAAGGCCAAAGCAAACGGTGAAAACCGCAAGTTCCTATCTTTTTTCTAACCGGAGATATCAATGAAAAATTAATTTATATCCTCTAAATCTCCCGCCTCGGTACTTACATATGTTTCAAAAAATAAGAAGGCTTTGGAAACAAAATACATATTATATATAATAGGAGTATTGGGAAGAAACGTTAAATTATTCATTTTGAGATCCGTTTCCATTTAATTTTTGAATTTTAAAAGTGCCGTTTACTAATGAAGAAGCAGTTGATTTGATTGCTGTTTACTTCGAGTGCTTTCAAAATGCAGCAATCGCCGAAAGGAGTTATGCATTGCGATATCCAAATCGCCGTCATTATGGCAGAAGAGTTTTTCCGCGCTTGGTACAACGCTTACGTACCACTGGAAGCTTTCGCTCACTGACATTTCGGAGACGTCGTACTGGCAGAACTGAAGAAAATGTTATCAATGTTTTAGCATATATAGAGTTTAATCCCCATGTTAGTACTAGGACATTGTCTTCCGATTTGGGAATATCACGAACTACCATTAAAAATATTTTAAATGAGCATAGGTAAGTTTATTATATTTTAAAATATAATATATTGTTACACAAAACATGTTTCATACAATAAGTTTTCTAAATACTAACTGGTTAGGAAATGTAGAACATTATGATACTTATTTGCGTCAGGTATGAAAGGTGGCGTTCTTTTGGAGTCATTTTGATTATTTACCTGATATATATATAATTTTTTTAAATTATATCCTTACCATATCGTTATGCACCAAGCGTTAAATGAACAAGATTTTGATCGTAGGCTGGATCAAGCAACTGACTTTTAGACATGATCAATGACAACCCTCAATTTTAATCCCAAATTCTTTGGACAGACCTCTACTTTTAATAGCGACGGAAGGGTAAATTTGCATAACACGCATTATTGGGATACAGAAAACCCTCACTGGATGCGAGAAGTTCAGCACCAAGGACGTTGGAGTGTCAATGTATGGTGCGGCCATGTTTTTGGAGTTCCTTAGGAATGAATTATGTGTTTTATTAGAAGATGTGCCGTTTGAAACCAGGCAAAATATGTTCCTGCAGCTCGATTGCTGTCCAGCACATTTTTCAATTAAAAGATGGAAGAAGACCGATGGATAGGCAGAGGAAGCCTTTTTCCGTGGCCAGCCAGGTCACCTGACTTGACCTGTTTGGACTTTTATTTGTGGGGACGATTAAAAGATATTTTATTCCAAGCTAGGCCTACAACCAGGGAAGATATGAAGAACAAAATCCAAAATGCAATTCTTCGCTTGCCAAGAGCGGAAGTGGAAGCTGCTGTTCTTTCTACTATAGGAAAGCTTAGACAATGTGTGGGCCAGGATGGCAGACAGTTTGAGCATTTAAGGAAGCACTATAAATACGTTTCTTTTTTTGCAACATATGTAAGTACCGGGGCGGGAGATTTAGTAGGATATAAATTAATTTTTCATTGATATCTCCGGTTAGAAAAAAGATAGGAACTTGCGGTTTTCACCGTTTGCGCTGGCCTTTATTCCTCTCTGCACTGTTGTAATAACATATTTACCATTGCATTTAAGTTTTTCGAGAAAAACGATAAATATGTTAAATCTGTTGGAAGCGCCATCTAGCGACTACAGTAAAAATGACATAGACATCGCTTGCAGTGTACCTAGTAAAGCAAGAAGAGCTCTTTTAAATAACACCAATTTGGATATTTTCAGATAAGGCGTTCCTGAGATATTGCATTTTTTGCAAATCGATGTTTGCGTTACCCCCACCACTTTATTTGCAGGGCTGGGAAAAAAAGTGTTTAAGCAAAGTTGTTCACGATATAAGTGAGATTTATTTATAAGTATTATTAACATACCTTACCTATGCCAATTGTAGAGAAATCGACTGGCAACAAATTACTATTCGTGTTACGCCCCCTAGCGGCCGGCCTACAAACTTGCAAATAATTTCCAGCAATTTCTCTTGGCAACTTTTCCTATAAATATTTTTTTCCGAAAGCTGTACGGTGAACGGTTTCCGAGATATAGCCGCTTACCTCGCTTAGTTGGCCACCCTGTACATACAGTGAGGACGTAAAGTAAGGAATAAATTCATTATCTCGCAAACTACAATTTTTTTAAAAAATCGCTCGGACCCTTCGATTTTGTTTTTCGAACGCGCATATTCTGACATAAAATGTAGATATACAGGGTGTTGCAAATAAGAGTGACACAACAATTTTTTTTTTCTTAAATAGAACCCACTGTATGTTATTGCATGTACGGATTCTTCGGAAAATCCTAAACATTTTTCATGTAGCATGTGCTATACCTTAGCCCAAGCGTTTTGGAGTTATTCTCATTCAAAATTTGAAAAGTGGAAAAAGTCATGGAGAAAACAAAGAATAAAATTATTTAAAAAATGTCTTATTTATCGAAAAAACAGTTAGGTGAACTTAAAAATAATTTTTCTAAAGTAAATGTTCGAAGTGTCTTCCGTTGGTCAACTGACAATAGCCTAACCGATCTACAAATTCTCGCTGAACATTTCGAACCATTTGGGGTGTAATTTGCCTAATTTCTTGCCGGATGCGATCTTTTAAATCATCTAAATTTGCAGGCTGGCTTTTGAATACTTTTCCCTTAAGGTATCCCTATAAAAAAAAGTCAAGTGGTGTTAAATCGGGTGACCTTGGCGGCCACTCAATAAAACCACCTCTTCCAATCCACCTGTTTGGAAAAGTATCGTCCAAATATGTACGAACTCCCACAGCGAAATGTGGGGGAGCACCATCTTGTTGCAACCAGATATTATGATGTGGCAAATCGGGACGTTCTAACTCAGGAAAAAGGGTGGCCAGGGCTGGAACAAGTTCTTGTTCTAAAATACTCAAGTATCTCTCGCCTGTTAAATTTCCGTCAAAAAAGGAAGGCCCTATAACAATGTCATCGACAACGCCAGCCCACACATTGATCTTTTGATTAAATTGTGTGTGTCCTTCCCTCATCCAGTGTTGATTTACATCGGACCAATATCGATAATTTTGGGTATTTACGTCACCATTCAAGCAAAATGTGGACTCATCGGAAAAAATTATATTTTTTACAAAATGTCTGTTTACGAAACATATCCTGTAAACGCTCACAAAATTCAAGGTGCCTCTCAAAGTCCCTTTCCCAAATGTTCTTGGAGAACTTGCATTTTATAAGGATGGTATTTATTTGTATGCAGTATTTTAAGAACTGTTGTTTTTCCAATATCCACGTCACTTGCTACCTGCCTAGACACCACATGCTGGTTATCTTGAACTGCCAGTGAGACTTCTAATTGTTGATTTTCATCAACTTGAGGACGACCAAATCTAGGGACATCTCTTACATGACCGAATTGCCTAAACTTGAACTCAATTTTGCTTACTGTTGATTGTGATATTGGCGGACGATTGGGGTATTTTTGATTAAATAACTCACAAGTTTCTTGCTGTGTTCTAACCCTATCACCGTAGCCAATCATCATCAAAACCTCTATGCGCTGTTTCTCAGTGAGCCGCATTTTAATTTAATTTAGTTCTGAAAAAACGAAATGAGTCTTTTGAAAACTAGTAAAACGTTAGGAAAATACACATAAAACTGACAATAACAGTAACTATTGACATTAATTCTTTTGGTTCTTGCATCATAACTCCAAAGCCTACTTGACTTTTCTTGCGCTTCACGCATGCTGACTACAGGTTTTCCTCAGCGTGCATGAATCAATGCAAGTCTTGATTGATTGCGAAATATCTGATTTTCAAATTTTGAATAAGAATAACTCCAAAACGTTTGGGCCAAGGTATAGCACATGCTACACGAAAAATGTTTAGGATTTTCCGAAGAATCCGTACATGCAATAATATACAGTGGGTTCTATTTAAGAAAAAAAATTTTTTGTGTCATTCTTACTTGCAACACCCTGTATATCTACATTTTATGTCAGAATATGCGCGTTCGAAAAACAAAATCGAAGGGTCCGAGCGATTTTTTAAAAAAATTGTAGTTTGCGAGATAATGAATTTATTCCTTACTTTATGTCCTCACTGTATATACGAAAATATTTTGCTTATCACACTATCCGATCTTCGGAATCGAATTTCACTAAAAGGCTTCTACAAAAAGAAGGGAGTGTCACTCGTATACAATATAATATATATGTAGTCACTACATAACCTTAAAATTAATGTATTTTTAATTTGGTGCATAAATAGTCAATATAGTAATTCACTCTTAATTTTAGGTTTAGAAAAAAGTTAAGAGACATGCAACGTCGGATCAAAGTTAAAATGGAGCTCATCGTGTCGATTGTTACAAATATTCGGACAGAAATTGAACCCAATAGTTTACACCAATCAGGGCACCGTCGGATCATCATATCCTCAGAAATCGTATGCATGGAACGCTGTCTTAAATCGAAATTTTGATTGCAATATTTTTCCTAACTAACCAGTGAAATGTACATTAAAAAAGTTGAAATCCGGTCCTGTCGAATGTTTACTTTCACAAGGAACTTTCCCAACTACGCAAACTCATAACGCCTCCTTCGATGCCCATAGCGGGGACATAATTGCAGTGGGTATTAGCAATATACTGTTTATATATATTATGTGGTTTCTTCCCATTGTAGAAAAAAGAATTCCTTACTAGAGCTGAGTCCGGAACCGGCAAGGCCAAAGTGTGTATATTACGCAAAGGGTATGCTAGACCAGTTGTTCTAATTATAGACTTTCTTCACATGAATTTCAAGAATCATCAGACAAGCAACAGTTAACATTTTGTGCTTAATAAATAGCGTTCACAATGCTGGACGTATCACTATTTAAATCCCTAAATACAATTTCACTCGTTTAACAAATTGACATAATTTTCTAAGATCTCTAATATCCTCTGGTGTTTTATTATAAGCCTTAGCCGCTCTTTCTATTGGGTTACTCAATCCTACATTCGTCCAGGTAGTTACACAATATATATTATGTTGAGATCTAGTTTCGTGACTGTGTATGTTATTGGACAATAAGATGTTTATATTACATCTTTGGTTATTTTTTAAAACTTTATACACTAATTTTACCTGTTCAAATTCTAGAAGGATCTCCAATTTTGGTATTTTCAACTCTCTATATAAAGTTTCTGAACTTATCAACCAATCATAATTAAAGATAATTTTTAATACTTTAATTTGGAGCACTTGGACTGCGTTAAAATTAGTTTTCCCACATGTTCCCCATATTGGCAGTAGATATCTACATGAGTTAGAAACACCCTGTATAAGGTCCTCGCTAACTCTAGCAAACTTTTTGTTGCTAAATTACGTATAAAACCACCCTAATGACATCTACATTTATTTTAAAGGGACTTTAATATAATGTCCTTATTATACTTGTAATTACATGCTCGCGGTATTTAATTGAAACTATTTGTTTAAGCTCCACAATAGATTAAGTTCAACAAGGGCAAAGTTTCAAAGTCTCATTACTTATTTTAAGGGTAAACGCTAACAAAAGTTCTACTCTGACGGTTGCTAACCAGCTGCATGGATAAAATAGTATATTATTAGGGAGCGGTAATTATAGGTATTATTATATAAAAATAATATAATACTTTGTTCAGAGACTGTTTTATATAAAATATAGGAAAGGTCTTTAATCACGTAATATTTCCGAGTGTGATTTCTTACGTCAGTTCATGAGAGGAAGTTCATATGCATGGTATTTCTTAATGAGAAGTAATTAAATGGTTTGCCGTTATTAACAGTCGAGCTGCGAAATGATTACTTGGTCAGCAAAAGTTTACAATTGGTCAGTAGTAGAAACAAACATGTTTAAAAGCAGTTTACTTCAGAGGTCCCAGCGCACTGTCAATTTATGTAACTTTCTTGTGTTTTCTTCTGCCGAATACAGACGGAAATCGGCTACAAAAGGTATAGCGGGGGCGGGGTTTCACTTGTTTTCCCAGGGCACTGTCATGATTCAGAAATGTTTGCTGTCCATAAGTCGCTGACCAACTAGCCATTTTGGCTGACCGATTACATTTTTCTGTTCGCAAAAATAAGAATATTTTAATAACTTAATAACATGCGAATATTTAAGAAGGTTATTCTTGGGTCCATTTTTAGAAAAAAAATTATTAACATATGCCCTAAGCGTCTTAACTTTTGAGATACAGGGTGTTAAAAATTTTCATTTTTTAATAATTTGTTAAGGTTAATAACTTAAATACGTGACAACTAGAGTAGTGGACAACTGTCAAAACGGTTTATGTGTACGAAGCAAAAACTGCTTTTTACCAACTAGATCATTTTTAAACTTTGATAAACCTAATTTCATAACAGAGTGCAAATGAATGAATTTCATTTATTTATAAGAAAACTGTACGTCAAACGACAAAAAATCAAGAGACGACATTTGCTCAGGAAGGAATGAGAATTTCAAATATAATCTTTATTTTAACAAAAAAAGAAGTGGTGTACCATTCTTTCCGTCAAAAATACCGATGGCAATTCCTGCATGAACGATACTGGTCGGAATGAAAAAAAACATGTTATACATCATAAAATGCCTCTCGATGAGAAAATATGTACCAAATTTTACAAAAATATCTAGAAGTATCATAGATATTAATAAAAAAGAACATTTTTTTAAAGTCTTTAACTCCCTGTATATCAAAAGTTAAGACGTTTAGGACATTAGGTCATATCGAACGTATTGTCAACTACAGATCACATAATTCATTCATAAAACTCTTGGAAAGTGAAGCTGTGATTGTGTGAAATGTTATTGAAAATCAGTAATGGGTGGAAGAGAGAACTACATGTTTGTTGGCTGATTGGAGTCAATGCTGAAGTCTGGTTATATCAGATGATTAAATATTAAAACATAACCATACTTACCGGTGGAAAGATAAATCCTTATTTAAATGATCCACTCTTTTACAAACCACACATGAATGCACAACGATTGTTTATAATAAAGACGATTTTTTATTAATAAAACACAAACGAACCAAAATATAGTTAGATCACAGCGCCAACGTTGTAATTTCACGACATTAGCATTCATTCATATTTTGGCTTCTGGATCGTAGCCCAGTGTAAAATAGAAATAGATGTTGCCAGAGTGCTGTTGGATTAGTTCAAGATTCGTTTGATACTTTAAAGTATAATAATAGTTTTTTATTAAAGAATCTCTCATCGCCTTTCCACAGTTTATTGTCAAATTATTGGGAAATAAATTTATTTAATAGCAATTGCGGATTAACCTTAAACCAGTTGTAATTGTCAAATTAAGGGCGAAAAAGAAATTGATGTAAATAAATACGGTTAAAAGTGAGAAAACTGTATTCAAATCGGGTGAGCTCCTTTCTAGTTATAGAGTTTTTAAAATGAGGGTAAAAAATCTGTTTACAGATCTTTTTGTTTACCCGTTTAGTTTAAAGATAAGTTTACAATTCTATTTCAGGAACGCGAGAGACTATCAATGGCAAAACAAGACCATCATTTTAGCTGCCGACTTCGCATCGAATGGAATATATAATTTCATTATTCCTTTAAGAGCACATTTTCGCCCGAAGACGTCTTTGAACCCCATCATTTTGCTTTTGGAGCAGCGGCCCAACATTGCCTTTTTGGATTCTATTTCGTATTTTCCTTTAATTTACTGGATGCTAGGATCAATTAATTGGTAAGTATTTAAATTTTATTTCTTTTTTTTTATGATCAAACAGGAAGGAAAATCCTTTAAGGCACTCTGGGAGTGGTGCGTGTGCGCAAAAAGAGATTCACGTTGGCTTTTAATCGTTGGAGGTTATATTCGTTGGGAAACACGACATCGGGAAGGGGTCGTTCCACAAGGATAACGTCCTCCAGATTAAATAATTCTTAAATAATGAAGTTCGAGGAGTTCTAAGCGTAGCCACATATGGATGGGCGGCAGGGGTTCGTCGTGTATTTCTGCTGTTCGCCGCTCTGGGCGGAATTAAGAGGGCAACGTCAGCCGAGCACTTTCCATGGAAATATCTGGAAAAGAGAGTCAAATCACCAACATGTCTTCTATGTTCCAGGCTGTCTAGGCTCTTTATCAGCTCGTGGTCTCCGATCAGACGAGTGGCTCTCCTTTCGGTGGAATGCAGTAGCCGAAAAGTATGTTTGGGTGTAGAGCTCCAGACGTGAGAGCAGTACTCTCGTGATGGTCGAATCTGGGCTTTGTATAGTATCAAAAGTTGTTGAGGTGCATGTGTACAACTTTTTGGTCCGGAAGAGTACACCAAATTTCTGTGAAGCTACCTTGGCGATTGCCACAACGTGGTGATGCCAAGACATATTTCCTCCCAGATTGACGCCCAGCAAATTACTAGATGAAGCCAGTGGATTTGCGTGCCCTGTCATAACTGTATCCAGTTCTGTAATATTAACCTTTTTAGAGTGAAATGCTGAAATATCTGCTGAAATATCATGTAATTGTACAGGGTGTATATTTTTCGGTGGTTTTACGGGGTATCTCCATTATTAGTAAAAATAGGATGCAGTTTTCGCAGCACTGTGCTACTTTTTTAACAAACAATTAGAATTTTTCTAAGTCTCCTCGTTTTCGATATATAAGATGTTTTTAAGACTTTTGCATTACGGTTACCATCCTTAAAGAAACTATGTTTTAAATTAATTTGAGGGTCAAATGACGCATTAAGTGGAAGACTGCAATGCTCTTAAAGATCTATTTCTTTAGATGAGAGTTAAAAAGAACTTTAGTATACTGTCAAACTTGTATTAAGGATGCTTTATGTTATTCTGTACCTTAAGGTCACTTTGCAATATCGGCCCTAAAAATAGTAAGTCTAGCAAAGGAAACAGAAATAGGTAGACTACTCTATCGTATCGCATATCGCTTGTTCTCCTGCAGACACGCTTCCAACCTCAACTCAATTAATATTAAATAAATAGTCATTCTTTCGTACATTGCCGCCTGAGTGAAAGAAGCAGTTGTTTTGAAATTGTTGTTTCCGCTGATTCTACGCTATTTTTTTAAATTGTCAGTTTATACAACCGGAGAGAAGGAACAGATTGTTAAATGATATTACTTCGCTAGTTTTGCCCGGCGAGATAATTGGCAAATTTACATTTTCGTTGGAAGATCGACTTATTCCCGTAAAATGTACATTTATTTTACAACAATATATAGCATTCATTTTTTGTGTTTGAATTTTAAAAAAAGCAGTAGCAATTAAATACAGAAATAGCGATAATAATTTTTAAATCTTCAGTTTCTTCGAAACAGTAAATACCGGAACGTACAGGGTATCCCTTTTTCGACACTTTTATAGGATATCTCCGTACGTAACTGTTGTGTGCTATCAAAAAAGTAATGTAGCTGTCATGTGCTCTTTTTGGGTCAGGCTTAAAATGGTAAAATCAAAATTTGAAAATGATCGCTCGCTTAAGAGATACGGTGGAAAATCAAAAAATTGACAATTTCAAAATTACCCTATATATTCTTAGTTAAAAGAGTATAAGTAAAGAGAAATGTTTTATACAAAGATTCTTTTACAATGATTTTTGAATAATCTGCCGTATTTAGAATAAGTATACGCGATCAGGTAAAGAAGTTATCGGACCTAACCCCATTTTTTTTTAATGGAGCCTGTATATTTCAATATAAGAAGATTGCATTTTAAATTCTATTTTCAAATATATAACACACCATGGATACCTACTATTGGTTTCCTAGGCGATTTATTTAAACTTTATTACTTTAAACCACAGTAGGCCATGGAACAGAAGCAAATATCCTAGAGACAACTATGTTGACATTCTAGTTGTTATTAACATTAAACGTCAATGTCATATTAACATATTCATTTGTGAAAAGGACTTATCAACATTTTGAAAAATTTGATATGATATCTATCATCCATGGCGTGTTATGAATTTGAGAAGAGAGTTTAAAATGCTATCTTTTTAGATTAAAATATACAGGGTGTTCCATTTAAAAAAAAAGGGTTAGGTCCGATAACTTTCTTACCTGACCTCGTATTCTTATTCTGAAAACGGCAGATTATTCAAAAATCATTGTAAATAAACTTCTGTATAAAGCATTTTTCTGTATCTCTTTTAACTAAGAAAATATAGGGTAATTTTGAAATTGTCGTTGATTTTCCCCCGTATCTCTTAAGCGAGCGAAAATTTTCGAATTTTGATGTTAGCATTTTAAGTTTGACCCAAAAAGAGCACCTACCTACATTACTTTTTTGATAGCACTAACAATAACGGAGATATAATACCATATAAAAGTGTCGAAAATGGGCGACCCTGTACTATGGGTATTTTAATGACGATGGTCAATTGAAAGAATAAAACGTAAGAAAAACAGTAAGTGCTATATACCACTGAACGCAGATTTTGGTCCTCTTTCATGATTTAAACACAAAAATTCAGGCACATATTTAAAGATATTAGGTTGATGATGGTGACCTAAAGACGAAATGTCGCATGAAAGATCTGATGATGCCATCTTGTGGAGAATAAAAAGTAGCAATGAAGAAGTGAAATTTATTTTTAGACAAAGTCAGGAAAAACTAGAAACCGAAACGCAAAATATTTTGAAAGCCCCTTGTATTTATTTTTATTTTTTTTACGGAAAACATTAGCCCATCATTACGCAAATTTGACCCAATTTATCCTACTTCGTATCCCTTACCGTTTCCCAAATCCCAGTGGTGAGGCTGAGGCCGAATTTGTAACAACCTGTTTTCTCAACAAAAAACATTTTTTGGGATTTTTGATATTTCATTCGGTATAATATCATGCTTATGACTTGCTTAGCACAGAGATAGATGGTTAGAAGCTGCAGCCTTCTTTGTAGCACGCTTTATCGCAGCTCTGGTCTTTTTTAATAATCTCTACTATAACAAATATTTAAGACGTGAATTTTCGAATATTCGATAATTATTTGGCTTTTTAGTAATACATGGACTATATTTTGTTTACAGTTTAGATGATTTACTTCGTGCAGGAATATCATTAGCTGAAAATGTAGTAGTTGTAAATAAGGAACTATCAAATTCCGCCGAAGAGGACTCGTTATCCGATTGCAATACAATTGTAGCTGTACAGACTATGTTTAAGTAAGTACTCCAGCAGAACATTAAGGTAATGATTAGTGTTATGATCACTCAAGCGAAAAACCGCTTGATCACTCGATTATTGAAATAACCGCTCGAATTATCTATTCAGGCGAAAACCGTCGCCCGTAACTTATTATCTTTCACTCGATACCCGCGCTTCGCTTGCCGCCGACGGAATTGTACCGCTGTAGCGTGATCGAATTAAAATACTGCTCGTATATTCATTCCCGATAGGAAATACTCTAGTTATAAATTCAGGCGAAAAACCGAAAAACATCAACTGTTATAATGACCTTCGTTTTTAACGCCGCGCGATCCGAACGCTGGCTAGCCAGCGGCGTAGTTTAGGTCTCCGATTTTAAATATTAAAAAATTAAGGGACATAATTTGAAAATTTTTATTTAGATACTATAAACTCGAGAAAACTTCTCAAAAATAACATAATAATAGAAATTCTTAATGAAAAATAACACAACAAACAAAATTGTTAACAACATATATAGAAAAATTCGTTGGTTATGTTATAGTAAACATTTTTAAATCGAAACAGGAACTTTTTATTATTAAACTCAAGAAGACTTCTTAAAAAAACATACATTATAGAAAATGTTAATGGAAAATAAGAAAACGAGCAAAATAGTTAACAAAACATAGGTATCGAGAAATCTTATGGTATCCAAAAGTATACATTCTTAAATTTAAACAGGAACTTTTAGGTAACTATAACCATGAATTTAAAAAAATAATCACCTACTTTCTTATTTTGCCAGTCGCGTAACTAAGCCTAAATTTTTGAAAGGCACACAGTGGGCACCTGATAATTTAAAGTGGAAGAATTTGACGGCCATTTTAAATATCTACTTATTTTATGCTCGTAGATTGAGAAAGATGTGAAGAAAAATAACTGTTGGTAATACTTGTTGTTTTAAAAAAGCACAAGAATAAACCCGAGCAATAAATACATATTTGGGTGATTTTTTGCAGTTTTTGCAGACACGTGGTAAAAATTCATTATTCACAAACAAATAAATTTCTGGAATTTTTTTGGTGACACTATAATTTTTTAGCTAAACCTGTGCCCACCCGTAGTTACGTGCCTGCTCAATACCCTACCTGGTCACATGTAAAGGGCTAGGCAGCCCGTTAAGCAGTCGGTGACGTCATCGTTTGGTAAATTGGAATTTCAGGCGATTCACTCGAGCGATTAACTCGATTATTAAAATCGCTCGAGTATCAAGTACTCGATTATTAAAATCATCGGTTTTTTCCAACACTAGTACTGATTGTCATTATTTTTAAAACAAAATAACAAATAAGTAATGTGACTCCGCCGAACAAAACAACTAGAGAGGAAGCACATGTATCAAATATATACATCTATGTTACCACACTATGTATCACCTGCGATGACAACGTCATATAAATAATATTTATTGTGACGTACGAATAAAAGCAAAGAACGGGAAAATGTAAAGGTTGTCGATTTTAGGTTAACCATTTTTCATGAACTCGAAGTGTCGGGAATGAAAATATCATACCGAAAATCGTTCAAAAATACCATAGACGAGAGTGTATACAATGTGTACGTAAAGTAAGGAACAAATTCATTATCTAGGAATTTAAAAATATTTCGGAAAAATCCTCGGACACGTGTATAATAATTTTTAATGGCGCAATTTTTTCCCATACAAACTTAATATACAAGGTGGCTCATGTAGTAGATATGACATTATCGACGATTTTTTTAAATGGGAACCCCTATATTTTAGTTCAGATCTGTAATCTCCTAGAACAGCTTATTTCAAAAACATAACATACTTAGGGCCTAAAATTCATAGTTTCGTTACTACAGGGTAAAACAAATAATTTTATTTAAGATATTTTTTTTGGCTTGGGAGGCATCAATTAATTACGTGAGGCGTTTTTAGCGATTTTTCAACCCCCCTTCCCTCAATAAAAGATTTCGTGACATTTGGCTCAATCCCTTCCGCCATCACCCAATTTTACCTGAAAGCCTTACGTAATTAATGGACGCACCATCATTTGCTGTTACTTATGTTTTTTCTCAAGTAGGCTTATTTGCTGTTATGTAACTATGGTATTTAGATAATGTCATTGTCATTACATTGTATTTTTCTAGTAAGTTTATTAGAAGTAATAAATTTTATTTTAAAACATATTGAGTTACTATGCGTTTATCTTTAACACAAAGAATAGAAATTCTTATGATGATTTGATATGGCGATAGGATCCGTACTCAACAAGAAGTTTGCATTTTGTTTAACACTAAGTATCCAGCAAGACCAATTACTAGATCAACTGTGAGTAAACTTGAAATAAAATTTCGGGAAACGGGTTCAGTGGAAGATATTCCCGGAAAAGGCCGTCCAACTATTCCGGATGATAAGAAATTAGATATTTTATTGGCTATGGAAGAAGATCCCCACAACAGCGTCCGCCAATTAGCATTGATCATGGGGCGGCTGCTATGACCGTTCATAACCTATTGACGGTAGAAAAATGGCACCCGTTTAAAATCCGATTGGTTTATGAGTTGAATGAAGATGATCCAGATCGTAGGATGGAGTTTTGTCAAATATTAATGGAAAGATGTAACTTAGATCCTTTGTTTGTTGAAAATATCCTATTTTCGGATGAATCTACCTTTAAATTAAATGGAGAAGTGAACCGGCAAAACTGTAGATACTGGGCAAAAGAAAATCCCAGGTGGATGCGTGAGCACCATACTCAATATCCTCAAAAAATTAATGTTTGGGCTGGTATTGTGAAAAACAAAATTATTGGGCCATATTTTTTTGACAACAATGTAAACGGGCTAAATTATCTTCATTTTCTTCAGAACTTTCTTATCCCTACGCTAGTTAACTTATACCCTAGTAGAAATAATCCAGGAATTCTAGATGAAAATTTGTGGTACCAACAAGACGGCGCACCTCCACATTATGCAACAGTAGTGCGCCATTACATAAACCAAATTTTTCCGAACAAGTGGATTGGAAGACGTGGGCCTGTTGAATGGCCTTCTAGGTCTCCAGACCTTACACCACTGGACTTTTTCTTGTGGGGTCACCTGAAAAATGTTGTTTATAAAGTCAGACCTGCCAATATTGAAGATTTAAAAAATCGAATAACAACAGAATGCAGGAACATTGCAGAAGAAACCATAAGAAAAGTCCAACAAGAATTTATTGATCGCTTGGGGTACTGTCAGGCAGCAGAAGGAGGACAATTTCAACACTTAATTAAATAGCTTATTTAATTTTTTTACATTTTTTTAAATTAAAAATATCTTAAATAAAATTATTTGTTTTACCCTGTAGTAACGAAACTATGAATTTTAGGCCCTAAGTGTGTTATGTTTTTGAAATCAGCTGTTCTTGGAGATTACAGATCTGAACTAAAATATAGGGGTTCCCATTTAAAAAAATCGTCGATAATGTCATATCTACTACATGAGCCACCTTGTATATTAAGTTTGTATGGGAAAAAAATGCGCCATTATTATACACGTGTCCGAGGATTTTTCCGAAATATTTTTAGATTAATAGATAATGAATTTGTTCCTTACTTTATGTACACACTGTATAACAAAAATTATGTTGAACGAAATAATATTTTGTTTGTTTTTTGAATTTTGGTGTGGTTACTTATGATCCTAAGGCGCATTTTTCTGTTGCTTAAAACTCATTGGCGTACGAATTTATAGAGATTTTAAAATAATATTTTAAAGGAACCTTTAACGATTACTTTATTTAAAAACTTATATCAGATGTAAATTTGGCATCCCTCAACGACCAAATATAAAATTTCACTAAATTGACACAACTAGTGGAGTGTGTATGAACAATTTTATTTTGATTTATTTTAAAAAGTATTTACAGCTAAAATACACGCGATAAGGAAGAAGCTAATAACCAAGAATGTGGAATAGTTAACTAATTCATCTAAAAAAATACTATAGTCAAATCTGGTCTTATCATACGGGTCCTAAGGTCACCGATCATATCAATCAATTCGAAAATTCCAGAGTTTAACAAAATGTTGTGAGATTATGTAGGTATCAATATACCCGGAGAAAATAAACATAGTTTTATTATTTTATCTGTCGTGAAGATAACCACATACAGGGTGTTATGGAAATGACGTATTATATTTAAATGGGTGACTCCTGGGGTGTCCTAGAGAAGCGCTACATATTTTTTTTTAAATCGAACATTTAAAAAGTGGGGTAATTCACACCTAAACCCACCCGGTTACTCCTCGGCATATTCAAATATGATCATATTACATTGCCAAGCTGTGTAATCAACAGATGTTCAAGCCCAATGTTGCCAACTGTGTAAAAAATGTAAAGATTCTTATAAAAATAATATTTAGTTTACCTAGTATCCAAATAGAAGTGAATCCAGGTGCCAGTACACTAGCAAGTAATCCAGGGTACAGACATCTTCAGGTTTTTGTTTTTTTTTCTATGGGAAAAGCTTTATGCTCATCACGTACCTTGAGAAAAATGTGGAACTGAATAATAAGCTTATAGCCACTAAACCCCATTCGGCCTCTTATTTCCAATCTCTCGGAACATTTGCACTAATTCAGTTAAAGAAACACAAACACCCACGAGTTTCCAATTATTTTTTTTGAAGATATACACTTACTATTAGATTACACAAAAGCAATACATACTAACGCATAATTACACTTTACAATAACCTACCGTACACATAAAACAACAGCACTATAGGATACAAATTATTTCGCAATAGAAATTCAGAAATAATAAAAACGCTAATTTCTAATGGGCTAATCAAATTTATTCATTCTTTACTGAAGAAGAATGATGAAATAATTATGTTGATAGACCCTTCCATCTCTTTAAAATAAATAGTCTCGTCTAAATAGCGCGGTTGCCATTTCCGATACTATCATTATACAGAAAAGTATCACAGAAGGAAAGTCTTCATTTTATGAATATAACCTTATAAAACATCGAAAGTGGCAACGCTGTATTTTTAAGTATTAACCCCAGCCGCTGCAGAATAGGCAACCCGATTGTCCAAAATGGGCTGTTTAGCCAGCGGTGTCTTACTGTTTTTTCAAGCAGATTTGTGTATTAAAAAAAACTAATATGATTTTGTGATGTGAGTACTTGGTGTTTTTTATAAATTAAGTTGGTTTTAAATAAGTCTGAAAAGGTAAATAAAATTGCATTTTTTTTTTCTAAAGGGTAAGTGGCATTTATAAACTTTTAAGTTGTCCAAATCTTACGGGTGTCGTTCGAATTGAACAAATGAGAACATACCTGACCATTTATAAACTCCGCGGCGGTTCGTTCGAGTCAGTTCAAGTTTAAAAATCAGATAATTCCCAGCGAACTGAACTAAACGTAAAAGTTTATAATAACGTACCCTGAAAAATAAACAACTTGCAATCTGTCAAACGATTATTGACTTTCTAAAGAGTTTACCCTGAAGATATGACAACACTGTTGACATATGTTGCTTTGTTTACCTTCCTGGCAGGGGCACTACGTGGTCATTTTTGGTTTGACATACGGTCATGTACAGGGCATATTAAATTAGAACGACATTTTTGGGATATTTTGCTTCAATTTGTTTTCATCTCAGGAATTGCCGATTTAAATATAATACGTCATTTCCATAACACCCTGTATAATATCATCATTTTTGCAAAAAAATATGTACATAATAGTACAAGGGTTTTGAATCTTTATGTATTAACGTGCCATTTTTTCTAAAGAAAAAATATAATAATTAATAGTAAACTTTGTGATCGGTGGCGTGCCCAAAATTTTATGTCGCGTGCCATTGGTTCGCCATCCCTGTAAATAGTATATCTATTAAATCTATTTATTAAGAACGACAATAATAAACAGTGTTTTTAGCAGTAAAATTACCTAACCTAAAAATACAATAGAATTTAATCCGATTAACTATTTCAAGAAATAAAAAGAAAAAAGGGTAATTTGCCAACCAATAAGTTGAAAACAGTAGCAAAAGCACCGGTAATCAATTTAAGGATTGTACAGAAAATCGTCCATGAAAGAAAGCATAATATAATACCGAAGAATACTAAAAAATGTAAACAAAGAAAACCGTTTATAATTATAGACTAAAAACTAAAAAACTGTCAACATCACCTAGAAATTCTGAAAAGTCCTCGTCATCTGAGTCGTCCTCGAATGGAGCAATGATCATCGGCGCTACTTTTCAAAATTTTGATTTGTAATTTTCCGTATATTTTTTTAAAAACTGAACACGCATCTGTGGCTGCTCACATAAAAATCTCCGGTTACAGTCTTTTTATAGCGAAAACCCAACTTTTTTATTAATTTTGATAACGATTCAAGTCCGATTTCCAAAATACCACGAATTTTTTAATTTTCTTTTAAAACTGGAACAGTTACATTGGTTTTTGATCCGTATAAATCATAAATCACATTCCGAACTCCCATTTTAATATTTTCGCTCAAATCTTCAGTCTTTAGCTTGCTTCGTTTACATTTTTTAGTATTCTTCGGTATTATATTAAGCACAATTTTCTGCACAGCCCTTAAACTAATTCCCAGTGCTTCTGCTACGTTTTCCTGTATACTTGTTGGCGAATTTTCACTTTTTCCTTCATTCTCGAAATAGTTTAACAAATTAAGCACCATTTTTTTTGCTTGGGAATGCAAGGAACCAGAAACTTGCTTCTTATCATTCATATTGTCACATTAAATTAATTGTCAAGACGAAGGTGAGTACAACCTTTTCTGAATCATTGAGAATTAAATACATTTCTTTTATGTCAAAATTGCATAAGTCTGTCATGCTTCTCTTACGGGTTTTATTTGGACAGTATGATTAAACGCAATAAAAGAACCGAAAAATTGAAAGTATGTCTTTGTTAAATCGTAAGACCCGCACGATAAGACCGGATCTGACTATATACGATAAAAGCAGTACCATACGATATGTCTGTGCAACAATCGTACTGGCGGCAAAAACCATTTTTAATTTTAAAATTTTTGATTCAGGTTTTTTCCAAGTATAAAGAGCATAACAGAACTTTCACAGTCGTCGAATATGAGATTTATGCAGTTTCGAGCCCACGACAAATATGCTCTGCATCTGTCAAAAATGGAGAAGGTAAGGTATCAACTAACAATAATTTTTTATAATTAAAATATATACAGATAATTTATTTATCAGTGAAGTGAAATTATAAAGAAGTAAATAAACTAGTGGAGCAGACAATGAGTTTCCTTACCTCTTCATTAATTTATTAGTATCAGCAGAGATTCTTTCCTTGCGGAAAGAATTTGGTCTATTAAAAAAAATTATCTTTATGTTTCACACTTTTTGCATCCTCTATTTAACGACAAACTCTCTATACTTAGGAGGTAATACAAAATAATATTAACATGTGTAGTCCCTACCTCTTCCACAAATAAAGTTGAGTTGGACAAATTGACAAAATTATAATTATAGATTAGAAGAAACTTCTCTCTTAATCATTTGCCATCTCTGAGTTTTCAGAGAGAAAAGGAACGAGGATCACACATATCGTACATGTTCCGATTGCCCTTTGCTGCCGGAAGTGTATTCAGCGCCAGTATGCTCGACACACTCTTGTACCAAGCATTCGTTAAGGATTATGTGATTACTTTTGTTCGTTTGCTACTG
Organism: Barypeithes pellucidus; assembly: GCA_963991005.1. Classification (NCBI taxonomy): domain Eukaryota; kingdom Metazoa; phylum Arthropoda; class Insecta; order Coleoptera; family Curculionidae; genus Barypeithes; species Barypeithes pellucidus. Next base: position 51,296,325 of record OZ022562.1, on the reverse strand, counting down.
GGAGTTGATCAAGCTCCAGGGTCTGGATTTCTTACCTCGGTAGGTAAATTAGATGTAAATAGACGTCAAGACACATTATTTGAAGGTAAATTTTTGTATTATGGTAAGTGTAAGTAACTGTGTCCATAATGACTTGATCTGACTGATCCACTTATGATAAGTTCTATATGGTTATAAGAATGTTGTCGAGAAGCGTATTATTGATTTTAACTCATCCGTGAAAGGACATGGAAAACAAACAAATAAAAAAGACATCTGCAAGGAAAAATATGACTTATAGATAACCTACAATTTTATTATTACTAAGCTCACATACCGAACAGAGTAAAAAACATTGATCGAACAAATCCAAACAAATGGCAGTACAGATACAGAATATCCCTGTTAAGTGATTAATCAGCATATACTACAAGCACAGAGGATGGAAATGACGGTACAGCTGCTAAGCAAACAAGAAACAAACCCAAACACTGTTGCTTCAGATCGATTAAGGTGTTGAGTTTTTAATTTTTTTTTTCTATTTGGGTTTCATAATGGGTACATTATGAAATGCAAAAAAATTGAATAACCTGCAACTTTATGAAACTGAAATTTTATTTTTATGTTGGCAGCAAGTAGGGTTCGAATTTTAGGCTTACTTCGATTTCGTTGAAATTAGTTTTCTAGGCATTATAGATTCGACAAAAAAATTTTATAGCAAACTTTAAAATACTAACCTTTAACCTTGCAAATAGATCTTTTTTACCAGATATTTGTCTGAAATTCCTATACTCGGAAATATATAACATGCTGACGGTGTCCGTCAACTAATTTCTAGTCACAACTATAAAACAACATAACCTAAAAATAATAGAAATATCTTCCAGTTTATGCTGTATTTCTAAAGTTTTATTCAATAAAGTACTATTTTTATTTTTAATTCAATATAGTATTATAGTTAATGTAGACAGTTCCTGGGCATTAATTGTTATTCCTGTCAGATTCTGTGTCAACAAAATATTTTGTTCAATAGTATTATTTAGGATTTTGTTCAATAATTTGAACTTTGTTCTGCTCGCACCATAACTGAAAGTTTTGCATATTCTCTTTAAAAGTTTTTCTGCAATTTCTCGTATTTCTGACGGAGTACAACTTTCTTCCTGACTCATTGTTATTAACTTTAATAATATATTTATTTTTAATTATGAAGCTGTGTTGTATTCAATTATTTCTATCACGGCATATTTGATACATGTAACATTTTATTAAATTGTAAAAGTATTGCCAACCCAAAAAGAAAATATTAATTCAAATGGAAAAAATCTACTATAGTTTTTAAAGTTTTTCAGACTTTAAAGAACCAAATAGAAAAAGTATTATAAAATACACGGTTCATAAGACAATAATTAGAGCACTTGTACAAATTAAATGCGTGCTCTAAGATAATGTCTTATGAAACTTGTATCTTAATATACTATTTAAATACCAGTTTCAGTAGTTCAGTGTGCGTTGATTACGTTTTGCAAGATGTTGACTTTTATGTTGACACCGCATTTTTATGATTTAACTTAATTACTTAATTTAAGCCAATGTTTTCGATTAGTATTAATCCTGACGACTATATTACTTTTAACGTTTGTTAACGTGTTTATGAGAATTTCAACTTGCCCCCCACATACATTTGAAGTTATAATTCTAAAGAACAATGATATAACATTTTTGCATCAAAGCGAGATATAAATTAAGCCTATCTATCGGTTCTATTAATATTCAAATTTAAGAAAGTGTACGACATACGGAAAAATTGTATGTTATGGGAGAACTTTAAGAATAATTCAGGTTGCATGTATAGTTATTTTACCTAAGGTAGAGACATTGATTTTTTAATAATAATTCACGATTTTTATGAAACTCTCATTCCTAATATAGTGTGTCCCAGGATAAGCGAATTTATTGGTATAAATGACAAAAAAATTTCGAATTGAAATTTGACTATTTTGGATCTAGAAATTTAATCAAGAAATTTCAAATATTTTGATTTTTAATCAATCAGCAGGCCTTGGCTGAACGGAGATTGATTTTTACTTGCTGTCTTCTCACAGCATACCGAAAAATTTGATTGAGCATACATAAATTGTTTTGCATTTTTTTTTAATCCCATGCTAATATGGCAAATGATGAGGACATTGAAGAAATTAACAAACCAGGGGAAATATTGTAAAAAATGAAAAAAGCTACTGATTGTTAAATTCGGTACGTTTTCGTGCTTCTTAATTCTGAGAAATACAGGGTGATTGATGATGGATGGTCTATTACACGTTTATGAAGAACTAGTAAACGAATCCCTTTAATTCCAAATTAATTTCTTAATAACTTTCCTTGAAATTTTCCCATATCTACCTGTTATGATTCGCAAGAGTTAATTTTACTTTTTTTGGAAGACAAATCCTTCAAAAGGGATTGATATTGTTGAACTCCGACAAATTAGCGCGTTGAAATTTGATTGAGAGTCGGGCAATACCCAGACCCCTTTCAGTCTGTTTCCAATTATTTTTTAAAATAGTACAGGGTGTTTCAAAATTCAAATATTTTGATTGTTTGAAAAATGATAAAAGTATGTTTCTTAAAATGAAACACCCTGTATTTAATACATATGTGTAATAATGTGTAATGTTGCAATATCTATCTTGCACAGTTATTGATGGCAGATCACAAACACATGAGCTTTTTGAACGAATTTGGCACGTAGCCTATATGATGGCTGACATTTTGCTATTATCTATTCAGCCTCATTGTCCAGTTGGTGTATTTAAAATGTTTAATTAACAGACATTAAATTAAAAAGCTTATCTCCCAGCATAACAAATATGTTTTCAACGAATTTTCAGATGAGAATCGGCAAGGACGACATGTGGATAAGAACCTATGGCCGATTATACCAAAAACTCTGCTCCACCACCTGCGAAATTCCCATCGGAATTTACCGAACGCAAGATACGTCACTGTCAGACTCATCTCATGTGAGTATTCCCTCATCGACTTGGTCGAGCTGCGTGCGTGTGCCATCGGTGAGTATTGGTCAAAATATTATTAACATTGTTTTACTTATTTGGTCTTCTTTAAATTTGACATCCTCCTTAAAAGATTGTCTTATAGTTAACCACATGATCAAAGAACGAATAAACGGGGGAAGGGAGGTGTTTGGTAGGATCAACTATAATAAATCAATAATGTTGAAAGTAAACTGTAATTGAATTATCTATAAGAACAGGGGAACACAAATATGAGTTAAAACAGAGACAAAACAGCCCTCCTAATTCATTCGGATAGTAAAAGCCCTGTATTCAATAGTTAAATCAGTTTTCATCTACAACTAACCATGTCTGCACGTCAGCTGATATACTAGATCCATTGGGATTACGTGGTATACAGGGTCTATATTATTATCATGTTACAGACTTCTGGGGTAGATACAAAACATGAAAATAAAACAAAAGTTGATATGAACATTGCGCCGGAAACGCTTTCTCAGGTAGCTAGAGTCCTTTGAAGATGGTCTTAAGTTAGACCTTAGCTAAGGTAGCCTTAAAGTTAAGCTAAACCCTAAAAAATCTATGATTTAAATTAATTTTGGGGTCAATTGACGCGGTAAGTGGAAGATTACCATGTTTTTACACGATCTATTCCTTTAGATGAGAGTAATAAAGAACTTTAATATACTGTCCAACTTGTGTTAAGGATGATTTATGTCATTTTGTACCTTAAGGTGAATTTGAAATATCAATCCTAAGTTTCTTTTTGCACTACTTACCTCATTGTTCTTTTGGCCTATTCGGACTTCCATAAATGATTTCTGTAACTTAACTTCTTTTTAGCCAATTTTCGAAGGAACGATGTCATTTAATGCCTTACGGAGAGTACCGTTTTTATGTAAAGACATAGGAGCATCATAATGTGACGTCAAAAAGGCAATAATTTAAGTCTTAAAGGAATGGAGTCAAATTTACCTAAATACCCACTTGGCTCGCATGCCCCCTGGATTAAGTTAACATTGACCAATAGGGTGAAATAGATGAACTTACTAGCAGAATTTATGTTCCAAAATTGGTGGCGGTAGCTGACTGGACTGAAAACTAATTTATGTAGGCCATCTTCCAAGGGCTCGAACTCCCTGAGGATGCGTTTACGGGCCAATGTTCATATGATTTCTTTTTAATTTTCATGTATTCTATCTACTCTAGACGTAACATGATCACATTAACACCCGGCATATTTGGACAATTTTTTAAGTGGGTTGTGCTTAAGTGCATGGGTGAAAAACTGTCTATTGTTTATATTGTTTTAATTTTCACATGTTTCATTATTAAGCAATTAAAATTACTAGATTATACAGCACGGATTAAGAGTCCTTCTAATTTTTGCTAGAAATTAAAATTTCGATCGAAGTTTTGTGACAACAAATAAGAAGTTGAATGTATTTTTTTTCGACAAAATTTTTGTGTGGAAATCAGTGGCGTGCATATAGCCAATTTTATTTTTATTAGTTTTTAAAAATATTTACATCTAAAGTATGTTCGATAAGGAACAAGTTAATTACCACAAATGTTGACTACTTTACTGCCTCATCTAAAAAAATAGTATGCGCATTGGCGTACTGTATTTTCTGCTATAAAATTAAATTTTGTATACCGAGTGGTGCGTCCGAACAGGACACATGGGATTTCCCATATAAATTACAACGTTGTAGTCAAATATTCGCTTGATTTTAAAGAAAACTTTTATTACGACTTTTTAAAGAGAATAATGAGGATAAAAAATCCACCAAATTTGAACTTCTTTCATATATCGTTTTTGAGTTATTAAGAAAATTCTGTCTTCAAACTAGCTTAAATCTGAAGTAAGACTCTGTTTAACTTTAATTCAGGTTAAAATTAAAATACCAATAATATATATTGCTTATACCATCCGCAATTATGTCCCAGCTATGGGCATCGAAGGGGGCATTATGAGTTTGCGCAGTTCGGAAATTTTCTTGTGAAAATAAACATTCTACAGGACCGGATTTCAACTTTTTTAATGTAAATTTCACTGCAATCAAAATTTCGATTAGTTATGCATACGATTTCTGACGATATGATGATCCGACGGTGCCCTAATTGGTGTAAACTTTTGGTGCCAGATTCCGTCCGAATATTTGTAATAATCGACACAATGACCTTTATTTTAACTTTCATCCGACGTCGTATGTTGTATGAGCATCTTCTTAAACATTAAGCAAAATAATTCCTACCGCTATAAACATTATTATTAAATTTTGTAAAAAAAATTTCTAGCAAGAATCAGAAGGGTGTCGACTTTTTCTTAGTATATGAACTTACGACGTATAATCATGTGTTCACGCTTTTACATCTACAATGATCAATGATGAAGAACATCTGTAAATTTTAAGGTTTTCTTATTTTTGGTTTTAAAAAATTTTGATTAATATGTTTAAAAGGTTACGTTCTATTTCTGTCACGCGTTTCTAGCAACAATATTAATATTAGTTAATACTTTAGAAAGATTTTAGCGGGAATCAGTCTGTTTAGTTCTGCATTAATTATAAAACAACAATTTAATTTATAGTAATAATATACACGGTGATTAATTTTGGATGGCCTATTAGACGTTTATGAAGAATTAGTTAACGGAGCACTTTGAAAATTCAACTGAAAATCACACTTGGTAGCTTATACAGGGTGTCCCATAACTAATGGTACACAGGAAAACTGCAGATTCCTTGGGTAAAAATACTGCGGTTTGGCCATACTTAGTTTAGTTCAATAGCTGGTAATAACCGAGATACAGGGTGTCCAAGTAAAAATTTAATTTTCAATTTTCCTAAATAACTTATTTCTGAATCAATATTTTTGCACAAAATTTTGTGACTAGGGTTTTTTTGGGGAAAGGAATTTGAATTTGTTAACAATTTTGTTGTAGATTATAGGGGGCGCTCTCTGCGGTACTCTGGATACATAATAAGAAATGTAACTTTTTTGTGCCTTAGTATAATGATATTTTTATTAAAAATATAAATTTTTCCGTCATTTCTAAGCAATAAAGGTATACTTTGTAAATGTCGCTCCGACTAACCGTTTTCGAGATATTTTCAATTACAATTTCTAATGCGCCCGCTTAAATTTTGATTTGTAAATGTGAAATTTGTCACAGTAGGCTTTGGTAAAAACAAATACAATGAAAGCACTTTGTAACCTCATTTCTGTCAAAGATTATTTTCATATGTCAGCATTGTGGGTGTTTTTAATGAGTTTTTGAAGATACTGTTATCAAAAATTAAACTAAAAATGCGGAAAAAAAAAGGAGTAAAGGAGTACACGATTCGCCAGGTATCTGTTGCCACATAGTTGTTAAGCTAAACATTTGACGTTCTTTAAATAATTTTGTTAGTGAGTAAATTCCATAGTCTTATAATTATTATCACCAATTTACCGAATACAGAAAACTAAATTATACAGGATGTTATGGAAATGACTTATTATATTTAAATCGGCAAATCCTGAGATGAAAACAAATTGAAGAAAAATAACCATAAATGGCGCTTTGAATTATTAAGCGAAATATACACTTTATATGAAATCTCAAAATTTACGAGGACCTTCGCAATCAATAGTTTATTGAGGCAGTCTCGAGGTTCAAAAGAGGTTAGCGCGTTAAAGGCGGTGTTGTCATATTGCAACACAGAACACGTGTTCAGATTTTGACAAGAAGACGTCTTTGACACACGTTATCACTTCTTTTTCAAACTTTTTAGAAAAAAAAAATACAATTTTAAGGTACATACTCTCTTACCTTCGATCTTATTTTAAAATAATCCGTTTTATAATTAAATTCCATAAAAAAATAAAACACAAAAAGTATGTTTTTCAACAGCTCAACAGTAGATTATATCGCACAAATTTGAAATTACATCACAACATTTATTATTATGAATTGTTTCACAACAGAAAAAAATCGGGTACTGCTACAACTAACAAAACGTTTAAAATTCGTATACGTCAAGCACGTGGAACCCTCGACAGCGTCACTCCACTCCCGAGTCTCGAAACGTACTGAAGCAACGATAGTGGAGCGCGGCCGGTGTTCAAGCAAGGGCGAGACACGCGGTGTGATCTTACAACACGGTTAGTATACTCTATTGACCCACATTGTTGCTAAGTGAATCCAGATGGAACGGAGACTTTCTCTAGGACACCCAAGGAGTCGCCCATTTAAATGTAATAAGTCACTTCCATAACACCCAGTATTACCTGAGGATACAACAATTAATTTTGTCGAATAAATGCCCATAAGTCAAAAACTATTCGATATAGGTATAGCAATTGTACATATGGAAAGATAAACAATTTCAAGAGCTTTGAGGATCAGAGATAATATATAGAGTGTTTCATTTAATAAAACGCACTTTTTATAATTTATCCTAAGAATCAAAATATTTGTGTTTTAAAATACCCTGTACTATATTTTGGAACAGAATTAAAGGCTCGTGATTATCTGGCTCTCAACAAAATTTCAGTGCGCTACAGAGTTCATAAGTATCAGCCCTGAAGGACATGTTTTAAAAAAAAAGTTAAAATAATAATTATACCGAGAATGATAACAGATAGATAGGGAAATTTAAAAACAGTTATTAAGATATTAATAGGGATTCTAGAAAAATAATACTCAGGGTGTTTCATTTAAATTATCAAAGTTGCTAATACTTTCTAGTAAAATATTTTGAAAATAGAGAGCTCACACTAAAGGGTGCTTCCTAACCTCTCTGAAGAAATAAAGGAGGTGAATCCTTACCTTATTTTAAGACGAAAATGTAGTATAAAAGTTTTTCGCATGTCGCTTCGTTTTCTAAATACAGGGTGTTAAAAAATTATTATATTCTTGATGTTTTTAATGTCAATGATTTGATAATGCATATGATTTAAAAACTTCGAATAATGAACTCATATAACAATAGTAAACATCCATGTACACGACATGCTAAATTGTCTCTTACGTGTTGGAAAATTTCGGGACTGACACGAATCGTATTAAAACCATCAATAATACGCAGTCGAAGGTCTTCTTCAGTTTCAATAGGAGTAGTATAAAAAGATGACCCCAGAAATAAAAATCCCATGGATTCAGATCCGGCGAACGGGGTGGCCATTGGTGAGGTCCTCCTCTACTTATCCACCGAGCAGGATATTGTTGATGGAACGAAGTAAAGCATACTCGTATAATTTGACGATAAAAATACGAAAATAACTAAAAAATTAAGGTACTCTTTTACCCGGATCCCCGCAAATGAATTAATTGTAAAATTTAAAATTGACCCAAAGTAAAGTGCTCTAATCCTTTATGTTTAACAAATATCATTAGAATATCGTTTGGCATTATTTAATGAAATGAAAAATACAATGTTTTTTTAACACCCTGTATTTGGAAAACGAAGCGACATGCGAAAAACTTTTATACCACATTTTCGTCTTAAAATAAGGCGAGGATTCAACTCCTTCATTTTTTCAGAGAGGTTAGGAAATACCCTGTATAAGCTAACAAATGTTCAAAGTGATGCGTTTGCTAATTCTTCATAAACGTCTAATAGTCCATCCACTATCAGTCATCCTGTATTGAAATGATTCACAGGATTATACGTCGATAATAATTCTTCATCTTGTCGAATGTGCTAAAAAACAGATAAATTTGAAACATTCCTTCCATTTTTTTCAAATAAATTTTTTTTAAGCTGTTAAATTCGCTTTCCAAAATTTCTATGCACTTATCAACCCATTATCACATTCCAAGTTTTATAATCAATCTAAAAAATATGTGTCACCGATAGCACACGTGTCAGTACAAGAATTGTGAATAAAAATACAAAAGTAACACAAGGTACAATCTACATTTTATTACTTATGGAAGATCACCAATAAATATTTAGCTTAGATAGTAGTATTTGGGTATTAATTATCAAGGCTCGATATTAGGTAATAGCTCTTAATTTATTTAACATTCCACGAACCTCAAATACTACATCTAAAGTATCACATTTAAATATTTATTTGTTATTTCTCATAATTAGTTCACATTTAGTTTAGTTTTATTTAGATCCATAAAAATAGTTTTTTCTTAGATATACAGTATGACTTCTTGACGTTTGTCTTATTTTATAATCAATAAAACTTAAACTATTACTTTATATATAAAAATTCCACCAATCAAATTGGATAAGTGCTGTGAATAATTCATTATATTAAAATCAATATTTTTATGTTTAATAGGTCAAGTTAAGGATATTCATATGTCACAATTTATTTGAACATGATATGCCCTTTCATTACTTAAAACATACTGTATATTATTATATTTAGTTTATTATTACCCAGGTTTGATACAAATGCAGGAATAAAAAATATTTCCACTTTTTTCCAAACTTTACCCGTATCCCCCCTCGTTAATAAAATTATGCAAGGTACTGTTCGCTATCGACTAAAAATTAAGTACTTTTCCTTCATGGCGCTAATCCTAACAGTCTTCGAAAACACGCTATTTTATTGACACTTTTAGTCGCCTTCTGTCGCGTTAAATATGAAAAATCGCGAGTTTTTCGCTGTCACCGACCTAGGTCGAATTACAATTTGCAGAATTAAACGTTTTCAACTAAAGAGGTAAACTCTAATCTCGAATTTTTTTAATCATGAGGTTGAAGATTTGATAGGGACAAAGATGTATCTTCTATCGAACTACGTTAGTATTAGCGACATGAGAGATTAATTTTTAGTTAATAGTTAAAGGTATGTAAAAAGAGTTGTCCAAAATTATTGTCATATAGAGCGTTAAGAAAGGGATCAGTCCGTCTCTGCTGCTGTGAGTAATTCATAACAGCTTCTTACCTGGTATACATAATATTTTAAAAAAAAGTTGGTGGTGCAATAATTATGTTTAAAAAACTTGATTCCATTGGAGCTCTTTGGGAATCCATATCTCCGAGGAGGAGGCCTATACGACAAAGTTTATATGAACTTCTGGTATACCTTTTACTAGTTTGTTTCATATACGGGAGATTTTCCACATTTTCATTAACACCCTGTATGATGATTCACTCGGATGATTTACATCACTTGCAATAACAGTTACCATTTCTTGGTTGTTGAATAACAACTATTATTTATTGAAATCTCTTGAACCAACATTTCTTGAACAGTGTTAGTAGATTGTCATATATAAATTATTTGTAATTTATCATAATTCATGAAAACGCTATTAAAGCAATAGGACACCAAAAAAATAAACTAAATAAGTTAAAACATCAGGAAAACAACCCGCTACAACTATACGTTGATAATGCAAATCTTTATAGCATTTTAGAGGTTTATTTGGAAATTACCCTGTATTTGTATCGTTTTCCAGTAAACAGTTACATTTGGCAACAACCCAACAAAACAAGCATGTTAGGTGCACGAAAATTTGTAATATATACACATACACGCACATATCCAAAATAGATAGGAATGAAGGTAAGCAATAATTTCTTTTAAATAAGCATTTGCATCGCATTCCTCTCAAATAAATATTGTGCTATAATGTTTACCTTTCAAGATTAACGTAGAAATAGACATAGAAGGAGGCGAGGGGAATAGGACAACCACAAATGAATCTACGGCCCCAAAAAGCTCGATTAATTGATTTTTAATACCTTTTTAGAGGTCTATAATTTAGAAGCTTTATCACGGATATAAGCTCTTCAATATTACACAGAGTAACAAATACAGTTATACAACAAAATGTCTACCCTATTAAAGTTTTAAATTCTAACATACTAATTTAATCATATTTTCATATTTTGGGATACCCAGTATACATCTAAGGACTATTCATTGTTCTTTTCTTTGGTACTAAACCAAATGCATGAGAGAGATGAAAGTACGCTAAGTAAGTAACCTTCAACGGCCTCGATTTTATTTGTGGTATCTAATGTCAGCTGATACTTCTTAAAATTATAATAATTTTTGCACAAGGGCATAAAACAAAAAAAAATATCGTCTTAGGCTATTTTATAGGCATTATAAATAGAATTTGTTTCTTTTCAGCCTCGAGCCTTACTGATGAGCCGTAGCAACGGCCAAAACCTTTCGCGTTTGACAAAGGAAAAATGGAAACAAATTCTATTTATTATCTGTTAGGGCCATTAAACCGTTGATAGATGCATTTGCTATGTTTCTCTATTCTTACAGAATATACCCTCTAATATCGTATTCTATAAGACGCTGCTGCGTTGGGTAGGCAAATACACGGCGAAACGTCGCGACGAGATCTATACGCCGTTAAAAGTGATAATATAAAATGAAAAAAAAAAGTGTCTCTCACTTAAAATTATAATTTTCTTGTCGACTTTCTGTGTCACATTGTATACCTTTGAAGATATTGGCTAACGTATCTCCTCTTATTAATCTAAGAAAAACTATGGGCTCATTCAGGGAACTAGAGCGCTGCAGCTCTTTATTGCAGAGGTTGCCTTAATAGAATGATTTTTGTCAAAGCGCTCCTACGCTGTTTTAAGCGATAAAGCATATATTTTCAAACGCTAGACTGCTGGGGAAATATATTTTATAGAAATCGCGAAAATGGATAATGGAGATAAATAACAAAAAACGTGAATTTTGACGATTCTACAGGAGGGGAAAGTCAGAAAAGTATAAAAAATACTTGCAGGTTGTAACATAACCTTAAATCGTATTCCTTAATCTTATACTAGAGTCGTTATCGTTGGGTATTTTATTTTATAACATCAGTAATAATGGCTGCAAAGCAATGCTGAGAACATCCGTGTTACTTGTCATTTATATATTTGGCAACGATACATCCAGCGATACAACAAAGTACCTGAATGCGCCCAATATTTCGAAGTTTGAATATCATTTTCAACCCCTTGCAATCGTTTTCGAACTATGAAAGGTGAAACAAGTTCGTCCCGCACCATTAGGAATTCAGGAACGGTAAGAGATATTAAGTCGGTTAAATTGGAGGCAAAGTTGCGTAATTATGGGCCTAATAATATGCCGCAAAAAAACGAAAATAAATATAGGGGCTACCAAAATATTTGGAAAAATCTCAAATTTGTTTATTTTTTCCCGACTTTGTTTGAAGAGATGTTCAAAAATAAACATCACTTATCATTGCTACTTTGTATCATCCATAAGATAGCATCATTAGATCTTTAAAGCGACGTTTCATCTTTGGTTCAGCAGCTTAATTTTTTTCAATAGGGGCCTGGATTTTTATAAACCTACGTTTAGTATAAAGCAATTACTGGATTTTTGTTCCTTAAATTGACCACCTTCATTAAAATATCCCTAGTATGATCCTGTAATTTACTTTTGTTTGAAGAAACTAGGAATTTAAAATTATTATTGTAATTTTTGTCCTTAATTATTATTATTACGCACTACCCCTGTTTTTTTATTTCAAACAAATAGTTATATCAAATTTCTACTTAGTGTAAGTACATGTAATTTATTTAATTGATACAAATAAAATGTTACTCTTAATAAAGGCATCGAGTTTTTCGAATTATACCGAATTTTAAAAAAAGTAAATTACAGGAACGTACTAGGGAAATTTTAATGAAGATGGGCAATTTAAGGAACAAGATTTAAACAAAAAAGTCCAGTCCCATATATAAAAAAAACTAAGTTGATGATGGTGACCGAAAGACGAAACGTCGCATTAAAGTTTTGATAATGCAATCTTGTGGACAATAAATAGTAGCAAGAGAAAAAAATGTATTTTTGGATATCTATTTGAACAAAGTCAGGAAAAAATAAAAACTGAAACCCAAAATTTTATATTTTTCCAAATAATTTGAAAGCCCCTGTATTTGTTTGATTTTGATTACGGCATATTATTAGGCCCATAATTACGCAACTTTGCCCCATTTAATCGACTTCGTATCTTTTACCATTTCCGAGATCCCAATGGTGCAGGACGAATTTGTTACACCCTGTAGACCTGCGGAAAATGTAGCAAAAACCAATTTATCGAACTTCTTGACGCGCAGTTTATATCAGTTTATTATTCTGCTAGAGTAATATTTGGCGATTGCAGGAGGCATCTATACAGTAATTTTTGAATATTTATGGCTCGAACCCCTTAACCAATTCACATCAAATCGAGTTCCGATCTTTATTGTGATTGAGCAACAATTTTTTTTTAAATGCTGCCGTTTTCAAAAAATTGTCTCGATATAACAACGTTAATTTTTAAAGGAAGAGCATTAAAAACGGAAAAATGAGACCACTTTCATTTTTTGTCAGGAAAATACTATGCCTCTGTTCTCTTAAGAGTATTTATCAGTGGACCGCGTGGTCCGATTTGGGAAGCGGAACAGCATAAGTCATTATTATTGAACTATGAGACAACATCCCGAACAAACCCGAACAAACCCGAACAGCATAAGTCATTATTATTGAACTATGAGACAACATCCCCATTCCAAGACACCGACGAGCCAGCGCGCTGGCCGGCTATATCGAGGGAGTAGGAGACGTTTTTCATATTATTTTGCCTATGATCACCCGAAGCGTTTCCTAATCACTTTAGAAAGTTGCTATTTTAGATATTTTTCCTGAAAACCTCGGTTTGACATTTTTTTGCATTGAAACCAAGCAATGAAATTAATTAAGATTATTGATAGTGCATGCAATACTTTCAAAAATGACTGTATAACTACATTTTTTCAATTTAAACGTTATTTACCGTTTTGAAAAAAATGAAATTCTTTTTCGAAAAATTCAAGATAATATAGTCATGTAATACCATATTTCCAGGCTAAATTAAAAATTTTAACAAACTCTATCCAATAGATTTCTTGCAGTTTGTCACACCTTTTTACCTTAATGGAGATCACTGATAAGTGCTCTTAAATAGAGAATACGCTTCTTTAATAAAATTAGCTTATTTATATGGCCAATAACCAGGATAGCATCACTACTAATATATGTTAATATTAATCTGAATGTAAAATTTGAATTATTAATTTTCAATCTATCGATCCCACCCAATATCCACCCTACTAAGTCGCCAACTTTTTTGCTACGTTTCTACAATACTCTTCCTTGTTTTACATTATTTTAAAGTCAGATATCGAAACTTTGTAAATTGATAGTAAACGTTTAAACGTCGCTTCTTAAGTGCTTCAGCTTCTTTTATCGTGCATGCCGGCAGTAGTATCTTTATCCATTTTATTTGTGGGCCGGTCATACAGTCTTACGATGCAAATGTTTTGCAATGTATGCTTCTAAAAGTTAAAATATCTTCTTCTGTTTTAAACAAAAATTTCTTAGTAATTGCAATATTTTAATTTCTTGCATTTTATAGAAATATTTTGGTGTATCAAAATATGGTTATGCTATGATACCAAAAAGATAAGATAATAAAAGCTGCTAAAATTAAACCTGTGGTTCTTAAATTTCAAAGCATTGTTTAAAAAAGTAACATTTTTTTTTTGTTCAGCACAATCATTGGGTGTAAACTCAAAGTTATTTCGAATAATATGGATTTACAGGATGTCTCATAGAGCAACTAGAAGTACTAAACATTAAACTGAAACAATTAAGTCATAGAAGTTTTTTCGAAATGTTTCCCGTTTGTTGGAAGTGAAACTTTATTTTCGAAAGAAAATGAGCCATAATTTGAAAATGGTTCAATGTGTCGAATTGAAAGTATGATGTTTTTATGAGTAAAAAGAATTTGTAGAATTTTTTTTTTAAGTTTCACATCCGAAGGCGCTGGTTACATATACCGGGTTTAATAATCTATGATTCTTTTCTTACCTGTTAATAAATATTTTTAATCTAAGATTCTCTCCATTTCCACACTCGCCGGCACAAAATTACGCTACCCTGAAATATTGGTCAAGATTGATATTTTATAGTAAATAGTAAGTAGTAAAGAGTAAATCAAACTGTTGTATTTGTCGTAATTTCAAAACACCCTGTAGGAAAATTGAGGTGGATAATTTTATTTACATACTGTTTCTGGTAATCTTTGATGTATTCTAAACATTTGAATTTTTGATTCATTCCATTATCTCATTTCTGCTGCGAGCTGCAAAATTTTAAATGAAACGCTTATTTGAAGCCTGTTTTTATTAAGAAGAATAAAACTAGGTATATCATAAAGTTAATTAACAAAAACAATTTTAATATCGTGTATTTCCTCCTCTCACAGTAATGACAGCTTGTAGCCTTTGTGGCATCGAATGAATAAGGTTACTTATCCTTTCTTGAAGGATAGCCTTATATTCTTCGGTCAGCGCCAGTTGTACGTCTTGCAAGGTTTGTGGTTGTATAGGACGACGACGAACGGCTCTTTTAAGTTGATCCCAAAGATGTTCGATTGGGTTGAGATCCGGGCTACATGCGGGCCATACCAATCTTGGAAGTCCAACTGCATCCAGATATTCGCTCACTACATGTGCATCGTGAGGTCTAGCATTATCATGCATTAATGTAAATCGGTTCAAAATGAAGGAGCAAATTGAACAACAACGTCTTGGAGGATTTCCTCAATGTAACGGTGGGCGGTTGGAGCTCTATTTTCAACAAATACAAGATTGGTGCATGCTTCTGTAGAAATACCCACCTAAATCATGAACCCCATGACATGAGATTCGTTCCTGATATGATGCAGTCAACATATCTTTCATTTCTACGTATGCATAACCGCTCACGACCATCCGGCGACCTTGCACAAACCCTGAATTCATCAGTGAATAGAATATTGTCACTGTCAAATATTCTGTCACAATAATCGCGTACTTAGCCAACATCGATAATGTTTAACCGAAAGATTGACATATATTTTCTAAAAAAACATTTCATTTAAAATTTTGCAGCTTGCAGCAGAAATAAGATAATGGAATGAATCAAAAACGAAATGTTTAGATTACATCAAAGGTTACAAGAAACAGTATGTAAATAAAATTATCCATCTCAATTTTCCTACAGGGTGTTTTGAAATTAAGACAGAAAACAACAGTTTGATATACTCCTGTATAATATAGCCTAATCAAAAAATGTTACTTTATAAAATAATTAAGGAAAAACACAATAAATTGATCTACAAACTGATAATAAAATCATAAAAACGCATAAAAAATAAAAAAGTTATAAAATATCAAACTTGACAAAAATTTCAGGGTGGCGGAATTTTGTGCCGGCAAGTGTATATACTTGCTGCATCTTAAATCTCCATCTTGATTTGCATTGTGATGATTGGATCTCGAAAACGGGTAGATATATAAGATGGAGTCAAGTATGCCTTTAAGTTTAGAAGTTGCCCTTCTTTGAGAATCTTTGATTAAAAATTCTTAATAACAAGTAAGAATAAAATCATAAATTTATTATACCCAGTGTATGTCACTACCGCCGTCTAACGTGAAACTTAAAGAAAGTCTACGAATTCTTATTTCTTACTCATAAAAATATGATAAAAATTTACCCAGCCTGCTAATTTTTATTTTTATAATATGCTTACCGTTTTTTCTATTCAACCATTCAATATCAAAAATGCTCCTTAATGATTATTATTGAATTTAGATAAAATCTGGATTTTACGTAAAAAAACTACAAAAGAAACATTTTATTTCTGTTTGATAATGGCGTCTACAAAATTTCATTAAAATATCTAATAGTGATTGTAATTATGATAAAAAGTTATTATGTTAATATTAACTTTTCTTCTTAAAGTCACCCAAGGATTCACAACTATATGTTTCGGCATTCAATTAAAAAACACCCTGTATATTCCTAGAACGAGAAACATTTAGAAGAAATTTATATAGCTTAGTCGGCCTAGTTTGATATTTCGTATCTCCAGTTGCTCTATGGCGAATAAGTTGTGGGACGCCCTGTATAATTATAATTATGAAAGATGTTTTAACTCTCGACTCTTACCTATTTCCTATTTTCACTTTTATTGACTATGTAGTACAAATATTGGCAAGTTCTCTGTTCCTATTGTATCATCGTTATTACTTGCGCTCAATAGATGATGAACTGTAACATCAATGTAATGCTTAACGTAATTGCTTATTAAATTGGTTATGTGGGACGATAAAAGTCGTGTTTGTCACTTTTCGTTATCTATCCTGCGCTAGTGTCATGATTGGGAATAAAAGATTTGCAGTATAAGTACCGATAATGTCCCACTTATATAGATTCTAAACACACTGCCCATTATCTGAGATATGTAGTATTGATAATATTGACACTAAATAAATACTAACATGAATGCCACCAACCCAAGTCTTTGGGCGAACATATATCGCTAAAAGGAAGAACAATTCTCCAGAATTTTATTTCAATTTTATACTGTGGTACAATATAAAAATGCCATGATACTTTTGCCTTTCGTAGCTGTAGTAAATTAGATTTGAAAAATATTACTCATTGATCTAAGTAATGATTAGATTGTAATTTCTATAAATGTCAATAGGGGGTGTTTATTTAAAAAAATTATATTTATTTTAAAATATACGACAAAATATTGAAATATTATGAACCAGTCGTAACAAAGAAGTTAATTTTATGAATTTCAAGAAAATACATTTAAAAATGCACCAGCAACGTACAGCTGTATTCGTTGAAAATGGGGAACACTAAATTTGTTATAATGTAAATCGGTCTTCATTGATCTTGACTTCTTCAAAAGTTTATGGTTGACAACGCCGTCACTGTCAGAATTCTCAAAATGCCTCGCCATTTAACAAAACTTGAAAAAATTCAAATAGTATCAAGAATTGAAGATGGGTGGGCAATACGGGCACTAGCAAATTTATACGGAAAGGCAAGAACACAATTTTAATAGTTAAGCAACTTTGGGAACAATAGGGGTCTTTGAAACGAAAAACTGGTACTGGTCAGGCCCGCATTTCGGACCCAAAAGAATCGGAGCTTAAAAAACCGGGTAGCTGCGTAAAAAAATAATGCTCACAGATGAACGTAGACAGTCTCGGATAGTTTTCATATTCCGCGACTGTCAGGTGTGGAATGCGGCAGTGTTCACCGACAAAAAGGTTTTTCAATCTTAATATAGGTAATAAATTCGGGTAAAGACTGTTCCGCGAAAAATGGATATAACTTAATGACTGCAGTAAAGTACCTGGAGCGATCCAATTATTTATGACCGTTTGTTATTATTATGTGGAAAGGACCGGATTGTAATAATTATAATTAAATATAGGCACATCAGGTAGGTTAGGTTGCTTAATTTATATTTAAATATCTTTTTGTGGTAAAATTTGTTAGTTTTTATTTCTTGCTGGAAGAGTTTAGTTGCCGATATTATTTTACCAAACGTATAAAAAAACAGTATGTGGCGTCCATGGAAAAACATTGATGGTGCTTCTTCTAGTGTTGCAGTTAAGAAAATGCATTTATCTCTCAATGCTAGGGAAATTGTAAAAAGAGTATATACTTCTTTACTCAATAGAGGACTTTATGCTAGTGCTGCTGCTACTGAAACGTCTGATTTGACTAAGATACCTCTGACTACAGTGAGAGACGCTTCAAATCCCATTAAATCTATAAAGAAACGTAAAGATGCCGGTTTCACCAAATGTTTCGACGAAAGCGACAAGGACTTGATAAAGCGAAAAATCTACACCATGTACGAAGAGCAACGCATACTTACATTAGATTCTCTGAAGCAACGGCTCACCAATGATGAAACCCACATTAGATTCTCTGAAGCAACGGCTCACCAATGATGAAACCCAAATAAGTTGTAGCCGCACTAGCCTGTGGAGAGTTTTGTCAGAAATGGGATTCAGATACCGCAAAATAGACAAAAGGCAAGTACTCATGGAATCCCACCGTTTACAAAAATGGCTATATAACTGCTGTAAGGAAATCCCGTTCTGAAAACCGTCCTATAATTGACCTCGACGAGACTTGGTTTGACACGCATGAAATACCATCCAAAAGCCGATAAGTGTAAAACAAAAGCTGCGTCAAATAAAGGAAAAAGAATAAGCATTTTACATGCTGGGCCAGAAAACGGTTGGGTTCCAAATGCATTGTGGCTTTCTGCAAAAAACATTAAAGACTCTTGTGTGGACTACCATGAAGATACAACGGCCGAACTTTTTGAGGAATGGCGCAAGAATTGTCCTTTACCAAACATTCCTCAGAATAGCGTTATAGTAATGGACAATGCGAGATATCACAGTCGCCAATTACATAAAGCTCCAAGCTCAAATAATACAAAATTGGAGATTTAGAACTACATGGCGGCGAATGATATATATTTTGAAGAAAGTTATAAAAAAGTGATATTTTAGAAGTTTTAAAGACATTTTGTATAAAAAAAGTATATGTTTGTAACACATTGGCAGAAGAAATTGGACATACAGTGCTACGGCTCCCACCCTATTATTGTATTTTTAACCCCATAGAGCATATGTGACACCAGTTAAAATCACTGGTTAGGTCTGAAAATATTTCTCCGACTTTAAGTTCTAGTGTTGTAGAATTAATACGAAAATGCTTTAATGATATTCCCTCAGGTAGTTGGAAAAATTCAGTCCGTCACGTAATAACTGTAGAAAATTCGTATATTAGTCTGGATCGTATAATTAATCCAATTATAATTAAGTTTGATGAGGATAGCGATTGCGAAACAGAACTATCTATAGAATGACATTATAAATGTAAATAAATATGACTAGTAATATTTAAAAAAAATGTTATTTCATTTGATTACATTAATATAATCAAATCATTACTTGTTTTAGTTAGTCCTGCCCTTCATACTTCACTTGTTTATTGCCAAGCTCTTGTCGACACAATGGGACCGACCCAGGAAATCATTAAGTCGTATCCAAATTTCGTGCAACGTACTTTACCTATACGTTATTAGTTATGTTACGTTGAGTAAAAAATATGTGTTATTACAGAAATATAATATATACATAGAAATATATACATTTATCACATTTAATTATTTTATTTTGTTTAGCGACGCCAATTCCTGTTGCTCATAACCTTTAAAACAATAAATCATTCAGTAATGTCTGATTTACGCAAATATGGCAAAACTAGTCATAAGACTTGTCCCCATTTTCAATGAATATAACTGTACAATGATGACTTGAGCAAACCCGTTCAAAGGTATTTATGGAAATTAAATGGTAAAGCAATAGAATCAAATTTTAAAATAATTTTAACTTTTTGTATGTCGTGAATTAGGGTACGACAAAGGTCCTTTATTACGTTCTCTTTTCTGCCCGTTTGGCGGCTGATGCTAATAGTTGTTTGCCAAACCTGTATATTAGATTCTATTAATTTTGAGGCAAGTAATTTCATATTATTGGAGAATGTTTTTTACTGCAGGAAATGCTTTGTGACTATACGCCACTGGAAAGATAATTCTAAATTATCATGATATCATAGGAAATATTAGCGGGTGATAATTTTCATAATGCCCGGTAATTATTATTCATATATATTATACAGGAGTAAATCAAACTGTTGTTTTTTGTCTTAATTTCAAAACAACCTGTAGGAAAATTGAGGTGGATAATTTTATTTTTTTCTAAACATTTCGTTTTTTGATTCATTCCGTTATTTCATTTCTGCTGCTTTCTGCAATATTTTAAATGAAACGATGTTATTTCTAGAAAATTTATGTCAAGTTTTCAGTTAAAAAATTATCAACTTTGGCTAAGTACGTGATTTTTGTAACAGAATATTTGATAGTAACAATATTCTTACGTACTATTCACTGATGAATCCAGGGTTTGCTTAAGGTCGCCAGACCGTTGGTTTGTTGGTTGGTTGTTTGGTTGGTTAAAGGCGGAGGTCGGTTTAAAGGCACGAACTTCTATCACTGCAGCCTTTCGGCTTGATTGGCCCGATCTTGTTAAAAGATGTTTGTTCCTTCTATGAGGTCCAGTAACCTTCTACCAAGCTTGTCACATATGAGGTTGTCACCACGTTCTATGTTCCCGACGACCGTCGTCGTTGGACTTCCAAGATTGGAATGGCCCGCGTGTAGCCCGGATCACAGCCCAATCGAGCATCTTTGGGATCAACTTCAAAGGGCCGTTCCTCGTCGTCCTATACAATCACAAACCTTGCAAAACTTACGACTGGCGCTTACCGTAGACTATCTGGCTATCCCTCTAGAAAGGATAAAACCTTATTCATTCGATGCTACGAAGATTGCGAGCTGTCATTGCTGCGAGAGGAGGAAATGCACTATATAAAAATTGTTTTTATTAATTAACTTTATGATATATCTAGTGGTTGTTTTTCTTAATAACAATAGGCTTCAAATCAGCGTTTCATTAGAAATTTTGCAGCTCGCAGCAGAAATGAGTGAATCAAAAAACGAAATGTTTAGAATACATCAAAGATTACCAGAAACAGTATGTTACTAGAATTATCCACCACAATTTTCCTACAGGGTGTTTTGAAATTACGACACAAAGTAACAGTTTGATTTACTAACTAAATTATCCACCTCAATTTTCCTACAGGATGTTTTGAAATTACGACAAGAAGCAACAGTTTGATTTACTCCTGTGTAATATAGCCTAATCAAAAAATATTACTTTATAAAATAATTCAGGAAAAACACAATAAATGGATCTACAAACTAATAACAAAATCATGAAAATCGCATAAAAAATAAATAAGTTATAAAATATCAAACTTGACCAAAATTTCAAGTTGCCCGAATTTTGTGCCTGCTAGTATATTTATATTTTATATAGATTAAAAAATAAAGTACTGTATACACCACATGCGTTACTAGACTATAATGATGATTGGTACATAAATAACTCTTCTGTTTCCATAGGCGTAACTAGGGGGGGGGGGGGGACAGGTGGGACATGCCCACCCCAGATTGCTCTGGTGCCCTCCAAAGTATTTTCGAAGTTCGAAGCCATAAATACTTTTAACATACAGGGTGTTCATTTGAAAACTTCCCACCACGGATTTATCGAAAACCACTGATTAAAAGAAAAAACGCCGAGACACGTCAAAAGATTTGCCAAAGGGGACAACTTTTTAACCAAAAACTACTTCATCCCCTTTTACCCTCTGGCCCCCGGGGTCATCCCCTTAAAAATTTTAAATGACAAGGGGTAGCAAGTAATAGCTTGTTTGAAAGGTCTTTCAAAGTGCTTTATTTTGACGTTTGATTTTTTTAAATCGGTCGATTCGTTTTCGAGCAAATTAGAAATTTTTTTACCGCCTTCTTTTTATCAACACAGATATCATGGGCGAACTGTTTTTATTCTTGTACCTGTTTAGTTTTTTATAGTTGCTAAGGGAAAGAAACAATTTAATTTGCTGTCAGTTACCTTTGTGACAATCTTGGGATAGTGAAAATTAATTTATTGATTCAGATTTTACTTCCAAAATGGTTTACACACTAGCGGAAAGAGTGGAAATGATTCTAATTTATGGTGCCCAAAATCAATGTGCTCGGCAAACTGCCGTTACATTTAATGCAGACATCCGGAAAAGATATCTTCGCATAGGCATGTTTTGGACCTTGTTACTAAATTTACTCAAACTGGATCTGTTGCAAATAAAAAACGTAATCATCGTAGAGGTTTGGATGAAGCCGCTCAAGTTGAAGTCATTTTGCCATAAATCCTAATACTTCATTACGTAAAATTGTTGATGCGACTGGTATTTCATTAGGCTCTGTACACACAGTTACTAAATTACATAAATTTAATCCATTCAAAATGAAAATATTGCAAGAGTTAACCGAAGATGATTTCGATAGACGAGTTGAGTTTTGTGAACAAATGACTGCAGTGATTAATGATAATACCATTCATGTAAAGAATATCTGCTTCAGTGATGAATGCACATTTAATCTAAATGGATTTGTTAATAAGCATAACTGCAAGTATTGGAGCAATGAAAATCCTCATGCTTTTATAGAAGGGCATACTCAGTACCCCCAAAAAATTAATGTATAGGGTATTTTAGGAAACAAAGTGATTGGGCCATTGTTTATTAATAGGAATTTAAATGGAAGCATTTATTTAGATATGTTGGAAAATACCATCAATCCGCTTATCACTGAAACCATTGTAAACCAAATCGAAGACGATGGAAACCCTATACTTGATGAGGCTGAAATATATTTCCAGCAAGACGGCGCTCCTCCTCACTATGTTCTTCCGGTTCGGCAATGGCTAGACGACGAGTTTCCAGATAAATGGATAAGGAGAAGAGGGCCTATAGAATGGCCTGCTAGATCTCCTGACTTGACGCCATTAGACTTTTTTCTATGGGGCCATTTGAAAATTATTGTGTTCACTCCCCAACCTAACAGTTTGGATGAACTTCGTCAACGCATCACCGAAAGCTGCCATGATCTATCACAACATGTTTTTTAAAATGTCCGTCAGGAATTGAAAATCGCCTATATCATTGTTTGGCCAATAACGGGCAACATTTTGAACACTTATTGAAATAAAAAGTGATATTTTCGTGTGCTTTTTTTTCTATCTAAACAAATTAAGATAAATAAAGATTTTTCTAATTTTCTCGAAAACGAATCGACCGATTTAAAAAAATCAAACCGTCAAAATAAAGCACTTTGAAAGACCTTTCAAACAAGCTATTACTTGCTACCCCTTGTCATTTAAAATTTTTAAGGGGATGACCCCGGGGGCCAGAGGGTAAAAAGGAGGTGAAGTAGTTTTTGGTTAAAAAGTTGTCCCCTTTGGCAAATCTTTTGACGTGTCTCGGCGTTTTTTCTTTTAGTCGAAGGTTTTCGATAAATCAGTGGTGGGAAGTTTTCAAATGAAAACCCTGTATATATTTCATTAAAATCCTACTGGACTATGGGCCAGCCCCCCCCCCCCCCCCTACAAAATCATTCTAGTTACGTCAAAGTCTGTCTCACGTCTGTCCACCCTTCCCAGCTTATCATCGCAAAGCATTTCAGACGGTATATCAACTGAAATATAAAATTCAAATAAATTTATGTCAGTACGTTTGTTATTATATTTAAAACTGAATTTATTCCTATATATCTCAGATTCACTAACACTTTTGTAAATAATATTATTTAGTACTATTACCGATTTGCTCACATAAATCTCAACAGTCCCTCTCTGTAAATATTACTTCTCTAATATTGCCTATACATCCTATACATCTCAAACTTACCAAAAACTCTTACTACAAGTTCTGTAGCATACTATTGTAGTGCACGTAATAGTTGGCCTCTTTATGCTAACAGCTTGACGAGGAAATGGGCCCGGATAGAGTGGGGGTAACTTACCGCCCCAGGGAAGGAACGAACTGTCTTGGTTGTAGTAACAAACGCGGTTCTATGGTAAGTTTTTCTGCTATGATATTGGTATTTTTACCATAATTACCAACCTTTCTTATTATCGGTCGTAGATAGGTTCTTAGAGTTTTGAAATATACTACGCCAATTAATTATCGAATATTCAAAAATTCACGTCCTAATTGATAAGCTGTTATTTCGTTATTAATCATCCGATTTTAATGATTCTTGTTATAGCTGATAGAATATAGATTCTAGAGTTTATGGCAGAGTAGTTTACGTCCTGATATGTCTAATTGTACAGGGTAGTGCATAAAATGTCGATGCATGTAAATTCCTTAAAATTTAATGTGCTATATTGAATTAAATTCATTTTTTAAACTAAATCAACTGGCCCAAAAGAATCGTCACCTCACTAGAGGTAACAAGGAAAATTGCCTTTTCTTCTAAACACGTTATACAGTGCGGTTCTTTAATATCCCCCTCCTCCGCTAACATTTGACCCGCTAAATTTCCTAGGGGAAGGTAAACTACCTGTGACGTAAGAATGACAGTTCTAACTCTCAAAATAGCGGATGGGCGCCATCTAGGTAAAGGAAATTAAATAGGAACGGAGGTCTTGCGATAGCCAAAACAGCTGGCTGATAATCACTACTTTATGCCAAGTTGTAAAATCTAAACTAAAATACCAAAAGAAAAAATACTTAATATATATTTTTTTTTGAAAAAGTCGACATTTTGTTTTGCGTCCGAATAGGGATATAATATTCTGTGCTCGTAAAGTACCCGATAGGACCTTTAAAATGATGTATCGCAAGACCGCACTTCCTAATCATTTTTTATCAAGATGGCGCCAATCCGCCATTTTAAATTTGAACGCCATGAAATATGCTAGAAAATGTAGCTCTCTGATTCCTACTATACTGTGCCAAGTTGTATTTAGTTTTCTAAGGCGACAAATGAAATAAGGGATAATAAAAAATAATATCTATGCAAAATTTTGGAAACGCCGCCATTTGGTTTTTGGTGCGAATAGAGAAGTAATATTCTGGCATCGTAAAATACTCGATAATACTTTCAAAATGGTGTCGCGCCAGGCCCCTGTTCCTATTTAATTCTCCTAACCAAGATGGCGCCTATCCGTCATTTTGAGAGTTAGAACTGTCATTCTTACGTCAAAAGGGAATGTACCCCTCCCCTTTAGCCCACAGTCAAATATAGTAAAAAAAAGGTTAGCGGTTGAGAGGGGGGGGGGGCTGTACAGGGTGTCCCATTTTCGATACTTTTATAGGGTATCTCCATAATTGTCAGTGCTATCAAAAAAGTAATGTCGGTGTCATGTGCTCTTTTTGGGTCAAACTTAAAATGGTAAAATCAAAACTTGAAAATTTTCACTCGCTTAAGAGATACTGGGGAAAATAAAAAATTGACAATTTCAAAATTACCCTATATTTTCATAGTTAAAAGAGATACTGAAAAATGTTTTATACAGAAGATTCTTTATATTGATTGTTAAATAATCTGCCGTTTTCAGAATAAGTATACGGGGACCTAACTTCATTTTTTAAATGGAACACCCTGTATATTTTAATCTAAAAAGATACTGTTTTAAATTATCCTTTCAAATATATAACACACCATGGATGATATTGGTTTCCTAAGCGATTTATTTAAACTTTATTACTTTGAAACGAAATAAAAGATTAAGATTAAGGTAAAATATAACGGCAATCATCGCAAATGTTCGGAATATGTCCTTAAATGGTTACCGTCTTTCCGGATAGAGATCAAAATATACATTTTGCGCCATTTCTTCGTTTTTTCCACTTTCAATATGAGCTGATATCATATCAAATTTTTCAAGGTCATTTTCGCAAATTAATAATATTCATTTGTGAAAATGACCTATCAACATTTATCTTCTTCATCCCGTTATTTTTTACCTTAATCTGAATCTTTTATTTCGTTTCAAAGTAATAAAGTTTAAATAAATCGCCTAGGAAATCAATATCATCCATGGTGTGTTATATATTTGAGAGGAGAATTTAAAATGGTATATTTTTAGATTAAAATATACAGGTTGTTCCATTTAAAAAAAATTAGGTTAAGTCCGATAACTTTTTTACCTGACCCCGTATACTTACTCTGAAAACGGGACATTATTCAACAATCAATATAAATAACTTCTGTATAAAACATTTTTCTGTATCTGTTTTAAGTAAGAAAATATAGGGTAATTTTGAAATTGTCAATGTTTTGATTTTACCCCGTATCTCTTAAGCGAGCGAAAATTTTCAAATTTTTATTTTACCATTTTAAGTTTGACTTAAAAAGAGCACACACTTTACCAGCTACATTACTTTTTTGATAGCACGAACAATTACGGTGCTACCTACCCTATAAGAATATCGAAAATGGGACACCCATGTACATTAAAGAACCTCACTATATAACGTGTTTAGAAGAAATGGTAATTTTTTATGTACCTCTATGTGACATGGCGATTCTTTTGAGCCAGTATCTTACCGAAATATATCTCTAATTCGTTTAAAAAATAAATTCAATTTTTATGTAAGATATGTCAAATTTAAATCTACATGAATCTAGATTTTATGCATTACCCTGTACAATTAGATATATTAGCCTATAAAGTACTCTGCGCCAAACTTCAAAATCTGTATTCTATTAGTTAAAACTAAAATTATTAAAATCGGTTCATTATTAACGATATAATAGTTTATTAATTAGGACGTGAGTTTTTTAATATTCTATAATTTGAATCGCAATTTTTTGGAAACCACTACTAAAAAAATAATAAATTATGGTATTATAGGAAATAGTTATAAACGACCTTTGAAATGTCTCCCTTCTTAGTTAAGATTTTAAGGGTAGCATCTACCCAGGAAAATACATACTTTGTAAACATTTAAACACAAAAAAACATCCCTACAAATACAAAAAACGTTCGATTATAAAAAAATACGTATATCATTTACTGAAAATAGACTATTCAAATTATCCTGAATTCAAAGTTTCGCTGAAGTACATTATAACAAATATTATGCCCCCAAACTTATCTGGTACAGTATAATAGTGCATAATAGAAGAAGCTTATGCTCTGCTCTGTAGAGTGCATTTTTAATTATTGTTATACTTATTTTACACACACCGGTAGTTAAATACACAAATTGAATTAACATTGTTCATAGTACTCCATAAACATGACGGACGAAGCCAAGGACAACCATAATCAACAAATCGAAAGAGCAGAGATCGCCAATTTAGTCAGATCGAGGATGGAGAGCCTCAATTTGCCCACCATCGATTACAACGACGTCAGCGAGAAACGAAATAGTCTGTCGTACGTCATCATTAATCCCAGCTGTGATCTTAAACTTGAAGAAGGTGATATAATGTAAGTACAGAAAGCTTGGGAAAATATTAAGTTTCATTTGGTCCTAGTCAACATTCGGTATAAATTTGTCGGCAACGCCTTTTTTTTTGTTGGGGCATGCAAGGAGAATCTGCTTTCAGACACGATGCACCCGGAGTGCAAAGTAGTGTCGGGATGGCACAGTTTCTCTGATGGATAAACCTGTCCCTCTGAAGGAGAGACCTATCTCTGCGAGGGAGAGACGCCGGCCGACTAAACTCCTCGCCATGGTATAAGTAACAATAGGTAGGATATCTAACCGTCCCAATTTCGTCTGCCGTGCGCATGGAGAGTAAGTTTTAAATCTCTTATGGAAGTTTACATTGCTGTCATCTTTTTTAACTCTTTTTTGAATGTATTAAAACGTTTTAAGCATGTAATGATATATGAAATGAAAGAATAATATATGACGAGTATTTACGTATATTAATTTCATAGAAATATAACCCACAAATACCACTAAAAAAAGAAAAGATATTAGACAAATTCTTCGCGCCATTTAAGCCGGCGACGATAGCCGAAGCGTGTTGCCAGACTTTTACAATTGTAATAGATCCACTACTATTTAACATTCTTGTTGTGGGGCTCCCCATATGAAATTTATGTTCAATCTGAAGGTGGTCCCCCATCTAATAGGAAAGTAACGACCTTTTTTTCGTACTATTATTACTCTGACGCCGTTTTAATTAAAAGTTTTTACGTTTAGTGGTATGTGAAATGAAAGAATAATATCATGGTATTTAGGAATATTTATTTCATGAACATACAACAAAGATTAAAGCTAAAATACGACCTAATTATCTTTCCGCTTACACAACTGTATCCATTTTAATTGTTTGTTTTTATCTTTAGGAAAGCGGAAAAACCTTATATTTCTATTAAATGTCTTTGCCTGGTTATCCATATCACAACCGAACATAGCGCACCTCATTTTATGAAAATTCAGATATTTTTTTTAATAAACACAAGACTATAAGAAAACGTTCTGGTAAACTTACAAAATGTCCACCAAAAACTACGGCAACCATGCAGCAGTGTTGCCAGAAATCCGTGATCGAAAGAAATAGAGTGCCGGTTCGAAACCTAGGAATAGTAAAAAACGGTGTCAGAGTAAAAAGAGTACGAAAAAAAAGGGTCGTTACTTTCCTATTAGATGAAATTTATGTTCAATCTGGAGGTGGTCCCTCCAGATTGAACATAAATTTCATATGGGGGGGGGAGCCCCACAACAAGAATCTTAAATAGTAGTGGATCTATTACAATTGTAAAAGTCTGGCAACACTGTTTCAAAGCCAGCAGTGGTCGGCGAGCAGCTTTCGGCATGCTTCGGCTATCGTCGCCGGTATCATGGCCGGCCGGCCATATCTTAAATGGCGCGAAGAATTTGTCTAATATCTTTTCTTTTTTTAGTGGTATTTGTGGGTTATATTTCTATGAAATTAATATACGTAAATACTCGTCATATATTATTCTTTCATTTCATATATCATTACATGCTTAAAACGTTTTAATACATTCAAAAAAGAGTTAAAAAAGATGACAGCAATGTAAACTTCCATAAGAGATTTAAAACTTACTCGCCAAGCCACGTGATCATCTGCGTGCAATCATACCTATTGTACTTATACCATGACTCCTCGCGGTATTGAGTTAGTGCCGTCACTGCCGTCAGGCACTCATTCACGCATAAGGTTCCACGTCGTCATCTGACACGAAACGATTAAGAGTATTTATCAGTGGTCCGCATGGTCCGATTTGAGATTTCGACGCGGAACAGCATAATTGAACAATGAGCCATTCCAATACACGACGAGTCAGCGTGCTGGCCGGTTATATCGAGGGAGTAGAATACTTACTGGGGTTATGGGTTATACAGGTACCCTGGATGGATATTTTATTCCTGATAATTGTAAAGAGCGAAAATATATCCCATTTCTACTGTATCTGAGCAATTATTATGTTTAATGGGCTGCCTAACAATTCTTTGTTACATTTTAATGTTCAAATAACTAGGCAAACTCGGGTTTGTTCGGGTTTGTTCGTAATATACTATTTCGTTTTCGAACTCTACTACGAAGAGAGTCCGAAATATTATTAAGTAATCATTTCCATAGTTATTATTTATTATTCTGCAAATTTTTCTGGTTAAACCTGTCAGTCATACGAAATAGCCCGGAATTTTATCACCTCATCGTAATAATTTAAAATACACAATATTTGACAACCAACGTGTTATACAGAATTAACTCTTGTATATTATTATCTAAAAATTACTAACTTACTACTTATTATTTAGTTATTTAGTACGTCCCAGTCCATTCTCGGCTCAAAAGACATTCGAACGGCACAACAGTCGAAGAAAATCAAATATCAGTTTCTGCTCACAAAGCCTTCTGCAGCAACTAGGCAGTACCACACAACTCGGTAACAGAAGGGGTTCCGGACTTGGTCTAGCAAGTTACCAGTCTCCAAGACCACCACCTTTAGCAACGACCAAGTCGAATTCGTTATCGTTACCAGATAGTCCAACAGTTGCTACGTATCAGAGAGGACGATCTAATTCGTTGAGGGTTATCGATGATATTCTTTTACGAAGGCGAGTGCATTCTTTTTTTATACAGGGTGTTATGGAAATGACGTATTATATTTAAACCGGCAATTCCTGAGATAAAGACAAATTGAAGAAAAATACCCATAAGTGGCGCTTCCAATTCATTCAGCGGTAAAAGTGACCTGACATCAAACCAGAGAAACACCTGTGTGGCACTGCGATACATATAAGCAATCAAGGTGTTGTCATATGTACACCTATATGTACAACTCTTTATACAAAATAAAATAATTTAAACACTTTTCCATTCTGTAATACCTTTTTGTGCAATTAATTGAAGAACATTTACGACGGACTAGGTTTTAAACAACCCGAAAAAACATATGGAATAGTAATAGCCACGTACGTCACTAGGTTAAATGCCAATGACCTCTTGACGCCTTACATCGGCTGAGCGAAGTAGTTTCATATAGCGCCGCACGCTTGCGGTCTGTTAGTTGAAGACCAACCAGCGGCCGGATGAGTTGTGTCTCGTCGATCACCAACACACTCTCAGCATGTTTTTTCGGTTTACGCGTGTATCTTGCCCATCCATAAATAATCTTTGAATATTGCTTTTATTGTCGCGTTTCTTCTGGACGTCAAATTTCTTCGCGTGTAATAAAATCTAATAATTTGTAGTATAATCTGTTTTATTGTATTTTCAAAAGCTAACTATCGGTTCTGTTTCACTATCACTGTGTGTACATCAAGTGTTTCCAGGAGTGTTCCCATGAAAAAGAAGAAAAACTGATTGTGTTTGTAGTAGGTAGAAAATAATTTCTATAATTTTATATGGAATATCATATTAAGTTTGGCAACATTGCCATTGGCTCTGGGTGAAATATTGTACAGTAGCGCGGATTGATCTGTGAGTAAGAGGGTTTGTTACCCCACTTTTAAAATGGTCGATTTAAAAAAAATAAAATATGTAGCGCTTCTCTAGGACACCCAAGGAGTCACCCATTTAAATATAATACGTCATTTCCATAACACCCTGTATACATTTTACTGTTTATCTGCAGGAACGACGTCAATAATTACCTAAACGTATACAGAACCAGTACGAATTATTTTTGTTTCTTAGGTCCAATTCACTTAGACAAGGACTTCCAAACATCGGCAACCCTAGAAGAAAGAGCAGTCTAGAGGACATTGGTCTCTCCCATTTTTCAACCAATTTTCAAAATCCTATTAAGATAGCTCTTAACGATAGTATAGGACTGGAGGTAACCCCTCCCGAAGAAAACAGTCCTCCTATTATATCAAGTAATACTGCGTTAATAGTAAACCCGCCTTCGTTAGCTCCGATGCATCAGTCGTTCCACACAGGAAGTACGCTTAGTCTTCAGTCTTTAGGAGGAATGCCCAGCCTTGGTAAGGAATATTTAGTTTAATTCCAAATTTAATAGAATTTAATCTAGTTTCTGGATACATAAAATCTGGGCGTACGTAGATAAGCTAGGATATTTCAGGGCCAAATACCGTAACTTCTACATTTTATTTCTCATATGAAAATTAAAGGTGCGATCTGCATTTTAAGGATACCGACGCCTACCGTCGTGACGCCCAAAGTGAGCAGAATAACGAGAAGAAAAATGGGGAGAGAGAAGAATGGAGAGCGAAGAGTGGAGAGGAGTTCGTATCAACTAGAAGCAGTACATGAGGAGGAACCGTCCCCTACTCCTCGCCTCACTCCTCTTCTCGTGATCGGCGTCCTAAAAATGCAGATCTAACCTTAAATTTTCCCATAATAAATAACATGTAAAAGTGACGCTATTTGGCACTGAACTGTCCTAGTTGCTTATCTGCTGGTATAGCCTTTAAGTTAAAAGTTTGTATTAATTTCTTTTCTTCTTCCTAAAGGGCGTGGTAGAGTATTGCATATTTAGGTGATAGAAGTTCTGTAGTCAAAATAATAGCCCTAACAATCTTAAAAATAAACCACTTAATTATACTTAAATAAACAAATCAATTAGAACTGGTTAATCATAGCTATAAATGTTAAAACTTTTGAGACCAAAACATAGAAAATTTGCCCATGGATCAAAATTTAGGTTTATAAGTAAAAGTCCAGGGCAAAATATTTAAAAATAATCTAGTTTTTACGTAATTTAAAATTTTGAGATAAAAAGTCGATTTACGATAGAAATATAATTTTTCATTTGGGTCATTCGTTTACAAATCACTCACATTTCTTAACATTGATATTTTAGAATCGTCCAAAAAATTTTAAGATTTATATACATACAATTAGTTGACACGTATTTTAGGATTTTGCTGAAAAATGTTTATTTTCCAAAATATCCACACATGAATTTTCTCATACTTGAAATTCAACATCTCCAGTACTGATTGTATCAATGTAGGTCTTTTCCACAGGGCCAACACTCCATTCATAAATCTGTTGGAAAGTAAGGTTGTGTGAAATGTTATTGAAAATCAGTAATGGGTGGAAGAGAGACAAAACATGTTTGTCTCGATAATGGCAACAATGTTGAAGTCTGGTTAAATCCAATAACGTTTAAAATTTTATGGAGTGGCTTTTCGCGTTTTCTTGCAGCGGAGCTAGTCTGGGCAAAAAGCCCGACAAGGACGTATAATTTACTTTGAAATTCTTTACGTTTAACTATATTACCTATTCAAAAAGTGTAGTTTCGAATATTAGATATTTATAAAAAAGATAGAAATATTGATCCAGTTTTTATATACAGTGTGTCCAAGGATGGATTTAACTATTTATGCTTAGCATCAATGTTTTTGTTGTATTCATTATTGGATGATAATTCTCCAGATATAAAAGTGTATATTTCTAGCCAGATTGTCATATTTATCACTAAGGTATCTTGCAAAATGCCACAAAAAACGTTATAACGGAAAAAATTAATCTTGCTGAATTATTAGTGGAAGTAAACAAACTAAAATCCAGCGGGCAAGGTAGCGTTGTTATTGAGTGCAACAATGGTGAGTCACTGAAAAAATTGCAAGACCGAGCGACTGTGATACTTTCTGATAAATATACTATTGAAATACCAAAAAAAGTAAATCCAAAAGTTGTTATTGTTGGTGTTAATGCAAAATATACAGCGAATGAAGTCGAATTTACAGAGAGAGTAAAAAATCAGAGTTGCCTATCAGCATGTAATAAAAATGTGGAAATAAAAATTATCAGAAAGTATATTCCAAGAAACAAAAGATCTTTTAACGTGGTCCTGGAAGTCTCACCGGAGGTTTTTAAGTGCCTTATTAACAATGGAAAAATATTTATGGAATGGGATAGTTTCCCAGTTTATGAATTCATAAGTGTGCTCCGTTGCTATAAGTGTTGGAAGTATGGGCACAAAGCGATAAATTGTCAACAACCTAGTATTGTATGCCCACTATGTAGTGAAAATCACAAAGGAGAGGAATGTAAATCAACAGTAAAAGAATGCACAAACTGTAAGCACGCTCATGACATTCTGAATATAACAAATATTGATTATAAGCATAGTGTATTTGACAAAAACTGCATTTGTTACCAAAGAGCTCAAGAAAGAGCTAAAGCTAGAACTCAGTATATATAGCCATCAACAAACTTATCCAAGGCCGCCTCATTACATAGTGCATTGGTTCTACATATAAATGCTCAAGGACTGACATCGCACATCTTGGAAGTAAAACAGTTGCTGCAGGATAGAAACCCATCTATTGTTTGTGTAAGTGAAACACATATCACACCCGAAATAGATGTTAAAGAAGTAGACATACCTGGTTATCAGACAGTGATCTGCTACTCGAACAGCAGACACACGGGTGGCACACTTATATACATAAGAAATTTCCTGAATTTCACAGTGATCATTGATGAGGCAGTTGATTACAATTTTTGGATAATGGTTATAAAGGTACAGGTTGGAAAACAGCCGCTTATGGTGGGAGCTATTTATAGATCCCCAAATGCAAACTGTAGGGAATTCCTGAATTACTTGGAAGAAAAACTTAGTGATGAAATTATGCATCAGCAAAAAACAGTCTTCTTGGGAGATCTGAACATAGATCTAATAAATAAAAACAATGATGCTAAGAAATTAAGTCTAATTATACAAGCAGCGGGTTTTTCACAAATCGTCATAAAAGAAACAAGAACTACTAATTTGTCATCCACACTGATTGATCACATTATTACTAATGACTTTAATACCAAAGAAGTTCCAAGGGATTTTCCATCATTAAGCGACCACGAAATTATTGGTGTGAACTTTGAATTTGAGGATACTACCGATAAAGCCAGGTTTATGGTCACGAGAAAATTGAATGCTGAGGCAATTTACAGCATAATTCAAGAACTAATTGGAGCTGATTGGAATTATACCTCTACAGATGTAAATATGATTTACTTAGATTTTCTTGATATTATTCAAAAGGCAGTGGATAAAATAGCACCTAGACAAAAATACAATATAGTAACAAAATATCCATGGATTACAAAATTAGTGAAGCAGGCACAATGTAATAGAGATAGAGCGTACAACAAGTTTATACTGACTAAGAAGGAGGAAGATTGGAAAGACTATCAAACTAAACGTAATGTAGTTACTTCCTTATTGCGTACTGAAAAAACAAAGTATTATGATCATAACATAGATAAGTGCAAAGGAGATGGAAAAAAGATGTGGAGAACACTAAAAGATCTGGTGGGGAATAATAATAAACAAATAGTCTTCGAAGATATTGATTATGGAACTTATGATGGGCCAGTAGAGGAGAATTTTAATAATTTCTATGCGGACAGTATAGATGAAATTTCAAATAGCATAGAAAAGAAACATTGGAAGAGCAACATAGATGGAAATGATAAACATAAGTTTGCCAATTTTAAACCTGTAAGTTTCTCGGAACTTAAGAAAATTGTTTTTGGATTTAAAAATAAAAGTACCAATGATGAATCATTAAATATTAAGTTGGTTAAGGACCTCTTCGGTGTAGTAGGATATGCTCTTCTTTATTTAGTTAACACCTCGTTACAGACTGGGAGAATCCCCGATGAAATAAAAAACAGTGTTATAATTCCTATACCAAAAGTTACTGCACCTAAAAGTCCATCAGAATTCAGGCCAATTAATTTATTGCCCATGGTAGATAAGATCATTGAAACGATAGTCTGTCGACAACTAAGGAACTATTTTGAAACTAATCAGTTATTGTTTGTGGGGCAATCTGGATTTAGGAGTAACCATTCGTGCGAGTCGGCGCTGCAATATGTTTGTGCAACATGGCGAAAAGCTCTGAATGAGGAGAAAGTGGTGCTTAGTGTATTTGTTGACTTGCAGCGAGCGTTTGAAACAATCGATCGTGGAATTCTTATTAAAAAATTAAGACTATATGGTGTAGAAGGTAGTGCATTGCATTGGATTAATGATTTCTTAAGTGACAGGTATCAAATGACTAGAGTGGACGACAAACTATCAACTAAAAGGGAAAATAAAGTGGGTGTTCCGCAGGGAAGTGTGCTGGGTCCATTACTGTTTATTATTTATGTTAACGATATTCATATAGCTTTAAAAAACTCGTTTGTGAATTTATTTGCGGATGATACCCTTATTTGTGTATCAGGAAAAAACTTTAGGGATATAACTGATCTTTTGAATAGCGAACTTAAAATAATGTATCACTGGCTTTGCCAAAATAAATTAAAACTGAACACATCAAAGACAAAGTGTATGATAATAGGTTCAAAAGTAAATTGTAAGAAGTATGCCGAATTAGGATTAACCCTTAACATAAATGAGTCTGAAATTAGTTTAGTGTCGGAAATAAAATATTTGGGAGTCTTTTTGGATCCTCAGCTTGTTTTTACGAATCACGTTGATTACCTTTGTAAGAAATTAGGGAAAAAAATTGGTTTTTTCTGTCGCGTTTCGGATTGTTTGTCCCAGTGGGCCAAGACAATGGTTTATAATACAATCATCTTGCCTCACTTTAATTATTGTTGTTCTTTATTAATATCTTGTACTCAGGAAAATATACACAGGCTGCAGGTTCAGCAAAATAAGGTTATGCGAATTATTCTTAAATGCAACAGGTATATCCCGGTAAGAACTATGTTACAGAGGTTGAACTGGCTGTCTGTGGAACAGAACATTAGAAAGGCGAACTTGGTTTTAATATATAAAATTGAACATGAGTAGCTACCAATATATTTTAATGCTTTTCTTAAAAAAAGATCAAATTTTCATAGTTATGACATTCGCTCAGGGAAACATTATAACATTGAGTCAGTTAAAACCACATCTCTACAAAAATCGCTATTTTTCGAGGGAGTTCGTCTTTTTAATGACCTCCCTGAGGGCATTAAGGAGGCAAATGGGTTAAATGTTTTTAAAAGAAGATTGTTTCTTTATTTGAAGGATATGTAGAGTAGAGTAGGATTTATCATTTTTGTAACTGACATATAAACACTGTTTTGTAACTTGTATTTTTTAGTAATAACTAGCCAAGTGCTAAATAAAGATTATTATTATTATTATTATTATTATTATTATTAATTAAAAATTTGTAAATTTGACAATTATAACTGGTTTAAGGTTAATCCGCAATTGCTCTTAAAATAAATTTATTTCCTAATAATTTTACTATAAACTGTGATAAGGATGAGAAATTCTTTAAAAGAATATTATTATACTTAAAAGTATCAAATAAATCGTGAAATAATCCAACTGCACTCTGGTCATCTATCTTTAGTTTATTACCCGCTCACATGCATTGGGTGTGGCCAATTAGCAAGGAGGGAGAAACGGAAAGTTAGATCAAATAAATAAATAAATTATATAAAACCTGTCTTCACGTACTAGTTACACTGCAAACGTTGATTAAATATAGAAAAATAAAGATGTAAAATATTTTGACGGGACTGTTCCTTTCTTCAGTATTTTACTCCCATGTACATTACCTCCATAATTTTCTTTTGTGAAGTGTTTCTCAGAAATAATTGTTGTATCACCTGGACTATAATTATTCCTTCTAAGGGCATGTATCCAAATTTGCCGTAGGCTACGACCTTTTAGTATCCTAACGAAGTGGATAAACATTTGGTACATTCTTAAACAAAGCGAATTTTCATAGTGATGCAAACTCAAAATCAAATTTCTAAATATATTTACTAACCTGTGAAATTTTAATTTAACACCATTGCATCTTCTAGTGAAGCATTTTATGGCCGCACAAGACTCAACCATCTTGTAAATGCAAGATTTATATTAAGAAATAAACCAACTCGACTGATTTTGCCCGGACTAGCTCCACGGACCGGTCCATAACCTTTTTAATGTCAATGATTATATCAGAAATCATATCAATACAATCATATTAAAACATAACCATACTTACCGAAGAAAAGATAAATCCTTGCTTAAATGATCAACTCTTTTACAAACTATACATGAATGCACCATCATTGTTTATAATAAAGACGATTTTTCATCAATACTCACAAAAAAAAATAAAAACAACTAAAATATATAAACACTCCCTTAAAAGCAGTTAGCAGTGACCAGCAACACTGTATTGTTTACTATAATCCGATCCATTGATAAAGTTTGACTTTGTGCCGTAGAGCGTAGTAGCTGTAGCGTTGATGTTGCCAGAGTGCAGTCGGCTTATTTCAAACTTTTATGTATAATAATTTTTTTTTTAAATCTCTCAAGGCCTATGCAAAATTTATAGTAAAATTATTGGGAAATAAATTTATTTTAAAAGCAATTGCGGATTAACCTTAAACCAGTTGTAATTGTCAAATTAACAAATTTTTAATTGGGATATTGCAGATACCTTAGCGATAAATAGGACAATCTGGCTATGCTGCAAACATAACAGCAAGGTGGGGAGTGCACGTTTCCATTCCTTAGGTCAACTACAAAATAATATAAACAATTCTATCTGGAGTTTGTAAGATCTTTGGTCTTTTCTTATTTAATACTGTTATATTAGTTTCCGAAGTGTATTAAAAAAATTGTCATTGTGTACAAATGCATAATAATAATTTAATTGTTCAAATAGTTTTAATATACTTGCCCCCCGCCTTAAATTAATTTTAAAAAATAAAATTTATCTGCAAACCCGATTTTACGAAAAAGTGGAACCTCTATTACATCGGTAGTTATTAAATATTTTCGATGGTAAGTCATGCAGAGCGCGAGGAATGAATCAGCGCGACGGGTCGAGTGTCTACAATCGAGCTCGGTGCAGTGTAGATCATTAATATTTCCACCCTTTGCGTCCTTCGAAAGCGTAGTTTTGTCACGCTTCGACGCGTCGCGCGCTCGTGGCTTGTGATCGAAAATATTTGAAAACTACCGATCTAATAAAGGTTCCATTTTTTCGTAAAATGCATATAGAAGATAAAGAACAATACGGTATATAGCTATTAAATTTCTATCATGCGAAGATTGGAGTAAATCCAGCAAATTATCAAAAATTCATGTGTGAATATTTCGGAGAATTAAATTATTTTCGACAAAATCCTGACATATGTGTCAACTAATTGTATGTATACAAGTTGTAAAAAAAATTTCGGACGATTCTAAAATTTCTAGCTTAAAAAGAGTGGTTTGTAAAAGGATAACCTATTTATGCAAAAAATTTAAATAAAAGTATCAAATTTTAAATCTAATCATTCTAATACAAAGTTGAATATTATATTGTAAAAAAAAATTTGAGATTAAGAAAAATAAACATTTTGGAATCAAAACTTTCAAAAGTTCCAGTGAATCAGCCATACTACGCAAGAAGTTCACTCAGCCTGCAGTCTTTGAGAGGTCCACCAAGTATTGGTAAGAAAGTTTGAGTTTGACACTTAAAAGTCCTTAGTCGATATTTTGATGTAAGAACATGAAATTCTTGAAAAAAGTTGAAATGTAAGGTTGTAATTTTCAAATTTTATCATTCCATTCCATTCCAGCCTAACTAACGACCTAACAGTTACACACACATATATATTATTTTCTAAAATTAATAAGAAATTACGGCATGTGTACTTTTAAGTCGTATAATCATCATAAGGACTTGAAATAGGTATGCCAAAACTTTAAGCATGTCAAAATGTATTCTTAAATAGTTTTAAACGGGATCCTGTACATTATTATACATCACCAGGTTTAATTGAGACGATATGTTACAAATAACCTAAGTTAAATTCAAATTAATAACATACTTTTTAAACAACGTCCGATGGATCTATTATAGCATTAAGTTATAATACATATTTCTGATACTTCAACATATGCGTTAAGATGCCTCTCAATGTTGCAAGGAACGTGTGCGTATAAAATCAACTCGTAAACAGTGTATTTCGCTAGTTCGCAATAACACTACGAACTATTGACGAACGGGGCGAATCGAGCTTCGCGAATAACGAATTGCCAGTTATCCGCAAAATAATATCACATAAACACCCACCAAATTTTATTTCTGTAATTTAAACAATAAAAAAGTTATAGGGGTGAACGTTCCTCCTAAAACACCCGGTAGATAGGTACACAATAGCACAAACAACATGAAGAAATATCGTTTACTGTCGGATTTTATGTTTGCTTACAATTGACATAAAATATACATTATAAGACAACATGTTCCTAACTCAAATATTGACTTTTTGATAACAGTTGCTAACCGACTTCAAAAGAGAAGTAGGTTTTCAATTCAAAGGATAAGTGTGTTTTATATGTTTACACCGATCACTCCAGAATGGCTGCACCGATTTAAATAATTGTTTTTCACTTGTACATAGTATACGATCACGATGGGAAGACCGTTAATATAAGGCTGTAATATTATACCGGGTGGTGCGTCCGAACAGGATACATGGGAGTTCCCATGTAAATTGCGGGGTGGTCAAATATTCGCTCGCGTATTTTAAAGAAAACTTTTACTAAGACTTAATGAGAATAAAAAGTCCATCAAATTTGAACTTTTTTCCACATATCGTTTTTACGATATTAAGGAAATTATGTCTTCAAACTAGCTTAAATCTGGAGTACGATTCTGTATGAAGGTTAAAATGAAAATACCAGTAATCACTTTTATAATCAGGTTTACACTTGTCAATATTTGACAGCGTTTTTCGTTTTTCTCGAATAATTTTCCAGTTGAATATTTCTAATCGCCATGAGCTATTCGGTTGAAGATAAAGTTGCAATAATTAAATGGTACAACGGCAGAAATAGTTGTCAAGAGATATCGGACTTGTTCTCAGTATATTTTCCTAACGGATCTATTCCGGGCAGATCAACAAGAAGAAAAATAATTTAAAAATTTGAATCTGAAGGTACCTTTGCTAAATAAAAACTCAATTTCAGCAGTTTGCGATAAAGTTTCGCCATACCAACTGTCCAATGTAAGAAGGGAGTTTTATAATCGTTTAGGATATTGTTTGGCGGCTAACGGAGGGTTGTTTGAGCATTGCTTTCAGTTATATCAAAAGTAATGGAGAAAGCTATTGACCAAGATCTTCTAAAGTACCTGGAAGGCTTCAACATTATCAGCGATCATCAATATGGTTTTCGGAAGTTCAGATTAACTTTAGATCTTCTAGCCTATGTCACCCATCTTTGGAACAACGCAATCGAACATCATGGGGAGTCTCGAGCTGTTGCACTGGATATTTCTCAAGCCTTTGATCGTGTGTAGCATGAGGGACTTTTAAGTAAACTGCGATCCTATGGTATGTCCAGTCGATTCTGTGCATGGACGTCTAGCTTTCTTAAGGACCGCTCTCTGCAAGTGGCGATTGACGGACTTCTCTCAGGGACCTTCACCATCAATGCCGGTGTTCATCCAAGGTCCATATTGTCTCCCACTCTCATCTTACTCTACAATAACGACCTTCTAGTGGAAACGAAAAATCCGATATTTAGTTTTGCTGACGATTTGAATGCACAAAAATCACGGCTCAACAAAGACCGGGAAGAAATTTTGAATTGGGGTGACGGTAACAAAGTGGAATTCAACGTTAAAAAAATTCAGGAAGCAGTTTTATCTAAAAGAATTGCATTGCAGAACCGGATATAATCATGGACGGACACGCAATCCCACTGGCTTCATCTATTAATTTGCTGGGCGTCAATCTGGAAGGAAATATGTCTTGGCATAACCACGTTGTGGCAATCGCCACAGGTTCTCAGGAACTTGGTGTACTCTTCCGAATCAGAAAGTTGTACACACCTCAACAACTTTTGACACTATACCAAGCCCAGATTCGACCATCACTAGAGTACTGCTCTCATGTCTGGAGCTCTGCACCCAAACATACTCTTCGGCTATTGGATTCCATCGAAAGGAGGGTCATTCGTCTGATTGAAGACCACGAGCTGACGAGGAACCTCGACAGCCTAGAATATCGAAGACAGGTTGGGGATTTGACTCTCTTTTACCGATATTTTCATGGAAAGTGCTTGGCTGACCTTGCTCTCTTAATTCCGCCCAGAGCGGGGAATAGCAGAAATACACGACGAACCACTGCCGCCCATCCATATGTGGTTAAGCTTAGTAGTTCTCGAACTTCATTATTTAAGAATTCTTTCATCTGGATGACTTCATCCTTATGGAACGACCTTCCCGAGGTAGTTTTTCCCAACGCCTCCAACGATTCAAAACCAACGTGAATCGCTTTTTGCGCACACGCACCACTCCCAGAGTGCCCTATTTCCTATAGTGCTTATGTTTGATCATAAAAAAAAACCAAAAGAAATCTTCTTAAGCATTAATCAAAAGATTTCCGACCACTGTAAATATTATATTACATTTTTGGTTGTTTATTGTGTAGTGTAAAATGTTGATATTTTTTTACTGGCAGGTTATTACAGTTATTGAATAAGTAATTTTATTCAAAACCGGTCCCGAACCTTAACATTGACATAAAATGACTATGACAAACTTTTAATCATTTATTTGCTGTTGTTTTTTTCAGAAATATATAAGGTCCGTATGTCCTAGTTTATAATTTTTAAAATACATTTTGTTCAATAACTCCTAAATTACTAGGAAAATATACTTTAAATTGAACAAGGGCATTATTCTTATTGTAGTCTTTAAAAAGTTTAAGTAGATTTTTGAGCTAAAATAAATAAGGGAGCGAATATTTGACCACCTCGCAATCTACATGGGAAATTCTTTGTGTCCTGATTAGGAAGCGATCTGAAAAATGCTTTACAACAAATTAAAGAATGAAATAACATTATTTTAAGAATATACAGTGTCATCATTAAAGTTGGAACCCTACGGGAAAAAATGTATTGTTCGATTTAGGTAAAATTTGACTTCACCATAAATTTTTGTCTCAATAAAGAAAAAATTACGTAATTAAATGGGACCATGCGGACTGTAAAATTTGATAAAATTTAAAATTTTCTCCACAAAATATCGAAAATGTCATTTATTGATTTTATGTCCACATATCGAATTTTAATCATGATAATTTTTGTATTCTATCTATTTTTATTAAAAACGGTCGACTCTGCCCATCGTGATTATAAATAACGGCGCTATTAGTTTAATATGGTCATTTTTTTCAACATATTTGTTATTTAGGAAACAAGATCTCCTCTTCGTTGGTTAAATCTTTAAAGTTATTAGGAGTGTGCTGTACAGATGGCAACATTTTTAAATTGAAATTTAATTTTTTGAGGAATATTAACATTTTTGTAGAATTATTGGTACAGTACGTTTCACGAAATTTGGATACGACTTAATGATTTTCTGGGTCGGTCCCATTGT
The DNA here is from genome assembly GCA_963991005.1 of Barypeithes pellucidus. Lineage (NCBI taxonomy): Eukaryota > Metazoa > Arthropoda > Insecta > Coleoptera > Curculionidae > Barypeithes > Barypeithes pellucidus. Next base: position 51,253,207 of record OZ022562.1, on the reverse strand, counting down.
ATCGACAAGAGCTTGGCAATAAACAAGTGAAGTATGAAGGGACGGACTAAGGAAAACAAGTAATGATATGATTATATTAATGTAATCAAATGAAATAACATTTTTTTTAAATATTACTAGTCATATTTATTTACATTTATAATGTCATTCTATAGATGGTTCTGTTTCGCTATCGCTATCCTCATCAAACTTAATTATAATTGGATTAATTATACGGTCCAGACTAATATACGAATTTTCTACAGTTATTACGTGACGGACTGAATTTTTCCAACTACCTGGGGGAATATCATTAAAGCATATATATTAATTCTACAACACTAGAACTTAAAGTCGGAGAAATATTTTCAGACCTAACCAGTGATTTTAACTTGTGCCCCGTATGCTCTATGGGGTTAAAAATGCAATAATAGGGTGGGAGCTGTAGCACCGTATGTCCAATTTCTTCTGCCAATGTGTCACAAACATATACTTTTTTTATACAAAATGTCTTTAAAATTCGCCGCCATATAGTTCTGAATCTCCAATTTTGTATTATTTGAGCTTGGAGCTTTCTGTAATTGGCGACTGTGATAGCTCGCATTGTCCATTACTATCACGCTATTCTGAGGAATGTTTGGTAGAAGACAATTCTTGAACCATTCCTCAAAAACTAACAAATTTTACCACAAAAAGATATTTAAATATAAATTAAGCAACCTAACCTACCTGATGTGCCTATATTTAATTATAATTATTACAATCCGGTCCTTTCCACATAATAATAACAAACGGTCATAAATAATGGGATGGCCCCAGGTACTTTTACTGCAGTCATTAAGTTATATCCATTTTTCGTGAAACAATCTTTATAAGGAATGAATTTAGAAGATAAGTATTGTATAAATAAATAGATTTACGGCTTCTTTTTTTAATGAAAATACACTTAGCAGCAAAAATAACGCACAACCAAAAATTATGCTCAATTTCAAACTTGATTTTCTCGTGAACCGATAAATCGATTTCGCTAATTTTTCTTTTGAACTGTACATTTCTTCTTTGTTCATTTGCACTGTGACAGAATTTTTTATTCAGATTTCAATTTTAGGCTTATACAGGGTGCATAAATGAGAATAGCTTTTTACGTTAAATTTGAGACACCCTGTAGGGAGCAACATCAACGGGTGTATGATGAAATCATACTGCAGCCTCATGTTTTCTAAACATTTTGTTACTTTAATTTCTCTGATATCTGTAATATCAAAGAAAATACTCAGTTTTATGCCAGGACATGTTATGCACAGTGCAACATACGTGAAACAACTTTATTTAATGGAGGCTCTGTGATGTTTTGAGCTGAAATTTCCTTAACAGCACGGACGGATATCGTACCTTCACTTGGGGGTTCTTTAAATAGCGAGAGGTATATCAGTGACATTTTGTCTGAGCTCCGTATATTGGGAATAATTTTTTACTAATGCTCCATAACACAAGACCTCATGTTGCGCGCATCGTCAATGAATATTTACATGCATGTAAGTAAATATTCGCACTGAGTCAGCATCAACTCTCTTCTGCCAACTTGCAAGATGTCCACATAATGGTTACCGATATTTGGAATGGGCTTGATCAAAATAAATATCCAATTTAATATCGAGTATGCCGAGACAATGTGAAGCAGTCATTAGAAGCAGAGGTGGGAGCACGAGCTATTAATGTACTTTCTTTGCTATTTAATGTTCATTATTGTTAGTTTTATTCTTAGTTTAATGTTGTCAAAATGTTATTTTAATTTTAAAAAACATGTTCTGGTATAAAACTGTGTATTTTCTTTGATATTACAGATATCAGAGAAATTAAAGGAACAAAACGTTTAGAGAACATGAGGCTACAGTATTATTTCATCATACACTCGTTGTTGCTGTCAATGCTCCCTACAGGGTGTCTCAAATTTGACGTAAAAAAACAATTCCCATTATTGCACCCTGTATAAGCCTAAAACTTAAATCTAAATAAAACATTCTATCACAGTGCTCTTACCGAAGAATAAACCTACAGTTTAAAAGAAAAATTAGCGAAATCGATTTATCGGTTGGCGAGAAAATCAAGTTTGAAATCGAGCATAATTTTTGGATGTGCGTTACTGTTGCTGCTAAGTGTAGATGTGGGCCAAAAATAGATAGGAAACAAAAAATATCATAACTAATTCAAATTCGGCATGCGGATATAAAATTACAATACACATGACTTTTCCAAATGAATTTTTAAGAAATTCGAATAATAAATGCCATTTTTCTACATTTTCTGGAGAAAATGTCAAATTTGACTGTTAAAAAAACCCTTAATTAAGTCATTTTTGCTCTTTATTGTAGCAAAAACTTATGGTAAATTTCAATGTTAGCTAAATTGAATACATTTACTCTTTTTCCCCATACGGTTCCAACTTTAAGGGTAACACTGCAGGTATTCGCTTTAATAATACTTAACACTTAACTCACTAATTTCTAATGCTACTCTTCTGAGGTCTCTTAAATAACTTGACAAGTTCGCCGACGGCATAAAAGAGCTCAATGTAAAAACAAGCGTCAAGTAAACATTAAACACCTATTGTTATTCGGAAAATATTTATAAATCTTAATATTATTAGTGGTTAATAAGTCCATTTTTGTATAAGTAATTACTATTTTTTAAGCCTATCGACTTATTATCTCAAGATATCGAATTATTTAAAACTTTGAGCACTCCAGTTAAAATTTTACATTATTTCTTAAAATTATAATCTCTTATTGTTGTGGTCGTATTTTTATTATAGTTTCATTGCAATTCTTGGGGATTTACGAGCTACAAAATTTACGAGTTACAAAATTTTAAAAATACTTGATTTGTTTGTCACTAGTGTCTGTCTTGTTCGTTTGGATTGAAATAGTTGTAAGGTTTTGAGTTTGTTTTTCATTAAACTTCAACTGGCACAGTATGTTTTTCGTGTTGAAATCATCCTGACTGAAAAATCGATTTAATAGTATACGGAAACCGTAAGAGATACGAAGTCGGTCAAATGGAGGTAAAGTTGCGCATTTACGTGCCTAATAATATGCCGTTTAGAAAGTTTTAAAATTCCGAGTACTTCCGGAGATATCCGGAAAAAACCGAAATTCTGAAAAATCGTTTTATTGTTTTCCTGGGTTTTTTTGTGATCGAATTCTAAAGTAAATTGCACTTTTGCATTGCCACTTTTTCCGCTCTATCTAACAGCGTTAATTGTTTTGTAATCCGACGAGTCGTCTTCGAAAGGCCCTTATCAACTTTGTTTTTTTAAATACGGTCCTGTTCTCCTGATATTGGAATTTGAGAGATTTTTTTTCTCCCGAATGCAACGATGTATGACACATTGTGGTTTAATGACGTTTCGAGGGTTTTTTGAATAACATCAGGAAATTTTGGGATACGGTCCTGTATTGTTCCTAATTTTATAAATAATATCTCATAAGTAAGCTCTAAATTTTTTACTTATGTTGGACTAGTTCAATAAATAACAAATAATTTAATAATAAACCACAAATAAGTGAACAAAAATCATACCAAAACAGTAATAAAACGAACAACGAAAAAAGTAAGGAACTAAATAATCAGGTGTTCAAAATGATTTCCGATATTCTCTAAGCAAAAATAACATCTTCTAACTACCACATAACAGTTTTTTGAGATAAAATAAAACATGCGATAGAATATCAAATTTTTCAACATTTGTAAAGTTTTGTTCCATATTTTCTGGAAAATAGAAAACCTCTTAAAACGCTTTCAAATGATCACAATGGGAATGTCAAGTGAAACAAATTACGTCACCATCTTAATTTTTTTGTTTCAAACGCCTTTTTACTTTTCTTTAAATCCCGAATCAACAGAAGTTTGAAATAATGTTTCTGTATTTTGTTCACTTGTTTGTGGTTTATTATTAAATTATTTGTTATTTATTGAACTAGTCCAACATAAGTAAAAATTTAGAGCTTACTTAAGAGATATTATTTATAAAATTAGGAGAAATACAGGACCGTATACCAAAATTTCCTGATGTTGTTCAAAAAACCCTCGAAACGTCATTAAACCACAATGTGTCATACATCGTTGTATGCGGGAGAAAAAAAGCTCTGAAATTCCAATATAAGAAAAACAGGACCGTATTTAAAAAAATAAAGTTGATAATGGCCCTTCGAAGACAACTCGTCAGATTACAAAACAATTAACGCTGTTAGATAGAGAAGAAAAAATGGCAATATAAAAGTGCAATTTACTTTAGATTTCGATCTCAAAAAAACCCAGAAAAACAATAAAACCATTTTTCAGAATTTCTTTTTTTTTTCCGGATATCTCCGGAACTACTCGGAATTTTAAAACTTTCTAAACGGCATATATTAGGCACGTAAATGCGCAACTTTACCTCCATTTAACCGACGTCGTATCTCTTACGGTTTCCGAGATCCCTGTACTGGCCCTCCTTCTCTTGGACACGTTGTATATATATAATATACCAAGAGTGGTAAGAAGCCTATATCGAAGTTCGAAGCTTCGCTTCGCTCGTATCGTAACTTTCCACATCGCGTGTAATAGGCTTACCGCTCGAGTTGTGTACTATACTTTTTCGACGACTCCATATTTGCTTTTATGTTAAATTATCGAAATATGCTAATGAAACATTTTCTGAGTCGGTGTTCACATGATTATCAGTACCACCAGTAAATATATTTTTGACATACTTTTTTATACCGCTCCCCGGATTTTTCTAGTAATAAATTATTTGCTACGGAAACAGCTTGTAATGTAATTTCTCGTGGCGTTTCCTCAATCAGAATATCGTAGTCACTCATACTTTACTAATATACCCAAAAATAAAATTAATTATTATTGATTCAATTGTATAATCATGAAACTCTATTTATTTAATCAAAAAAATTCTTATAAAAATGTTAATCGGTGGCTGTATTTATTTTTTAATGTTTTACATTCTCTTTCAATTAGTTCTCAGAACAAACCCCCCTGCATTTGCCCTTATTTTTAAAAGGTATATTTTTTAATTGCACTTGTAATATTATACACGGTGATCATAACTGATATAAAATTACAATACAAATAACTTTTTCACATGAATTTTTTTAAGTTCGATTAATAAATGCCATTTTACGACATTTTGTGTAGAAAATGTAAAATTTAATTGCGGGGGGGGGGGGGGGGTGACCCCCACACCGCAATACATGTACATCTCCTTCGAAATCATTCGCAATCACAAATCACACGGAATTCTTCTCGCAATCCCGCAATCCTTCCCACAATCCGGCAATCGTTCTCGCAATCCCGCAATCCTATCCCCAATTGTTCGAATTCGCCTGTAGTGGGAGTAATCGCGACTGTCGCGCCTGCACTAGACACTAGTATTTGTTTGCGCGGCAACCTTTTTGGTTCTATCAGCGTAATTTGTGAAGAAGTAAAGTCTGTTGACGCTTGGTTTCGGAATTGGCGCTTAATTCCTAATCCACTAAAATCTCGATACATTCATACATACAGTGATGGGCTAAAATATGGAACAAATTCATTTAAAAATCAGGTTTTATTTTTTTGTAAAAACGATCGGACACGTCGATTATAATTTTTTCTTCCGGATTTTTTGCCTCAAAAAGAAATTATACTGGGTGTGTCAAAAAGTAGATGTTGTAAAATTTTTTTGTATTTTAAATAGAACCACCCTATTTTTACTTATCACATAAATTCTACGTCAAATTCTGAGCATAATTCATGTAGCATACTCTATCCTTATCTCTAACGGTTTTAGAGAAAAATTACATCTTAAAAAAGAAATTTCTTTAAAAAAAGGTACATGTACCTACTTAAAGGTAAACAGGTAAATTTAAATTAATTACTATAGCAAGTCATGTGTCAATCAAAAAGAATTTTAAGTATAATTTTGAAAAAACGGTGATCATGGTGCATTTAAATGAAACTCAAAGAATCGAAATTTTAATTTTAATTGGATGTGGAGACAAAACAAGAAGTCAAGAAGAAGTTTGTAACTTGTTTAGCGCTAAGTATCCAGAACGACGGATTACAAGATCTACAGTGAGTAAAATTGAGAAAAAATTCAGGGAAACAGGGAATGTAAAGGATCGTCTACGGCTAGGTCGTCCAAAAATTAGTGAAAACACAAAATTGAACATTTTGTTAGAAATTGAAGATAATCCCCATAGTGCATCCACTGAAGTAGCCCTTAATAATGATGTTAGCCGACGATCTGATTTGCGGGTATTGAAACAAGAAAAGTACCATCCGTATAAAATTAGGTTGCTGCATGAGCTAAACGAAGATGATCCCGACCGCCGACTACAGTTTTGTGAAACTATGATGGAAATTTGAAACTTAAATCTATTTTTCCATCGCAGCGTACTTTTTAGCGATGAAGCCACGTTTTGTTTGAATGGTTCGGTAAACAGACAAAATTTTCGGTATTGGAGTACAAATAATCCCCGTTGGATGAGAGAACAGCATACGCAATACTCACAAAAAGTAAATGTTTGGGCAGGGATATTAAATGATAGAATTATTGGACCTTTTTTCTTCGATAGAAATCTTACAGGAGACCGGTATTTACAATTTCTTCAAAATGAATTAATTCCCACACTAGCAGCGGATTTTCCAAATCTGAATCAGCCTAATCTACCAGAAGCGTCTATTTGGTTTCAGCAGGATGGTGCTCCGCGTCATTTTGCTCGACAAGTACGAGAGTATTTGAATACTATTTTTCCCGAACGATGGATAGGTAGAAGAGGACCCATAGAATGGCCTGCAAGATCTCCCGATCTTACACCAATGGATTTCTTTCTTTGGGGTTATTTGAAATCAAAAGTGTATAAGGATAAACCACAAAATTTGGAAGACTTAAAATTTAAAATTAGATATGAAATTAGGCAAATTAATGAAAATACTGTAAATAATGTTTTAGAAGGGTTTTTAAGTAGATTGGCATATTGTCAAGAAGTTAATGGTTTGCATTTTCAACACTTAATAAAATAATTTTTCAAAATTATACCTACATCTACTTTTTGACACACCCAGTATAATTTCTTTTTGAGGCAAAAAATCCAGAAGAAAAAAATATAATCGACGTGTCCGAGCGTTTTTACAAAAAATTAATACCTGATTTTTAAATGAATTTGTTCCATATTTTAGCCCATCACTGTACATACATTCACCATTAAATCTAAGACAGTTCGCCACTCTACTACGAAATCATTAATACATTTAATCATCATTTTTAGTAGGTACCAATAATAAATAATGAGTTATTTATCTTGAATAATCCTTATCCTAGTTACATTTAGGGAAAATGGGTATTTCTTAAATAATGATCGTTGCTCAATACAAGAAGAGTCCTTAAAGTCTTAGAATTCATAAGAAAGCTGAAACTAATTATATACAATTCCTTGACTATCTTAATAAGATAAATTATTTCGGGTTTGTTCGAATTTTGTTGAATCGTTTAACCTAAAAATCATAGCTCAAAAAAAGAGATGCGTGAATATTTGATTGATTGATTAATATTTGAATTGTATTAAATTTCTCAAGCTTAGAAGTCTCTAAACTATATTTAGAATTTCCGATTCCGAAAAACGGAACGTCTAATTTTGAAACTAATCTATGTTGTAGAAAATAAAAATCGGCTATGAAGTGTTTTTTTTTCAAGTGCCCCGAAAGTGCCTCTTTTCATGCATGTTCACTTCACCGAAAGTGGCGTTTTCCAAGAGAGCGGGCGGGAAAGTATCGAGTCACCATGTGCTCATAAATAAATAAAACCAGAATTGTCGATGCGGGATTTGAACCCGCGACCCACAGATCGCCAGGCGGATACACTACCCACCGAGCCATACTACAAGCGATAATAAATAGCGGATTATATATAAATTAAATTGGCAGTTAATTTTTCAAAGATGTTTTAGAAAAATTTCTGAAGAATTTCTTTATTTATATGACCTCAAAGACTCGGGGCACTTGTAAAAAAATAAATGAAACCAGAGAGGCCGAGTGCGGGATTTGAACCCGCGACTCTCAGATCACAAGGCGTACGCTATACCACTAGGCCACCGATCCTATTTGTCAAAAATAATAAATAGATATTTACATTCTCCATGCGCGAGTGTTTTCATGTCATGTAGACAGGAAAACTGTCTGAAGAATTTCTTTATTTATTTGGCATCAAAGCTTCGGAGCACTTGTAAAAAAAATACGGTACATATCTCGGGCCGTCGGAGGCTTTTCCGGACTCGTCCGTAAAAGCCTCTTTTCAGCCCTTGATACGTAATGTACTATTATTTACAACCATTCATGTAATAATGACATTTCATCTATCTTTGAAAGGTGGAAAGACGTTTTTTTACTTTTACTTTCCACTCGGGTGGAAAGTAAATTATTTTTTTGTAATTTAAAAAAAATCGATTTCTCAAAAATAATATACGAACGCACTTCCTAAAAAAAGGTAATAGCTTTGCGTATTTAGATATGTCTACTTTTTCCCTATAATTGATAGAGTGGTCCTCAGCATTGAATATTGTGACCAAATCGTTGATATTTTTGTTGTCGTGGCATTTTCACTGAAATAAGATAGTAGCGCCGACGCAGAACCAGGATTTTGAACTTTGTTTCCCGTACACCATTCTTTGAAACAGTTATATGCCTTGTCATATCTCGTTCGGCTTTTAGTTGGCAAAAGATCTTCTTCTACTATGTTTGCTGCTTCTCGAATTTCTGGTGAAGTAGCAGCAAAATCAAATTCGTCATCTCATTTGCAATTGCATTTTTTGTTGTTAAAATAATATATTGTTTAGTGACATGGAAACCATATTCAAAAAACGATGTGTGCCATCTTGATGTGTAGTATTTCCTACGTTATTTTACCACCTACGATTATTTGAAATTTCTATCTAATTTTTCAATGAAAAAGTCAAAATGACATTTATCTTTTATTAATAATTTTATTTCAAAATAATAAGAAGTGGATGTTAGATATGGTTGTAAATAAATAGTTACAAACCTCGGTGAAAAGTTTCATTACTGTCTCGAGATTTAGTTAACTACCGACTCTCTCGACAGGAATTCTTCCGCTTCGCGCCTCGGGTAACTACCGACTCTCTCGACAGGAATGAAACACTTTCCACCTCGGTACGTAATATACCTACTATTTTTCTCCCCAAGTCAATAATTTAATAACAAGAAATTAAGAACCAAAACTGAATTTTTCGTTTTTTTTCGGATATTTCTGCAGATATTCGCAATACTTAAAATTTACTTTAACCAAATAATTAAGCCCTAAAATACACAACTTCGTTGTTGTTACAAATGAGTTGAATTGGGACCTTCATCCAGTTTTTAAGTCAAATAAAACCTCGAAAAAAAAATTCGCATTCATTTTCGAAACCTTATCGCAATCACAAGCAATCATAGGATTTCGACAATACATGTACATTATTCAGGACAGTTAACAAAAACCGCACAATACAACGATGGTAAAGGATGAATTTGTTACATCCTGTATACTATTCGATTTTTCCTACTATATTTATTCATCAGTATTATAAAACTATATAATATATAACCATTCTTATTTACAGGTGTAAATATGCCAACTTACTGTGAGCCTTGTCCTTCAGTCTCCCAGGCAGCGCTACCCACAACATCGAGCGATCCACAACAATTGCAAGGGACCATAGTATGATATAACCTCATGTGGGGGAAAAGAGGGGGCAGCTTGAGAAAGAGATGGCTGTAGACTCAGTTCCTTCACACCATTGTGTATACAGTTATAATACAATTTGTAATGTAGAAACAGTCTGTAGAGCTGGAGTCAAGAAGCAAATATAAGTTACATATCTTCCCGGCGACTTGCGTGAGGATCTCGACCTCTGATGACCCTAAACTGACACTGCACTAATTTTTACAATTGCGCCATATGGCACAGTATCTCATGGCATCACCCGCCGTTTCGGTGTCACGTTTCCTGAAAGAAACATGACAGATGATATGAAGCACTCGTTCAATATTTTTCAGCGGTGTATCCAGTCAGATAAATAGTAAATCGCGACCACGACCTTCAAAACGAATCTAAAAATTATGAAATCTTAGCTCAACCATAGGCAACCCACAATACGTGTGCATTGTGTATCATGAGTTGTCTAAATATTAAATATGGGAAAAGCCAGCAGTGTTATGGAAACATGACTCTATATAAGCGGAACAGATAGCTAATGCAAGCCGGAAGCGCATAAAATAAATGGAACGTCTCAAGTAATTTTTTGAAATTATAATTTAAATAATAAAGATTAGTCTGCCTTTTTCGTGCATTTCGTGAAGAATTTTATGTTTCTTAAGTTCATAATTTGTTTGTTGGTTTATAAACTTTCACCAAAAATGTATTTACAGTTTCAGTATGACTCTGTACTATAGGTTATGTTTCGGTGCATTCGCAACCTTCCGTACAGTTTATTTTTGTGCAATTCCCAACCCAATTTGAATAATGTGATTATGAAATACCGTCATGATACAATGTATCATGAAACTTATCCATGATACAATAACAATTGTATCATGAAACATGTCGTATCGTGTACACCCACCGAGAGTGTGTCATAAAAGTGTCATTGTATCATATGAGACAACAACGCTATTTCAACACTTGTGACACCCAGGCAGGTATGAATACAATAGTGCCATTCAACACAGTACTGTCCACGCCTACTATATTGTTTGAATTATCCAAACAAAGACAGATGAAAGAGTTTTGAAATTGGAACAGGCTTACTCAACAGTTAAATTTTGTAAATGGCATCAAACGTAGATAAATGTAGGAACGGACATAGCAGTCATTGGATAGGAGTACTTTCTTCGGGTACTTACTAGCGTAGCCTAAAAAGTCCACCTCATAGTCTAAACGCTCATTAAGTACCTCTCTTATTGTAATGTCGCTAAAACTGTGAGACCAATTCTCGGTCCTGGCGTAAGGAAAACTCTTATCATTGATCAAATATTTTTGCGATTATATCAGGATCCTATAGATCATTAACTGATATTTTTTAGATTTCTTTTGGTCCCTTATTTAAAATTATAAAAATAACTACACTATACGATGGGGCACATGGCGTATACTTTACCTACGATCACATTTATTGAAACTAAATAGCTACTTTCAGCAATATTTTTGATTAATTGTTGTTATTGTAGTTTTAATAACGTGACGTTTGGGAAAAGTTAGTGCGTTTATCCCTCCGCCTACGACTCTCTTGTTATTCTTTAAACTCAAGTGTCATATTGAATGAAGAGCGCTGCTAGGCAATATGTACATTTGTTAAAAATAAACAAGGAAGCCTAGGATTAGAATGCGATTTACTAAAAACCGTGAGTAAAATTTGTTATTTTCTACATTTACATCTATGACTTTTTTGCTTCCTGGCTCTAGATCTAAGAGTTATTTAGAGAGAAATGTTAAAATTACACTATAACTTCTCATCACTAAATTTATCAAATACATCCGTAGCTACACGTCAATCACAAATGACGTGACTGTATTTTCTTTCAACTTTTCGATCAAGAACATATTGATTTCGAGTGAATATGCACTTAATTTTTTGCAAAAATTGGAAAATTCGTTCACAATATGAACTTAATTCAATTTAATATTTGTTTCCCTTCAATCTCCTGTTATTTTGAGAGGTACTTATGTAATCATTCTTCTCTCTCTAAATTATTATGGTTTGTTGAAAATTCTTTATAGAAAATAAGACAAAGCCTTAGAGTTCAATTTTCTTATCCTGCTCAATTTTTTTTAATGCACACTTTCATTTTTATGTAAACCTCACAATCTCACATACGTTCAAACAATATAATTCAGGTTCGAGTTTGAATAGAAACTGCACATGTTTCTAAGGTAAAAACCAACATTAAGACTAAAAATGCCATATTGTAAATAAATCTACTAACGGTACGAAGCTTACCTAAATAAATGGCATCGTGAAGTTGGTATGTTTTCGTCACTAAAACTTTAACTTACTAATTTTATGATGCCAGGGATCTTCGATATCACAGTCGGTTTGGGGATTTCATTAGGTAAGATTTCTACCATGATTAACTTCTCACTTTATTAACAAATTGTTCTTCTGCTCGTGACTGCTGAGGTTGAGGGTTTTTACCTCCGAAATATCTACAGTTTTCATTTTGACCTGCATTATGTCTTCACTGGAGTTTGATGATGAGATTCACTTTTCCATTTATATTTATATTTTATTTATATAAACTGCCTATTACTCAATAACTTAAAAGACAAGAAAAGAACTTGCTTGATATGTTTAAAATAATCAAAATTAGTACCATATAAATTTTATTAATATTTAACCTAAATGCACATTGCATATTAGTTTTAATTTGCATTTAAAAACAATCGCACAACTCAATGTAGGTATATTTTATTTTGAAGATAAAATATTAGGTCCCGAAATAATATTTATACCGGGTGTTTCTGGAGGAACGCTCACCCCTATAATTTCTTTATTGTTAAAATACAGAAATAAAATTTGGTGGGATCGTATGTGATATTATTTCACTTCATTTTGTCACTTTTGGTTTAACCGGAAATTACTTCAGCTTTAGATTTTTAAATGGAACACCCAGTATATTTTTGGCTATATCGATTCAGAACATTATTCCAAATTCAACGACACCCCATATAGTCACTTTTGAATTGTCCAAGATAAGGGGGGCCAGTACAAGGATCTCGGAAACCGTAAGAGATACGAAGTCGGTTAAATGGAGGTAAAGTTGCGCATTTACGTGCCTAATAATATGCCGTTTAGAAAGTTTTAAAATTCCGAGTAGTTCCGGTGATAACCGGATAAAACCAAAATTCTGAAAAATCGTTTTATTGTTTTCCTGGACTTTTTGAGATCGAATTCTAAAGTAAATTGCACTTTTGCATTGCCACTTTTTCCGCTCTATCTAATAGCGTTAAATGTTTTGTAATCGGACGAGTCGTCTTCGAAGGGCCATTTTCAATTTTCTTTTTTAAATACGGTCCTGTTTTTCTGATATTGAAATTTGAGAGCTTTTTTTCTCCCGAATGCAACGATATATGACACATTGTGGTTTAATGACGTTTCGAGGGTTTTTTGAACAACATCAGGAAATTTTGGGATACGGTCATGTATTTCTCCTAAATTTATAAATAATATCTCATAAGTAAGGTCTAAATTTTTTACTTATGTTGGACTAGTTCAATAAATAACAAATAATTTAATAATAAACCAAAAATAAGTGAACAAAAATCATTCCAAAACAGTAATAAAATGAACAACGAAAAAAGTAAGGAACTACATAATCAGGTGTTCAAAATGAATTCCGTTATTCTCTAAGCATAAATAGCATCTTCTAACTGCCATATAACAGTTTTTTTTAGATAAAATAAAACATGCGATAGAATATGAAACTTTTCAGCATTTGTAAATTTATGTTCCATATTTTCTGGAAAATAGAAAACCTCTTAAAACGCTATCAAACGATCACAATGGGAATGTCAAGAGATAAAAAATTTAATTTATTTACTTTAGAATTCGATCTCAAAAAAACCCAGGAAAACAATAAAACGATTTTTCAGAATTTCGTTTTTTTTTCGGATATCTCCGGAACTACTCGGAATTTAAAACTTTCTAAACGGCATATTATTAGGCACGTAAATGCGCAACTTTACCTCTTACTTTCTATACTATCTTGGACACGTTGTATACCTCAAAAACTGAAATTTTGAAGATAGAACAACTTGTCTTATAGCAGGGCATAATACATAGACGATGGAAAGTAATGAAAATGGAAGCCGGAAATAATGTTTAGGTCTGTTTTTTTTATTTCAAACCCCAGAGGGTATGAAGGTTTCGGTCAAGATATTTAAATAAATAAGGTTGAACTGTTGTAAACCAATATCATTGGGTAGGTAGGTATATTTTATATTTTTTCTGAAAACATTTAAGTTAAAAATATTTGTCAAAAATTACTTTTTGGCAAAAAATATTTCAATAGATAGATCTAATTTTGGTTGGTGCAGGCAGCTTGGGTGTGATATCCGTTATTGAAGCACGTTGATATCAGAAATAAATTGTGGGAAAACAAAAATTAGTAGTAAATTCGGCAGGCCGAATGTGCCTCACTCTATCGTGGTTCAACCCTCCCCACTTATCTTCTATAACTTATAAAATATTGAGTTAATTTATAAACAAGAATTTATTTTATATTTGGTTGCGATTTATTCTGAACAAAAACTGACTTTGAAAGTTCAAAAATAAATCTTATTTGTTCACTTGTTCACCCAGTGGCGGCTTGTGGGTGAAGATATATGGGAAGAGCCAAATATCACGACAGTGGCCGAAACCTCCACCTGGATGAACCCTCCACCCTCCACCCTCTCCCCTTACTCTTCATTTGTGTTAAAAAAATCAACCATTTTCAAGATAATCAAATTCGTAATATCCATTAAAAGCATACGTAATGAATTATTATCCAATAGCTATTAAAAATATATTTTCCATTCAATAAAAAGAGACAGAAATATTTGCTTTACGCAGCGTCCTCCATCTGCTGTCATCGCTTAAGGTCACTGCCTAAGAGTTGTGCGATAGTTTTTTATTCATTGATTTGTAAGACTATTTTTTAACGTTTATGTCATAATCATAGTTTAACAGAAATATATTATTTCCATATAAACAATAGATTGTAAAAAGTAATGTAAATATTGCTGAGCTAATATTCTTAAATTTCTGTAAGGACTGTAACTGAGCCTGTCTTCTAATCGCATAGACTAACGGCGAGCTCAGCTTTTGGACCTAGGATATATACAGGGTGTGAAAAATTCGTCCCTCGCAATTGGAATTTCAGAGATACGAAGTCGGTTAAATTGGGGCAAAGTTGGGTAACTATGAACCCAATAATATGCCGCTAAAAAATAAATACAGGGGCTAGCAATATATTTGGAAAAATCTACAATTTTGTGTTTCGGTTTAATTTTTTTCCTGACTTTGTTCGAAGAGATATCCAAAAATAAGTTTCACTTATGAAAGATTTCAATTATGAAACATAATAAATAACATAATTCTCTACGTTCAACGTTATACGACACTTACAGGTTTTCCGAGGTTTTTTTTCTTTTCCAAGTTCACTAAAAAACCACAAGTACGTTCTGAATTTGGTTTGGAAGAATTATTGCTATTTCTGTCCCTAATTATTATTAATACATACTACTACTAATTTTTTTTTTAAATTTAAAGCTAATAGTTTTATCAAATTTCTACTTAGTGTAAGTATCTTATTACACTGCCAACGTTTATACATGAATACAAATCCTCGAAAAATACTGTTAACCACTGTTATCACACTCGTGCTAACATAAATAATGACGCAACTATTCCAGTTAATTTTAATAACATTAAACTAACGACCATTGTCTATTAGGACCTAAAATTTACAATGATTCCTTTAAATTTAAAAAAAACATAAAAAGATTTAAACGAGAATTTGAAAATTTGAAATTGTATTTAATTAAAAAGAAAATTATTCATGCATACCTAGCAGGAAATTGTAAAAATAAAGAATAATTAAATAAGGAAGAATCCGGTACGTACAAGTAAACATGTTACTTAGGTACCACAACACACATATTTTGTATATTATACAGGGTGTCCGTTAATTAATGGTACATGAAAAAACCACAGACTCTTTACGTAAAAATATTAGGATTTAATTATATTTAACTATATCCGAGAGTTGAGATACAGGGTGTTAAGGTTAAAACTTAATTTTTGTTCCTCTCTAATAACTTTGCAGGAAACCTACGTTTTTTTACAAAATTTGTCAATTATGGTTTTTTAGGACAAGAAATTGATTTTTTTATTAAATTTCAATGTACAATGAAGGGGGCGCTGTCTTCGGCATTATTTGCACATTTAGTAGGTCATAACTTTTTGTGCCTCAGTGTACTTAAGTTTTGAAAAAAAATAATACTTTTCTCATTTTTATTACGTAAAAAAGATCGTCAGAGTTACCGTTTCGCAGATATTTTCATTTAAATTGTTTAGTGCCCAATTATTATTAATTTGCAAACAATTTTTTTTTAAAGTAAAATAAAATTTAGAGATGCAGTTGCTATGGAACAGAAAATGTTTTATTTTTGAGTTTATCGTAAGTTTGTGTTTTCATTGCTGTTGGTTTCTTTCGACACGAGATTTTCTAGGGTCAAAGTTAATTTAATTGAAGTAAGTTAAAGAACAATCTAATTGTTATTTATTATTTATTAATCCCAATTATCATTACTAAAATATTAATTATCATGTAAATGTGAATTGGTAACAACTAACAAAATTTTATTTGCTTGCCTAAGTTAACGTACTCAACAATTTAAATGCAAATATCTCCGAAAAGGTAACTCTGGGCGACCTAAAATTAGTATCCCTTTTTTATGTAATAAATGTGAGAAAAGTATTATTTTTATTAAAAACTGAGGCACTGAGACACAAAAAAGTTATGACCTTATGAATGTGCGAAAAATCCCGCACACAGCGCTCCCTAAATTGTACATCAAAATTTCACAAAGAAATCAATTTCTCATCCTAGAAAAACCATAATTGCCAAGTTTTGTAAAAAAACGTTGGTTTCCTGCAAAGATATTAGAGAAAAACAGAAATGAAGATTTACCTTTAACGCCCTGTATCTCAGTTAATATCAACTTTCGGATATAGGTAAGTATAATTAAATCCTAATATTTTTACGTAAGGAGTCTGTGGTTTTTCCATATACCATTAATTAGCGCACATCCTGTATAACTAAGAAATCTTACAATTTTATGAATCCATAATTTCTGAATTAAGTTAATTATTATTATTATCTAAAACTAATTTATTTTTATGAATACAAATAAAATTTGATTTCTAAAGCCAGCACTCGTTTGAAAATTTTTAAAAGGCATTGAGTTTTACAGTTTCGATTTAAACCGAATATTGTGAAATGAAAGTAAATTACACGGGGTATTTTAATGAAGATGGTCAATTTAAGGAACAAAATGTCGAAAAACCAGTAAGCGCTGAACCTAGATTTAGTTCCTCTTTCATCATTTAAATAAAAGAATCCGTAATTCAAAAAATTACGTTGACGATAGTGACCCAAAGACGAAACTTCGCATTAAAGATCTGATGATGCCATCTTGTGGAGAGTAAAAAGTAGCAATGATTATTTCAAATACTTTGGAAGCCCCAGTATTTGTTTTTGATTCTCTTGCGGCATATCAATGGGCCCATAATTACGCAACTTTGCCCCAATTTAACCGACTTCGTATCTCTTACCGTTTCCGAAATCCCAACGGTGTTGGATGAATTTGTTACACCCTGTGTATGTTTGACTCTAAATATCGTTTGATAGTATTCAGGATATTCCTTAATGACATTCTAATATTTTAGAGTGTGATTACTTTGGTCATTTTTTCAAGAAAAACGCATACGAATACAGGGTGATTGGCCTATTAGATATGAACAACGGATCACTTTAGAAATTCGGTAGCATATAAATGGACATAAGTTCTCATTAAAAAATATTTTCAGCCATGCAGCGCTGCCACTTCTACTAGAAAGTATGAGCAAATTTGATAATTTAAATGAAACATCTCGCGTATTACTTTTTTTTAGAAACCCTTCCAATTTCTTAATAACTTTCCTTTAAATTTTCGTACACCTATCTGATATCGTTCTCGAGATAATAATCAATTTAACTTTTTTCTTTTGGAAAACATGTCAATCAAGAAGGGGTGATATTTTTGAACTCTGTCAAATTAGCGCACTGAAATTTAGTTGAGAGTCAGGTAGAGGCCTTTCACTCTCTATCTTATTTTTTTTAAGAGTTTTAATAATTTTGTAAAAAGTCAAAAAAAAATTGCATATCGCCTTGATATGCTATAACTTAGATTTGGTTAAAAATAACCTTAATTCAAAAACTGTTCAATATAGGTATAGCAATATTACACATTTTAGGACCATAGATAAAATACAGGGTGTTTCATTTAAAAAACTCTTCATCCAAACAATCAAAACAATTGTATGTCAAATACCCGTTACTATTATAACTAATATTTCGAAAGAGAGTGAAAGGCCTCTTGGAACTATCTGACTCCCAATCAAATTTCAGTGCGTTAATTTGACAAAGATCAAAAATATCAGCTCTTTTGAATGATATATTTTCCAAAAAAAAAGTGAAATTAATTATTATCTCGAAAACGATAACAGATAGAAAAGTTATTAAAAGCCGTATAGAGTCTGCAAGTTTTGTCTCTTGCGCACTAAATCGTTCTCGATCAGCTGGCATTGCCGGCGCAATACGAGAATGGATTACGTATTACAGTCGGCAATTCTATTCTTCTAATCACACGGATTCATGCGCAGTACACCGTTCTCGATCAGATGTCTCGCATTGCCAGAAATAGGGCAGGCGCCATTTTAATTTCCATTTCCAGTGCAAGTATGGATAAAGATGGATTATTCTGTTATTTTTAATTGTTTATTAGTTGGTCGAAGCAGCTATGCATACATGAACAGCTAATGGCTATTTAAACTAACTGTTACTTAAATAGGGTGACCACCTTTTACTTGTTCTTAACCCTGAGACTTTGAGTGCGCGCGCGCGGGTGTGTGTGTGTGTGTGTGTGTGTGTGTGTGTGTGTGTGTGTGTGTGTGTGTGTGTGTGTGTGTGTGTGTGTGTGTGTGTGTGTGTGTAATTATTAAAAATCAATATAAATAAACAATTTAATAATAAACAATTATTTAATTAGTTAACAAAAAGTAATTACTTCAAAATATGTACATTCATTTTTTAATTATTTTCAGATATCCGATTATTCTAATTATTATTTAAAATGTCCCCAAAAGAAGGTTTCAACAATCGAATGTATATACCCTGATAGCCAAATGCCTCTAATGTTGCTCATATATTGCCGAGAACATAATCTTGTGTTTTTGGCAAAACCATAGCTTCACACTTCGGCCATTGAGAGCTGATATTGGGTCACAAAGATTGCGTGTCGGTGCGCGATTCAGCTAAGAGATGGCGGCAAACACAGATTTTTTTTCGGGGCGCATTCAAAATCGGTGAAGCAATTTTTTAAATTATTTATCATATTTTTATACATCGAAATTGTAACCCGGAGAAATTACTGTAAAACCCGGAGACCGGAGATTACAGGTTCAAACCCTGATACTCCGGGTCAAACCCGGAGAGGTGGTCACCCTATACTTAAATTAATAGTGCACATTCTTTATTAAGCATATGTACTGCTAATTCGTCGCAACATTTTTGACCTGTTTTTTGTAAGTAGCAGTAGCTGCTTTAACTGGTAATCAAACAGAAACAGGTTTGTCCATTTCTAGTTCTGGGGGTATTTTACGGATGTCGACAGTACAAACTGTTGTTCAGACTGTTTGCAATGCACCAGCTGTTCTAGAATGGTTTAGTGCGCATGAGTAAGTGCAATTATAAGTGCCATTCACGCGCAAGAGAATAATTGCCGACTCTAATACGGCTTTAAGAGGCACGCAATTTCCAAATTAATCCGTTGACTAGTTCTTCATAAACTACTAATAGACCATTCACCATCAATCACCCTGTATTAGCACGTCAGTAAGGAACACCATATATAAGCGATTTTTAAAATAAAATTTTATAAAATTAATTTAACTTGTCCAGAAAAAAATGTTGGCGAAAAAATTAAGATTAACTTCTCGAACGTGTATGCAGCTGCGTTACCAACTTACTATAAATAAGAATTTTCTTTGTTATTTAATTGTGTATATATTATTGTGAAAAACCAGAGTTGAGCGGTCTATTATTATTAGAACTCCATATTTTCTTATTTTTGGATTGGTTAGTTCTGAAATCGTTGCAAAGATACTTACACGGCCATTATGAATTCATTGATAGCTATGCTATGCTTACAAGACAGTTAAAGGCGCCATCAAAGTTCGCATAAGTCGAAAATGTCTAATTTGAGGCTTCTATAAACTATAATTACCTAAAACCATCGACATTAAGCAATTAATGGACCCGGTATTTCTATCTGCTTTGTACACGTCGATGTGACGCCTTTTATTACGAAAATAAACACACAAACTGTTTTCATTGTAACAGCTGATCGGTTTGATATGTATTGGTTAGGAAAAACAAACAATCGACGGACGTGACTCACAAGCCTATATTTTTGTCCAGTTTACTCAGTAGTTTGCGAACTTGGCACAGTCTTAACATAATAAGAATTATTATTTTTTCCACAAACAATACTTAAATTTAACACCCAAACACTGAAAAATAAAAAATAATTTTATTTAACAATAATGACAAATATATCTCTGTCAAACGTGAAAGAAGGTATGAAAGACGGCCGTTCCATTAAGAGCTTTATACAGGGTGTCCGCTAATTAATGGTCCATGAAAAACCCATAGACTCCTTACGTAAAAATATTAGGATTTAATTATACTTATCTATATCCGCAAGTTGATATTAACTGAGATACAGGGTGTTAAAGTTAAAACTTCATTTTTGTTCTTCTCTAATAACTTTGCGAGAAACTAACGGTTTTTTTTTTGCAAAATTTGGCAATTATGGTTTTTTCGGACGAGAAATTGATTCTTTTGTGAAAATTTAATGTACAATGGCTTGCACATATATTAGGTCATAACTTGTTGTGTCTCAGTGTATTTAAGTTTTTAATGAAAATAATACTTTTCTCATATTTATTACGTAAAAAAGGCATACTAGTTTAGATCGCCCAGAGTTACCGTTTCGGAGATATTTGCATTTAAAGTGTTTAGTGGCTCAGCAAGCAAATAATATTTGGGTATCATTTAACTGGTTAGCAAAATATTCTTATTTTTGCAAACAGAAAAATGTAATCGGTCAGCCAAAATGGCTAGCTGGTCAGCAACTTATGGACAGCTACACCTTTTGTAGCCGATTTCCGTCTGTAATCGACAAGAGAAAACACAAGAAAGCTACATAAATTGAGAGTGCCCTGGGACATCTGAAGTAAATTGCTTCTAGACATGTTTGTTTCTACTGACCAATTGTAAACTCTTGCTGACCAAGTAATCATTTCGCAGCTCGACTGTTAATAACGGCAAACCATTTAATTACTTCTCATAATATTTTGTTACTTCTTACCAATCAACTTTTACATGATAATTAATGTTCTAGTAATGGTAATTGGGAATAACAAATACCAATTGGATTATTCTATAACTTACTTTAATTAAAATAACTTTTTAGAAAATATCGTGTCGAAAGAAAACAACAGCAATGAAAACAAACGTATACTAAGTGATTAGTAGAGGGAGAGTGGGGTAAAATGATCCCTCTAAGGAAAAAACAGTTTGAAATAGAAATGTACATGTTTTTTTTAATTTCATTCACATTGGGCTTTACGAGACTTATTTCTGGAAACAAAACACGAATATTTCTATTATTTATGATTTATTTACGTATTGAAAAAAGACAAAAAAAAAATTCAAACGGACCATTTTACCCCAGCCGACGGGGTAAAATGATCCCTTCCTACCTAAAACAACTTATAAGTATTGTATTGACAAGAAAAAATAGGAAATAGTATGTAGATATTATGTTTTTAAAACTTAATGTTCCTCCTTATGCCGGCTATGTGAAAATTGAAGCACAAATCACAAATATATTCCTCTTCATCTTCGTCTTCGTCTACTCCGGCGCACTGGTCGTGGTCCCATTTGAAGCACTTGGTGCATCGGATCCATCCTTCACCTCCTACTGACTTAGAAAATTCCTCACAACAGTACAGACAGTTCGCATTGCTCTCTCCTTCCGATTCGGAAAAACTAGAATTTTTTTTTTAATTTTTCGTTTCGTGTTTTTTTGTTTTAGCGTCTTTTTAACAGCAAACATAGCTGCCTTTTTTATTTCCTTCCCCTCTTCTTTTGCTTCTTTTTTCTTAATGTCCACTGCAAGAGCATCTTTGTATGGCGTACTGGTTAAGATTGAACTTCCACAAGACTTTCTTTGTGTTGTGTTCCGTTTGCCTTGGATCTTGGGAAGAGGTTGGCATTCTTGTGGTGTAACAGAGAAGGATGAATTTATTTCTTCATTTCGTCTTGAACTGGATCCAGGTTTAGGATTCTCAAATGGATTCTTTGACTCACTAGGATCATTTTCTGCTTCATGGGTTACGTCTATTGATAAATTGGCTTCGTTGCATGAACTAGATCCTAGAGCTGTAATGCCCATATCAGCTTCATTTGGTGGCTCGTTGGTAACTGCTAAGAAATCGACATCTGAAAAAACTTCTGGATGAAAGGGAAATATTCCAGTTTTACGAAAACCATTTATTCCATTTGTTGGTATACATGCCTTTAAGTAGCCTTCACAAAATATTTGGCTTATTTGAAAAACTGTCACCGTTCTACCAGGATGGTGGTTTAACCATTTTTCTAGTGCCTGGTCTAAATAAACACTAAGTGGACCCATAACAGCCACGTCCAAAGGCTGAAGTTTATGAGTGCAATGTGGCGGTAGGCACAAGATGGTTACAAAGTTAGCTCTAGCACTTAAAATTACATCAAGATTTCTCGTATGAGATAAATGACCATCGAGTATAAGCAATGCAGGGTCATCCTTACTTGGCTTAACAAAATATACAAAATGGTCAAACCACTGTTTAAAAACTTCGATTCGCATCCACCCACTTTCATTACATGCAAAAATATTGTCAGGGGAGCTTCGTCCGTGAGTTCAGCCTTCATTCGCTTCCTACTAAAAATAAACATTGGGGGGACAAAACTTCGTGCAGCTGATACACAAACTACCGCTGTTGTTGAAACTCCTCGTTCTGCTGATGTTACCCTCTACCCTCGCAACTTGCTTAGAACCTCTTTTTGCCAATATTTTTGAATTTCGCCCAGGAACAGTAGAAATCGAAGTTTCGTCTACGTTAAAAATTCGGTGAGGAGCATAATTATTATTTGTAAAAATCTCTTTTAATAGGTTGAAAGCTTTGTCACAACAGGTTTGTTGAAGGCGCTTGCTCTAGCTGATGAGGTTGCTTCAGGACACCTTAGGGAAATATCCGGATGTCTTTTTCTAAACCCGTACAGCCAATCTTTACCAGCAGCTTTATCGTCGTAGGAGAACTTATGTGGAATATTGTTCCTCTCAGCAAGTTGGTATGCTAATTGTCGCAAATCACGAGAAAGATATGTTTAACCAGCTCCTGCTCTTGTTCTGGCGAAAACACGGTGGGACAACTTCCAAGGGACTTTGTCTCTTGCTTTGCTACCTTATTTGTATCCATAGCACGCCGTTTTAGCGACATTCTTGGAACATTAAAAATACGAGCAGCAGTTTTCACAGGCATTCCTCTGTTAACTTCTTCTGAGGCACAAAATTTCATAAAAAAAATCAATTTTTCGTCCTAAAAAAGTTATAACCACATTTTGTAAAAAGTCGTTAGTTTCTCGCAAAGTTATTAGAGAAAAACAAAAATCCCTGTATCTCAGTTAATATCAACTTTCGAATATAGGTAAGTATAATTAAATCCTAATATTTTTACGTAAGGAGTCTGTGGGTTTTCCATGTACCATTAATAAGCGGACATCCTGTAGAAAGTACGCTTCGAACGCTCGAAGGCGACGTAATGTCTTTACCTAATTAACAGAAAACGATAAAGAAAACGAATTTTCAAAGCTCCCTGATTGTTTTTCTGGGAAGTTGTTCACAACCTATCTAAGAATGTGAATTGTTTATTCATCAAAGACCTGGATTTAATATCCATGCCTAAAACAATCGTCTGATATGTTCACTTTCAAAGCTAACCGACTCAAAACATGTAGAAAATAAGTCGTAGTTATAAACGTTGCTTTCAAGTAATCTAGAATAACATTTTATAGATAGAATATTTTAGTGATATAAAAATTTTACTTACAGACGTAAAGTTTCATAGGTTTATACTATAGACTGAACAAAAAGCATTAGTCAAGTGATTGAAATGGATAGTTCTAGTGCTAGTAAGTGGCTTCTAGTCTAGTTTGATAGTATAGTGAACCGTCCAAGATTATCCCGTTTTCGTATGTACATACCTACATACTTTTTAGATGGGAAATATTCAAATTTTGTATTAAAATGCTTAAATATTTAAGTTTGAAAAAACTTGTCGAGTTCTGAGTTTTTGATTCATTTTATGTTCTTTTAACGTGATCTACATCTATTTTATTTCAAAACGGAAAGATAAATTAGAAGCACCGTTGCTATTTTTCTAAATTTAATTTCAAAAAGCTTTCAGTACTTTCTTTACGAACGGGAAATTTTAGCTCACTAGGCTCTTTTGCCCGAAATTATAAAACTTGTATTTTTCAGGAACATATCCCGTATTAGTTTCATTTTCTTTTTACATATAATGAAAATGTGTTAAATAATCGAAAACCAAGGTAACAATTTATTATTTAAACATTTTTGTTGTATTTAATAGTTATTTTCGTATCTAGGGTGCGAAATACTACTTTGGCGATCGAGAACGAAAAATTTTTGACTTTCAAAAATAACTGTGTAACCATATTTTTTCAATTTAAACATTGTTTACCGTTTTGAAAAAATAAAATTCTTTTTCGAAAAATTCGACCATATTTCGAAGCTAAATTTAAAATTTTAACAAATTTTATCCAATAGTTTTCCTGTAGTTTGTCACACTTTTTTACCTTAATGAAGGTCACTGATAAGTGGTCTTAATTCGAAAAGAGAACACAAAATCATCTTATCTGCTTCGAGGCGATATAAAATGGATAATAATCGCCCCTTAAAATATTAGATGTTACTTTTAGAACTCCCTGTATACCGACATTTACCAATAGTTCCGTTTCTAGATTTAAGACTGTATTGTGGTCCAATTGTACTATCTAGATACACCTTAACACATATGTAATACATATCTATCTCTGTAAGCGAAATATATTTTTCTAGAATAGACCAAAAGGCATTGTAACATTAATGACCAAGATGCTTTGGTACTATTGCTTTATGATTGTAAATAGCCGAGAGGCGAAGTAATTTGTAATTTATTGTAAAAAGAAAAATGGAAAAGAATTGAAGATTTAAATGTTATAGTCCCTTCTTACTTTCCGTCATGGGGTAGGTATTCTCGATAAAACAAACGATATAGGTGCATACCATGGTATAAAGATCTAAGAGGTATGATACCACGCCGATGGAGGCGTGGCTTGTGACGTCAACGGGCGAGTGATTTTTAAATCTCTTATGGAGATTTATACTGCTGTGAGCGTTTTTAACTCTCTTTTAAAGGTATTAAAAGGTTTTACGCATTTAATGGTATGTGAAATGAAAGAATAATATCATGGTATTTAGGTATATTTATTTCATGAACATACAACAAAGATTAAAGCTAAAATACGACCTAGTTACTTATAATTAAACTATTTTTTTTAAATAATCCCTCTTTCAATGGAGTGAAATTATGAAGAGGTAAAGAAACTCATAGTCGGCTTCAATAGTTAAATAAACAATATTTTAATTTCCATACATGTGTCGAAGGAATATACCCTCATCGGCTTCAGTGGAAAATGCTTAAGAAGTAAATATTAACAAAATCAATAAAACCGTATCCATTCTATTTTTTTGTTTTTATCCTTAGGACCCCGCACAGAACTTATGGGAATCAGCCCTCAGTTAAAAACTTTGATACTCGCGGATATTATCCAAAAACCGATGCTGATCAAAAGTCTCCATGGGCCCGAGGTCCGAAAATGCGATCCCGGGGAGCTACCTTCATCGCAATCAAAATAGTAAAAATGAGCAAATGCACTGGCAATAGTGTGTCAGGCTTCCATAGCTCCTATACTAATTAACTTAGGAATTTCATTCATATGCCGATTTCTATTGCATCATAGGGTGCATATCAGGAAAATATTTTTAAACATACAGGGCGGCCCAAAAAAGTGTGGTAACATAATGCTGTCTGTTTTTAAATGGGACACCCAGTATTTTATTACATATTTAGGTTCGTATTAGTGTCCTTTATAATTCCATAAAGTTTTATTTCATTCGGTTATGTAGTTTAAGAGTAATAAATTAAAAATAAAAAAAAAGTTTTGGAGTCTCAAATTCAAAAAAACTACCTAAAATAACTTTTTTAACCAAGGCATTGAGTAGAATTTAAGACAAGAGGTCTAGAGATACTGTGAATATAATAACGTTTATTTATACAGGGTGTTCATAATTAGGTTTCAAACACGACACATTTCAAACCAATTTTTCTCTAGATTTTCAAATGGAACACCCTGTATATTATTATTTGGCTAGTGGATGTAGAATTCATAAGCATTCTTTTTTTGTAATGGAATCATATAAGTTATTTCTAGTCATAGAACAAACCCGAACAAACTCGAAATACTTGCTTTCTTAAATTATGTTATTTAAATACAGTTTTTATTATGAAAATTCTGCAATTATGCTGCAATTCTGCAACACTTGAGAAAAGTGCAGTTTTTCTTCCTAGTTAATTATTAATAAATAATAAGAGCGTGAAATCAGGTATTTTTATACAAACATCACAGTTTCTCAACTCGCTGGTGATTTGCTACGAAACCACATGGTGTCCAGATTTTCTTTTGAAGCAGTTGACGTATGAAGATTTGTTAATAGTTGTGTTAGGAATAGTTTCTCTTAATATATTGATAAGGACTGAAAGATGGCAGCGAGATTGCGATGTTATGTGTGCAACCTGGAAGACTCTAAATTTATTTTTTTAATTTTTTATTTATTACTCTTAAACTACATAACCAAATGAAATAAAACTTTATGCAATTATAAAGGACACTAATATGAACCTAAATAGGTAATAAAATACTGGGTGTCCCATTTAAAAAAAGACAGCATTATGTCACCCCACTTTTTTGGGCCGCCCTGTATGTTTAAAAATATTTTCCTGAAATGCACCTATAATACATATGAATGAAATTCCTAAGTTAATTAGTATAGGAGCTATGGAAGCCTGACAGGACACACTATTGCCAGTGCATTAATTTGCTCATTTTTACTATTTTGATTAGTGTTGTGATCGCTCGAGCGAAAAACCGCTTTATCACTCGATTATTGAAATAACCGACATCGCTCGATTATTAAAAAAACCGCTCGAGTTATCTATTCAGGCGAAAACCGTCGCCTGTCACTTATTATCTTCCACTCGATACCCGAGCTTCGCTTGACGCCGACGGAAATATACCGCTGTAGTATGATCGACTTAAAAAACTGCTCGTATATATATTCGAACCCTAGTTATAAATTCAGGCGAAAAACCGAAAAATATCGCCGGTTATTTGGTAGACGACCTCGGTCTACGCGCCTCGCCATTCGATTGGCGACGTTCGAGTTTGACGTTGAGCAAGTGCACGACATACGTCTTTCTTAAAGGCACATAAACGAGAACGTATAACATATAAAAAAGTATGCCAAATCCCTTAGCGGAGTCATCGCTACATGGTATTGGAAAGTTTTGTTTTAACTGGCTAGCCAGCGGCGTAGTTTAGGTCTCCGATTGTAAATATTAAAAAATTAAAGGATATAATTTTAAAAATTTTATTTACTATAAACTCGAGAAAACTTCTAAAAAATAACATAATAATAGAAATTGTAAATAAAAATAACAAAACGAACAAAATGGTTAACAAAATATATAGAAAAACTCGTTGGTAATATTATAGTAAACATTTTTAAATCTAAACAGAAACTTTTTATTATTAAACTCAAGAAGACTTCTTAAAAATAACATACATTATAGAAAATATTAATGGTAAATAAGAAAACGAGCAAAATAGTTAACAAACCATAGGTATCGACAAATTTTTTGGTAACCAAAAGTAAACAAAATTAAATTAAATTAAATTTAAACAGGAACTTTTAGGTAACTATACCACCATATCACCTATTTCCTTATTTTACCAGTCGCGTAACTAGGCCTACATTTTTGAAGGGCACACAGTGGGCACCTGATAATTTAAAGTGGAAGAATTTGACAAGTCATTTAAATATCTATTTATTTTATGCTCGTAGATTGAGAAAGATGTGAAGAAAAATAACTCTTGGTAATACTTTTTGTTTTAAAAAAAGCACAAGAATAAACCTGAGCAATAAATACATATTTGGGTGATTTTTTGCGGTTTTTTTGTTTGGTATCGAGACACGTGGTAAAAATTCATTATTCACAAATAAATAAATTTCTGGAACTTTTTTGGTGGCTACTACAATTTTTTAGCTAAACCTGTGCCCACCCGTAGTTACGTGCCTGCTAAATATTCTACCTGATCACATGTAAACGGCTAGACAGCCAGTCGAGCAGTCGACGTCATCGCTTGGTGAATTGGAATTTCAAGCGATTCACTCGATTATTAAAATCGCTCGAGTATCAAGTACTCGATTATTAAAATCATCTGTTTTTCCCAACACTAATTTTGATTGCGAAGAAGATAGCTCACCGGGATCGCATTTTCGGACCTCGGGCCCATGGAGACGTTTGATCAGCATCGATATTTGGATAATATCCCCGAGTATCAAAGTTTTTAACCAAGGGCCGATTCCCATATGTTCCGTGCGGGGTCCTTTCTTTGCCTGGTTATCCTTATCACAACCGTGTGCGTTTGTTAATAGAACGTTAAATTTGAGACATTATCTACCTTTTCCTATAAATTTTTCATACCATAAATGGGACTATAACATTTCAACATAATTATTTTGAATCTAAAAAAATTGTTAATAAAAATAATAATTTGGATGTAATTATACTGATAATTTAACAACAGCAGCGTTATTTAGTTCACTCATATTTAAAATTATTTGTGAAAGGGATTTTGATGTAGGTATAATTATTTTTTACCGGCTGCGGTGGCATATTAAACTATTCCATTTTTATAAATTTGGAAAGTTCTATTAATTAGCATTAAGATATTTAGTTAATTAGAGTTTGAAATCTTAGGTAGAATAATATATATTAAATTATCTGATTAAGCCTTACTCAAAAACATTGATTGTAACAATTTAAATAAATACTAAATAACTTTTAAGTTTCTTAAGTTGCCAAATTTGGTTTGATTACGAATGTAAAACCAGTGAAACCTTGAAAATAGTAAATATAAAATTTTAATCGCATTCTACATTGTCCGTTACTAAAGTTTAGGTTACAATGTGACCAACATCAATGTGAAATGTGGATCTCCTTACTCTTGAATTTTAGCAAATGTTAACGAATTCAGTTTAGAAGTTGGGACCTAGTTGTACTATATTATATCGTTGTTTCTTAATTCCTGGTTCGCTTTGTAAAAGAATTAGATACAACAGATATTTTTAACAATTCAACAAAAACAGTCCATTTATAGATTTTGTTGTCAGTAAGTTTGTTTTGAGATCTTAGGAAGGAACTTAAGAAAAAGGGATCAAAATTTTAATAATAAATTGGCAAACGGGTTCTTTATCGTCATTTTTAAAGTTTTCCGATTTTTAAACTTAGTTTTGAGTGACGGAGAAGGCTTTTCAATATTATACAGGGCAAAAACGAAAGTCATGTAAAAATCTCGTTGGCATTTTCTTAAAAAAATCCAACGTAACAGTAAAACAACATTTGAAAACTTAGGCACATATCCCAGAACAAGTTTGGCAGTTTTTTGTTTAATACGTTGCAGCAAAAGTTATCGAATTTACAAAAAAATAGAAGCTGTTTTTTTTAATATTTAAATCAAGCTTGTACAGGGTGTCCCATTTTCGACACTTTCATAGGGTTTCTCCGTTATTGTTAGTGCTATCAAAAAAGTAATGTAGGTGTCATGTGCTCTTTTTGGGTCAAACTTAAAATCAAAGAATTGACCATTTCAAAATTACCCTATATTTTCTTAGTTAAAAGAGATACAGAAAAATGTTTTATACAGAAGTTTCTTTATATTGATTCTTGAATAATCTGCCGTTTTCAGAATAAGTATACGAAGCCAGGTAAAAAAGTTATTGGGCCTAACCTCATTTTTTAAATGAAACACCCTGTATATTTTAATCTAAAAATATACCACTTTAAATTATCCTTTCAAATATATACACACCATGGATGATGTTGGTTTCCTAGGCAATTTATTAAACTTTATTACTTTAAACTACAGTAGACCATGAAACAAAAGCTAATATCCTAGAAACAACTAAGTTGACTATTAACATTTAACGTCAATTTCATTTTTACATATTCATTTGCGAAAATGACCTATCAACATTTTGAAAAATTTTATATGATATCAGTTTATATTGAAAGTGGAAAAAACGAAGAAATGGCGCAAATTGTATATTTTGTTCGCTATCCGGAAGGACGGGAACTATTTAAGGACATATTCCGAACATTTGCGATGATTCCCGTTATTTATACCTTAATCTGAATCTTTTATTTCGTTTCAAAGTAATAAAGTTTAAATAAATCGCCTAGGAAACCAATATCATCCATGGCGTGTTATGTATTCTCTCTTATCTTTTTAGATTAAAATATATAGGGTGTCTTATTTAAAAGAATGAGGTTAGGTCCGATAACTTTTTTACCTGACCCCGTATACTTATTCTGAAAACGGCAGGTTATTCTACAATCATTATAAAGAAACTTCTGTATAAAACATTTTTCTGTATCTCTTTTAACTAAGAAAATATAGGGTAATTTTGAAATTGTCAATTTTCTAATTTTCCCCCGTATCTCTTAAGCGAGCGAAAATTTTCTAATTTTGATTTTACCATTTTAAGTTTGACCCAAAAGAGCACATGACACCTACATTACTTTCTTGATAGCACTCACAATTACGGAGATAGGTACCCTATAAAAGTGTCGAAAATGGAATACCCTGTACAGCCACTTTTGTATTCTAAATTATTCAGCATTAAAGCAGAATACGTTCATGGAAAAATAGGCCTCAATATTTTACTATTTTGATTAAATAAAAACTCACGAACGAATACCGGGCGAAAATACGAACAAACCCAAACTTGTTTTGAGGTATTTACCTAAGCTTTAAAAGGCTGTTTTACTTTTACGTGAAATTTTTAACGTACTAGGCATATTTTAATGAAGATTGTCAATTTAAGCAACGAAACGTCGGAAAACCAGTAGTTGTTGTATACTGATGACCGTAGATTTAGATCCTATATCATATTTTTTTTTTAAATTTAGGCCCGTATTTAGAAAAATTAAGTTGTTGATGGTGACCCAAAGACGAAACGTCACATTAGAGATATGATGATGCCATCTTGTAGAGAATAAAAAGTAGTGACTGGAAATTTATTTTTGGACATCTCTTCGAACAAGCCAGAAAAAGATAAGAATCGAAACGCAAAATTTAAATTTTTGCTTTTTCCAAATATTTTGAAATTATTTTGGATTTTTTGCGGCAAATTATTAGGCTCATAATTACGAAACTTTACCCTAATTTAAACGACTTCGCATCTCTTACCGTTTCTGAAATCCCAATGGTGAAGGACTGATTTGTTACACCCTGGAGAGTTTTAAAAATGATGGTAAAAAGCCCTGTTTTTGTTTGCCAGTTTAGTTAAATCTAGCAGCCATAGCTGGAATAAAGACCCACCTACCTACCGAGTAAACATGGATGTGGCCAACAGAAACAAATGTCGGAAATTGCTTACTAATATTATATCTAGCATTAAAATTTATGGTATTATTATTTTGTGAATTTTTATATAAAAATAAAAATGGAAAACCACTAACAAAAATAAATATTTTTTAACTTGTCGGTCATGTAGGCTTGTTGTACTTTAGACGAAAATAAATAGGTAAAGTAATAGGAGAGCTGTTTTTGGTGCATTGCTAAAGGCGTATATATATTTAAGAAAAATTTTATAAGTAAAATAATTGTCAATAAGTAATTTTAAATAAATTTGCATTTGTACATTGATCAGATTTTTCATGTAGCAGCTGAAACCATTACTTATAAGATCACACAACTTAGGCATTGACAAACTGTAGCATGTTTTTAAATAAATAAATATCTTGTTTTGACTTCATTCTTATTTTTTATTACGGTTGTGTTCGGGCAGTGCGGTTCTTTAATTAAATTTTTTAAATAATTGGGTGTGGCCTATATGGGAAGGTAAACTACTTTTTGCCGGAAGAATGACAGTTGTAACGGTCAAAATGGCGGATGGGCGCCATCTTGCTAAATAAAATTCAACAGGAAGAGAGGTCTTACCATAATAATAATAATAATAATAATAAACATTCTATATTTCAGAATTACATTACTTAACATAAAATAAAATAGTGTCAAAAATACAGCAGATTATTGCGAATCATAGATTTGACGTGTTTGTTAAATATTCTTCAATGTTGTAGGGTTCAATGTCTTTAAATAGCTTAAATACACTGTTTTTAACTTTTTTAATGTTGCACACCTTATTCAATTTACCAATCACATACTGTACACGGTGATCCCATGACAGAGTATTGTCCAAGACCATTCCCAAAAATTTAGTTGTTCGTGATATTTTTAGTTGCTCTGCATTAAAGATATATTCCAATTCTTCTAATCTGGATCTTGTTGTTTTTGAGGTGTTTAGTATGAGCTTATTTTTGACAAACCACTCATCTGCTTGTTGAAAAGTACCTGCTTTAATAGATTTTTTATAATATTTTGATAACTATTTATACAGGGTGTTCAAAAAATAAGATTTTCGTTTAAAATAAACACTTTTAAGTTATTACTACCAAATTCTTTCACTACGGACCTTTCTCGAAAGACGATCCAATTTGCAATTGCAATTCGATCCCTGATCTTTCGAATCTTAAATGTATCATCGACGTGTTTTCTTATAATTTATAGTCAGAACATATCAAATCTGAACTATCGTATAACAATCACATATATGTATTTAAACAGTATATGGCTAATACCATCTGCAATTATGTCCCCGCTATGGGCATTGACGGGGGCGTTGTGAGTTTGCACAGTTTTTTTCCTTGTGAAAGTAAACATTCGACAGGACCGGATTTCAACTTTTTTAATGTAAATTTCACTGGATATTTAGGAAAAAATCAAAATTTCATACGATGCATACGAGTTCTGACGATATGATCATCCGACGGTGCCCTTATTGGTGTAAACTTTTGGTGCCAAATTCCGTCCGAATATAGTAACAATATTTTAACTTTCATCCGACGTCCTATGTTTCTTAACCTCACTTTTTTCTAAACCAAAAATTAAGAATGAAAGACTATATTGACTGTTTTGGGAATTATTATCAGCTACTAATGCACCAAATTAAAAATACATTAATTGTAAGGTTAGGTAGTGGCCACATATATGTATTATATTGGATGCGAGTGACACTCTCTTCTTTTTTACAAGCTTTTAGTGAAATTCGGTTCCGATGATTGGATAATGTGATAAGCAAAATATTTTCGTATATACATATGTGCATACCTGAAATAATTTATACCAGGTATTGATCCACGACTTTTGCAAAAAAGCACCATGCACTTGTGTCCTTTCATCTTAAACAAAACATTCCAAACAGTGAATCGAATCACCACAAATTAAAAACACCTTTACAAAAATTGTTGTTAGGTAATGAAAGTTTATAAGCACTAAACATACCGACAACAATGTGGATGAACCCTTTTTATTCTGTAATTTGAAAAAGCATCCAGAACCAAAGATGCCGACGAATAACAACAAACAAATAATGTCGGGCCGGCTCTGACGCGATCCTACTGCGCAAACTCTATAGGCCCATGGCATCTCCCATAGTGGACACACTTTTTGTATTTTGAAACGTTCGTATTGGCAATATACTGTTTATACAGTGTGTACATGAAGTAAGGAACAAATGCATTATCTAGGAATCTAAAAATATTTCGGAAAAATCCTCGGACACGTGTATAATAATTTTTAATGGCGCATTTTTTCCCATACAAACTTAATATACAAGGTGGCTCATGTAGTAGATATGACATTATCGACGATTTTTTTAAATGGGAACCCCTATATTTTAGTTCAGATCTGTAATCTCCAAGAACAGCTGAATTCAAAAACATAACACACTTAGGGCCTAAAATTCATAGTTTCGTTACTACAGGGTAAAACAAATAATTTTATTTAAGATATTTTTTTTTGACTTGGGAGGCATCAATTAATTACGTGAGGCGTTTTTAGCGATTTTTCAACCCCCCCTTCCCCCAATAAAAGATTTCGTGACATTTGGCTCAATCCCTTCCGCCATCACCCAATTTTACCTGAAAGCCTTACGTAATTAATGGACGCACCATCATTTGCTGTTACTTATGTTTTTTCTCAAATAGGCTTATTTGCTGTTATGTAACCATGGTATTTAGATAATGTCATTGTCATTACATTGTATTTTTCTAGTAAGTTTATTAGAATTAATAAATTTTATTTTAAATTTGAGTTACTATGCGTTTATCTTTAGCACAAAGAATAGAAATTCTTATGATGATTGGATATGGTGATAGGATCCGTAATCAACAAGAAGTTTGCATTTTGTTTAACACGTATCCAGCAAGACCAATTACTAGATCAACTGTGAGTAAACTTGAAATAAAATTTCGGGAAACGGGTTCAGTGGAAGATATTCCCAGAAAAGGCCGTCCAACTATTCCGGATGATAAGAAATTAGATATTTTATTGGCTATGGAAGAAGATCCCCACAACAGCGTCCGCCAGATTAGCATTGATCATGGGGCGGCTGCTATGACCGTTCATAACCTATTGACGGTAGAAAAATGGCACCCGTTTAAAATCCGATTGGTTCATGAGTTGAATGAAGATGATCCAGATCGTAGGATGGAGTTTTGTCAAATATTAATGGAAAGATGTAACTTAGATCCTTTGTTTGTTGAAAATATCCTATTTTCGGATGAATCTACCTTTAAATTAAATGGAGAAGTGAACCGGCAAAACTGTAGATACTGGGCAAAAGAAAATCCTAGGTCCATCCATACTCAATATCCTCAAAAAATTAATGTTTGGGCTGGTATTGTGAAAAACAAAATTATTGGGCCATATTTTTTGACAACAATGTAAACGGGCTAAATTATCTTCATTTTCTTCAGAACTTTCTTATCCCTACGCTAGTTAACTTATACCCTAGTAGAAATAATCCAGGAATTCTAGATGAAAATTTGTGGTACCAACAAGACGGCGCACCTCCACATTATGCAGCAGTAGTGCGCCATTACATAAACCAAGTTTTTCCGAACAAGTTGATTGGAAGACGTGGGCCTGTTGAATGGCCGCCTAGGTCTCCAGACCTTACACAACTGGACTTTTTCTTGTGGGGTCACCTGAAAAATGTTGTTTATAAAGTCAGACCTGCCAATATTGAAGATTTAAAAAATCGAATAACAACAGAATGCAGGAACATTTCAGAAGAAACCATAAGAAAAGTCCAACAAGAATTTATTGATCGCTTGGGGTACTGTCAGGAAGCAGAAGGAGGACAATTTCAACACTTAATTAAATAGCTTATTTAATTTTTTTACATTTTTTTAAATTAAAAATATCTTAAATAAAATTATTTGTTTTACCCTGTAGTAACGAAACTATGAAATTTAGGCCCTAAGTGTGTTATGTTTTTGAAATCAGCTGTTCTTGGAAATTACAGATCTGAACTAAAATATAGGGGTTCCCATTTAAAAAAATCGTCGATAATGTCATATCTACTACATGAGCCACCTTGTATATTAAGTTTGTGTGGGAAAAAATGCGCCATTAAAAATTATTATACACGTGTTCGAGGATTTTTCCGAAATATTTTTAGATTCCTAGATAATGAATTTGTTCCTTACTTTATGTACACACTGTATATATGTGATAACAATTGATATTCATATGACTTTAAACCGATTACAAGTAACTAAAAAGGTTTTTTTAATAAAGTTTAAAAAATGCGAGATAACCATTAAGCGCGTTTGGTAAATAATAAAAAACCAAGTTGTAAGAAATAATTTTTGATCAAGCCAGTGGTTTTTGGAAAAAAAAGTTTGATGAATTTTCAGATTTCCGTTAATATTCGCTAAAACTAACAACTATTTGTCAACACTGCAAGCACGCTATAGATGATCACTAAAAAAGGAAACTTTCTCTAATTTAAACGACTTCGTAACTCTCACCGTTTAGGATATAGCAATAGTGGCCCACCGTATTTAGGGCATCCAACACATACAATATGTCCACGGATGGGGTTTACAAAAGGACAAATGGACTAAAAATTGAAAGATACGAAAAAGAGTCACTCTTAATAAACGTTTTTGCTTGTCTAGAAAATACGATTCATCATAAGAAACTTCAATTTTTTTATACAGGGTAGGTAAAAACTGCAAAAATGTTATTTTGCTTAAGAGTAAACATACTTTATTTTGAAAGATCCGAAAAAAAGTCACTCTTAATGAATGTGTTTTCTACACAACAAACCGAAGTAGAACAATGCATTACCTATGTAAAAATGATTTCCCAAAAAGTATTCTCTGGCACACCTCTGACTGGTGAACCTAGTTAAAATAATAATGCCACTTAAGGTGATAGGTACTTGTTGTCAATGTCTTTATTTAATGAAGTTACTATTTAAGTAGAAATGCTATCTACTGAACAAAGAGTTTTTATAATACAATGTTATGGGGATGGTCAAGTTTCATACCGCTACGTCATGGAACAATTTACCGAGAAATATGTAGGCATCCCAATAACTAGGATGGTAATCTGCAAGTTAATAAAAAAGTTGAAGAGAACTGGTTCGGTTTTGATCTCAAAAAAAAAAAGAAGAAATACGACCATGATAATGCTACAGTCTTAGTTCTTCATTCTGTTGAAGAAAATCCTATGATGTCCCTTAGAAATCGTGTTACTCAGTTGGAAGTTATGAAAAAAAGTCAAATTCAGAAGATCCTTAAAGCAAATAAATTGTATCCGTATAAACCGCACTTTAATCAAAGATTGGAAAAGGGAGACAACGCGAAACGACTTGATTTTTGCATGTGGATAG
The DNA here is from genome assembly GCA_963991005.1 of Barypeithes pellucidus. Classification (NCBI taxonomy): domain Eukaryota; kingdom Metazoa; phylum Arthropoda; class Insecta; order Coleoptera; family Curculionidae; genus Barypeithes; species Barypeithes pellucidus. The sequence goes on along the minus strand of OZ022562.1, from coordinate 51,216,081 downwards.
GAGACAAAATTTTAAGTGGAAATGTTGATTTTTATAAATGTATCATGTTTTCTGATGAAAGTACATTTTCAACAAATGCAACCGTTGCAACCCAGCACGTTAGGTACTGGTCTTTAGAGAATCCCGAATTCAGAATTATGACGAGCAGAGAATGTTTCACAAAAGTGAACGTGTGGTGTGCGATATCCATCCATTGCATTATAGAGCCATATTTTTTTGATAACACGTGCAATAGATTATCATATTTAGAAATGCTGGATACATTTTTCAATGATGAACTCGAGAATCTACAATTAAATTTGCGACAAAATATGTATTTTCAGCAGTTTTGTGGCCCCCAAGAAGTTCCGACTTAACCTTGGCCAATATGTTTTTATGGGGCCGTTTAAAACCAATTGTTTTTGCAACCGCAATACCAAATGATATTGAAGTGCTGAAGGGCAGAATTATCCAGGCTGTCCAATCGATATCTCAGGAAGAAATCAGAAATTCTTTCACTTATTTGAGAAAGCAATTAGTAACATGTGTCGAGTATGGGGGTGGAGTTTTTGAATTATGAAATCGTTATCGTATTCTTTTCATGTTAATAAAAATGTTCGTATTATTATTATTATTATAATTACTTCATTAAATAAAGACATTGACAACAAGTATCACCTATTTATTAATCAAGTAAAAATGTTTATTAAGAGTGACTTTTTTTCGTATCTTTCAAAATAAATTATGTTTACTCTTAAGCAAAATAACATTTTTGCAGTTTTTACCCATCCTGTAGAAAAAAATTTAAGTTTCTTATGATGAATCGCATTTTCTAGACAAGCAAAAACGTTTATTAAGAGTGACTTTTTTCGTATCTTACAATTTTTAGTCCATTTGTCCTCTTGTAAACCTCATCCGTGGACATACTGTATAGACCGTCTGCAACAAAATCAAGCAAAACGCCTAGTAAGGCATTATTATGGAGGGCATAAGAAACGTACTCCCTCAAATTCATCAGTAAATTTCCCAAAGAGTATATATTTCAACAAGTATGTAAATAGCTCTGTGTTTCTTTGCTTGTTCGCCTGGGATTAAAAGTAACATCGGGATTTAAAAAAAAACGACACGATTATATTATTATTCTGTATAGAGATAGAATTTTATTGCATTCAGGAAACTTTACATGTTTCGTAGATTTTAGAGTTATTATTTAATTAACATAGGTAGTTGGTACTAAACCTAACTAATCAATAATGAATGCCATTGCATACATGAACATTCATTGTCGAATGAAATTTCTTTTTTAAAACATAAGAAATGAAATTGACAATTTCATTTAATAGTCCATTGGTTAATAGAGGATCCTGTACATACTTTATGGTACCAAAAATCAGCAACTTAATCATCTAAAGAAACTAAGATAAATAAATACTTATTTATATCGAGCTCGTCTAATATCATAAGATAAAACTGATTAAAATAAACCATTTTATTAATGAATGGAAAACCTATGTTCGGTTCTCTGTCCCAACTTCCTTATTTTTACATTGGTTCTATATATATTCAGGATGTTATGACTACAATGAAAATTAAAATGGTTTATTTTCTTTAAACCTGCAAATCCTGATATGAAAACAAATTGCAATTTTTTTTTAATATCCTATTTGAGTACTTACTTGTTTCAATGAAAATTTAGTTTAGTACATGTACAATATTTGACTGCACAAGGCAGACTTTTCGTTTATTTCACTGTACAAGGTGTCCCATTTTCGACATTTTCGGGGGATTATTAGAGTGATTATCAAATATAGAATGCTGCGGTTTTCACTTTATTGTCCTAATTCCGGTTCCGGTGTCAAATTTGTCATGGCTCTCTTAGGTTTCCATCTGCCGGGTGATTTTGAAAACTTCGTTTTTTAGACACCTCTTGGACTTCCGTTACGCATTAACTTATGAAAACAGATAATAACTGATCTTGTTAGATAATTTTACGTAAAGTTCAGTGGCGTTGCCTGCTTCTCTCTTACTCAACTTTAGTTTTTGAGATATTAACAAAATTTAAACATTAAAAAAAAATGGGACTGAACCTATATTATTTTTTTAATTAATTAAGCATATATTGGGCTTTACAAAACTGTATAAAACAAGCTAAAAATGCGATATTTTTAATAATGTACATTATTTATAACAGTATGTCATAGACAACTTATTAGAAACAAATTAAAATGTCCGAAATATTTTTCATTTGATTATATGAAACATACCAACATATCATTATTTTCATAATTATGATAAACGACCATTGTTAAGAATAAATAACTAAGAAGCATTTTATACTCCAATTTCGCCTGCAGCGCGCAGTGACGTCAACGGACGAGTGATTTTTAAATTTCTTTTGGAGATTTATATTGCTGTGTATTTAATTCTATTTTAAATGTATTAAAAGGTTTTATGCATGTAATGGCATATGAAATGAAAGAATAATATATGACAGGTATTTACGTATATTAATTTCATAGAAATATAACACACATTACAGCTAAAATACCACTTAAATAAGGAAAGATTTCGACAAACTTTTAAAACAACCGCCGCGCCATTTGAACCTGTCGACGATAGCCGAAGCTGCTTGGCCACCCCTGCTTATTGCCACCAGCGTTGCCAGTCTTTTACAATTGTAATATATCCATTACGCTTTTAACAATTTTTGAGATGTTCATTCTTGTTGTGGGGCTCCCCATATGAAATTTATGTTCAATCTCCAAACCAAACCCCCCCCCTATTATAGGAAAATAACGATCTTTTTTTTCGTAGTCTTCTTACATTTACACCGTTTTTTACTATTCTATTAGGTTTCGAACGGCCAACCTATTATTTTTGATCAAAGATTTCTGGAGTGCCATAGTTTTCCATGGAAATTTTGAAAGTTCACCAGAACTGTTTCTTATTTAGTCGTGTGTGTTTATTAAAATAAATATCTGAATTCATAATATAACGTGCGCTGTGTTCGGTTGTGATATGGATAACCAGGCAAAGAAATTTGACAGAAATATAAGATGTTTCCGCTTTCCTAAGAATAAAAACAAAAAATTAGAATGGATACGGTTTTATTTATTTTATTAACATTTAATTCTTAAGTATTTTTTACTGAAGCTGATGATGATCTGTGCCTTCGCAACATGTATGGAATTTAAAATGTTGTTTATTTAACTACTGAAAGAGACTATGAGTTTCTTTACCTCTTCATAATTTCATTCCACTGACAGATGGACTATTAAACATAGTTTAATTCGTTTATAACTAGGTCGTATTTTAGCTTTAATCTTTGTTGTATGTTTATGAAATTAATATACCTAAATACCATGACATTATTCTTTCATTTCACATACCATTAAATGCGTAAAACCTTTTAATACCTTTAAAAGAGAGTTAAAAACGCTGACACCAATATAAATCTCCTTAAGAAATTTAAAAATCACTCGCCCGTTGACGTCACAAGCCACGCCTCCATCGACGTGGAATCATACCTCTTAGATCGTTATACCAAGGTATTTCATAAATAATAAAAATATGATTATTTTACTGTCCAATCTTGGAGATTCGTATTTGCATCTAGTAAATTGATCATAGCCTACCGTTATAAGTAACGTAAATCATTAAAAATATCGCATTTTTAGCTAATTTTTGAACATAACTATAAACATTTTTGTAAACCCCAAAGTATGCCTAATTGATTTAAAAAATGATATATAGGTTGTCCCATTTAAAATTTTTCCCTTTTGTTAATATTTCAAAAACCAAACTTTTTAGAGAAAAACTGGCTACGCCACTGAACTTTCCGTGAAAATCTCTAACAAGATCAGTTTTTACCAGCTTGATAAGTTAACGCGTAATGATGGGTGTCTAAAGAGCGAAGATTTTCAAAATCACCTTGTAGATTAACTCCGACTGACTCCGAAATTTCTCGTTCCGTTAAAAAGTGGGCACTAAAGTGAAAACCTCAACATTCTATCCTTGATAATAACTTCAATACCACCAGAAAGTGTCGAAAATGGGGCACCCTGTACTTGTCAGATAATCAACACCAATTCACGCTAAAACCCTATGATACCAGACCGCTATTTATAAAAAAGTTTACGATGCCGACATTTCGTACCAAATTTCCGGCGCTACAACGCCACATACTCAGCACCCCTTTTTAGCCAATGGATTAAAAATGCAACAGATAGTTTGACGGAGAGGAACTGAATCCGCACTCCCAATAATTTTGGAATATAATCAAAAAGTATCTACAGTATTACATAAATTTGTATATCTAAAAACTATATAAACATACACTTCGAATTTTGGAAATTTTTATACAAAAACATAAGAATAAAAAATAATCGTACGCTTATGTAATCAATCCTTAAACTATTTAACAGTATATACATTTAGAATAATTATGTTGCTCCTTGGTGGTAGACAAAATGTCATTTATTTTATCGGGTTTTAAATATACGATGCGGAAAATTGCCAGCATGGTATTTTTCAATTCAATTTATTTTATGTGTAAAATAAGGATCAATTACCATTAATTCTAAAACCCTTAAAGTCATCTGATGATGGCTGGAGGTACTAACCAATCGAAACGTTGTTTTAAAACAAATCACGATATACAGAGTGCTTCCTAAATACGATCAGCAACTTCATGGTGTGATTTCCTCGGACATTTTAAGAAAAACAATACGAAATATACAGGGTCCGCAAACGAAGCGTGGACGGAAGATTAAATCGTTATCGAAGAACTTATCAACAATACTAAAACAGCTTGAGATATTGGATTAAAAGCGGCATGTTTTAAAAATATTTTACATTATACAGGGTGGCCCAAAAAAGTGTGACACAATAAAGTTATATTTTTTTAAATGGGACACACAGTATTTTATTGCATATTTAGGTTCGTATTACTATCGTTCATAAGTGCCTCAAATTTTATTTAATTTGGTTTCGTAGTTTCGGAAAAATAAATTAAAAACTAAAAAAAAAAGTTTTGCAGCCCTGAATAAAAAATCAAAAAAAAAACAATCCAGAACTATTTTTTTAACAACGGCATTGAGTGAAATTTATGACAAGAGGTCTAGAGAAACTATGAATGTAATTGCGTTTATTTATTTTATACAGCGTGTTCATAATAAGCTTTCAAAAACCCCTTATTTCAAAATAATTTTTCTCAAGTTTTTCAAATCGAACACCCTATATATTATTTGGCTATTTGACGTAGAATTCATAGACAATTTTTTTTGTAATACAAGCATATAAGTTATATAAAGCCGTTTTCGAAATAATTATAAATATCATAAATTATGTTGTTTAAATTGAGTTTTTATTGGGAAATTTTGTTATAGGCGACAACACTAATAATTGTAAACTAAAGTAAATGTTCAAAATAGCTTCCTTTTACTCTTAGAGTTTACCGTATTTTAGTTATTTCGATATAAATTTTAGAAGCCTACATTTTTGCTACTTTTATTTATTTAATTTTATTTTTTATTCTTAATCGAGTTGCCATGATTTTTTTTGTTTAGATTGTCACTATGACAGCCAAATAAAATTATTTACATTTGTTCAGTCGTCGAAATTAAGTACTAACTTACACAAAAATGTAGATATTTAGAACTTTAGAAATGGTAAATATGAGTTTTATACTGGGTGAATGTGCAAGAAATTGCCTCCTCGCGAGCCGAGTGTATGCTGAAAGATATCCAGATTTGTAGCAACAGGAAGCACTGCGTACACAAAAAGGATGATAATCAATAAACCCGTTAGTAATGAAAAAAATGAATTAAGAGTTCTGTTGGCAGTAGAGGAAAATCATTAAATTAAGTAAAAGGAAGCTATTTTGAACATTTACTTTAGTTTACAATTATTAGTCTAGTCGCATATAACAAAATTTCCCAATAAAAACAACATAATTTATGATATTTACAATTATTTCGAAAACGGCTGGATATAACTTATATGCTTTTATTACAAAAAAAATTGTCTATGAATTCTACGTCAAATAGCCAAATAATATACAGGGTGTTCCATTTGAAAAACTTGGGAAAAATTATTTGAAAATGTGGGGTTTTTGAAAGCTTATTATGAACACCCTGTATAAAATAGATAAACGCAATTACATTCAATCTCTAGACCTCTTGTCATAAATTGCACTCTATGCCGATGTTAAAAAAATAGTTCTGGATTGTCTTTTTTGATTTTTTTATTCAGGACTGCAAAACTTTTTTTTAGTTTTTAATTTATTTCTCCGAAACTACGGAACCAAATTAAATAAAATTTGAGGTACTTATGAACGATAGTAATACGAACCTAAATATGCAATAAAATACTGGGTGTCCCATTTAAAAAAATATAACTTCATGCTGTCACACTTTTTTGGGCCACCCTGTATAAAGTAAAATATTTTTAAAACATGCCGCTTTTAATCCAATATCTCAAGCTGCTTTAGTATTGTTGATAATTTCTTCGATAACGATCTAATCTTCGGTCCACGATTCGTTTGCGGACCCTGTATATTTTAAACACTCTGTATTCTTTGCAATAAAAATATTATTTTCTTTAGTAGTACTTTAAAGTAATTATTGGAACTTGCCTGTATGGCTTTCAGGTTGTTATTTAAAATAATATAGTCCATTTTGGAAAGCGATTTCTTGACAAATACTCCTCAAAAAATAATAAGTTATGAGAGATTTAAGCGCCCTTTAAAATGTTACAGCACTTGCTCCCCTTCCTATTTAAGACTGTAATACATCTACTTCTCCGAGATGGTTTTACCACAAAGGCTGTTAAATATGCGTTAAAAGTGATTTTTGTTTATAATTCCTGAGAATTGTTCATTACAAAAAAAAAACTTTTTATAACAAAACTTCTTAAATAAAAATTTACAAAATTAAAATCGAGCAGTGTCATCACAATTGACCGATTTATGACACGCAGTTTACTTTAACGAAACTACCCGTATTTAAAACCCGAAAAATGTTTTGCTTTTGCTACAATGTTAAATTAATGTTCTGTTAGTACTTTTAGTTATTATTTAGGCCCGTAATAATAATAAGTTTTTGCAACAACACTCTACTTCGGTTTAATTGACTATATGGACTTGGTTAAAGCGTAGATGTACCATCTCGCAATAATTATATTGGGATTATAAGTGAAAAATCGAGAAAAACATTTGTATTATTAAGAAGTGGGGCTATTTTTATTACCTATTTGTTTTTAGTATGTAAAAAGTTTCCTTCTGTTCCTAATAGATGATAAACATCTGTTATCATTCGGTAATAAATTGGCCAACAAAAGATCGGCAAGCTGGTTTTGTACTTGTACTGTAGCTCGAGAAGGGCTCAACCAATTTGAATAAAAAATTTTAATTTTTAAACATGGTTTTGTGCGAATTCAGTGGCGGAGAATGCCTTTGACCAAAAGCGGCTGTGTATACAGGGTGTAGAAAAACAAAATATTTGACTCATTGGCGACTTTTCAGGAAAAAATAAAACACTGTTTTAAAGCTTAGGGAAATATATCTCTAAACAAGCTTAGCAGTTTTGGCAAAAGTGATGAATTTACAAAAAAAATAGAAGCTTACTTTAATTTCAACATCAGAAAATACTAATTTGTACAGCCACATTTGTATTGTAAACATTCTTCATGGTTTATTGTTGAATAATTTCTTTTAGAAATACATATGACTAAAGTATGAACTCTAAAGCAGAATACAAATTCTTCATGGAAAAATAGGCCACCATATTTTACTATAAGGTTAATAAAAAGTAATCGTGACATACATATATGGGGTAAGTCAGAAATAAATTTAATATTTAAAAATTATGTTTTTCATTGAGTTGTATCAAACAAGAACGTTATTAGAAATTTTGGGACACCCGATATCAACCAGATGGTAATTTCTAAACAAAAAGTATTCAATGATAAATCATGAATAAAGTTTCGAATATAAATATGGCTGTGCAATGGCATATACAGGTCAACAAGTTTATCCGTAGCTACGAAAGAAATGCGGGCAAAAAAAATTTCGCGGTTAGCAAGGTTATCACAGTTATTTTGAATTTTTTAATAATCTCTTACCGAGAAAAACCTAAAATTACAATTACGCATTTAAACTAAATTGTAATAGGTATATAAGGAATCAATATTCTATTATAGCTTAAATATTATTACAAATTTCTTATTTATTTTGATACTTAAATGCAAAATAATATATTTTTTTGATTAAAGTACTTTTAATCTAAAAATATGGCAACATAGTGCATTGTCAATGGTTACAGGTAGCTAGAGGTTATATCCCAGAGAGTTGATAATGCATGCGTCTCGTGAGACTCCCGATGGGCCATCGGGCTTGTTCGGCGATGTCCGATATTTGATGGATGTACCCACCCAGTTGGGTGGTGTTAGAAAGGCCAATAGTTATTGTATTGTGTTAAATTGTGTTCTGTATACTTACGTGATCATTGTGTCGTATTTTAGGGTGTTACTTTACAATTATGAACTTTGTGATAATGAATGGCTCCTGGCAAGAACCTTCACAGTCAGATTGTGATTGCAAATGTGTATATGTATGTGAAGAGGAATCTCAAATCAATACATTTAAATTGCCACTTAAGCGAAAGCTAGAAAAGGATATTAAGATTTTTTTTCTCATATTGAAAAATTTACTTCTTGTAAAAAGAAATTTTTTAAACCTCGATAAAAATAGTTACCTACCTTCAAATATAAAATGCAATTACTGAAAATTTTCCTATTTTTATTACAATATTTAAAATAATAATAGCACGCCCATGACTAGACCATGTTTTCAACGACATTACCGATACGTCGGAGACACAGATCTACTTGCCGACCTGTATATAATACTACTTTCCGATTTTGAAATTAAAAAAAGCTTCAATTTGATAACACTTTTTAATTTTGCGTGAACTAAATGTCAACTAGTGAAACCTTTTGATTTTTTACATCACTTGCTTTCTCGCCCTGTATAATAATGAAAGGTCGCTCTTGACCAAAAGCATTCCTCGCCACTGAATTCACAGAAAACCATCTTTAAAAATGCGAAAACTTTATTCAAATCGATTGAGGTTCTGTCGAGCAATATAGTTTTAAAAATGAAGGTAAAAACCCAGTTTGCTGATCTTGTTGTTGACCAGTTTAGATAAAAACTGAAATTAATCCTTAGAATGCATGAGAAACTCATTAAAATCTTTTTAAAATAATATTTTTTAATAAATTATCGCCCGCAAAATCAACGTTCATACTAAACTTGTCAAACCAAGTACTAACAGAATCTTTATCGGTGGCGCTAGCTTTTAATACCTTCAGTTCTAAAAATTACTCGTCATTAACCATAAACACTTGTTCATTAATCTTCTACCGGGTGTTTTTATATCGTTTTTAAGCTAATTACAATAATAAAATTTATAATAAAAACAAATACACCTCGTAACATTTATATAAGTACCAAAGCAGAATAAATTCCGAAGACATATACAGTACATACAATTTTGCATTATGTGTCATAGATAAAGGTATCAAGAATTATTAATATTATTCAGAAGGAAATAAATCTATGTAGGTTATTTTAGTAGCATTTAATATTGTGCAATAAAAAAATATTATTAAAAAAAAAATAGTGTTTCACTAGCAAATACGAATTTTTATGAAGCGAAATGTTTAATAACTTTTTAATTTTAGGCCGATTTAAATGAAATTTTGTCAAAGTATTATTTATTAACATTATAGCTTCTCTTTTTCAATTTTTAAATAAAATTGATATACTGATAACAAGAGTACCATATTTTTCTTTTTATACTTTATATTCTGTACAGGGTGTCCCATTTTCGACACTTTTATATGTTATCTCCGTAACTTTTTGGATCAAACTTAAAATTAAAATCAAAATTTGAAAATTTTCGCTCGCTTAAGAGATAGATACGGGGGAAAATCAAATAAATTACAATTTCAACATTACCCTATATTTTCTTAGTTAAAAGAGACCCAGAAAAATATTTTATACAGAAATTTATATAATGATTGTTGAATAATCTGCCGTTTTCAGAATAAGTATACGGGGTCAGTTAAGAAATTTATCGGACCTAACCTCATTTTTTAAAATAGAACACCCTGTATATTTTAATATAAAAAGATAGCATTTTAAATTATCTTTTCAAATACATAACACACCATGGATGATATTGGTTTCCTAGGCGATTTATTTAAACTTTATTACTTTAAGCCACAGTAGTCCATGAAACAAAAAACTAATATCCTAGAGACAACTATGTTGACATTCTAGTTGTTATCTAACGTCAATTTCATTTTTACATATTCATTTGTGAAAATGACTTATCAATATTTTAAAGAATTTTATATGATATCTATTATCCATGATGTGTTGTAAATTTGAAAAGAGAGTTTAAAATGCTATCTTTTTAGATTAAAATATACAGGGTGTTGCATTTAAAAAGGTAAGGTTAGGTCCGATAACTTTCTTACCTGACCCCGTATACTTATTCTGGAAACGGCAGATTATTCAACAATCATTATAAATAAACTTCTGTATAAAACATTTTTCTGTATCTCTTTTAACTAAGAAAATATATGGTAATTTAGAAATTGTAAATTTCTTGATTTTCCCCCGTATCTCTTAAGCGAGTGAAAATTTTCAAATTTTGATTTTACCATTTTAGTTTTGACCCAAAAAGAACAAATCTACTTTACTCTGCATTACTTTTTTTGCTAGCATTAACAATAACGGAGATACCCTAAAAAAGTGTCAAAAATTGAACACCCTATAGATAGAGTAAATAATGTGATGCTCAATTTTATATTAGAATAAAAATCCAACTTGACTAGCTCTGAAGTGTATGAAGATTTTGTTTCTGCGTCATACTATGTATATTTTCCTTCATGAGATATAAATTTTTAAAATACTCGTTCACATCAATATCCTTAAAAATATAAAAGCAGATAAACACCATTTCTTTATGATCGGGTAAAGTTTAAAAAGTTATTTATCATAAAACTTGTATATCCTATTAGTTAAAATTAATACCCGCCCAGTGGCTACTTTTAATGTATTTTGGTATATAAGCAAAAATATGTTTTGTTGCAACAGAAACGTTAAAACTTTTTGCTAAATTGGCTAAACATCGGATTTTATTTCATTTTGGACCCCTAAATGTATTTCTTAAGAATGTATACTTCAGTGATTGCATTGCTTTTGTGCTTTCTATAATACTTTAGCAATTGTTTTAAATAGAGGGTGTGTAGGATTTTTATTAAAATACGATTCCTAAGTTATGAAGAAATAAAAATTATTTAAGATATAAGTATATGAAGAATGCCTTATGTAAATTAAACCCCCTGTATTTTATCTATGGCCCTAAAACCTCTCGAGATTCTCTATCTTTATATGTGCAATCTCGAACAGTTTTTTATTTAGGAGCATTTTATTTAGTAAAATTATTTATAACAGATTTTAATTTGTTTAATTTATTTTTGCTTATTTTTTTGCGAGCTTTTAATAACTTTGTAAGAAGTAAAAAAATTGTTTCTAGGTCGCCGTGTATAACTTAGATTTGGTTAAGTAGGTAACCTTAAGCTTTTACGAACTAATTTGTGATTATTAGAAGTAATAATTAATTTTGATAAATAAAAGCTCATAAGTCAAAAAGTGTTCGACATAGGTATGGCAACATTGCAAATAGAAAGATATACAATACATTACAACTTAACATGGATTGTGAAAAAACAAAACACAGGGTATTCCATTTAAATTATAAAAGTTGCTTCTTTCTAGTATAAGCGGCAACACGGCACTGCTGAAAATATTTTCGAAAGAGAGCGCATGTCCACTTAAAGAAGCGATGAAAGCCGTATTAAGCCGCAATAAAAATTTCCGGTGCAATGGCAATTATAATTGCACGAATTCAAGCGCACTAAACCGTTCTTTATCAGCTGGCGCATTGCCAACAATCAGAATAGCAGTTATTAGTGTCGAAATCCCTAAAATACCCCCAGAATAAGAGATGGGCAAACCTATTCGTTTTGACTAGCACTTAAAGCAGCTACTGCTACTTACAAATGGCAGTTCAAAAAAATTAGATACGAATCAGCAGTACATATGCTTAATAAAGAATCGGAACTGTTAATTCAAGTATCAGTTAGTTTAAATAGCCATTAGCTGTTCATAGGTGCTTCGATCAACTAATAAACATTTAAAAATAAGAGAATAGTTCATCTCTACCCAGACTTACACCGGCAATGGCAATGAAAATTGCGCGTGCCCCATTTCTGGCTTATCCAGAACGGTGTACTGCGCATGAATCCGCGCAATTTTAATTGCCAGAAGACTAGAATTGCCGACTGTAATACGGATTCCATTCTCAAATTGCGCCCGCCATGCGAGCAGTATCGGAACAGCTGATCGAGGACGGTTTAGTGCGCATGAATATGTGCAAATATAATTGCTATTGCCGGCGCAAGAGACAAAAATTGCCGACTCTAATACGGCTTTAATAAACGTCTTAATAGGCATCCATCATCAATCACCCTTTATAGTTGTATTTTATTTAATTATTAACATAATATTTTAAAGAATCGACAAAATTCCAAAAATGCAATGCAATACTGTATTTCTATTATCCGTGATAACTTTTTATTTGCTCTAATACGATCAATTATAAAATTAACAATAAACTTAATAAATTAAATACTAAAGCAGCAGATGTGCTATATACATTTTTGGTACACTATAAGTGAAATCCTTTGACTGGTCGCCAAAAAATCAAAAACGACTTGATTCTGATTCACGACATGACATTTCTGATCATTTTATTTCTGAAAGTTGTCTCATTCCAAAAAGAACAAATAGTATTTTAATGGATCTGTCCCTTAGTTATAACCTAATCCATAATATTCCTTTGTTGTCAATAATTTTACTTGCATTAAAAATTAAAAGAAGATATCGGTGTGTATATTTACCGGACAACCTGTATCAGCACGAAATTATCCTTCTAAAATTTTTTTCAACATCAATTTTTATATAAATGGAGACCAGTCTAAATTTTTAAGAGAGAGAGAGTGAGAATTATGGAACTGTGTAGAAACTTTTTTTTAAATATCTTAATCAGAATCATCACCAAAATTATCTTGAGCCGTATTTACTACATTAATAAAACAAAGAGTTGTACCCATTTGCTTTAGAATATCTAACAATTTTATTATTATTTCAGTGATTGTTTACAAATTTATAAGTAATCGTTGTGCATTTCTGTTCTACTTGCCAGCGAATATTTGAAACTGAATTGCTGTTTTCTCGTGAAATATCTCTTGAATCTCTCTATATTTGCCCTTCAAATGCGATTTTAATAATGCGTCATCCGCAAAAAATCTGTATCATTTGCGATTTTTTTACTTGTTGATTTATACAGTGCGGTTCTTAAAATGGCGGACGGGCGCCATCTTGGCAAAGAAAATTAAATATGAAGAGGGGGTCCTGGGATACATCATTTTGAACGTCATATCGAATACTTTACGATGCCCGGACATTGCTTCTCTATTCGCACCAAAAACAAGATGGCGGCGTTTTAACAACTGCATAGTTATTAGTTTTTTATTATCCTATATTTCAGTTACCGACTTATTACTTAAAAATAACTTTCTTGCATATTTCATGGTGCTGAAATTCAAAATGGCGGATGGGCGCCATCTTGTTAAAAGGAAGCCTTGCGAAACATAAATTTAAAGGTCCTATCTAGTACTTCACGATCCCAGAATATTGTGTCCATATTCGCCGAAACAAAATGGCTGCTTCTTAAAAAATTATATGAACTATTGGCTTTTTAGTTTAGATTTTACAAGTTGGGATAAAGTAATGAGCATCAGCCAGCTGTTTTGGCTAGAAAATTTGACTTAGAAATAAATTTTAGGGTTGAAAAATCTTATAAGAAAAAGTTGTTGGTTTCATAATAGATACATTTTCTCTAAATTTAACTGTCTTCTTGTGAAATATATTTAATAAAGTTTGGTATTTAGTAAAATTAAATATTAGCGTAGTTAATCTTAGGTTTAGAGGCTTTAAAATAGCCAAACAGCCAAACCTGGAATTGTGCAAACAAAATCATGGACAATTGGCCATTTTCGAGCTTTACACCTGACAGTTATACTTTGAACTTTATCAGTTCAAAAATCTCTGGAATGCACTTAAAAGGGTACCGCGACATTTGCGAGCGAGAGACAAATCGCGGACAACGAAGTAACGGGTGACAAAGGACAAGCTGGCGACTGTAAATATGATAAATAACCAAGCGACTTTAGTTTCCGACATTCCCCTATCAAGAACGCGTCGAATTATTCTTCGGCTTGTTGGTTACACTGTTATTTTTTAAATATTTGTTAGCATCCTTCCATAGGTCTACTTTGAACTTGTAATATTAAGATTTCCTTTCGACAAGACATCGCGACATGATCTTTTTTTGACAAGATAGGTGGTACTGGTAGCAACAGAAAACTAAATAAAAATGGCTCTAGAAATCAAACAATAAAATGCGACGCGATTTTTTCACTATGCCCACTCTAATTAAGTTTGGTGTGTTTGAAAAACTATTTTATCGCTCAGTCGACCGCGATTTGTCCGTGTATAGTAATCTCAATTTCGACCGCAGTCGATTTTATCTATAACCGAGAGCTGCCAGAGCTACCGCTTTTACGGTAGATCTGCCGCTTTGAGAGTCGTAAAAAATGAAAATACGGTAGTCTACCGCTGTTCGAAAGTCGTAAAAATGAGAAGCAGAAGCAAAACGACTGAAATTAAAATTGAATTTAGTAGGTTTTCCCTTTCAAAATTATCATTAGAATCATTTTTTTTTCTTTTAGTAACTTGCTAAACAAAGTTCTTTATGTGTACCGCCTACCGTTTTCTATTTGTGTTTAATTTTACCTTTTTTCTTAGTATTTTGTTTAAAAAAATCTATTTTATGTGGTACCGTGCACCGTCTACCGTAATCTTTGAATATAAAACGAACAGGAAGGAGCATATGTTAAGATAAGTGAGACCGGAATGGAGCTTCAATATGGCCGACTATTGCTTCTGTCAGGTCAGTGACGTAGAGCATATATATTGCATGTAACATAAAATTAATGCAAAATAATAATTTTATTCACAGGTACGCCTATGTGATACGTTTATTGGATAACCTTTAAATGTCATTCAAACAAAATAAGTTTTTATTTCTGAATATTCAATAAAATTGGAATTAAAAACACTTATCTGTGAAATGTTACACCAGAATTTTGATGTTTTGGTGTCAGGGAACAACCATAGATACACAACTTTTTCCTTATTGTCCCAGTAATATTATAATGAAAATATGTTTTAACAATTTATTGAGATATTATTGCTAAATGATAAATATTATCACTAAAACAACCAGCAAATTACTTTATTACACTAATTGCAAATTGCAACGATTTTTAACACTTAAAACTGCTCAAAACTATCAAAAATCCAATTTGTTTCCAACATCCACGATCAAGAAGCAAAGCATGAGTCATCCGTAGAGCTTCAACATGGTCGTTTCTGTCTCTCGCTTAAGTCGTGCGCGGTTTTCACATTGCTCGTTTCTGTTCGTTTTATATTCAAAGACCGTAATCTACCGTTTTTTAAATGTCGAAACTACCGTCTTTGTCATTTTCGATCTGGCAGCACTGCTATAACCACAAATTTTTAAAAAATCCCATTAGATCATGACTTTTATACAGACGCTGAAGAAATACTGAACAATATTTTATAAAATTCAGATTTTTCAGAATTATTAAAATCGCCTATAGGCAAGTTTGTCGGATAGGTAGATTCAATTAGTTCGTAGATCCCAAACAGTCCTTAAAATTCACGATCGCCCAGATCCTTAAAATTAGTACTGGCTTCTTGCAAGAAAATTATACAGGGTGTTCCGATAATACATCAGGATAATTGTAGAGATGAGTCTACATGTTAAAATAAAAGTAGTAAGTCATATATAATAGAAAAATCAAAAACTCAATACTTTTCGAGTTACAACCTGTTAAAGTTCAATTAGGTTCTTCTTATTTTAAGCATCTTGCGGTTACTGGTTAAACTATCAATATTTGGCACAGGGACTATGCTTAACGGATTCTATCATTCTGTTAGAAAAACGTTTCTCTACTGTTCCACCAGAGGCCACTTTATCTTACATTCTAAATAAATTTTTTGCATATCTTTCTTGTTTTGGCAGTTATCGGAAAACGAATATCTCGTTTTAAGCGGCGTCCATACATAAGGTTTTACATGACGTCTTACCTGACATTTTAGGTATTCAACTTAGGGTGCAGACACCAGAAATCGGGATTTTTAAAAAGTTTTGCACCAATCACCAGATTATTCATAAAACTACCGGATCTGGTAAAATTTTACCAGACTTGGTAACACTGTTAGACTGTCACGCATCACGTCAGGTAATGGGTCAGATAAAGCCTTATGTGTAGACGGTGTAGACGCCGCTATTAAGACGTCAGGTAAGACGTAAGGTAAAATAACATAAAACAAAAAACATTTAATCAATAAATAGATAGAATTGTTTTTATTCTGTCAGAATCATACATAGGGTCCTAAATCTACCGCCTGCGTTTGAAACCGAGAAGTATATGTTAATTATCTAGAGCATCAAATTGCAATATTTTAAAGAAATCACTGTGGCAACGCTGTATGGTCATTTTTACCTGCTAGTGTAAAAACGACCCTGAAGTTTACTACTTTCATTCATTTTTCGTCGGCGGTGGTGTTAGGGATTATTCGCTGGTGCTTTTATGATCGTTTGTGATCCATTATGTTTTTGGATTAATTTTTAGTGTTTTTTCGAACTGAAACTATTTAGAGCTATTTATTAGGCATCTACAATGGTTTGTCAGTGCGTGGTGTGTAAGAAATTCGACTATTCTAACCGCCGGTAAGTGATAATAATGAGGTTAAGTTTTTTTAGGTAAAGCAGTGGTGTAGCTAATACTATATTTTAAGTAAATATTGCAAGAATATGGATTATTTCTTTATATTATCTGAATTTCTGTAAAAATACCAACAACGATTACCTATTTATGACTAATGTTAGATCGAAATTATCTAAAGGCGTACCTTATTACAGCGTTGACATTTTTTAAAGCCATCTTCTTCTAACTTATTGGAAACTGTAGGATTATGCATGATTGTAAATAAGTTGTGTTTTATGAATGGAATGTTTTGTCTCCCCTTTTATATTATATATTTATGGGTAAAACCTTCTGTGTGGACGCTCATTTAAAGACAACAATACCTAATAAAGAAGGTATTGGAATAGATAAACCATACAGTTTAGGCGCAAAGTGGAATTAAAATTTTTTTTATCCATAAAATCAGTTTTTGACTTTGTCATATGACTTACTACCTTTTTTTTAACAGGTAGAATAATCTTTCCAAGTATCCTCCCTGTACAAGTATAACAATTTGTGGCAAATTGGCAATAAAAATTTATACTATATAAAATTTTCCAATTTTAATTGGAAATTCTACTTAACTTAATATTTTTATAACATTAATTGCTGATAAATTTGTAAACAACGCTAGTGCACAACATGGTTGTCGTGAATAAAAATTTTCACACAGGAAAATAAATAATAGTAAAAAAATTAAAGTAATCGGTATCGAATTAATTCTGACATTTCTCTAACCGCCAAAAAAGTTAGTTTATTGTTTTTGAACGATTCAATAAAGCATAGAAAGTTTACGTAACACAAACTTGAAGCGGGGAACGAATAAATGTGCGTTATTACCTGTAACAGTATGATTTAATTCGAGAGTATGTAGATCAATTAAGACGAAACCACGTCAGGAACTAATGAACTTGATTGACATTTGAAGCCGCTTCCTCATTGAGTCGATATTGTCGACCGACTCAGTGATACTTTTATAGGGCATCTCCGTAATTGTTAGTGCTATCAAAAAAGTAATGTAGGTGTCATGTTTTTGGGTCAAACTTAAAATGGCAAAATCAAAATTTGAAAATTTTCGCTTGCTTAAGAGATACGGGGGGAAATCAAAAAATAGACAATCAAAATTATCCTATATTTTCTTAGTTAAAAGAGATACAGAAAAATGTTTTATACAGAAGTTTCTTTATAAGGAGTGTTGAATAATCTGCCGTTTTCAGAATAAGTATACGGGGTCAGGAAAAAAAGTTATCGGACCTAACCTTATTTTTTAATTGAACACCTTGTATATTTTAATCTAAAAAGATAGCGTTTTAAATTATCCTTTCAAATATATAACACACCAACGATAATATTGGTTTTCTAGGCGATTTATTTAAACTTTATGACTTTAAACCACAGCAGGGCATGAGACAAAATATCCTAGAAACAATTATGTTGATTTTCTAGTTGTTATTAACATTTAACGTGAATTTTGTTTCTACATATTCATATGTGAGAATGACTTCAACATTTTGAAAAATTTGATATGATATCAGATTATATTGAAAGTGGAAAAAACGAGGAAATGGCCCAAAATTTATATTTTGTTCGTTAACCGGAAAGACGGCAACCGTTTAAGGATATATCCCGAACATTTGCGATGATTCCCGTTACTTTTTCCCTTAATCTGAATATTATATTTCGTTTCAAAGTAATAAAGTTTAAATAAATCTTCTAGGAAACCAATATACTATCAATGGTGTGTTATGTATTTGAAATGATAATCTAATATCTTTTTGGATTAAAATATATGTTTTTAAAATGAATGAATTTAAAAAATGAGATTAGGTCCGGTAACTTTTTTATCTGACCCCTTATACTTATTCTGAAAATGGCAGGTTATTCAACAATTATTATAAAGAAACTTCTGTATAAAACATTTTTCTGTATCCCTTTTAACTAAGAAAATATAGGGTAGTTTTGAAATTGTCAATTTTTTGATTTTCCCCCGTATCTCTTGAGGGAGCGAAAATTTTCTAATTTTGACTTTACCATTTTAAGTTTTACCAAAAAAGAGCACATGACACCTACATTACTTTTTTGATAGCACTAACAATTACTGAGATACCCTATAAAAGTGTCGAAAGTGGGACACCCTGTACACTGCCGAACGATAAACAAGCTTTCTGTCTCCATGTTGTGGATCTTTGAATATAAAATGTATATTCAAAGGTGTGGATAGATGAACTCATTCAGACTTGTTGATCGACAGTGTCTAAAGACAAAGTGGATCATCGACATTGTCGACTTAAATAGGATGTGAATTTTTGAATATTCGATAAGTGTAGTATAGCAAAATACGTTTTGCACCTTAAAAAATGTGTGAACCACACGAAACACAAAATATAAATGTCATTGATGACAAATAGTGACATGTCAGTGTATTAATTTTGTAATTTCTATCTAATATACTGGAATTGTCTTGGTGGTCATAGATTATTAAAGTTATGACGACGCACGTTTATTCTTTCTCAGACTCAACTGTATCATACGAAACTTGATCCTGAAATTGCTGACTAT
Source organism: Barypeithes pellucidus (assembly GCA_963991005.1). Lineage (NCBI taxonomy): Eukaryota > Metazoa > Arthropoda > Insecta > Coleoptera > Curculionidae > Barypeithes > Barypeithes pellucidus. The sequence continues at coordinate 51,196,512 of OZ022562.1, read as the reverse complement.
ACTGAAGTAATACCCTATTAAATGCTGTCTTAATACGTTATTTTTAAAATGGGAAACTAATAACATAAATTATCGTGTATTAAACGTTTTACGTCTTTTTCCTAAAATATCAAAGCTTTTTTGGCAATTCCACCTAGGACAGAAGTCGAAAACATAAACATTTTAACTTGGTCATCCAGTCGCCGTACGTCCTGTAACCTAATGATATTTTTCCCCGACACTTTATATTAAAAACACATTAAACATAAAACCCGTCATTGCTGAAACTTGAACGTAAAAATTTCAATAAAATATATAAAAAACTACTATAATTGTTATAATCACTTATCGTATGCGCTGTGCCTATACTACAATTTCGTAATAAAGCAATAAGTCTTTTAACAGGTTGAACAGACCGATTGGTCAGAGGTATTGAATTTTATTAGTTTTATTTAAGGGTGAGCTTCTATTTTTATCGGGAAAAAAATATAAAAACTCCTGGACAAAATTAACGCAACATCATAAATTTGCCATATTTTTTATGCTATTTTTTTTTCTGAATTTATGATACGATTTGAATGATTTTTTTTTCATTGTAGGTTGGTTCCTTGACAATGTCATAGTTTTCGCTGTTTATGATAAAAATTTAATTTTCGATTTATACTGGGTGTACTAAAAATGCTCTGTTTTTTCCGAAAATTCGCATCACCCTGTGGAGTATATTAGCAAGCGAAACATATTGCAGTTGACATTAAACGGTAGGTCCATCTTTCTCCAACATTATCTTCTTTAGTTTACTTCATTATCTCTGTTATTAAAGGAGATACACCGTTTTATAGCGTAACATGTTGTTATAGACTTTAATATTCAACACATTCATTGTTAAATGTTTTCAAGTAGACTATGGACTTTTTCTGACATTGCAAGCGATGTGTCAGCAAAGGTCAAATATTCATATGCCCAGTTGACCGACGAGTATTTTAATCTTGAAACCTACTTGAAAACATTTAACAATGAATATGTTGAATATTAAAGTCTATAAAAACATGTTACGCTATAAAACGGTGTATTTCCTTTAATAACAGAAATAATGAAGTAAACCAAAAAATAAAATGTTGGGGAAAGATACCGTTTAATGTCAACTGCAATATGCTTCGGTTGCTAATATACTCCACAGGGTGATGCGAATTTTCGCAAAAAAAACATAGCATTTTTAGTACACCCAGTATAAATCGAAAATTAAATTTTTATCATAAACAGCAAAAACCATGACATTGTCAAAGAACCAACCTACAATGCAAAAAATAATCATTCAAATCATAAATTCAGAAAAAAAAATTGCATAAAAAATATGGCAAATTTATGATGTTGCGTTAATTTTGTCCAGGAGTTTATATAATGTTGCGAGAGAACACGTACAAATGGGATTTATATCTCAAAATCAATTTTCTTGTTATTTTTTTTTTAACTCCACAGTTTTCCTTAACCTGTACTGCCTTTTAAAGTACAGGGTGTCCTATTTTCGACACTGTCTGGAGACATTAGAGTTATTATCAAAGATAGAATATGTTGCAGTTTTCATTTTAGTGTCCCATTTTTTAACTGAACAAAATATTCCGGAGTTTTCAACCTACAGGGCGATTTTGAAAATCTTCGTTTTATGGCCACCCCTCGAATTTCCATTATGCGTTAACTTATCAAAAAGGTAAAAACTGATCTTGTTTAGTTTTTGAGATATTAACACACAACAAACCGTATATTATTTTTTTAATTAATTGAGCATACGTTGCGCTTCACAAAAATATATAGTTGTTTATATTTATATTCAAAAAGAACCTAAAATTGAGATATTTTTTATTATTTCCATCACCTGTCAAATATACTGTTCCGCCAACTATTATATTTAAATGGGGGACTCCTACGGAGTCCTAGAGAAAGTCTATATTCTTTTTTAAATCGAATATCTAAATACTAAGGTAAAAACCCTATTTACCCACATACTGTCGCGCCGTTACATCTGGATTCACTTAGCAACAATCTGGGTCACTAGAGTATACTAACAGTGTTGTCAGATCACACCGCGTGTCTCGCCCTTACTTGAATACTCATACTTCAGTAGCCTTCGCGACTGTGGAGTGGAACGACGTCGAGCGTCGAGCATTCCACGTGCTTAACGTATACGAATTTTAAACGTTTTGTTAGTTGTATTGCCCGATTTTTTTTTGTTGTGAAATAATTCATAATAAGAAATGTTGTGATGTGATTTCAAATTTGTGTGATATTATCTACTGTTGGTTCTGTTGAAAAGAATACTTTTTGTGTTTTATTTTTTTATGGAATTTAATTATAAAACGGATTATTTTAAAATAAGATCGAAGGTAAGAAAGTATGTACCTTAATATTGTAGTTCTCTTTGTCTAAAAAGTTTGAAAAAGAACTGATGCAGAACACGTGCATTTAGAATTACAATGACAACACCGCGCTGACCTCTTTTGAAACTTGAGACTGTCTCAATAAAATATTGATTGCGAAGGGCCTCAGGAGCGGCCACGTAAATTTTGAGATTTCATATAAAGTGTATATTTCGCTTACTAATTCAAAGCGCCATTTATGGTTATTTTTCTTCAATTTATTTTCATTTCGGGATTTGCCGGTTTAAATATAATACGTCATTTCCATAACACCCTGTATTGATAAAGTTTTCATCTTCCTTAAAAGTGATAAAACGGTGTCATTTGTCCAAAACATTTTTAACAAGCGTTACCAAGTAGGCCGAATACTAGAAAATGACTTTTAATAAATGTCAAGTTTGAATGACTTATTCTTTAAATATATGCATATTTTTTTAGATTTTCATTGTTATTTCCCCTGACAAACGAAAAACTACTTAAAGGTTGGATTTAACTAAGAAAATATGAACTTACTGTTTATTTGTAATGTATTTTCCTATTTACCGACATTGTTGAAATTTTAGTCACATAACCTTAAACGAACGAAACGTCAAAAGGTTTGAAGTCTTGAATAGAGAGCATAAGCTAGTATCGATATCGACGACTATCGATATTGAATATTTCTCGAATTATTATAATATTTAATTTAGGCTCTGGAAATAATTTTATCAAATATATCTCGATATGAGAGATCTGTCAAATTTTTAACTATATATATTGCTAATAAATTGACCATAACTAGCTGTAATCTATCTATCAGTTATACACTGGCGAGCAAAAAATTTAGGTCACTTCAGAAATTGCAAATAATTTTAGAAATAAAATTAGTCAGGGAATTATTGGTCCAGTAGGCGGTGCATCATTTGTTGCCCGTGAAATTCTATCTGCGATATTTGTTATTTGTCACGTATTGTCACCATAGTTACCTTTTGCCGCCTTTTGCGAAGTAACGTGAATTTAGTACTATTTAATATTTTTATTTCGTTGCTTATTTCTCAGTTTAGTGTTGTTTTCTTTTTTCTAAAACCTATCGGTCTTACGGTGTATTGTTTGTACTGTTCATTTAAGAGGTCATAATGCCTTTAGATCCTATTGTTGTGGCAAGAATTGTAGCGTTGATACAAGATGGTCGAGGACAACGTGAAACTGCAAGAATTGTTGGTAAGAGCCTATGTGCTGTACAAAATGTTTATCAGCGCTATCAGGAAACTGACCTTATATCCAGAAGACCAGGATCCGGGCGAAAAAGAGTCACAAATCAAAGAGATGATCGATATTTGGTGTCCGCAAGTTTGCGGAACAGAACAGCTTCTGGGGTTATTCTGCGAAATCAACTTCAAGAGGTTAGAGATGTTATGCTAATGTTAGCCAATGGACTGTTAGAAGAAGGCGTCATGCTAATGGATTGTGTCCTCGAAGGACCACCATTGCACCGCAGACATCGAATTGCAAGATTGGCTTTTGCCCGAAATCACCGGGTATGGAATGATGATGACTGGAGCAAGATACTGTTTACAAATGAGTCGCGTTTTTGCCTCACTGGGTCAGTCGCCGACGTCGGCGAGTATGGAAAAGACCCGGAGAAAGATATGCCCCAGTTTGTATTGACGAGAGACTTCCTTTTGGCGGTGGATCGGTTATGGTTTGGGCGGGTATCACTTCATAAGCACGCACAAAGTTGGTCTTTATACAGAATGGCTTCCTAACAGGTCACAGGTATATTACGGAGATCCTAGATGATCATATTATGCCTTTCATGATCAGTATGGGCGAGCATGACACTTTCATGCAAGATAACGCTAGAACGCATGTAGCCAGAATTGTCAGTGACTATATGAATTAGGTAGGAATTAGGCGGTTGGATTGGCCAGCTCTCAGTATGGATATGAATCCCATAGAACATATCTGGTGTGAGTTGGGACGACGAATTCAAAGACATACAACAACTCCAAGAACTGCCCAGGAGCTGAGGGAGTTGCTGTTGCAAGAGTGGAATAACATCGACCAGCATGTGATCCTTAATTTAATTCAAGGTATACCTGGTCGAATACAAGCAGTCATTAATGCAAGAGGAGGGAATACACGTTAATAATTATATCATTTTTTTAAATTAATGTTAAGTTCTACTCGTTCGTTGTTACTAGGAGTAGAAAAAATCTATAACATTAGTTTTTAATTTTTTGATAAGAGAGGCACGACAAATTTGACATCGGAATTTTCGTTTCGTTAATAACTGGGAAACTAAAGTGAAAACCGCAACATTCTATCTTCGATAATAACTAATAACCGCAGAAAGTGTCCAAAATGGGGCACCCTGTATACAGAGGACGCCAGTGACAATTGTCCACCCTGTTGGCATTATACAGATAATGGCAAAATGTAATGTCTAAATAAGGGCGAAAGAATTATCATTACCTGGTCCAGAGAATGTTCTTTATACTCAGCGTTCCTTGTATACTTTAATGCCAAAGGGAATACACACATACACTTACACGCATGTAGCTATCCCTTTTTTTTAAAAATAATTATAGTCTAACGTCTTCCTCTATTCAGAAAGTGAGAAAATCCGTTAGAAAATCATTCGCTGCTAAACTCCAATACCTCTACCAAAAGGCATATTACAAATAATGGTATTTTATAAAAAACGATCTCAGATTCCTTAATTACTTACCTGTATGGTAACGTTAAAATTAATTCGTCACCATGTCTGTTCGTAGGATTTATCGGGTTGGCAGTGAATTGTTTAGAATATAAACCACGCCGTACGCGCAGACATAGTTGCTGTCAGTTTAGTTTATAGCCTTTAAAAAAAATGTTTTTCGAAGCCGTATTAGAGTCGGCAATTCTTCTCTTGCGCGTACAATGGCAATTATAATTGCACCTATTCACTATTCATGCGCACTAAACCGTTCTCGATCATCTGGCGCATTGCCAACAGTCAGAACAGCAGTTGGTACTGTCGAAATCCCTAAAATACCCCCAGAACTAGAAATGGGCAAACCTGTTCGTTTTGATTACCAGTTAAAGCAGCTACTGCTACGTACGCATAGCAGTTCAAAAAAAGTTGAGACGAATTAGCAGCACATATGCTTAATAAATAATGTGAACTGCTAATTTCAGTACCAGTTAGTTTAAATAGCCATTAGCTGTTCATAGCTGCTTCAACCGACTAATAAACAGTTAAAGATAACAGAATAATCCATCTCTACTCAGACTTGCAGCGGCAATGGCAATTAAAATGGCGCTTGCCCCATTTCTGGCAATGAGAGACAGCTGATCGAGGACAGTGTGCTGCGCATAAATCCGTGCAATTTTAATTGCCACAGGAGTAGAATTGCCGACTGTAATACGGGCTCCATTCTCGCATTGCGCCCGTAATGCTAGCAGTATTGGGCCAGCTGACCGAGGACAGTGGACTGCGCATGAATCCGTGCAATTATAATTGCCATTGCTGGCGCAAGATACAAAAATTGCCGCCTCTAATATGGCTTTAAAGTTTATCCCCACTGATCGTTGCGAGGAATCTAGAGCTGGGCAAAACCGCTACTTTTAAATAACAGTTCAAGCAGCTACTACTTTTTTTAAGAAGCAGCTATTTTAAAGCAGCTTAAAAGAAGCAGTTTTACGAATCCTCTGTCTGGGCTGTGGATTATAAAAGACGCGACGAATAATACCGAAGCGGGAAGTACAGAGATTATTTTTGGGTTTGTCCAAATAGTGTTATTATAAATAAATCTCAATATTTTAGTTTGTCCCGATATTTTAACGAAAATAATCATAATCTAATTTTAATGCCAATGTTCCTGATAAATGGGCAGAGTATGTTAATTTTTAATATAACACGGCGAAAAATAAGCAGTTGGAAGAAGCGGACAGCGCGAATCCGCTCCGCAGTCCCCTTTGCCTGATAGCTTTCTTGCTTTATCTGCTCTGCGAGTTCTGCTTTTATAGAAATTGATGGCGCGGTGCTAGGTCACTAGCAGCTATAATTAAAAACGAGTAGCAGTGCATAGCTGCTACCACAAAATAGCTCTTATAAAGTAGAAGCTTACGCGATACCGACCCACCTCTTGCGACGACCTAAATCTTAACGCTGCGCTCCCCCAAGAGCTATCACCACTTGGTTTCCCGCATTACGATATGACCGAACGATTGGGGAGTACGTACCGTACCCCAGAAGATATCCGATCTCATCCCGCCTGGTTACCGGCCTGAATAGGGGATGATACATTTTTCACTCTCTATATTTTGGATGACGCCGGATAGTAACGCCACGACTTGTACCACTAAAATCTACCGAGTGCGAATCGGTTTACAGAGTTCCCAGTGAATACCGCCTTAACCGTGGAGCCACCAGAATCGTTTTTCAAAAATTAATAAACAACTTTTGTAAGGTATAAAATGGAATTTTAAAACCTACTTTATTCTTACACTACCCCCCATATATATTATCCTCTGTTCGATATGGATCGAAGAACGAGAGACAAACACTGCCGCTAGAAGCTGCGTGAAAAGAACTACAGTCTATTCATTTTCCCAATTCAGTAGACCAAAACAAATACACGCGACCCGCACGTGAACAGCACACATAAATAGACCTGAAATAATAGCCTAAACTGAACAACGGCCCTGTTCTCGCCAACATCGGATGTTTTATCCCCGATTGACCAATAGCAATTAATTTATGCATAGATCATGTAGTTATCACGCGCTGACGTTTATGCTCCTGAATTGGTAAAATGAATAGAGTATAGACGTCGACGCGAAAAGCTGGTTTCCTAGAAATCGTCAATGTATTATGTAGTTTTTAACGTTTAAGGTCCACTTGCTTAATAAATATGATGTTAAATTTATCAGTTGTTATCATTTAAACAACACAGCACGTCGTCCCGATAACTATCGTAAATGTCTGTTGTGAAATAATTTGCTTCCATGTGCTTATTTTTGTACGTTGTTATATTTCGTTCGTCATCAACTTAATGGCGATACTTTTGGGCCAGTGCCTTAGTCGATGGCCATAATGGCGCACCGACCCTCGCCCTTAGCCTTGTACCATAGCAACGCACAGCATCGCTTGAGCTTCGCACAGTAGTCCCTCGAGATCGAGATATAAACATTGACTGTGCGTTGTTATCTTCTTCCGATGAAGAAGATATTGTTTTAGACTCTAATATAACAAAGTGGTACTTATATGCTTAAACAAGAATCAAAATTGCCAGTTTATCTCATTAACGTAAAGCGAGAATTTTATCATCTTTATAATGATCTAAGGAAATATTCCCAACGATTTTTTTAAACATATGAGAATTACCATTACTCTTTCTTCCACTGATATGGGTTGAGAATGGCAGTTCTTCCAATTTTTATTTATTGTCCTTTCACTGTTGCTTGCGATATAATCAAAGGTATTTATATGCATTCTCATATATTCACAAAAGCGTTGGGGATCTTTCCTTAGATCTTCATAAAGGTGATAAAATTCGCCATAGAATCTTCGCTTTGCGTTAATAGGATGTACTGATCACATCTTGAAAAAACAAAAGGCAATTGAAGTCCACAATATTCAGGCGTTAAATCAATGAAATATTTTGAGTTCCGATAGTCCACAATTTAGGTACTGGTAGTCCAAAGAGTGAGTTATTCCAGCCACCATCGTAAGCTAGAACAACTTAAATGTCAAGTTTTGATAGCTCGAATCATGAATTAATCTAGCCCGACTAATAACGCGTCACAATTCACATACTGATAGCTACGGTAGCCTATCAATAATTTAAGACGGTGGAGCGTGAGCTATTGTAACGCATAAAATAACCCATCTTCTGTTCTATCATAACTTATGAATAGTGAGTTGATGCAATTTCTTCGATTTGGTTGCCGTAATTCAGAGGTTTGGGCTGTCCCCTATTAGCAACACGCTTCGATCTAGGACAACTCATATTTGAGTTATATCAACTCGAGATTTCGCTCAGTGTAGGATTAGTCAAATTTAAATTTTAGGAAATTTAGTTACATGCATCTTATGCACTACCCCGTACAATTAGATGTATCACTCATCTATCACTATCATTACAAGTATATCCTGTAACTGTACATGCTGAACGGTGTCCCGTCAATTAATCGTACGACATTTCACTGCACGACTGGATTGGACGACTGGACAGGAGAGGAAGGAGGCGTCAGCCGAAATTTCCAATTAACATATGGAATTGCTAGAACTCAGCAAAAGATGGGACTCCAAGAACCAACAACGGAGTTGAAGGATGGCACAATAGTTTTAATTCTATCGTGTCTATTGCTCATCCCAACATTTGGAAGCTGATAAAGTCACTTCAAAAGGAGGAAAGCATTAATCAACTGAAAATTGAACAACTTGTTGCAGGTAATGAACGACCCCAGAAAAAAGTATATAAAGATTCAGCCAAACGTCTACAACAAATAACGGAGAACTATGACCCCAATAATTTGGTTGATTATCTACGAGGAATTGCCCACAATTTCAGATTGCAGATGTAATAACTGTTTATTTATATTATTATTTCAACTACTTGGTTATTATTATGATTGATGCTTATGATGATTATGATTATTTAATCGCTATTAAACGTCTATTTTTGTTCCATTTATTTGTATTATTGTAATAAATTGCAACGATAAATTGTCGCACGATGAATTGTCGTAGCGATGAATTGTCTCTGCGATGAATTGTCGGCGATGAATTGTCGTTCGATGTATTGTCTCGCGATGTGTTGACGCTAAATCTGCTGAACGATATTTTTGACATTTTCTTCTTTGAAAATATTAACATAACACTGCGTCAATGAATTAGTAAAATAAAACGAATATGCTGTATAACACCGTGTGCTGATATTATTATTAATTTTTAAAATTCTGTGTACTACTGAAATACGTTAAAGGTTTCTAAACTAAACTGACAGTTCTTCTATTGTGCATAGCGAGCAGTGTCCCTACGACAACCTACTATTAATAGTCGTATTTTTTCGAGAAATATGTACAGGCATCGTTGTACCTACTACAACAGTTTAAATATCTGGTGAAAATTTGACAACGCAATGTCTTCTTAAACAGATCCTTTAAAAAATGACAATTTTTAATACGTATGTACATGAGTCTGACAAACATCGAACAGATTGTTCACAGTCTTGCTGACAACACTATAATTACGTCACTTAATTTGCCTTAAGACCGTATACTACCGGTACTAGTATTTTGTCAGCAAGAACGACACTTCCTAGAGCACAGTGTTCATTATTTAGAACACACACTATTTATTAAAAGATTCTGTTCAGAAAGACAATTTTTTTTTATGTAAAACATAATCGTCCAACTACTACTCACCAATCAAAATTTGGTAGGTGCATGGTAAAAATAACTAATTAAACATATTGTTTATGTACCTAAGGCTACTCCTGCTTTAGCAAATCGTACAGAGTTTATTTTAGAATCACGCCAGGGTAACTCCAGATAAAGTAATTATTTGTTTTAATATTTGGTCATTTGTTCATGGAGTTAAGTGATAATATATTAATGATAAGTGTTAATATGAATTTTCTAGTATCAGAGTGCCTAGTATGGCTTATTTCTAGTGATATTATGCTAATAAGCATTGTCTTTAAGCATAACCAATAGCATAGCTATACCGTAGACATAAACTAGGGCAGTGTCCTACAGCTGAGGAGATCCCGGAGCTCGGGGACATTAATTTGATTGTTACCTTCAGCTTCGTTAAACCTTTTTATTGTGTTCATTATTTCTTAATATCTGTTTAATATTAAGTCCTAACACTAATAGTCCACTGTAAATTCTTTAAGTAAAAATATTGCGATTTATATTGAAATTTTGTGATTGATGGTTTTTCGAATGAGCAATTTGATTTTGCTAATAATTTTGATGTAGATTGTAGGGGACGCCCGCTATGGAACTAGGAGTACATAGGAACAACTGCAACTTTTTTGCGCTTTAGTGTATTTATGTTTTTATTAAAAGTATCAATTCTCTCATCACTTTTACCCAAAAATAGTGTGCCCAAAATCTCGAAGACAGTTGCCTAGAGTGACATTGACAAGGTGCACCGTTTTGGCGTAAAAGTGGTATGAAAACTAATATTTTTAATAAAAATATAACATACACTAAGGCGCAAAAAAGTTGCACTTGTTTCTATATACTACGAGTGCCGCAGCGAGCGTCTTCTATAACCTACATCAAAATTATTAGCAAAATCAAATTGCTAGTCTCAAAATACCCCCAATAACAAAATTTTACGCAAGAATATTGGTTAAAAAGTAAGGTAATTAATAAATTGGATCTTCCGTGCATCTCGGTTATTATCAACTTTTGAACTAAGCAAAGTTTGTCCAAATCGCAATATTTTTACCACAAGAATCTTCAGTTTTACTGTGTACATACTATTAGTTTTGGGACACGCTGTATATTGATAGAGATAATATGGGATATTTTTTGAACTGGGAAACTTTATTATCTAGCTATGCCACTGCACAGAACACCTTACGGATAATTAGCTAAGTAAAGTTATTAATATAACACTTTATCAGGAGTTATGTTTGTTAGTTTTAAATTCTCGTAACAATTCGCCCATAAGAAATAGCCCTAAACAACGACAATATAACCGAATAGAAATATATATAACCAATCATAAATATATCACTAAAAATCGGAAGCCGTTTAAAAGTTTCAAAAGTTTTTAGGTTAGGCGAGCAATGGGCCACCCTGAGAGTTAGTTAACCTGTTCCTCGCTAAGATGCTTTCCACTAACGTGTAATTATGTCTAACGGTACTTAGTATTCCATTTTCCACAATTTAAGAAGCGTTCCGAATTGTTCCAACTTTAAATTTTAAAATCTGGAATACTTAGCAGTAATAACGTAGACCATAGAGAATGGCAGCTCCACAATTAATATGAGTCTTCTTCGGGCAAGGTCTATAGAGTACTAAGGCGTACCTAATGCATAACAAATAATAGACAGCACATTCTGTGCAGTAGGAACATAGAATGTGTAACCTATTTTCATAGTTTCTTGTAACTCCTTCCGTCTATTTCTTGTTTCTTGCTCTTGGAACACACTCCGAATGATGTCAAACGAAACAATCTTTAACATACAAACAACATAATATTTTTTTAAAATAGCATTTCTTGACCTCTCCTCTGATTGCTCTATCTCATCAACACAGATCAGCTGCGAATAATCTGAGCATATTTTAATGCAAAAGAAGTTCGTTTGCTTTGAATAAAAAAAAGAGCAATGAGGGGAAGATGCTATTCATTTTATACTTGCCGTACTGGAAGATTGGATAATACATACGTAGATAACATTACACCCAATTTGCACATATCCCTTAATGACAACGCAATACCTACACCAACAAATTAAAGTTGCTTACAAATTGTGCAATAGTTTCACTTCATGGTCAATTTCTGCTGTTATTCACAAAAATAGCAGATATTGTTACAATGTTAATTTATCTGCAATGATTCTTTAAATTTAGCATAAGTATCTAAAGCAATCTTTATTCAACTAATAAATGCTCGCATTGTCATCTTCATATACTATTACAATTACTTATTGTATTCATCCTCATTCCCTATGCTCTCGGTTAACTACAATCAAATATATCTAACAGTTAGTCCTTTAGCGAGGAACAGGTGGACTAGGCCTTAACGCTTTATAGTTCAAGAAGTATGTACGACATCTACGGCACTGGCGGTTTTAACATCATTTTATATTAAACTGAGCATATTAAGGCCATGTTAAACCACGAAGGAAGTTCAATTATTTATCACTCGTACACGATTATCACTGGCGATTAGTCTAGACGAAATCTGGTAATTCCTAGTGCTTTATGTAGAATCTGAAAAAAATAAAAAATTTTGTAGCATTTCATATAAATCCGATTTAAATATCGTATATTTTCTCCAATAAGTATAGTCTTTATCATTTTAAAACTTAATGCTGACACTTGATATACAGGGTGTTATGGAAATGACGTATTATATTTAAATCAGCAATTCCTGAGATGAAAACAAATTGAAGAAAAATATCCAAAAATGGCGCTTTAATTTAATATGCCCTGTACATGACCTTATGTCAAACCAAAAATTACCACGTGGTGCCCCTGTCAGGAGGTAAACAAAGCAACATATGTCAACAGTGTTGTCATATCTTCAGGGTAAACGGGTAAACTCTTTAGAAAGTCAATAACCGTTTGACAGATTGCAAGTTGTTTATTTTTCAGGGTACATTATTATAAACTTTTACGTTCAGTTCAGTTCGCTGGGAAACAATATTTGATTTATAAACTTAAACTGACTCGAAAGAAACGCCGCGGAGTTTTTAAATGGTCAGGTATGTTCTCATTTGTTCAATTCGAACGACACCCGTCAGATCTGGACAACTTAAAAGTTTATAAATGCCACTTACCCTTTAGAAAAAAAAATGCAATTTTATTTACCTTTTCGGACTTATTTAAAACCAACTTAATTTATAAAAAACACCTCACATCACAAAATCACATAGTTTTCGCGTCACAACACATCTAAGTACCGTTCAATCTGAATTAGTATTTTAAAGTGCTACTGTGTAGACAAAAGTACGCCCTTATTGTCTAAATAACACGTTGGTTCCGTCGGTCAATATTGAACTGCTGGACTGGGGCACTGCCGTCGCGAAAAGAACAAATAACTTAATAATTTAAACTCGGGTTTAAGTATTAACATACAATTTAACACACAAATCTGCTTGAAACAGTATGAAAACGGCCTGTTTATTTTGGAGAAACAGCTGATCAGCAGAAACGGTTGAATATTCGACTTAGTTTTATACTTCAAAAATACAGCGTTGCCATACTTTCTATGTTTTATAAGGTTATATTCATAAAAGGAAGAATTTCCTTCTGAAATGCTTTTATTTATAATGATAGTCTCGGAAATGGCAACCGCGCTGCTTGGACGAGACTATTTATTTTAAAGGGCTGGAAGCTTAGACTAGAAAGGAAAGGATGGAAGGGTCTATCAACATAATTATTTCATCATTAATAATTTTGATTAGGCCATTAGAAATTAGCTTTTTTATTATTTCTGAATTTCTATGCGAAATAATTTGTATCCTATAGTGCTATTGTTTTGTGTGTACGGTAGGTTATTGTAAAGTGTAATTATGCGTTAGTATTTATTGCTTTTGTGTAATCTAATAAGTGCATATCTTCAAAAAAAAAATAATTGGAAACTCGTGGGTGTCTGTGTGTTTCTTTAAGTGATTTAGTGCAAATGTTCCGAGAGATTGGAAATAAGAGGCCGAATGGGGTTTAGTGGGTATAAGCTTATTATGCAGTTCCACATTATCATCAGGGTACGTGATGAGCATAAAGCTTTTCTCATAGAAAAAGAAAGAAAAACCTGAAGATGTCTCTGTGCCCTGGATTACTTGCTAGTGTACTGTCACCTGGATTCACTTCTATTTGGATACTAGGTAAACTAAATATTATTTTTATAAGAATCTATAGTTATTTTCTATACAGTTGGCAACATTGGGCTTGAACATCTGTTGATTACACAGCTTGGCAATGTAATATGATCATATATGAAAGTGCTGAGGAGTAACCGGGTGGGTTTAGGGGTGAATAACCCCACTTTTTAAACGTTCGATTTAAAAAAAAATATGTAGCGCTTCTCTAGGACACCCCAGGAGTCACCCATTTAAATATAATACGTCATTTCCATAACACCCTGTATGTAATGTCTAGTAATGCTCTATTTACAGAATAATCGCTTCTTAAACTTTGGCCAGGATCAGTTGTAATGTCCACTATGATCTAAACAAGGAAATCCGAACACACAACTACCGCCAAGAAATGCTATTGCAAACGTAAGACAAAGATGTTTTGGAAATAGTACATTGTTTACCGAGTAGGAAATGCCTAACATTCCTGGATGACCATGACCAACACAGAGTCCCAGTAATGTGGCTTTTCCTACGAGGTAAACATACTATTTTTCCGAAAATCGTTTAAAAATCGACAGATATAATTTTGAAAGAATCGCGAATAATTTTATTCAAAAATAAATGGTGCTTTGAAATTCGTAATCAAATTGGTTGCATTACAATACGCATTAATGTTGAATTGTCAAACTTGATGCATATAAATTTAATTGTTGGTGTGTCCGAAAGCAAAACAGTATACAGGGTGTCCGCTAAGCAATGGGACATGGAAAAACAACAAACTCCTTACGTAAAAATATTAGGATTTAATTATACTTACCTATATCCGAAAGTTGATATTAACTGAGATATAGGGTGTTAAAGTTAAAACTTCATTTTTGTTTTTCTCTAATAACTTTGACAGAAACCAACGGTTTTTTACAAAATTTGGAAAATTATGGTTTTTTTAGGATGAGGAACTGGTTTTTTGGTCAAATTTTAATGTACAATGTAGGTGGTGCTGCCTGCGGTATTTTTGGCACATTTATTAAGTCATAACTTTTTGTTCCTCCGTGTATTTAAGTTTTTAATGAAAATAATGCTTTTCTCATATTTATTACGTAAAAATGGTACACTAATTTCAGGTCGCCCAGAGTTACCGTTATATTGTTTAGTGCCTATTATTAATTTGCAAACAATTTTTTTTTTAAGTAACCTATGAGAAAACAAATGAAATTTAGAGATACAGTTGCTATGAAACCTCCATGTTGATATTTGTTTGTTGATTATTGTGTTTCGGCATTGTTACTTAACTTAGGATAAACTCAAAAATGTAATATTTTTTTACACAGCTAACAACAACATAGAGGTTTCATAGCAACTGTATCTCTAAATTTCATTTGTTTTCTCATAGGTTACTTTAAAAAAAAATTCTTTGCAAATTAATAATAGGCACTAAACAATATAAATGCATATATCTCCGAAACGGTAACTCTGGGCGACCTGAAATTAGTGTACCTTTTTTACATAATAAATATGAGAAAAGTATTATTTTCATTAAAAACTTAAATACACGGAGGCACAGAAAAGTTATGACCTAATAAATGAGCAAAAAACGCCGCAGACGGCGCCCCCTACATTGTACATTAAAATTTCACCAAAAAATCAGTTTATCATCCTAAAAAACTAGAATTTCCAAATTTTGTAAAAAACCGTTGGTTCTGTCAAAGTTATTAGAGAAAAACAAAAATGAAGTTTTAACTTTAACACCCTGTATCTCAGTTAGTATCAACTTTCGGATATAGGTAAGTATAATTAAATCTTAATATTTTTACGTAAGGAGTCCCATTACTTAGCGGACACCCTGTATAATGATAAGATTTCTTGGACTCCTCCAGAGCTGGTTGAGGCAGTGAATACTGCTTCATTAGAATTATTGCCAAAGAAATCAAGAGAAAAGTAGGAATATGCATATAAACGTTTTATGGAATATGGCAAGAGTAAAAGCACGAGTTCTTTCTCGGAAAATGTTGTAACCATATTTTTTTTTTTTTTTTTTGGCTTTGGCCAGTTGTAATGGCATACTTCCTAGACATTTGTTTAAAGATGAAATATTCAACATTATGGGCCAATTATTCAATGTTGAAGTCAACCCTTGCAATTAAACACAATGTAGATATATCTACATATTCAAAACTTCGTTCTTTATTGAAACGGCAAGCTCAAGGTTACACGGCAAAGAAATCGAAGATTTTTAACGAAGGAAAAAATCGACAAATTTATCCAGGAAGCTTCAGATAAAGAAAATTTAATGATTAAGATAATTTACAAGGTTTTAATTTCGATTTAGATTACACATTTGTTTATTTTTTAGGTGGCTTTAATATTTGGTATTTCTGGGGCCTGTAGAAAGGATGAGTTAGTCCGAATGACTCTACACGATGTAGAAGACCTAGAATCTAAGATTTTAATTAGCATACCTGGTTAGAAGACCAGCAAACCAAGATCATTTGTAGTTACTCAGATGTACTTGAATGTTTATCGAAAGTATGTTTCGTTAAGACCAGAACATATGAACAGTGACCGATTTTTCTTTAAATATCAAAGTGAAGAGGGTTGTTGACAAGGGGTAGGAATACATCAATTTAGAAAAATGCCTGAAATAGTTGCTACTTATTTGAACTTGGTCAATCCGACAGAATATACTGTTCAATGATGCCAACATAACTAGTTAAAAAAGGCATGGCGGATGGAAGTCATCAAACGTTGCTGAAGGTTATATTGAAGAATCTCTTAACAATAAGGTTAAGGTGGCAAATAAAATTTTCACAGTACAAAATATTCAACAAAATAACCCTACTACCTCACATGTTGTCCAAAATGTTTCTCATAGTTCTAACAATGTTCCCCCAATTTTCAGTAATTGTACTAACTGTCAAATAACTGTGAATATAACAAGCTAATTTCAAAATGTATTCTGCAATGCATTGAGGTTTTTTCAATCATTTATGTAGAACACTAACAACTGTAAGGAAATATAATTTCCCTACAGTAAAGAAATGAATATTTCCTAACAGTTATTTTCCGTTGGCTAGCAACGACTGTGTAGGGAAATATTGACTTTTTATTTTAAAAACGTTATCAAAAATGTCAATATTTCCAAACGATTTTCGGAAAAGTTGTTTGTATGTAGTTGGATGCCCACAAACATTTTTTACACACATACATTTTTGTGAGGCAAACGAATATTTTTGTAGAATTTCTTGTATAACGAGTGAATTTAGACAATGTATATTATTGTATAAATAAACAGATTTACGGTATCAGAATAAGTAATATTATGTAAATAAACTGAACCCACCATGGGTTTGGCATTATTCCGCCACGACTAAATAACTAATGCCTCTGGGGTCTCTTGAAACTATGGCGGAGGTACGTGGCGCAGGCTTTGCTACGTTCCACGATGATCTCCACCAGGTGGTCTTCGATGGCTAGCAGCGGCGTGGGCAGCGGGAGCAGGCTGAACGTGGGGATGTTGAGACTTTCCCATTGTCAGACGGCGCTGTTCGGAAACCTTGGAGGCGGCAGTGGAGGGGGCTGCGAAGAGGTAGTATCTCCGGCACGGGAAGAGTGCTCGGAACCGGCTAAAAGGCAGATTATGTAATCATTGTAGAGTAACATCTTCTATAAATGAAACTTCCGCTTTCATACTGTTTTATATCTTGCGTTTTATTGAGCATAACTTCGTTCACAAATAGAAACGATGAATTAATTGTTATTGTCTTAACCAAAATTGTTAATTAAATAAAATGTAATGTCTCAAAAAATATAATCCTTAGGAAAACATTGCCATAGTGGTTGTTTTCTTCAATGTACAGTGGTGTCCCATTTTCGACACTTTTATAGGGTATCTCCGTAATTGTTAGTGCTATCAAAAAAGTAATGTAGGTGTCATGTGCTCTTTTTGGGTGAAACTTAAAATCGTAAAATCAAAATTTGAAAATGTTTAACTCGCTTAAGAGATACGGGGAAAATCAAAAAATTGACAATTTCGAAATTGTCCTATATTTTCTTAGTTAAAAGAGATACAGAAAAATGTTTTATACAGAAGTTTCTTTATATTGATTGTTGAATAATCTGCCGTTTTCAGAATAAGTATACGGGGTCATGTAAAAAAGTTATCGGACCTAACCTCATTTTTTTAAATGGAACACCCTGTATATTTTATTCTAAAAAGAAACTATTTTAAATTCTCCTTTCAAATATATAACACACTATGGATGATATTGGTATCCTAGGCGATTTATTAAAGTTTATTACTTTAAGCCACAGTAGACCATGAAACAAAAGCTAATATCCTAGAAACAACTATGTTGACTATTAACATTTAACCATGGTCTGCGAACTTCAATTGGGGTTGTTTACCCGTATATTTGCTCAAAATTAGTTCTGCCGTTTTCGTAATTGGCGCTCCGATCGCTCTTTTGTCTTTTTATAGCAGAAATCTATTATGATCATGTCATCTTCGCCTGACTGCGCTTCACTATTGGTCAATAGATGGAGCATCACTTTTTTCATTGTTGATCCACCAGCCGGGCGGACATTCGAATTTTACCGCTGTCGCTAGGTACTTATGTCAGTTTGAGACGCGCATTAAATTCATATTTTTTGCTAAAATATTCCACGGAAATCATTTTAACTTGTGTTTGTGTATATTAGTGTAATTTAGATTTGTATCCGATTTGAAATCGTTGTACACTGAGCCTTGACTCACTTCATTTTGACCAAAAACTTTCGTGAGTACTTTTATTTTATTTTAAAAGGTAAGTTGGAAATTATATTATAACATTTTTAATAAATTGGAAGAATACTATTAATTTTTCCCTTCGGAGTGTTTTGGTTGCGAAAAAGTTCACATTTTCACACTAATTTGCGTGTGAATAGTTCTAGCATTATGTTGTGATTGACGCTACGTGACGCTCTATCATCAGCTAGTATCATGCTAAAAAGTAACATTCTGCACTTTTTTCTTGTTACTGTTAGTGTATTGTACGTGTTCTATAGTTATTTTTTTTTATATTTTAGGGTGTAAACTGGCTAAAAATATGCCTTACTGTTGTGTCAGTAGCTGTTATAAAAGTTATGAATCGAAACATTGTTTTCCTGACCCAACCAAAAACAGACTTCTTTTGGACAAGTGGATGTCGTTGTGTGGAAACCGTCGTTTAGTTCGCGAAATGACTCCACCAAAAATTTATAATAGTTGCAGAGTTTGTTCCCTTCATTTTCTGCCTGAAGATTTTGGACCAAATCATAGACTTAAAAAAGGAGTATTACCATCAATAAATCTACCAGGTATATTAAATCTTTTATTTTAAAATAACTAGACTTACTTATTAAGTAGGATGAGGCAATAGAAATGAGCCGATACTGTGTATTGTACACATAAAAATAATACACATAATAAATAATCCGTTCATTCATGAAAATCTTGTATATATTTTTTTAAGTAACTTAAATTTAAATATTTCATGGAGCTTATTAATTAGTCCCCTGAATCCCCCTATTTTGATACCATAGCATAGCCACATCTATTGACTGTTTCAGCTTCTATACACCCAATTTTCGAAAATATTACTGATTCCAATAGCTGACGTGACCTTCCTACCTACTTCTGCTAGTGCTGAAGAGGTATTACCTGTTCTACCGGATCAAACGTTAATTGAATATACAAAACAGGAGGTGGATCCCTGGATTACTAAGCAGGGGATCTCAATAGAGATGGATATTGTCCCACTAGATACTGAAGAACGTGAACATATCGGTACTTCCTCGAAAGTACATATTATGACAACTCCCAAAAGTAAGTTAAGTTGCATAAAATAATTTTAATTTATACGGTGGGTATCCCGCTCTGTGTTTAATACTAAAAGCAACTTTTTATGCTAAAAAATTATTATAGATTATAGAGTAAGTATATGTACGTCGCTAATATAAATTAAAGAGCGTTTAACAATAAAATATGAGAATATTGTTGAAGACAGAACAGACTGAAATCATTTTTGTTATTTGCATTTTAGAATATATATTTTTTTAGAACGTTCTTCATTCTTAGCAGAAGTGAATGTGGGCGAAATTAAAGACTTAAGTCCTGAGGCACGAAAACTCTATCAAAGGGCTATCCAGTTTAAGAGGCAGGCAGAAAGATTAAAGAAAGGTGGTGTATTGACAAGAAGAAAACTTCGAATGACTGAAAAACTAACCAGTCCTGCAGTACTTCAGAAAGTTCTCTCAAGCATGGATAGAAAAAGCTAGGTTTTTTCAGAGTCAGTGACACAATATCGAGAAGAAGCCGAAAGGACGACGATATACCCTTGAGGACAAGGTTATTGGTTAACGGTAATGAAACTGCTAAACAGAACCCGATACGCCCAGGACTACATACCGAAGTGTTCACTATTTTGAAAGCGGAAGTCAAAAATTTTTCAAATGTTCTCGATAAACATTGTATTTTAATGTTTGACGAAATTAATATTCAACCACAGGTTCAACCCAATATAAAAGAAGGAACTGTGGAAGGTTTTGATTTATTTATACCACTTAGCTTTAAAGATATTTTAACTTAATCTGAGGGGTCAGTTTGTGACTCGGCCATACAAATATATTAATATTGGCAAATTTATGAACCATTGGATGCTTTTTCTTTTTAAAATCAAGCAAAGCATATTTCTATCCATATTTTGAAAGCAAGAGATATAATATATTTGTAATTAATAGGTGAACTAGAAAATCCAATATTTCGATTTTGTTTCCTGATTTCTCCTTTTTTTTTCTTGCTTTTAAAATGGGTTCATAAATAAGCTATTTGCCTGATTTTTGAATAAAATCAAGGGTGCATATTATTCCAAGAATCTGGCGAAGGCGCTAGTAAAATACCCTCAAAAGCAGCGCCATCTCGTCGAGAGTTTCTTAAATTGAATTTGAACTACAGGTTTCTAATATGGAAATGGTGTAATATAACTGCCGTCGCCGATAGATGGCTTACCAATATTAACAGGTTTGTTAACATGGAAGTGTCCATTCTATTAACAAACCTAAATATTATTCTATGCATTTAACGTCAATTTCATTTTTACATATTCATTTGCGAAAATGACCTATCAACATTTTGAAACATTTGATATGATATCAGATTATATTTAAAGTGGAAAAAAAACGAAGAAATGGGGCAAAATGTCTTTGTCTATATCTTGTTCGCTATCCGGAAAGATGGTAACCATTTAAGGACATATTCCGAACATTTACGATGATTTCCAATATATTGTAACTTAATCTGAATCTTTTATTTCGTTTCAAAGTATTAAAGTTTAAATAAAATCGCCTAGGAAACCGATATCATCCATGGCGTGTTATATATTTGAAAGTAGAATTTAAAATAGTATGTTTTTAGATTAAAATATACATTTAAAAAAATGAGGTTAGGTCCGATAACTTTTTTACCTGACCCCGTATACTTATTCTGAAAACGGCAGATTATTCAGCAATCATTATAATGAAACTTCTGTATAAAACATTTTTCTAAATCTCTTTTAACTAAGAAAATATAGGGTAATTTCGAAATGGGAAATTTTTTATTTTCCCCCGTATCTCTTAAGCGAGCGAAAATTTTCAAATTTTGATTTTACCATTTTAAATTTGACCCAAAAAGAGCACATGACACCTACATTACTTTTTTGATAGCACTAACAATTACGGAGATACCCTATAAAAGTGTGGAAAATGGAACACCATGTAGTTGACAAGGATCTTAAATCAAGGAGGATTCCGTTTTGGTTCACAGTCTTTCAAGAATAGTCTTAGCTTGTAAACAACTTTCCAGAAAAACAATCGGGGAGCTCTGAAAATTCGTATAATGTTTCATTGTCATTTTCTGTTAATTTTACAAAGACATTACGTCGACGTCGCCTGCAAGCGTTCGGATCGTCCTTATTATAAATCCCTAATTGGAACGGCCATATTTCATACCTGCTTTCAGGTTTAACACTACCGGATTAACAACTATCATATTTGTCATTATTGTTAAGTAAAAGTATTTGTTGTTTTTCAGCATTTGTGTGTTAAATTTACGTATTGTTTGTGGAAAAACCAGTAATTCTTGACTCAATATGGTAAGAATGTGCCAAGCTTGCCGTAAACTGGATAAAAATATAGACTCTTGTATCACGTCCGTCGATTATTTGTTTTTCCTAACCAAGACATATCAAACCGATCAACTGTCGCAATGAAAACAGAATCAGACAGAAGATAAAAAAGATGGGGATTCTACAAATGCTACACATAGCTTTTATGTTGTGTTTATTTTTCTAATAACAAGCCTCATATTAACGTATACAAAGCAGATGGAAATACCGGATCCATGTTTGTTTCAAGTTTTTAGTTGATCAAATTTCGAAGTTTGCTATCTCTGAGGTCTATTTGGTTACAGGATGAACAAGAAAAATAAAGAAATAATAAAATAAACGCTCTATTTATTATGTAATTTTTAAGCTCTATAGCCAAAGTAACCAATCATATATCTTATTTTAATTATTTTTTTTTAGATATTGCCCCTTGAAACCAATAAACTCAGTTTTATGGATTTAATGTAACAGTTACACAAGACGTTGAGATATTTTAATTGAGAAGGAAAACTAAGATAGGAAAGAGCAATCTGTTTTCCTCCATGTTATGCCATAATGGATAAGGATATTTGGCCTGTCGATACATGGAAAATATCAATTGTCAAAATATATTGTTTAGAAAATAATAATTAAAATAGATAAAGTAAAGAAGGGATTGTGGTTTCTTGTCTACAATTATCTGTATTTGAAATGCCAAGATTCGTACGGTAGACGGTCACCCTGTATAAATGTACATTTAAAGGCTTCTTTATCAATTATTAAAATGAAAATTGGCACAGACAGAAGGTTTTGTAATAACCGTGTGAAATTAAACGGTCACAATTCTTTATTTCTTCATATGAAAGTTTTATATTAAACTCTTGTAAGAAGATGTTTCAATTTTTATAAATTTGTCATTATGTTAATCAGCTAACGAACAATCAATTTTCTTTATTTACACTAAGACGTAAAAGACGTAATTATTTTAAAAATAATGTAATGCATACTACATAATATAGGTGGACAAAAAACACAGCAGATTACGACAGCGAACAAACTTAACAGTTTGCAGAGGCGGGCCTGCCTGTGTATCAGTGGGGCGATGAGAAGCACCCCCACTGCAGCAATGGAAGTCATACTGGGACTAATACCCCTAGACATACACATCAGAATGGAGGCTAACTGTAGCGCCTCAAGGATGATCACCAATGGGGAATGGACACAACACCCCGTAAAAATTGGACACACAAGAGCCACTGATCTAGTCAACGATGAGCTCTTGGATATGCAAACCGATCGTATAAGAGCAACATACGATTTCACAAAGCCTTTCAAGATTGACTGGAACTTTGACAAATGGACGACCCCCGTCGTTTGATAAAGGTCTAGTTTGGTACACCGATGGATTAAAAACCGCCAACGGTGTGGGCGCAGGTATATTTGGGGAAAGACCCAGGATGGACATAAGCATTCCTCTGGGAAACTACGCAACAGTATACCAAGCGGAAGTTCATGCCATACAAGCATGCGTACTACAAAATCTTGAAAACGGCTACCACAACCAAAAGATTTACATCCTGTCGGAAAGCCAAGCTGCTCGAACAAACCCGAACAAACCTGAACTCCAATTGGTTTACTTCAAAACTTACACTGCAGTGCAATACCAACCTAAAAGTACAGGCGGCCAGGGGGAACAAGATATAGCTCTTGCGGGTCCCTGGTCACTCTGGGATATTAGGAAAAAGCGGATGAACTAGCGAGAGCCGGATCCGCTCAACATCTCAGGGGCCCCGAACCAGCCTTTGGAATATCAAAACAGGCAACAAAAACAACATTAGATAGATGGTCGAAAAAACAACACCTATCTCGATGGCAAGGGTTACCTGGTCACAACAAGGGAAGATTAAGAAAATCGAGTAAGAACAGCTCTGGGGTCTCTAGAAGGGGAAGAAATGAAAAAGGTGACAAATGAACATGTCATAACCACATTCATGAATGTTTAAGAGCTAACAATTTAGTAATGGGTTATTCTATTAGTGTTGTTGCCTAATTTTAATTTTGTTTATTTATTTATTAATAAATTGCTTATTTATTAACTATTTTTTTACAACAACACAGAGAATGGATTGTTCATTGTTTTGTTCCTATGAAACCATTCCATAAGCAACTACCAAAAAAAATATTTTTATTATAAGATAATTTTTTAATTTCGCCATTCGCTAAGTCCGAAAATATTGAAGATAGGTATAGGAACACTTCATATCATTCGATAGAAAATTTGATCCTCCATTAGCAAAACATATCAAATATAGGATTATCCCATTTTAAAAAAATGATTTTTACAATAATTCATCTCCCTTATAAATATTGTTATCGACACGCCCTGTATAAAACTAATTAAATACTGTTCGAAATTATAAAATTTCGATTGCCTTGTGAGACTATTGTCAAAATTTCAGCTTTCTAGCTGTAACCGCTAAAAAGATTTGATTTTCTTTTCAGGTCGCGATACGGCGTTAAAAAATTACAAGAATATTTATAATTCAAAAACTCTTAAAGATAGGTAAATGATATTATATAGAAAACTGTTCTAGATTTTTACCTAGATTCCAAAAAATATATAATATATAGGGTAATTCATTTAAAATTCCGAGGTTGCTTTCGGTATGATTCGGCAACACCGCACTATCCAAAATATCTTACAAACGTAGGAAACCAAATTTTCAAACTAAAATCTAATTTAGTTCTCGAGATACTTCTAATAGGCCACTTTACTTGGTGTACCCTGTATAAACGCACCTACTACATCAACCAAAAATATTTTCAGCATTACGGTGTTTCCGCTTCTACCGAAAAAGTGTAGCTATTTTGTTCAACTTCAAATGGAATACCCCGTATATTTAAAGTCAACTTTTAGTTCCAATAATTTTCTTATAGCTTTCCTCCTATATTTCTGTTTCCGCAAACCTACCATAGGTGAAATACCCTGTATGTACTATTAGTATCTGACATTGAATTGAAACAAAATATGGACCCGGTATTTCTATCTCCTTTGTTTACGTCAATATTATTACGAAAATAAATATAACAAACAATCCCCATCTCTTTTATCTTCTGCCTGTTTCTATTTTCATATGTCTTGGTTAGGAGACAAAAACAATCGACGGATGCGTCTCAAAAGTCTATATTTTTATCCAGTTTACGACAGACATGGCACAGTCTTACCATATTGAATTAAGAATTATTATTCTTTCCGCAAACAATACTTAAATTTAACACACAAACACTGGAAAACAACAAAGAATTTTATTTAACAATGACGACAAATATGACAGTTCTTAATCCGGTAGTGTCAAACGTGAAAACAGGTATGTAAGACGGCCGTGCCAATAACGTATTTATGAAAAGTAAGTCCCGAACGCTCGAAGGCGACGTAGAGCCTTTGTCTGATTAACAAAAAACAACAAAGAAAAATTATACCAATTTTCAAAGCACCTTCATTGTTTTTTTAGGAAACACCTAAGAATGAGAATTGGTAAAAGCCGTATTAGAGTCGGCAATTTCCATCGCTTGCGCCAGCAATGGCAATTATAATTGCACGGATTCATGCGCAGTACAGCGTCCTCGATCAGCTGGCCCAATACTGCTCGCATTGCAGTCGCAATGCGAGAATGGAATCCGTATTGCAGTTCTACATCTTCTGGCAATTAAAATTGTACGGATTTATGTGCAGTTCCCGATCAGCTGTCTCTCATTACCAGAAATGGGCAAGCTCCATTTTAATTGCCATTGCCGCTGCAAGTCTGGGTAGAGATGGATTATTCTGTTATTTTTAACTGTTTATTAGTTGGTCAAAGCAGCTATGAACATCTAATGGCTCTTTAAACTAACTGGTAATTAAATTAACAGTTCACATTCTTTATTAAACATATTTACAGCTAATTCGTCGCAACTTTTTTTACCAGTTCTTGTAAGTAGCAGTAGCTGCTTTACCTCGTAATCAAAAGAAACAGGTTTATCCATTTCTAGTTCTGGGGGTATTTTAGGAATTTCGACAGTACCAACTGTTGTTCTGACTGTTGGCGCCAGCTGATCGAGAACGCTTTGGTGCACATGAATACGTGCCATTATAATTGCAATTTTACGCGCAAGAGAACAATTATCCTAATACGATTTTTATACTTCAAAGACTGTGAACCAAAGAAGTATCCTCCTTGATTTACAATCCTTGGTATCTGCTAATAGTAGAATATATGTTTTAGGAAAGAAATAATCTGATACTATAAAACTGAAACGGCGTATAAGCACGGCCCTAGTATTGTATATAATATTTATACATTTTTTTAGCCCCTAGGACTAACTGAATTGTATGCATTATTTGTATTTACATTAAGCGTTGTGATTATATGTTGGTGCAGTTTATTATAATAAAAATATAGCATGAAGGTGCATTTACACATGCATGGATTTAGTGGCGCCAATCAAAACTGGCGCGCCAGTAAATAAAATTAGCAAGTGTAAACATCGACTTGCATAAAAATTTATTTTTGCATGCATAGACCAAAAAAGTCTGCATCCTTCTGAAATTACTGGCGCCAGTAGTGACAAATTCGTACAGGAAATCAAAACTTGCAAATGTAAACAAGTGCTTGCACGTCGGCGACCGCTCGCCAGTTTTTAGTTTGATTTTGTTGATTGTAGTTTATATAGTTTATTATGGCTAAAAAAAAGTGGTCTGCAGAACTGACAATCAAATTTCTTGAAATTCGAGTGCGAGTTCTACTAGAAGTTTTGCAGAAGCACCCAATGCAGGTCGACGATTGTTACGAAAAATTAAGCTGGCGTGCCACTTACTTTTGTTTTCTTAGCAAAGGGTAAACTTTTACTAGCGTGCAAATAGAACTGGCGCGACCACTGGCGCCACTAAGTCCATTCATGTGTAAATGCACCTTAACAAAGCAATTTGACTTTGACACAATCCCTAACACTCGAAGCGGACATCTTAGTCAGTGCTAGAAAAACGTTATTGGAAGATGTCTCGAGACAAAGTCTTTCGTAGTGAAATCGCTGAGTAGAGAGTCAATTTAAGAATTGTGATCAGCCCGACTTACAGAAATACATAAACGTTGCGGAGAAAATTGCAACTCTGCAAGCAGCTTTTCCGACACCGTTTACTTATTGATGTAAATATTTAGACGGTTACTGCTTCTGGTAAATAGTTGGAAAGGTTGTCACCCCGAGTGACTACCTACGCACCCCTAATCGTTGTACTAAAAAAGGAGTCAAGACAATAATGTTTTTTAAATGATGAGTGCAGGCAAGTTGTAATTACTTCCATTTTTGAAACATACTTCTCAAAAATAATAAATTATTGTTTATTAGAAATATATTTAAACGACCTTTAAAATTATGTGCACTTGACCAATCTGAACTTGTGAAATTTCGCAATTAGCGGGACAAATTACACATTTTTACACGTTTTTAGTCACACAAGTACACGTTTTTTACACACCATTTATCAATTTGTGCTCACAAAGGCCCCTAGCGGGAATGTTCCGGGGTAGTTTTGATTTCAACAATTTTATATGTTTTTTTTATATCTTTTTTGGGATGCTAAATCCGAATCTGTGGTTTACCTAACAAAATTTCGTGACACAACATTAAAAAAAATCAAAAAAGGTAAAAGAATTAAGAATTATTTTTGACTTCTTTTATTATAACTCGAAAACTGTTAACTTTTTGTAAATAACCTTGACAGCCTTTTAATGATAAATTCGAATTTTTCCGTCAATTTTCAACTATCGCTTAAGTCACTTGGTCAGAGAAAAAAGCTTAAATAATATAATTTGTAGGAAATTTTATTAGTATGATTAGGAAGGTTATTTACGAGAACTGGGTAGTTTCCGAGTTATAAGGAAAAAACCACCAAAAAAAATAGAGTTTTTACTTTTTTGGACTTTTTTCGATGTTGCGTCTAGAAAGTTTGTTAGAAAAAAATAAAATGCGGATTCAGCACCCCCAAAAACATGTAGACTGGATAGAATCCAAACTACCCACAACTTTCCTGGTAAAAACACAATTTAACTTGAGTATTACAAGTACTCTGGCTCTGGGCTCTGAATTGTAAAAAAAATGTCGCCAAAACTGAAAGTAATATACATTATGTGGTATTTGCTAAAAATAAAGGTCAACAAAACTGAATAGCAACACACTTAGGTGGTGTATTTCAAATTACACACACCATATGCTGCACAAAAATTACACACAAGGTAATGAAAATGAACGCAAATCGTATAATTACACGCTAATAATTGGCAATACTGCACTTGTCCCTCGTTCCAATTTAAGAATTTAAGGGTGATATTTAACCCTCCCACGAAGGCTACAAAAGTACATTACGTATCAAGGGCCGAAAATAGGCTTTTACGGACGAGTCCGTAAAGCCTCCGACGGCCCGAGATATGTACCGTAACTTAACCCCCCAAACTTCGGTTTGGGGGGTTAAACTTCGTTTTGGGGGGTCATACAAGGAAAAGTTACGAAAAGTAATACCATGCCTCGTTAGTCAAACCGGTATATTTTATATTTTGGTATTTTTCGTGTTAAATTGTGGGTTTTGGGGTCATGGGGGTCATGGACCCCCCCTGGATCGGCGCTTGGTATGACCAATTAGACAAATGTCATTTATATAAAATTATATTAATTAAAATGTATTATGTAACCATGTGCTATGCAAGGCATCTTTTAGAGATTTTTTGCTGCTTATCCATGTCTTTTAAACAGCCCTATTTTTTTAATATTTTTCTGACTCTGATCATTTTAAAGCATTTTTAGTCCAGTCATCACTGGTATCAGTTCAGTAGTTTTTAAATTACTAAGTAATTTAAAAAATTCTGGATCCATTTGATGTTTACTGGGTACCCAAATAGATACTCAGAAGTACGTTAAAAGATGCCTTGGAGCTATGTAAATCTTATTACTATGTGCTACCATTTATTATCAGTTCTTTATAAGGATCGTGTCAATGAGGTGTGTAATTTTTTTTTTAGTTGATCTAAAGCTTTGTAAACAGCAATTTGGTGAGTGCTGCAAATATTAGTTGTGTAAATAGTGCTGAAAAATCACTTTGCCTGTGCTTATACCTGATACTGAGCCATAATACGATGTGTTTCTTCGAAGATAATATGATTTAAGTAATCGCCTCTCAAACGGGTCAAACGGATCAAACGGGTTGGAAACTAACAAATAGGAACAAGAAGTAGTCCATACTCTCAGTGGTTAAAGTATATTGAGGGAAGAATAAGGGACTGTCTGAACCACAAAAATGTTTAATATAAAAAAAAAAAAAAGAAGTTGATGGATATGTTTCGACCTTAGTAAAGGTCATCATCAGCAATGAACAAGTGTACCATAAGAATTGTATAAAAAGAAGGAATTAGCTCAAAAACATACTACACCAATGGAGTGCAGAAAAACGACATATGAAGGTATCAAAATTAAATAATTTTAAACATGAAACAATTGAAACATTAGAACTTAAATCAATAATAAAAAAGTGTTAGAATTGGTTACATATTAAATAGTGCGCATGTGCAACACTTTGGTTATCGGTGAAGAATGACAATGTGGAAGCAGAAAGACTATTTATATTATGTGCAATAGGCAGTAAATGTAGGGTGGTAAACAAAATAAGAATATGATGAAATAATGAAAAGTTGAAGGGTAGTTTGGTGCATATCATTCGTTATACAGGGTGTTAATTAAGTATGTGCAGTAATTTTAAGGGACGATTTTTTGGGCGATTCTAAGATGAAAAGTTCATATAAACATGGGCCAGTAAATGATTCGTTTTCAAGATAAAGGGTTTATTTGAAAATAGAAAAATTATTCCTTTTTCGTTTCGCCAGACCCACATATTATTAATCTATTTGTTATTTATTGAACTAGTCCAACATAAGTAAAAAATTTAGAGCTCAGTTATGAGATATTATTTATAAAATTAAGAGAAATACAGGACCGTATCCCAAAAATGTTGTTCAAAAAACCATCGAAACGTCATTAAACCACAATGTGTCATACATCGTTGCATTCGGAAGAAAAAAGCTCTCAAATTCCAATATCAGAAAAACAGAACTGTATTTAAGAAAAGAAAATTGATAATGGCCCTTCGAAGACGACTTGTCGGATTACAAAATAATTAACGCTGTTAGATAGAGCGGAAAAAGTGGCAATGCAAAAGTGCAATTTACTTTAGAATTTGATATCAAGAAAACCCAGGAAAACAATGAAACGATTTTTCAGAATTTTGGTTTTTTCCGGATATCTCCGGAACTACTCGGAAGTTTAAAACTTTTCTAAACCGCATATTATTAGGCACGTAAATGCGCAACTTTACCTCCATTTAACCGAGTGTATCTCTTACGGTTTCCGAGATCACTGTACTGGCCCTTCTAATCTTGGACACGTATAGTCATTCTGTTTTCATACTGTCAAGTTTCTCCTGCTATACCTACAATGTTGCAGTTGTACACTATTTAATATGTAACCAATTTTAATACCTTTGATTTTAGTTTTAATATTTCAATTGTTTAATTTTTAAAATTATTTTATTCTGACCCATTCATTTGTCGTGTTCCTACACTCAGTTGGTTTAGTATGGTTTTGAGTTTGTTTCTTTTTATGTTACATTTGTTGATTGCTGATGATGACCTTTACTAAGGTCGAACCATATTCATCAACTTTTCGCCTACTTTGATGTAGAGTGTAACCCAACTATTTCTTTTATATTAAACATTTTTGTGGTTCAGACAGTCCCTTATTATTTCCTTAACAAATAGGATATAGTATAAACAAAAATAGAACTAAATACTACTAATAGTTATACAATTGTTATTCATATACTTAAAAATAGGAGTCAAATTAGGATAGTTTTGCGGTGCTGATAAAGTGAAGAGA
This sequence comes from Barypeithes pellucidus, assembly GCA_963991005.1. NCBI lineage: Eukaryota > Metazoa > Arthropoda > Insecta > Coleoptera > Curculionidae > Barypeithes > Barypeithes pellucidus. The sequence continues at coordinate 51,165,519 of OZ022562.1, read as the reverse complement.
TTTTATCTCTGGTTACAAGATGATGGTAAAGAGCTTGTCAAAAAAAGAATATCGATTACATAAAAAAGTGAACCTTGTCTATGATTATGGCGTCTTGATTAACTTCAAAATATATACAGGGTGTCCATTTTCCGATGGTTTAGTAAAGTTATCGCAGCAGTGTGCTACATTTCTGTTCTGAGAACCTTGCTGAAAACTAAACTACATTATACAGGGTGTCCCAGAATATGTGGACAATCTCCCGGGTTCAGATATGACACTTAAAAATAACAGGAGACGTTCATATAAATTTTTCTTCCTACGGAGGTATGGGTCCATGGCGGACGTCTCTGGAAATCGTCGATAAAATGAACTCGAAAAAAAATATTTCTGTTCAATATGGTTTTTGCATTGGTTGTTGTTTTATGTTCATAAAAATCCCTCATTGTTGCTATGATATTTTTCACATGTACCGATTTAAATAAGAATATTTATGCCAGTGTCAGTTTATGGTGGTGTCTTGAAAATTGCGGTTGTCCCATAATGCAAAATTTTTAAAAACATCAAAAACACAGAAGCCTAGAAGCATTCTATGTGCGCATCTTTTGTTTCAGAAAAAAGTAGCACAGTGCTGCGAAAACCGCATGCTTATATATTTACTAATAACAGAGATACCCCGTAAAACCATTGAAAAATGGACACCCTGTATAGTTGAGTCAGGGAAAGAACGAGCGTCATCACGTTTTATCAGTTAATGAAAAAATATAAAACACACAGTGTCTTTCTTTGGAAACGAATACTGTGTTTCGTGTAGACAAATTGTTAAATTTTCTAAACGACAATAGAGAGTGTCCTATTGTCGACACTTTTATAGGGTAACTGTTAGTGCTATTAAAAAAGTAATGTAGGTGTCATGTGCTCTTTTTGGGTCAAACTTAAAATGGTAAACTCAAAATTTGAAAATTTTCGCCCGCTTAAGAGATATTAAATCAAATCAATAAATCAAAAAAAATCAATAAATATCAATCAAAAAATTGTCAATTTCAAAATTACCCTATATTTTCTTAGTTAAAAGAGATACAGAAAAATGTTTTATACAGAAATTTCTTTATAATGATTGTTGAAAAATCTGCCGTTTTCAGAATAAGTATACGGGGTCAGGCAAAAAAGTTATCGGACCTAACCTAATTTTTTTAAATGGAACACCGTGTATATTTTAATCTAAAAAGATACTATTTTATATTCTCCTTTCAAATATATAGAACACCATGGATGATATTGGTTTGCTAGGCGATTTATAAAACGTTCTTACTTTAATCCACAGTAGCTAATATTCTAGAAACAACGATGTTGACTATTAACATTTAACATCGATTTCATGTTTACATATTCATTTGCAAAAATGACATATCAAAATTTGATATGATATCAGTTTATATTGAAAGTGGAAAAAACGAAAAAATGGCCTCAAATGTATATATTGTTCGCTATCCGGAAAGACAGTAACCATTTAAGGACATTTTCCGAACATTTGCGATGATTCCCGTTATTTTTTACCTTAATCTGAATCTTTGATATCGTTTCAAGGTAATAAAGTTTAAATAAATCGCCTAGGAAACCGATATCATCTATGGTGCGTTATATATTTGAAATTGTTCCATTTAAAAAATGAGGTTAGTTCCGATAACTTTCTTGATCCCGTATACATTCTCAAAACGGCAGATTATTCCACAATCATAAACTTCTGTATAAACATTTTTCTATATCTCTTTTAACTAAGAAAAATATAGGGTAATTTTGAAATTTTAAATTTTTTGATTTTCCCCCGTATCTCTTAAGCGAGCGAAAATTTTCAAATTTTGATTTTACCATTTTAAGTTTTACCCAAAAAAAGCATATAACACCTACATTACTTTTTGATAGCACTAACAATCACGGAGACCATATAAAAGTGTCGAAAATGGGACACCCTGTACTTTGCGATATAGAATTTAATCATAAAAATCAGTTCTTTTAAGAACTATTAGTTACAATTTTGCATTATTTTCTATTAGTGTTAAATATTGTATATTCAGTTATTACTAGAAACTGGTATTGTCTAATGTCCAATCGGCAAGGACACATATTTCATCTCTAAGAGCTTGGTTGCTAGGAAAGCATTTTGAAAATCAGAATAGTAGTCACAAACGTTAAATTATTTTTCTCGATGAAACGTGGATCTATTCCACTGAAGGGTAATAAAGTATTTTCTTCCCTTAATTGGTTATCTTTGTCAAGAAATATAATTATATTTGAAACAATAAATCAGATTTCAATTTAAATTGATATAATTAAATAAAGTTCGAAATATCTATAATACATCAACTATCATTTAAAATTAAACTTTTAACTTAGACAATAAAGAATTTTTATTTTTAAGACCTTTTCAATGTTCATCGCGTCCATTAACTTCCAACGTGATTTTGTGGTGCGGACGCACGTTCACGGCTCAACTTTACCATATAACGTTCAAATCACATTAAGGCTTCCTTCTTTAAGGCAGGCGAAGAAACGTCAAACTTGTTGACACTTTGACAACGGTTCTGATACCTTGTAACTCAAGAACTCTTAATCACCTTCAGTGCGATCAGGGCCACGAATTTTCAAATGCATTTGATAAGAAATCGCATTAATTCAGGTTCTCTGTTACTCGACGTATATTAGTAAGGTTGAAAAGGTTAGGAAGAGAGTTTTTTGTACAGGACTAATACAGAAATATTTGAGGAGACAACCATTTTCTGACCAATAACAGGTTGTCTTCATACAAACTCAAATATATAAAAGGTATACAGTGTGTTTCAAAAAACATGTGCCATCGCACGTGAGGTGATTCCCTACCAAGAAATAAGATGAATAGTTCATATCAACATGGGTCCGCAGATGCTTTGTTTGAAGGATACAGGGAAAATTTTTTTAAATTTTTTCGGTTTTTTTTCAAGATGTTTCCAAAACGATTTCAATAGTTTTAATGAAAAGTACCTAAGATAGCACATATTTTAGGGTAAAACTTTCAGTCCTTAGCATATAACTTACTAAAATAAACTATTTGCCTGTAGGAACGATTATAATTTGCGAAATATATGTTACTTCCTGCGTTAGAAAGCAATTTTGAAAGTTTTTTTAGATTATAGCTGCAGTCCCCAGTCAATAATTTCTTACTTCAACCTTTTATATTTCTCCTCATTTTACTAAAGTTACTTTTATGTATAAATAATTTACACTCCTACTACATTTTGTATTGAAGAAATAATGTTCAAAGATCAACAGTTTAGATTCTCTAATGCAATTATTAACCGTAATTCCGTTCCCGCAGCTGCATGTATCGCCGGTCACGGCAGAAATTGCTTATAAATAAAGCCACTACAGGTCGGCCTAATAGGTTTACAAATATAATGGTATGTGTTTGAATTTGTGTAAAGCGTGCTCCTGTTTAGGTAAGTTCCTTATTATGTTTATTTAGGTATAAAGTAGAATATTGCCTACTTTTTACCAAGCGTATGTTTCTATGTTGTATCGCCGGTCACAGGGTTAACTCAGACCTAGTAGTCTTAATTAAAGGAAAAATACTACACGAAGTCATTCTCTTGAGTACAGATACTCATTTCAGTGTAAAAAAGTTTTAGAAATAGCTTGTATTAGCTGTTATCCACATGTGCATTTTTGTATAGATAAATTGTTTTCCGAAGCTATATATAATTTTTTTTTATTAGCCATTTATAAACCATTAAGGAAAAATATATTTTGATGTGCAAGTTCCGTTTACACCTTAGGTAGTTTAAAAATATAACTAATTTTCTTAGTATTTTAACATTCTATAAGGAACATTTCAAAACTTTAAGCCAATATAAGACAGGGCTGTTATAAATGGTTATAGTTACCGATTAAAATAAGTCAGTTCCAAATATTGGCGTTATATGATTCAGAAGAGTAAAATTAGCCTTTTGACGGGCGATAAATTATTAAAAAATCGATGCTACAGAACAAAATCTTTGTGACGATGATCGTTTGCGCGGACATATATAATTCCTCTAATTAGATACTATAAGAAACCTATTAAAAAATTAACAGATGTTTTTGAGATTATTTATTTTTAAAATCCGAATTACTGAAAGTTACCTGTAAAATTTTTTTGACCCTTTAGCAATTTTTATATTTACTGTAATTTTATTTATCAATCAAATCAAATAAATCAAATTTGTATTCCTTATCCCGATAGATATGCGAGCAGCGATAAACTGCAATTAAAATTTACCTTCAACGCCCTATAACTCCGTTAATAATTAATTATAATAATAATGTTATAGGAAGAATTTATTTTCGGTCTACAATAATCATTTCCGGACACCCCGTATACGCTACGAATAATTGCATTTATCTTGTAAACGAAGCTGACTTGAAATAAATTTTAAGAGATGTCTTTTTAAGCATTTAAATTTTTAACAAATTGTTCGATCAAGATGTGAAAAGGCAGTGCCGTACCTATTTTTTGTTAAAAAATATAAGAGCGCCTGATCGCAGGCACGCCCGTAATAAACCTGTTCACACATTTTTATTGCTAAAATAAGTGCTATTTTAGGCACTTTTCAGCACCGAAAAAATTAAAAATTTTACTTAATACTCTGTATCAATCAAGCAAAGTATCTACAGACCCATGTTGATAGGAACTATTTATCTTATTTTTGGGTAAGGAATTACCACATGAGCGATGGCACATGTTGTTTGAAACACCCTGTATTCATGAATATTGTAGGGGTAGTAATGCTCAAACAAATTATATAATTAAATATTTTTCCGACATATTTCTTGATTAGTCAGTTCTGTTCTGTGTAAAAAAATATATACTACAAATTCTTACATGAATCTTGTTGAATTTTCTCTTCAGCTACGAGTCCCGATTGTTCAGTTACTGGTAAATGTTGTTCAAGTGCATTCACGCAGTTTAACATACTCCTGAAACATAAGTCATGTTGCAGATTTTGATTAGAAAAAAACCTGGTTTGTGGAATATATAACTGTCAAGATTTGGTTTGATTTGATATGTTATGTGGGTGTAAATGAACTTGTGTAACCTGTTACTCTACAAATCATAAACCTGTCATATAATAAGTTAAAGCAGTACGCGCTATGAGCTTCATTGAATTGATCAAAGAACCAATTTAAGATATAATGTTGTCTTGTTACTTACTCTTTAAAATCGTATATTCCATTTAGGCCGGAAATTTTTCAGCTATACGTAATAGTTTCTTTAATACCTGTTGCAGCAAAACGGACCTGATATATTTTTTAGTTCCTTTACTAGTATAAAAGAACTATTTTTGGTAATCAAATACAACTACACTGTCAATATGAATGCACTTTACAGGGATATCCTAAATATAAGGCCTGTCCAATTCTGAACACCAGGGAATCAGTTGCTATATAAACTTCCATAAAATTCCAACTACTGTATTTTAAAAAAATTAAGTTGATAATTGTGGCGAAAACACCGAAGAAATTGAAACTATATTTTATTGAATAAAAGTCTATTTACTTGTCAGGTGGTATTAATATCAAATACCAATGTATGGAAAAATTATTATTTCCCAGACTATCCAATGATACCTTATACAATAAGGGCGTATTTTTGTCTACACAATAGCACTTTAAAATACTAATTTAGATTGAATGGCATTACCATGAAATTGATGCCTTTTCCATTGATAGGATGTCACCACTTGCAGACCGGTTTCGAACTCTTTTGTTCGCGTCAGTACATACATATAATCAGAGAAGACTCTATATTTTACGCTGTATTCAACGGTAGTAGAGAAAATATAACGCGCAGTGCCATCTCTTAACAGTCCCACGCAATCTGAACAAACGTTATTTGAATAAATCAAATAAAAACTCTATTTGCTTTTCATGTGGTATTAATATTAAATAATAATGTATGGAAAAATTATTATTTCCCAGACCACCCGATGATACCAGGGGACTGCTAAGAGATGGCACTGAGCGTTGTATTTTCTCGACTACCGTTGATAATACAGCGTGAAGTATAGAGCCTTCTCTGATGATAGGTATGCACACCTACCCTGTACTGACGAGAACAGAAGAGTTCGAAATAAGTCTGCAGGTGGTGACATCTTATCCTAATGAGAAAGGCTTCCTTTTCTTGGTAGTACCATACCATTCAATCTGAATTAGTATTTTAAAGTGCTACTGTGTAGACAAAATATGCCCTTATTGTATAAGGTATCATGGGCTGGTCTGGGAAATAATAATTTTTCCATACATTGGTATTTAATATATTTTATTTATTCAGCAACATGTATCTTGAAATACACTACGGTAATTAAATATCTAATAATTCAAAAATTGACGTCCTAATTAATAAGCTGTAATTTCGTTAATAATGAATCAATTTTAATAATTTTTTATTTAACTAACAGAAAATTGATTTTTGAGTTGAGGGCAGACCAGTTTCCGTCCTGATACGTCTAATTGTACGGGGTAGAGAATAAAATCTAGATGCATGTACATTTCCTAATATTTAAATTTAACATATCTCACATAAAAATTGAATTTAATTTACTTTTTGTTGTACGTTAGATTTACGGGGTGTGCCCCCTCCCCTCCCATGCGGCGCCCTACACAAATCATTTCAGAATGTCGAGGGGGTCCTACTGTATCGATTGAGAAAAAGAAATTACTCGATTCCGTCAAGGGATTTTCGAGCCGTTTATTTCGCCAGGACGACTCCAATAACAAGGATTTTCCGAAATTCAATTTTTTTTGAAAATTTTTAAAAGCATTCAATTAGACTTCTTATTATGCGACTGTCTCCTAAATTAAATTAAATCTTATGGTTTAGAATATCACTGCAGAGTCCATTATACACACAGTCTATTTAAAAAAATTGTTTTTGATGATTCAATAAACATTGGTTATAATTCCATTGCCATATATTCTGTTAACATTTATAACTTTTAAAATTCGAATCTATAATTCCCTATACAGGGTGTCCGGAAATGACGATGAAAAATTTTAAGGTATGATTCTACATAAAAAGATATGAAAAAAAGTTCATATTAACATAGGTCCGGAAATGCTTCCAGAGTGAGCTACAGGCCCTTGAAGATGGTGCAATAAAAGTGGTTTTTATTTAATTTATTAGGATCTACTTATAATACAGGAATTAACTTCTACATATAAGTTACAGTGATTGGAGGTCACCTTTTGAAAATATCAGGTGACCCATATTGCAACCAGTGGCGTGGGACCAAAGGGTTGGTTAGTTATTTAGAGTCATATTTTTTTTCGCCGAGTGTATCTTTTTCAACATTTTTACGTAAAAAAGGTTCCCTTGGTATAAAGTCGTATAGTCGACCGTTTTCGAGATAAACGAAATTTAATGCTCAGATTTTTCTTTTTGAATAATAATTTCATTAATAAAAATACCAAGAAATCAATAACAAAATAATAAACAACGCTGTCCCTAAATTTCTAAATCCTTTTCAATGTTATTATAAATTTTATAATAACTGTTGAAAATGATTTCCGTTCATTTCAATGCATCCTCGAACTCGTTTTCTCATAGATCTTCTAACTTATCTAAAAATATGAAATAACTAACCAACCCTTTGTTCCGACGCCACTGGTTGCAATATGGATCACCTGATATTTTCAAAAAGTGACCTCCAATCAGTGTAACTTATACGTAGAAGTTAACCTGTATTGTAAGTAGTAAATTAAATAAAAACCACTTTTAAGGCACCATCTTCAAGGGCCTGTAGCTCCCTCTGGAAGCATTTCCGGACCTATGTTAATATGAACTTTTTTTCATATCTTTTTATGTGGAATCATACCTTAAAATTTTTCATCGTCATTTCCGGACACCCTGTATAACTAAACACGTCAGCATGTAAACTACCAAATTAATATGCTTAATTATGCGCTGTTATCGTGAAAAATATTTAAATATTTACAATATTTTATGTAAATGGTGTAAAGTTTGGGATAATTTTCATAGAGAGAAGTAAATAAAATCGATTTTTAAAGAAAAAGTAAAAACCTGAATTGATGAAGACTGTCACTAAAACGCTTAATGACATTCCTAGCTTAAATATCCCCTCTGGTTTGCTAACATTAATAGGTAACCAATAAATAAACACAATTTTTCCTAATTTTTAATTTAGTTTAATTTAGTCTCCCTTATGCCAAAAGCATTACATACAGAGAATTCCGAAATGTGAATATGTCATTTCTCTAATTTATTTGACTCAATTTAACTATAACCTCACTTCATACCGTTTATAATTAAAAGATTTTTTTCTAATACCTGTACAGGGTGTTCCTTGATGATGTACTAATATTTCAGGGTGGATCATTTTATAAAGAAAAGTTGAGATGAACATATTATGTCCGCAACGACATACATTTTTAGCTACAGGGTCTTCAAATTTTTGTTTTAAATGGCTATTTTTTTATTATCTCCAAAAATACTTTCGATATTATTTTTCATTTTGGTATGATTTAATAAGATACAATGTGTTAATTAAGCAGACGATTTTTTGGATGATTCTAAAACGAAAAGTTTATATAAACATGGGTCCGAAAATGCTTCGTTTTTAAGATATAGGGTGTTAAAAAAAATCGGGTTTTCGTAAGTATCTTAAATATACTTTTATCGATATTATGGAAATTTGTCAGTTATATTTATAGTATTAAGGGGATAATTTAGCCCTAAGTAGATTAAATTTACAAACCCGAACAAACCCGGGCGGCACCTTAACGAATATTATTGCAAAAAAAAGAAAACCACTGGCTTTTTTGGAATTTTTATATTTTTCTTTGATTAAGCAACTAAAAATACAATACTTTGTCTCTTGAATTTTTTTCCTATCTACTTTGTTTTCGAGAAGAAAACCCACTTTGATGCATGTCCCTGGATATTCATGGACATTTTCTTGTTTAATCAAGATTTGCTTTGGAAAATAATTGCAGCATTTAACTTGACAGTTACAAATAAAACTGCCAAATTTCAACAATATCGATAAACGGATATTTAAGATATTTACGAAAACCCGATTAAAAAATTTTTTTTTACACCCTGTATCTTGAAAATGAAGCATTTGCGGACCAATGTTTAAATCAACTTTTCGTCTTAAAATTACCCACCTGGTTAATTCACATGAGAACTATCTGACATTTTTCTCATCAGATGCTCCGCTCTTGATAAAACAATTAAGAGTATCAATTTGAATTTAATTGTTTATTAAGTGGTCCATTTCAAAGTGGTTAAGGTAAAATATAAGAAAAAAAGGTCCGTCGAAACCAGAAATATCGAATTCTTGCCCTTCTCCTTTTGTCAAACTCATCCTTAGACTCGTTTCCCCGTATCACGACTCGTCAGTAACGCTAGAGTCTGACAAAAGGAGAAAGATTTTTTGCAACGCTAACCTGAATAAGCCCGGATTGAATGTCTACGGCAGTATAATACTCGCCGTGACATCTCGCGGTGTACTTACTAACCCAGAGCAGTATCTTAGGAATAATGAGATGCAATGGTTGGACCATTTGTGGTTTAGACAGGCCTTTATTTCTTTCAATTTACCTTGATCACTGTGAAATGAACCACTCTTAAACCTTTAATTCGCCAGTCTGGCATATTTGGTCCGCCGATTAGTAACAACCGCCCCACTATATCTGATATTTCCTAAGATACTGCTTTGGGTCGGTAAGTACAGGGGGCCCCATTTTCGCCACATTTATAGGATATCTCCGTAATTGTTAGTACTATCAAAAAGTAATGTACTCGTAGGTGTCATGTATTCTTTTTGGGTCAAACTTAAAATGGTAAAATCAAAATTTGAAAATTTTCGCTCGCTTAAAAGATACAAGGGAAAATCAAAAAATTGACGATTTCAAAATTACCCTATATTTTCTTAGTTAAGAGAGATACAGAAAAATGTTTTATACAGAAGTTTCATTATATTGATTGTTGAAAAATCTATCGATTTCAGAATAAGTATACGGGGTCAGGTAAAAAAGTTATCGAACCTAACCGCATTTCTTTAAATGGATTACCCTGTATATTTTAATATAAAAAGATGCTATTTTAAATTCTCCTTTCAAATATATAACACATCATGGATGATACTCATTGGTTTCCTAGGCGATTTATTTAAACTTTATTACTTTGAAACGAAATGAAAGATTCAGATTACGGTAAAAAATAACGGGAATCATCGCAAATCTTCGGAATATGTCCTTAAATGGTTACCGTCTTTCCGGATGGCGAACAAAATATACATTTTGCGTAATTTCTTTGTTTTTTTCCACTTTCAACATAAACTGATATCATATCAAATTTTTCAAAATGTTGATAGGTCGTTTCCTCAAATGAATATGTAAAAATGAAATTGATGTTAAATGTTAATAGTCAACATGGTTGTTTCTAGGATATTAGCTTTTGTTTCATGGTGTACTGTGGATTAAAGTAATAATGTTGTTCAATTTGAAAGACGAATTTAAAATAGTATCTTTTTAGATTAAAATTTTTAAAAAATGAGGTTAGGTCCGATAACTTTTTACCTGACCCCGTATACTTATTCTGAAAACGGCAGATTATTCAACAATCAATTTAAATACTGCTTTGGGTTTGTAAGTACGCCGCGAGTATTATACTGTCGTAGACATTCATTCTGGGCATTGGATAGCGTTGCATAAAATGCCAAACTTTAGTCCTACTGACGAGCCGTGATACGGCGAAACGCGCCTCAGGATGAGTTTGATAAAAAGAGAAGGGCAAAAATTCGATATTTATGGTTTAGACAGACCTTTATTTCTGATTTATTTTTGAATTTAATTGCTATGATCAAGAATGAGGCATCTGACGAGAAAAACACAAGAGACCATTTTCATGTAGAATTTACCATACTAATATGAAATATTTTCGGGTAAAAAATATCAAAAGTACTTTCGGGGATTAAATAAGTTTTTGTACTTTGGACTTTTCTTCCTAAAATCACCTGAAGAATCATCTGAGATATTAGCATTTCACTAAAAAAACACTCTGTATATGTGCGAATTTTTAAATAAATCAACAAATTTACGAAGAAAAAAAATGAGGACAAATAGATTTAACAAAGTAATTTATTTCGTAACAAACAAAACTCGTCAATTTTCCTAAACACATCAAAATATATATATATCAGTTATATAATTTCCTTTCGGTTGTCTTTTACCTTGTTTATAGCAAAAATAAAATTTTATTGTTAATTTTTTTATAGGTTAGTGTCTGTGGTATCGCTCGATTCTGCATGCGCTGTGTCGTTTTGTTTACTGCTCGATTTAGCGGTGGCGCTGCAAAATAAAAAAAAATAACTACTCTCTAAACAAAACATAAAAAGCAGCAAATAAAAATAATTAAGAAAAATGTTTCAGAACCTTAATCAGATTAGTACTATTCTTTCAAATCGAATCAGTTTTCTTTCCTTCAATTCCACCAAAGATGTTGTTGACATTCGAAATAGTGCGTGTCAAATTTGTCGTGGCTATCTTAGTTTTTAATTTAGAGGGTAATTTTGAAACTCTTCGCCTCGTAGATACCCCTCGTATTTCCGTTAAGCGTTAACAAGAAAAAACTGATCTTGTTGAAGATTTTTACATAAAGTTCAGTGGCGTAGCCAGTTTTTCTCAAAAAAGCTTATTTTTTTGAGATATGATCAAAAGTAAAAATTTTTAAATGGGACAAAATATATATTTTTTTTTATTAATTAACCATTGGGGTTTACAACACTGTATATAGTTGTTTATATTTATATTCAAAATAACCTAAAAATGCGATATTTTTAATGATTTACGTTAGTTATTTTAACGGTAGGCCATGGTCAATTTATTAGGAACAAATTCAAAATTTTGTTACAGCTATTCTAAATATTAAACTGGATTATATACAAGCATGCCAACATATCATACTTCTCATAGTATAAGTATGCTTAAATGATTTTAAAAATAATATACAGGGTGTTATGGAAATGACTTATTATATTTAAATGGGTGACTCCTTGGCTGTCCTAGAGAAAGTCTACATACTTTTCTTTTTTTTTAATCGAATATCTAAATACTAAAGTAAAAACCCTTTTTACCCACATACAGTCGCGCCGTTCCATCTGGATTCCCTTAGCAACAATGTGGGTCACTAGAGTATACTAACAGTATTGTCAGATCACACCGCGTGTCTCGCCGTTGCTTGAATACCGGCCGCGCGCCACTTCATACTTCAGTATGTTTCGAGACTCGGGAGTGAAACCACGTTATCGAGGGTTCCACGTGCTTGACGTATACGAATTTTTGTTAGTTGTATTGCCCGATTTTTTTTGTTGTGAAATAATTCATAATAATAAATGTTGTGATGTGATTTCAAATTTGTGTCATATTATCTACTGTTGGTTCTGTTGAAAAACATACTTTTTGTGTTTTATTTTTTATGGAATTTAAATATAAAACGGATTATTTTATAATAAGATCGAAGGTAAGATAGTATGTACCTTAAAATTGTAGTTTTCTTCGTCTAAAAAGTTTGAAAAAGAAGTGATAACGCGCGTCAAAGACGTCTTGTTGTCAGGAACTGAACATGTGCGTTTAGAATTCTGTGTAGCAATATGACAACATCGCCTATAATGCGCTAATATCCTCTTTTGAACCTGGAGACTGCCTCAATAAAATATTGATTGCGAAGGGCCTCAAGAGCGACCACGTAAATTTTGAGATTTCATATAAAGTATATATTTCGCTTAATAATTCAAGCCGCCATTTATGGTTATTTTTCTTCAATTTAATTTCATCTCGGGATTTGCCGGTTTAAATATAATACGTAATTTCCATAACGCCCTGTATAGGGTGTCGTATTTAAAATTTTTATAACTCCAAAAATTGAACTTTTTACCAAAAAAACTGGCGACGCCACTGACCTTTACGTAAAAATCTCTATCAAGATGGTTTTTACCTTTTCGATAAGTTAACGCGTAACGGAAATACAAGGGGTATCTAAAAGGCGAAGATTTTCAAAATCACCCTATAGATTAAAAATTAAGAGATCCATGACAAATTTGACACCGAAATCTTCAGTAGAAAGATTCTGCGCAGTCCCGGATCTAGGAGGGCAAGCCGGTGCCCATGCCCCGGGCGGCAACTTCAGTGCGAATGTTGCGAACTAGCTAAACTTTACTTAGTTCAAAGTTGATAATAACCGAAATACAGGGGTTCAAGTGAAAATGTTATTTTTTAATTTCCTAATTAACTTACTTTTTAACTAATATTTTGGCGTAAATTTTTGGTTTGAGGGTTTTTAGGGGCGAGAAATTTGAATTTGTTAATTATTTTATTTTTATGTAGATTGTGGATAGCAACAAGTGCAACTCTTTTGCGCTTTAGTATATTTATGTCTTTATTAAAAGTCTCAATTTTCTCATCACATATATCCAAAAATGGTGTGTGTATCTTGTCAATGTCGCTCCGAGCAATTGCCTTCGATATTTTTGCATTTATTGTGCCCAGTACGCTTTTAAAAATATTACAACAATTATTGTAATTTTTTTTTCTTTGTAGTCTGGACTTTTAGAATATTTTAAATAATAATAAATTACTATAATACTTTAAAAAACATAGGTTAAGTTAGAACTCCTATTGTAATCTGAATTATTTGTAGCTGAATTGTATTACCTAAAATGTAAAAATTATTAATATCTAGCATAATGTGTGATGTATTTCACTGGAGCGCACTGGACACTATAAATGCCAATATCTCGAAAGCATTGATCAGATACATATACCATGTTTTGGGTAAAAATGATGAGAGAATTAAAATTTTTAATAGGAACATAAATACACTAAAGCGCAAGAAGTTGCACTTTGTTCTATGTACGCGAAATGCCGCATCGCGCGCCCCTTACAATCTACGTAAAAAAAAAATAATTAACAAATTCAAATTTCTCGTCCCTAAAAACCTCCAATCACATAATTATATGCGAAAACATTGGTAAAGAAGCAAGTTAATCAGGAAATTATAGGAAATAAAATTTTCACTTGTATACAGGATGTGATTCCTTAGGTAATTTTATACAGAAACGTTCATATAAACATATGTCCGCAACGGCTTAAACTTTTTGCTACAGTGTGTTGAATTTTTATTTTTTAAATGGCTATTTTTTAATATCTCCGAAAGTACTTTAGATATTATTTTCAACTTTCGTAGGTATTAATAGGATTTAGAACCACAAATTTTAGTTAGAAAAGTTATTCAATTGTTCCACCAGTGATGTTCCTGCAAACATGTCCTCTGATATTTTTTACAGAAAAGATGGTACGCCACTGACATTTTTCCATGTGGATATTTTTCTGATTAGCCTGGTCAATTTTACATGAAAACGGTCTCTTCAGTTTTTCTCGTCAGACTCTTGATTAAAACCACTAAATTCATATGAAACTCATTATTATCAACATTGATAAAATCATTAATGATACATTTTGTTTTATAAAAATTGTTATAAATGGCCACCTTCACTTAAAAGGCTTCCGCCCATCTTCGCATCGCATTGCCCACACCAACAATTTTTAGAAAACAAAATTTATCATTAATTATTTTATCAATATTAATAATAATGAGTTTCAATATGAATTTAGTGGTTTTAATCAAGAACTGACGAGAAAAACTGAAGAAACCCTTTTCATGTAGAATTGGATCCAAATGGAAAAATGTCAGTGGCGTATTATCTTTTTTGTAAAAGATATCAGAGGACATGTTTGCAGGGACGCCACTGGTGGAATAATTGAATAACTCCTCTAACTAAAATATGTGGTTCTATATCCTAGTAACACATACCAAAATTGAAAATAATATCTAAAGTACTTTCGGAGATATTAAAAAATACATTTAAAAAATAAAAATTCAACACCGTGTAGCAGAAAATTTAAGCCGTTGCGGACATATGTATATATGAACTCTTCTTTATAAAATGAGCTAAGGAATCATATCCTGGGAAGGGGAGGAACACCCTGTATACACAACACGATTAGTGTCAACTTTTGAGCCATCAATGTTTGAACAAACCGCAATATTTTTACCCAAAGAATCTGCAGGTTTACTGTGTACTATTAGTTTTGGGACATCCTGTATATAGCCCAATCTGATCGAAATGCGTGGGAGCACGGGCAGTTTTAAGTTTTAGCCCCGTCTCAAAAACAATCAAGATCCGGGGCTGACGCTAGTGCATAAAAGTTAAGAGATATTATACCGAAAAGGAATCTTGTTTCGTTGTTAGAGGGAAACCTTTTCTAGAGGCCGTAATATTTTAAAGTTAACTGCAAAGGTTCATATAGTAAAAAGCGCAAACTAAACAAGCATAACAAATGTCGGTATCCTTCGGTTGTACATTATGTGTGGTGTAAAAATGTAAAAAAAAAGTCCACCCACCATCAGGGTTGCGAGTCCTTGGGCCAGGTCCAGGAAAGCGAGTTGAGGGGCGCCAGTGCTTCTTGGGGCGGAGCCAGGCTGGTCTCCTCGGCATCAGCGCCCGCACCCGAGCCCCTTTGTCTGCGGCACACGCGACACCGCCAGTCAGCAAAAACTGTGTTACGCAACGCTGTCTGCTGGCCCGAAGACTGTCTTGGTGCAACGGTCAGCAATCGTACACGAGGGTCTTGGGTGGAGTGATGGACAAACTTAAATGGACGCCTTTGGCGACGGAAAGCATTGCTCGGGTGGTTTCAGAATTATTATTTGTACACATTAGTAAAGATTACCTACCACCGGTTACATTAGAAACTGGATTTCATTTCAGAATGAATATTATTAATTGATTAATTACTATACAGGGTGTCCCATTTTCGACACTTTTATAGGGTATCTCCGTAGTTGTTAGTGCTATCGAAAAAGTAATGTAGGTGTCATGTGCTCTTTTTGGGTCCAACTTAAAATGGTAAAATCAAAATTGGATCAATTTTCGCTCGCTTAAAAGATACGGGGGAAAATCAAAAAATTGACAATTTCAAAATTACCCTATATTTTCTTAGTTAAAAGAGATACAGAAAAATGTATTATACAGAAGTTACTTTATATTGATTGTTGAATCAGCTGCCGTTTTCAGAATAAGTATGCGAGGTCAGTTAAAAAAGTTATCGGACCTAACCTCATTTTTTTAAATGGAACACCCTGTATATTTTAATCTGAAAAGATACTATTTTAAATTCTCCTTTAAGTATATAACACACCATGGATGATATTGGTTTCCTAGGCGATTTATTTAAACTTTATTATTTTGAAACGAAATAAAAGACTCAGATTAAGGTAAAAAAATAACGGGATTCATCGCAAATGTTCGCAATATGTCTTTAAATAGTTACCGTCTTTCCGGATAGCGAACAAAATATGCATTTTGCGACATTTTTTTCGTTTCTTCCACTTTGAATATAAACTGATATCATATCCAATTTTTTTTTAAATGTTAATAGGTCATTTTCGCAAATGAATATGTAAAAATGAAATTGACGCTAAATGTTAATAGTCAACATAGCTGTTTCTAGGATATTAGCTTCTGTTTCATGGTCTACTGTGGTTTAAAGTAATATAGTTTAAATAAATCACCTAGGAAAGCAATATCATCCATGGTGTGTTACATATTTGAAACGGGAAGGGGAAGTATCTTTTCAGATTAAAATATATAGGGTGTTCCATTTAAAAACATGAGGTTAGGTCCGATAACTTTTTTATCTGACCCCCGTATACTTATTCTGGAACCGGCAAATTATTCAGCAATCAATATAAAAAAAACTTCTGTATCTCTTTTAACTAAGAAAATATAGGGTAATTTTGAAATTGTCAATTTTTTGAATTTCCCCCGTATCTCTTAAGCGAGCAAAAATTTTCAAATTTTGATTTTACCAATTTAAGTTTGACCCAAAAAGAGTATATGACACCTACATTACTTTTTTTATAGCACTAACAATTACGGAGATACCCTATAAAAGTATCGAAAATGGGACACCCTGTACAGTGTGTGTTTATAATCTGGAAACGGCTTAATAACTGTTGACCCGCTAATTTTTTTTTACAAAATTTGGATGTGGCTTATAAGGAAAGGCAAGCTACCTTTTGAGGGAAAAAATGACAGTAACAACTGTCAAAATAGCGGATGGGCGCCATCTTGGTAAGGAAAATTAAATAGGAAGAGGGGTCTTGCGATACATCATTTTGAAGGTACTGTCGAGTACTTTACGATGCAACAATATTACTTTGGTATTCGCAACGAAAACAAGATGGCGGCGTTTTAGAAGTTGCATAGTTATTATTTTTTTATTTACCGTCTTAGAAGAAAAAATATAACTTAGCATAGTATAGTAGAAATCAAAGAGCTTGACTTTCTTGCATATTACATGGTGCTCAAATTCAAAATGGCGGATGGGCGCATGCTGGTAAAAATAATTGAATGGGAAGTGAGGTCGTGCGATACATCATTTTAAAGGTTCTATCGAGTACTTTACGATCCCAGAATATTGTGTCCCCATTCGTACCCAAAACAATTTAGTCGCTTTTTAAAAAATAATATTTACTATTTTTTTATTTTGCTATTTTAGTTTAGATTTCACAACTTTGTAGAAAGTCAATTTATCAGCTGACTGATACTCACTATTTTATGTCAAGTTGTAAAATATAAACTAAAATAGCAAATTAAAAACATTGTAAATATCATTTTTTAAAAAGCAGCCATTTTGTTTTGGGTATAAATAGGAACACGCTATTCTGGGATCGTAACTTCCTATTCAATTTTTTTTATCAAGATGTCGTCCATCCGCCATTTTGAATTCGAGCACCATGAAATATGCAAGAGATTGTAGCTCTCTGATTCCTACTACACTGCGCCAAGTCATATTTATTTTTCTAATACGACAAATGAATTAGGGAATAATAAAGAAATTATAACTATTCAATTTTTAAAACGTTGTCATCTTGTTTTCGTTGCGAATACAAAAGTAATATTCTGGCATCGTAAAGTACTACATAATATATATACCATTATATTGCCAATACGAACGTTCCAAAAAATAAAAAGTGTCCCAGCTATGGGAGATGGCGTGGTACTATTGAGTTTGCGCAGTAGCGTGGAAATTTTATCGATCGCGTCAGAGTCAGAATAAAAAATGGTACATCCACATTGTTGTCGGTATATTAGTGCTTATAAACTTTCATTACCTAACAACAATTTTTATGAAAGAGTTTTTAGTTTGTGGTGATTCGCTGTTTGATAGGTTAATGACTTGTTTTGTTTAAGATGAAAGGACACAAGTGCATGGCTTTTTTGCAAAAGTCGTGGATCAATACCAGGTATAAAGTATTTCAGGTATGTACATATAAACGAAAATATTTTGCTTATCACATTATCCGATCTTCGAAACCGAATTTCGCTAAGAAGCTTGTAAAAAAAGAAGAGAGTGTCTCTCGTATACAATATAATATTATATGTAGTCACTACCTAACCTTAAAATTAATGTATTTTTAATTTGGTGCATTAATAGCTGATAATAATTCCCAAAATAGTAAATATAGTCATTCATTCTTAATTTTTGGTTTAGAAAAAAGTAAGGTTGAGAAACATACGCCGTCGGATGGAAGTTAAAATAAATAAACTCATCGATTGTTACAAATATTCGGACGGAATTTGGCACCAAAAGTTTACACCAATCAGGGCACCGTCGAATAATCATATCGTCAGAAATCGTATACGTGGAACGCCGTCTTAATTCGAACTAATCGAAATTTTGATTGCAATATTTTTCCTAACTAACCAGTTAAATTTACATTAAAAAAGTTGAAATCCGGTCCTGTCGAATGTTTACTTTCACAAGGAAATTTCCGGACTGCGTAAACTCACTATTGCCCCTTCGATGCCCATAGCGGGGACATAATTGCAGATGGTATTAGCAATATAATGGTTATATATGTGTAAAGTACTTGATAGTAGTACCTTCAAAATGATATATCGCAAGACCACTCCATTGTGACAGTTGCCCCACTTATCCTGCAACTGCAACTACAAGAATAATGTTTGATTAAGCAATTGAAAGCAGTTATATTGATGCATATTTTGAAGACCAACGTCTGAATTTTTTTACAATGGAATAATGTCGCGGTAGCGGCGCAAGTGCATTGAAGTAAAATGATATTATATTGAAAAATACAGTCTTCAACACAAATTCTTATTTTATTGTTGAATAAATAACGTTTCCAGTGCACCTGGTAATTTACAGATTTCGTTCTAAAAATGTATTTTTTCTTTTACTTAAACGTTCGGTAAATGTTTGCCCATTACACCATTCCAAGATAATCCTGTGTAAGGCATGCAGACTACACCGGATCAGCTCGCACGTAAGTCCGGGAAAGGACCCGGCCCCGGATCGCGAGCTTGATCTACTGGCATGCTACTAACATTCAAAACTAGCAGAGAATATGGCGGCCTACCAAATAAGGTAACCTTTGATGGAAGATAAATATAGACAAATACACTGCCCGACAATAAATTCTGAACAAAGATAATATTAGTCAAGCTTATAGTCGTGTAACTTTTTAAATAGTTTTCCGATCTTGCTGAAATATTTAGCAAAGTGTAGAAGTTACTGTTTTACCCTTAATTTCTTAAGGCTCTGTGGAAAAATTGAGCTCCAGAATTTAGCTCCGTTGTATTTTGTTTTGAAGTGTGACCCTTTCTTAACACAATGTATTTTGGTTCACGTGATTATCTGCTTTTAAAAGAATATACAAATTTTGAAAGCAAGTTGTGCAGTTTTTCAATTTTATTCACAATTCACAACATTACATGATTTTATCGAGTAGCATGAAAAAATATCCAAACATTAATAGCGTGCGTTGCAACCTCGTGTTATTATCGCTTCTACCATGCGACGTGGGGCATGGTTTCCATGCAGTCTTGACTTGCTTCTTTAGGAATATTTTCTCATTCTCCTGGATCTGGGTGTCGATAACGTACCCGTATACATAGTA
Organism: Barypeithes pellucidus; assembly: GCA_963991005.1. Taxonomy (NCBI): domain Eukaryota; kingdom Metazoa; phylum Arthropoda; class Insecta; order Coleoptera; family Curculionidae; genus Barypeithes; species Barypeithes pellucidus. The sequence goes on along the minus strand of OZ022562.1, from coordinate 51,145,463 downwards.
TATCCCATAGTTCAATTGCATTTAAATCACCTCGTCTCAATAACATTTAATATTATTTATCGTATAAAGTCCGACCCTCCCTAATATTTTATCGTACCGTCAAACCAAACTGTATCTCTCACCGTGGCGCGTTCCGGCCGTCGCGCCAGTCGTTGCTGACGTCGTTGATGACGGGAGATGTTCGCATATGCGATTATTTAGGCGGGACATAATGTAGTTTCTTTTTAGAGGTGGAGGCGGGGGATATCGGGGTTATGGCGATTTAACATGGGAAAGTCGCGCAATTTTGATGTGCCCCTTTATCTGTTTGTTCGCGCATGTATGTAGTAATTCGAGTGTGAATTTTTCAATATTTTAATATTACATATTTATTAAGTTAAAATGAATAGTTTGACGGTGGACTATTTAAAAAATAACTTTAGCTCTTTGAGTTTAGAGCACAAAATTGAAATGAAGAATGCGGGAAAACCTAAACCCGATATTAATTTAACACAGACCACAAAGGGTAAATCTAGGGACTTTATTAGAAAGTTTAAAAATGAAATATATGAAGAAAATTACTGGATTTGTGGATGCAGCACAACTAACCGTTTGTTTTGCTTTTCCTGTTTGTTGTTTGGTCTGGGCGTTGCGGAGCCTGCCTGGACAAAAATGGAATAGAAAAATAATCTTCAGAGCATATTTTCTGCCACCTTTACACTTTTACAAATAATTGTTACCATATCAATGACGATGGCCGAAGGTGTCAGCTGTGCAGACTACACCTGTTGCCAGTTGCAACGTCCGATATCGCAGGTTATTGTTGAAATCCGAGCGGTCTAATTTCTTAATACAGGGTGGTGGCTATAATAGAAAACTTTTGCGGGATTCGGAAGATTCCTGTGCTAGCATACCTAACTACGTTTCTTTATTTTATTACTAATTTTCACAACAATCTCTTCTCAATTTATGATTTACCGGATACGAGACGACACTCTCGACAAACTATCTCTGTAATACATTAATACCTTTTGACAGACACCACAATATTAATACTACTACGGAGTCAACTTATTCTTAAAACTTTCTTACAGGGATTCGACCAACTTTTTGGCCATAAAAATACTTTTCTATCAAAAATCGCAATTTTCCGTCACTTAACTCACAATAAACTTTCTGGCATTATTTTCTTTGTGCCAATTAAAACACTTTTCACTTAATTTTCCGGGTTTAGCACTTTTCGCGATCGGGCATCGCATCGGCTTCCGTCAGTTGACTAATTTTTCCTAACAAATTTCCCGGCTTAAATACACCGTTTTCAGCCCACTTTTCCATCCCAAAATCCCGTTGTGGCAGTTTTATTGCCTATAAATTACCTTATTTCCGAGAATAAGTGTCATTTTTCGATTATTTATCGGTCTTTAAGAGCGAAAATCGCTTAATTTCACCTCTTTTAGGTCACACGCATCTCCCCTGGGAGGTGATGAGTCATAGGGTTGTATCGAACACCTGCGATTTTAGGTCGACTGTTTCCAGATTTAACCGGTTAATTCCATGTGTACGTGTTCTAAAATGGGGTGAAAATCCTTTCTTTTATTGAGAGGGGGGGGGGGGGGGGGGGGTAGGCTTCGTTGGTAATCGCGCAATTTTTCCGATTCAGTTACGTTATGTCCGCGATCGCGTTTAATCCATTCATCTGGTCAAGTGCAATGATAAAGTCGAAATTGAAGTGTTGTGCAATTTCTGGATTAATTCGTGAGTTTTTATTTTAAAAATTTCTAAAATTGTTCTATTAATTGTTTCCGCGTTAATTTCATTTTTACCGATTTTTCCGAATTTTTCTGGAATTTTATTGTGATTTTTCTCCGATTTCTGGATATTTTCGAATAATTCCGATTTTATTCATTTAAATTTTGATAAAAATTTTAATCTATTTAAATATTTAAACAATTTAAAAGATATTTAAATAATTTTTATTTATTTTTTATTTTATTTTAAATATTTTACTTCATTAATTATTTATAAAATTTTCCAAATTTTTCTTAATCTGATAATATTTTATTTCATATTTTAATAAAAATCTTATTTTAATTTTTTTTATTCTAAAATTTTTTCCATTTTTATGTTAACTTGAATAAAATCTCGTATAGTCTTTTTCGTAGTCGCCACATCAACATTAAAAGGAATAAAAAACATTTTTGCGAAGTTCTATGAATGAAGAAAGGCTAACAGCCCTAGCAATGCTATCTATTGAAAAATAAATGTATAGAGGGTATTCCAAATGTTAATGACTGTTATTGATAAATCTTCAACAATTAAGAACCGAAAAATGGACTTTACGTTTAAGCACTATACACTAAAAAAAAAACTTTGTTATTTTGTATTGCTTTTTTTCTTCCTGCGTTTAAAACGCCGAGGTTTTGTTCGATAATTATTTGGTCGTTACAGAAAGATAAAATTTTAAAAATAATTTCATGATACTTGTGAACCCCTCTATCATAGGTCACGAGCCGCCACTGCTCAATAACCAGTTACAACTTGTAAACTAGAAAGAAGGTGTTTTAATTGCTATACTTGTTTCATATTATTCCTGAAGAATGTTAAAATATACCTCAAGAAGCAATTCAAAAATTCATTAAAGTGCCACATCGCGACGCAAAGTGATAGAACACTTAGGTTGCAATAAACTCTATTAATTTTTGGATATTTGGTCATGCTACTCGATAAAATCATATAATGTTGTGAATAATATTGAAAAACTAAACTTTCAAAATTTGTATCTTCTTTTAAAAAGCAGATAATGACGTGAACTGACGTCGTGTTAAGAAGAGGTCACACTTTAAAATAAAATATGATGTAGCTAAATTCTACCACTCAATTTTTCTATAGGGCGTTAAGAAATTAAGGGCAAAAAAGTAACTTTTGTTAATGATCAAGACAACAATATTTTTGCTAAAAATGTAACCAAAATCAGTAAAATATCTAGAGGTACTGGACTATAAACTTGACTAACATCATCTTTGTCCGAAATGTATTATCGGGGATTGTATATCCATTCATAAAGCAACTTTTGTTTCGAAAACACTATCAGAATTACGTTCGATTCACGATGCATGCAAAACTACCACCATTGGGAGAACTATAAAGGGTGAAGCGCAGGAGTTCGAAAGAAATGGTGAGGAATCGTTTTTTCCAACACGTAGCGGAAATTCTTATATTCACTGTCAAATATGCGCCACGCCGCTTTATTTACTAGTTTGTTAGTTCTAAAGGAGAAATCACCTAATCTTTTTTTGAATAATAACCTAAAATACATAAGTCTCAGTTCAGGCTAGTTCCAATTAAATAAAAAAATAATATTTTTTTAAATAATCGTTTCCTGACACATGTTAGTAGTTACAGGTTATGAGATAGCGAAGGGATAGGTATCCCTATTCCTATTTGATTTGCGGCGTACCAGTCCTGGTGTCACAATATAAGATATTACGCTTCATGTCTTTCCAACCTCAGCACTTCACCACTTGATCGCTTCACTCAATGGTGGAGAATACACTTGCATCGTAAATGCGATTCGAGCATGTGTTTGCAAAGCAGAGGGCGCCTTATGTAGTTTGTCTAGGTTTGTATTTCGTCCAAGAAATAAACAATGTTAATAATTCATCCAATCCAAAATCAGAATGGCCCGGAAGAGAACAAATGCTTGAATGAAACAAATGAATGTTACTTTTGACGTCACCTCATCAATCATAACATCCTATCGGATAGCTGCTCGTAAAGCTCTGAACTCCAATCGGTTTACATCAAATCTCACATTGGAGTATCTTAATAGCCTACAAGAACTGGCGGCCAGAAGGAATAACGTAGAGCTCTTGTAGGTTCCTGGTCACCGCCTTCGGAATATCAAAACAGGCAACGGAAACAACATTAGTTAGATGGGCGGATAAATAACATCTATCTCGATGGAACGGGATACCTGGCCAAACACACGCACGGGCCGCAATTGGAAAACCCTCGAAGAAACTATCGAATGGGATGCTACTCCTAACGCGGCCCCAGTTGAAACAGGCGACTGGCTTACTAACAGGATACTGTCAATTAAGAACGCATCTTCAACATGCAGGAATCTATATTGAGCTCATTGAATTGCGGCGAAGAGGATGAAGCTCCTGACATATCATATACAGCTGCGAATCGCTGAGATGCAAGATCTTCGGTAATATTCAACGTGGTGACAACCTTCCGCAGGGCAAACTTGGAAAAATGCTATTGGACCTCATAGAAGGCACAAATATTCTCTAACAAGGTCCGGATGCACAATAAGCCAGAAGGCTGCAGTGATAGAAGTTTGGGGCCACACACCCGACCCCTGCCTTTAACCAATCAAGCAATAATCGACCACAATAATTGAGGTAAATAGAGATTTTAAAAGAGCTCGTAAGGCACGTAGCTTGCCTGGTCAACAACTTCATGTGCAAGGACGAGCAGCTTTGCCTCATTCAAAAATCCAGAAGGAGTTTCACAAGCATAGTAAGTAACAGTATTTGACACAAGGGCGGATCCAGAACTTCGTTTGGGGCGGGGGGGGTAGACAAGGAAAGTTACGAAAAGTAATACCCTGCCGCGTTAGTCAAACCGGTATGGGGGGGGGGTTATGACCGCCCTGGATCCGCGCTTGGTCTGACTTCGCTTTACTTCATCAATCGGATTGCAATTACTTGTTTGAGGATGGAGTCCGAAAACAAATCCATACCTATTCTAAGGGGCATCACAACTGGACAGTGCAATCAAACAGTACATCGAAATTAGTTCCAGTATTGGGCTTCCATCCCTATCTAACATTTAACCGTATTTTTGGAACTACATGGAAATTTGAAACCGTTTCCTGTAAATTATTGAAACTCCGAGCTTAAGAAAAACTTTCTTTCCAGTAAAAGTTACAAATTCAGTTAGCGTCAAGGTATAAAAATTAATACTTTGATTAGTGGTAATTGTAAGAGACTGAATAATCTTTAGATTTAAATACTTCACTTCATACGAAAAACCCGATCAAAACCCGAACAAATCCGGAGAAATTTGGAGATTCTTATATCAGGTCGCATATAAACGGCATTTGTCCTCCTGCTCTCGATCTTAGATTTAGATGGATTATAGATAAAATAAAGAACAAGGAATTCAACCTGTCGAAATCGTATGTTATTTTGTCGCAGGTTCCTAAAATGTACGATTAACCAATGACATGCAACGATTTTTCCTTGAAATGGAAATCTACGGTGAAAACTTAACATCATATATGTACTTGCTAAAGGATTTTCGGCTCGATGGGCACAACTTTAATACTCGACCGGAAAACTAAAACACGATGGCTATATCTATTGATTTAAAAAAACACGAAAAAAAAATAGACCCCCTGTTCCTGCATACCTTTATTTAAATACAACCTTCGCCTAGAAGTTCGCTCATAAGAAATGTTGGCCAAACAAAATAATCCACTCTTCCTTATTAAATGTCTGTTTGTATAACCTCTGCAACACATTGTTCTTTCTATTTTAATTACGGATAATTTTTTTTTTAACAATACGCTTTGAAAATAAGTAGACAATAGCGTAGCTATTCAACTTAGTTAATAAATGGATTACAAACTAAGTAAATAATACGACATGAGCATTTCAACACTTAACCGACACGATACCGACACGGCACCGGCACCGGCACGATCACAGAAGGGCACCGAAACGATACCGTCAGACGGCAGCATACCGAAAACTTTTTTGAAGTGTCGGGTATCAGTTCGTTGTGCTATTTACAAAAATAGGAAGATTCCGGCTATTAGGAAATTATATTTGCTTTATTTGTTATATCTACGTCGCGAAAGGCAAAATAAGCAAAGCAAAAACACCTTCAAGTTATTTATCTCTTCAATCATTTTTGTTCCTTAGCATCAAGTTATTCACACCGTTTAGAAATGATTCGAATATTTTTCTTTCTTTTCTTTCTTTAGATCATAAATATCATGTTTTTGTTGATCTATTGTGCTAATAAAGTTCTGTTCTGATACAAGATGTAGGGAGCTTCTCTCGCAGGTAACGATCTTATCTTTTTCCTGAATGGCTATAAGGAAGTTCAGAGATTTAAGTTTTTAATTCCTTCATCCTACGTGGAGTTTCCTTTTTCGGCTGATCAATTATAATATTTTTAACTTTTTAACTCTGCCTTAATTTTTCCTGGTTGTTCACTCATAGTTTTTTTTTTGGCAAGTCCTTCAAATAACTGGCATTTCCATGCATCTAGAGGATAAAGCAGAATGATTTATTGCGGTTTTCATTTGTTTTGTTCCCAAGACGTTTCTATAAGTTATGTTAGAGGAACCATATCATGTTACTTAAATACGGTAATATTTTACTTTTCATGAACTCACGCATAATAAATTTCCTGAATTATACTTAAAAGAAAACCCCATTTTAGAGCCCTGAGTATGACCTCATATAGGGCGAAACATATGCCAAAATACAAAATTTGATCTTCTAAGTTTGTTTTGCTGACCTGTATCCAACGAGTTAAGAAAACTTATCAGTGAGTCTGAAAGCTTCCCATTTGATTACCTGAGATTCGCCGTCCAACGGCATCATGTCGGCGCGGTGTCGATATCGTGTCGGTAAGTATGAAAACGCCCAAACCCTTACATTGAAAAAAAAGTAAATTCTGTGCATATTCAGGAAAAATTATTTGTAAAACGTTCTGAAAGAAAATGCTGAAGAAAATGATGTACATACGAACAAATGCTTTTTTCATGCTCATGCAGTTTTGCAATAAACAGAAAACTTACCCGTACAATCGACTGTCTTGAAAACTGACCCTATGCAATAAAATTTGAAAATTCAATCAAAAAGTTGATGATACACATTTTAAATAATAATTTAATTATTTACTTTTCCGAATTTATTTTTAAGGCCAGTATTTGAATCGAAAATAACCTTTATCAAAAACATCTAGAAAATAATTTTGTTTCAAAGCCGAACAAATTCGGAGCTTTAGCAAAAAAGCATCTGACTAACTGTGGCCTTAAAATTTATTAATGAAGTCATAAGAATATAATTTGTCTAGAGTGCGGTTCTTTAAACAGACTCGATAACTTGTTTTTTTCAAAATTTTGGTGTGACCAATACGGGAAGGTAAACTACCTTCTTATGCAAGAATGACAGTTCTAACTGTCAAAATAGCGAAACTAGCCAAAACATCTGGCTGATACTCACTGGTTTATACCAAGTTGTAATATCGGAACTAAAATAACAAAAGAAAAGATAAGTATATATTCTTTTTTAAAAATCCGCCATTTTCCTTGGGTACAAATAGGGGCACAATATTCTGGAATCGTAAAATCTTTAGAATGATGTATCGCAAGACCCCTCTTCCTATTTAATTTTATTTACCAAGATGGCGCCCATCCGCCATTTTGAAAGTTAAAACTGTCATTTTTGCATCAGAAGGAAGTTTATTTTCCCCTATATTGGCCACCCCCAAATTTTAAAAAAATAGCTGGTCAGAAGTTAGCATTGGGGGGCAGACATTAAAGAACCGCCCTGTATAAATAAAAAAGGCGGAGGCACTAAATTGCATTAAGGCAAGCGACAAAAAAATATTCTGCACCGCTTTGCGAAAAACAGACTCGATCCGATTCAAAATTAGCATCGAAAAAGATCAAGAAACAAACACGAATTTATAGAAAAGTATTTTACCTTCCATTTCCATGTCTAAATAGAGCAAGGATCTCTTCAAAAGTCTTATTCTTTGTTTCGGGAACTTTATTGTAGGTAAACACCCAGAATAAGGCGAGGAACCCACTAAAGACCAAGAATGTGTAGTTCTCGAAATAACTCTGTAAATAAAACATAAATATAATATACTATAGGAAATGAAACTAATCAATAGCGTAGCCAGTTTATCTCTAAAAAGTATATTTTTTGAGGTATTAACGAAAGTAAAAAAATTTAAATGGGACAACCTATTTAGTATTTTTTAATTGATGGCTTTACAAAAATGTATAGTTGTTTATACAGGGTGTCCGCTAATTAATGGTACATGGAAAAACTACAGATTCCTTACGTAAAAATATTACGATTTAATTATACTGACCTATATCCGAAAATTGATACTTACTGAGATATAGGTTGTTAAAGTTAAAACTTCATTTTTGTTTTTCTCTAATAACATTGCAAAAAACCAACGTTTTTTTACAAAATTTGGCAATTGTGATTTTCTTAAGACGAGAAATTGTTTTTTTTATGAAATTTTAATATACAATGTAGGGGGCTCTGTCTGCGGCATTATTTGCATATTTATTAGGTCATTTTTTGTGCCTCAGTGTATTTAAGTTTTTAATGAAAATAATACTTTTCTTATATTATTAATTATTAAAGGTATACTAAGTTCAGGTCGCCCAGAGTGACCGTTTCGGAGATATTTGCATTTAAATTATTTAGTGCACCCTGCCCAATTATTATTAATTTGCAAACAAGCTTTTTTTCTTAGTAACCTATGAGAAAATAAATAAAATTTAGAGATGCAGTAAGTTTATGTTTTCATTGCTGTTGGTTTCTTTCGACATAATATTTTCTAGGGTCAAAATTATTTTAATTAAAGTAAGTTAAAGTACAATCCAATTGTTGTATTTATTATTCCCAACTACCATTACTAGAACATTAATTAGCATGTGAATTGGTAAGAAGTACCAAAATATTATTTGCTTACCTGAGCTAACGCACTAAACAATTTATATGCAAATATCTCCGAAACGGTAACTCTGAGCGACCTGAACTTAGTATACCTTTTTTACGTAATGAATATGAGAAAAATATTATTTTTATTGAAAACTCAAATACACTGAGGCACAAAAAAGTTATAACCTTATGAATATGCGCAAAATGCAGCGCCTCCTACATTGTACATTGAAATTTCACAAAGAAATCAATTTCTCGTCCTAAAAAACTATAATTGCCAAATTTTGTAAAAAACAGTTAGTTTCTCTCAAAGTTATTAGAGAAAAACAAAAATAAAGTTTTAACTTTAACACCCTGTATCTCAGTTAATATCAACTTTCGAATATAGGTACGTTTAATTAAATCCTAATATATTTACGTAAGGAGTCTGTGGTTTTTCCATGTACCATTAATTAGCGAACTATATATTCAGAAAGATCATAAAAATTTGATATTTTTTTATAATTTACGTTACTTATAACAGCAGGCCATTTCAAAATTTTTACAGCTATTCTACATATTAAATTGGATTATATAAAACATGCCAACATAGCATACTTTTCATAATTGTTATCATAAACGGCCACTGTTAAGAATAATTTCATAAAAAGCATATTATAAAAACAATTACGTAACAGGCATTATATAAATAATAAAAATATGAGAGATATGTCAAGTTTTGACAAGTTACATTTGTTTCTAATAAACGGACTATGGCATATTGTTATAAGTAACGTAAATTAGTAATATACATATTTTTAGTTATTTTTGAATATAACAACTAGGTACACATTTTTGTATAGTTAAAAGTATGAATAATTAATTAAAAAAATAATATACATGTAGAGTCCCATATAATATCTCCAAAGCGGAACGTTTTACAGAAAAACTCGCTACGCCACTGAAATTTACGTGAACATGTGTAACAAGATCAGTTTTTACCTTCCTGATAAGTTAACGCGTGACGAAAATACGAGGGGTTTTTAAAAAGAGAACATTTTCAAATTCACCCTGTAGATTAAATGTGAGAGAGATATGACAAATTTGATACCTGGTCCAAGCTTACGGATATATTTACTTTCATCCTCAGGGAACTAAGAAAGGACATTTATGAGAAAATTTATAAATTATTTTTTCTCATAAATTTAGAATTTGCCATAAAAATTACTCATAAATGTTTTTTCGAGGATGGAAATAAATATTTCCAACTTTAAAGAGTACTATTTCTTTCGCCGGTAATACCAATATTTCCCTAGTTTATAATATATACAGGGTGAGTAGATATTGACAAATTTAATTGATTAAAATGATCATCCTCTGATTAGCTTTATGTTTAGAGCTATCATTATCATTTATGTGGCTGATACATATCACAGCAAGATAAAAAAAAGCTGGCTTTACAGCATTTTTACAGTGCTTAAACCCCTTGGCTCAGTGCTTGGATAAGAATTACTTAAAAAACTTTTAAATTAACGAGTAATTTTAGAGTACGTAAATAAAATAAAGTTCCTAGAAGGGGCTTGAAGCCCTTTTTCCCAAGGGCTCCGGCTCTGATATACCCTTTGATTATTTCCTTCGTATACCTTACCTTCATACTTGGAAATACTATGCCCACCAAAAAATTGGCCATCCAGTTGACCAGTACAGCAATGGACATGGCGGCGGGACGAGGTCCTTGTGAAAAGAGTTCGGCAGTGATCATCCAGGGGATCGAACCGGGTCCCATTGCGAAGAATTTGACAAAGCACAGCGTCGACACCACGGACAAATAGGACATCCAGTCTATCATTTCCTGCACATAACCAAAAAACTCCTATCAGGGGGTTGAATACGGTTCTTTCCCGACGAGGGAGGAGGGACTTTTTGTGACTGGGGTGACTTATGGGGTGAAAGAAAGGAAATGTAACTATTATTGGTCGATAATATTTAGTGGTTCAGTCCAAAAATTGATAATTTTCCAGAAAATACTCATATTTGTTTATTATACAGGGATGGGCGCATTTTCCGAAACGGCTGAATTACCGGAGAACTAAAAAGTAATATCCATACTACGGACTAAAATTTTATTATTTGACTGTGCATTCCATATGGTAGTAATGTCATCAATTGTCAAGGGCTGACGTTAAATTGATTTTTTCTATAATGGAACAACCTGTATATTATTAATTTTAGTTATTAAATTTAAAACATTTACCTTCCTTGAAAATACCTTGAAAATGAAACTCTTTACTTGCTTTTGGTCAATTGCAATTTTATAAACGTATATAACTTTTCGATTTTTCAGGCAATAAATTTTGTGTTGCTTCGTTGGATTTATTAATTATTTCGTCTGGAGCGCATTGAAATGAGTTTTCTTTCTCGGAACGAACGACGCGGTTGCTGTTTTCGTGGCAACTTATATTATAATCGTTCAGTGAAAAAATGACACGTTACAAAGCCTTTTTAACGCTAAATTCCTTTTTTAAAATGCAATTTTATGCATTCATTTATGTAAAAAAAATATAGTTTTTATAACGATTGTCATACTCTGAGAGTAAATATGTAATGAGTGCCAGCCCTTTGAGGGCTGATAAGATTCTTGTACTAAACCCTATATTATTATTTTATGTTACATTTACTTTTCTTCATGTATATTAATGAGCATGCAAGGTGTAATCAAAGTGGTTTAACACTTTGAACCATGGATAATAGTTGTGGCGTTCCCTTAAACATGATTATAAGTTCATATAAGTGCTTCCAGGACGGATTTAAGCATTTTATAAGTATTGGGTGGCAAATACAAGGATGCGGCAAATTTTGGGAAAAAATATTGAAATATGTAATTCCAATCTTAGAACAGCAAATGCTGAATCAATTAATACATTTTTTGAATCTGAACTCCTTACTTAATACTTAGTACAATTTTACAGCGTTTGCAAAAAATGTTCAGTTAACTCAGATACCTATATCTCAATTTGTACATTGCGCAATAAACATTAAAGCTTCCCACGCCCCAGGCAGCCATCTTGTTTTGTGCTACCAACTATCACACTACTTATGTCAACTTTCTCGTTACACCCAATCGCCTCGCCGTATAATTTTTGGAAAATCCAAAGATATTACAAACTACAGATAGAAAAATGTACGGGGTTGTTAGGGTTTGCCACTTCTTTCGGTCATTATTGCAGCATAGCCAGATTGACATATTTATCGCAAAGGTATCTTGCAAAATCCCAATTAAAAATTTGTTAATTTGACAATAATTTTACTATAAGCTGGGAAAACGCGATGAGAGATTCTTTAAAAAAATATTATTATACTTAAAAGAATCAAACGAATCTTGAACTAATCCAATCCCAGAGGGCTTCCTTTTCTTAGTAGTACCATTCAATCTGAAATAGTATTTGAAAGTGCTACTGTGTAGACAAAAATACGCCCTTATTATATAAGGATCATCGGGTGGTCTGGGAAATAATAATTTTTCATATTGGTATTTGATATTAATACCACCTGACAAGCATAGAATTTTCATTTCTTAAATAGATTTTTTAAAATTTGATTTAATCAAATAACGTCTGTTCAGATTGTGTAGGACTAGGACTACTAGGAGATGGCGCTGCGCGCTGTATTTTGTCGACTACCGTCGATAGCACGGCGTTAAGTTAAAGTCCTCTCTGATGATGGGTATGTACACCTACCCTGTACTGATGAGAACAAATAAGTTCGAAACCGGTCTGCAGGTGGTGACATCCTATCAATGGAAAAGGCTTCCTTTTCTTGGTAGTACCATTCAATCTGAAATAGTATTTTAAAGTGCTTCTGTGTAGACAAAAATACGCCCTTATTGGATAAGGAACATCGGGTGTTCTGGAAATAATAATTTTCCATATTGGTATTTGATATTAATACCACCTGACAAGCATAGACTTTCCATTTTTTAAATAGATTTTCATTTTTGTGTTTATTAGACATTTCGGTAGTATATTGTTGGACTTTGTGTATATGTAATTGAAACTAAAAAAAATCGTAGCAGAAGCTACTTACGGATTGGTCGAAATATCATACACCTAAAATTGTTTATAGTTATAACAAAATAATTGGTTGGTCTAGACATATGTATAGACGTCTAGTCTATACGTTATCAGCATGCCAATTTCAGAAAAATGTTTTATTACTATTAAAAGTAATAAATTTTAATAAAGAGTGTGAGTCCGGGACTGACCAAAGTTTTAAATGTGATGGTTCTTCTTCACTTCTTTATGGCGGCAGCTGTAGGCGCCATTCGCAAAAAATGTGAAGGTTATATAAACAGAATGTTACCAGAAATGACATAATATGTCAATTGTCATCATTAAAAACTTAGTTGATAATAACTATATCTGTATTCCACAATGACAGAAGATGACCTTAAGAGCTTAACAATTTGCCGCAAACCAGGACCATTCTTCGTCAATAGGGTACGTAATTTTACTTAGAACCGTAGTGGTCGGTAATATTTTTCGATTGAACATATTATCCATGCTTCAAGCATACATGTGAATTATCAGGATTATTTATAGGCGTGCGGTCAGTGGATCACGTGATTAGCGTAATATATATACAGCGTCTCTCCTCCACCTTGTCAAGAAAGTCAAGCACACAGACAGGGTGAAGCTAAAAAGCTGATGAATATTTATGTAAGCCAGCAAAATATATATTATGTGATTATGGGTAATAATTCTTGTTTATACAATAAGGCTGGTAAGAAAATAATAATAAACCTACGTTTCCTAATGATACTAACTATATAGCACATTGCAAGTGTATGCAACTAAAAGTAAAAAATAAAAAATTTGTGAAACAAAATTTATAGCTAGTTAATGTTCGCTTCATTTTTGGCGCTGTACCGCTAGATTTTTCGTACTTGGTGGTATATTTTTTATCTAGAAATGTTCGTGGATTATTATCTAATTTCGTAGGTACATAAGGTTTATACTGATAAGAAAATTAGATTTTATTGCAAACTTTTACGAATTTATAATATGCGAAATAAAAATTTTGAAAAGAATACATTTTGTATTTAAAGTCATGAAACCATTAGTACGGTAACCCGTTACCAGGATTTCAGACTGATCACGACCTGAAGTTTTTTGAGTTTTTTGGTGATTTAATAGGGACTTGAGAAGGAAATTAACAAGAACGGACATTGGCAACGTTGCGAAATCATCGAGAATCATCTTTACATATGTCAAAAAAAAGTGGTCGTAATAATTATCGCGCCTCGTCCGTTCTTTTTATTTTTTGACTGAGAGGGACGTTTTTGATGAGATGAAAATAGTAACTGACATTTTCCGTGCGGTGAATAGTTTTGGTCCGAGAAAAATCGAAAATTGTTTACAGCGGAGAATTCAACTTATCACGCCTCGTCCGTTTTACTTGTCCGATGTTAGTTCGTTATTCGCGACCGGAAAAAAATTAGAACGAAAATTTTCATCGACGCGCAAGCGCAGTGTTGGATCTTAGGTATGTAATTTTTTTAACGCTGTTCGAGTTATCGCGCCTCGTCCGATTTCAAGCAGAAATCGTGTATTGTGGCTCGAAAAATGAACTGACATTTTTACACACGCATTTTTTAGCAAAACCGTTTTCAGTCGAGAAAAAATGTGTATCAATAATAACACTGGGGAACAGCAAAAATGTTTCCGAGACCAAAATAGCAAAATCTTACTTATTTTATTATACTAATTAACAATCTGTCTTGCAAAAGGCTCAGTTGGCTCCGGTTTTATAGATCCATCCCAATTATGATAATTTACCTACCTGCCCTTAATATATGGGAAAATTTCACCATTAAATGAGAAATACCTGGATTTATTATAACAGGTGTACTTTATAAGGGGTTTAAATACATATAATATAAATCCTAAATTGTTAGTTAGTTGTATTTCAACCACCAGTTGATCGAGAGCTGTTCGTATTTGAGAAATTAGAGAGTTTTGAGCAACATGTCGCGAGTTTGTGTAAATAAGCCGGATCATTTTTGTTATATATGTGGTGAAATGACTTTTGTGAAACAAAAACGTACGCTTAGCCCTTTAATAAAAAAGGCTTACCACTTGTATTTTGGCTGCAAAGTTGGAGACCAGGATAAAAATTGGGCTCCCCATATCTGCTGCTACAAATGTGCGTCCAACATTCGCGGCTGGCTAAGTGGAAAAAACCGTAAGATGCCCTTCGCTGTTCCTATGATCTGGCGAGAACCGAAAGACCACGTTACTGACTGTTACTTTTGTTTGACACCTCCCATCAAAAAAGGCTTTTCAGAGAAAAAAAGGTCTGCGATACAGTATCCAAATTTACAATCCGCCATACGCCCGGTGCCTCATAGTGACGAGTTGCCTATACCTAATCCACCTCAGGAATATACCCTTCATTCTGATGATGATCAAGAGGATTCAAACGGTAGTGTACCGGAAAATGTCGCCGGCCCATCAACCTCGCAAGACTCCGATTTTGTCTGTGAACTTCCAAGTAAAAAGCCTCACAAAATAAGTCAAAGTGAATTAAGTGACCTTATAAGGGATTTGGAACTGCCCAAGACAAAAGCAGAACTATTGGCCTCTCGATTGCAACAATGGAATTTACTTGAAGATGAAGTAAAAGTTTCTGTGTACCGAAGCCGTCAGAAAAACCTAACACCATTTTTTAACATGGATAACAATTTGGTAGCCTGTAGGGACATTGAGGGATTAATGGCAGCTTTAAATCTGGACTATGATCCAAAAGACTGGAGACTTTTCATTGATTCCTCAAAAGTAAGTCTTAAAGCTGTGTTACTCCATAATGGAAACAAATTGCCTTCAGTCCCAATTGGTCATGCAGTCCATATGAAAGAAACATATAGCAATTTGAAATTGTTACTTGAGACCATACAATATGAAAGATATAAATGGCAAATTTGTGGGGATTTAAAAGTTGTGGCGATCTTGCTTGGAATGCAGCTAGGTTATACCAAATACTGCTGCTTCCTCTGCGAATGGGACAGTCGAGCACGATCGGATCACTACAGAAAGAAAATTTGGCCACCGAGAGAGTCTTTTGAGCCAGGAAAGAAAAATGTGACCAGCGCGCCATTAGTTGCCCCAGAAAAGATTTTACTACCGCCACTTCATATAAAATTGGGACTTATGAAAAATTTTGTGAAGGCAATGGACAAAGAAGGCCGTGCTTTTAGTTATTTAAAAGAAAAGTTCCCTAGAATCAGTGACGCTAAAATTAAAGAGGGAATATTTGTGGGTCCCCAGATTAGGAAACTTTTCGGAGATGCGCAATTCGATTCCATACTTGAAGGAAAGAAGATATCAGGGAAAATGGAACTGTGAGATGTTAGCCGACTACTGCTGGACTATTACGAGAGATGCCCCAGAGGCTGCTTTCAAAAGGCAAGCTAAGAAGCGCAAAATGAGTGTCTAAACTTTGGATTCAATGATAAAAATGTGCTATTTAGTTGCTTTTGTTGAACCAACAATATATTGTTATCTGTATTTTGTATGTCCATTGTATATGCCTATGAATTAAAATTTTGTAACAAATAATTGAGATTTTTTTTTTTGCGAGCCAACTAAAATCTTTAATAGGTATTTTTTAGTTACTTGGGTACAGTTGAATCCAAAAAAATAGGTTTTGTTCAGGAAACAAAAAAAAAGTTGAAATTTGTTTCCCAGTGTAATGCAATATGGGGACATAGCTGATGCCGAGTTGTTATAGACAACCAAGCCACACAGCAAGCCGTCGCATGCGCGTGCTGTGTACCGCGATCATGAATTATACAGATACGAGATCAGACTCCGATGCCCTCCATGCAGCTGCGCAACACGGAAAATGTCCGTTCGACTCGATTTACTATTTTTTAGAGTGTTATCAACAATTTTTTTAAAAAATTGACCCGGGCGCTGTAAGTTTTTTATACCCCTTTTCTTTACATCTTTTATTAAACTATGGAATTTTTGCAACACTCAAAACGTCTGTTGTCGATGATTTCACGGTTTTTTTTTATATTTTTAATATGATTTCATCAAGAACGGACAAGGCGTAATAACAAAAAGACGATCTGCTTTCTTACGGACTGAAATCACTCTTACAGGTAAGCGCAGCATTGGCGAACTTTTTCGCTCGAGTAAAACTTTCTTATTTTTTAATAATCTAGCGATTAATCATTGGCTAGATGAAAGCGTGATAACAGGACATTTTGGTAACGGACTGCCGGACTAAATATTTTATTTTCCTATCTTAACATTCCTTACATATTGAGAAACCTACGCTGTAGGGTAATTATTCCAAATATATTTTTAAAATAGAGTACAAACCAGGGTTTGAAAAATCAGGCGGTAAGAAACTAACCCGCTCCGGAACTATCCTATGAGCGGGTTGTACAGTGGCGGTTCGTCCATTGTCGCTATGAAGAGCATAGTAAAGCTTAATTTTAAAGAAAAAGCGTACTTAATGTAATAATCGCAAAAATTATTAATGGTGAAACATTGTCACCAATCGAGACCCCTAGTAATACCTTAACAATAATTATTATCAAACCCGAACTAACTCACAGTCTAAAAGCATATCGAGCGGCTTCTTTATGTAATGCCGTGTATACAGGGTGTTATTGAAATGACGTATTATATTTAAATGGGTTTGTTCTCCATAGAAAAAAAATTGCATGGGGTAAGATCCGGTGACCTCCTGCGATTTCCTGTCTCTTACTAAAGGAACATTTTCTAATATGCCTTCGACTTGATTTTTCTGTATGTACTAAACATTTTCACACTTACTCGCACTGTTACAGTTGATTCAATATCCCGAAAAAACTCTTTCGCGCAAAGCCGCAGAGGAATATCTTGTTGTCAAGCAAATGGCAACTTCTAACCTTCTGTCGATTTATAGTAGAGATGGCTAATCTTTGGTTTTAAAATCCCGCTGTGAAACGATCGATTTAATTTTTTAAGCTTTTCGAATGAAAAAAAGCACCAGAGCAGCGATTAAGTTTTTTAATCTTTATTGGTATCTACAGCAGTGAAGGAAAACAATAAATAAGTGCTGTAAATTATTATAATTATTTATTTCAACCTTTTTTGGTGAATGCGCTGGAATCTGCCGGAAAAACACGCATTGCAATAGTAAATCTCTACTTTTTGACAGCTCATGTTTTAAATGTTTCAGTTCAGATGTCATTTTTAATTCAAAGAAATTTTATTTACATTTTACAATGTGTTTTTTAATTAAAAACAAAAGCTCATACAAATCTAGGCGAGACAAGCCAATGTTAATAAAAACGATATCTCCAAGTGAATTTTGTGCATTATGGCGGCCATTGTTCATATGAAGTTTTGCGATTATGGTTATGTATAAATGATGTGCCGGTTTCTTTACTAAACCGCTGTATAAGTTTTTATAGAAATTGACACTAATTTTTAAATAAGACCGACAAGGTAAGTGTATGTGTGTGGCCTAAATAAAATTACATTAAAAAATCAGTCAGCCAATCACTAAAAGTCAAAAGGTCATTGACAATTGACCTAGTTACGAAGTTGCGTATTTCAAACTTAAAGAGTGTAAGGTGTAATTCTGACAACACCGGTGAGAATTCGTATGTGACGCAGTGCCGCACAGACGTTTTCCTGGTTTAACGTCAGGTCATTTTTACCGCTGAATGAATTGAAAGCGCCATTTATGGGTATTTTTCTTCAAATTGCCTTTATCTCAGGAATTGCCGGTTTAAATATAATACGTCATTTCCATAACACCCTGTATAGACTGTGAATCAGGAGGTGCTGTTAATTTGCCGAAGCTGAACGTTTGGAAATTTTCTAAAATTAATATTTATTTAAGTAAACTTATTAAGATGAGAGAAGCATTAGCTGATAAAGCTTTCAATAAATCGTTGTAATTTTTTCAATATATATTACAATGTTATAGACACCCTGCATACAAATATCCACGTTAATATTCTTCCACTTAAAAGCCGGCAATTTTTTGTCTTGCGCCTGCAATGGCAATTAAAATTGCACGGAATCATGCGCAGTACACCGTTCTCGATCAGCTGGCGCAATTAGTCTTGCATTGCCAGAAATGGGTATTGCGCCATAATTGCCATTGCAGCTGCAAGTCTGGGTAGAGATGGATTATTCTGTTATTTTTATCTGTTTATTAGTTGGTCGAAGCAGCTATGAGCAACTAATGGTAGGTACTAACTGGTACTTAAATTAGCAGTTTACATTATTTATTAAAATATGTACTGCTAATTCGTCCCACCGTTTTTGAACTGCTATTTGTAAGTAGCAGTAGCTGCTTTAACTGGTAATCAAAACGAACGGGTTTGCCCATTTCTAGTTCTGGGGGTATTTTAGGGATTGCGACAGTACCAACTGCTGTTCTGACTATTGGCAATGCGCCAGCTGATCGATAACGGTTTAGTGCGCATGAATATGCGCAATTATAATTGGCATTGGAGGCGCAAGAGAAGAATTGCCTACTCTAATACGGCTTTTAACCATTTCTTATTGGCGGGTCTGTTAGGAATCACAGGAACGTTTACAACGTGTCCAAGAAGGAGGGCCAGTACAGGGATCTCGGAAACTGTAAGAGATACGAAGTCGGTTAAATGGAGGTAAAGTTGCGCATTTACTTCCCTAATAATATGCCGTTTAGAAAGTTTTAAAATTCCGAGTAGTTCCGGAGATATCCGGAAAAAAAACGAAATTCTGAAATATCGTTTTATTGTTTTCCTGGGTGTTTTTGAGATCGAATCCTAAAGTAAATTTCACTTTTGCATTTCCACTTTTTCCGCTCTATCTAACAGCGTTAATTGTTTTGTAATCCGACGAGTCGTGTTCGAATGGCACTTATCAACTTTATTTTTTTAAATACGGTCCTGTTTTCCTGATATTGGAATTTTAGAGCTATTTTTCTCCCGAATGCAACGATGTATGACACATTGTGGTTTAATGACGTTTCGAGGGTTTATTGAACAAGATCAGGAAATTTTGGGATACGATCCTGTATTTCTCCTAATCTTATAAATAATATCTCATAGGTAAGCTCTGAATGTTTTACTTATGTTGGATTAGTTCAATAAATATCAAATTTAATAATAAACCACAAATAAGTGAACAAAAATCATTCCAAAACAGTAATAGAACCAACAACGAAAAAAGTAAGGAACTACATAATCAGGTGTTCAAAATGATTTCCGTTATTCTCTAAGCACAAATAACATCTTCTAACTACCACATAATAGTTTTTTTTGAGATAAAATAAAACAGCGATAGAATATCAAACTTTTCAGCATTTGTAAATTTATGTTCCATATTTTCTCGAAAATAGAAAGCGTAAAACGCTCTCAAACGATCACAATGGGAATGTCAATTGAAACAAATCACGCGTCACCATCTTAATTTTTTTGTTTCAAGCGCCTACTTTTCTTTTAAATCCCGATTCAACAGAAGTTTGAAATAATGTTTCAGTATTTTGTTCACTTATTTGTGGTTTATTAGTAAATTATTTGTTATTTATTGAACTAGTCCAAAATAAGTAAAAAATTTAGAGCTTGAGATATTATTTATAAAATTAGGAGAAATACAGGACCGTATCCCAAAATTTCCTGATGTTTTTCAAAAGCCCTCGAAACGTCATTAAACCACAATGTGTCATACATTGTTACATTCGGGGAAAAAAAATGCTCTTGAATTCCAATATCAGGAAAACAGAACCGTATTTAAAAAAGAAAGTTGATAATGGCCCTTCGAAGACGACTCGTCGGATTACAAAACAATTAACGCTGTTAGATAGAGCGGAAAAAGTGGCAACGCAAAAGTGCAATTTACTTTAGAATTCGATCTCAAAAAAAACCCCAGGAAAACAATCAAACGATTTTTCAGAATTTCGGCTTTTTCCGGATATCTCCGGAACTACTAGGAATTTTAAAACTTTCTAAACGGCATATTATTAGGCACGTAAATGCGCAACTTTACCTCCATTTAGCCGACTTCGTATCTCTTATGGTTTCCGATATCCCTGTACTGGCCCTCCTTATCTTGGACACGTTGTATACAATAAGTAATAAACTGATTAAATTATGGAACATAATGTCTCGCTTCTAGGGGCATGGTAACCGCAAGCGTTCGAACCCCTAAACGTGTATTGATATAAATATGAAAATTTTAAAGCATTTAACATTATAGCTGCTTTCGATCGACAGCCAAGTAAATAACTCTTAAATGTAAATTGTCGTTGCCTGACTAATCGTGAAAATATTTGTGTCATTTCACTTTCTAAAAATGCCTTAATATCAAGGATTATGATCCTGTAAGTATACAAACACACCTTTATCAAAAACGAGATGGTTATAAATATCGAAAATATAAACATTCCTCCTAAGCCGTAGAGAAGTAACGTCCTCCTGCCCATCCTGTCCATCAATGGTATTGATATCAATGTCATTATAACCATTATACAACCTATTCCTATGGTTGCGAACTTGGCACTCTCTGGAGTTAGTCCTGAGCTTTCGAAGAGGTCCGTTGAGTAGTAAAATACCTACAAAATAAAGCAAAATCGGTAAAGTGAAAAATAATGTAGGTGTCAATTTGATATTTGGAAAAGGATACACGTTCCGCCAGAAAGGACGTCCAGCTGCCACAAAGGACAGAGTGGGGCCAGATATGTCTTAAAGCAATCGTGTTATATCGTACAGGGTGTCCCATTTTCGACACTTTTATAGGGTTTGTTCGTGTTGGAAGGTAGGACACTAAAGTGAAAATCGCAACATACTTTAAAGTGTCGAAAATGGAACACCCTGTACTTTAAAAGGCAATACAGGTTATGGAAAACTGTGGAGTTAAAAAAAATAACAAGAAAATTGAGCCTTCGTGATTTTGAGGTATAAATCCCATTTGTAGAGGGTGTCCCATTTTCGACACTTTTATAGGGTATCTCCGTTATTGTTAGTGCTATCAAAAAAGTAATGTAGGTGTCATGTGCTCTTTTTGGTTCAAACTTAAAATGGTAAAATCAAAATTTGAAAATTTTCGCTCGCTTAAGAGATACGGGGGAAATCAAAAAAATTATAATTTCCATATTACCCTATATTTTCTTAGTGAAAAGAGATACGGAAAAATTTTGTATACAGAAGTTTCTTTATAATAATTGTTTAAAAACCTGCCGTTTTCAGAATAAGTATACGGGGTCAGGTAAAAAAATTATCGGACCTAACCTTATTGTTTTATTAACCCTATATATTTTATAAAAAGAAGCATATTAAATTATCTTTTCAAATACATAACACACCATGGATGATATTGGTTTCCTAGGAGATTTATTTAAACTTTATTACTTTGAAACGAAATAAAAGATTCAGGTTAAGGTAAAAAATAACGGGAATTATCGCAAATGTTCGGGATATGTCCTTAAATGGTTGCCGTCTTTCCGGATAGCGAACAAAATATAAATTTTGCGCCATTTCTTCGTTTTTTTCCACTTTCAATATAAACTGATATCATATCAAATTTTTCAAAATGTTGATAAGTCATTTTCACAAATGAATATGTAATACTGAAATTGCCGTTAAATGTTAATAACAACTAGAATATCAACATAGTTGTTTCTATATTAGCTTTTGTTTCTTGGCCTACTGTGGTTTAAAGTCATAAAGTTTAAATAAATCGCCTAGAACACCAATATCATCCATGGTGTGTTATACAGGGTCCGCAAACGAAGCGTGGACGGAAGATTAAATCGTTATCGAAGAACTTATCAACAATACTAAAACAGCTTGAGATATTGGATTAAAAGCGGCATGTTTTAAAAATATTTTACATTATACAGGGTGGCCCAAAAAAGTGTGACAGCATAAAGTTATATTTTTTTAAATGGGACACCCAGTATTTTATTACATATTTAGGTTCGTATTACTATCGTTTATAATTGCCTCAAATTTTATTTAATTTGGTTTTGTAGTTTCGGAGAAATAAATTAAAAACTAAAAAAAAAAGTTTTGCAGTCCTGAATAAAAAAATCAAAAAAAACAATAAAGAACTATTTTTTTAACCTCGGTATTGAGTGAAATTTATGACAAGAGGTCTAGAGATACTACGAATGTAATTGCGTTTATTCATTTTATACAGGGTGTACATAATAAGCTTTCAAAAATCCCACATTTTAAAATAATTTTTCTTAAGTTTTTCAAATGGAACACCCTGTATATTATTTGGCTATTGACGTAGAATTCATAGGCAATTTTTTTTTGTAATACAAGCATATAAGTTATATCCACCCGTTTTCGAAATAATTATAAATATCATAAATTATGTTGTTTAAATAGAGTTTTTAATGGGAAATTTTGTTATAGGCGACTAGACTAATAATTGTAAAGTAAAGTAAATGTTCAAAATAGCTTCCTTTTACTCTTAGAGTTTACCGTATTTTAGTTATTTCGATATAAATTTTAAAAGCCTACATTTTTGCTACTTTTTCTTAAAATCTAGCGGTAACTTTTTAATGGTTTACATTTGTTATGCATAAGTTCATTTGCAACAACTTCTCGAAGGTTTCTTTCTGGTCTCGGCTTTCTCTCAATATCTGGATATCTTTCAGCGTACACTCGGCTCGCGAGGAGGCAATTTCTTGCACATTCTCCCAGTATGAAAATCATATTTACCATTTCTAAAGTTGTAAAATTCGACATTTCGTATACGTTAGTACTTAATTTCGACGACTGAACAAATGAAATAATTTTATTTGGCTGTCATAGTGAAACAAAAGAAAATCATGGCAACTCGATTAAGATTAAAAAATAAAATTAAATATATAAAAGTAGCAAAAATGGCCTTTAAAATTTATATCGAAATAACTAAAATACGGTAAACTCTAAGAATAAAAGGAAGTTATTTTGAACATTTACTTTAGTTTACAATTATTAGTCTAGTCGCCTATAACAAAATTTCCCAATGAAAACTCTATTTAAACAACATAATAATATTTATAATTATTTCGAAAACGGCTGGATATAACTTATATGCTTGTATTACAAAAAAAAATTGCCTATGAATTCTACGTCAAATAGCTAAATAATATACAGGGTGTTCCATTTGAAAAACTTGAGAAAAATTATTTTAAAATGTGGGGTTTTTGAAAGCTTATTACGAACACCCTGTATAAAATGAATAAATGCAATTACATTCATAGTATCTCTAGACCTCTTGTCATAAATTTCACTGAATACCGAGGTTAAAAAAATTGTTCTGGATTGTTTTTTTTGATTTTTTTATTCAGGACTGCAAAACTTTTTTTTTTTAGTTTTTAATTTATTTCTCCGAAACTACAAAACCAAATTAAATAAAATTTGAGGCAATTATAAACGATAGTAATACGAACCTAAATATGTAATAAAATACTGGGTGTCCCATTTAAAAAAATATAACTTTATGCTGTCACACTTTTTTGGGCCACCCTGTATAATGTAAAATATTTTTAGAACATGCCGCTTTTAATCCAATATCTCAAGCTGTTTTAGTATTGTTGATAAGTTCTTCGATAACGATTTAATCTTCCGTCCACGCTTCGTTTGCGGACCCTGTATATTTAAAGGATAATTTAAAATGCTATCTTTTTAGATTAAAATATACAGGTTGTTCCATTTATAAAAATGTGGGTAGGTCCGATAACTTTTTTACCTGACAGTGAGTGTACACTTATTCTGAAAACGGCAGGTTATTCAGCAATCATTATAAAGAAACTTCTGTATAAAACATTTTTCTGTATATCTTTTAACTAAGAAAATATAGGGTAATTTAGAAATTTCCATTTTTTGATTTTCCCCGTATCTCTTAAGCAAGCGAAAATTTTCAAATTTTGATTTTACCATTTTAAGTTTGACCCAAAAAGAGCACATGACACTTATATTACTTTTTTGATAGTACTAACAATTAAGGAGATACCCTATAATTATTTATTATTTATTATTTAAGAATTCTTTCATCTGGAGGACTTCACCCTTGTGAAACGACTTTCCCGAGGTCGTTTTTCCCAACGAATATAACGTCCAACGATTCAAAACCAACGTGAATCGCTTTTTGCGCACACGCACCACTCCCAGAGTGCCCTAAAGGATTTTTCCTATAGTGCTTGTGTTTGATCATAAAAAAAAAGTATGGATAATGGGACACCCTGTACACTGAGAAAAGCTCTAACTAAAAAACCTTTGCTAGGATTATTTTAGCTAGGATTGTCTACCTTTAACAGCAAAATTGATTTCTTATGACAGTAGAAATCATTTTCCTGGATATTCTTTATTATTGTTAGAAGAAAAAATATTATTTTCTGTCATTAATCTTTATACAACGTGTAGAGATACGAAGTCGATTCAATTGGGGCAAAGTTGCGTAATTATGGGCCCACTAATATGCCGCAAAAAAATCAAAAATAAATACATTGATTTTCAAAATATTTGGAAAAATCTAAAATTTTGCATTTCGGTTTCTATTTTTCTCCTTGCTACTTTTTATTCTCGACAAGATGGCATCATCAGATCTTTCATGCGACGTTTCGTCTTTGGGTCACCATCATCAACTTAATTTTTTTAAATACGGACCTGGATGTTTTTGTTCATATTGTGATAGAGCACCAAAATCTACGTTCATTGGTGGTTTTCCGACGTTTCGTTCCTTAAATTGACCATCTTCATTAAAATATCTCTGGTGCGTTCCTGCAATTAACTTTTTAATTCGGTATAATTCGAAAATGTAAAACTCAATTTTAAAAGTTTTAACAAAGTGTTGGAATTCAAAATGTCGGAAAACCAGTAAGTGTTGTATACCACTGAACGTAGATTTCGGTCCTCTTTCATAATTTCCTTTGCTGTAGGATAGTGCTTATAAAGCGACTTTACTACTACAGCAATGATATATCCAGCAAAATAAATTTTTCTGTCACAGTCCTTTTTTATAGTCCCCTATATAGGTATTTTTTTTGCTATCGTAGTTAACATTTTTATAATGGTATTAAAAATCTTCTCTCTGTGTAGTAACAAATAAAAAAAATTTCGCTTCGCCGGGGCGTGTATACTATAATGTAACTTACCGCATTTATTCCTGACAACTGCTGAGAAAGTTGCATTACTATGCCGATGATGAGCGGCGCTCGTAGTGTCGGTGAGCAACATAGTTCCGCCATGCTGATCGACGCTTCAGACTGCTGAGCCCGCTCTTCAGCCCGCATTTCTTCGATGTCCTCTTCCACCTGTAAACGGGGATTTAGTTGTTACAGGGTCAAAAAAATTTTACAGGCAACTTTCAGTCCTTAGCATATAACTTACTAAAATAAACTATTTGCCTGTAGAAACGATTATAATTTGCGAATACTTCCTGCCTAAGAAAGCAATTTTAAAAGTTTTTTAAGATTATAGCTGTAGTACTCATATTTGAATTTTAAAATGTATCGCCGGTCACGGTCAATAATTTCTTACTTTACCCTTTTATATTTCACGTCATTTTACTAAAGTTACTTTTATATATAAATAATTTACACTCCTACTAGTCCCCGCAGCTGCATGTATCGCCGGTCACCGCAGAAATTACTTATAATTAACGCAACTAGAGGTCGGCCTAATAGTTTTACAAATATGACGGTATGTGTTTGAATTTGTGTAAAGCGTGCTCCTGTTTAGGTAAGTTCCTTATTATGTTTATTTAGGTATAAACTAGAACATTGCCTACTTCCTATGTTCTATCGCCGGTCACAGGGTTAACTGAGACCTAGTAGTCTTAATTAAGGGAAAAATACTACACGAAGTCATTCTCTTGAGTACAGATACTCGTTTCAGTCTAACAAAGTTTAAGAAATAGCTTGTATTAGTTCCGGTCAGGCATGAAAATGTTACCGAAGATACATTGATGTAACGGTTTGTTATCCGAAGCTATATATAATATTTTTTTTATTAACCATTTATAAACAATTAAGGAAAAATATATTTTGATGTGCAGGTTTCGTTTACACCTTATGTAGATTAAAAATATGACTAATTTTCGTAAAGAACGGAGGACGTAAAACATACTATCTGCCCTTACTAGTGAATGAGATATAGAATTAAGAGCACTTATCAGCAACCTCCGTTAAGGCAAAAGGTGTGACAAACTACAAGAAAACTACCAATGTATGGAAAGATTATTATTTCCCAGACCACCCGATGATACCTTATACAATAAGGGCGTATTTTGTCTAAACAGTAGCAATTTAAAATACTATTTCAGATTGAATGGAACTACCAAGAAAGGGAAGCCTTCTTCCATTGATAGGATGTCACCACCTGCAGACCGGTTTCGAACTCATTTGTTCTCGTCGGTACAGGGTAGGTGTACATACATATCATTAGAGAAGACTCTATACTTCACGCTGTATTATCAACGGTAGTCGAGAAAATTACGCGTATTACTCTCTCTTAGCAGTCCCACACAATTTGAACCGACGATATTTGAATAAATCAAAAATAAAAAGTCTATACTTTTCAGGTGGTATTAATATTAAATACAGCGTTAGGTATGTACACCTACCATGTACTGACGAGAACAAAAGAGTTCGAAACCGGTCTGCAGGTGGTGACATCCTATCAATGGAAAAAGGCTTCCCTTTCTTGGTGGTACCATTCAATCATAAATAGTATTTTAAAGTGCTACTGTGTAGACAAAATACGCCCTTATTGTATAAGGTC
This sequence comes from Barypeithes pellucidus, assembly GCA_963991005.1. Lineage (NCBI taxonomy): Eukaryota > Metazoa > Arthropoda > Insecta > Coleoptera > Curculionidae > Barypeithes > Barypeithes pellucidus. Next base: position 51,118,019 of record OZ022562.1, on the reverse strand, counting down.
TGGGAAATAATATAATTTTTCCATACATTGGTTTTTGATATTAATACCACCTGAAAAGTATAGACTTTTTATTTTTGATTTATACAAGAAAACTATTGGATAATTTCTTAAAATTTTAAATTTAGCTTCGATTATATTATCTTGAATTTTTCGAAAAAGAATCTTATGTTTTTTCAAAAAAAAAAAATAACGTTTAAGTTGAAAAAATATGGTTATACAGTAATTTTTTAAAGCATTGCATGCAATATCAATTATCTCAAGTAATTTCATTGCTTAGCTTTAATGCAAAAAAATGTCAAAACGAGGTTTTCAGAAAAAATATCTAATATCGCAACTATCTAAAGTGATTTGGCAACGCTTCAGGTGATCAAAGGCAGAAGAATAAGAATAACATCTCCTAATTCCTCAATATAACCGGCCACAGGGCAGATTCGTCGTGTCTTGGAATGGCGATGTTGTCTCATTGTTCAACAACAATAACTTATGCTGTTCCGCGGCGATATCCCAAATCGGACCACGCGGTCCACTGATAAATACTCTTAAGGCGAGTTTACTTGCGAAACTGAACTAATGAACCAGCCTAGATTTTGCTGGTCCATTGCAAAAAGTTATGAGTATGTTTTATGTGTACATTATCATAAGAGAAAACGCATTCTAACTCACCTGATTACTAGCCCTCAGTCTTCTTAACGCTCTCCTGGCTTCCTCCTCCCACTGCTTCGTTATGAGGAGATACCTGGGGCTTTCCGGACACACGGGAAGAAGAACGAGCTGCGCCAGAGCCGGCACGACCGCCAGACCGAGCAGAAGGGGCCACCCTTCGGTGGTACCGAGGATTTGTTCGATACCGAGCACTTGTGATAATAAGAGTCCTACGGTTACTGCTAACTGATTAACTGTCCCTAAACCACCGCGTAGATTTAAAGGGGAAATTTCCGATATATACATGGGTACTAACGACGTATTTAGCCCTGAAATAAGAAAAATACTTCAAATGGCAAAATAGAAATTATTTTCTACCCACCTGACTATGGTTTACTTTAATAGTAATTCAGCGGTGGATAGGGTATATGGCTTGGAGAATAACCGTTTTATAGCGTTATTTGTTTAGTCCTTATGTTGTACAAATGTTATTATCTCCTGACAGACAGAAGAGAGTATCTTCTTGGATCGTCAACTAACAACTCTAATTAATTATAGGCAAAATAATGGTTCATGAAAGAAGTTAGCAAGAATCAAATACCTTTTTTTTTAAGTAGTCCATCTCGAAGTGGAGTGAAGCTATAGATAGGTAAAGAAACTCATAATCTGCTCCACTAGTTTAATGACAAAATCAAATTATAAAAATTAATTAAAAATTAACGTTTTCTTTAAAAAAAAAATTTAATTAAATAAAATTTTATCATTTTGTAAAAATGTAGCATCTTGGCAGGTGGTCCCAAGATGAAAGGGCTTGGGATATGGTATTTAATTTTGTCATTAAACTAGTGGAGCAGATTATGAGTTTCTTTACCTACCCAAATACCTTTTTTATTATTGATGTCTCAGAGGCAGAAAGAGTAAGCACGGCATGTGAATTTTTAATTTTAGACAGTAGAACAATTCATTTCACAATTAGTCAGAATTAAATAGCAAAGTTTCAGTCACCCAATACCAATAACTTTCCCTTAAAGGTCTTGGAAAACAAAATCTAATTTCAGAAAATAAAGGTATGAATTTATATTATTGTAAATTGTAGGTAAAGATTGTTTCACGAAAAATGGATATAAGTTAATAACTGCAGTAAAAGTACCTGGGGACATCCCATTATTTATGACCCTTTGTTATTATTATGTAGAAAGGACCTGATTGTAATAATTATAATTAAATATAGGCACATCAGGTTGCTTAATTTATATTTAAATATCTTTTTGTGGTAAAATTTGTTAGTTTTTGAGGAATGGTTCAAGAATCGTCTTTTACCAAACATTCCTCAGAATAGCGTGATAGTAATGGACAATGCGAGCTATCACAGTCGTCAATTACATAATACTCCAAGCTCAAATAATACAAAATTGGAGATTCAGAACTACCTACATGGCGGCGAATGATATATATTTTGAAGAAAGATATAAAAAAAAGTGATCTTTTAGAAGTTTTAAAGACATTTTGTATAAAAAAAGTATATGTTTGTGACACATTGGCAGAAGAAATTGGACATACAGTGCTACGGCTCCCACCCTATTATTACATTTTGAACCCCATAGGCCATAGAGCATATGTGGCACAAGTTAAAATCACTAGTTAGGTCTGAAAATATTTCTCCGACTTTAAGTTCTAGTGTTGTTGAATTAATACGAAAATGCTTTAATGATATTCCCCCAGGTAGTTGGAAAAATTCAGTCCGTCACGTAATAACTGTAGAAAATTCGTATATTAGTCTGGATCGTATAATTAATCCTAATGAATTTTGATGAGGATAGCGATAGCGAAACAGAACTATCTATAGAATGACATTATAAATGTAAATAAGTATGACTAGTAATATTTTTAAAAAATGATATTTCATTTGATTACATTAATATAATCATATCTTGTTTTCCTTAGTCCGTCCCTTCATACTTTACTTATTTATTGCCAAGCTCTTGTTGACACAATGAGACCTACTCAGGTCGTATCCATTTTTCGTGAAACAATCTTTACCAGAGTATTTTAAATATTAATTTTGCATTAAAACCAACGACCAACCTCGATGACAGGTTAACCAAACTCAATTTCGCTTCTCCAAACGACGGTGGACGCAAAACATACTCTCTATCCGCGTGATGCAATAACTAAAGGTAAGACTGTCCAAATTTCGTCTGCCGCGCGCAGTGACGTCAAAGGGAGAGTGATTTTTAAATTTCTTATGAGGATTTATACAGGGTGTAACTAAATAAGTGTAAAACATTTAAGGGGGTGATTCCTCATCGAAAAAAAGATAGGATCTTTCATATAAAGAAACTTCATTGGAGCATCCCTTGTTAAGATACAGCCCCTTAGAGGGGGTACATAAAATTTATAAATAAACAAAACTAATTTATTAATAACAAAACATACAACATCTAGAAATCATAGTAAATGTTCAATATGTCTACCTTCAGTCATTACGCATGCGTCTAGACGTCGGCGCATTGAGCAACGTATTCGCGCGTTTTATGGCGATATGTATCTTGTTCGTAAAATAATTTTTTGCTGCGAACTGGTTTATGGCAAAAAATTCAAGAGACATTTTTTGTTTAGAATGAAACAGGCTATCGGAAATAAATTTTTAGATGGTAAACAAATAATAAGACAAAAACTTACATTGGAAATAAGTTTTAGGGGTTGCGTTTTCCACCCCTTACAACCATGGGGTAAACCAAATAAATTACTGGCTAAGTGTCTTTTTGGTAGTAGAAAATGTCCGGTTAATTTCAATATTGTAACTTTTTTAGTGCTTGTGAAAAAAATTGTTAAACACATTTTATGTACCCCCTTTAAGGGGCTGTATCTTAACAAGGGATGCTCCAATGAAGTTTCTTTATATGAAAGATCCTATCTTTTTTTCGATGAGGAATCACCCCCTTAAATGTTTTACACTTATTTAGTTACACCCTGTATTGCTGTCAGCGTTTTCAATTCTATTTTAAAGGTATTAAAAGATTTTATGCATGTAATGGTACGTATATGAAATGAAAGAATAATATATGACAATTATTTACTTATATTAATTTCATAGAAATATAACACACATTACAGCTAAAATACCACTAAAATAAGGAAAGATTCCGACAAACTTTTAAAATATCCCCCGCGGCATTCGAACCGATCGACGATAGCCGAAGCTGCTCGGCCAGCCCTGCTTGTTGCCACCAGCATTGTCAGTCTTTTACAAATATAATATAACCATTACTATTTTAACAATTTTTGAGATATTCATTCTTGTTGTGGGGCTCCCCATATGAAATTTATCTTCAATCTGGAGGTCGCCCCCATATCATAGGAAAGTAACGACCTTTTTTTTCGTACTCTTCTTACTCTGACACCGTTTTCTACTATTCTATTAGGTTTCGAACCGTCAATCTATTACTTTTGATCAACTGACAATGCTGGTCGCCACGTAGTGAGTACCGTGTGCCGTAGTTTTCCATGGAAATTTTGGAAGTTCGCCAGAACTGTTTCTTATTTTAGTCGTGTGTGTTTATTAAAATAAATATCTCAATTTTCATAATATGACGTGCGCTGTGTTCGGTTATGATTTGGATAACCAGACAAAGAAATTTGATAGAACTATAAAATATAAGGTGTTTCCGCTTTCCTAAGAATAAAAACAAAAAATTAGAATGCATACGGTTTTATTTATTTCCTTAACATTTTCCACTGAAGCTGCCTTCGAAACATCTATGGAAATTAAAATATTTTTTATTTAACTACTGAAACAGACTATGAGTTTTTGCCTCTTCATAATTTCACTCCACTGAGAGATGGACTATTTAAAAAATAGTTTAATTTGTTTATAACTATGTCGTATTTTAGCTCTAATTTTTGTTGTATGTTCATGAAATAAATATACCTACATACCATGATCTTATTCTTTCATTTCACATAGCATTAAATGCGTACAACCTTGTAAATGACAGATATAATTTATTTTCTTGCAAATTAAAGATATTTGATTCAATAAAGTTTAGAAAAGAGGGAGAATGAAATAAAGAGTATAAAGTGCCAAGTGGATAAACTGAAAACGAGTGGTAATATTTAAGAAATTATATTTCTATATTAGTTGTTGACCATTTACCGCCACAAAACCCGCGTTACTGGTTTTTTTTTCGCTCTAACTTAGGGTTACTTCCTTAGTATGTTTTTAATGAAAAATCAAGAAGGCCGAAGTCTGTTTCTTCAGAAATGATTTTTGAAGTTGGAAAGAAACAGAAATTTAAATTTCCATATCAGTAGTTGACGATTTACCACCACCTGGGGGTTTTTCACTTTAACTTAGGGGTATTACCTACCTTAGTACGTTTTGATGAATTTAAATTTCTGTTCCTTTCCAACTTCAAAAATCATTTCTGAAGAAATTTACGTCGGCCTTTTTGGTTCTTCATCAAAAACGTACTAAGGGAGGTAGTATCTCTAAGTTAAAGTGAAAAAATCCCCAGCAACGCGGGTTTTGTGGCGGTAAATGGTCAACTACTAATATAGAAATTTAAATTTCTGTTCCATTCCAACTTCAAAAATCATTTTTGAAGAAATTTACGTCGGCCTTCTTGGTTCTTCATCAAAAACGTACTAAGGGAGGTAGTATCTCTAAGTTAAAGTGAAAAAACCCCCAGCAACGCGGGTTTTGTGGCGGTAAATGGTCAACTACTAATATAGAAATTTAAATTTCTGTTCCATTCCAACTTCAAAAATCATTTTTGAAGAAATTTACGTCGGCCTTTTTGGTTCTTCATCAAAAACGTACTAAGGGAGGTAGTATCTCTAAGTTAAAGTGAAAAAACCCCCAGCAACGCGGGTTTTGTGGCGGTAAATGGTCAACTACTAATATAGAAATTTAAATTTCTGTTTCTTTTCAAGTTCAAAAATCATTTTTGAAGAAATTTACGTCGCCCTTTTTGGTTCCTTATCAAAAACATACTAAGGGAGGTAGTATCCCTAAGTTAAAGCGAAAAAACCCCCAGCAACGCTGGTTTTGTGGCGGTAAATGGTCAACTACTAATATGGAAATTTTAATTTCTGTTTCTTTCCAACTTCAAAACCCATTTCTAGTAGTTGACCATTTACCGCCACAAAATCCGCGTTGCTGGGGGTTTTTTCACTTTAACTTAGAGATACTACCTCCCTTAGTACGTTTTTGATGAAAAACCAAAAAGGCCGAAGTAAATTTCTTCAAAAATGATTTTTGAAGTTGGAATGGAACAGAAATTTAAATTTCTATATTAGTAGTTGACCATTTACCGCCACAAAACCCGCGTTGCTGGGGATTTTTTCACTTTAACTTAGAGATACTACCTCCCTTAGTACGTTTTTGATGAAGAACCAAAAAGGCCGACGTAAATTTCTTCAGAAATGATTTTTGAAGTTGGAAAGGAACAGAAATTTAAATTTCTATATTAGTAGTTGACCATTTACCGTCACAAAACCCGCGTTGCTGGCGATTTTTTTACTTTAACTTAGAGATACTACCTCCCTTAGTACGTTTTTGATGAAGAACCAAAAAGGCCGACGTAAATTTCTTCAGAAATGATTTTTGAAGTTGGAAAGGAACAGAAATTTAAATTTCTATATTAGTAGTTGACCATTTACCGTCACAAAACCCGCGTTGCTGGGGATTTTTTCACTTTAACTTAGAGATACTACCTCCCTTAGTACGTTTTTGATGAAGAACCAAAAAGGCCGACGTAAATTTCTTTAGAAATGATTTTTGAAGTTGGAAAGGAACAGAAATTTAAATTTCTATATTAGTAGTTGACCATTTACCGCCACAAAACCCGCGTTGCTGGCGATTTTTTTACTTTAACTTAGAGATACTACCTCCCTTAGTACGTTTTTGATGAAGAACCAAATAGGCCGACGTAAATCTCTTCAGAAATGATTTTTGAAGTTGGAAAGGAACAGAAATTTAAATTTTTTATATTAGTAGTTGACCATTTACCGCCACAAAACCCGCGTGGCTGGTGGTTTTTCACTTTAACTTAGAGATACTACCTCCCTTAGTACGTTTTTGATGAAGAACCAAATAGGCCGACGTAAATCTCTTCAGAAATGATTTTTGAAGTTGGAAAGGAACAGAAAATTAAATTTCTATATAAATAGTTGACCATTTACCGCCACAAAACCCGCGTTGATGGGGATTTTTTCACTTTAACTTGGCCGTACGACCTCCCTTAGTACATTTTTGACGAGGAACCAAAAAGGCCGACGTAAATTTCTTCAGAAATGATTTTTGAAATTGGAAAGGAACAGAAAATTAAATTTCTATATAAATAGTTGACCATTTACCGCCACAAAACCCGCGTTGCTGGGGATTTTTTCACTTTAACTTGGCCGTACGACCTCCCTTAGTACATTTTTGACAAGGAACCAAAAAGGGCCGACGTAAATTTCTTCAGAAATGATTTTTGAAGTTGGAAAGGAACAGAAAATTAAATTTCTATATAAATAGTTGACCATTTACCGCCACAAAACCCGCGTTGCTGGGGATTTTTTCAGAAAATAAATTATATGTGTCATTAAGAAATGACTCGCTTTCCTATTTTTCACGTCCAAAAGACTCTAAATATTCGAAAGAATCTTCACATTACATTCACATTAGGTATTATTCAGGTATGGTGCAGATTGACCAGACCACGCGGTCCAAACGATCGGCTCGCGTTTCTAAATGCCGTTGCTAACCTGACTACGGCCCTTAGTTTGTTACTGTCCTGATTTGTTAATAACAAATCACAGGCGGAAATATGCCGTATTGGGATAGTTTCCACATGTTAAAATAAGGGTAGTAAGCCAAGTATAACGAAAAGTCGAAAACTCAATACTATACTCAATTTTTGCTTCAATTTGGAAACTGATTTAATTCCAGTTTTGCGACTAAACGGTGTAGTATATTGACTCAAATAGAAAGAATATTTTTATTAGATATTATATTATCTTTAAAATCAGTTACCCTTTTTTCCAGTAACTGTCAAAACAAAAGAGATATCCCAAAAATTAAATTTGAATTTCAGGCAAAGTGGCCTCTGGTGGTACACTAGAGAAACATTTTTATAACAGAATGATAGAAGTCGTTAACTTTAGTCGCTGTGAAAAACATATCAATTGATAGTTTAAAAACTAAACGGTTTGAAAATTTGCGTCGTCAAGAATAAAAAAGTTTTCTATTTGTTGCAAGGTTTTCTGATAACCCTGTATACCATCAGGTTCATATTAACTGTTGCATCCGCCTTTAAGCCAGCTTCAAGCCATCAATATAAATGTAGTATATGTAAATATTTAGTTAAAAGTAAGTCTTTGATTAGATAATATTTTAATTATCTTAAAGGATTTATTTAAATAACTTCTGATTCATTTATGGCAGCGTTTCTCAAACTTTTTTGACCATCCTTTTGACATTAGATTTTTCTTGGGGACCCGAGCTACTCGCTACATTAGGACAGGATGGCATGCCTAATAAATTACTTTTATACCCTCGCCGGCACAAAATTCAGCCACCCTGAAATTTTGGTCAAGTTTCATATTTTATATCTTTTTATTTTTTATGCGATTTTCATGATTTTGTTATCAGTTTGTAGATCAATTTATTCTGTTTTTCCTTAATTATTTTATAAAGTAATATTTTTCGATTAGACTATATTATACAGGAGTAAATTTCAAAACACCCTGTAGGTAAATTGAGGTGATGCATAATTTTATTTACATACTGTTTCTTGTCTTTTTTGATATATTCTAAATAATATTTCGTTCCTTGATTCATTCCATTATCTCATTTCAGCTGCGAGCGTCATAATTTTAAATGAAACGATGTTATTTTTAGAAAATGTATGTCATGGGTATTTCTACCGAAACACGCACCAATGTTGTATTGGTTGAGCTCTAACCGCCCACCGTTATATTGAGGAAATCCTCCAAGAAGTTGTTGTTCCTTTTGCTCCTTTCATTGGAAACCAATTCCCATTAATGCATGATATTGCTAGACCTCACGTTGCACATGTATTGAGCAAATATCTGGATGAAGTTGGACTTCCAAGGTTTCTAATGGCCTGCATGTAGCCCGGATCTCAATCCAATCGAACATATTTGGATCCACTGAAAAGAACCGTTCTTCGTCGTCCAGTACAACCACAAACCTTGCAAGACTTACGACTGGCGCTGACCGAAGAATACAGGCTATCCCTCAAGAAAGGATAAGTAACCTTATTCATTCGATGCCACGAACTTCATTATTTAAGAATTCTTTCATCTGGAGGACTGCATCTTTGTGGAACGACCTTCCCGAGGTCGTTTTTCCCAACGAATATAACCTCCAACGATTCAAAACCAACGTGAATCGCTTTTTGCGCACACGCACCACTTCCAGAGTGCCCTAAAGGATTTTTCCTATAGTGCTTGTGTTTGATCATAAAAAAAAAAAAAAAAAAAAAAAAAAAAAAAAAAACAAAGATTGCAAGCTGTCGTTACTGCGAGAGGAGGGAATATTAGTAGGGGATATTAAAATTGTTTTTGTTAATTAACTTTATGATATACCTAGCGTTCTTGTTTTTCTTAATAAAAATAGGCTTCCAATCAGCGTTTCATTTCAAATTTTGCAACTCCCAGCGGAAATGAGATAATGAAATGAATGAAAAATCGAAATGTTTAGAATACGTCAAGGATTACAAGAAACAGTATGTAAATAAAATTATTCACCTCAATTTTCCTACAGGGTGTTTTGAAAATAGGACAAAAACAACAGTTTGATTTGCTCCTGTATAATATAGCCTAATCGAAAAATGTTACTTTATAAAATAATTAAGGATAAACACAATAAACGGATCTACAAACTGATGACAAAATCATGATAATTGCTTAAAAAAAAATAGTTATAAAATATCAAACTTTACCAAAATTTCAGGGTGGCGGAATTCTGTGCCGCCGAGTGTATAAAATATTTTTTTTCGAATGTTGGTCTTCTTAACAAATCAAGAAGCATAATAAGCAAAAAGCTGAATAATATATCGCTGGCTGCAGCAAAGTGTTCTTATCTTAATACTCTCTCTACTTCCACACAGCAACAATTTAGGAAATTCCAATGGCAGCAAATATAACCACGGAAACCATGAAGGTGGAAAAGTACTGTAAACAATGCGCTGCAGGTAATTTTTTTTTGTTTGATCTGGTTTAGTAGTACGAGTACTCGATTACACCCAAATGTCGTCAACACTTCATCAAACATCTATCTAATTTTTCCTTTTTTAATTAATTGAATCCTATTTGATATTTTAAATGTATTTTTGTGGATAAGTTTAATATTATGATTTCTATGGTTAATTGCGCCCAGGCGAGCTATTTACTTTATGTTGGGCTTGATTTGAAGGAAGCTGCAGCCTTATAAGTCGATTACGATAATTTATTTTGTGACAATTTAGTTCCACTTAGTGGCTCGTGGACGTGTAAGTAATTGCTCGCGGACCCCCAAGGAGTCCGTGGACCCCAGTTTGAGAAACGCTGATTTAGGGAATTGTATTATGAGCCAACCGTTAAGATTAAAGTAACAAGCAAATAAAATCTTAGGTTTTGAGATTGTCGCTTCTATCATCACAACATGACAACTACACTACGGCAATTATTTATCGAATATTCAAAAATTCACGTCCTAATTAATAAGATGTTATTTCGTTAATAATGAATCAATTGTAATAATTTTTTTTAACTGATAGAAAATAGATTCTAGACTCTAGAATCTAGAGTTTAGAGCAGATCCATTTACGTCCTGATACGTCTAATTATACGAGGTAATGCTTAAAATCTAGAAGCATAAGAATTTAATTTAATTTAACTAAATTAATTACATAATATATATTTGGGTTAGGCACTGTCCCAAAAGTATCGCCATGCCACTCGAGGTGACAAAAAAATTACCGTTTCTTCTAAATATGTTATTTTATCGAAAAAACGTTTCGTAAAGAATCCATCCGATACTTTGTCTCTTTCAGCTTTAGATAAATTAAAAAATAACAATCATTTCAACACTTAAAGTCTATAATACAGAGTGCTACGCAAGTATCTATTCATTTAATTAACGTTAAAAATGCAAAATCATTAGATACATAAACCATACCTAGTTTGTGTTTCTTAGTAAGTAAATGAATTAGATTAATAGATAATTGCATAACACTCTGTATTATACAGTGAGTCCCAGAAGAAATGTCTAAATTCATTTAAAATTCAGCGGTAAGTTTTTTCAAAAAACGCTCGTACCCGTCGATTTTGATTTTTTAATATTTTTTTTTGTGGTAATTTCATGTATACAGGGTAGCTCAAAAATAAGTTACGACCATCAACTTCATTTTTTCAAATGAAAACATATATTTTTTATTTCATTTTTGAATTTTGCATTGAATTCTAAGCATGTTTCATATACCATGTCCTATACATAAACTCAACAGTTATTGAAAAAATTAGGATTGAACATATCATTTAGGGAATCCAACGATCTATCAAATCTTCTGGCAATATGGCATTTTGGGCTCCATAATAAGTAAGAGTGTACTGTCTCACTGTCACCGTTTATTTCAAATAAGTATAATTATTGTCAAGCGTAGTTTCAAAGTTGCGGTTTTCACAATAATGGTGAAGTTAACGGAACGGGAAAAAATTGAAATTCTATGCATGGTTGGGTTTGGTGATAAAACACGTACTCAAATAGAAACAGCCCAATTATTTAATGAAATCCATCCTGATCGTCCTCCCATATGTCAAAAGATGGTGAGTAGAATAGAGGCTAAGTTTAGAGAATTCGGTCATGTTAGAGATTTGCCTAAATCTGGTCGTCCTACTCGAGATGAAAATTAACAACTTGACGTTTTGCTTTCCTTGGAAGAAAATCCATGTACTCCCCTGTCGCACATTGGGGCCGATTTACATGCCGAAATCTGTTGTTCACCGAGTAGTTCAAAAGCACAAATATCACCCATACAAAGTTATTCCAGTGCATGAGTTATTTGAAGATGATTTCGATAGGCGAAGTGAGTTTTGCGGACGCATGCAAAATATGTGCAATCTAGATAATAATTTAGTAAAAAATATTATTTTTTCGGATGAAGCTACGTTCTATTTGAATGGTAATGTGAACAGACAAAATTGTCGATATTGGGCAACAGAAAATCCGCATTGGATGATAGAGGTTCACAGCCAGTACCCTAAGAAAATAAATGTTTGGTGTGGAATCGTACGCGAAAGAGTAATTGGTCCATTTTTCTTTGAACAGTCTTTAACTGGACAAGTATATCTCGAATTTCTCCAACTAGAATTAATTCCAGCATTAGTGGCTTTATTTCCGAATCAATTGGATCCAGACTCCCCTGACGAAGAACTGATATTCCAACAAGATGGTGCTCCTCCGCACTATGCGGCCACTGTGCGCACATTTTTGGATGAAACCTTTCCCAATCGGTGGATTGGAAGGAGAGGACCTATCGAATGGCCTGCTAGGTCGCCAGACCTAACTCCGCTGGACTTTTTTTGTGGGGTTACCTCAAATCAAAAGTATTTGTTAACAGGCCAAACAATATGCAGGAGTTGAAAGAAAGGATCCGAAGAGAAGTGCGTGTCATAACTCCGGAAATGGATGGAAACGTGCAAAGAGAGTTTATTGATCGTCTTGGATATTGTCAAGCCGTAAATGGCGCACATTTTCAACATTTAATTTGATTTTGTTGTGTTTTTTTTTTAATAAACAGGTCTTACTTATAGATATGTTCAATCCTAATTTTTTCAATAACTGTTGAGTTTATGTATAGGACATGGTACATGAAACATGCTTAGAATTCAATGCAAAATTCAAAAATAAAATAAAAAATATATGTTTTCATTTGAAAAAATGAAGTTGATGGTCGTAACTTATTTTTGAGCTACCCTGTATACATGAAATTACCACAAAAAAAAAATTAAAAAATCAAAATCGACGGGTACGAGCGTTTTTTGAAAAAACTTACCGCTGAATTTTAAATGAATTTAGACATTTCTTCTGGGACTCACTGTATATAAAATATCGCATTGATTGTTTACGAAACATTTTTCGACAATATAATTTATTTAGAAGAAATAGTAATTTTTTTGTTACCTTGAGTAGCATGGCGATACTTTTGAGCCAGCGTCTAACCCAGATATATCTCGTTTAGTTAAAAAAATTAATTAAATTTTTATATAAGATAGATCCAATTTAGATTATAAAAAATTTAAATGCATCTAGATTTTATGCGCTATCCTGTACAATTGGATGTATCAGGACGTAAACTACTCTGCCCTAAACTCTAGAACTCAAATTATTAAAATTGGTTCATTCTTAACGAAACAACAGCTGACAAATTAATACTAATACTATTTTTAAATTCTCTTACCGCAATTAATGCCTATGACGAATCTTCCGCAGATGAGCATCTCGTACGAGTAAGCTACTTTAGCGCACCACATCAGAGATCCGCCAATAATTCCTAAGACGTTGTTAAGAAGTAAGCCACCTTTCCTGTAAATAGAAGGCAGGGTTATGTTCCTGTACGTAACCAAAAATCCAATATACAGGGTGTAACCTCTCGGGAAAAAGTGAAGGAGGTGAATCCTCATCTTATTTTAAGACAAAAATGTAATATAAAAGTTTTTCGCATGTCGCTTCGTTTTCGAAATAAAGAGTAAATATTTTATTTTTCATTTTATTAATTAATGCCAAACGATATTCTAATAATATTTGTTCAACATAAAGGATTAGAGCACTTTACTTTGGGTCAATATTAAATTTTACAATTAATTCATTTGCGGGGATCTGGGTAAAAGAGTACCTTAATTTCTTAGTTATTTTCGTATTTTTATCGTCAAATTATACGAGAAGGCTTTGCTTCGTTCCATGGCAACCACATTTGTTTTCCCCGTGACATTTGTCTCCTGTTTAACATCTTTCAAATAATATCCTTTTGAATTCATTGCCACCCCGTTCTCCGGATCTGAATCCCTTGGATTTTTATTTCTGGGGTCAACTTAAACAACTCGTTTATATTACTCCTATTGTAACTGAAGAATACCTTCGACTGCGTATTATTGATGGTTTTAATACGATTCGCGTCAGTCCCGAAATTTTCCAACGCGTAAAAGACAATTTAGCACGTCGTGTAAAGATTGTTTCACGAAAAATGGATATAACTTAATGAGTAAAAGTACCTGGGGCCATCCCATTATTTATGACCGTTTGTTATTATTATGTGGATAGGACCGGATTGTAATAATTATAATTAAATATAGGCACATCAGGTAGGTTAGGTTGCTTAATTTATATTTAAATATCTTTTTGTGGTAAAATTTGTTAGTTTTTGAGGAATGGTTCAAGAATTGTCTTTTACCAAACATTCCTCAGAATAGCGTGATAGTAATGGACAATGCGAGCTATCACCACGCCAATTACATAAAGCTCCAAGCTCAAATAATACAAAATTGGAGATTCAGAACTACATGGCGGCGAATGATATATATTCTGAAGAAAGTTATAAAAAAAAGTGATCTTTTAGAAGTAGACATTTCGTATAAAAAAAGTATATGTTTGTGACACATTATTGCATTTTTAACCCCATAGAGCATATGTGGCACCAGTTAAAATCACTGGTTAGGTCTGAAAATATTTCTCCGACTTTAAGTTCTAGTGTTGTAGAATTAATACGAAAATGCTTTAATGATATTCTCCCAGGTAGTTGGAAAAATTCAGTTCGTCACGTAATAACTGTAGAAAATTCGTATATTAGTCTGGATCGTATAATTAATCCAATTATAATTAATTTTGATGAGGATAGCGATAGCGAAACAGAACTATCTATAGAATGACATGTAAATAAATATGACTAGTAATATTTCAAAAAAATGTTATTTCATTTGATTACATTAATATAATCATATCATTACTTGTTTACCTTAGTCCGTCCCTTCATACTTCACTTGTTTATTGCCAAGCTCTTGTAGACACAATGGGACCGACCCAGGAAATCATTAAGTCGTATCCAAATTTCGTGAAACGTATTGTACATGGATGTTTACCAGTTCATGGAGGACATTTGCAGAAATTTATTTGATTTTTGTTCATATGAGTTCTTTATTCAAAGTTTTTAAATCATATGCATTATTAAATCATTGGCATTAATTATTAAAATGAAAAATGTAATGTATTTTTAACACCCCATATTTCGAAAACGAAGCGGCATGCGAAAAACTTTTATACCACATTTTGGTCTTAAAATAAGGTGAAGATTCACCTTTTCAGAGAGACTAGGAAATACCCTGTATAGCACACTTGTCTCATCTCTCTCATTCTCAAGGGAGACATACAACAAATTTTAAAACTGAGAGCTCTTTAAGACTCTTAACCAAAATCTTACAACTCAAGTTGGACGGGCAATAATGTATTTATCGCTTTTTGTATTGTTAACACGACAGGAACATTATCTTACCTTCCAAACCTATTCGCCATCGTCCCTCCACTGAACCCCCCCACCATTCCTCCAATGGCAAAAATTGACACAACTACTGAGTAAAGAGTTTTGACGAGCTCCTCCGGAAGGTCTTCGGCGTATCTAGCTTTGTACACATCCTTCATAAAGCCTTCTATGTTGCTCTGCGGAGCGTTAATCACTCCCGTGTTGTAACCGAACTGGAGCATGCCCAGAACCGCGGAGAGTATGGAGTACGACAGGAAGCCAGTGAGTCCCTGAAAATGGAATGCAATTAGAAATGTTCTCGTTACTTTTCAAAAGCCGCACGAACAACAATCAACATACATTCGTTGTTCTTATACCGTTACGATCGCGCTGTTTCCAGCAGAATGGATATCGAATTCTTGCGAACAAAAAAAAATTCTACTATACTACCGTGTTAATTCACTGCAAATCATCTGCAAATATCGCCAAAAGTTACTTATACCGTTCGAGCAATGTGTCATGAATGAGCTCATATGAAAGTCTGTTAAACTCGAAAACAGTATAGGCTACCAAAAACCTATTAATACATTTGTAACTACAAATATGGACGTAATTGAAATTTGGAAGCTAAATAATTGATATATTTCACAATTAAATTTTCAGTAGATACGCCTCTTTGAATTAACACGGCAGTATACAGGGTTCTGCAATAGCTCCTATACAAATCAAGTTAGGAATTTCATTCATATACTCACTTATACTGTATCATGGGATGTATTTCAGGAAAATATTTTTCCGAACAAACGAAAATTTAATTGAATTATCTTATAGGGGAGAAAAGTGACAATGAGAATATCAAATTTATTTTCATATGTCTGGTTCAAATAGAATCACGAAACAAAAAGAACGAAATCGTAAAAATTATCAGTGTTCTTATAAATGATTCAAATTTTGGCTTACTGTCTACGAACGCAGCAACATTTACCCGTGACTGCAAGCGTGGATCCAGAACTTCGGTTTGGGGGGTCAAACTTTGTTGGGGGGGAGGGGGGTCATACAAGGAAAAGTTAAGTAAAAGTAATACCCTGCCACGTTAGTCAACCCGGTATGTACCGTATTTTTCGTGTAAAAAATTCTTTGTTTGGGGGGGGGGGGGGGGTCATGACCCCCCGGATCCACGTTTGCGTAACTACACTGATAACACTCTCATGTATGGTGAGACGAAAATCTCCAAAGTAAACTACTCAAAAATGAATAAACATATGAAATTTTTTTTGCGTTATTTTGAGGACAAATATTTTATAGCAGATCCAGGGTTGCATAGAGAATTTTGTCGATGACCCTAATTTATCATTAAAAAATGTTTCTGTGTTATACAGGGTGTTTTAGAAAGCCTACAGGGGATTTTCTAGAAAGCCACTAGATTCGGCCGCAACGTAAGTCAGGAAGATATAATGATTAAATTAAACCATACAATTATTTAGCTGTTGTGCTTTAAAGTGTTCAACAATTGCCATTCCCACGGAAATAAATTAATAACTAAGAGTTAAATAATTTACCATTACCACCATATTCTCCAGACTTCAGCCCGTTTGAAAATTAACTACGTTTGGAAATATACAAAAAACCATTTCCCACTAGTAAACTGCTTTTTCTTTATGAGATACGTAAAAAATATGCTTAAACAAATATGTTCAAAACGAAAAACTAAGTAAGATTCAAAATTTTAAAATTATATGCCTACTTTAACATTTTCCATTATTTTCATTCCACCCTCGGCTATTTAAGATATTCAAATATTTTAAATTTTGTATAAATGTCTAATAGATGGATGGAAACAAACCGATCGTGTTAAATTTATTATTTTGAATAACTTTTCTCAAAGAAATTTTGTAATGTTATCTTGTTAGGGAGGATGGTATGATAATAATACAAAATATCAAAATGGGCATAGAATTTTGAAATTTTGTATCTTACTTAGTTTTTCTTCCTGAATGTATTTTTTTTAATAAATGTTTTTCATATCTCCTAAAGGCACTTTACTAGTGGGAAATAGTATATTAAATACCGAGGTGGAAAGTGTATAATTCCTGTTGAGAGAGTCGGTAGTTAACCGAGGCCGCGAAGCGGCAAGGTTAACTAAATCTCGAGACAGTAATGAAACTTTTCACCGAGGTTTGTATATTATTTACAACCACATCTAACATCCACTTATTATTATTTTGAATTTTGAATTAAAAGATAAATCTCATTTTGACTTTTCCATTTAAAAATTAGACAGAAAATTCAAATAACCGCAGGTGGTAAAATAACGTAGGTAATAATACACATCAAGATGGCAAATATCATTTTTTGAATATGGTTTTCATGTCACTAAACAATATATTATTTTAACAACAGAAAAATGCTATCAGATGAGGAATTTGATTTTGCTGCTACTCCACCAGAAATTCGAGAAGCAGCAGAAATAGTAGAAGAAGATCTTCTGCCAACTAAAGGTCGCCCGAGATATGACAAGGCATATAACTGTTTCCAAGAATGGTGTACGGGAAACAAAGTTCAAAATCCTGGTTCTGAGTCGGCGCTACTAGCTTATTTCAGTGAAAATGCCAAGACAAAGAAGATATCAACGATTTGGTCACAATATTCAATGCTGAGGACCACTCTATCAATTAGGAAAAAGTAGACATATCTAAACACTTAAAGCTATTAGTCTTTTTAAAAAAGTGTGTTCGTATATTATTTTGAGATATCGATTTTTAAAAAAATTACAATTACAAAAAAATAATTTCACCACCCGGGTGGAAAGTAAAAGTAAAAAAACGTCAACTTTCCACCTTTCAAAGATAGATGAAATGTCATTATTACATGAATGGTTCTATATTTGCAAGGCATATGCAATCTGGATAATATGGTGGTAATGGTTAAAGTTTACCTCTAAGTTTCCGAAACAGAAACACAGCCTTTTTAATTATAAATTAGGGTCATATCAATATCGGCAAAATTCCCTATCCAACTCTGGAAGAGGATCCCCCTCACTTATTTCTACTATAAAATATTTATCCTCAAAATGATGCAAAACATTTTCACTTCCTTATTCATTTTTGAGTAGTTTCATTTCAGCACAAATTTTCGGTAATAGCTCGGTGTGATATGGATCATAGTTATTTAATTTGCCCATTCATTTTGGATAATTGCCTCATGGGAGACCATCACCTAAATTTTTTACAAAATAAGTTACAAGGAGTACAGAATGCAACGGTATCATTAACACGATGAAGCTCCTGCACATTTGGCTCATCAGATCAAGCAACATTTGGATGAAATGCGTCCAGGGCTTTGGATTGGTCGCGGTGGTTCTATAGGTTAGACCCCAAGATCTCCAGACCTCACACCACTAGACTTTCGTTAACGGGGCTGGTCCAAAAATAAAGTTTACAAAGTACAAGTCGACACTATTAAAGAAACTGATACCCATCAATTCCTCCCGACTCAACCTATATTGGCAAATTTGCAAAATATTTCCACTTACAGTGTTATTGTTTGAACATGCTTACTTCTAACCAATGAGAAGATTACTTCATATTTTGCCAATATGGATGAGATTACACACTAGACCTAGTTATATTGTTCAGCAATTAAATAATAAACAAACGATAAACCAGGAGATCAAATAAAAGTTACTCCACCCTTAGCAAAAAAACAAAAGAAAAGTAAACCTAGTGAAGCAATCTACAAAAACAGACCTGTTCGAGCAAACGCAATTTCCTACGGTGCGTGTGCTCTTCGAGCCGATCGACGTACTCTCTCAGCTCTTCGATCTCTTCCTTGACCTGTTGAACGGTGACGAGCTCGTGCTTTATCGCGACCATGTCTCGTTTCACCTCGGACACTTCCGATTGACATGATTCGACTGACTTGGTGAGCTCCTGCAGCTGAGTCCGGATATCGTTCAGCGCCGAGTTAGTTTCGTTTTGGCGATCGCCGCACTGCAGCTGATCTAATTTGTTGCTCAGGTTCATACTCATCACGGTTACCTGCTTCTGCAAGCTTTGGTATGAGAAGAGAAACAAGAGTTAGCAATTGTTTACGGAGTCTACGATCTTACGTTCTTAAACATAACATGCAGATATTATTAAATGAGAAAAAGTGATAGAATTTGGTGATGATTACCCAATAAAAATTTTCTGCAACCATTGATAAATATGTCGCTTGCAATAAATTATATTAAATATAGGAAAGACACATCAATTTTATTGTGAAGTGGAACGGTTTTAAAGAATATTTACAGTCTTCGTGGTTTAAACAGGAGCAGATATTACCCATAAAATCTGAAATGGGAAGGGCTGAAGGTCGTTTAAATATCTTTCCAATAATATCACAATTTAATACCATAATTTTGTGTAGTTTATATATAAAGAATGGGCAACGGTGTCCCCGTAGTAACTATGAACCCCCTAGTAAATCTACTACTAGTAGGAGTCGCAAAATAATGATTTTTTAAATAATAACCAAAAATCTCAGCGCATTATGTTCATCTTTAGAACGCGATTTCTTGAAAACTGCGACTCAAAAGATAATAAATAATTATAATCATTGTAAAGAGAAATAAATTACCTTTAAAAGGATATAGCACCCCCTTCACTTTAAGATCAAGAGTAATATCTACCACTCCCATCTACCACGAAGGCTTCAACACCGCCGTAGTTTGGTGGTGGTGCGGGGGGGGGGGGGGAGATATTGGTGGGACAGTATCCCGTCTAGACCAGTGGGAACTTCCCAGATAGCACACTACGTTTTAAAGACGTCCATATTATGCATATCTTTAGCCTGAACGTCTTTGGCGTACTTTGGACGTAAAAACACATTTTAAAGATGTCACTACATCAGCGTATTTAAGACGTCTTAGTTTAGACGTCTTTACTATGTCAAAAAGTGGACGACGATAGAACCTATGTTTTTTTTATAAAAAATATAACTTCAATTATGAAGCTTTAAATTTAATATAATTTTTTTTACATGTGCCCCGAAAGTGCCTCTTTTCATGCATGTTATCTTCACCGAAAGTGGCGTTTACCAAGAGAGCGGGCGGGAAAGTATCGAAGCGGGCGGGAAAGATTTTTCCCGCCCGCTTCGAGTCACCATGTGCTCATAAATAAATAAAACCAGAATTATCGGTGCGGGATTTGAACCCGCTACCCTCAGATCGCCAGGCGGACAGTCTACCCACCGAGCCATACTACAAGCGATAATAAATAGCGGATTATATATAAATTAAATTGACAGTTAATTTTTCAAAGATGTTTTAGTAAAATGTGTGAAGAATTTCTTTATTTATATGGCCTCAAAGACTCGTGCACTTGTAAAAACATAAATAAAACCAGCGATGCCGAGTGCAGGATTTGAACCCGCGACTCTCAGATCACAAGGCGTACGCTATACCACTAGGCCACTGAGCCTATTTGTCAAAAATAATAAATAGATATTTACATTCTCCATACGCGAGTGTTTTCATGTCATGTAGACAGGAAAACTGTCTGAAGAATTTCTTTATTTGGCATCAAAGCTTCGGAGCACTTGTAAAAAAAAAGTACGGTACATATCTCGGGCCGTCGGAGGCTTTTCCGGACTCGTGCGTAAAAGCCTCTTTTCGGCCCTTGATACGTAATGTACTATTGTGTTTTTATGAGGCCATCGTTTTGTACTTTTTTCTACATTATTGGCTTGTCTTACAATAAATATAAAAAGGGTTTCATAATACATTTATTATACAGGCCGCAACAAGATCCGGTATATTGCCAGATATACTAACTAGAGGTGGTTATATTATATATATAAGGGAACAATGCATTTTTTGTTTATATCAATTCTCTAAAAAATAAAATACTTATTATTTATTTGAAAGTAAAAAATATGCAAATAATAGCGGTACACCGATCTTCACTTCCATAAAGTGCTAAGTAAATGTGACAATGCTGGATTACGTTGCGGTGCTTATCCATTAAAATGGCGTGAACGTCATTAGCGAATTGGCGTTCGACGGGATTTCTAAACTATGCTTGTGATTGTAAATTGAGTTCATTATATTTTCTTTGGAGCTTATAATTCTGTTTGACACAGATCCAGGTAAGTTAATTTTTATTAAGTACTACACTTGTAATAGTAAACATGAGTGTAAGGGACATCCATAAATATTTTGTGCAGTATTGTTGGTAGTGAATTACTATAGTGATATGATCGATATGATAGGAACAAACCCGAACAAAAAATGGAATGATAAAAATAAAGAGATCGCCAAGAACTGCAATTTTTTTTTAAGTTTCAGAGAAATTCACAACCTGTATACCATAAATATAATGCCGAAAACATGACGTATGGGAATGTCTTTAAGATGTCGTAAAACGATGTTCTAAAGACGTACAACTTTGTAACAATGTACATCTTTAAGACACCTTTAAGATGAATCTAGGATATTAGCCGATCTTTTAAAGACGCCCTAAACATCTTTCGCCAATATCTTTAAGACGTCTTAGAGACGGGTTTGTGCTATTTGGGTTGAATCGAACTGGGCAACGTAAAGTGAAGGTTGCCCCCCCCCCCCCCCCCCCCGGAAAGCTTATGGGAACAGTGAAATGAAATAAGCTGACGGTTGTCATACCAGTATCCCCAGGAAACAAAGCTATCTACGGCACTGGGCTACAAATATTCTTTAAAAGCGCCCCCTTTACACTAAAACTAACGTATTTTTCCGATTCGTTACAAAATTCGTCATCTGGGGTATTCTGGGCATGCGGAACTAATCAATGATATCGGCATTGTTGTCACATTTTCTGTAATGCATTGGCGACTCAAGTTTACCAAATTTTCAAAATTTTATTTGTACTAGTCGCTGAGATATGACAACTCCGCACTTTCAGTAAAAAGTACCGGAGCGCTGAATAACTTCAAAACCTTACAAAATTCGGCATTTGGAGGTTTATGGGAATGCGGAATTGAACAATGATATCGGCACGAGTCATTACCATAAAACTAAATGGGGCTATCCGTTTAAAATAACAAAACGACTATGTGTAGCACAAAACTGGGAAATGTGGCAACAGTGGCAATTCCGCGTGCTCAGAAATTCACAAATGAACTCAGCTTTAGCTATTTAAGCATTCCGGTTCTTTTTATTAACGCGGTATATTAAAATGCAATATTGTTGAGACATGTACCAACTAATACTTCAAGTTAAGGAGACCAGGATACAATAACTAAAGGTAAGATATCTACCAATTTTGTCTATTGCGCGCAGTGACGTCACAGGGAAAGGGATTTTTAAATATCTTATGGAGATTTATACGGTGTTAGCGTTTTTAATTCTATTTGAAAGGTATTAAAAGGTTGTACGCATTTAATGGTATTTGAAATGAAAGAATAAGATATGACAAGTATTTACTTATATTAATTTCATAGAAATATAATACATATTACAGCTAAAATACCACTAAAATAAGAAATGATTCCGACAAACTTTTAAAACAACCGCCGCGCCATCGGAACCGGTCGACGATAGCCGAAGCTGCTCGGCGACCCCTGCTCGTTGCCACCAGCGTTGTCAGTCTTTTACAATTGTAATATATCCATTACTATTTTAACAATTTTTTAAATATTCATTCTTGTTGTGGGGCTCCCCATATGAAACTTATGTTCAATCTGGAGGTGGCCCACATATCTTAGGAAAGTAACGACCTTATTTTCTTGCTCTGACACTCTTTTACTATTCTATTAGGTTTCGAACCATCAACCTATTACTTTTGATCAAAGATTTCTGGCAACACTGGTCGCCACGTAGTGCCGTCTGCCGTAGTCTTTTGCCATGGAAATCTTGAAAGTTCACCAGAATTTTTTCTTATTTAGTCGTGGTGTGTGTATATTTGAATTTTCATAAAATGAGGTGCAATGTGTTTGGTTTGATAGAAAGATAAGATGTTTCCGCTTTCCTATAATAGGATAAAAACAAAGAATTAGCAGAACAAACCCGAACAAACCCGCTTTCCTATAATATGATAAAAACAAAGAATTATAATGGATACGGTTTTATATATTTTGTTAACTTCTTAAGTATTTTCCACTGAAGCTGATGAGGATATATGCCTTCGAAACATGTATGGAAATTAAAATATTGTTTATTTAACTACTGAAGCATACTATGAGTTTCTTTACCTCTTCATAATTTCATTCCATTGAGAGATGGACTATTAAAAAAAAGTTTAATTTGTTTATAACTACTTAGGTCGTATTTTAGCATTCATCTTAGTTGTATGTTCATGAAATAAATATACCTAAATACAATGATATTTTTCTTTCATTTCACATACTATTAAATGCGTAAAACCTTTTAATACCTTTAGAAGAGAGTTAAAACGCTGACAGCAATATAAATCTCCATAAGGGATTTAAAAATCACTCACCCGTTGACGTCACAAGCCATGCCTCCATCGGCGTGGAATCATACCTCTTAGCTATTTGTACCATGTAACATATGGGATTACATTGCCTCGGATATTTTACTAATAAGATTGTAAATGGACTAATTAATCACTGTCTCATAAAAACCTGCGACTTGTTTTTCATAAGGTTTTATAACTCTGTCATAAAATTTTACAAAACACCGTAAAAATGTACATAAATATCCTGACAAATTCGCATAAATTCTCATAAAACGTATAAAAATTCTTCCAATTAGAATTTGTATTTTTATGAGATTGTATAAATCGTATACATCTTATAAACATCAGGTCATCTTCTGTATTCTACCGATAAACCATCATAAATTATGAACTGTTTATTTTGTGTCATTAACTTTATAAATACGGGAACAGAAACGCACTTTAGTGTGGTTAAAAAAACCTTTATAAAAGTTTCTATATAATATTTATTTTTATTGCCATAGCAAATATTTTGATTGGAAAACGGCCTTCGGGGCTTGCTCGGTCACTCTCGGGCACTTTCGGGGACCGAAATATCCGTATCAGGAAATGCTAGTTTTTTCTCAATCATCGGTTTTCATCATTTAAATCCAAGTACGTTGAACAGTTCCGCACAACATGTTATAATAACTTACGTTTGATATCTGGTTTATGAATTGTTAGAACTATAACCAACCTATAAATTGGTTGTATTACCACTTAATTTAAACTTCGTTCATATAATTTTCGTTTTTGGTGCTTACCTTGTAAGAAGTTTATTTTTAAAGGTTTAAATGTAAAAACATAAATAACCCTAAATAGGGAAAGGTATATTGTGCCGAACTTTGCATATACAGGGTGTTATGGAAATGATGTATTATATTTAAATGAGTGACTCCTTGGGCGTCCTAGAGAAGCCCTACATATTTTTTTTTTTTAAATCGACCGTTTTAAAAGTGGGGTAACAAACACTCTTACTCACAGGTCAGTCCGCGCTACTGTACAGCATTTCACCCAGAGCCAATGGCAATGTTGCCAAACTTAATGCAAAACTGAAATTCCATATAAAATTATAAAAATAAATTATTTTCTACCTACTTGTATTTATCTTTATACCTAAAGAACGAGAAAATCCAGGCACAAACACAATCAGTTTTTTTTTTCATGGGAACACTCCTGGAAACACTTTATGTACACACAGTAATAGTGAAACAGAACCGATAGTTAGCTTTAGAAAATACAATAATACAGATTATACTACAGATTATTAGATTTTATTATACGCGACGAAATTTGACGTCCGGAAGAAATGCGTCAATAAAAACAATATTCAAAAATTATTTATGGACGGGCAAGATACATGCGTAAGCCGAAAAAACAGAGCGGATTGCTGAGAGTGTGTTGGTTATCGACGAGACGAAATGTATCCGGCCGCTGGTTGGTCTTCAACTAACAGACGCAAGCGTGCGACGCTATATGAAACTACTTCGCTCAGCCGATGTAAGGCGTCAAGAGGTTATTGGCATTTGACCTAGTGACGTACGTGGCTTTTACTATTCCATATGTTTTTTCGGGTTGCTTAAAACATAGTCCGTCGTAAATGTTCTTCAATTAATTATACAAAAAGGTATTACAGAATGGAAAAGTGTTTAAATTATTTTATTTTGTCTAAATAGTTTAAGGTGTACATATGACAACACCGGCCAGAATTCCTTGATTGCTTACATGTATCGCAGTGCCACACAGGTGTTTTCCTGGTTTGACGTCAGGTCACTTTTTCTTCAATTTGTCTTTATCTCAGGAATTGCCGGTTTAAATATAATACGTCATTTCCATAACACCCTGTATTTAGATTAGAACACATTTTGAATAAAACACTTAAAAAAAGTTACCAAACGTAAGAAAATAGCTTTGCTGTTCCAGCAAAGTATCCTTGCAATCAATGGCAAGTGGCTTTGCAAGCATAAGATTTCCTTTTGCTGTAGCGGCATATTTATAAAAGCCACTCTACTACTACAACAACGTTATACATATAGGGTGTTTCTTAATAGCATGCTAATATTTATGGAGGTTATTCTTGGGTCGATTTTCAGAATTTACTTCATATGAACATATGTCCTAAACGTCTTAACTTTTGAGATACTGAGTGTTAAAGATTTTCAAAAAATCTCCTTTGTTATTAATATCTGTGATACTGCTCTAGATATTTTTATGAAATTTGGTACACACTTTCAATTCATCAAGAAGCTTTGTATGATGTATAAGATGTTTTTATACCGGCCAGTGGCATTCGTGCGGGAATTGGCCTCGGTAATTTTGACGAAAAGAATGGTACACTACTTCTTTTTTTTTAAATAAAAATTATTTTTGAAATTCTAATTCCTTGCAGAGCAAATATCGTTTCCTGATTTTTTGTCATTTAACGTACAGTTTTCGTATAAGAATTAAATCATTCATTTGCACTCTGTTATGAAACTGGGTATTAACAAAGATTAAAAAAGATAGTAGGTAAGAAGCAAATTTTGTTCTGTAAACAAAAACAGTTTTTGACAGTTGTCTACCTAGTCTAGTTGTCACTTATTTAAGTCATTAACCTTATCACAGATATTAATAAAAAAGAAGAGTCGTTAACACCTTGTATCTCAAAAACTTAAGACGTTTAGGACATATGTTCATATGAAGTTTTTTTCAGAAAATGGATTCAAGAATAATCTCGTTAAATATTAGCATTGCTATTAAGAAACACAATTTTACTGTCACAGCTATTTTTTTTATTGTTATTTTTTGCCAAGGTAATTAAATTAATTATAACAGTAGTAACAATCTTCTCTCAGTGAAAACTACTCGTATATATTTTAATAAACTTTATTATATTTCAATACCTTTGTGTTAAGCTTTTCACTTGCCCTGGCAATGTCATTCCATAAACGATTTTTTTCCTTACTGTATAGATTGGTCAGACAAAAAATATACTGTAGGTTTATCTGGTTTATGCGTCATTTCATCCGGAATACACTGGAAAAGATGTTCTCATTCAAATACAGAATAATCGTTCAATGTTTAATAGTTATGTAGACATTGATTTTTCAATATGCATATTGCGCCGAAAGCTATCAAATTTCGTGAGGAATTTCTTTTACTTGTTAAAATATATGAACTTATCTGTTTTATAATAATTATTCAAAGAAACTGTCAATTATTTCACTAAAAGCCCTGAATAATATTAAATAATACAGGGTGATTCATGGTGACGTTTTTGAAAAACTAATCAACGGATCACTTTGATATTTTGGTAGCTGATATAAGTGGACATCCTTGCATGCTTCTAAAAATACTCTCAGCCGTGAAGTGCTGCTGTTTCTACTAGAAAGTATAAGAAACTTTGATAGTTTAAAGGGGACACCCTGTATATTTTTTTTAAATCCCTATTAATTTCTTAATAACTTTCCTGTTTGAAATGGGTATAACAATATTACACATACGAAGATAGACAATTTCATGACTCTATCAGGCTGTCTTGAGGGGGGGGGGATTGTTTTTGTAAATTTTTTAAATATTATTATATTGTGTATATTTTATATATTTTAAATATTTTTATACTCTGTTATGTTATTGGCTGTCTTGCCCAATTGTGCATATTTTGTTTGATCTTATTCTATTTTCGACTTTGTGTTTAGTTAATTGTTCTCTGTATGTTTCACGTTGATTGTTTTTTGTTATTGATTTAGTATGTTCCATTATATATACATATAGAAATTGTGATAGGATTTGTGATCTACACCTTTATGGTTCTTTTTTTGTACTGCTGTACTGAAAAATTGATCAATAAATGAATTGAAAAAAAAAAAATTGAATGAGCTTTTAGGACCACAGATAAAATACTGTTTCATTTAAAAATAGTACATTGTTACCGAGTACCCCCCCCCCCCCCCCCCGAAAGATGGCGGCGTCAAAATTTCTCTTTGGGGTTGCGCAACCGCTCAAAACGGCTAAAAACCACCCCCCAGAGGGGTTAAACGCGCCTCAAGAGGTTTCCCTGCAGAGAAACACACTTTCCCCCCGAACACGGTGGTGGTGTTTGATATCGCGTCCGACCCCTTCCAACCCGTCCACGGCCAATATTCGCCCCTGAAAGTCGTGAATTTTTTTATTCAAGTATCAGCGAAAAAATATATATCCCCCCCCCCCCCCCCCGTTTTCGAGGATGCTGAGCACGTTGGTAGTGTTGGTTGGACCCCTCCCCCCTCTCCCCACGTTTTCGAGGATGTTGAGAATGGGGAAAATAGTTGTATGTCTCTTTTTGGTTGTAATGGTCTCTCATTCCGGTCCAACTGAAAAAATATAATCAAAATATAATCAAAAGTTTGCGCGAAAAAATGCCAAGGCGTGGTCAGATTATTTTTAATTTTTTAGAAAAAAAAAATGTTATCTAAGTTAAATTTTTTTTCCAACTTCAATTAAATAAAAAATCATAAAACAGAAATAAATATTTTTTTCGAAATTTTTTTTATTAAAATATAATGTCGTTCCATAATGAGGGCGAGTATTGGTCAGTGGAGGGGTTGAAACAGGTTGGACGCGATATCCAACACCAACGTGCTCAGCATCCTCGAAAACGGGGGGGGGGGGGGGGGGACATATATTTGCCGCTGATACTTGAAAAAAAAAATTCACCCCTTGCAGGGGCGAGTATTGGCCGGTGAAGGGGTTGGAAGGGGTCGGACGCGATATCCAACACCACCACCGTGCTCAACATCCTCGAAAACGGGGGGAAAGTGTGTTTCTCTGCATGGAAACTTCTTGAAGCGCATTTAACCCCTCTGGGGGGTGGTTTTTGGCCGGGTTTGTTCGGGTTTGTTTCCAAAAAAAAAAAAGTTTATTTAATTATTATCTCGAGAATGATAACAGACAGATAGATAGGAAAGTGTTAAGGAAAGTTATTAAGAAATGAATAGGGATTCTAAAAAAAATAATATACAGGATGTTCCATTTAAATTATCAAAGTTGCTAGTACTTTCTAGTAGAAGCGGCAATACTGCATGGCTGAACATATTTTTAAAAGAGAGAGCATGTCCTCTCATATAAGCTGGCAAATTTTCCAAGCGATCCCTTGACTAGTTCTTCGTGAACGTCTAATCGGCCATCCACCATCAATCTCTACAAAAGGCAAAATCGCAGTCTCAAAAATATACGGTAGTTATTTTTTTATTCCGGGACTTTGTGTTTTTTATTGGTTATCTGTTTCTCCTCGTAAAGAAAAGTTAACTTTTTATTATAAATATGGGTCATTCTTTTAAAAGCCGCACGCTTTTTACATTTTAGAATCGCCCGAAATTTTGTTTAGAACTTGCATACACAATTGACACGTATTTGAGGATTTTGCTGAAAAATATTGTTTTTAGAAAATATCTACATACCGGGTCCTGCGTTAGTGCGTCGGGCATCCATAGCGTCCTTATTTACAACAGTAGAAAAAAAAGTTTAATACAAAAGTTGTAGGGGTTGCTGCATATTTTAAAAATATTTGTTAATATACAGGGTGGTCCAAAAATGTGTGACGTCATAAAATATATTTTTTTTAAATGACACACCCTGTATTTTTGGCACATTTAGATTCCTTTTGGTGTTCTCTCTTATGTGCAAAAATATTTTTCTATTTGCTTCGATATTTTAGGAGCAATAAATAAAAAAAGATAAAAAGATCGTTTTGCACGCTTGGAAAAATTAGAATAAAAATCTTGTTAGATCTGTTTTGTTCCAGCTAAATAGTGTGAACAGTAATGCTAGAGGTCTAATAATACTCTGACAAAAAAGAGGTTTTTCTTATTTTATACAGGGTGTTCAAAATTTGGTTACAAAAATGGCAACTTTCAAATCAGTTTTTCTTAGTATTTTTAAATGGCACACCCTGTATTTTATTTCATTATTTAATTCAGAATTTAATTACAAGCATATTTTGTTATAACGAATGTATTAAAATTCTCAATGGTTTTAGAGATATTTACCGAAAACCATAAATATCCTCATTAAACTAAAAAAGTATTAGGAAAATATCATAGACAGCCATGGAAAAACAATATGTAGGTGTTTATTTATCACTTTACAGACTCGTGAACAAATGAAAAATAATAGCAATTTCATTGTTTACATAGTTTTAACATGCCGTTAGCCCATCTTAAATTAATTTTTTTAAATAATATTTTGTTCTTTAACCTCTTATCTACAACATTTTACGAGAAAGTGACACCTCTTTTAGTTTGGAAGTTATTAAATATGGTCAATCGCAGCGTGCCACGGCACGGGTCGAAGCGTGTCAGAACTTACAATCGAGCTGGCTACAGTGTGAATCATTAATATTTCTATTCTGTTGTTCGAAAGATCGCAAGCGTCCCATGATCATCTCATTACTATAAGCATACTGTTTTTATATAAAGTTGTTATATGTGGAGTTTTGATAAAATGCAAGAATCATCAAAATTCGAACAGAATCCTTTCGATCTGTCTCGTCTTCGAAAACTTTTGAAGCATCATTTAGTAGCTCTTAACTTACCAGTAACGGATGAGTCCCTTAAACAAAGAATCTGTAGTTATTGCCCTACCAAAGAGTCTGTACTACACAAAGATTGTGGAAGGAAGGTAAATTTTACTAAATAATGCTTTTTAAGCGAATTGATGGAATCTGTGCAATAACCGTTTAGGCGAGGTTGCATAACATAATTTGTGCCTTTTTCAATGTCCTATTGACTCATATTTTTGTTCTTTTTTGGAATGAGAATATTAATGATTCGCACTGCAGGGAGGTCGATTGTAAGTTCTGATACGCTTCGACTCGTGGCACGCTGCGCGCTTGGCAATTTGCGCGCTGCGTGACTGCGCTCGTAAACATTTAATAACTTCCGAACTAAAAGAGGTACCACTTTCTCGTAGAATGGGTTTTGTAGATAAGAGGATAAAGAACAAAACGGTATTTAAATAGTAAAATTTAAGATGGGTTAACAGCATGTTAACACTATTTAAACAATTAAATTGTTATTATTTTTCATTTGTTCACAATGACAAATTTCAAACATGAGAATAATGGGAGATAATGAAGCAAATTATCAAAAAGCTTTGGGTGGATATTTTCGTTGAAAATTTTTTTCAGCAAAATCCTGAAATACGTGTCAACTAATTGTATGTATGTATATAAGCTGTAAAAAAATTTCAGACGATTCTAAAATGTCAAGGTTGAGACGATGCCGGAGTCGATCGGGGTCTAGACTTTAATTTTTAGCACTGAAAAACGGAGTTTTCTCTTTCAATGAAAACGCTGCAATATTTTTTAAAAATCGGTGAACCGAAGATGTCTAAATTTTATTATTAATTGGCGGAAAGTACATAATTTCTTTCTACATGGAACAGTAAATAAAATTAAATCTAAAAATCTTCTTATACAGGGTGTCCGCTAATTAATGGGACATGGAAAAACCACAGACTCCTTACGTAAAAATATTAGGATTTAATTATACTTACCTACCTATATCCGAAAGTTGATATTAACTGAGATACAGGCTGTTAAAGTTAAAACTTCATTTTTGTGTTTCTCTAATAACGTTTTTTTTTTACAAAATTTGGCAATTATGGTTATTTTTAGAACGAGAAATTGATTTCTTTGTGAAAATTTAATATACAATGTAGGGGGCGCTACCTGCGGCATTTTTCGCACATTCATGCGGTCATAACTAATATACTAAGTTCAGGTCCCCAGAGTTACCGTTTCGGAGATATATGAATTTAAATTGTTTAGTGCGTTAGTTCAGGCAAGCAAATAATATTTTATTATTTCTTCCAACTTCACTTTTACATGATAATTAATGTTCTAGTGATGGTAATTGGGAATCATTAATACAACAATTGGATTGTTCTTTAACTTACTTTAATTAAAATAACTTTGACCCTAGAAAATATCGTGTCGAAAGAAACCAACAGCAATGAAAACACAAACTTACGATAAATTCAAAAATTAAACATTTTCTGTTCCATAGCAACTGCATCTCTAAATTGTATTTGTTTTCTCATAGGTTACTTTAAGAAAAAAAATTTGTTTGCAAAATAATTATAACTGGGCAGGGTGCACTAAACAATTTAAATACAAGTATCTCCGAAACGCTAACTCTGGGCGACCTGAACTTAGTATACCTTTTTTACATAATAAATATGAGAAAAGTATTATTTACATTAAAAGCTTAAATACACTGAGGCACAAAAAGTTATGGCCTACTAAATGTGCAACTAATGCCTCAGACAGCGCCCCCTACATTGTACATTAAAATTTCATAAAAAAAATCTCGTTCTAAAAAAAATATAATGTTGTAAAAAAACGTTGGTTTCCTGCAAAGTTATTACAGAAAAACAAAAATGAAGTTTCAACTTTAACACCCGATATCTCAGTTAATATCAACTTTTGGATATAGGTAAGTATAATTAAAATCCTAATATTTGTACGTAAGGAGTATGTGGTTTTTCCATGTCCCATTAATTAGAGGACACCCTGTATACTTTCCTCCAATTTTAGTTGCATTACAAAGTTTTTTTCCTTGGACATTTTTTTTCCTAAAACAGAAATAAACGCTTGGGGAGAACACTCGTTTAGAGATACTCCGGAATCCGCTTAAAAAGTGTGCAGATTGTAATAGAATGATCCATACAGAAAACAAACACCTTTTCAGATAATTATATATTGATTTTCAATTTTAACGCAAAAATCTCTGCGAAATTATAAAATTACTGTTGATTTTACTTTTTCGCATCATGTTTGTATTTCCTTACAGCTTGTAGGAAATGGGCCTCATACATGCAAATATCAAATCATACCTTACGCAACTGAAACAATGGGAACTGAATTATTTATATTTCATATATAATTTTACTGAGAATTGCAAATTTATGTATATTATTAATTTCAAAAGAACGTGGGTCCCAATAATAAAGGACGACTGTTCAGTAAGTCAACATATCCTGTAGTAATACTTAGAATATACAATACATATTAAAAGTGAAGTAGTAATGTGACGGGAAGGTTTGCACTACACAATTACTTTTGAATCTATAAGATAGTCCAAAAACTTGTGCGGAAATACACTACCCCAATTAATTATCGAATATTCAAAATTGCAAGTCCAAAGTAATAAGCTTATATTTCGTTAATAATGAACAAACCGGTTGTAGAGTTTAGGGCAGAATAGTTTAATATGGGCGCATAAGATCTAGAAGCATGTAAATTTAATAAAAATTTAAATTTGACTTATCTTACATAAAAATTGAATTTAATTTATTTTTTAAACTAAACCAATTAGAGATTGTTACATTGTGGAAAAACGTTTGTATAATAAACCTTATTCCCTGCTCATCTATAGTAGTAATTCAGGGACGCAGTTCAGTGCATCATTACAAATTACCTTAAAGTAATTCATTTTAAAAATGAAAATTTAGATAAAGTACAGGGTGTCCCAATTTCGACACATTTATAGGGTATCTCCGTTATTGTTAGTGCTATCAAAAAAGTAATGTAGGTCAGTGCTCTTTTTGTGTCTGACTTAAAATGGTAAAATCAAAATTTGAACATTTTCGCTGGCTTAAGAGAGACGGGGGAAAATCAACAAATTTACATTTCCTAAATTACCTTATATTTTCTTAGCTAAAAGAGATACAGGAAAATGTTTAATACATAGGTTTGTTTATAATGATTGTTGAATAATCTACCGTTTTCAGAATAAGTATGCGGGGTCAGGTAAGAAAGTTATCGGACCTAATCTAATTTTTTTAAATGGAACACCCTGCATATTTTAATCTAAAAAGATAGCATTTTAAACTCCCTTTTCAAATTTATAACACACCATGGATGATAGATATCATCAAATTTTTCAAAATGTTTTCACAAATGAATAGGTAAAAAAATGAAATTGACGTTAAATGTTAATATCAACTAGAATCTCAGCATAGTTGTCTCTAAGGATATTAGTTCCTGCTTCATGGTCTACTTTGGTTTAAAATAATAAAGTTTAATACCTCGCCTAGGAAACCAATATCATCCATGGTGTCTTATATATTTGAAAGGAGAATTTAAAATAGTATTTTTTAGATTAAAATACACATGGTGTTACATTTAAAAAAATGAGGATAGGTCCGATAACTTTTTTAACTGACCCCGTATACTTATTCTGAAAACGGCAAATTATTCAACAATCAATATAAAGAAACGTCTGTTTAAAACATTTTTCCACATCTCTTTTAACTAAGAAAATATAGTGTAATTTTGAAATTGTCAATTTTTTGATTTTCCCCCGTATCTCTTAAACGAGCGAAAATTTTCAAATTTTGAATTTATCATTTTAAGCTTGGTCCAAAAAGAGTACATGACACCTACATTACTTATAGTATGCCCTCTAAAAGTATCGAAAATGGAACACCCTGTATATACCAAACTAGGTACTTTGATGTACAGGGTGTCCCATTCTCGACACTCTGTAATTGTTAGTGCTATCAAAAAAGCAATGTAGGGGTTATGTGCTCTCAAGCTTAAAATTGTAAATTCAAAATTTGAAAGTTTTCGCTCGCTTATGGGGAAAAATCAAAGAATTTACAATTTCAAAATTACCCTATATTTTATTAGTTAAAAGAGATACATGAAGATGTTTTATACAGAAGGTTCTTTCTATTGATTGTTAAATAATCTGCCATTTGCGGAATAAGTATACGGGGTCAGGTAAAAAAGTTATCGGACCAAACATCATTTTTTTAAATGGAACACCCTGTATATTTTAATCTAAAAAGATACTATTTTAAATTTTCCTTTCAAATATGTAACATATCATGGATGATATTGGTTTCCTAGGCGATTTATTTAAACTTTATTGCTTTGAAACGAAATAAAAGATTCAGATTAAGGTAAAAAATAACCGGAACCATCTCAAATGTTCGGAATATGTCCTTAAATGTTTACCGACTTTCCGGATAGCGAACAAAATATTCATTTTGCGCCATTTCTTCGTTTTTCCACTTTCAATATGAACTGATATATCAAATTTATCAAATTTTGATTTTATTATTTTAAGTTGGATCCAAAAAGAGTACATGACACCTACATTACTTTTTTGATAGCACTAACAGTTACGGAGATACCATATAAAAGTGTCGAAAATGGGACACCCTGTACATGGTGTCCCATTTTCGACACTTTCTGGCGTATTAGAGGCATATCAAATATAGAATAACGAGTTTAGTTTTTGAGTTATGAACAAAAATAAAAAAAATTAAATGGGTATATAATTTTTTAATTAATTGGGCATACTTTTGGTATAGTTGTTTATATTTATATTCAATAATAACCTTAAAATATAATATCTTTAATAATTTCCGTTACTTATAACAGTAGGCCATGGTCAATTTATTAGAAACAATGGTCAAATGGTCAAAACTTGACAGATCTGTCATATTCTTGTTACTTATGAAATACCTTACGTAAAAGTTTTTATAATATGCTTTTTATTTAATTATTAATCATAATAATGGCCGTTTATAATAATAATTATGAAAATCATGTCATATAATGCAATTTAATATCTAGCATGGTTGTCAAAATTTGGAATTTATTTCTAATCAATTGGCCACTCCAGGCAGAGGTGCCCTAGATCCGACCCTGACATAACTTTTAGATTTTGGCCTTATTTGAAATATAACGTTAATCCATTCCAAATTTGAGTATAAATGAAAAATTGAGGAGGTCAAATATTTCCGCATTAAAATATCATACAACCAATGAAATTATAATATGTAATAATTTAATCGTTTCAAATAATGTTTAGATTTTTTTACAGCATAAAATAATTTCAAATATACACTTACGTACAAAATGGCCATTACAAAATTTTGATAAAGTTTTAGGCTTAATAACTTTGTTATTTTTAGTATTTTAACATCTCTCACAAATTTTCTGTAACGTTGGTTATTGGACTATAATATAAGATTAATCAAAATTTCATTTTTTTATCCAATTTCAAAGCACCCTGTGGAATAATGTTTGAAAATTAGTTCAAAATACCAGTTTTCATTTAGAATCTTCTATTCTGCACGTTTTTTGGTTTATGTCAATTAGGGATGGTTGGAACAGGGTATTTTAAATAAGAGATGCAACCTGTTTCGGTTTAAATAAATACCTGCTTCCAGAAACCTGTTCCAGTTCCAAACTGTTTTAAAAGGTTCGCTGCTCGTCTGTTACATCGCGACGTCGCGTCGCGTTGCATTCGCATTCTGATAAAGCAGGGTTGCCGGTTGTTCCATTAACAGAAGTGTTAGCTTTTAGGGACTTTCCCCAGTTCTGGTTTTGTTTTAATAAAGGGTTTGTCAACACGAAATAAAAGTAGCCCGATTTGGAACTTTATACAATAATAGATAAAACAAACCGGAAGTGAAATATATAAAAGTTACAAATATGGTATATATCTTCTATAACAAACTTAAAAATATATATTGAAAGAAAGCACGCGACTGTGCAAAGAGGACGATCTTTCTTTATTTAGATGATACTGATAATAGGTGTTTACCTATAATGTTTTTTAAATAAATATTTCTACGATACTGCATATAGGCATACTGATACTGTGGACACAAACTTTATCTTTATACATTGCCAAAGAGTTTTTATTTCATATATTTTAGATTTATTCTCGAGTTATAAAAATAATTTTTGATAAATATTTAGTTTTAATTTTTTTTCATATTTCCGAAAAACATTAAACTTCGACAACACCGCGCAATTCATTCCCTTGCATCCTTTCGCTGCTATCTGCTTCTGCTCTATTGCAACAGACAGTCTCCGAGCATTCGAAACGGTTTCATCGAAACAGGTTACTCCGGCCGCTCCGGCGAAGCAGGTCGTTCCGGCAAAGCAGACTGATTCAGCCAAAGATCTTACAAACTCCAGATAGAATTGTTTACATTTGAATTCGACGTAAGGACTGTAAACGTGCACTCCCCACCTTGCTGTTATGCTTGCAGCATAGCCAGATTGTCCTATTTATCGCTAAGGTATCTGCAAAATCCCAATTAAAAATTTGTTAATTTGACAATTGCAACTGGTTTAAGGTTAATCCGCAATTGCTTTTAAAATAAATTTATTTCCCAATAATTTTAATATAAATTGTGAATAGGCCTTGAGAGATTTAGAAAAAAAAATTTATTATTATACATAAAAGTTTGAAATAAACCGACTGCACTCTGACAACATCAAGTTAAAAGATAAGAAGAAGAATACACTGTTGCTACTCGCTGCTAACCGCTTTTAAGGGAGTGTTTATATACTTGGTTGTTTTTATTTTTTTTTTGTGAGTATTGGTGAAAAATCGTCTTTATTATAAACAATGATGGTGCATTCATGTATAGTTTGTAAAAGAGTGGATCATTTAAGCAAGGATTTATCTTTTCTTCAGTAAGTATGGTTATGTTTTAATATGATTGTATTGATATGATTTCTGACTAACCATTGACGTTTAAAAGGTTATGGACCGGTCCGTGGTGCTAGTCCGGGCAAAAAGCAGTCGAGTTGGTTTATTTCTTAATATAAATCTTGCATTTACAAGATGGTTGAGTCTTGTGCGGCCATAAAATACTACACAGGTTAGTAAATATATTTAGAAATTTGATTTTGAGTTTGCATCACCCATTCCGTTTCTCCCTCCTTGCTAATTGGCCACACCCAATGCATGTGAGCAGGTAATAAACTAAAGATAGATGACCAGAGTGCAGTTGGATTATTTCACGATTTATTTGATACCTTTAAGTATAATAATATTATTTTAAAGAATCATCCTTTTCACAGTTTATAGTACAATTATTAGAAATAAACTTATTTTAAGAGCAATTGCGGATTAACCTTAAACCAGTTGTAATTGTCAAATTTACAAATTTTTAATTGGGATTTTGCAAGATGTCTTAGTGATAAATATGACAATCTGGCTAGAAATATACACTTTTATATCTGGAGAGTATCATCCAGTAATGAATACACCAAAAATATTGATGCTAAGCATAAATAGTTAAATCCATGCTTGGATACACTGTATATAAAAACTGGATCAATACTTCTATCTTTTTTATAAATATCAAATATTCGAAACGACACTTTTTGATTAGAAAATATAGTTAAACGTAAAGAATCTCAAAGTAAATTATACGCCCTTGTTGGGCTTTTTGTCCAAGCTAGCTCCGCTCCGAAACCATGAAGACCGCTCCATAACCTTTTAAACGTTATTGGATTTAACCTTGTAAGATCTTTGATTTAACCAGACTTCAACATTGTTGCCATTAGCGAGACCAACATGTTTGTCACTCTTCCACCCATTACTGATTTTCAATAACATTTCAAACAATCACAAACTCACTTTCCAACAGATTTATGAATGGAGTGTTGGTTGGCCCTGTGGATTCAGCTGACCACGCGGCGGCTCCAGAAAAGAGCGAAACAGACTGTTCCAGCGAAACGGAAAACCTATCGACCCATACCTGTTCCGACCTGTTCCACATAAAATCCAGTTTCGAAAAGAACAGATCCTGTTCCAAAGCGGCATCCCTAATGTCAATACATGTATTTACTCTCAGACAAATGAAAAATGATCTGGGTTATCAATAAATCAAATTGTTCGATAATAATTCCATGATTGTTGTTGAAATGAGAATAAAATTGTTGATGGATAAACAAAAGATTATCAGAACGCAGAAATTAATGTTGTAATCAAAATTTAACTACAAATTCATTTAGAAACAAACTTAGCTATCAAATTTAACTTAAATATGATTATTAAATTAGGTATGTTATATTATATACAGGGTGTCCACTAATTAATGGTACATGGAAAAATCACAGACTCCTTACGTAAAAATATTAGGATTTAATTATACTTACCTATATCCGAAAGTTGATACTAACTGAGATACAGGGTGTTAAAGTTAAAACTTATTTTTGTTTTTCTCTAATAACTAAAATTTGGCAATCATGGTTTCTTTAGGACGATAAATTGATTTTAATGTACAATATAGGGTGCTGTCTGCGGCATTTATTAGGTCATAACTTTTTTGTGCTTTAGTGTATTTAAGTTTTTATTCAAAATAATACTTTTCTCATATTTATTACGTAAAAAAGGTATACTAGGTTTAGATCGCCCAGAGTTACCGCTTCGGACATATATCAATTTGAACCCGAACAAACCCAATTACTATTAATTTGCAAACAAAATCTTTGTCTTAAATTAAAATATGAGAAAACAAATTAAATTTAGAGAGGAGTTGCTATGAAAATTCTATGTTGTTATTTGTTTGTTGATTATTGTAAGATAGCTGTGTGAGAAAATGTCTCATTTTTGAGTTTATCGTAAGTTAAGTAACAATGTCGAGGCCCAATTTATTTTCAAACGCAGAAATGCGGGATATGGTGTGTAAATACGCGCAAGAAAATTTTAATGGACGAGGTGCCCAAAGACGATATTCGTCTATCCAATAACCTGATTTTAAGATCTTCAAAAATATTTACGACCCATTAGGCGAAACAGGTACCTTTCGTCCTAAACGGAATTCCAAATAACTCACACAGCTATCTTATAATAATCAACAAACAAATAACAACATGGAGGTTTCATAGCAACTGCATCTCTAAATTTTATTTGTTTTCTCATAGGTTACTTTAAGAAAAAAATTTTGTTTGCAACTTAATTGTAATTGGACAGGGTGCACTAAACAATTCAAATTCATATATCTCCGAAACGATAACTCTGGGCGACCTGAACTTAATATACCCTTTTTACGTAACAAATATGAGAAAAGTATTATTTTTATTAAAAACTTAAATACACTGAGGCACAACAAAGTTATGACCTTATGAATATTCGAGAACTTGTACATTAAAATTTCACAAAAAAATCAATTTCCCGTCCAAAGAAAACCATAATCGACAAATTTTATAGAAAAAACGTGGGTTTCTCTCAAAGTTATTCGACAACAACACCCTGTATCTCAGTTAATATCAACTTTCGGATACAGGTAAGTAAAATTAAATCCTAATATTTTTACGTAAGGAGTCTGTGGTATTTCGATGTACCATTAATTATCGGACACCCTGTATAAATAAAAAAAAAACATATTGATTATTTTTGTATAATATGTCGAAAAATTGTCGAATTTTACAACTTTAGAAATGGTAAATATGATTTTTATACTGAGTGAATGTGCAAGAAATTGCCTCCTCGCGAGCCGAGTGTATGCTGAAAGATATCCAGATATTGAGAGTAAGCCGAGAAACCTTCGAGAAGTTGTTGCAAATATTTGTAGCAACAGGAAGCGTTGCATACATAAAAAGGATGATAATCAGTTCTGTTGGCAGTAGAGGAAAATCATTAAATTAAGTAAACGGAAGCTATTTTAAACATTTACTTTAGTTAACAATTATTAGTCTAGACGCCTATAAAAAAATTTCCCAATAAAAACTCTATTTAAACAACATAATTTATGATATTTATAATTGTTTTGAAAACGGCTGGATATAACTTATATGCTTGTATTACATATAGTCTATGAATTCTACATCAAATAGCCAAATAATATACAGGGTGTTCCATTTGAAAAACTTGAGAAAAATTATTTTAAAATGTGGGGTTTTTGAAAGCTTATTATGAACACCCTGTATAAAATAAATAAACGCAATTACATTCATAGTATCTCTAGACCTCTTGTTATAAATTTCACTCAATGCCGAGGTTAAAAAAATAGTTCTGGATTGTTTTTTTTTGATTTTTTTTATTCAGGACTGCAAAAACTTTATTTTTTAGTTTTTAATTTATTTCTCCGAAACTACAGAACCAAATC
Source organism: Barypeithes pellucidus (assembly GCA_963991005.1). Lineage (NCBI taxonomy): Eukaryota > Metazoa > Arthropoda > Insecta > Coleoptera > Curculionidae > Barypeithes > Barypeithes pellucidus. The sequence continues at coordinate 51,077,533 of OZ022562.1, read as the reverse complement.
AAATAAAATTTGAGGCACTTATAAACGATAGTTATACGAACCTAAATATGCAATAAAATACTGGGTGTCCCATTTAAAAAAATATAACTTTATGCTGTCACACTGTTTTAGTATTGTTGATAAGTTCTTCGATAACGATTTAATCTTCCGTCCACGCTTCGTTTGCGGACCCTGTATGTCGAAAAACCAATGTTACTTAAAATTTGTAAAAGACACGTCAAAAATGATAGTTGGACCTACAGTTCTCTAAAATAATTACATACTAACATAAATAAAAAAGTTATTAAGCCTAAAACTTTATCAAAATTTTGTAATTGTCGTTTTCTTTGCACGTGAGCGTATTAATGTTCAATTTTAAAATTACCATGTATCGGATCGCCCCGTAGAATAATTTCATAAATGTGCCGAACCTAAAAAATAAATCTTCGTGTGCGAAGCATTTTCCTCAAAACTTCCCCGGAAAATTACCAGAAACATGTTTCCAGAATTCGCTGCCGCTTATCGGCATCTAAATATAAAATTTTCTACAACTACAACACTCATGCAAATGAAAGATCAATAAATGAGTTGCGAAACTACCACATGCACAGAAAGCTCAGCGTACACAGCAGCAGCTAAATAGCGTTAAGCTAGCGTATACCTGGGAGGCGGTAAGGATACCATTGCTGTGTTCCTAAACTATTGTGGACACCTGTATCCCAGTGGCATCCTTAAATCCTCCTAATTTGCGTAAGTCGATCCAAATAATTAGCGGCGGCGCTTTGATCTTCGAAATTCAGCGTCTCGACGACAACATCGTTTGACAGTCTTCCACCTATAGTTTGGAAACACAGCCCGTTAGTTTTCGACCGTTTGCCGCGTTTGTAGCTTGCCGCCCTATTATTGGTTTGTTCGCAAAATAACCGTTGCTTTATGTTAAAAATTATTATATTTTTATAATTGCCTCCTATGTATAAAGACTTATCCCTTAAATGCGGGACAATTTTAGGGTAACAATAACAATAGCATAGTCAAAAATAGACACTAGAAATATAGTATATTACGTACCGGGGTGGAAAGTGTTTCATTCCTGTCGAGAGAGTCGGTAGTTAACCGAAGCGCGAAGCGACCGAGACAGTAATGAAACTTTTCACCGAGGTTTGTATACTATTTTATTTACAACCACATCTAACATCCACTTCTTATTATTTTGCATTAAAATTAATAATAAAAGATAAATGTCATTTTGACTTTTCCATTGAAAAATTAGACAGAAATTTCAAATAACCGCAGGTGGTAAAATAACGTAGGTAATAATACACATCAAGATGGCAAATATCATTTTTTGAATATGGTTTCCATGTCACTAAACAACATATTATTTTAACAACAGAAAAATGCTATCAGATGAGGACGTTAAGAAAACAAGAAATTCAAGAAGCAGCAAAAATAGTAGAAGAAGATCTTCTGCCAACTAAAAGCCGCCCGAGATAATACAAGGCATATAACTGTTTCAAAAAATGGTGTACGGGAAATAAAGTTCAAAATCCTGGTTCTGAGTCGGCGCTACTAGCTTATTTCAGTGAAAATGTCAAGACAAAGAAGATATCAACGATTTGGTCACGATATTCAATGCTGAGGACCACTCTATCAATTAGGGAAAAAGTAGACATATCTAAACACGCAAACCTATTAGCATTTTTTAAAAAAATGTGTTCGTATATTATTTTGAGATATCGATTTTAAAAAGAATTACAAAAAAATAATTTACGTTCCACCCGGGTGGAAAGTGACCACTCTCTACTCGGGTGGAAAGTAAAAGTAAAAAAAACGTCAACTTTCCACCTTTCAAAGATAGATGAAATGTCATTATTACATGCATGGTTGTAAATAAAATTAATTACACCAAAGAAATCGAAAATTGCTTGAGTTTGTATGATTCGCGATTGATGATTTCTATTATACAGTGTGCGTGAATAGTCTGGAAACGCTTGGCATATAGGGGAATCTAAACTACTTTTGACGGAAGAATAACAGAACTGACTGTAAATTATCACTTTGAAATGAAATTCCAGTGTTTGGTTAACGTTTCGGTTTATTTTACTAAACCATCGTCAGAACTTGTACAATTCTCACTCGCTTACACTAAATTTGATAACATTTTGTCTTGTTGTTGAGTGGACATGAACAGTTCAAACACTGGAATTTCATTTCAAAGTGACCGAAACCCAAAAACAAACTATCTATAATTTGAAAAAACGGTCAAGTAAACAAAACTGTAACTAACAGTAAAAATGGCGGATGGGCGCCATCTTGGTCAAGAAAATTAAATAGGAAGAGGTGTACGATGCCAGAATATTACTTTTCTATTCGCAACGAAAACAAAATGGCGGCGTTTTAAAAATTTCATACTTATTATTTTTTAATATGTTTTATTTCATTTACTATCTCACGAAAAGTAAATAACTTGGCGCAGTGTAGTATGAATTGAAGGGCTACACGTTCTTGCATATTTCATGGTGCTGAAATTTAAAATGGCCGATAGGCGCCATCCTGTTAAAAGGAAGCCTTGCGAAACATCATTTTAATTTGCGAAATCGGTGACATTTTGATTAAGAAAATTGAATAGGACGTGGGACCTGGCCGTTACTTCATTTTAAATATCCGATCGAGTACTTTACGATTCCAGAACATTGTGTCCCTATAAGTATCCAAAACAAAATGGAGTCTTTTCAAAAAATAATATTTTCTATTTCTTTTGCTATTTTAGAGTAGATTTTACAACTTTATAGAAAGTTAATTTATCACCTGGCGCTTATCAAGTTGTAAAATCTGAACTAAAATAGCAAAAGAAAAAAATAGTAGAAATATTATTTTTTAAAAAGACGCCATTTTGTTTTGGATACATATAGGGACACAAGATGTCACCAATCCGATTTGTGCACCATGATATATGCAAGAAGGTTCATATTACACAATGCCAAGTTGTATTTATTTTTCTAAGACCATAAATGAAATAGAGCATAGTAGAAAAACTATACAATTTTTAAAACGCCGCCATTTCGTATTCGTTGAGAATACGGAAGTAATATTTTGGCATCATAAAGTGCTCGATAGTACCTTCAAAACGATGTATCGCAAGACCCCTCTTCCTATTTAATTTTCTTTATCAAGATGGCGCCCAACGACCATTATGACAGTTAATACTGTCATTCTTCCGTCGAAAAATAGTTTACTTTTCCCTATAAGCAAACCCAAATTTTGCAAAAAATAAAATTGCGGGTTAAAAGTGTGTCAGGGTGTCCCAGAATATGTGGGCAATCTCCCGGATTCAGATAGAACACTTAAAAAAAAAACAGGAGAAGTTCATATAAATTTTTCTTCCTTCTACCTCCCCTACGGAAACACGGGTCCATAACGGACGTCCCTGGAAATCGTTGATTTTTAAATATACTAGGCGTAATTTAATAATTTTTTAGTATAATGTTTACTGGAAGAGTCTCCTTAAAATTCGCGCTTTAAAACACATTTGGCTTATTTAGTTTGACGGGGACGGACTAGACGTAACACAAAAATGCTTTTTTTTACACCCTGTATGATGAAGGACAGGCAATAATATTTTTTTTGGGTACTCTAAACCTTAAGCTGAAACAAAGGTACTCTTGATAAATGTCGATAAAATGAACTATTTTCCAAGAAAATATATTTTTATTCTCTATGGTTTTTTTGCATTGGTTGTTGTTTTATGTTCATAAAATTCCCTCATTGTTGCTATGGTATTTTTCACATGTACCGATTTAAATAAGAATATTTATGCCAGTGTCAGTATATGGTAGTGTCTTGAAACTTGCGGTTTTTCTCCTTTGTCTTATTAGTTACTAACTTAGTAATGGAATTTACGTATACTGAATGTGCCGACATGCAGTTAATGCATGAAAATTTTTTTTTTTTCGAAAACAGTTCATTTTGTCGATATTGAACAATAGTGCCTTTTTTCAGCTTAAGGTTTAGAGAGTATCCAAAAATATTATTGTCGTTTCTTCATCATACAGGGTGTAATATAAAAACAGAATTTTTGTGTTACGTCTAGTCCGTCCCTGGCAAACTAAATAAACCCAAATGTGTTTAAAAGGGCGAATTTTAAGGAGGCTCATCTAGTAAGCATCGTACTAAAAAATTATTAAATTACAACTAGTACTTAAAAAATTAGTTAAAAATCAACGATTTCCCCGGACGTCCGTTATGGGGCCGTAGGAAGAAAAATTTACGTGAACTTCTCCTCTTATTTTTAAGTGTTCTATCTGAACCCGGGAGATTGCCCATATATTCTGGGACACCCTGTATATACACACACTGTATGAATAAAAAAATCAAACCTCCTACAAGAAATGGCAAAATATATTTTCTTTCCACTTTTAAATACGGTACAAATTTTGAAAAAGTTTGATTGTGCACTAATGTGCAGAGTGTTATGGAAATCGTTTACTATACAGGGTCATTAACGGTGAGAGGTCTATTGCAAGATCTCGGTAGGCAATAAAAAAAGATATTTATTGGAACTATTGGTGCTCGCTATAAAATATGTATTTTTAATGAGAATATTTTGTCGTATCTATCACTTCCGGTTATACCGGAAGTTAGGCCTAATATTATTTTAAATAGATTGCTTTATATGTTAGGTTCTATAAAAGAATCCAAGTAACTTTTGTTAACAATTTTCAATAACCATCTCCAAATGTTTCTTAAAAAAAATTTCTATAAAAAAAAACATGTTGAAGGTAATTTGACCTCGCTCTGTAACTAATCTAGTTACAGATTTAAAAATTTGAAAAAAATATAGAAAAAGTATGAGTTCTTTTTATTTCATAAAAATACTGGGTATTTTTTGCACAGGGTATTTTAAAAATTATACTTTTCTGCATGTATATGTACAGGGTATTCCATTTTCGACACTTTTATAGGGTATCTCCGTAATTGTTAGTGCTATCAAAAAAGTAATGTAGGTGTCATGTGCTCTTTTTGGATCAAACTTAAAATGATAAAATCAAAATTTTAAAAATTTCGCTCGCTTAAGAGATACGGGAAAAAAATGAAAAAATCGACAATTTCAAAATTACCCTATATTTTCTTAGTTAAAAGAGATATAGAAAAATGTTTTATACAGAAGTTTATATTGATTGTTGAATAATCTGCCGTTTTCAGAATAAGTATACGGGGTCAGGTAAAAAAGTTATCGGACCTAACCTTATTTTTTTAAATAGAACACCCTGTGTTTTTTTTTTATCTAAAAATATACTATATTAAATTATCCTTTCAAATATATAACACACCATTGATGATATTGGCTTCCTAGCAACAACTCCTGTTTTCTAGGAGTTGTTGTTCCTAGGCGATTTATTTAAACTTTATTACTTTGAAACAAAATAAAAAATCCAGATTCAGGTAAAAAATAATGGGAATCATCGCAAATGTTCGAAATATGTCCTTAAATAGCTACCGTCTTTCCGGGAACAAAATATACATTTTGCGCATTTCTTTGTTTTTTCCAATTTCAATATAAACTGATATCATATCAAATTTTGCAAAATGTTGATAGGTCATTTTCGCAAATTAATATGTAAAAAATGAATTTCTAGGATATTAGCTTTTGTTTCATGGTCTACTGTGGTTTAAAGTAATAAAGTTTAATAAATCGCCTAGGAAACCAACTACTTTTAACTACGAAAATATAGGGTAATTTTGAAATTAGCAATTTTTTGATTTTCCCCGTATCTCTTAAGCGAGCGAAAATTTTCAATTTTTGATTTTACCATTTTAAGTTTGACCCAAAAGGAGGACATGGCACCTACATTACTTTTTTGATAGCACTAACAATTACCCTATAAAATTGTCGAAAATGGGAGACCCTGTAGTGAGCAATTAGATAAAGAATCTAATTCTACACGTAATGGCAAATTAAAATACAGGGCGTCGCGTTTAAAAATATTGACTTATGAATTTGTATTATATTATACCAAAAAAGTATAATTTTTAAAATACCCTGTATAAAAAATGGCTAGCATTATTATGAAATGAAATGAACCATACCTTTTCTAAATTTTCCTAATTTATTAAATCTTTAATTGAATCAGTTACAAAGTAAGACCAAATTATCGAATATCTTCTTATCAAAAATGTCTTTAATGAATTTATCTCGAAAACAAGCAGTTGGAGATGGGTATAGAAAATTGTAACAAAGTTACTTGAATTTTTACATAGAATCGAAAAATATTAAAATAAACAGAGCATTATATTTAAAATAACAATTGTAAGCTTAACTTCCGGTATATCCGGATGTAATAGATATGTAGAAATATATAGTTAATTTTTAGTTCCTAAGATCTTTTCATATGCCACTCACTGTAAATAACCCCGTATTTAAGTCCGCAAATCTTGATATAAAGACAGATTGCAGAAAAATAATCATAATGGTAATAACTGTGAAAATTCACCATACAGAGTGGCGGTTTGGTGTGGCACAATATACAATGGTGATTATCTAAAATGTGCAAAAAACTTTAAATAAAATTACATACACCGGCATAATTACAGGAACGGAAATAGTTTAACATCGATTTTGCTCTTGAACCCTTCGCTTGATTCCAATCAATTGTTGCTTGATTTTTTCGGAAATGATCGTGACAATTAAACGTGATGGGAACAACACGACACTCTCATAGTTCAGATAATATAGCAAGCACCAGCAAATATCTTCTATGACGCTATTTTCAAAAATTGACGTAAAAATTGACGAATAAAGATTGTTACACATTATAAATATTTTCGTTTCACCAATCCATCACACATCCAAAATATAAGACACCAACCATTATGTCTCTCGTACTAAGGCTTTAATTTAAAGTAACATACAACAATAACAAACCCATTATTGATAAACAATTATTGATAAACAATTAATAAATGAAAATATTGTCACCGATACGTTTTTCAATGTCAATGAGAGTTTCATGGTGTCGCCATCACGTTCAGTTAAATAGCTTAGGATTGGGTCACCGAAATATATTCAAACTCGACACATGGGTTTACTATGTCGGCCTCTTCAAGAAGTTGCAGTTTTTCTATAAAATATACAGGGTTTCCGCGAAAATATGGGAGTTCTCCCGGATATGAAGAAAACAAGTGAAAATGCTACTACCAGTTCATATAAACTTTTTTCTCTTCGAAGATATGGGCTCCCAAAGAGCTCCAATGGAATCAAGTTTCTTACACATAATTATTGATCCACCAGGTATATAAGAAAGTGTTGTGAATTACTCACAGCTGCAGGGACGGAGTAGCTGTGACATCCATGCTCTTCGAACGCTCGAAGGCGACGTAATGTCTTTGTCTAATTAAGAGAAGACGACAAAGGAAAATTGTACTAATTTGCAGAGTTCACCGAATGTATTTCTGGGAAGCACCTAAGACTGTGAACTGTTTATAATTCAAAGATTGTGAACCAAAGCCGTATCCTCCTTGGTTTAAAATCCTTGTCACGTACAGGCATTATCGTACCATTATCCATAAGGCTGAGTAGGCTGAAGCCTAGAGACCCACAAACATTAGGAGCCCACGTGGCCAGTGAGTAATTTGAGCAATCAAAGTTATTCGAATTGGTAGAGAACGTCTACTGCTTTTTCAGCTCATCAACTCATCGGTGGGAACTTTACTTAATGCTCTTGATGGCCTGCCTGTTGTCAAACGTCTAAGTGATACTAGATGGGCTGCCCATTCCGATACTGCAAAGGCACAACTGTGGATATGAAACAATCAGGATAGTATTAGGGCAATTTACAGAAAACCTTGACGAATCAGCTAAAGCACGACAAGAGGCAAGGGGTATTTTATCAAAGTTGAATACCTTGGAAAATTGCATCTTACTGGTGTTCTGGTCTATTGTCACAGAAAGATTTCATCAGACGAGCATAAAACTGCAGAGCACAAATATGGATCTGAATGAAGCCGTGAAGCTCTAAGGTCATTAAGTAATTATATCGTCAGTTTAAGGGATGCTTTTGAGAAGAAAGGGAAGATCAAAATTTGTCTTGAAAATGAAGGAACAAACAAAGGAGATACTCAAAGAAAGAAACACACTAGTGTGAAGCTCAGACGAAATGATGGCAATTCTGAAGATACTGCTTTTTCAGGGAGGGAGAATTTTAGGGTCACTGTGTTTCTTCCCATGATCGATCACTTGTTAACAGCATTTCAGAAGGGCCTAAAGAAGCTCGAACAAACCCGACACTTTTATAGGGTATCTCCGTAATTGTTAGTGCTATCAAAAAAGTAATGTATGTATCATGTGCTCTTTTTGGGTCAAACTTAAAATGATAAAATCAAAATTTGAAAATTTTCTCTCGCTTAATAGATACGGGGGGAAATTAAAAAATTTACAATTTCAAAATTACCCTATATTTTTTTAGTTAAAAGAGATACAGAAAAATGTTTTATACAAAAGTTTCTTTATAATGATTTTTGAATAATCTGCCCTATTCAGAATAAGTATACGGGACCAGGTAAAAAAATTATCGTACCTAACCTAATTTTTTTAAATGTAGCACCCTGTATATTTTAATCTAAAAATATTGCATTTTAAATTCTCTTTTAAAATATGGATAATATTGGTTTCCTAGGCGATTTATTTAAATTTTATTACTTTAAACCACAGTAGGCCATGAAACAAAAGCTAATATTCTAGAGACAACTATGTTGACATTCTCGTTGTTATTAATATTTAACATCAAGTTCATTTTTACATATTCATTTGTGCAAATGACTTATCCACATTTTGAAAAATTTTATATGATATCTATCATCCATGGTGTAAATTTGAGAAGAGAGTTTAAAATGCTATCTTTTTAGATTACAATATACAGGGTGTTCCATTTTAAAAAATGAGATTAGGCCCGATAACCTTCTTACCTGACCCCGTATACTTATTCTGAAAACGGCAGATTATTCAACAATCATTATAAACAAACTTCTGTATAAAACATTTTTCTGTATCTCTTTTAACTAAGAAAATATAGGGTAATTTAGAAATTGTTAATTTGTTGATTTTCCCCCGTATCACTTAAGCGTGCGAAAATGTTCTAATTTTAATTTTACCATTTTAAGTTTAACCCAAAAAGAGCACATGACACCCACATTACTTTTTTGATAGCACCAACAATTACGGAGATACCCTATAAAAGTGTCGAAAATGGGACACACTGTACTTAGTATTCTAACCTAACAAATCTACTGACAGTCGCAAATTTCGCACACCAATTTTTTTAAGTCAAGACTTGGTCAAAAATATCCGGTTGTGTGTTGTTTTCGGAGTTATTGAGGTTGAGAAAATCAATCTATTATTAAATTTCAAAAAGGTAGGGGCGATGTAAGAGTGCGTATTTATAAAGGTGATCAAATTCAATGCGGTCCAGTCAGTGGCGTAGCTACCGGAGGGGGAGGGGGGCAAAGAAGGCGTTCATCCACCCGCGCTTCCCTTTTCCTATCGCGTCTTTGATACATTAATACCTAATAAAGCACAAACTACCAAAAAACCCGATTACGGCCTGTAAATGCCGATTTTACAATAAAAATGTTCTGTTTAAATACCTATTTGAGAACAAGGTGTATATTTATAAATATAGGTGACCCAAAATGACTTCGGTTAAATATTTATATTCAATATCCTTAAAACAACAGTATTTTATATTTTAAGGGGCATTTTTAAAGTCGGTTCTATTTGTAAAAATTCCCTTTTAATTTTGCAACGGCTATTTTGTCAAAAAATTTTATATGAACGATGGTAAAATAATTATGCGGCAAAATACAAGCGGCAAAAGTGAAAATTACCGCCCATCAGGAGCGTGCTCTAGTTATTTATGGTGCACTAATTTCCTACTGGCCATGAAGTACTGTATTCCAGGTTCTAGTACATAATCCTTTCATATACGATAAGCATAGTTTCTAAAATATATCGAGGAATATTGGTTAATTTGGAAGCTTATAGAGTAGATTCTAATACTTTTTCGGATTAACAAAAAACGTGATCGAATATTCCCAGATTATATGTAGAGGTTCAATAATTTTTTTAAGCATAAAAGTAACATTATTTTATTTTATAATATGTGGGCAATCTTCCGGGTTTAGATAGAACACTTAAAAATAATAGGAGCAGTTCATACAAATTTTTCTTCCTACGACCCGCCTATGGAGATACCGGCCCATAACAGACGTCGCTGGAAATCGTTGATTTTTAAATAATTTTTTAAGTATTAGGTGTAATTTAAAAAGACTCTCCTTGAATTTCGCCCTTTTAAACACATTTGGCTTATTTAGTTTGACAGGGACGGACTAGACGTAACACAAAAATGGTGTTTTTTACACCCTGTATGATGAAGGAACGACAATAATATTTTTTTTGGATCCTCTAAACCTTAAGCTGAAAAAAGGGTACTCTTGATCAATGTGGATAAAATGAACTGTTTTCGAAAAAAGAAATATTTTTGTTAATAATTCAGTTTACGTAATTTCCATTACTAAGTAAGTAACTAATAAGACGAAGGAGAAAAACCGCAAATTTCAAGACACTACTATAAACCATAAACACCATATTGAACAAAAATATTTCTTTTTTCGAAAACAGTTAATTTTATCGACATTGAACAAGAGAATATTTCGTTCAACTTAAGGTTTAGAGTATCCAAGAAAAATATTATTGTTGTTCCTTCATCATACAGTGTGTAAAAAGAAACATTTTTGTGTTATGCCTAGTCCGTCAATGTCAAACTAAATACGCCAAATGTGTTTAAAAAGGCGAATTTCAAGGAGACTCATCTAGTAAACATTATACTAAAAAATGATTAATATACATCTAGTACTTGAAAAATTATTTAAAAATCAACGATTTCCAGGGACGTCCGTTATGGGCCCCCGTATCTCAGAGGGGGGGGGGGGGGGGGGTAATTTAAAAGATTAAATGAACTTCTCCTATTATTTTTAAGTTTTCTATCTGAACTCGGAAGATTACCCACATATTCTGGGACACCCTGTATAAGTATATGTCACAATCTTCAAGATATTTGTTTCCTGTTCATTTTTTAGGAGCAAAAATGTTCGCAATTCAACTACACTACCCCAATTAATTATCGATAATCAAGATGGCATCTCCAAAAAAAATTTCGTTAAATATGAACGAATTTTAATAATTTTTTTTTAAACAGATCTTAAGCAGAGAACAGTTTAGGTCCTGATACATCTAATTATACGGGGTAGCGCATAAAACTTAGGTTTACGTATATTTCCTAAAATTTAAATTTGACATATCTTGCATAAAAATTGAATTTAATTTCAAAATCAATTGGAGACATATCTGGGTTAAACACTGTTCCAAAAGTATCGCCATCCCACTCGAGGTAACAAAAAATTACCATTTCTTCTAAAAACGTTTCATAAACAATCAATGGGGGGGCACAATAAGGATTTTGTGTGTTTCAAGATTAGTTTAAACTCTGCCCTGAGTTTAAACCTAACCTGATGCCCTAAACTCTCTAGAATCTCTTTTCGATCAGTTAAAACAAATCATTAAAATTGGGGTAGTGTATACTTTAACAAATATCGGTCGTATTAATGGTGGAACTCAAATTAATTTTAAGAGCACATAAACCTATCATGTCTTGATAGGTACCTATGTCACTGAACTTAACACGTCATCTAAAGAAACAACATAACGCAGCACAAAGAATTTATCACTTCGTGGCCAGTAGTAAAAATAAATAGTAATGTTTCGACCATACACGTTATACTGGTGTGGGTTTCGAAACAAGAAATAATGGCAATTCGTCTTATCAAGATGAGCAGTGGTTTGAACTGTTTGACAAGAAAACAATGTAAAGCTTACAGTAATTTATTCGATTAGAAAATACCATTAGTAAAAGTATATTCTATGAAATTATACAACAATGTAAAACAAATAGAACTAAATCAATGAAATATATAAAACAGCATTTGGCAGTTCCTTATCGCTATACAGTCATTCGTTTTATGTGTAGTAATATTTAAAAAAATTATTTTAAAACTCTGTACCTTCATCGCCCTGTTGAATAAAATTTTAACTTTTACATATAAAATTTTAAGTACTGAAAATATGGTTTTTTTAATGATTCAATTATAATAAAATACAGGTTGCAAGTAACTATTACAATCACTACAATCAGACGTCTAACGGGCAGAAAGGAGACGTAATATACCAGCTATAAATCAAATAAAGAGCAAACCGATTTCTTTGTCGTATCCTAATTCTATTGTTTTTTTCATCTACCAAGGTAGGGGGATTCTCGCACTCTCCTCTAGCAGACTTTATAAGGCGAGCCGTCGTTGCCCGGTATAGTAAAACTTTAATAGATCTAGTGATTTTTTTCATATAATGATTTAGTGAAAAAAATTTTAAAAATGCTATTTTTTTATTCAAGTTTTACGTATTAAGGAAATAAAATGTTATATTATTTAATATAAATTATTTTTGATTAACTCTTTAGTTTTAATAGTAAAATTTTAGTGAATTCTTGTAGTGAATTCTTGAAGCAGTATCTTGTGCTAGTGATTTTTTAATTTTCAACCTGGCAACATTGCGTCGATAAGTATGAGCCGCTTACAGCATTTCCCTTTCTCCACACTGCAACACGCCATATTGGTTGATGCAAGAAATCAATGTGCTTTAATATATGGCGTGGAATTTCGCTTCTCTTTATTCAATTTATAGCTGGTATAGTACGTTCTCTTTCCTATTCATTAGGCGTCTGATGTTTGCCAAACCTGTATATTTATTAAATAAACAATAATTATTAATCGAGGGCCGAATCTTATGTAAGCATAGCGTCATAACATGTTATTTGGCCCTTAATGTCACATGACATAAATACATATTAAGGAATTACTAATGCTGCTCTTTTAATTAATAAAAAGAATATTTAACGAATATTTGAAACGGGTTTGAATGGCGATAAGCATTTTATTTAATTAATGTAATAATTAAGTTTAATTAATCTGGTTTTACTTTGTTCTTGTTCAAAATAGGCATCACTATCCTATTTCAATTAAGTTGAAAAATAAAATTATCAAGAAGTCTAGAATCACAATAAAGGTATAATATGATTAAGTTATAGTTACAACCATTACAGTTGGAACCATATGGGGATAAATGTTAAATTTAAAATTACCATAAGTTTTGCTTCAATAAGGATGCGACCATGCGGCTTTTGTTAACTGTGAAATTTGACATTTTCTCCATAAAATGTCGAAAAATGGCATTTTTGTTTTCTATCCATTTTTGGCTGAGATGAGATAAAATCAAGACTTAATCCTAAAAAAATCGACACTTTTATACTAATACAGTGCAACCTCGATAATCCGGACTAATTAAAACTGCGGTTATCCGGAGTAGTACATAATCTGGATTATTGAATCGAGACAGGTTTTTATTGAAAAACGAACATTTAATACAAAACAACGGGAAGAAGGGTGATAAGCACCTGGCTGAAAACTACAGGCCCATCAGTTTAACGTCAATACCCTGTAAAGTCATGGAAAAAATTATAGCAACTGAAATCACAGACTTCTTCATGACACAACATAGGGATAGCCTCCACAATCAGCATGGTTTCCTCAAGGGCCGTTCGGTCACTTCCAATCTTCTGTCCACCCTTGAAAGATGGACCAAGGCAACTGAGGACCAGTACCCAGTGGATGCTATATACCTGGATTTCCAGAAGGCATTTGACACCGTGCCTCGGGAGAGGCTACTCTATAAACTTGAACATTGTAGTATCAGGGGTCCTCTGTGGCAATGGATAAGAGACTACTTGACAGATCGAACCTATCAGGTGATAATAAATGGTACTCTCTCCAGAAGGCGTGATGTTGTGAGCGGCGTACCACAGGGCTCCGTCCTTGGTCCCCTTCTATTTGTGATATATGTCTCAGATATCGCCTAGAACATGTCCTGCAGAACCAGCATATATGCAGATGATACCAAATTATACTGTGATCCCACAATACAACATGGTGATATGGTCGAGGACTTGGCCGAGTTGGAGGGGTGGACTGATAAGTGGTTGATCCGATTGAATGTTGACAAGTGTACAGTGCTCCACATCGGATACAACAACCCGATGCTCGAATATTACATAGGAAATAGTGAGCTGAGAAAGATTACGGAACAGATGGATCTGGGTGTTTGTATGACACACAATCTTAAATGGGATCAACACATAAACGGAATTGTGAAGAGGGCCAACACTATGATCTATCTAGTACGAAGATGTTTCAGAAACATGTCTTCACAGGTGTTTTTACAAGCCTACAAAACGTATATAAGACCAATACTGGAGCATGCTGTTGTGACGTGGTGTCCATATTTTAAAAAGGATATTGATCTCCTAGAGCGAGTTCAACGAAGAGCCACAAAAATTCCTCCAAGTCTAAGAGGTCTATCATATGAGGACAGACTGAAAGCTCTTAAACTCACCACGTTGGAAGATCGTAGAAACAGAGGCTCTTTGATCGGGCACTACACTTGTGATGTTGATTTCTTTCATCGGGATGCCAATCATCATCTTCGTGGACATTCTTTGAAGTTGACCACTGAACTCTGTCATAGACTAACCAGAAAATTTTTTATTACAAACCGAGCAGTGAAAAAATGGAATGTCCTGCCAGAGGAGATTGTTGCCGCCCCTACGCTAAACTCATTTAATAACCGTCTGGATGCTCACACTGAAAGGGAACATAGGCTAGCAATATATTAAGAGACTTATCGCGCCATTACAAATAACGACAGTTTATCGGTTTTTCCGCCTACTGTCCAAATCTAATAATAATAATAATAATAATAACTAGAAAATAGTACATAAACAACAATTATTTAAAACAGAAGCATACTTATTAAATTTTATATTATTTTGTGAAGTAATTTGTAATTTTTGTTTGCTTGAATTACCGAGTACTATCAAATCCTGATCATAAAGTACACAATGCAGTTGAAATGTTTGGCCGGATTATTGAAGAATCCGGTGTAACGAAGGTTCGGATTATCGAGGTTGCACTGTATTTCCATCTTTGCACCGTATTTGTTACTTAAAAAACAAGACTATTCTCTTAGTTGGTTATAGCTTTAAGGTTATGAGGAGCTTGCTCTACAGATGGAAACATTTTTAAATCGTAATTAAATTTTTTGAGAATATTAAGAATTTCGGTAGAATTTTTGTTACTTATAAATAATGTATTTAGACGATGAATATTGTATAAATAAATAGATTTACGGTGGTAGGATCGACGTTTTCAATAAAAATAGATATTGGCCAAAAATAGATAGGAAACAAAATTAACATAAGCGATTCAAATTGGACATTTCGGCATAAAATTAGAATACAACA
Source organism: Barypeithes pellucidus (assembly GCA_963991005.1). Classification (NCBI taxonomy): domain Eukaryota; kingdom Metazoa; phylum Arthropoda; class Insecta; order Coleoptera; family Curculionidae; genus Barypeithes; species Barypeithes pellucidus. The sequence goes on along the minus strand of OZ022562.1, from coordinate 51,062,096 downwards.
AACTTTTCCAAATTAATTTTTTTTAAATTCGATCATAAATGCCAAATTTTACAGTTAACAAACGCCGTTTGGCATAATTTAATTACGTAATTTTTTGTCTTTATTGAAGCAAAAACTGATGGTGAAGTCAAATTTTACCTAAATCGAACAATACATATGGTGGTTCCAACTTTAATGGTGACTGTATAATACTTAATTAGGTAAGTTGCAATATAATTATTAATGTAATTTTATCATTTTTTAATAATCACTGCCTTGAGAAACTTAATAAATTTGTTTAAGTTTTACGTTAGGTACGTACTTTAGTTCAACTTAGTTAGGAACAAAGTTAGTTTCTTTACACCCTTTGAAGTGAATCCAATAAAAAAATATTATTTTAATATTTATTAAAATTGTATTCGAGCAAAATTCGTTAAATTATCTTCCTTAAATAAAATATCACAAAGAAAATAAATCCTAAGTAAATAAAAAAAAAAACAACTAAAAAATAAATATTTGTGATTATTTAAAAATAAAAATGAAAATAACAGTAACTACGGGCGAGTATATTTATATCCAGCGATAAATGGATTGATATTAATGTATCATGGTCTATAATCAATGAAACTCTTATATAATTTAGGGCAAAATTGATATGAAGATAAAAACATACCTGCCCAAAATAATAGTTCTAAAGACATGGCAATCTTTAGGTGTGAATTTAAGCTGCGTTTCCAATAAAATATTGGAACCTAATAAATACGGGTGTGTGTGTGTGTATATTGTCTGGAAACGACTTAATAGCTTCTGACCAGCTAATTTTTTTTACAAAATATGGGTGTGTGTGGGTTTGTGTGTGTGGTGTTTGGACGGAAGGATAACAGTAATAATTTTCAAAATGGCGGATGGGCACCATCTTGGTAAAGAAAATTAAATCAGAAGAGGGGTCTTGCGATCTTGCGATGTTGCAATTTTAAAGGTACTATCGAGTACTTTACGATGCCAGACTATTACTTCTGTATTCCCAACGAAAACAAAATGGCGGCGTTTTAAAAATTGAATAGTTATTATTTTTTTATTATCCTTTATTTTATTTACGGTCTTGTATATTTCATGGTTCTCAAATTCGAAATGGCGGATGGGCGACATCTTGATAAAAAAAATTTAATAGGAAGTAGGGTCTTGCGTTATATCACTTTAAATCGAGTACTTTACGATCCTAGAATATAGTGTCCCTATTTGTACCCAAAACAAATTGGCGGCTTTTTAAAAAATAATATTTACTATTTTCTTTTTTTTGCTATTTTGGTTTAGATTTTATAACTTGGCGTAAAACTTATATATATGAACACATGTCCTAAACGTGTTAACTTTTGAAATACAGGGTGTTAAAGATTTTCATATTTTTTTTTAATAATTTGTTATGGTTAATGACTTAAATACGTGGCAACTAGAATAGGTAAAAACCGTATTTGAGTCGGCAATAAAAATTTCCGGCGCAATAGCAATTATAATTGCACGAATTCATGCACAGTAACCCGTTCTCGATCAGCTGGCGCATTGCAAACAGTCAGAACAGCAGTTGTTAGTGTCGAAATCCCTAGAATTAGAGATGTACGTTAAAGGACAACGACAAAAAAATTAAAGATACGACATTTGCTCAGAAAGGAATGAGAATTTGAAAAATAGTTTTAATTTAAAAAAAAAAGAAATGTGGTACCATTCTTTTCTTCAAAAATACCGAGGGCAATTCCCGCACGAACGCCACTGGTCGGAATATAAAAACATATTATTCATCATAAAACGCCTCTTGATGAATAGAAAATGTGTACCAAATTGCACAAATATATCTAGAGCAGTATCACAGATATTAATAAAAAAGGAGATGTTTTGAAAATCTTTAACACCCTGTATCTCAAAAGTCAAGACGTTTAGGACATATTATGTTCATATAAAGTTTTTTTCTGAAATGGGTTCCAAGAATAACCTCCATAAAAATTAGCATGTTATTAAGAAACACCCTGTATACCTAAGGTAATTCTAATTTCTTAGAGATAAAGAAACAATTAGAATGGATATAATATGTTTTATAAACTTTCCTACTTTAAATTGGCTCAAGACCAAATACTTATTAAGAGAATTTAAAACGCTAACAACAACGTGAATCTCCATAAGCAATTTAAAAATAACTCACACCTTGACGCCACTGCGCGCGCCAAACGAAAGGATGGTACGTAATCCCAAAATAGACACATACTCCTAAAATTGTATTAAATTATACAGCGTGTCCAGAAACCAGCTTACATATGGAATTTTTTTATTTTTTACTTTACAAAAAAAGGTTATTGTTCTGATTGTTAAATCGAAAATTTTAGGTCTTCATATATGGATGTCAAAGAAGTAAAAAGAGTAAGTTATAATCACATGTCTTATAAAATTTATAAAAGGAACATGTGCTCCCTAAAGATTGCCATACTGAAATCATAAGTAGATACTCCATAAATCATAAGGTAATAGGATAGGGTGGTTGGTAATACCTAATAAGCAGCTCTCGGAGAGTTGCTTCATCGTCCTCTTGTATTTCTTTCTTCGTCTCATTACGCGAGATCCGGCCGACGCTGGATCTTCGCCGGTGGGGCGGGGGAGTGTGCGCGCCGTGACGGCTCCCACGAGCGGTCAGCTTGAGAGTGTCCCAAGCCGCGCACTCTGCATCGGTCCCCCCGCTGATCTCATACTCCTCCACCTCGACTAATTCTGACGAAACTGTGAGGAAAAATTAGGTCAGAAAATGTTTCGACTCCAATACCACTGGATTAAATCATATTTTCTGAGATTAAGGTGGGACGCGCACCGTTTCTTCAATTTTAATCTATTTTTACAATCTAAGGATGACCTCGTTGTTTGTTTCCTGGCGTTAAAATCATAATTCGAACACACTGATTGTATTAGTACCACCCAGTCAGTGGTATTTAAACGTTTCCGTAAGAAGAGCGAGGGGAGAAAAATGTCTAAAACCATGCTAGGAACCGTCTTACCATAGGCGTGCTCAAACACTAATTCATAAAGTGGAAAATTAATAAATACACTGTGTTGATTCTGCATTTGGATTTTTCCAGAAAATTCAAAAATATTGTCTTTTTTTAGTCCCCTCCTCTTTACATACGTTGCAAATAGTTGTCACGGGTTATTTTAATTGACTCTTCATAGGTTTATTTCTAGTTATTATCTGATCTACCAAGAAGAACGAATATTAGCAAAACGCCAACGCGTCGGTTTAATAAACAAAGACACAATTCCCACTCCGCGCTTCACGCCACTTTTGAGACAAATTTCTGTGCGTTTCAACGGCGCTACGAAGAGCGAAACTACAGTGTGTTATGGAAATGACTTATTATATTTAAATGTGTGACTCCTAGGGTGTCCTAGAGAAAGTCTACATACTTTTTTTTTAATCGAGTTTCTAAATACTAAGGTAAAAACCCTTTTTATCCACATACTGTCGCGCCGTTCCATCAGAATTCAGTTAGCAGCAATGTGAGTCACTAGAGTATACTAACAGTGTTGTCAGATCACACCGCATGTTTCCCCCTTGCTTGGATACCTGCCGCGCGCGACTATCGTTGCTTCAGTATGCTTCAAGATTCGAGGATGGAACGAAGCTGTCGAGGGTTCCACGTGCTTGATGTATACGAATTTTAAACGTTTTGTTAGTTGTAGCATTACCCGATTTCTTTTCTGTTGAGAAATAATTCATAATATATTGTTCGTTCTGTTGCAAAACATACTTTTTGCGTTTTATTTTTTTATGGAATTTAATTATAAAACGGATTATAAGATCGAAGGTAAAAATTGTAGTATTTTTTTATAAAAAGTTTGAAAACGAAGTGATAACGCGGGTAAAAGACGTTTTGTTGTCAAAAACTGAACACGTGCGTTTACAATTCTATGTTACAATATATGACAACACCACCTCAATAAACTATTGATTGCGAACGTCCTCAGTAGTGGCCACGTAAATTTTCAGATTTTATATAAAGTGTATATTTCGTACAATAACTCAAAGTGCCATTTAAGGTTATTTTCCTTCAGTTTATATTCATCTCAGGATTTGCCGGTTTAAATATAATAAGTCATTTCCATAACACCCTGTATATAAGAAATAAAATTAAAGTAATGTATGATATATTTCATGAAACCTATAATGAGTCGGTATAACAAATTATCTTGAATTTATTTATATTTGAGACAATTTTGAGCTAATTAGCTATAATTATAGTACCTTAATGAAAGGCTATTAAAAATGTTGCATGGTTTCGCCCCTTCGTAAAAACACAGACCGCGTCTACAGCGTTGCCATATATCTGAAGACAATGAATAGAGATTTATTTTATTCATTTAAATATTGTAGAATATGATCATTTTAACACACCTTTACGTTGGTCTAGATTGATTTGATAACACGAGGCATAAAATTATATTAGAACTTATTATATTACTGTAAGTTAGTTGTTCTAATTATAGTACAGAGTGTCCCATTTTCGACACTTTTATAGGGTATCTCCGTAATTATTAGTGCTATCAACGAAGTAATGTAGGCGTCAGGTGCTCTTTTTGGGTCAAACTCAAGATGGTAAAATCAAAATTTGAAAATTTTCGCTGGCTTAAGAGATACGGGAGAAAATCATAAAATTGACAATGTCAAACTTAGCCTATATTTTCTTAGTTAAAAGAGATATTGAAAAATATTTTATACAGAAGTTTCTTTATATTGATTGTTGAATAATCTGCAGTTTTCAGAATAAGTATACGGGGTCAGGTGAAAAAGTTATCGGACCTAACCTCATTTTTTAAGTGGAACACCCTATATATTTTAATCTAAAAGATACTATTTTAAATTCTCCTTTCAAATATATAACACACCATGGATGATATTGGTTTCTTAGACGATTTATTAAACTTTATTACTTTAAACCACAGTCGACCATGAAACAACTATGTTGACTATTAACATTTAACGTCAATTTCATTTTTACATATTCATTTAAATTACCTATCAACATTTTTAACAAATCGTCTAGGAAACCAATATCATCCATGGTGTGTTATATATTTGAAAAGAGAATTTAAAATAGTATATTTTTAGATTAAAATATATAGGCTATTTAAGAAAATGAGGTTAGGTCCGATAACTTTTTTACCTGACCCCGTATACTTATTCTGAAAACGACAGATTATTCAACAATCAATATAAAGAAACTTCTTTATAAAATATTTTTCTATATCTCTTTTACCTAAGAAAATATAGAGTAATTTTGAAATTGTAAATTTTTTGATTCCCCCCCTTCCCTTAAGAGAGCGATAAATTTTCAAATTTTCATTTTCCCATTTTGGGTTTGACCCAAAAAGAGCACATGAGACCTTACTTTTTTGATAGCGCTAACAATTACAGAGATACCCTATAAACGTGTCGAAATGGGACACTCTGTACGTGATTTTTACGACACAACTAACCGCAGCATAGCCTAATTTGTTCGTTCTTTTCCTTCCGCTGTTCAGAATCGGCTGGGCATATAATACTAGTTAGTCGTTTTTCATTTGGGAGAATAGTAACTAATTATAGCTATTAAAATTTGGCGATTCCAGCGAATCCACTGTTTTCTGAGATCAAAGAGAAATTATACTCTATTCAATTTATCAATTCAGGAACATAATCAAACATTGGCGCGTGATAGCCACATGCTCGATGCATAAACATTGCTATTGGTCAATCGCGGATGAAACTTTCTATGCGCGTCGCGCTGTATTTCTACACGATCGTTGTTCAGGGTAGGCTATTGCGTGATTCGAAATTGTACTGTTATATTGTTCTTAATGAGACCCTGTGTGCTGTTCACATGCTCGTCGCGTCTATTTGTTTTTAATCTACTGAATTGGGAAAATGAATAGACTATAGATGCCAGAATACTTGGAATACCAACAAAAATCACAGTGCTCTGATGGTGTGATGAGAAGATTTGTTGATCAAGTATGTACATGTGCGCGCATAGCAGCTCCCGCTGGATACGGTTCGTCGTGGGAGCGCATAATATCATGTTCTGATGAGTTACAGTCTACGAGGCACGTACCTGTATGCTGCGAGCCAGACGTAAAGGTGTCCACAGATCCACTAGGGGCTGGAGGGGCGACAGAGACGAAGGAGTGCTGATCTAATCGGCGTGCAGGAGCACCGTCGGCTTGTCTCATCGGAACCTAGCACCCCCCCATCGCGTAGCCTGTTGCCATCTGCGGAACTGCACGTGAGTACACGTTAGAAAACTTATTTATGTTTTACACTTACTTATACAGGGTCACCCATAACTTATGGGCCATAGAGCAACTGGAGATACTAAGCATCAAACTAGACCGATTAGGTCATAGAGTAGAGTGGGGCATAAATACGCACTAAATATTTATTGCGTAGTATTTCTGAAACAAATATAATTCTATTGGTGTAGTCCGGAATATCCAATAGATAAATGTATGGACTATCACAAAAAATGCAATAAAATATCAAGAAACGATTATAAACTGTTATTTGCAACCAAATTGGGTGAAAGCACGATCGATATGGGGTAAAAGATCGCATTTAAATAAAATGCAAAAAATAGAGAACCTATACATTTATCAAAGTAAAAATAAACAAGTACGAACAAGTCAATAGCAGGTTAGCAGTAATCGCACCTAAATGCTCCTTTTTATAATAATGAACATGACTCGTGTCACCATTCCTGACAGTAATTGCATTGGACCCATTCATCGTTGCGAGTTTCAGAGAAGGGCTCTTCGCAGCCAGGGCAAATTGAGACATCTTCGGAGGTTTATAATTTCTTTTTCGTTTCTAACTTTCGGTCAAATGACGTTGATTTAACTGTTGGAACATTTGCTTGGGAACCAAACACATTCTTCTTTCCTTTATTATTTTTTTCTTCTTTGGATTTCTTCGTCTTTTACAGGAGTGCTGGTTAACACGACGGATTTTTTGCCCTTCCTATTTCCTTGCCACAACACTTTATCTTTCTTCTTTGGAAGCGGCAGGATCTGCTGCACTGAAATAGGTGCCGAGCTATTCGTTAATGCAATGGGTGTGGTGTTGCTCGATTCAGGAACTCTTTCAAAACTACTTGTAGAAGGTTCAACTGGAAGTCTGCTAGTGGAAGCAGTAGATTCACTTTTAGAGGGTTCAGTGGAAAGTCTAGTGAAAGCAGTGGAAACACTTGTAGAGTGTTCAGCTGGACGTTTGCTAATGGACATTGCAGAGGCTGCTCCTATTTTAGCAGGAGGATTTTTAAATGGCTTGGTAAAAGTAACTTCTTCTGGCACACTGGCACAAGCTTCTTAGAAGGAATGGGAGCTATATCTTCCGGTTCCATTTCTTCTTGTATCTTCTCAACAAAAAGTTCATGCTGGTCTGTAGCTGATGAAGGTAAAAAGTCTTTTTCCTCATATGCCTGTGAATAGAAGTCTTTTAGAGGCTTAAAAAAACATCGATCCAGCGGTTGCGTCTTGTGACTACTATGCGGCGGCAATGACACCATTTGCGTATTGTGTTCTCGAGCAAACAAAACTGCCTTAAGAGTCGCATGAGAAGTATGATTGTCGAGGATCAACAACGCTGGATCATCTTCTGACGCTTTGACATGATTCTGAAAATGAACCAACCACTCAAGAAACAGGTCAGAGTTACTGTACCCAGAATCAGATGTTAGTAGTATAGACCCTGGAGGTGCGCCATCAATAAGCTCGTGTTTACGTCGTTTCCTTGGAAATATGATTGCCGGTGGAACGTAAAATCCTGCAGCAGACATGCAGCAGACAATAGAAATAGTTTGACCTCTTTCAACAGGCACTATCTTTCCAACGGTTTTTTGACCTCTGGGGGAAATAATTTTTGGGGTTTTATTGGGCACTGTTGATAGACCACTCTCGTCCATGTAATAAATACGCATGCTTGGAAATTTATATTTCTCAATAAGGTTGTTAAGATGAATATAAAAACGCTCGCACACGTCGATCGGTATTTCTAGTTGCGCATTTTACCAGTAAAAACTTTTCATACAGGGTGTGTCACGTAACAGCGGCCAATACCAGCGTTCTTATTTTAAATGCAGCACCCTATAGATTATTAAATTTTTGGATCCGTCAGAAAATTTTAGACATATTTAATGTACAATATCCTATACCTATCTTCAACTGTTTCGGAAATATTAAGTGTTTTCAGATTTATTGCATTTCAGCGTTACTTTTTACTGATATAAAAAAAAGGGTATAAATAGTTTTATTTACTTATGTTTAAAACGCGTAACCTTTTGTTGTTGTCTTTCTGCATGACAGTAGTTGTCATTGTTATAGTCGTTTGAATTTCGTTAACTGCATATCAGAAAAATGGTTATTTAACAGAAAAGCACAAAATAACAATTCTGCAGATGATTGGTTAGGGGAGATAAAACACGGACACAAAGGGAAGTTGCTCGCTTATCTCATGAAAAATTTCCAAATTTTCCGCCTATAATTCAAGGGACAATTAGTAATGCAGATAAAAAAATTAGCTGCCAATGCCATAAGTGATGATACAAAATTGGATATTATGCTTGAGTTTGAGGAAAATCCACATACTTCTAGTTGAGAAGCAGCCCCAATATTGGATGTTAGCCATTCATCGATTATTCGAATATTACAAGAAAATAAAATGTATCCCTCCTATACAATGATACCTATTCATGAGCTCATGGAAGACGACTTTGATAGGAGAATGTATTTTTGTGAACAAATGATGGCAATGTTAGATAACAATGTGATCCTATTAGAACATGTTTTGTTTTCTGATGAGTGCACCTTTACACTTCACGGTCATGCTAATCGTCAGAGTTGCCGCTATTGGTCTTGGGAAAATCCTCACTGGATTAGAGAAGAACATGCGCAATATTCTGAGAAGGTTAATGTTTGGTCAGGACTTGTTGGAGATCATTTCATAGGTCCCTTTTTCATTAATGGCAATTTAAATGGCGATAATTATTTAGTGCTGCTCCAAAATAATGTCTTGCCAACTTTAACAAACTTATTTCCTGATCCAGCAAACCCACAACTTCCAGCGAATATGATATGGTTTCAGCAAGATGGAGCACCGCCCCATTACCAAATCAATGTCTAGCACTACCTGAAGCGAATATTTCCAAATCGGTGGAAGGCGTGGATCGATGGAATGGCCAGCACGATCCCCTGATCTGACGCCATTAGACTTCTTCTTATGGGGTTATGTCAAAAATTTTGTATACAAAACTAAACCTCTGGATTTAGCTGACTTAAGAAGACGAATAACGCTTGCAATTAGATCGGTCACGCCTGAGATGTTCAGTAACGTTAGAAGAAATTTCTGTTTAAGATTAGGATGTTGCCAAGACGTTCGCTGCAAGCAGTTTCAACATCTCCTACATTAATGTTTATTTTTTACATTATCAAGAAATAAACAGTATTACTTATCAGTTTTTGAGTGGGTTGTTAATTTTTGCAATAAATCTGAAAACACTGAATGTTTCCGAAACCGTTGAAGATAGGTATAGGATATTGTGTACATTAAATATGTCTAACATTTTCTGAGGGATCCAAAAATTGAACAATATACAGGATATTGTATTTAAAATAAGAAAGTTGATATTCGCCACTGTTACATGACACACCCTGAGAAGGGTGAAATGTTTTTATTAAAAAATATGCGCAACTAGGAATACCAATCGACGTGTCCGAGCGTTTTTTCGCACACGCCCCCATTTATTTATTATAGAATTTATTCCATTTGACTGATACATGCTGTATCTAGAACGAGAAACATTTCGAAATAACTCATATGACTTAATTTAATTATGACTAGTTTGATGTTTGATATCTCCAGTTGCTATATGGCCCATAAGTTATGGGACACCCTGTATGTATGAATATTACTGAATAATTAATGTCATACTTATTTTGAACGTTCAGGTACATCCACATTACACCGCCGACCTGGTTGCTGCACATCGCCGAGGCCTATAATCGCTCCAGCATTATCGCTCCAGTCGATGTTAATCAGCGTCGGCGACGTAATCTAGACACACCTTTAGTGTGGCATCATATGTTTTTCAATCTAACATGATTATCGCGTAATTTTTATAGCAACGCCGAGTACGAAATCGAACGTAATATATTACAGAAGATTGCTAAAGCTACAAAGGAAGGAAATCCTATATTCCTACAGTTAGCGAATGATGGAAGTCATCTGTCTTGTCTGTTTGAAGTTCTACTACTTAGTATAACTTATTATGACACCACTGTGAATGTCATTAAAGAGGTGGAGCTCTAACTCTCATAAAGATAATACACACGAACCCGAATAATCGAAAACCAACTTTCCTAGAATTACCAAACATGTGTCCCTGCTAAAAACCCATTCCTATGGAATAGTACGACACAATGAAAAATCTTGTTTGATGGTTAGACGTTTATGAAGAACCAGTCAACAATTTTAAAAATATCTTCAGCCGTGCAGTGCTGCCGGTTCTACTAGAAAGCAACTTTGATAATTTTAATGGAATAACCTATGTATTATTTTTTTTAGAATTCCTATAATTTTCCTTAACATTTTCCTATATATACGTCTGTTATCGTTCTTAATATAATAATTAATTAAATTTTTTTTTTTTTTTGGAAAACATGTCTTTCAAGAATGGCTGATATCTTTGAACTCTAACAAACTAGCGCACTGAAATTTAGTTGAGGGTGGTAAGAGGGAATACCCAGTGACATTTCGCCCTGTTCTAAAATAGAGTACAGGGTGTTTCAAAATAGAAATATTGTTTTTGTTTCTAAAAATCATGAAAAGTAAAGTAAAAAGATTTTCTTAATGAAACACACTATATTTTATCTGTGGTCCTAAAAGCACTTGAAATTGTATATTTTCCTATGTAAATGTTGCTATACCTATATCGAGGAGGTTTTGACTTATGAGCATTTATTTAACAAAAGAAATAAATATTTTTTGCTTATTTTTTTACAAACTGTTAATAATTCTGCAAGTAAAGTAAAAAAAAAGATTTGTATACCGTAAACTTGAGCTTTTACGGATTGATTTGTGATTGTTATCTGTAATAATTAATTTTGCACAATAAGTCAAAATCTATTCGAGATAGGTATAGCAATATTGCACATTGAATATACAATTTCAAGAGCATTTAGGGCCATAGATAAAATACAGGATGTTTCATTTGACAAAACATACTATTTATGATTTTTCCAATTAAAATATTTGTATTTTGAAACACCCTGTACTATTATAACTAATATTTGAAAACAGAGTGAAAGTTCAAAAATATCACGCCTGTAGGACATGTTTTAAAAAAAAAGTTAAATTAATTCTTATCTCGAGAACGATAACAGATAGGTATAGAAAAATGTCAAGAAAATTATTAACAAAATAATGGGAATTCTAAAAAAATAATACACAGGGTGCATTTAAATTATAAAAGTTGATAATACTTCCTAGTAGCAGCGGCGACTGAAGAGAGAGCATGTCCAGCTACCGAATTTTCAATCGCCCTGTTCTTCTGTTTTCAATCACCCTGTATCTCATCGTTTCACGCTAATAGTAGAACATAACATTTTGGAAGATTTCTTTATGTATAATTTTAACTAACAGCATACTAAATATACCTATACTGTTCACAGCCATTTTACGCTGTGGGCTTCATTTATGCTTAGATATTGCCGATTTTCACCAGAACACGTCACCGACACTTAGAAATTCATTTGGCTAATATAATGTTTAATATCAGGGCCGTAGCTAGGTGGGGGCGAATCAGGGCACCGCCCTGACAGGCGAAAATTTTGCCCTGGTAGAGAACTGTGTCCTTACTATTCTGCAGTACCGATATGTGTATGTATTTTCTCTAATCTTATAATGCCCTGGTAGCAGAAACATTCTGGCTACGGCCCTGCACCATCTGCAGATCGCCACGTCTAGGGTCCTTAAACAACCTTAGACGGCACGTAACCATAGCCCATTTTTTGGCTTGGTGGTCATTCTAGGTTTACTTATTTCTATGCTAACAGTTAAAGCTTCCTTCCATAAGAAGAGCCATTAAACATTAAACTTTCATTTGTCACGTAGATACTATTTTGAATTTGATATTCAATATATCCGGGGATACAGAACTACCATCTATCTAAACATGTGCTCCATGGAGGCAGAAGAAAATGAATATAGCAGACCATATATTTATAAGCGATTTTTAATGGGCAACATCACGATGCGCATTGATTTGTAGTTCTCCTGAATGCATTTTGTTGTCAGTTTTTTGTTTGGTTAGGATCCCTCCAAATATTACGTTTTTTTTTTTCTCTATGAAATGGATAATTTTATTTTTAATGCGCCTCTTCACTAGCGGAGATGGTGTATAATATGTTTTTATAATTATAATTTACTTCTTCTTCGTCATTTTTATAAATTTTACTCCTCAACCTAACAAACAAAACCGACATAATCGCTATCAAATCACAAATCGGTTTTTAATATCGATGGGAAAAATGGCGTTCGATTTCCCATCGATTTGTGAAATCCATTTTTTTTAGTCCATTCGGCAAATCGATGGGTTCTGCTGAATAAGCCCAGTGATTACGAAAGTGTCACTTACAGAATAAGGTAAGGTACATACGCTGGCGGCGATAAGCGGCCAGTCATGTGAGGAGGCGCCAGCTTCGAGAAAGGTCCCGTTTCGCTAGTTATAGTTTAGCGGGGAGAAGCCCCGAGTCCTTATCGCCGCCGCTGGGCACATGATTTAAGTAACACAATGTAAAAAGAAAACGTTAACTGCTTAAACAGATTTTCGTTTCATGTAGCCATGTGTGCCAATCTATGTGCATGGTGGGGTAAAAAAGTTACCATATGATTCTGTTCTGAATAATGTCGTTATTTAATATTATTTTTAAACCAAATTTGCAGGAAAAGTATAAAAGTTCTCGTACAATTAATTTAAAAGTAATAAGATCGGATTAGAATATTATATATACAGGGCAGGTTAAAATAAGAAATTATTTTAAAGAAGTCGCAAAAATAAGTTCTTCCTTTTTAAAATGCTTTTTACTGACATGTTAAAGCCTCTTATATTCTCAACAACAACGTTTTTGAGATATTTTGATTTTTTATTCGAATCAGCATTTATGATTAATTTTCTGACCATGCAGTTAATAAGGGAATATAACTGAAATTGTACGTAGTTGGGAATATTATGACCAAAATACAATCAATGGTACAATTAAAGACGTTTACAGAAGTACATTCATGAACGAGCTGGAGGTCATATTGAACAATCTTTCACACAATTTCTTTTTGGTAGATTATTTTCACTAGTAAAGCTATTCGATCAAAACTTGACATATCTCTCATTCCTTTATTATTTATGAAATACTTATTAGGTAAGAGTTTTTATATTATTCATTTTATTTAATTATTCCTAACAATGACCGTTTGTGATAATAATTATGATATGTTGCCATAATATACAGGGTGTTCATTTGAAAACTTCCCACCACGGATTTATCGAAAACCACTGATTAAAAGAGAAAACGCCGAGACACGTCAAAAGATTTGCCAAAGGGGACAACTTTTTAACCAAAAACTACTTCACCCCCTTTTACCCTCTGGCCCCCGGGGTCATCCCCTTAAAAATTTTAAATGACAAGGGGTAGCAAGTAATAGCTTGTTTGAAAGGTCTTTCAAAGTGGTTTATTTTGACGTTTGATTTTTTTAAATCGGTCGATTCGTTTTCGAGACAATTAGAAAAATCTTTATTTATCTTAATTTGTTCAGATAGAAAAAAAGCACACGAAAATATCACTTTTTATTTCAATAAGTGTTCAAAATGTTGCCCGTTATTGGCCAAACAATGATATAGGCGATTTTCAAATTCCTGACGGACATTTTCAAAAACATGTTGTGGGAGATCATGGCAGCTTTCGGTGATGCGTTGACGAAGTTCATCCAAACTGTTAGGTTGGGGAGTGAACACAATAGTTTTCAAATGGCCCCATAGAAAAAAGTCTGATGGCGTCAAGTCAGGAGATCTAGAAGGCCATTCTATAGGCCCTCTTCGCCCTATCCATTTATCTGGAAACTCGTCGTCTAGCCATTGCCGAACCGGAAAAACATAGTGAGGAGGAGCACCGTCTTGCTGGAAATATATTTCAGCCTCATCAAGTATAGGATTTCCATCGTCTTCGATTTAGTTTTCAATGGTTTCAGTGATAAGCGGATTGATGATATTTTCCAACATATCTAAATAAATGCCTCCATTTAAATTCCCATTAATAAACAATGGCCCAATCACTTTATTTCCTAAAATGCCTGCCCATACATTAATTTTTTGGGGGTACTGAGTATGCCCTTCTACAAAACATGAGGATTTTCATGTCCAATACCTGCAGTTATGCTTATTAACAAATCCATTTAGATAAAATGTGCATTCATCACTGAAGCAGATATTCTTTACATGAATGGTATTATCATTAATCGCTGCAGTCATTTGTTCACAAAACTCAACTCGCCTATCGAAATCATCTTCGGTTAACTCTTGCAATATTTTCATTTTGAATGGATGAAATTTAAGTAATTAAGTAACTGTGTGTACAGAGCCTAATGAAATACTAGTCGCATCGACAATTTTGCGTAATGAAATATTAGGATTTATAGCAAAATGACCCAAAACTTCAATTTGAGCGGCTTCATCCAAAACTCTACGATGATTACGTTTTTTATTTGCAACAGATCCAGTTTGAGTAAATTTAGTAACAAGGTCCAAAACATACCTATGCGAAGTTATCTTTTCCGGATGTCTGGCGTTAAATGTAACGGCAGTTTGCCGAGCACATTGATTTTGGGCACCATAAATTAAAATCATTTAAACTCTTTCCGCTAGTGTGTAAACCATTTTGGAAGTAAGATCTGAATCAATAAATTAATTTTCACTATCCCAAGATTGTCACAAAGGTAACTGACAGCAAATTAAATTGCTTCTTTCCATTAGCAACTATAAAAAATTAAACAGGCATAAAAAAACTAAACAGGTATAAGAATAAAAACAATTCGCCCATGTTATCTGTGTTGATAAAAAGAAGGCGGTAAAAATTTTTCTAATTTTCTCGTAAACGAATGGACCGATTTTAAAAAATAAAGCACTTTGAAAGACCTTTCAAACAAGCTATTACTTGCTACCCCTTGTAATTTAAAATTTTTAAGGGGATGACCCCGGGGCCAGAGGGTAAAAGGGGGTGAAGTAGTTTTTGGTTAAAAAGTTGTCCCCTTTGGCAAATCTTTTGACGTGTCTTTGACGTTTTTTCTTTTAATCAGTGGTTTTCGATAAATCCGTGGTGGGAAGTTTTCAAATGAACACCCTGTATAGTCTGTCACATACAAAAAATTTTACTTTACTTTACGTATATTCGAGCAGTTTTTCGCTCGATAGGAAATACTGCTCGAGTTATAAATGCAAGCGAAATATCGAAAATCATCGCCTTTCACTTGATACCGGACCTTCGCGCGACGCCGAGTTTGACGCTCAGAAGGCTGACACGACATACGTCCTTGTTAAAGGCACATAAACGAGAAGGTGCATATAAAAAAGTATGCCAAATCCCATAGTGCAGGGATCGGCAACCTACGGCTCGTGAGCCGCATGCGGCTCTTTCGATGTCAAGTTGTGTCTCTTTCGATATCAAATTGCGGCCGTTAGTGGCTCTTTAAAAACTGAGAAATTGTGTAAATTATAACTTTTGGCTCTTCCGTCTCAAAAGGTTACCAACCCCTGCCATAATGGATTCATCGCTATATGGTTTTTTTTGACTGGCTTGCCAGCGGCGATTGTAAATTTTTAAAAAATTAAAGGATATAATTTTTTTTTAATCAGAATCAACTGTTCTTCCTTAATAAAAGCTCTAGACTAAACTTCTAAAACTTACAAAAACAACCCCTGGTGTTTTATTAACATATTCTTCTTAGTCATAAAAATGATTAACCAATGGTGAATCGGAGTTTCAAGTGATTAATCGCTCGAGCGATTCACGCGATTATTAATGTCGCTCGAGTATCAAGTACTCGATTATTAAAATCATCGATTTTTTGCAACACTAATTCGGCCACTATTTGCAATCGAAGATGCCGGATTAGCGAGATTCTACAATCTACACTGACAAAAATGCATTTACCCATGTCGTGGGTTACAAAATTGGAACTACTTCAACGCACTTCTCTATGTTGCTCTAACTGAGCCTACGAATTATCACAAATTATTTAAAAATGCTATAGTAATTCAGGTTCTTTTGGTTCCCCTCAACCCAGAAAGAGATTTTTTATCAACATTTTAAACATATTTGGGATCACCACAATTCCTCATCTTGTAACTATTTTATCAGTCACCTGAACTCAGTTTCTGGGTTGGGAAAACTTACTAATTAATTATAAAGTGTCGTTTTAACCCGGACGTGCATTATTTTAACTCATTACCATGTGTAAATTATTTTGAGTTGGAATAATTCAGGAAACGTGCTCCAAAACCCCATATCGAGGGTAAATCGCAAGATCGTAAGGTCACGGAAAGTTCCGAATTCGTGCTCGTGCAGGTTTGGCGCAGTTCATTCCTTTGTTATTCGTCAATTCTCCTTCGATCGCGTGTATAGACACCTGTTGGCCATTGCGCCGTTTGCAGGATTTTTTATCTTTGTTCTCTGTGCGTGAAAATTTGTGTTTTGCATAATTTTGGCCAGATGGCGTAAAATGGAGGGACAGGAGGGAGATGCATACAAATTGTTATTATTGGAATGGAGCCTTATTATTTATAAGCAATCGTCATCACTTCGTCCGCATGGTTTCTTAGCCGTAGTATGCTTCCTGTCTATAATTCATTTGGTTATTTTTTTTTTTAATATACAACAAGAATGTCATATCTTGAAAAAACAAAAGGCAATTAAAGTCCACAATATGCAGGCGTTAAATCAAATAAATATTTTGAGTTCCGATAGTCCACAATTTAGGTACTGGTAGTCCAAAGAGTGAGTTATTCCAGCCACCATCGTAAGCTAGAACAACTTAAATGTCAAGTTTTGATAGCTCGAATCATGAATTAATCTAGCCCGACTAGTAACGCATCACAATTCACATACTGGTAGCAACGGTAGCCTATCAATAATTTAAGACGGTGCGGCGTGAGCTATTCTAACGCATAAAATAACCCAACTCCTGTGCTATCATAGCTTATAAATAGCGAGTTGATGCAATTTCTTCGATTTGGTTGCCGTAATTCAGAGGTCTGGGCTGTCCCCTATTAGCAACACGCTTCGGTCTAGGACAACTCATATTTGAGTTACATCAACTCGAAATTTCACTCAGTATACTGTATTCAGCTGTTGACTACTTAGAAACATTTGGTCAAAAATTTAGTCATAAATGCTGAGGCGGACGAAATATCAAAAAAACTCAAAAAATGTTTTTGTTGAGAATATAAGAGGCTTTAACATGTAGAGAACTTATTATTGGTGCTAATACTATTTTACAAAAAACAATAAATGAGTATTTTACCTTTAATTTTTTTGTGTCCATATTTGCGGCTTAGACCTGAAACAAAAATTACTCAATTAAGTAAAACTGTAGCAAGTGTACAAATTAGAGAAAAGCATAACGCATTGTTGCGGGGGCAACGAAAACTCAAAAATAAACACCGATTATTAATAAAAAGACCAAAAAATAAAAATCTACTCTATTAATTACGGCCTGGTAAATCTTTATGGTTGACCGATTGCTAGAAAAGGCCAGACGGAAAGAAATAGCCCGACGGAGTTTGCAAATTTCTAATAAAGCAGGACATGTCCGGCTAAACCCGGACGTCTGGCAACCCGTCCAGGGACATGGGACACTCTATATATCAGAAGCGCATTAGAGGGCTCCTTTTCTTCCGATCTCAAAATATAACACACATATGCATTCTTTTCTTCAAGTGAGTAGTAGAAAAACAATTTTATTAATATTGCCATAACTAGAAAATAACAAAAGTTTATAACATTAATTTAATAACTAGAATTATATAATAATTATTTCATAATCTACATTGTTCTACATGGCCACCTCCATTTTCGATACATTTACGAAACACTTTTACAATGCGAGTATTAATTTTTTAATAAAACTTCTCTATTAGTTCCAATCTGAATGATGGCGTTTTTAATTCTAATATATAGTTCATTCAACGAATAACACGGGGTATTTTTTAATATAACCCCAAAAGAAAAAATTACAGGGTGTTAGGTCTGGGCTGTTCGGCGGTCATTTTATAGTACCCGATTTTAAAATCCTTTGGACTAATTTTGCGTTTAAATATGCAGTTACTGGATCTACACTGTGTGGCGGCGCTCCATCTTGAATTTCTTATGGTTAGAATGGGTAAATTATCTAAGCGATCTTCAATTTCCTCCTGTAGCATATTCAAATACCGTGGGCCAGTTAAGGAACCTTCGAAAATTATTATAATTGGGAAACTGAAGCTTATACCTCATAAGTGCTAAGGTTGCACTGCCCGTTTGACGAAAAATATCAAACATAAAACACTTTTCCCCCACTGAATAATAATATCTCATATTTCTTGGTTTTTACATGCAAAATAACTTTTCTACAAAATTCGAAACCACTAATAATGCTGAGAATGACAGACTGAAATATAAATAAAGATTAAATCCATAGCAACCAAAACAGTTGCATAGCTATTTTGATGCTTTTTAACAATAATATATTTTTACATATTTTTATCAATGTTTGATGGAATGAAGAAAAAATGCATATTATGTGTTTCATGTTTTTGAGATCGGAAGAAAATGCGTAATCTAATGCGCTTCTGATATATAGAGCGTCCCATTTAAAAAAAAATAATAATTGCTTTTCGGTGTGACGTATGACACCTACTGTCATTTTTGACAACACTTCTAAAAACTTGGCCAAAAATGCTACATCTTGTTTTTTGAATGAACGCGCTAACTCAGAATACAAACAAGTTACAGGCTCTTGAAAGTGTGACAAACTAAATTGATAACCCTGTACCTATGCAATACTCTAATCTTCCTACTATCTACCACCAATATGAATAAAATGCTAATAATAAGGCAATAGGCAATAGGCAATAGGCAATAGGCAATAGACAATAGGCAGTTGACAGTTGGCAGTAGGCCAGTAGGCAGTAGGCAAATAGACAATAGGCAATAGAGGTGAGATGGTATTAGCATACCGCTATATTGTCGCGGTATTTTTCCATATCATCTCGTCGTGGTTCCAAGTCGTTGGTATTTTCTAAGGGTATTTTCTTTGACGATATACACAATCGATTACCCGCAGAGATGCCGGGGCAAATCGTATCTTGGATCAAGAAGACACACTGGTATGTGTGCTCTGCACCGTGCTAATGGCGTAGCGAGGTTTGCCGCGATATTAAAATTATTTGTTATTTATTACTGACTATACAGGTAAGTAAAAAAATAATATTACTTTTCTTTCTTATCATAGTTAATGATTTCATTTTAAAATTTTCATGAACAAATTATATCAAAAACACATTTTCGTATCGCAACGGTAAAAATTGCATAGTTTAATCTCCATTTTTTAAAATTTTGATTGATCACGATAAATTCGATGATTATTTCCATCACCTCTCACACGTAATTATTTTGATAAATTTTTCATCTTCCTAACAAGTGGTAAAACTGTGTCATTGGTCCATTTAAAACGCGTTTCTAAGTAGGCCAGGTACTAGAAAATGACTTTTAATAAATGTCAAGTTTAAATGACTTTTTCTTTAAGTATATGCCTTTTTTTAGATTTTCATTATTATTTAACCGTGATAAACGAAAAACTACTTTAAAGGTAGGATTTAAGTGAAAATATATGCGCTTACTGTTTATTTGTAATGTAATTTCCTATTTACCGACATTGTGGATTTGTTTTCTTTTGAAATTTTTGTCACATAACCATAAACTTACGAAACGTCAAAGGGTTTGAAGTCTAGAGTAGAGAGCAAGATATTTCTTGAGCAATTAAAGTATGTTTTGGAAAAAGGAATGTATTGAACGGAGGAGGATTTTGGGAAAAGCTAATTAAATTTTGTAAAAAGGAAGCCTCTGCTGTGTATGCCACACTAGAAGTAACCAGTAAAATTTAAATGGTACATGTCAAAATGACAGTGTCGATGAGTTATCTGGCACTGCCGACACTGGCTTTTTGTGTGTGATTTATTATTTAAAATTTACTGATGATTTCTTGTAACGGTCTCCACAGGTAGATATAGCTGGTTCAAAAAATTTTTACAGGCAACTTTGAGTAAATCGGAATTTAAAAATAAATAACCTCAAAAACACCTGTTAATTTTCCTTATAGTATCTAATTAGAGGAATTACATATATGTATATGTCCGCGCAAAAGATCATCGTCACAAAGATATTGGTCTATAGCATCGACTTTTTAAACCCGTCACATGGAAGTGAGTTATTTTAATCAGTCACTATAACCATTTTCCTATTATTTATAACAGCCCTGTCTTATATTGGCTTAAAGTTTTGGAATGTTCCTTATAGAATGTTAAAATACTAAGAAAATCAGTCATATTTTTAATCTACCTAAGGTGTAAACAAAGCTTGCACATCAAAATATATTTTTCCTTAATGGTTTATAAATGGTTAATAAAAAAATATTGTATATAGGTTCGGATAACAAACCGTCACATCAATGTATCTCCGGTAACATTTTCATGCGTGATCGGTGTTAATGTGACCGGCGATACAAAAATGCACAAATTCGTGGATAATAACAGCTAATACAAGCTATTTCTTAAACTTTGTAAGACTGAAATGAGTATCTGTACTCAAAAGAATGACTTCGTGTAGTATTTTCCCTTAATTAAGACTACTAGGTCTGAGTTAACCCTGTGACCGGCGATACAACATAAAAACATACGCCTGGTAAAAAGTAGGCAATGTTCTAGTTTATACCTAAATAAACATAATAAGGAACTTACCTAAACAGGAGCACGCTTAACACAAATTCAAACACATACCGTCATATTTGTAAAACTATTAGGCCGACCTCTAGTGGCGTTATTTATAAGCAATTTCTGCCGTGACCGGCGATACGTGCAGCTGCGGGGACGGAACTTCTGGTTAATAATTGCGTTAGATAAACTAAACTGTTTATCTTTGCACATTATTTTTCAATACAAATTGTAGTAGAAGTGTAAATTATTTATACAGGGTGTTATGGAAATAACGTATTATATTTAAATGGGTGACTCCTGGGGTGTCCTAGAGAAGTGCAACATTTTTTTTAAATCGAACGTTTAAAAAGTGGGGTAATTCACCCCTAAACCCACCGGTCACTCCTCGGCACATTCATATATGATCAGATTACATTGCGAAGCTGTGTGCCAAACTGTTTAAAAGTGTAAATCTTTAGTTTCTTATAAAAATAAATATTTAGCTTACTTAGAAAGTAAATCCAGAACGCGATTAAGGAATCCAGGGCACAGACACCTTCAGTTCTTTTTTCTATGGGAAAAACTTTATGCTCATCACGTGTCCTGATGATAGTGTGGGAGTACATAATAAGCTTATCACTAAACCTCATTCGGTCTCTTATTTCCAATCTCGGAATATAACCGAAAGAAAAGAAACACAATGAAACAGAACAAATTGCACTAAATCACTTAAAGAAACACACAGATACCCACGAGTTTCAAATTAGTTTTTTTGAAGATATGCACCTATTATTACTAAACACTAACGCATAATTACACTTTAAAATAACACTACCGCACACATAGAACAAGAGCACTTAATCATTTCGCAATAGAAATAATAAAAACGCTAATTTCTATGGGCCATCAACCCTTTACTAAAGATAAAATGAAACAATTATGTTAAGAATTGACAGGAACTACCCTTTGAAATTAATGGTCTAGTCCACCTTGGACTTTCTTTCCGAGAACTCTCAGCTACTAGAGCCAGCGCGGTTGCCATTTCCGATACTATAACAGGAAAGTAATATTATAGAAGGAAATTAGGCAGTTTATGAATATAATCTTATAAACCATCGAAAGTGGCAACGCTGTATTTTTAGATAGACAACAGACACGTGAAGACAGGAACAGGTTCAAAGGTTAGTTTCAACATTTTTAGATTTCGAATACCAATGTATGAAAGAATTATATTATTTCCCAGACTACCAGCTGATAAAATCTTATACAATAAGGGCGTATTTTTGTCTACACGGTAGCACTTTAAAATACTAATTCAGATTGAATGGTACTTAGATGTGTTCATGAGATGCGCGATGTGAATTTATGTGACGTGTGTTTTGGTGTTTTGTGACGATTTTTGTTCGATTACCTGGTGTTTTTTTATAAATTAAGTTGGTTTTAAATAAGGCCGAAAAGGAAAATAAAATTGAATTTTTTTCTTCTAAAGGGTAAAATGACATTTTAGTTGTTCAGATCCGACGGGTGTGGTTCGGATTGAACAAGTGAGAACATACCTGACCATTATAAACTCCGCGGCGGTTTGTTCGAGTCAGTTCAAGTTTATAAATCAGAGATTGTTTCCCAGTGAACTGAACTGAACGTAAAAGTAATAATGTACCCTGAAAAATAAACAACTTGAAATCTGTCAAGCGGTTGTTGATTTTCTGAAGAGTTTACCCTGATGATATGACAACACTGTTCAAGATTCACTCACGTTTTTCGCCATATGTTCTTTTGTTTACCTTCCTGGCAGGGGCACCACGTGGTAATTTCTGGTTTAACATAAGGTCATGTACAGGGCATATTAAATTAAAGCGCCATTTTTGGATATTTTTCTTCAATTTGCTTTCATCTCAGGAATTGCCGGTTTAAATATAATACGTCATTTCCATAACACCCTGTATATAAAAGGATAAAGTAAGAAATTATTGACTGGGGACACGTGACCGGCGATACTTTTTTAAATTCAAATTTGAATACTGCAGCTATAATCTAAAAAAAACTTTTAAAATTGCTTTCTAATGCTAACATATATTTCGAAAATTATAATCGTTTCTACAGGCAAATAGCTTATTTTGGTAAGTTATATGCTAAGGACTGAAAGTTGCGTGTGAAAAAATTTTGAACTAGCTTCGTTTGTTCCTTTACAAAATTTAATTAGCTTTCCTCGGACCCTGCTACGTTCAAAACATTATCAAAATATACTTTTAAATGCCCAAGAAATTCGAAAAAGAGATATGGTGTTTCATTAGAAACTCAAAACAGTGTGTCAATATCTGACAAGCGGTAGGTCTGACAACGTCGCACATATCACCAACGAATGCAAAACCATTTTTTATCCCTACATCTAAAATTTGAAGCACTTTGATACAGGGTCTTACAAGAGAAATGGCCGCAGTGGCGTAGCGCTACTACCGCGAACCCCCGCAGTCGCGGGGGGGCCCACAAGCTTGGGGGGCCCGAAAGCTTCGAGTGCCGATAGAGCCTATTGCTAATTAGCAAATCTTTCAAATAAATACCAATATTACCAATGTCCACCTGATCTAGATTTTGTCACACTGTGCCAGTAATTATATAAATTTGAAGAATGAAGCAATTGGTATATCAAGATCATGGAATATAAACCGGGAATTTGATGATAAAAGACAATTAAAACCAAAAAAACACTTTGATGAAGCCAATACAAATTATCTATTTTCTATTTGAGAAAACTATTTTAGGATAAATATATATTACAAAGTATTTGATATTGTAATTAACCAAATAGGTAATCGTTTTGAGGGAATGAAGTTATTTGTTAATAAATTTAGATTTCTATGTCCCCAAGTTCTAGTAACTTTGCCAGAAGAAGAATTATTTATGTCTGCAGAAACACTACAGCAAACATATTCCAGCGATCTGTCTGCGACTTTTCCTTTAGAGATAGTCGCGTTGTGTATGCCGTTAAAGGAAAAAATAGCTTCTCTTCAAAGTATTAAAGACTTTGCTGTATTTTTAATTGTGGAAAATAACACTTTATCATCAAATTTTCCAGTGGTAACAACAGCCTTATTATTATTTTTAACTCTTCCAGAAAGTGTTGCTACAGCCGAGAGATCCCTTTCCAAATTAAAAATCATTAAAAATTATTTACGAAATAGTTCCTCTCAGACAAGGTTAACCAACTTGGCTATCCTGTCTATAGAGGCACAAGAGGCGGCCAAAATGGATAATAACCATTTAATAAAAAATTTTGCGGAGTCAAAAGCTAGAAAAAAACAATTTATCTCCTGAAAGCAACAATATAAGAATAAGTTTACAATATAATAATTAAAATAGGCAATTGGCCAATTGCCTCGCAATAACTATTGAGATACCTATAATATTATATTCAAGATTTTGTTGCTTAATTTTAAATACTTTTGGTTTTATCTCAATGTAACTTTCAAGTATCGCTACCTTAGCTCGGTACCTAAAGAATTTTTTCGTGTTTGTTCCTTTTAGTTTTAAAGAATGTTTTTTGTTTTCTTCTTGTTGTTCAATAATTTTATTTTTTGTAACGTTCTCTACATATAGGTTTGTAGTTTATATAATAAACAGTATTATCTAATTTTGTTTGTTTATATGTTTATATATGTTATATATGTTTAATGTAGGGTAGGGGGCCCTAACTCAATTTTCGCGGGGGGGCCTATAATTTGTCGCTACGCCACTGAATGCCCGTTGGTGAACTTTTGTCCCACACTGTATTAACTTTTCTTCATAAAATGACCTAATTAATAATAATCTGAATATTAGCACGTCCCTGATGATACCCGATTCATATCTTACCTGTTGATTGGTACTGCAAGTTCAATAAAGGTTATCCAATAAATTTACGGCACATAACAAATCACAAAATGTCTAAATAAAAACGCATTAACTTATTGCTTCCGCACAGAATATAATGTAGGTCATTGAGGTAGATACCATACTAAATAATATCTTTCAGGTTATAATTTCTCTCGTTACAGTCAAATTATTTGGTCAATTTCGTACCTGCACGACAGGAAACGTAAACAAGTATTTACTGCAAATACCGCTAAAGTCCGTTTTGTTGCAGTTGATAGCTCATATCGAGGGTTGAAGCCATAAAACAACCGTAAACCATAGGCGTTGCCAATAGTAATTACCTTATTTAATAAGAAAATTGGCCTCTGTCCATTGTTAAGTAGGATTAGGGTTAAAGTAGGTACAACAGGGGTAATTAATTTACCTATTTTTGCCTGCTTTAGGATGTTATTACGCCATTTGATGTGCGTTTGTCAAACTATGTATTTAGTTGTATTTAGATACTGCATTATCTCAAAGTTGAATTATTTCCTATACTTGTAACAATGGCTTCAAGTTTTTCGCCAACGTGTCTTCGTCAAATTAGCAAGAGTGCATATTCTCTCCGAGAAAAGACATTAATATTAAACGTGCATGATGCTCTAGTGTACCAGAAACCTGCAAGTGATGTTCGTAGCATCATTGCAGAGTGTGCCAATATGGTAGGAGTTGGAGAGGCTACTATATATAGGTTCTTGCGTGAAAGAAAATCTAAGAACCTCAGTGAGCCAAAACCACTCCCAGGAAAGAAACCGTTAGAAATTGACAATTTCATTAAAAATGGTATTAGAAGAAAAGTACATAGTTTTTATTTTGCCAAGGAAATACCAACTATAGACAAAATTTTACAAGCCATTAACTACGACGAGGACTTACCACAGCTATCACGAACGAAACTATGGAAAATACTTCATGATATGAAGGATTATTACAATTCCAGTCGAATTCTACTAAAGACTATCATGAAGAAATGACTGCTGATGTTTTCGAGGAATATTTTAAGCAAATGATAGAATACATTCCCGCTAATTCTGTAATAGTGATGGATAATGCCAGCTATCACTCTAGGCTAAAAGAGAATCTTCCCACAACTTCATGGAAAAAGGCGGAAATCGTAAACTGGTTACAACGAAAGGAATTGAGTTACGATAATACCATGGTAAAAAAAGAACTTTTGGATATTGTTAGGCTACATAAATCACAGTATAAAAAGTATGTTATTGACGAGATGGCAAGAGATCGAGGTATTATAGTGCTCCGTTTACCACCTTACCATTGTGAGCTAAATCCTATCGAATTAATATGGGCTCAAGTAAAAGGATATGTTGCTAGAAATAACAAAACTTTTAAAATGCAAGAAGTGCGACACCTCTTGCTTCATTCTTTAGCAAATGTGTCATCAGAAAATTGGCAAAACGCCATAAAACATGCTATAGTAGAGGAACAAAAAATGTGGGAACTTGACAACGTAATTGACACAACTATGGAAATTGAGCCTTTAGTAATAAGCGTAGGACATGATGACTCTTCAGATTCTTCTGAGGACCATTTTATCGAGTTATAATTATTATTGAAATTGTCAATATTTTTTGATCTGTAAATAAATTAGTTTTCTTGTAAATAAATTCATAAAATCATAAAATCTATTACATTTAAATAAAATAATAAGCGGTTACATTAAAAACCCAACTCTCCGACCATGATGGGCCGTTTTAATCATTATCCTTTCATTTCATTTTATGGCTCTATTGTTACTTTATCTGTTACCCGGTGGAATAGGTCAAAATTTCTTCATCTTTATGCTAGATGTACGTAAAAAGACCATTTTATAGGTAAAATATTTTAGGCCACCGGGCCCTTGTTTTGAATCTTTAATGAGGGTATCGAGCTATCAACGGCAACGAAACAGACTTTACAACAAACTAAGTCTATCGACCGCTGCAGACAAATACAAGAATTTCTCTTATCATTTTTTTGTTTATTACTATAATCCTATCCTTTAAAATAATTACCACCAATTAATTGTTCAGATAAACTTAATCAAGGTAATGTAAAATATTTAAAATACCATTTTTGTGTCAGATTAATCGCATAAAATAGTAAATTATAAGCAAATAACGATGCTCAAGGTACTCAAGGTTAGCCATATTGTTATAATACCTGCACAAAACAGAATTAACTATAATTTGAACCCCCTCTCTTAACTAAAGCAAGCCATACACGTAAAATCAGAATCAGTGTTTCTATGCGATGTGGTCAGAAGCCCAGAAGAGATCGAAACCAAATATCGCTTCTGAGAAATTTGAATTTAAAAGTCTTTTGTGAATATAAACTTTCAGATTGAACAGTTATCTATATTAAATTCTGTAAAATTGTATGTCATTTTGAGACTAAATAATAAATATACGTGTCCAAGATAAGGATGGCCAGTACAGGGATCTTCGAAACCGTAAGAGATACGAAGTCGGTTAAACGCATTTACCTGCCTAATAATATCCGGAAAAAACGAAATTCTGAAAAATCGTTTTATTGTTTTCCTGGGGTTTTTTGAAATCGAATTCTAAAGTAAATCGCACTTTTACATTGCAACTTTTTCCGCTTTATCTAACAGTTGTAATCCGACGAGTCGTCTTCGAAGAACCATTATCAACTTTCTTTTTTAAATACGGTCCTGTTTTTCTGATATTGGAATTTGAGAGCTTTTTCTTCCGAATGTAACGATGTATGACACATTATGGTTTAATGACGTTTCGAGGGTTTTCTGAACAACATCAGGAAATTTTGGGATACGGTCCTGCATTTCTCCTAATTTTATAAATAATATCTCATAAGTAAGCTCTAAATTTTTACTTATGTTGGATTAGTTCAATAAATAACAAATAATTTAATAATAAACCACAAATAAGAGAACAAAATACAGAAACATTATTTCAAACTTCTGTTGATTCGGGATTTAAAAGAAAAATAGGCGTTTGAAACAAAAAAATTAAGATGGTGACGCGTGATTTGTTTCACTTGACATTCCCATTGTGATCGTTTGAAAGCGTTTTAAGAGGTTTTCTATTTTTCAGAAAAATGGAACATAATTTTACAAATACTGAAAAGTTTGATATTCTATCGCATGTTTTATTTTATCTCAAAAAAACTGTTATGTGGCAGTTAGAAGATGTTATTTGTGCTTAGAGAATAACGGAAATCATTTTGAACACCTGATTATGTAGTTCCTTACTTTTTTCGTTGTTCGTTTTATTACTGTTTTGGTATGATTTTTGTTCACTTATTTGTGTTTTATTCTTAAATTATTGTTATTTATTGAACTAGTCCAACATAAGTAAAAATTTAGAGCTTACTTATGAGATATTATATATAAAATTAGGAGAAATACAGGACCGTATCCCAAAACTTCCTGATGTTGTTCAAAAAACCCTCGAAACGTCATTAAACCATAATGTGTCATGCATCGTTGCATTCGGGAGAAAAAAGGCTCTCAAATTCCAATATCAGAAAAACAGGACCGTACTTTAAAAAAAAGTTGATAATGACCCTTCGAAGGCGACTCGTCGGATTACAAAACAATTAACGCTCTTAGATACAGCGGAAAAGGTGGCAATGTAAAGGTGCAATTTACATTAGAATTCGATCTCAAAAAAACCCAGGAAAACAATGAAACGATTTTTCAGAATTTCGGTTGTTCCGGATATCTCCGGAACTACTCAGAATTTTAAAACTTTCTAAACACGTAAATTCGCAACTTTACCTCCATTTAACCGACTTCGTATCTTTTACGGTTTCCGAGATCCAGGTACTGGCCCTCCTTATCTTGGACACGTTGGACACTTAAACCGGGGAAAAAATTAACGTGCCTCACCTGTAGTATGATTTAAATCGAGATTATGTAGATAAAAAAATACCAACAATGTTTACCTGTATACTGTCAATCTTAGACAATTAGAATGTAGTCGAATATAAATGCTCAACATTTAATTAGTAAAAAATCCCACAAAGAAATGACGCAATCCCGGTACATTTCAAAGTATGTCAGTGGCAGTTCGTCCATATATTAATTCATTTTTATTTAATATTATTTAGCGTATAAAGTCCGATTCTTCCTAATATTTTATCGTACCGTCAAACCAAACTTATACGTAGTAGCTTTCCCATGGCGTGATACGGGCGACGGTCGTTAGATGGATGACGAAGAATGGTCGCATATGCGCTCATGTAGACGAGACGTAATGCAGTTTCCCTTTACTATCAGGCGGCAGGGGATAGCCGGAATATCGTGATTTTGAACGGAAAAGTCGCACACTTTTGGAGTGCGTCTTTGCCCGTTGCGCGTGTACATATGCAGTAATTCGATGTGCGTTTCCGCATCCAAGTATTTGCAACGCTACGACACCGCGAGACAACATTAAACAATGCACACGGAAGAATACCAGCGTTTGCCGCATGACGAAGCTGCGCATCGTAACTTGTTATGGACCGCTAATGTGAATTTGTTCATTTAGAACAATAGAATATTTATCTGGCGACAATTTATAGCGTCGCGACGGCGAGCTTAGTGCAGCGCAAGTGAGAATCCACCTTTATTGTTGATACGATTTACGATACATGTATCGCACTTATCGCACCATGTATCAGAGTATATGCTATCCTTTAAAAGTGTTTTTAAGTTTCTATATTATAAATAAACAAGTCGTGTGTGCCATAAAAAGCAAAAATAAGACTGCGCGCATCGACAGCGCCGCCCGGCCGAAATTGCATTTCGATTGCAGATTCTCACTTGACTGCGAAGTATCGCCACGAAATTGTGAAACGTACTATCAGTACCGGTAACCGGGTTTGGTGAACTCAGAGTACCTAACCGAACACGATGCTGGGTCTTAATTTATGTGTTTTTTTGCGATATTCACCAAGTGGCGACTCGTATACCGATTAGTATACCGGGTCCTGCATTAGTGCGTCGGGTATCCATAGCGTCCTTATTTACAACAGTAGAAAAAAAAGTTTAATACAAAAGTTGTAGGATGTGGGTTGATGCATATTTTAAAAATATTTGTAAATATACAGGGTGATCCAAAAAGTGTGACGTCATAAAATATACAGGGTGTCCCATAACTAATGGTACACAGGAAAACTGCAGATTCCTTGGGTAAAAATACTGCGATTTGGCCATACTTAGTTTAGTTCAATAGCTGGTAATAACCGAGATACAGGGTGTCCAAGTAAAAATTTAATTTTCAATTTTCCTAAATAACTTATTTCTGAATCAATATTTTTGCACAAAATTTTGTGACTGGGGTTTTTTTGAGGAAAGGAATTTGAATTTGTTAATAATTTTGATGTAGATTGTAGGGGGCGCTCTCTGCGGTACTCTGGATACATAAAAAGAAGTGTAACTTTCTTAGGCCTTAGTATAATTATATTTTTATTATAAATATCAGTTTTTCCGTCATTTTTAAGTAATAAAGGTATACTTTGTAAACGTCGCTCCGACTAACCGTTTTCGATATATTTTCAATTACAATTTCTAATGCGCCCGTTTAAATTTTGATTTGTAAATGTGAAATTTGTCACAGTAGGCTTTGGTAAAAACAAATACAATGAAAGCACTTGGAAACCTCATTTCTGTCAAAGTTTATTTTCATTTGTCAGCAGTGTGGGTGTTTGTTCGGGTTTGTTCGTAGGAGAAACAGGATCCTTGCGTCCAAAACGTAATAGTGGAGGATCCTGTTTCTCCCAGTCTGTCGTATAGGCTTCTAAAAATTTTAATCTGGCTACCTTCTATTTGGATACATTTCCAAATACCGCCGATGTGCCTCGGGTCTTTTAAAATTTTCTTGTGCGTATACACCTACCATGTCTCGTATTTCTCCGTTAGAAAACAGTTATGTCGCGGCATTTTTAGTTCAATTTTTGATAACAGTATCTTCAAAAACTCCTTAAAAACACCCACAATGCTGACAAATGAAAATAAACTTTGACAGAAATTAGGTTTCAAAGTGCTTCCATTGTATTTGTTTTTACCAACCTACTGTGACAAATTTCACATTTATAAATCAAAATTTAAACGGGCGCATTAGAAATTGTAATTGAAAATATCTCGAAAACGGTTAGTCGGAGCGACATTTACAAAGTATATCTTTATTGCTTAAAAATGACGGAAAAACTGATATTTTTAATAAAAATATAATTATACTAAGGCACAAAAAAGTTACATTTCTTTTTATGTATCTAGAGTACCGCAGAGAGCGCCCCCTATAATCTAGATCAAAATTATTTACAAATTCAAATTCCTTTCCTTAAAAAACCCTAGTCACAAAATTTTGTGCAAAAATATTGATTCAGAAATAAGTTATTTAGGAAAATTGAAAATTAAATTTTTACTTGGACACCCTGTATCTCGGTTATTACCAGCTATTGAACTAAACTAAGTATGGCCAAATCGCAGTATTTTTACCCAAGGAATCTGCAGTTTTCCTGTGTACCATTAGTTATGGGACACCCTGTATATATTTTTTTAAATGACACACCCTGTATTTTTTGACACATTCAGGTTCCTTTTGGTGTTCTCTCATATGTGCAAAAATATTTTTTTATTTGCTTCGATATTTTAGGAGCAATAAATAAAAAAAGATAAAAGGATCGTTTTGCACGCTTGGAAAAATTAGAATAAAAATCTTGTTAGAGCTGGTTTGTTCCATCTAAATTGTGAACAGTAATGCTAGAGGTCTAATAATACTCTGACAATAAACAGGTTTTTCTTATTATACAGGGTGTTCAAAACTTGGTTACAAAAATGGCAACTTTCAAATCAGTTTTTCTTAGTATTTTTAAATGGCACATCCTGTATTTTATTTCATTATTTAATGCAGAATTTAATTACAAGCATATTTTGTTATAACGAATGAAATAAAATTCTCAATGGTTTTAGAGATATATTTACCAAAAACCATAAATATCCTTTTATCTCATTTAGTTCTTTTCTGGCGTAGTTTTTTAAAAATAAAGTTTTCAAGGGAAGAGTTAATTGATATGGTATTTGTGTTGGGGAATTGTGACAAAAATTGTTTACTGGTCAGTAGAGTTTACGCGACTAAGTTTCCGGAAAGGCGTCATCCAGATCCCCTAAGCTTTACTAGATTGCTCGAGCGTTTTATCGAGACAGGGAGTGTGGACTATAAAAAGGAAGAAAGAACAAAACCGGCTACAAATGAGGAAAATCAACTAGCAGTTTTGTTAAGAGTTACTGAAAATCCAAACATAAGTCAGGTACGCGTGGGAGAAGCGGTTGAAATTAGTTCAGCGAAATTTAAAAATGCATCGTTATCATGCATATCATATTCAGCTACACCAGGCTATGAGTGAAAATGACTTTCAGTGCAGGGTACAATTTTGCGAGTGGGCTCGAACACGTCTTCAAGAAAATCCACGTTTCTTTATGTCGGTGTTATTTACTGATGAGGCGACATTTCACAACAACGGATGTGTAAACAAACACAATTTTCATTATTATGCCGCCGAAAATCCACGCATCTTTCGTGAAATGGACTACGAACATCGTTGGTCGATAAATGATTGGTGGTAATGTCATCGGTCCTCATTTTTTTGACGGTCACCTTAATGGTCAAATTTATCTTGAATTCTTGAGAAACGATTTACCTGTATTACTTGCTAATTTACCACCAAATATGCTGGCACAAATGTGGTTCCAACAAGATGGAGCTCCAGCCTATTATGCGCAACAGGTCAGAGCAGAGTTAGATAATCTGCCTCAGAAATATTGTTATGGAGACGCCCTGTATACAACTAATTAAATACTGTTCAAAATTATAAAATGTCGATGGTCTTGTGAAACTATTGTAAAAATTTCAGCTTTCTAGCTGTAACAGCTAAAAAGATACGATTTTCTTTTCAGGTCCCGATACGGCGTTAAAAAATCACAAAATTATTTATAATCCAAAAACTCTTAAAGATAGGTATATGATATTATAGAAAACTGTTCTAGATTTTTACCTAGATTCCAAAAAATATATAATATATAGGGTAATTCATTTAAAATTCCGAAGTTTCTACCACTTTCGGTATGATCCGGCAATACCGCACCATCGAAAATATTTTATAAACGTAGAAAACCATCTCTTATAGTCACAGCCAAATTTTCAAAATAAAATCTCATTTAGTTCTCGAGATACTTCTAATAGGTCACTTTACTTGGGGCACCCTGTATACAGGGTGTTATTGGGATTTCGGAAACGGTAAGAGATACGAACTCGATTAAATTGGTACAAAGTTGCGTAATTATGGGCCCAATAATATGACGCAAAAAAATTTAAAATAAATACAGAGGCTTTCAAAATATTTTGGAAAAATCTAAAATTTTGCCTTTCGGTTTTTATTTTTTCCTGACTTTGGTCGAAGAGACGCACAAAAATAAATTTCAGTTTCTCATTGCTACTTTTTATTCTCCACAAGATGGTATTATTAGATCTTTCATGCGACGTTTCGTCTTTTAGTTACTTACTTACAATAAATTTCAGTTTCTCATTGCTACTTTTTATTCTCCACAAGATGGTATTATTAGATCTTTCATGCGACGTTTCGTCTTTTAGTTACCATCATCATCAACCTATATTTTTTTTAAATACGGCCCTGGATCTTTTTGTTTAAATTATGAAGGAGGCCCGAAACTTACGTTCAGTCGAATACAACACTTACTGGTTTTCCGACGTTTTGTTCCTTACATTAACCATCTTCATTAAAATACCCCTAGTACGTTCCTGTAATTTACTTCTTTTTTTAATTCGGTATAATTCGAAAATATAAAACTCAATGCCTCTTTTAAAAGTATTAAGAATGTGCTGGCTTTAAGATTCAAATTTTATTTGTTGTAATAAAATTTATTACTTCTAGTCTTACGCTAAGGAGAAATTTGATCTATTAGTTTGAAATTAAAAAAACAGTAGTAGTACGTAATAACAATAACAATTAAAGACAGAAATAGCAATAATAATTTTAAAATCTTCAGTTCCATCACGTAGGTAGGTAATTTATAAAATAATATATTAGCAAAACGCCAACCCCGGTATACTTAATAAACAAACACAAACTTTCCTCCCCCTCATTACACACCACTATAGAGACACATTAATATGCGTTTTAACGGCCCTACGAAGAGCAGAACTATAAGAAATAAAATTAAAGCAATGAAGTTTTTGTTTTAGTGTAAGATGTCAAATTTGATAAAACACATTTAATGTATATTTTATGAAACGTATACTGAATCAGTATAAATTATTTTGAATTTCATGTGAGTCAATCATAACGAAAGGCTATGGAAAATTGGAAAATCTTGCATGGTTTCGCCCCTTAGCAAAAAACCGACCGCTGCTACAGCGTTGGTTTATTTTATTCATTTAAATATTGTGGAAAATTATAAGTACCTACATCTTCCGTTTGTCTATGTTCATTTGATAACACATATTATATCAAAATTTATTATATTACTGGTAAGTTTAGTTGTTCTAACGGGAAATTACATGATTATTTTACAGCAACATAACCTATTTTTTTGCTCGTTATTCTGATATTATAACCACCGCTTGAAAGACTTTTAAAAAAATATATGGAGTGTAACAGATTCTCTGGAGTCACCAGTTTAAATGATCGATATACATACCATTGTCTTTTAGTACCCTATACCTATAATTCATATTTCTGTTAAGCTTACCTGTAAAAACTTAAAATAACAGTATATACAGTTAAGGAAGGCGTATCATGTATGCAGCAATTCTTCTGAGCATTATTCGAAACTAGGTCCCAAACACTATTTTCGTGGAAGTAGTTTAAGCAAAATCTGCAACAAAAATAAGACTTTTGTAATAAAACATAAATACTTTTAAATGTATTAATTCATGAATTCATTTATTATTCTATTTTCTTTTGCCAGCTATATCAAGGAATCTCCGCAATTCTACGGGTGCATAAACGTAGATATAGCCTTTAAATTTAAAATTAAGAATCCGACAATCATAGCTTTACTTCACACTACCTAACCACAGTTTTAACAGTCAGAGTTGTCAAATTCAAATTTGTTATTTTCATTTAAATAAATTTTGTGTGATAAATGTTCAATAATTGTTATTTAGAATGAGTCAAAAGAGTAAGAACTTTAACTCTAATGCTGAACTGTATGGTCCAAAAACAGCAATGCAAAAAGACCGACAGAGAACCAGACCTTCCACTCCTAAAACTTGTATTCATAAATTGGACGAGAAATATCATATGGAAAAGGCCGATAATGATCATTCTAACCAGTATTTGTTGAAGAATAGCTCATTACATAAACAACAAAATATTTCTTCAGGTAAGTAATCTAGAATAACACTGGGTACGTAAAAAGTCTCGACTTGTAATAAGTTACTTATTATTCGGTCATATGAAATCAGCCAAAGACATAACGTATATATTGGATATTTTGATATTTATATAAATAACCTGGACATTAAATAATTTTTCTAGGTATGTCAAGTCTTCTGCCCCATGTGGTGCAATACAGTGCATCTGATGACTCGGCATTAGTAGAAGTGACAGTGCGAAAAACTGCAAATCTTCCCAAGCAACGTTCAAAATCTACAGTCAGTGATCGGAAACCATGGGGACAAATGCTTAAGGAGAACAAATCTGGTTCCAAAGAATCTGTTTTTAGTAATTTTGACCCGTTACGCACTTTACATTTTTTAGCCAAGGAATTACAGATACATATGGAGGCACTTTTACCAGGTAAGTATTGTGTGTGTTTGGAATTAGGCATACTGACGTAACAGGAGGGAGAGTTAGATGCACAGAGAAGCCATACTGCCAACAATATAAAAATCAAATTATTTTACAACAACAATAAGCAAATTACTTAATTAGTTTTTAAGAACGCTGTTCTTTACAATTACGATTTCGATTATTTTTATGTCAGGGATGCCAGGCATAATGCCATTGCCGACTTGACACGCACGTGTCCGTCGGTCTTGGGTGGGCCTACCATCCTTTCCTCGCTAACTGGAAGCTGTCAGCAGTCCACCAGAGCAATTGAAGAGATGAGGGCAAATTTGTCATAAGAAAGAATGAATGATTTTAATTTAAAAGTATAGTTAGTTGAACGTAGGACGAGGCCTAACTGATGTTCACACTATACTTTTTGTATTGGCTCGGGCATGTCCGATGAAGACAATAACAATGCAAGTTATTATATTGAACACGGAGGGCTTTTACTTATTTAATTTTACTGTTTGTTGTCATTAAGGGATAATTTACGGGGTTAGTCCTTTCGTCAGTTGAGTAACGCGACCCGAAGTACTCGTAGTTAATTATTTACATTTCTATGTAATGTTATGCTATGAAAATTAACCTACACTAGTAAGGGGTTCTCAACTTAGAAGAAATGGTCCAACCTGTCGCCACTCATCTTCTATCACGTACTCTCACTTTAACTTTGATATTTACATTTTTGTACAATAGAAAACCACCCTAAGCTAATATTTTTTCTCAACTAAAGAGATCTCAACTACCCTATAATGTCCAAAACTTTTTGAACCGCAGTAGAGGCTTATTAATACTAATTTAAGATATTTCATTGTTTTAGGAATAATTAGAATTTTAGTTACCGTCACTTTTTGTAGAATATTTTCAGTAACCATTACTTATTGCGGACTCGGAATGTTTTTTAAAGTCACAATCGGGTGAATTTTGATTTCGAAAATTATTCTAGGCTTTCGGCGCAAAGTCTTTATAGTAGAATAATTTTCCTCTCACTTCAGATGTCTTTCAAGTTCATTTATACTCGCCCCAAAATACACGAGTGTTCGAAGATATTTAGGTTTTTATTTATACTCTCACAAAATCACGAGTGTTTGCAGATATTCCAGAGTTCTTTATACTCGCACTGAAACAAACATACGAGTGTTTAATGACAGTCCAGTATTTTTTAAACTCGCCGGAAACACGAGTAGTTGAAATTAAATTTTACTGAGGGAAAGATCCGCGGGTGACTATTCACGGAATTTTCGGTGACGAACACTCTAAAACCTATAGCCGAAATACGGACCCCCCTTCTTAAGAAAAAGAAAAAAATTATTTAACGAAACCGCGTTTAAGTACGACTCTGGAAACCTCAAGCCGGCGGCCGCCGCGTGCCTGAAGAACCCAAAACATCGACTAACTTCTCCGCTGCCTCCTGCCGCGAAAAAAAACCGTTGTAATAATTTTTTGCTGATGATGCATATTACGATATCAAGCCGCTCGAATTTTGCATGTGGAAAGATTATGTTTCTTCGATCCTATTTATTTCTTAAATTATTTAAAAAATAATCCAACGTAAAATCCTCATTCATTTTCTTTAATTGGAAAAGGCCAGTTTTACAACAAAGTTTTGTAACTAAATCGCTTATTAAATGCTTTCACGTTAAGATGTTGCTATTATTATTTATTGTTCACTTTTTAATTAAATAAGCATTAATTACCTCAATAGTAAGCTGGTAGAAGCCCGCTAAGACTATTGAGTCTCTTATACAAATGTCATGATTTGGTATTATCACAGGTTTATCACATCATTGCTCTACCACTCACAGTAACATTATTATTGCAGATGAGTTAAATGTTCAAGAAATATTAACGGCAATGCAATCAGCATTGAAACGAGTACCTCCAGAAGTAGCGTCATTGGTTCACTTGCAACAGAGCATAGGACTGTTACCGGCAATAAGATCAAGTGCCAGTCACAGATCTGATGATCCCGACATTCCAGAAAAACCCTATCTTATAACCGAGCATAAAAGTATTCAAACTGTCGCGCCATATAATACTGAGGAGGTGGCTAAAATTCGCAAGTTAATGGAAGATAGCACTGTGAAGTTGGAAGGAAGTTGTCGAAATTTGGAAACATTGTGTACGCAATTGAAGAACGAGAAAATTTACCTGGAAGGGCAGTTACAAAGTGAGAGAGCAAATGCGGAGTTTTTGAAAAAGAAAGTCGTAGACCTCGAGAATTTTAATGTAAGTTCGTCTCGTTTTTGTGTAATTGTGTTGTGTATCTTCCGTCGTCGAAAACACGTTTTACCTCATTTGTGACCCACCGGGAACCAAACTTTGTAGTTTCCCAAAGGACCAGGTAAAACGCGACTGAATATTTATTTATTTGAATAAATCAAAAAATAAGAAGTCTATACTTTTCAGGTGATATTAATATCAAATACCAATGTATTGAAAAATATTATTTTTCCAGACCACCCGATGATACCTTATACAATAAGGGCGTATTTAGTCTACACAGTAGCACTTTAAAATACTATTTCAGATTGAATGGTACTACCAAGAAAAGGAAGCCTTTTCGATTGATAGGATGTTACCACCTGCAGACCGGTTTCAAACTCTTTTGTTCTCGTCAATGCACAGTCTACTGTGTAGACTAAATATGCCCTTATTGTATAAGTTTTCATCGGGTGGCCTGGGAAATAATAATTTTCCCATACATTGGTATTTATTTATTTATTCCGAAAAATATCTGCATAACATAAATACAATACATCAAAAGAATACATAAAAAATTCAAGCGCTTTAATCTTGTACCTAGGTGAGGGCACCTGATGCTACTCCATAAGATCATGTAACGTTCTGAATTGTGAATAAAATTGAAAAATACAATACTTTCTCTAAAAATTTGTATCTTCTTTTACAAAGCAGTTAATGACGTGAACCAAAAAACATTGGGTTAAGAAAAGATCACAATTCAAAACAAAACATAATTGAGCTAAATTCTACCGTTCAATTAGGGCGTTAAGAAATTAAGGGTAATACACACATAATCAGTATTTTTTGAAAACTAAATTTCAGGATATCATCCTAACACACAAGTCTACAGTTTGTTAAAAATTTCACTAAGATCGGACAACGATTAAAAAAGTTACAGGACTTTAAACCTGACTAACATTATCTTTGTCCGGGTTTTATTGTCGGGGAGGGTACATATACAGGGTGTTATGGAAATGACGTATTATATTTAAACCGCCAAATCCCGAGATGAAAATAACTTGAAGAAAAATAACCATAAATGGCGCTTTGAATTATTAAGCGAAATATACACTTTATATGAAATCTCAGAATTTACGTGGCCGCTCCTGAGGCCCTTCGCAATCAATATTTTATTGAGGCAGTCTCCAGGTTTAAAAGAGGTTGGCGCATTATAGGCGATGTTGTCATATTGCATCACATAATTCTAAACGCACGTGTTTTTGACAACAAGACGCGCGCTATCACTTCTTTTTCAAACTTTTTAGGAACAAAAAAACTACAATTTTAAGGCACATACTCTCTTACCTTCGATCTTATTTTAAAATAATCCGTTTTATAATTAAATTCCATGAAAAAATAAAACACAAAAAGTCTGTTTTTCAACAGAACCAACAGTAGATAATATCGCACAAATTTCAAATCACATCACAACATTTATTATTATGAATTATTTCACAACAAAAAAAAAATCAGGCAATACAACTAACAAAACGTTTAAAATTCGTATACGTCAAGCACGTAGAACCAACGTCGTTCCACTCCCGAATCTCGAAACATACTGAAGTATGAAGCGGCGCGCGGCCGGTATTCAAGCTACGGCGAGACACGCGGTGTGATCTGACAACACTGTTAGTATACTCTAGTGACCCACATTGTTGCTAAGTGAATCCAGATGGAACGGGGCGACAGTATGTGGGTAAAAAGGGTTTTTACCTTAGTATTTAGATATTCGATTAAAAAAAAAGTATGTAGACTTTCTCTAGGACACTCAAGAAGTCACCCATTTAAATATAATAAGTCATTTCCATAATACCCTGTATACCCGAACACTACTTACAGAAAAGGAAACAAATTTGTAGCTAATAGTTCTGGTAAACTGGTTTTGATGATTAAATTCTATATTGCAAAGTACTTTCTTGACAGATTTGTGAACCACACGCAACACAAAATAAAAATATCATTATTTTAGTTGTGCCATTTCCGTCTATACACTGGAATTGTATTTCGTTTTCAAATAAAACCTTATATGTTTCCTAGCAAGTTGTTATTCTATTTTAGAAGGATCTGTCACAGACTGTGTACAAAAAGGATGAAGAAATAACACAGTTAAACACCAAAATTGAATCCTTAG
Organism: Barypeithes pellucidus; assembly: GCA_963991005.1. NCBI lineage: Eukaryota > Metazoa > Arthropoda > Insecta > Coleoptera > Curculionidae > Barypeithes > Barypeithes pellucidus. Next base: position 51,021,977 of record OZ022562.1, on the reverse strand, counting down.
AATTAAAAGTCCAAGAAACTTACTCTACAAAGAGCGAAATCAAATCCATAATAGGAGATTTGAGAAAATCGAAGCTGAACTTGGAACAGGACGTTGTGACGTTGAAACATCAGCTTCGACTGTGTGCGATAGAAAAAGAGAAATACTTGGCTGTGTTGGGAGTGAGGGATCGTCAAATAGACGAGATAAGGAACGAGATGTCGCAGTTGCAGGAGGTGGTAAATGATCAGCTTGTAGAGTTGCACAGTAACGCACTCGCAACGATGCCAAGCAGTATTGGTAGTACCGGTAAGTAAAGTCGTACCGAACATTCCACTGGTTCACTGTAGTCAGCCGTGCAAATTCAGCGATTCCAAAACAAAATATCTATATAATAATCACTATTTTCCAAGAAATAATTAAAATTTGTTCAAGTGCAGGATGGTATGTTCTATTTTAAATAAGTAGTTATGCTTTTTGCTTTTAGTTTGTTTCTCATTGTGTGTGAATTAACAGCACTTATAAAGCAAAGTTATGGAAAATGTTCACAACGCCTAGAAGGTGTTCATCTCCAGGTGAACGCCGTTTGGTATTACAAGTGGAACGTTATTTTACTTAGGAAAAGATAACTCGGTCCCGTTAGTGTCTGTTTTGGCAGTGCAAAAACGAACGTCTGATGCTTGCGGCATTTCAGATAAGATGACTTCGAAAAAAGAGTGAAGACGAATTGAACAGACCATATAAAAGGGTTTGACTCCATTCTAAAACCTTTGATTTATCTCATGGGATAAAACTATCGATTAGGAATATTGTTTATGATATGTATAAAGCCAAGGAATATGTTACCCTCAAAGCTATTGTTGAAAAGATAAAGAAGAAAGAACTTTGCGTATTGGAACTACCAGTTTGTCCATCATTTTAAAAGAGCTGGGCTTCAAATACAAAAAAAAACGAACAACAGAAAAGTGCTTTACGAGCTGTCCAATAATGTTTCAAAAAGATGGCGACATCGGTTCTTTTTAGAACCGAAACTTTATAAAAAAAGAATTCGTAAAACTAATTTGTCAAAATACTATAAAAGCTAAAAAATAATCATTTTTCTTTGCCTAAACTAATTTTTTATTTACTTTAAATTATTTTATTTAGAAAATACCTAAAATATAATTTATTGTTTGAGAGCCACCGACTACCCGGCTCGAGAGGTGTTATTGCTTAGCGGACTTCATACACAGTACCGACTTTATGTTATACAAGGTGTCCCACCGGGAAACGCTTGGGTCTATACAGGGTGTTAAAATGCGATATTCACCATTGTGGTCTTATAAACAGTAAGAGAGCAAAGGTTAAATTTGGACAAAGTTGCCGACCAATATGGCATGAAAAATTGGGAAACGCGACAGGGTATTACTTTTCGTAACTTTTCCATGTACATTATATTCATAAAAACTACACCTGATATTGGTTGTGTTAATTTAGTGATATTTCATTTTAGGTCGTTTTAAGGGATGCCACATCAACTTCTGATGATAGTTTTGAAATAAAATAATCGCTAAAGGTACTTTGCATCCAAAATCACCAGACCACGTCACCGATACTTACAGATTTTTCTTATTATAATTTATTCGACCTAAATGACATTTTTTAAAGTTAAAGAGGTAGTCAAACTATAACTAACTAATGAATGCCGGCTTGAAATAGCTTATATGTTTTTATTACAAAAAAAATACTTATGAATTCTACATCCAATACCAAAATAATATACAGGGTGTTCCATTTGAAAATCTTGAGAAAAATGATTTTCAAATGTGCTGTTTTTGGAACCTTATTATGAACACCCTGTATAAAATAGATAATAGTATATTATTTAACGAGCGGTAATGTAGATATAAGTGAGTTATGACCATTACCGCAAGTTGAATACTATACCTTATCTACGACTATAACAATGAATACTAAGGATACAAGTACAGAGGAAGAACTTTATTCACAAATCTTGATAGTTACCTACCTATAACAATGCAAAAAAAATTAAGTTGTTTATTAATAAAATTACCTGTAAAGTTTGAACAACCAGTAAACTGAATATATGGGACTGAATTATGCAAGTTTATTGTTTCTTTTTGTGTTTCTTGCATATATGTTGTTGACGTACTAACTGGCTGAGGTGTTATAGAACTGTATATTTTAGTTGCAGTATCTGTGTTATTTTTTTCGGAATCAACAACGTACCCTCAGCCACAGTGGTTGATCGCCAACCGCCATGGCGTTTCAGTGCAGTTAAAACCCCTCCAGCATCTACTAAAAAGCGGCGAAAACATTGGCCTGTATATAAATTACAGTGTGGTAACTTTAAAAATGTAGCAATGTCTTTCCCCATTGCTCCAAATTTATTAATGCCAATTCTTTGTGAGGGATATTTTCCATTTTGAAATTTAACAAACGCTACGCAAACGATATTTGCGATATATCGCTAGGACGCAGATTTAAATATTTCCTAACTATGGTATAAGAATTTCTCAGAACAGTGAATTTTCTGGCAATTTTTGTTTTTGTATTTGGTACACTGACCATAAAAATAGATCCATGATCTTCTAACTCTGTTTTGCATAGAGTGCAATTCTGCTGCACGACAAGCACCCATAATGCCCTTTATTAAAGCAACCTAAAATAAATTATGTAATTAACTAGATGATAAAAACGATTGCATTATTGTGAGATCTACTACCTTTGTCGCCAGATATTTCTCATCAGGGGCTTCGTTTATGAAATTATTAAGTTGTTCTGGCGTAAAAGTTTTTGCCTTTTTAGCTACATGTTTATCTGATTGACGTTTGACAAACGCACGTAATTTTAAATAATTCTCTATATTGATTCCATTATTTATGTTGTGTGTGCTTCTTGGAGCATGGAGTAGAAAGTCCATAGAGACGTTGCTTTTTATTTAGTGCTAAGTTCACTAAAATATGGCAGTAGTACATTTTCTCTAAACGATGATTATGTTCTTACTTCTACACCAATCTTGAAAATTTTTGCATACACCTTTATATTTGTTTTTGGATTTTTCGGGCTGTAGGGGTACATTAGCTACTTGTCGTATTTCTGGAGGTATTCATAATAATTCATCTTCACTATCTCAATTCATCTTTTTCAGCACATAATTTACAATAATTAGGTATTAACTTAATTTGAAAACGTCAAAATTGTTCAATTGACATTACTACCCTCAATAACAATAATGGGGTGTTCCTTTTCGGCCAATCGGCTTGTACAGAAGTACAGAGCCACCTTGATATTCGGTTCGTAAATAATTCTAAGAATCTTTTCCCATTTATTATAGTGAGTTAATATAAATCATGTTGTTTGTTTATAGATAATATTAATTACTCAAAAGCAGTTGAATAATTAATATAATATAATTTAATAGGAGTAGATAAACACTATTATATGCCCCTTATACCCCTGGTTATAAAGCTCAGCTAATCCCGTTTTTTGAAAAAATAATTTTAGAAGGTTTTTTTAATTTTTCTTTGCAAGACTCCAAAACGTCTTTTTTAGTTTTTAATTTATTGCTCTTAAACTACCCAAGCAACTCGAATAACATTTTAGGTAATTATAGAGCACACTAATACGAACCTAAATATACAATAAAATACTCGGTGTCCCGTTTAAAAACATACAACTTTATGCTTTCACGCTTTTTTGGGCCACCCTGTATATGGAAAAATATTTTCCTGAAATACACCCTATGATGCCGTATAAGTCAGCATATGAAAGAAATTCCTAATTCAATTCGTTTAGGAGCCTGACGTACTATTGCAGGACCCTCTATATGTATGTACTCATAGGCTCAGAAATACCGAAGATATAAGATTGTTTCCTTTATAACTGGGACACCCTGTACATATTACTTACTTCACCTATCCTATTAACTAATTCTATTCCGTGATGAAATTTACTGTTACAGCTCAATTCACCGAAGACAATAAAGAAAACGCTGAAGAGTCTGCGATTCTTATTAACGACGAAGATACTGATGTAAATGAAAAGATGTCCGACAATGACTTGGCCTCGGGAGACGAAGCGACTTCCCGAAATGTATACGTGCAGGACAACGTCAAACATTTCGTTTCGAGGGATTTTAAACAGGTATGACACACCAAAAAATTTGTTGGTGCCCAGGGTTCATCGGGTTAAGAAGCGCGTATTTAGGCGTGCGCATAATCCTTTTGGGTCATCATACATTAAGTACAAGGTGGCCCATTTTCGACACTTTTATAGGGTAACTCCGTCATTGTTAGTGCTATCAAAAAAATAATGTAATGGAAATGTAAATGGAATACCCTGCGTTTAGAATTTTTTGTTGCAATATGACAACATCGCCTATAATGCGCTAACCTCTTTTGAATCTGGAGACTGCCTCAATAAAATATTGATTGCGAAGGGCCTCAGGAGCGGCCACGTAAATTTTGAGATTTCATATAAAGTGTATATTTCGCTTAATAATTCAAAACGCCATTTATGGTTATTTATTTTCATCTCAGGAATTGCCGGTTTAAATATAATCATCATAAAGTCATTTCCATAACACCCTGTATGTATTTACCGGGGCGACTAATAAGTAGTAATTGTGTGGACGCCGCTATTAGGCCGTCAGGTAAGACATCAGGTAAAACTTTAGATATGGACGCCGCTTTATGAATCTTTTGAAGCCCACTTAAAACTTCTGTGGGATTCTTCGTAAATATGTTACAATATGTAAAATGTAAATTTTTTTAGGATGCTGGGAAAGAGAATCCCGAATCTCGGACTACTGCAAAAATTCGAGAAATGTTTACCGAATTAAAAAAACAGGCATTGGCCATAACCGGTCCCAATTCCAGTGCTTAAATTGTTTCGTGAGATTATGCCTTGTGATTAAATTCTATGTGTGATGTTGTATTTATTGATGACCTATAGTTTAATAAAGATATATTTTTTTAAATTCTGTATTAGTAATGGTTAAAGTAATGGCAGAAGTAACATCATAGAAATGATGTTACTTTTGCAAAATTGGGACTCCGATTGTCATTTCAACTAGAGATCCGTCCCAGAATATGTTAGCAATCCCTCCCGGATTCAGATACAACCACATATATATAAACAGTATATTGCCAATACGAACGTTCCAAAATACAAAAAGTGTCCTCACTATGGGAGATGGCGCCGGCCTATTGAGTTTGCGCAGTATGGTGAAAATTTTATCGATCGCGTCAGGGCCGGCCCAACTTTATTTGTTTGTTGTTATTCGTCGCCATCTTTTGTTCTGGATGCTTTTTTGAATTACAGAATAAAAAGTGGTTCATCCATATTGTTGTCGGTATATTAGTGCTATAAACTTTCATTACCTAACGACAATTTTTGTAAAGGAGTTTTTAATTTGTGGTGATTCGATTCGCTGTTTGGTAGGTAGTGGCTTGTTTTGGTTAAGATGAAAGGACACAAGTGCATGGTGCTTTTTTGCAAAAGTCGTGGATCAATACCAAGTATAAAGTATTTTGCTTATCACATTATCCGATCTTCGGAATCGAATTTCACTAAAAAGCTTGTAAAAAAAGAAGAGAGTGTCACTCGTATACAATATAATATACAGGGTGTCCGGGAACATGTGGGAAATCTCCCGGATATGAAGAAAACACGTGAAAAGAATACTATAGGTTCATATAAACTTCTTTCGTATCGGCCTCCTCTTCGGAGATATGGGCTCCCAAAGAGCACCAATGGAATCAAGTTTTTTACACATAATTATTGAACCACCTGGTATATTTCAATTATTTTTTAATATGATGTATACCAGGTAAGACCCGTCAAATTACTACCCAAGAAACTGTTGTGAATTACTCACAGCTGCAGGGACGGACTAGCTGTAACACTCATGGGCCCATTTTTTTTACGCCCTGTATGATGAGAACTTTGGACAATGTTTTTTACATACCTTTAACTATTGGCTAAAAATTAAGTACTCTTCATTCATGTCGCTAATCCTAACCGTTTTCGGAAAAAACTTATTTTTAATTACTATATCATGTATTTAGCGTAATTTTCCACTGTAACCAACATAGTTTCAATAAAAAGTTGAACTTTAACTGCTTAGTTAAAACCCTAATACGCTAAATACATGATATAGTAATTAAAAATAAGTTTTTTCCGAAAACGGTTAGGATTAGCGACATGAATGAAGAGTACTTAATTTTTAGCCAATAGTTAAAGGTATGTAAAAAACATTGTCCAAAGTTCTCATCATACAGGGCGTAAAAAAAATGGGCCCATGAGTGTTACAGCTAGTCCGTCCCTGCAGCTGTGAGTAATTCACAACAGTTTCTTGGGTAGTAATTTGACGGGTCTTACCTGGTATACATCATATTAAAAAATAATTGAAATATACCAGGTGGTTCAATAATTATGTGTAAAAAACTTGATTCCATTGGTGCTCTTTGGGAGCCCATATCTCCGAAGAGGAGGCCGATACGAAAGAAGTTTATATGAACCTATAGTATTCTTTTCAAGTGTTTTCTTCATATCCGGGAGATTTCCCACATGTTCCCGGACACCCTGTATATGTGGTCACTACCTAATCTTAAAATTAATGTATTTTTAATTTGGTGCATTAGTAGCTGATAATAATTCAAAAAATAGTCAATATAGTCATTCATTCTTAATTTTTGGTTTAGAAAAAATTGAGGTTAAGAAACATACGACGTCGAATGAAAGTTAAAATAAAGCTCATCTTGTCGATTAATACAAATAATCGGACGGAATTTCGCACCAAAAGTTTACACCAATGAGGGCACCGTCGGATCATCATATCGTCAGAAATCGTATGCATGGAACGCTGTCTTGAATCGAACTAATCGAGATTTTGATTTCAATATTTTTCCTAACTAACCAGTGAAATTTACATTAAAAAAGTTGAAATCCGATCCTGTCGAATGTTTACTTTCACAAGGAAATTTCCGCAAATTCACAACGCCCACTTCGATGCCCATAGCGGGGACATAATTGCAGATGGTATTAGCACTATACTGTTTATATATAGGTGGATAGAACACATGGAGGAGATACGGGCCCATAAAAGACGTCAATGTAAATATTTTATTTTTAAATAATTCGTACAGTCCTCGGTATAATTTAATATTTTTTTAATATGATAGATATCCTTAAAATAAACATTTTTAAACACATTTGGCTTATTTAGTTTGCTATGGACAGACTAGCTTAAACACAATAATTCTAATTTTTTACACCCTGTATGATGAAGACACGACAACAGTATTATTAGACAGCTGAAACCTTAAATTAAATGGTATTTAATAGTCTTGATTAACATCCATAAAATGAATTGTTTATGAATAAAAAAATATTTCGTCTCATTGATTGTACAACATAGTACTAAAAAAAAATTACAATCATCAACAATGCAACTGGCATAAATTATTATATATATGTAGGTACAGGGTTCTGCAATAATGCATCAGGTTTCCCATAGGCTAACAGGCCACTGCCATTTGCGAAAACACCTTCAACGGATAGGGCTGAACAACGGATCCATTGAATGTAGACTCTGCGGCGAAGAGGATGAAACCGCCTCACACATAATATACCGCTGCGGAGCGCTATCCCGTAGAAGACAAAATATCTTCGGGAACATACAACGTGGTGACAACCTCCCACATGACAAGCTTGGTAGACGGTTACTGGACCTCCAGGAAGGAACAAACATCGTCTAACAAGATCGGAGTACACAATAAGCCGAAAGGCTGCAGTGATTTGAAGTTCGGGCCTTTAAACCGACCCCCGCCTTTAACCAACCAACCGATAGCTCCTCCTAATAAATCTTTTCAAGAATGTATTTACTTGTGCACAATTCGAAATGGATGCCATTTTAAACATTTCCTGTAGTTTACAATTATTAGTCCAGGCGCTTATCCTATGCTATTTAACCAACATAATTTAAGAAATTTAAAATTATTTAGCACGACTGGAAATAACTTATACGTTTGTATTACAAAAAAAAATGCTTATGAATGGACAGCCTAAGTGATGACGTCACAAACGTCAAATTTTTGAAAACCTTTCCAAACAAAAAAAGATTGCATTGAATTTCCCATAAGAGATTTTTTATAGCATCGGTGTACGTTTATTAGTGATAAATAAGCAACTTCTTGATATTATTTATATTTTAGATGTTACTATTGATCTATTTTCAACCATACATTGAGGTAAATGTTTTAGGTAGATTTTTAATCACCATCTGAACAAGTTTGAGGTTATGTTATTGTTGTTTACTTTATGGTTTAGAGAGATTTAAATTGTTATTTTTCTGTAAAAAAAGCTTATTGTACTGTATTTATCAACATAAGGTATGCTGCCACCATATAGCTTGAAATATTTTTTATTATAGATTCGAAATCTGCAAAAATGGTTGTGTTTTATAATGAGAAGTGCCTACATTTGCAAAGGAAGAAAAGAAAGCCTGGATATCACTTATAAGGTACCTTCTACTACATATATGAACACAATGATTGGGTAAATCAATTATTATGTTAATGTTTGCTATTTAAAATAGTTCCTTTTTTTAGAAAAGATAGGAAACCTTTACGGTTTGTGACGAAGACGGTTAGCCAGGTAGCATGAAAACTTATACTAGCTGACGAGGGTTTTTTAATAGTTGCTACCTGAATGAGTCCATTTAAATATACCATCATTTTTGAGCACTCATCAATGTACAGAAGCTCGGGTTTATGAAATCCAGATAATTATGAAGGCAAGAATCCATGTCGAGAGAGCAAAACCGACCAAAATGCATTATTTTGCAACAAATACCACAACATTATATGTTCCAAATTTCAGTTATGTGTAGCACTTACTAACTTTCAGTATCCACTAATTAAGTAGAATAATATATTCATAAATATTGTATTTATTTTTAATTTTCGGTGGTTAATATTTAAACGTTATACTTTATTGCCAAGTAGTGTTTTATTTCTTTATAGGTATGAACATTTTCGTCCTCGAGAACAAAACTATATAGCGTTTTAGTGTTTACAAATCAAAATGTTGGGTGGGTTCCCTATCTTGTCTAAAAAAAAGAAACTAATTTGTAAAGCAGACATTAACATAAATAATTGGGTTACCCAATAGTTGTTTCAATATATTTATGGTGATATCCTTTCTTTTCTTCCTACTTTGTAGGCAGTGTAAAAAACTTTCAAATTTTCTTTTCATTATAATGTTTACAATCTGGTATGAAACACAATCATTTTTCCATGTTTTCAATATAGTATAATAAAAAAAATATTCCAAGCTATAGGGTGGGTATACTCTATGTTGATAAATACAATGCAATAAGCTGTTTTTATCAGAAAAATAACAATTTAAATCTCCCTAAACGATAATGTAAACAATAATAACATAACCTCTAACTTGTTAAGATGGTGATTAAAAATCTCCAAAGAACACTTACGTTAATCCGTTTCTGAAAATGAATCAATAATAACATCTAATATACAAATAATATCAGGAAATTGCTTATTTATCCCTTAGAAACTTGTACCGATGGTAAAAAATTTCTTATGGGATTTTCAATGTAATTTTAGTTTGTTTGGAAAGGTTTTTGAAACCACGCCTCTCGTGACGTCAGACTTAGGCTGTCCATTCTACATCCAATAGTCAAATAATATACATGGTGTTGCGTTTGAAAATTATTTTGTAATGTCTCGTTTTTTAAACCTTATTATGATACCCTGTATAGAATTGATGAGTACTATTAGATTCATAGTATCTCTAGACTGCTTGTTATAATTTTAGAATTTTTTTTTGATTTTTCTTTCCAGGACACCAAACTTCTTTTTTTAGTTCTTAATTTGTTGCTCTTAAACTAAAGAAGCAAATTAAATAACATTTTAGGCCACTTATATGAATCTAATATACAATAAAATACAGGATGTCCCATTTTAGAAAATATAATTTTATATTATCACACTTGTTGGGCCACCCTGTATATGGAAAACTATCCTATGATACAGTATTAAGTGACATTTATAAACTTTGTCGCTGCAGTTCAGCTCAATTGAGTTCAGTTCTGTCGCCTGTCGTTCTACTTGAACAAATGAACACATACCAGGCCATTTATAAATTCCGCGGCGGTTCGTTCGAGTAAGTTTATAAATCAGAAATCGTTTCCCAGCGAACGGCAACTGCGAGCGCATCGAAACTGAACTTAACGTAAAGGTTTATAAATGGACCTTAAATCAGCACATGAATGAAATTCGTGTAGAAGGACCCTGTATATTTCATTCCAAATAGAATTTTTATCGTCTCAAGCTTAAATATCCTTCCGCTAGATCCCTTCTTACGGTACCAGTTCTGACGGGCTCCTTGTTGTTTGTTTCATAAAAATTATAAGGGACGAAGAATCCAAAGATATGATTTTATTTGGTAAAATTCGAGGTCAAATCCACTTCCTTAATTTTTCCTAGAGCGATATAATCGATTAACAAAGCAACATATTATTTGTTGATGTTCAACTTGAATACCACATATTCAAATCTAGGATACCAGTTCTGTCAATAAAATGTTCGTCATATTACAATAAATTGTGTTAATGGATAATGTAATATAATATCTGCTTTTAAGAGTTCGATCGGGAAATAATTAGTACGGCATTAACGCTATTACCGGAGGTTAGAATATTTGGTGCACCTTGTCAAGAACGGACTTCCCACTACACTCGTTGGGCCAAAATTTTGACCGGTGTCATTTGACAGAGCCGAAAATTGATTTTTTTGAATACTTTGGTCACTCCTCTTTAGAAAAGGTAAAGATTGTTTCACGAAAAATGGATATAACTTAATAACTGCCGTAAAAGTACCTGTGGCCATCCCATTATTTATGACCGTTTGTTATTATTATGTGGAAAGGACCGGATTGTAATAATTATAATTAAATATAGGCACATCAGGTAGGTTAGGTTGCTTAATTTATATTTAAATATCTTTTTGTGGTCAAATTTATTAGTTTTTGAGGAATGGTTCAAGAATTGTCTTTTACCAAACATTCCTCAGAATAGCGTGATAGTAATGGACAATGCGAGCTATCACAGTCGCCAATTACATAAAGCTCGAAGCTCAAATAATACAAAATTGGAGATTCAGAACTACATGGCGGCGAATGATATATATTTTGAAGAAAGTTATAAAAAAAGTGATCTTTTAGAAGTTTTAAAGACATTTTGTATAAAAAAAGTATATGTTTGTGACACATTGGCAGAAGAAATTGGACATACAGTGCTACGGCTCCCACCCTATTATTGCATTTTTAACCCCATAGAGCATATGTGGCACCAGTTAAAATCACTGGTTAGGTCTGAAAATATTTCCCGACTTTAAGTTCTAGTGCTGTAGAATTAATACGAAAATGCTTTAATGATATTCTCCCAGGTAGTTGGAAAAATTCAGTCCGTCAAGTAATACCTGTAGAAAATTCTTATATTAGTCTGGATCGTATAATTAATCCAATTGTAATTAATTTTGATGAGGATAGCGATAGCGAAACAGAACTATCTATAGAGTGACATTATAAATGTAAACAAATATGACTAGTAATATTTTTTTAAAAAATGTTATTTCATTTGATTACATTAATATAATCATATCATTACTTGTTTTCCTTAGTCCGTCCCTTCATACTTCACTTGTTTATTGCCAAGCTCTTGTCGACACAATGGGATCGACCCAGGATCATTAAGTCGTATCCATTTTTCGTGAAACAATCTTTACCTACTTGTATTGTAATATACTATTATTGTACCTAATATGACGAACATTTGAGGGGAGGGGGATTTGTCCTCAAATTTTACCAAACAAAATCATATCTTTAGGTATCTTGAAATGAAACAAAAAACGTTTTTCCGTCCCTTATAATTTTTATGAAATAAACAACAAGGAGACCGACAGAACTGGTACCGTAAGAAGCGATGTAGCGGATGGATAGTTAGGCTCGAGACCATAAAAATTTCTATTTGGAATGAAATATACAGGGTCCTGCTACACGAATTAAGTTTGGAATTTCATTCATGTGCTGATTTAAGGTTCATTTATAAACTTTTACGTTCAGTTCTGTTGAGCTGCGCTCGCAGTTGCCGTTCGCTGGGAAACAATTTCTGATTTATAAACTTGATCTGACTAGGAACGAACCGCCGCGGAGATTATAAATGGCCTCGTATGTTGTTCAAGTAGAACGACAGGCGGCAGAACTGAACTCAACTGAACTGAACTGCAGCGACAAAGTTTATAAACGTCACTTAATACTGTATCATACGGTATTTTTCCATATACGGGGTGGCCCAAAAAGTGTGATAGCATAAAGTTGTTTTTTTTTTAAATGGACGCACTGTATTTTATTGTTTATTTAGGTTCATATAAGTGTCCTGTATAATTGCCTAAAATTTTATTTAATTTGCTTCTTTAGTTTAAGGCGACAAATTAAAAACTAAAACAAAAATTGGTGTCCTGGAAAGAAAAATCAAAAACATTTTGAAATTATAACAAGTAGTCTAGAGATACTATGACTCTAATAGTACTGATCAATTTTATACAGGGTATTCATAATAAGGTTTAAGAAACGAGACATTTCAAAATAATTTTCAAATGATACACCATGTACAGGGTGTTCCTTAATGACGTGCTAATAGTTCAGGGTGTGGTCCCTTAGGTCATTTTATAAAGAAAAGTTCATATGAACATATGTCCGCAACGGCTTCAGTTTTTTGCTACAGGGTGTTGAATTTTTTTTTTTAAATGGTTATTTGTTAATATCTCCGAAAGTACATTAGATATTATTTTCAATTTTGGTATGTGTTAATAGGATATAGAACCACAAATTTAAGTCAAAAAAGTTATTCAATTGTTCCGCCAGTTCTACAAACATGTCCTCTGATATTTTTTTACTAAAATGATGGTACGCCAATGATATTTTTCCATATGAATATTTTTCTGATTAGCCTGGTCAATTCTACATGAAAACGGTCTCTTGAGTTTTTCTCGTCAGACGCACCGTTCTTCATTAAAACCACTACATTCATATGAAACTCATTATTATTAACATTGATAAAAATTAATGATAAATTTTGTTTTATAAAAATTGTTGGGAATGGCCACCTTCACTTAAAAGGTATGCTAGCCCGTCTTCGCATCGAATTGCCCACTCATTCAAATATTGAACAAATTGAAACAAATGTCCATATGGGGTTTGTTCCATATGGAAAAATGTCAGTGGCGTACCATCTTTTTTGTAAAAAAATATCAGAGGATATGTTTGCAGGGACGCCACTGGTGGAAAAATTAAATAACTTTTCTAACTAAAATTTGTGGTTCTATATCCTATCAACACATACCAAAATTGAAAATAATATCTAAAGTACGTTCGGAGATATTAGAAAATAACCATTAAGCAAAAAATTTAAGCCGTTGCGGACATATGTTCATATGAACTTTTCTTTATAAAATGACCTAAGGAATCACACCCTAAAATATTAGCACGTCATTAAGGAACACCCTGTATATTATTTGACTGTCGGATGTAGAATTCATAAGCATTTTTTTGTAATACAAACATATAAGTTATTTCCAGCCGTGCTAAATAATTTAAATTATGTTGGTTAAATAGCATAGGATAAGCGCCTGGACTAATAATTGTAAACTACAGTAAATGTTTAAAATGGCATCCATTTTGATCTGTGCACAATAAATAGGTAAATACGAGTATGGTAGCAGGTAGCAGGTCCATTCCTAACTTCCCTGATGATGTAAAACATCTACTGTAGTATGGTTTAATGACCCTTTATAGTTCCTATAAAATATTTAAATTTCATTAAATTAGGTTGATTGTGACCACCTCTGTATGCTCCCGAGAGAAATAGAGGTACTTACCAGACACCATGTATAGTTAAATGTTACATTAACTTTAAAATATCTAGGAGAAACATATCAAGTAATTCGGGGGGCGGGGGTTGGGGTTTAAGCCCCAAAAAAACCTTCCGAGTGGTTAGAACAATGCATCAGGATAGTTGGAGAGTGTTGAAATAAAGGTAGTAAGTCGAAAACACAATAATTTTCTGCAGGGACTACGCTTGAGGACTTCTATTAAGTATTCTGTTATAAAAAAAAATTGTTTCCCTGCTGTGCCTCCAGAGGCCGCTTTACCTGAAATTCAAATTTAATTTTGCCATATATTTTTCGTTTTGACAGTTATTGGAAAAAGAACATGTAATTTTAAAGACAAATGAATAACTAACAAAAAAGGTACTCTTTACTCTAGTCGATAAATCACACCGTGTAGGCGCAAAACTGGAATTAGTTTTTGTTAGCAGCAAAATCGGTTTTTCAAATGGAAGAAAAAAATTAATTATATTTTATAATTTTTAATATGTAGAATCACCTCTCCACGTATCCTGCGTATTATCCGAACAGCGAACACCCTATATAAGTAATGCTTCTTTCAATAAAAAAAAAATAGCAGTTACTCTAGTATTTTATACTATACAGGCTACTACTCTTGTATTACTTGATATATGTATCTCCAATAATTATTCGTCTGAGTAACTAAATTAATAAATAATATATTAGCTAAAATTACGCTCGAATGCTAAGAAACACCGATTTGGGACACCACGGTAGCAGTACATTCGACTCTTTTGCTTAACAATAACTTCAGATTCACAAAGACCCTTTCGAAATCGTAAGACTATCGTGTCAATGGTTAATTTACGGCTCCTCCTGACCCACTTAAATTTGTCTCAATCAATTAAACCTCAATCTGATCCCCGACACGATATCTCGCAACTGTACAAGCCATTAGTGGGTGTAAAAGGAAACATTGAGCTATTTAAGGCCTACCTGGGACAACCTAATAAAGGGAGGTGGTTAGACCTAGAGTACGTCTGGTGGCTGCTGGCCCGGGGAGCCTAAATCTACGTCACATTCCGCGCCCGTATCAATCCACATGCACGCACTATACCGTCACTTATCCACAGCCCGTGGTGGGTATAGACGACGCCCCAAGAAACGTACACAGGGCACACAAGGCAGCAGGTCCAAGTCGGGCTGTGGCTGCCCGAGTTGCGCGCACAATCGATATCCGCCGGCCGGGACACACTGAGTCCTGTCCCGTGCGGCGTAGTCGCGCCCTTCTGCCAGGCAATGTTGCCCGGTTTACTGGGGAAGGTGCAGGGGATGTTGGACGGTGGAAGTCGCCGTTCTCGCCAAGGATTGTTAGCAACTTCAAAAGCGGAGCGCAATTTGATTATATTCACGATGAGTGGCCTTTTTTATGATCAAGGACTAGAACTATAAGAAAAATCCTTTAATGCACTCTGGAAGTGGTGCGTGTGACAATAAAGCGATTCACGTGGGTTTTGGAGGTTGGATTCGTTGGGAAACACGACCTCGACAGGAAGATCGTTCCACAAGGAAAGAATTCTTAAACAATGAAGTCCGAAGAGTACTAAACTGAACCACATACGGATGGGCGGCAATGGTTCGTCGTGTAAATCACTAACTTGTCTTCGATGTTATAATAAAAACGTATCACTTTCAGAGTGCCTTAAGAGTATATTACATACCAAGAGTGGTAACACGCCTATTATAAAGTAATAATAGGCTTACCACTCGAATTGTGTACTACTTATACTTTTTCTACGACTTCATATTTGCTTTTATGTTAAATTATCGAAATATGCTAATAAAACATTTTGCGTCGGTATTCACATAGTTAGAGAGACGGTGACAATAGGGGGTCCGTGAAGTGGAATATCAGTAATTTGGTTTTTCGTCGAACAAACCCGAACAAACCCTCTACAAGTTTCGAAATCTGATGAAATGCCGTAGAGCGTTGCTGAGAGGCGCTGTACCGCTTTAGATAGAAAATTCTCAATAAATTTAAAATTATATCGAGCCATGTCTGAAAATGAATTTACAGCATCTGCGTGACCCCAAAGTCACGGGAAACATATTTTCTGACAAGTCAACCCTTGCATATACTTTTCCCAGCGTATCAAAAGAAACTGAAAATTAAAAAAAAGAAAAAAGCGAATTTCAAGTTGAAACTTCCTAGAATGGAACATTATATGTCAAAGATTATGTGAAAAAATTTTTGACGTTCCAGGTCTCGCCATTTCTTTATTGGAATTTTTTTTAAATCTCCTCGGAGGAAATTCGGAAAACGATCGTGACATGTCAGAAAATTGTCATACTACATTCCTTGACACCCAAATATTGTGGAAAAAAAATGTCAGACGAATCGCACCTTGCTAGGCGGAATTCTGACAATATTACGCAGAGATACCGGAAGGCAGGTATCGTTCAGTTGTATGACGGGAAAAATGATTCGCAATATTCTTTTTATCAGAAAATTGTTTACTACGAGGCATCTCCATGTGAATACAAAGCAATTAAGCCCACTTGGACCCATGTCACTTGAGACTTTATAATTTTTCCATTCATTTTTTTTTTGACACGCTCGGGTTTGTTCGTATATGCAAGGGTTGACTTGTCAGAAAATGTGTTTCCCGTGACTTTGGGGTCAAGCAGATGCTGTAAATTCATTTTCAGACATGGCTCGATATAATTTTGAATTTATTGAGAATTTCCTGTCTAAAGCGGTACAGCGCCTCTCGGCAACGCTCTACGGCATTTCATCAGATATAAAAGTTGTAGAGGGGGACCTAAAGTCCACGAAAAACAAAATTACTGATATTCCACTTCATTTCATTGTTATCACCGTCTCTCTAACTAACATTTCCACACTTGATATACTTTTTCATATCGCTCCCTGGATTTTTCTAGTAATAAATTATTGACTGCGAAAGCAGCTTATAATGTAATTTCCCAAGGCGTTCCCTCAATCTAAATGAATATCGTAGTTACTCGTACTTTACCCAAAAATATCCAAATAAAAAATGTTGACGCTTAAAATTTCTCAGCATTTACGTTGTCCAGGCGACCCGATGAAATTCACAGCCGACGACGGAGATATTTGTTTGGTACTCGCTGTAAAAGATGCCGATGTAAACGTTTCCAGGCACATTATCTATATTAAAAATAATAGAACTCTCGAGTCTAGGTAAGAAGGTGCCGTTTTTACGTTAGTATATTTTTACAATGCCTTTTTTCCTGGCTCGAAATATCGCCAACATTTTTCCCACGCAACTTTGTTTGAGCCGACTAGAATTTGATTATTGTTTCTGAAAAGAAATACCTACATACTTGAAATAACTGGTCGTTAGTCTTTAGTTGCGCTGGTGATGAGTTTTTTTAGTTCGAAACGTCGTATAAATAACAAATGTCATACGTAGTGAATGGAACTATTGAAAATTTTCAAAGATATCCCGGAAATATTCGAAATATTTAAAACGCAATTTAAACGATTCAAAACATAGGTTAATAATATACAGGGTGTGACAAATTCGTCCTTCACCATAGTAATTTCGGTCGGTTAAATTGGGGCAAAGTTGCGTAATTATGTGTCGAATAACATGCCGCAGAAAATCAAAAATAAATATTTGAAAAAATCTAAAATGTTGCTTTTCGGTTTTTATTTTTTCCTGACTTTGTTCGGACAGATGTCCAAAAATAAATTTCACTTTCCCATTGCTACTTTTTATTCTCCATAAGGTGGCATCATCAGATCTTTAATGCGACGTTTCGTTTTTGGTACACCATCATCAACTTATTTTTTTTTAATACAGGTCTGGATTTTTTGTTTAAATTATGAAAGAGGACCTAAATCTACATTCAGCAGTATACAACAACTACTGGATTTTCGACCTTTTGTTCCTTAAATTGATAATCTAGTCTAGTACTTTCCTATAATTTATTTTGTTTTGAAGAAACTGAAGATTTAAAAATTATTATGGCTATTTATGTCCTTAATTGTTATTACGTACCTACTACTACTGTTATTTTTTTTATCTTTCAAACTAGTAGTAAGTACAGTTTTTACAAAGTGTAAGTATAAGTAATTTATTTTATTAACGCAAAATTTTACTTTTAAAGCCAGCTAGCAATTTCTAAGACTTAAACAGGCATTGAGTTTACTTATTCGAAGGATATCGAATTATGTACCCTGTATATAATTTTATGTAGTAGAAACATCACTTCAATTTTGGGTATTTTTTATGTCATTTATTGTTGTTGCGATAATTAAAGCGATGTTGTTATTTTTAACCAAAAAATGTGCACATTTGATCCATATTTGCTAAAAATTGTGTATTTCATTAGGTAACAGAGATAAACAAATGAATCAAAAAGGAAACGTAAAACTTTCGTTTGGCTTGACCTGTAGCTGTGGCTAGTAATACTTCACAGAATTTGAATTTTTGGAAAAAACACAACATTTTTATAACACCAGGTATAATACTAGTGGTGAGCGATATCGTGATTTTTCAATCACGTTGTGAAATTAAAGCGTGACGTGATCACGGTTTATAAATTTCTATCACTGCTAAGCGAGATATTAACTAGTTAACATATGTAAGAGAATATTGCTCGAATCGTAAAATAATTAGTGGGTGATGGTCGATGGATTTAATTTATTTATTATGTATACTACTTTACTACTAAAAGGACTGTAACGAAAGGAAACTAAAATCTGTACAAAATATTACACAACATTGATAACAAACAAAAGAAGACGTTATTTCTACCTATATTAAAGTACAATTATACCTTTAAAAAAGAACTATGATGAACTAAACACTGTGTACTTTACAACAAACTATTTGTTCATGCAAATACGCATAGTTTCTTAATCATTTTGTGCGTATTGTATATTATCATTTGAGTTTTCTTATTACTTAACCTGTTTCTTTAAAGAATGCCCAGAGCTCGCTAATCTTTCGAATATTACTAGTCATTTTCATTTCACGGTTTCAAGTTCAAGATTCAGAAGTCACAGTCAAGTGTACCAAATAACGACCTGGCACCTTAACGGAATCACATGTTAAATGATAGGTCTATAATATGAGATGTGATTTGCGAAAATCCACCAAAAAGCAATCAGGCACGAACTCCCATATCGCATATGTTATTCTAACTATGATATGCGAAAATGGCCTTTATTATTTTAACAAAATTGGTATTGGTACAACACAATAAGGCCGATTATGGCAAATGTAATAAATGTATTTCTAATTGTGTTACAAGAAGTCAACCCCATGGGAATAAATTTTAAACAAAAGATAGGTTTCATGATTAGTAAAAGTGAAATACTTACTAAAAAGTGATTTGTTTAAACTGTGATCACATCACGCTTTTTATTGCTAAGGAACTGTGACTAACTGTGATATGTTGATATAGTGATTAAATCACAGTTCGTGAAATATCGTTCACCACTATACAACGTGTCCAAGAAAAGAACGGCCAGTACAGGGATCTCGGAAACCGTAAGAGATACGAAGTCGGTTAAATAGAGGTAAAGTTGCGCATTTACGTGCCTAATAATATGCCGTTTAGAAAGTATTAAAATTCCTAGTAGTTCCGGAGATATCCGGAAAAAACCGAAATTCTGAAAAATGGTTTTATTGTTTTCCTGGGTTTTTTTAGATCGAATTCTAAAGTAAATTGCACTTTTACATTGCCACTTTTTCCGCTCTATCTAACAGCGTTAATTGTTTTGTAATCCGACGAGTCGTCTTCGAAGGGCCATTATCACCTTTCTTTTTTAAATACGGTCCTGTTTTCCTGATATTGGAATTTGAGAGCTTTTTTTCTTCCGAATGCAATGATGTATGGCACATTGTGGTTTAATGACGTTTCGAGGGTTTTTTGAACAACATCAGGAAATTTTGGGATACGGTCCTGTATTTCTCCTAATTTTATAAATAATATGTCATAAGTAACCTCGAAATTTTTACTTATGTTGGACTAGTTCAATAAATAACAAATAATTTAATAATAAACCACAAATAAGTGAACAAAATACAGAAACATTATTTCAATCTTCTGCTGATTCGGGATTTAAAAGAAAAGTAAGCGTTTGAAACAAAAAAATTAAGATTGTGACGCGTGATTTGTTTCACTTGACATTCTCATTGTGAATTGTGATCGTTTGAAAGCGTTTTAAGAGGTTTTCTATTTTTCAGAAAAATGGAACATAATTTTACAAATGCTGAAAAGTTTTATATTCTAGCGCATGTTTTATTTTATCTCAAAAAACTGTTATGTGGCAGTTAGAAGATGTTATTTGTGCTTAGAGAATAACGGAAATCATTTTGAACACCTGATTATGTAGTTCCTTACTTGTTTCGTTGTTCGTTTTATTACTGTTTTGGATTGATTTTTGTTCACTTACTTGTGGTTTATTATTAAATTATTTGTTATTTATTGAACTAGTCCAACATAAGTAAAAATTTAGAGCTTACTTATGAGATATTATTTATAAAATTAGGAGAAATACAGGGCCGTATCCCAAAATTTCCTGATGTTGTTCAAAAAACCCTCGAAACGCCATTAAACTACAATGTGTCATACATCGTTGCATTCGGAAGAAAAAAGCTCTCAAATTCCAATATCAGGAAAACAGGACCATATTTAAAAAAAGAAAGTTGATAATGCCCCTTTGAAGATGACTCGTCCGATTACAAAACAATTAACGCTGTTAGATAGAGCGGAAAAAGTGGCAATGCACCTTCGACACTAAATATGATGAAATCTGACTTTTAAAAAATCTGTTTTTCATTATTTGGCGACTTCCATGCTCGCCAATTCCCCCATTCGCCAACAATCGTCCCCTTCCGACAACCCCGCATCCTGATTACGCCCGAATCCCCCCCAGATGGCGTCAATGTTCGGGAAGGTCCCGCGAGTGTTGGCGGTGCGCATCGCTGGGAACGGCAGAAAGCGCAGTCGGGATTCCGACGGGCCAGTACAAGGGTTGGGGGCGCACGGGCTAGCTCGCTGCGATGTTTTATTATTAGAATTCCCGACTGGATCGGAGCCTTTGTGAAAATATGCAGATACGAGGGCGAGCGAAAAAGTTTCGCATAGCTATTTGGACATTCGTTTATTCTATAAGCGTACGGAAAGTAACTGCTTTCTGCAGCCAAACTGAAAAGAGAAATCCACTAACTATTTAAGATTTTTTTTGTCATTTTCATTTTGCACTTACCCTCCCTTAACTTCAATACTCTTCGCCCCCTGTGTTGGATTCCATCACAAAAAAAATCATTTTTCAATGGTTATTATCATGTATTCTTCAAATTTATGGATAAAAATAAGTCAGGCGGACTATACAGTGAATGTAACTTCCTCGATTAGGACTATTCGCCGTATAGTCCATACCCGGATCCGTCCACCGACCTAAATCAATGGATAGTCTTATTAGTCAACCTCTAAAAGCAAAAGTGGCAAATGTATGGCCTCGCGCATGTAAACAAAGCTGATCGTCATATGTCATGCGCAATGCCGACTGATAAACTATTCACCTTAACAGGACCGTACTTCGCCCTTAAAGAAAATGATTACACGGCAATATTTTGACACATCAAGACCTTCGTTACTGGGAAATAAACAATCTATATTCTCGCATAAAAGAAGTCATCGCTGAGAAGCCACTTTCAGAATTAATTTTGATATCTATTGTCAACATATCGATATATTTTTAATATCGTTACATCCCTACGACTGATTTCGGCTCTCGACGGTCGTCGGTGGTTGGCAACCAAACTGGCACCAATACCAGCGGGGTTGCCAATATGACGGCGACAATATTGTGCGCAAGACCACCGACGAGCAACTTAAAAATATGACCGCCCACCCCATTTTTTCACTCGTTTTAACTTTTTACTGCGCATCCCATATGAGTTGTACGTATCCATAGTTATAAGTCGGTGGATCCGTCTGGCGTCTTTCTATTCAAAAATTTGCATAAAACTTTGAAGGCCAAACGAATTATATTTTTGCCGATCGTTGTTATAGTACAGGTAGAGCAGATTGTGGTGAACAATAAAATTATCATATACAGGTCTGGAAATGTGTTGTTCACCCATATCGTAGTAATAAAGTAAACATCATATTAATTATCGCAAAGCAAACAGAAATAGGTAGCTTGTTTCCCCCACTCCATCGCATCGGATCTCGCTCATTTTTCTGCTATGCTGCGTTCTGACTCCCGGGCAGAACTACCATTTAATAATTTGTTTCCTTTCCTCGGTTATATAAACTGCCAAAATAGCATAGAATCAGCAAAACAATAATTTAAAACCACCTGCATCCTTTTACACTTTGTATAACAAGTTCAATGAAAATTATCGGCACGTGGTTGTCACTAGAAAAGTAGCCGGTGTAGAATAAAAAAGAGTTTCCTACTTTTTGTTATATGACGTAATACATTTGATGCACACACACAGTGCCGGATTATACCGAGTGACGCCTATACGCTAAAATGGGCTTGCCGCCCACGTCTACCTTATCGATATATTGAGGTTACCAAGGCCTTGGTATATCTTGTCTGAGTGTTCTCTTTCCGGATTAGTTAATTTGAGGAACGGGAAAAGGTGTATTTCCATTGAAGAAACAAGATGTTTTAGTATTGAATCTACTTATTTATTTATACATCAACTTTGCTTAGGCCCATGACTAATGACATTCTTTGGTTTTTGTTGTCTATGCTCGACTACCATCTTTTTTTATACTTACAACGAGAAAACTCATAATCATTACATACAGGGTGACAATTTAAAAACTTGAAATGGCCATATATTAGAAACGAAAAACTGAAGGAAAAAACGCAAAAAACAGTTTCTATAAAACGAAGGTGGAACAAAAACAAGCGTATTAGCCCACCCCTATCTGCAACCCCTTGGACAGGGTGAGATAAACCCTTAAAATCTTAAATAGAAAGGGGGTCGAGTGATAGATCATTTTGAAGCTCTTGAAAAATGCTTTCCAATGGTACCATAGAAAGGTACATTTCAGGAAATTCTTCTCTATTTATTAAGGAAAACCATAAATGAAAAGACAATTTTGAAATTTTTTATTATTAGTTAATTAAATGTTCAAAATGATTTCCGTTGTTTTGAAGACAATAATAAAGCCTACTTTCAAATTCTTCACGTACATTTGCAAAGGTTTCTCTGGATATAGCACGGCATTCCTGAACTATTCTATGCTGAAGTTGCTCTAGTGACTCAGGTTGCGTTTTAAAAGCCACAGATTTTAGGTGACCCCACAAAAAGAAGTCAAGAGGTGTTAGGTCCGGGGATCTAGGTGGCCATTCAACAGGACCTCTTCTTCCAATCCACTGGTTGGGATAATTATCATCCAACCACTGCCTACCTGGATGCCTTTTGTTAAAACATTGAGCTGTTCTAAAAAAACACTGATCCTGGGAACCATAAATGAAAATAATTTCTACCCGTTCAGCTGTGCTGTACACCATTGTTAAAGATAAGAAGTGCTGCTTTTCGTTTAAACTGAACCGAAAGTTAACTGTTCTTAAAATAATAATACTAGTAGAAGTTACCTTTAAGGTAAATTCTGTGATAATAAAATGCGAATATTTATAAACAAATTTTTTTTTCGACAAAAAAAATAGCAAATAAAGCAAAACGAAATACCGAGGCTTAGACTGTTTAGAATTCTTAAGAGATATCTCTTAATATGCCAGGATATTGGGATTTAATTAATTAATAATAAAAAATTTCAAAATTGTCTTTTCATTTATTGTTTTCCTTAATAAACAGAGAAGAATTTCCTGAAATGTACCTTCCTATGGTACCATTGGAAAGCATTTTTCAAGAGCTTCAAAATGATGTATCACTCGACCCCCTTTCTATTTAAGATTTTAAGGGTTTATCTCACCCTGTCCAAGGGGTTGCAGATAGGGGTGGGCTAATACACTTGTTTTTGTTCCCCCTTCGTTTTATAGAAACTGTTTTTTGCGTTTTTTCCTTCAGTTTTTCGTTCCTAATATATGGCCATTTCAAGTTTTTAAATTGTCACCCTGTATATAAATGTCTAAAGATTTTTCTTTCGCGCTTTCTCTTCGGCAAACTTTGTAATAATCGCATCACAATCTAGAGCTATATACTGTTACTTCCGATTCAATACACAGAATCGAAAGCGCGTTGAGACGGTCTTGTTTTTGGGTTGATCGTAAATAATTTTTCACTCTTTTCAAAACGGAAAATGATCTTTCTCCAGAACAGTTGGTCACCATCATGCACAAATATAAAGTTAGAGCTGTGTTTACGTTGGGATAAACAGTTAGCAAATCCTTCTCGGTGATCATTACATTCAAATCTATCGCAGAAATCTTTTCAATCCCCAAAGTTCTCAAGTGCCAGGTAGAAGGAACTGATTACGCTTTTAGGTTGAAGACAATTCCACCCCTGCCCCGAAAGAGACAATATTTTTTTTCGCATCAGTCCATGCCGCCCCACCGCCGAGTGCCGCCCTACGCTACAGCGTATTAATCGTATAGGTTAATCCGGCACTGTGCACACACCCTGTATACTCTATCGTTTATGACTACTAGTTTCTGGACACTCCGTATAATAAACGAAGACGGGCCTATGGCAAATTTTCTAAATTGTCATATTATGACTTATCAAGTATTTAGATATTATGGCATATCAAGTATTTACCAAGGTAGGTATTTAAACCTTGACATTTTAGAATCGTACGAAATTTGTTTTGCAACGTACACGTATTTCAGGATTTTGCTGAAAAAATTTGTTTTCTAAAACATCCACACATGAATTTTTGATAATTTGCTGGATTTTCTCCAATCTTCTCATACTTTTTTTAACTGGTGCCTCTATTAGATTGGTAGTTATTAAATATTTTCAATCGCAAGTCACACAGCGCGCGACGGGTCGGAGCGTGGGAGAATGATTCACACTGCACCCGTCGCGCCGGTGAATTCCCCGCGCTCTACGTGACTTGCGATCGAAAATATTTAATAACTACCGATCTAGGTGCCACTTTTTCGTAAAATGGGTTTTGCAAATAAGGGGTCAAAGAACAATTTAAATTTTTTTAATTAATTTAAGGTGGGTGGCGAGCATGTTAAAACTATTTAATCAATTACATTGTTATTATTTTGCATTTGTTCACAATGAGAATTTTTTTAATACCGCTTCGAAATCGAGTAATTTTTTTCCCCAATCGATACAGTAGGATCCCCTCGACATTCTGACATAATTTGCAGGGGGCGCCGCATGCGGGGGGAGGGGGGCACGCCCCGTAAATCTAACCGACAACCGTTTTTCCTGAGAAATGGAAAATAACTCGGCCGGTTTTGACGCTACAAAAAAAAAATGTGAAGGGCAAAATTGAAGAGCTTGACAGAGCGCGTCAGCTCGAACAAACCTGACCCCGATATCTCAATAAGTTTGCGAATTATCGCGATTTTAATTAATTATATCTCGAGAAGGGGCGGAGTTGGGGCATCAATTTTTCCCGAATCAACGGGTCACTCCGAGTACTTTGTTGTTAAATAAATATGTTAAATAAAAACAGATTGACTGATTGATTGACACCATCAGTACAATGGAGATATTAAATTTCAAGTATGAGAAGATTGGAAAAAATCCCGCAAGTTATCAAAAATTCATGTGTATATACAGAGAGGACGTAAAGTAAGGAATAAATTCATTATCTCGCAAACTACAATTTTTTAAAAAAATCGCTTGGACCCTTCGATTTTGTTTTTCGAACGCGCATATTCTGACATAAAATGTAGATATACAGGGTGTTGCAAATAAGAGTGACACAAAAAATTTTTTTTTCTTAAATAGAACCCACTGTATATTATTGCATGTACGGATTCTTCGGAAAATCCTAAACATTTTTCATGTAGCATGTGCTATACCTTAGCCCAAGCGTCTTGGAGTTATTCTCATTCAAAATTTGAAAAGTGGAAAAAGTCATGGAGAAAACAAAGAATAAAATTATTTTAAAAATGTCTTATTTATCGAAAAAACAGTTAGGTGAACTTAAAAATAATTTTTCTAAAGTAAATGTTCGAAGTGTCTTCCGTTGGTCAACTGACAATAGCCTAACCGATCTACAAATTCTCGCTGAACATTTCGAACCATTTGGGGTGTAATTTGCCGAATTTCTTGCCGGATGCGATCTTTTAAATCATCTAAATTTGCAGGCTGGCTTTTGAATACTTTTCCCTTAAGGTATCCCCATAAAAAAAGTCGAGTGGTGTTAAATCGGGTGACCTTGGCGGCCACTCAATAAAACCACCTCTTCCAATCCACCTGTTTGGAAAAGTATCGTCCAAATATGTACGAACTCCCACAGCGAAATGTGGGGGAGCACCATCTTGTTGCAACCAGATATTATGATGTGGCAAATCGGGACGTTCTAACTCAGGAAAAAGGGTGGCCAGGGCTGGAACAAGTTCTTGTTCTAAAAAACTCAAGTTATCTCTCGCCTGTTAAATTTCCGTCAAAAAAGGAAGGCCCTATAACAATGTCATCGACAACGCCAGCCCACACATTGATCTTTTGATTAAATTGTGTGTGTCCTTCCCTCATCCAGTGTGGATTTACATCGGACCAATATCGATAATTTTGGGTATTTACGTCACCATTCAAGCAAAATGTGGACTCATCGGAAAAAATTATATTTTTTACAAAATTTCTGTTTACGAAACACATATCCTGTAAACGCTCACAAAATTCAAGGTGCATCTCAAAGTCCCTTTCCAAAAGTTCTTGGAGAACTTGCATTTTATAAGGATGGTATTTATTTGTATGCAGTATTTTAAGAACTGTTGTTTTTTCAATATCCACGTCACTTGCTACCTGCCTAGACACCACATGCTGGTTATCTTGAACTGCCAGTAAGACTTCTAATTGTTGATTTTCTTCAACTTGAGGACGACCAAATCTAGGGACATCTCTTACATGACCGAATTGCCTAAACTTGTACTCAATTTTGCTTACTGTTGATTGTGATATTGGCGGACGATTGGGGTATTTTTGATTAAATAACTCACAAGTTTCTTGCTGTGTTCTAACCCTATCGCCGTAGCCCATCATCATCAAAACCTCTATGCGCTGTTTCTCAGTGAGCCGCATTTTAATTTAATTTAGTTATGAAAAAACGAAATGAGTCTTTTGAAAACTAGTAAAACGTTAGGAAAATACACATAAAACTGACAATAACAGTAACTATTGACATTAATTCTTTTGGTTCTTGCATCATAACTCCAAAGCCTACTTGACTTTTCTTGCGCTTCACGCATGCTGACTACAGGTTTTCCTCAGCGTGCATGCAAGTCTTGATTGATTGCGAAATATCTGATTTTCAAATTTTGAATGAGAATAACTCCAAAACGCTTGGGCTAAGGTATAGCACATGCTACATGAAAAATGTTTATGATTTTCCGAAGAATCCGTACATGCAATAATATACAGTGGGTTCTATTTAAGAAAAAAAAATTTTGTGTCACTCTTATTTGCAACACCCTGTATATCTACATTTTATGTCAGAATATGCGCGTTCGAAAAACAAAATCGAAGGGTCCGAGCGATTTTTTTTTAAAAATTGTAGTTTGCGAGATAATGAATTTATTCCTTACTTTACGTCCTCACTATATTGGAAAATATTTATTTTTTTTTTAATCCTGAAACACGTGTCAACTAATTGTATGTATATAAGTTGTAAAAAAAATTTCGGACGATTCTAAAATGTCAAGGTTAAAAAGAGTGCAGTTTGGAAAGAATGACCCATATCAAGGAACAAGGGGACGTAGGTATTAAAAAAAACACATTAAATTTGTCAACAATAATTTTTACACCTCATGTACAGATCTTTCTTTAACTACCTTACTAAAATTACTCAAGTCTTTTTGTCTCTATGTCAAAAAAAAATATTTTCCAATACTTTTCGAGGCATTTTACGAACTAATTATTTAAAGGCGTCGTTCTCTTAAATTATTTGCCTGTACAGCAAAATGTCCTAGACTTAAAATTAACAAAAGGCAAAAATTCTATAGGAAGAAATTGCTTAAATGCCACAAAAAATATTTTAAAATTATTAATTTTACGAATTTTTAATACATTTTGTTATATTTGGTATAAGCAATAGAACGGTATACAGGGTGTTCCTTAATTAGGTGCTAATAGTTCAGATTGTGATTCGTTATGGCATTTTATGAAGGAATCTTCGGGATCGTTATTTTTTAAATCCCGGAAATAAATTACTGTAGATATTATTGTCAATTTTCGTGTTATGGGATATAAAGCCACATATTCTAGTTTGAAAAATAGTTCTATAGGTCCTCCAGTGGCGTCCCTGCAAACATGTCCTCCGATATTTTTTAGAAAAAATGTGGTAAGCCACTGACATTTTTTCGGATATTTTTCTAATTAGCCTGGGCGATTCTACATTCTCTTGCGTTTTTCTCGTCAGGCGTTATATAATTTTTTTCGGAAATGTCCATCTACACTTAATAGGCACATGGAAAAAATTCCATCGGCGTACCACTTTTTTTTTGTTTAGGGCAGAGCAATTTAGGACCTGCCACGTCTAATTGTACAGGGTGAGTCAACGATAGAGTAAAGTTCATTTTTTCCTTTATGTTAAGAATTAGATAAAAACTTGAAATACAAAAGTTGTATAGATCATTAACGTGCACATTCTAAAATTATATTGGAGTATACAGGGTGGCCCACAAAGAAGTGATGAATATAACTTACGTTTTTTTAAATGGAACACCCTGTATTTCTATCAATTTTTGGATTTAGCATAAGATTCTGAATATTTTTCATATATAATATTATATATCTAAATCTTATAGTTTTTCCAATATTTCCATTTTTTCAGAAAAATGTCAGTTTTCGGAGTTGCATTTAATTGTTAATACCTACACTACCTCTGCAAATTAAAAATTCATATTTGGTACGGACATTATATGGAGTTAAGGCAAATAAATTATGGAAACAAATTTACCTCACTTTTTACAGGGTGTTCAAAATAAATTTTCGAATTTCAGTAACTTTAAACAAAAAAATCTCGGTTTTTTTAATTGGTACGCCCTGTATATATTATTTCTTTCTGATAGAATAAGTAATTCTCTTTAACTTTTATTTAATATATCATGTGTTTATTTTAATACTTTTCGACATATTTTAATTTTTCTCTATTTTTCATTGTTAATTTCCGATATTTATATTATAACATCGTAGTTACAATGAAAAAACAAAAGGTGTCAAGACTTTGACACAAGTAGTTAATACTGAAATACCTAGAAACGTCTGTTATTCGATGTAAGAAGCGTTTAGGAAGAAATTAAGTATGGATTTCCCTAAAAATGAGCTGATTGACATGATTTACATACTTGGGGAGTCAGAAAAAAATTGGAATATAGAATACGAAATGCTTGCAGGACAGTATCAGCATTTATGCTAAGGAGTGTACAGCAAAACTTACTAAAACATTAACATTGAACGTTTGTTACGACACAATTAAAAAATGAGAAAAATATTAATTGTAAATATTCTTTTCCACAAGTTTGTTGTTACTTATTTCCAATTTCATTTTATTATATGATACGTTTTGAAAATTTACCTCGTTTGATTTTGTCCTGGGGACTCCACAGGTTTTCTGTTTTTTTCATTGCAACTACTAGGATGTTATAATATAAATATAGGAAATTAACATTGAAAAATAGAGAAAAATTAAAATATGTCGAAAAGTATTAAAAATAAACATATAATATATTAAATAAAAGTTAAAGAATTACGTATTCTATCAGAAAGAAATAAAATATACAGGGTGTACCATTTAAAAAAACCGAGATTTTTTTGATTAAAGTTACTGAAAATCGAAAATCAAAATTTATTTTGAACACCCTGTAAAAAGTGAGGTAAATTTGTTTCCACAATTGATTTGCCTTAACTCCATATAATCCCCATTCCAAATATGAAGTTTTAATTTGCAAAGGTAGTGTAGGTATTAACAATTAAATCCAACGCTGAAAACTGACATATTTCTGAAAAAATTGAAATTTTGGAAAAACTATAAGATTTAGATATACAACATTATATATAAAAACTATTCAGAATCTTATGCATAATCCGAAAATTGATAGAAATACACGGTGTTCCATTTAAAAAAACGTAAGTTATATTCACCACTTCTTTGTGGGCCACCCTGTATACTCCAATATAAATTTATAATGTGCACCTTAATGATCTCTACAACTTTTATATTTTGAGTTTTTATCTAATTCTTAACATAAAGGAGAAAATGAACTTTATCGTTACATAAAATCTGAGTGCATGTAAATTTCCTAAATTTAAATTTGACATGTTGCATAAAAATTGAATTTTATGTATTTTTTAAACTAAATCAATTAGAGATATATCTGGGTTATAGACACTGGCCCAAACGAATCGCCATGCCACGGGAGATAACAAAAAAAATTAGCATTTCTTCTAAACACGGTATATTGTCGAAAATTTCGTAAACAATCAATGCGACATATTATCACTTTTTGGCTTTTACTAAATTAAACATAAAAATCATTTCAACCAAAGATATTACAAATTACAGATAGAAAAATGTACATTTCTAGCCTACGCAACGAAAACCCCGTCTTTCCCACCTCTTTCGGTCGTTATTGCAGCGTAGCCAGATTGACATATTTCTCGCAAATGTATCTTGCAAAATCCCAATTAAAAATTGGTTTTAAGGTTAATCCGCAATTGCTCTTAAAATAAATTTATTTACCAATAATTTTACTATAAACTGTGAAAAGGCGATTAGAGATTCTTTAAGAAAAAATATTATTATACTTAAACGTATCAAACGAATCTTGAACTAATCCGACTGCACTCTGGCAACATCTATTTCTCCTTTATTACTGCGCCAGGAGCCAAACTATGAATGAATACTAATCTCGTAAACATTAAAATGTTGGCACTGCGATCAAAGGGAGTGTTTATATATTTTGGTTGATATGTGTTTTTTTGTGATTATTGGTGAAAAATCGTCTTTATTATAAACAATCATGGTGCAGTCATGCGTAGTTTGTAAAAGAGTGGATCATTTAAATAAGGATTTATCTTTTCATCGGTAAGTATGGTTATGTTTTCATATTTAGCCATCTGATATAACCAGACTTGAGCATTGTTGCCATTCAGCCAACAAACGTGTAGTTCTTTCTTCCACCCATTACTGATTTTCAATAACATTTCACGGGACCAGAGCTTTACTTTCCAAGAGTTTTATGAATGGATTATGGGATCTGTAGTTTGCAATACCTTTGATTTCAATAAATAAAGTCTATAATACAGAGTGCTACGCAATTATAATTTCATTTAATAATAACATTAAAATTTTGAAAATAACGATACAATAAAGAAAGTTAAGTAAATTACTTAAATGAAAAGATCATTGCGTAGCATATTATAGATAGAATTTTATTATAGCTATTTCTTGAAATTTTTTTTTTTCTTTAATTGAGCAACAGCCAAAGTGATTGATTTTTTACAAAACGTTTTTTCGACAATATAACGTAATTAGAAGAAATGGTCTCTTTTGGGTCAGAGTCTAACCCAGATATACCGGGTGTTTCGGGAGCAACGCTCACCCTTACAACTTTTTTATTGTTTGAATTACAGAAATAAAATTTGGTGGGTTTGTGTGTGATATTATTTTGCACTGTATGACATACCGACTCCATTTTCTCACTTCCGGTTGAACCGGAAATGACCTCAACTATGAATTTGTGGGGTGGAACTCCCCAATATATTTTCGGCTATATCGATTTAGAACACCATTCCAAATTCAACGACACCGAATACGTCAGCCCCCTGACCTTTCATTTTTCTTTTTATTTTTTAATCTAGATTGCTATGAACTCCCTAAAATGGTTTACTTCTAAGCCAAAGGAGGGAGTTCATTTGTTTGTTAGCATTATGGCATCATGGGTACCTAGATAAATGCAAGGTCATTTGCGCTTCTTGTTGTTTTTTTTGTCATATATTTTTAATAAATTATCTCCCCTGTTTTAACTCGACATAATATCGATCATATCAAATTCTTGGAAAACAAGTGCTCTGTCGTTTTACCCGAGTTAGCCAATATGTTTCCATTTGAAAAAATTGAGTTTTCTGGGAATAACCCTTCTTAAAAAGTATGTAGAAAAATTAAAACCCAATAAAACTTGAAAATTGCATTTTTATCAAGAATTTGGGTTTAGGGAGTTTATAGCCATCCAGATGGAAAAATAAGAATGAAAAGAATTATTTAAAGTGTCAAAAGTGACGTATGAGGTGTCGTTGAATTTGGAATGGTATTTTGAATCGATATAGCCCAAAATAGTATACTGGGTGTTCCGTTTAAAAATCCAAAGTTAAAATAATTTCCGGTTAAGCCGGAAGTGACAAAATAGAGTCCGTCATGTCATAAAATGCAAAATAAAATCACATGCAAACCCACCAAATTTTATTTCTGTAATTTAAACAATAAAAAAGTTATAGGGGTGAGCATTCCTCCTGAAACACCCGGTATATCTCTAATTGGGTTAGTTAAAAAATAAATAAAATTTTATTTTTACGAAGATATGTCAAATTTCAATTTTAGGAAATTTACCCGCATCTAGATTTTATGGGCTACCCCGGATAATTAATTAGAAGTAACAGGACGTAACGTTAATTATTGAAATTGGTTCATTATTCACGAAATAACAGCTTATTAATTAGGACGTGAATTTTTCAATTTTCGATATCGTATACAGGGTGCGACAGAAAGGTTGGGGCTAACCGCTAACTTAGCAGTGATTTCCTTGGCAAAAAAATAATATTTTTTTTCCTATAAATCTTTGCTCAACTGATTTTTGTTTCCAAACTACAGGGTGTTAAAAAATTTAATAATCGTTTTTGCACAATAACTTTTTAGCGCTGGCAGATAATGAAATGAAATTTTAGCAGGAGCTTACTTTGATATTGCCCTAATGACATTAAAAAAAATGACTTCGTAGATTACTCAGTGGCGTATGTACGGATATTAGCATTGAGAAGTGCATTGAAATCAGTAGAGCAAAAATTTATAGGAAAAAAATATAATTTTTTCACAAGGAAATCACTGCTAAATTTACTCCTAAGCTGTCTGTTACACCCTGTATATTGGCACGTCATAAAGGAACACCCGTATTATCGGTTATTACAATTAGGTATAAAAACGTATCCTAGTTTTTCCGTTAATCAATCAAGTATTCCAAAAATTGATAATTATAAGTAAAATGATTGGATAAGTACGGTCATTTCAAATAAGACGATTTAGGGACAGCACCAATCAAGTGCATGCTTTTATGAATAGAACTGTCCAAATTATTATTGCCTGCTTATACCACTAATAACATTTTTTATGAGCTTAAATTGTCTGCCAGAAAACGTAATAAATTATAAAGAGTTACTATTAGAACTTAAAAGAAATAAACGAAGCAATAGTTAAATCTCTAAAAAATTTGTACTTAATGGTAATAATAAATAAAAATTAACCGCCAAGACTTTCGAAAACGGAAATATCGTAAAGTTTTTTTCCATACTATGGCATTTTGCGAGTTATTTTCAAAATAGTATTATACAGGGTGTTAAGTAAGTATGTGCAGTAATTTTAAGAGACGATTCTTTGGGTGATTCTAAGACGAAAAGTTCATATAAACATGGGTCCGCAAATGCTTCGTTTTTAAGATACAGGGTGTTAAAAAAAAAAATTTTAATTGGGTTTTCGTAAATATCTTAAATATCCTTTTGTCGGTATTGTTGAAATTTTGAGTTTTATTTGTAGTGTTAAGGGGCTAATTTAGCCCTAAGTAGATTAATTTTATTGAGTCCAGTGGCATCCCGGGCGGCACCTTAACGAATATTATTGAGAAAAAGAGTAAGCCACTGGCTTTTTGGAATTCTTATATTTTTCTCGGATTAAGCAACTAAAAATACAGCACTTTTGTCGCTTGAATTTTTTTCGTATCTTACTTCGTTTTCGAGAAAAAAAAATAAAAACCACTTTGATGCAAGTCAAATTGGTTACTTTTGTTGTTACAAAAATTCTAGTGTTTATTTGTTGTAGTTGCTATTATTTTTTTTTATATTAATAATTTATTCCAGTTATGAAAAATAAAATCTGCTGTTACTGATGTCTGGGTGGAGTTGACATTTCTTTAGATTCTAGAGTCTCTCTTTGATAACTGTTGTGATACCTAAGAGAAGCAGGGAAAAAATATTTTTTTTGACACCCTGTATCTTGAAAACGGAGTCTTAGAATCACCCAAAGAATCGTCTCTTAGCTTACTCCTCATACTTAATTAATATACTGTATACAGGGCGACACGAAATCATTTTACATACCTTATTTTTATTTCAGTGGTGGTAAAAAATTGAAATTTGGGTCCAAGGATTGATGGGTAAAAACTAATTTTTGTAAATTCTTATTATAATTAGAATTTTCAATTTTACCTTCTCTAAAATGGCCAACTTGTGAAAAAAAATGTTCACCAATAATTCAAATAGAAATTACAGGGTGTCCCATTTTCGACACTTTCTGGCGGCATTCGAGTTATTATGAATGACTCACTTTCACACCCACTTTACTGCCCCACTTTTTAACGAAACGAAAGATTCCGATGTAAAATTTGCCATGGCTCTCTTAGTTTTTAATCTACAGGGTGATTTTGAAAATCTTTTCAGACAACCCTCGTATTTCCGTTATGCGTTAACTTATCAAAAAGGTAAAAACTGACCTTTGAGAGGCTTTCATGTAAAGTTCAGTGGCATAGCGAGATTTTCTCTGAAAAGTTTAGTATTTGAGATAGTAACAAAAGTAAAAATTTTAAATGGGACAACTACACTCTTTTGTAAAGCCCAAAATATGCTCAATTAATTTAAGAAATAATTTTCCCTGTATATTTTGGGATTTATATTTAAGTCCAAAATTTTACTTTTGTTAATATCTCAAAAATTAAACTTTTTAGAGAAAAATTGGCTAAGTACGCCATTAAAATTTACGTAAAAATCTGTAACAAAATCAGCTTTTACCTTTTTGATAAGTTAAGGCATAACTAAAATACGTGGGGTATCTAAAAGACGAAGATTTTCAAAATGGCCCTGTATAGTAAGACTAAAGTCGCAACATTCTTTCTTCCTTCCACCAAAATTTCAAATTTTTATCAGCCGTAATAACTGAAACAAAGTATGTAAAATTATTTCGTGGTCACCCTGTATAATATGTTAAAAATGTCATTGATGGGTTTGTTCGTTGTCGCCGCAATATTTACACTTCTTGCGCTCACATGTGTGGATTGCAAACAACTTTCCAGAAAAACAATCGCGGAGCTCTGACAATTAGTATAATTTTTCTTTGTCGTTTTCCGTTAATTAGACAAAGACATGACGTCACCTTCGAGCGCTCGGAGCGTACCATTTATCGGAACGGCCGTCTTTCACTCCTGCTTTCACGTTTGACACTAACGGAGTAACAACTGTGATATTTGTCATTATTGTTAAATAAAATTCTTCGTTGTTTTTCAGTGTTTGTCTGTTAAATTTAAGTATTGTTTGGGAAAAAATAGTATTCTTAACTCAAAATGGTAAGACTGTGCCAAGTCTGCCGTAAACTGGATAAAAAATATATACTTTTGAGTCACGTCCGTCGACTGTTTGTTTTCCCTAACCAAGACATATAAAACCGACGACATAATACCGAGGACGCAATGTGCTGTCTGATTAGTGAAGCCTCAAATATAATTAACCAAAATAAAAAATGCTTGGTGGTGTTCCTGGACCTTGCGAAGGCTTTCGACACCGTTTCCCATAAAATACTTCTGGAAGTCCTTGAACATAGTGGAATTAGGGGAACGGTGTGGAGGGTCTTCGAGAGCTATTTAACTGGACGCCAACAACAGGTTAAAATACGAGAAACCTTAAGTGATGAGCAAACTATTAATATAGGCGTTCCACAAGGAACGGTCCTCGGGCCAATCTTATTCAATCTTTATATCAACTCAATAAATAACATAAGAGTTGGAGGTAAAATTGTGTCATACGCAGATGACACAGCCATTATTTTCAGTGGCTCCTCATGGGAAGAAGCGAAAATAAACACAATAAAAGGACTTAAAAAATTAAGAACTGGCTTAATATACATAAATTAACCCTTAATGTCAAAAAAACAAATTATTTAGCGCTCACAAAAATTGACGTGAATCGTCCTTCTTTCAGCCACATAGAAATAGGATTAAACGAAAAAATTGAGGAGGTCGCCCACACAAAATACCTTGGGGTAATGATTGATTGCTTTTTGAAGTGGAATGTCCACGCTGAATATCTAACAAAAAAAATTAGATCTCTAGTATATAGGTTTTATATTCTTCGAAATATCCTATCATCGAACATGTTGATCACGATTTATCGGAGTCTGGTGGAATCATTGTTGACCTATGGTATCACCGTCTGGGGTGCAATGTATGAAAAAGCCATTAGGCCCTTACAAATAGTTCAAAGTAAAATTCTAAAAATAATTTATAAAAAAGACCGCCTTTACCCTACAAACTTGCTATATAATGAGACGGCCGTGAATTTGAGTGTTCTGTTCTTCAACTCAGTGGGTTGCTACATTCATAAACACCTCAATGTGCAACCTGTTGCGTCACATTGTCAAAACACCCGCGGTCAGGCTGGTCAGCCTTTACAGGTTCCAAAATGCCATAGCGAATTCTATAGACGATCAATCAACATCTTGGGTCCGAAAATATACAACTTGTTACCGCTTGATGTAAAAAATGCTGTGAAGCCAAAACTGTTTTCCGAAGGGTCGAAAGCATTCGTGTGGAGAAATCTGATTCTGTTTAAAAAAACTTTTTTGAATCACTCTAGTACTATAGAGAATCAAGTTCTTTTTAGCATTAGTAAATAGTTTCGTGTATTTTACAGATAATACAATATAAGCAATAAATTAATATATATTATGTAGATGCACATACAGGCGCTCTGCGTCTAGGTGCTAGGACAATGACAATTTCATTTAATACTTATCTGATTATAAAATTGTAATTGTAAATTGTAAATATTTTGAAACAATAAACAATAAACAATTAATTAAAACCGATCAGGGTTTGTGGAGAATCCCCATCTCTTTTTTGTTGTGTTTATTTTCGTAATAACAGGAGTCAAAGTGACGTGTACAAAGCAGCTAGAAATACCAGGTCCGTGTTTGTTTCAAGTTAATGGCCCCATACAAATAAATATATATATGATATATATATTTAATCAAATATTTCGGCCGAAATAAAATACAAGGCCCACGTTTCGGCGCAACCTCTTTTGACAACTCCTTTACTATCATCTTGTAACTAGAGAATAGCTATCATTCTATTTTATAGCATAATAATATCATTGTAAATCACTCAATGTCAATGCATAGACAATAAAAGCGTAAAAGGAGAAATGACAAATTAATACCCAGTTTACCAGAGCTATTAGTTACAAATTTGTTTCCTTTTCTGTAAGTAGTGTTCAAGTATACAACGTGTCCAAGATAAGGAGGGCCAGTACAGGGATCTCGGAAACCGTAAGAGATACGAAGTCGGTTAAATAGAGGTACAGTTGCGCATTTACGTGCCTAATAATATGCTGTTTAGAAAGTTTTAAAATTACGAGTAGTTCCGGAGATATCCGGAAAAAAACAAAATTCTGAAAAATCATTGTTATTTTTTCCTGTTTTTTTTTTTAGATCGAATTCTAAAGTAAATTGCACTTTTGCATTGCCACTTTTTCCGCTCTATCTAACAGCGTTAATTGTTTTGTAATCCGACGAGTCGTCTTCCAAGGGCCATTATCAACTTTCTTTTTTTAAATACGGTCCTGTTTCTGTGATATTGGAATTTGATAGCTTTTTTCTTCCGAATGCAACGATGTATGACACATTGTGGTTTAATGGCGTTTCGAGGGGTTTTTGAACAACATCAGGAAATTTTGGGATACGGTCCTGTAAAATATGGAACATAATTTTACAAATGCTGAAAAGTTTGATGTTCTATCGCATGTTTTATTTTATCTCAAAAAAACTGTTATGTGGCGGTTAGAAGATGTTATTTGTGTTTAGAGAATAACGGAAATCATTTTGAACACCTGATTATGTAGTTTGTTCATTTTATTAATGTTTTGGAATGATTTTTGTTCACTTATTTGTGGTTTATTATTAAATTATTTGTTATTTATTGAACTAGTCCAAAAAATTTAGAGCTTACTTATGAGATATTATTTATAAAATTAGGAGAAATACAGGACCGTATCCCAAAATTTCCAGACCTTGGTCAAAAAACCCTCGAAACGTCATTTAACTACAATGTGTCATACATCGTTGCATTCGGGGGAAAAAAGCTCTCAAATTCCAATATCAGGAAAACAGGACCGTATTTAAAAAAGAAAGTTGATAATGGCCCTTGGAAGACGACCCGTCGGATTACAAAACAATTAACGCTGTTAGAGCGGAAAAAGTGACAATGCAAAAGTGCAATTTACTTTAGAATTCGATCTCAAATAAACCCAGGAAAACAATAAAACGAATTTTCAGAATTTTGTTTTTTTCCGGATATCTCCGGAACTACTCGGAATTTTAAAACTTTCTACACGTAAATGCGCAACTTCACCTCAATTTAACCGACTTCGTATCTCTTACGGTTTCCGAGATCGCTGTACTAGCCCTCCTTATCTTGGACACGTTGTATAGTTAGTAATTTTTCCTATAAGGAAGCCTTTGTTATTTAATTTTGATTTGATTGGATTCCTTGTTGAAAAGAACCTATTTTAATAGATTTATATTTAGATTTATAATATTTTTAAACAATTGATACAGGGTGTTCAAACAATAAGATTAAAAATGAAATTGAGAAACCAGCAATAAATCGACATTTTCAAATGAAACCCCCAAATTTAAAAATTATTTTCTATTTAGCATTAAAAATAAGGGTAAGTTTGTTCCGAAAATTTGTAGTTTTCGAAATATTGCCAATTTAATATTTTTATTGTCACATTCTCCATAAAAACACACATGTTTTAAATAATCGTCGTTTGGATAATATAAGCGTCTTAACATGATTAATAATAATTTTCGAATGGGAAGTGACAGCTTATGCCGATATACAGTGTGCCCAAGATAAGGAGGCATCTATGGGGATCTCGTTAATGGTAATAGATACAACTTCGATTAAATGGGAAAATTATTGCAATCAAAGCACGAACAATATGCCGTACAAAAAGTTTTGGTAAGATTTTCAAGTTTTGAGTTATGTAAGAAAAACTGAAATTTTGAATTTTTAATTAACGTTAACATTGATATCAAAGTTAAAGCAAAACTGACAAAACAGCAACTTTTAGTGAACTCTAAGAATACATAACAAATTCTTTTATACGACGTTTCGTTTACAACCAATCATCATCAAGTCAATTTTGTTCTAATACGCCCTGATTTTATAATATAAAATTTTAAGACCTTTTTATTCTGAATTCAATGATGTACCACGCATTATCATTTAATTACGTTTCGAGTCTTTTTAATCATCTTCATGACATTTTCAGGATACGGACCTGTGTTTTATAATCTTATAAAAACAGTTCAATGCAGTAGGTACAAGTTGATGATGATTGCTGGAAAACGAAACGTCGTATACAAAAATGTGTTATGTATTCTTAGAGGTCACTAAAAGTTGCGGTGAGAATGTTTTGGCAGTTTTACTAGAACATTAATATTACCGTCGAAAAAAAATTAAATTAAAAATTTCAGT
Organism: Barypeithes pellucidus; assembly: GCA_963991005.1. Lineage (NCBI taxonomy): Eukaryota > Metazoa > Arthropoda > Insecta > Coleoptera > Curculionidae > Barypeithes > Barypeithes pellucidus. The sequence goes on along the minus strand of OZ022562.1, from coordinate 50,982,158 downwards.
TTTTCTTCAACAACTCAAAATTTAAAAATCTTACCAAAACTTTTTGTACGGCATATTGTTAGTGTTTTGATTGCGATACTTTTTCCCTATTTAATCGAAGGTGTATCTGTTACCATTAACGAGATCCGCATAGAGGCCCTCCTTATATTTTGGGCACCCTGCATATCGGCTAAATTTGCCGCTATAATACCGATGTACCATTTATGGTTATTTTTCTCAATTTGATTTCATCTCAGGGTTTTTAATACAATAAGTTATTTCCGTAATGCCCTGTATTTATGGTGGATTCAATTTTAAATTCCTTCCCCTCATAACTAAGCAGGGTAATCTTTTATTTACCGGTCAGTCAGTACTCCAAATAAAAAAAAATAATACCTCGCGTTTTCCGACAGATAATTTAAACTCATCAGTAACAACACACTCCTCTCCATAACAATTCAAGTTAGATACCTAAAAACGTATCTGTACACGACGAAAAATTCGCATTTTCTAAAAAAATAACACATTCATTCTCACTTAGACGACACAGGCACGCGCACAAAATTGTTTGAGTCTTTTTTTTAATTATCTACTTATGATGGAATTGCAGTTCGCATTGTCCACATCGAAGTCCAGCACTAGTAGCTTCGTTTCTTCGGTGCCGTTACGGCTGCCCACCGCGCACACCAACTTCGTTTCGTTCGCGCGGATCCGCCAGACGACGCCGCCGGACCCGCCGCTGTCCAATGCCACCAGATTCCGGATAAAGTCGCCCGTCCTGACGTCCCACAGTTTGACCGTTCCGTCGTCGGATGAGGTTATCACAAATCTGTTGTTGAACTGGAGGCACGTTACTGCTGACTGATGTTTATTCGGCCCTGAAATAGTTATTGATATAACGCATGCTTAAATGATTACTTTTTTTTCACGAACCGAAGGCGAGTGCCGCATTCCCGTATGTGAAAAAAGTAACTTTATATTTTTTCTATGTAGTGGAGTCGATCCGGTTTATGAAAATCCCTTGACGAAGTCGAGTAATTTTTTTTCCCCAATCGATACAGTAGGATCCTCTCGACATTCCGACAACGGATTTTCCTAGATAACTCAGCCGGTTCTGATGCTACAAAAAAAATGTGAAGAGCTAGAGCTCGGACAAACCGATCCCAAATATCTCAATGAGTTCGCGAATTATCGCGATTTTTAACTGCAAAAACAATAAAATTTAATTAATTATATCTCGAGAAGGGGCGGAGTTGGGGCATCAATTTTTCGCGAATCAACGGGTGACACCGAGTACTTTGATGGGCCGGAGGCTGGGTGTGTTGGGGCAATGAGGAGGGGATAAAGTCGGTTCATTCATTTATCGCAAATGCGCGCTTGTCGCGCATACAAGAAATGGCCACTATTTAATATCTCCGAAAATACTTTAGATATTATATTCAATTTTGGTATGTGTTAATAGGATATAGAAAACCACACATTTTAGTTAGAAAATTTATTTAATTGCTTCACCAGTGGGGTCCCTGCAAACATGTCCTCTGATATTTTTTACAAAAAATATGGTACGCCACTGACATTTTTTAAAGTGGATATTTTTTCTGATTAGCCTGGTCAATTCTACATGATAACGGTCAGTGATTAAAACCACTAAATTCATATTGAAACTCATTATTATTAACATTGATAAAATAATTAATAATAAAATTTGTTTCATAAAAATTGTTGGAGTGGGCAACTCGATGCGTCTGACGAGAAAAACTCAAGAGACCGTTTTTATGTAGAATTGACCCGGCTAATCAGAAAAAATATCCACGTGGAAAAATGTCAGTGGCGTACCATATTTTTTGTAAAAAATATCAGAGAACATATTTGCAGGGACGCCACTGGTGGAACAATTAAATAACTTTTCTAACTAAAATGTGTGGTTCTATATCCTATTAACACATACAAAAATTGAACATAATATCTAAAGTATTTTCGGAGATATTAAATAGTGACCATTTGTTGTATGCCGCGACAAGCGCGCATTTGCGAAAATAAAACTTTTTCGCCAATCTGAATCCGGCCTGATTCCCGTAGCTCGATTAATAAACTACTTATTAGCATTTATGTAATATTTTTTTCCTCCCCATAACTCTCCTCCTCACTGCCCCAACACACCCAGCCTCCGGCCCATCAGAGTACTCGGTGTCGCCCGTTGATTCGCGAAAAATTCGTGCCCCAACTCCGCCCCTTCTCGTGATAAAATTAATTAAATTTTATTGTTTTTGCAGTTAAAAATCGCGATAATTCGCGAACTCATTGAGATATCGGGATCAGGTTTGTTCGAGCTTACGCGCTCTGTCAAGCTCTTCAATGTTGCCCTTCACATTTTTTTTTGTAGCATCAGAAACGGCTGAGTTATTTAGGAAAATCCGCTGTAGCTTAGATTTACGGGGCGTGTCCCCACCCCCTCCCCCAATGCGGCGCCCCCTACAAATCATGTCAGAATGTCGAGAGGATCCTACTGTATCGATTGGTAAAAAAAAATTACTCGATTTCGTCAAGGGATTTTCGAGCCGTTAATTTCGCCAGAACGACTCCACTAATGATCGTATCAGTTTTCTTTTCCGAAATTAAAAAATATACAGGGTGTCCGCTAATTAATGGTACAATGAAAAACCACATACTCCTTACGTAAAAATATTAGGATTTAATTATTCTTATCTATATCCGAAAGTTGATATTAACTGAGATACAGGGTGTTAAAGTTAAAACTTCATTTTTGTTTTTTTCTAATAACTTTGCAGGAAACCAATGTTTTTTTTTACAAAAATTTGGCAATTATGGTTTTTTTAGGATGAGAAATTGATTTCTTTGTGAAATTTTAATGTACAATGTATTGGGCCGCTGTCTGCGGCATTTTTCGCACATTCATACGGTCATAACTTTTTTGTGCCTCAGTGTATTTAAGTTTTTAATAAAAATAATACTTTTCTCATATTTATTCCGTAAAAAAGGTATAGTTCAGGTCGCCCAGAGTTACCGTTTCGGAGATATTTGCATTTAAATTGTTTAGTGCGTTAGCTCAGGCAAGCAAATAATATTTTGTTACTTACCAATTAACTTTTACATGATAATTAATGTTCTAGTGATGGTAATTGATAATAATAAATAGAACAATTAGATTGTATAACTTATTTTAATTAAATAGCTTTGACCCTAGAAAATATTGTGTCAAAAGAAACCAACAGCAATGAAAACACAAACTTACGATAAACTCAAAAATGAAACATTTTCTGGTCCATAGCAACTGCATCTTTAAATTTTATTTGTTTTCTCATAGGTTACTTTAAGAAAAAATTTTGTTTCTAAATTAATCATAATTGGGCAGGGTGCACTAAACTATTTAAATGCAAATATCTCCGAAACGGTAACTCAGGGCGACCTCAACTTCGTAATAAATATGAGAAAAGTATTATTTTCATTAAAAACTTGAATACACTGAGACACAAAAAATTATGACCTAATAATTGTACATTAAAATTTCATAAAAAAATCAATTTCTCGTCCTAAAAAAGCATAATTGCCAAATTTTGTAAAAGAACGTTGGTTTCCTGCAAAGTTATTAGAGAAAACAAAAATGAAGTTTTAACTTTAACACCCTGTATCTCAGTTAATATCAACTTTCGGATATAGGTAAGTATAATTAAATCCTAATATTTTTACGTAAGAAATCTGTGGTTTTTCCATGTACCATTAATTAGCGGACACCCTGTATACACTCCCCGACAATAAATTCCGGACGAAGATATGTTAGTCAAGTTTATCGACCTGTAACTTTTTAAATATTTTCCGATCTTGGTGAAATACTTAGCAAAATGTAGACTTGTGTCTTGGAATGTTAGCTTCAATTTTTATTTTTCAAACAATACTGATACTGATTACTTAGCGTAAGTACAAGTAATTTATTTTATTAATACAAATAAAATTTTACTCTTAAAGTCCATACTTTCGTAAGACTTTTAAAAGAGGCATTGAGCTTTACAGTTTCGAATTATATCGAATTTAAGAAAAAAGTAATTTACAGGAACGTACCAGGGATATTTTAATGAAAATGGTCAATGTAAGGAACAAAACGTCGGAAAACCACTAAGAATTATGTACCACTGAACATAGATTTCGGTCCTATTTCATAATTTAAACAAAAAGATCCAGGCCAGTATTTAAAAAAATTAAATTGATGATGGTGACGAAACGTCGCATGAAAGATCTGATAATGCCATCTTGTGGAGAATAAAGAATAGCAATGAGAAAGTGAACTTTATTTCTGCACATCTCTTCGAACAGCGTCAGAAAAAAATAACCGAGAGGCAGAATTTTAGATATTTCCAAATATTTTGAAAGCACATGTATTTATTTTTGATTTCTTTGCGGCATATTATTTGGCCCATAATTACGCAACTTTTCCCCAATTTAACCGACTTCGTATCTCTTACCGTTTCCGAAATCCCCATAGTGAAGGCCGAATTTGTAACACTCTGTTCATGAACCACCCTGAACCCACATTTCCCAGCAGCCGCAGTCTTAGTAGCGCCATCTACGTACCTGACAACGTTTGCAAGCATTGCCCGGTGACAATATCCCACACTTTGACAGTCGAATCAGCATTGCCGGACACCAATATGTTGTTTCTCAGTTCCATCCCCGAAGTAAGGGACTGGTGACCCATAAGCGTATGTTTGCAGGCTCCCGTTTCTACCTCCCACACCCGTATACTGGTATCGAGCGACCCACTAACCACGTGAACACCGTCAAACTGAAAAAAGGTAAGTAAATAATAAGTATATTTGAACCACATTGACAAGTCTTGTAGCTCACACCCAAAATAATAATCAGAATCAAAAAATATTCTAATTTTTAATTTCTCTAAAGTTTATAACTTATTTGCACCTTATAAAAATAATATTTAACCCATTAAATTCAAAATAATTCAAAATTGAGTATTTACTGTATGTACGTCTGCATCTGATTTACGAATTCGATTGAGAAACCCTTTAAAAAGTTCTTTTTATATGACCGCCGTCAATTTTGTATAGACATCGGTATACAGTATTAGAAGTATTAAAAGCTTTTAAAATAAATAAGGAATACGAGTGTGACAAGCTTGCAGCAGAAAATGGACATACAGTGTTGCGTCTTCCTCCGGACTATTGTATATTCAATCCTATTGAGCTAATATGGCACCAATTAAAATCCAATATTAGGAGAAATAATATTTCTCCTACATTAAATGCATCTGTAGTAGAATTAATTAAAAACGAAGTAAGAAAATTTTCTGCAGACAGCTGGAACAACTGTGTACAGCATGTACTTAAGGTGGAAAATTCTTACAATTGTATGATTACAAATGTTCAACCTTTAATTATAAGTTTAGGCTTAGATGAAGATAGTGATAGTGATACAGAGTTAAATTTTGAATAAATTATCAATAGTTTCTTAGATATTAATTAATTTTTATTGTACTTGTAATAATAATAGTTATACTTTTAAATTATATTATTTTCAATTATCATTAATTATTATCATTATTTTACATTTATTATAGGTACCTAAAACTAAAAATACCTATCTATTTATTTTAAATTATAAAAATAATCATGTGGTGTGGTATACATTTTCAAGCCGGCCCTGATCCCATTTATTGGGCTTTGAAGAGGTTAAGGCGTATACAATAGGGTTTAATCAGGTAGTTTATTTATGGCAGTAAGAGTCAACGGTATAATCTGCAACAACTATACCTAATGTACAATTGTTTTCATATCACACTTTAAAAGTGTTTTCTTTATCGTATTTTACGTGGAATCCGTACTCAGATTTTTTTCTAAGTTCAAGAAAAAAAAAACAAATTTGCTCTTTTTTAAATGGGTTACCCTATATATGTTTTAATAATGCAATTCAGTTTTTAACAAGCTTCTCAGAAATATATAATACATTATTTTTAGTCTTAGTATTATGCCCGAAATTTACGTTTTTTTTTTAAATATACCATTTTTTCGGGTATGCCATGACGGATATTTAAAAACAATTACTGGTGCGAAAAACGAAAATTGAACGTTTATGGAACTTTCTCATAAATATTTCTCAAATTGTTCTCCTTTAGCGTGTTTTACATTATCCCATTTCTTGTCCAAGAAATTGTACAATTTCTTGTATAATTTAAATTGTATAGTTTCATACAGTAAATTGTGTCATAAATTGAGGACCTCGTGTTCAAAACCGGATATATCCACTTTTTACACAAAATCACTTTTCCGAGGTTCTCGAATAAATTTCGTGGGATCTATCGACTGATCTATTTATTTGCGAGCAAAACCTGATATAACTCGTTAAAATGGCTAGGAAAAGCTAGCTCTTATGAACAAAGCCGGTTATAACCAAATTTTTGTAGCAAAAGCGTATATAACCACTTTATCGAATATCTGAACTTTTCCCGCGTTTATTTTTAGTTTCTTAGAGACGTTGTTACTGTAACCACGTGTTTATATCTTGCACACATTATCTTACGTAGGTAACACGTAACACATTATGGACACACACAGATTCTAAGGAAAAATCCAGTGGTCCAGTTATTCAGAAGTGGAATCTGTAAAATCGCTTGGTTTGGATTGGCAGATGTATGACATAAAAGAACTTCTAAAGATATTCAAAAAGGTTAAAGGAATTTCCAATTGTATAAACAAGAAAATGAAGTTACTGTTAAAATAAGAACTCTTCAATACTATCGACTTATTCCAAATAATACTTGGCAATCCCTGTTAAAAAAAGGAAAATCTGACAACATTCGGCTAAATATGGCACGACTTGGTAACTCTATCCCAGACAAAAAGTAAAGAAGTTTACGCCACTTGATGAAGGAGCATTATGGGGAAGAATGGAAAATTAGGGAGGATCTTCTATTGTATAGGAACCTACTGCAGGTCAACAGTGAGGAAAAAATGAAGATGTAGAAGGAAATAATAACCAGGACGCTGAAGCCAGGGCCTGTGATTGTTTAGAAGAGGGCCTGTGATTGTTTAGAAGAAGAAACTGCCGTACACATTTAAAAATATATTTTGTTTATTATTTAAAATTAAATAAAACGCCTATTTATTTTTTTACATGATTCTTATTTAGGTGCAAAAACGGATATATCCATTTTGTCTTCGTAATTACACAGAGAATTTCACTTTTTTTATGAAAAAAATATACATTACTCTAGTAAAATAAAATAAAAATTTTTCTCCAAAAAAAATTTAATAATTTCAAATTTATATATTGTCAAAAAATGCAAAATTCTCAAAAACATCCCGTATATCTTTTATTTCACAAAAAAGTAGCACAGTGCTGCAAAAACCTAATCCTTCTATCTTTATTAATAACGGAGATACCCCGTAAATCCAGTTTACCACACTCGGCTGGCCCCTAATGCTAAAAATGGCCTCGTTTGAAAACTTCCACTTTCAATACTCGTTATAGGTGTTATGTAATATACTGCCACACAACCACATTTTAACTGTGTTGTCACACTATGGCGTAAGAGGAAGTGTACTCAATTTAGTAAAAAATTATCTGCAAGAAAGACCACAAATGGTTAAAATCAATAATACATTGAGTGAGAGGCGGGTGATAAGAATTGGTGTTCCTCAGGGAATCGTTTTGGGTCCGATCCTCTTCATCATTTAACTTAATGCTCTTTTAACAGAAAATATAGGAGGTACAGTTATACCTTATGCTGACGACACAGCTATAATATTTACTGGTAAAGATTGGGAAGAAGTTAGAAATAAGGCAATAGAAGGTTTTAAATTGGTTAAGAGTTGGTTGGAAACTATCACTTAGTCTAAATAAAACAAATTACATAGCTTTTTCATTAGCAAGGGCAGGTCAGCCCAATTTTACAGATATTACTATCGGTAATGATAGAATTGCTAAGGTAACCCACACAAAATATCTTGGTGTGCTGGTTGACCAGTTTATGAAGCGTAGACTCATACACAAATTTTATATATTAAGGGAATTTCTAAATGAGAAAACATTGGTGATGGTTTATAAAGCATTTGTGAAGTCGCTAATACGATATGGAATATGGCACAGTAGTTAATAACTTACATATAATGCAAAAATATATCTTAAAATTATATTTAAAAAAAATAAAAGATTTCCAACTAATTTATTGTTTTCGGAGGATAATTTCAGATATATTTAGCTGTATATTGCATATACCTCATGTTTATGCAGTTTTTGTATCGTATTTGCTGTTCGCTCATCGATTCCCCGGAGCTGCTGTCTTGTATTCTTTTCCATGTTCCTCTTCGTTCAGTTAGGTCTTTTATCTCCCAACTCCCTCCTCTAACTTTCTGATTAAAACACCTGTATACCAATCCATGTTGATTTTCAATAATACCCTTAATGACATTGATGTATTCGGTTTGTCCAATACCCAATTTACTAAACTTATAAAGCATAAACTGTTACCTTGATGCAACCATTATTTTTCTCTCTTTTTTTTTTCTCTTTTTCCTATCTCTTGGATTTTTTGTTGCTTATGTATAATTTTTTTTTTACAGGTCATATTGTCATGTGTATATATTATTATTATTATTATATGTAATTTTGTTTATCGGTGTAAGACCAAGCTAAACTATGTAGATCAAACTACCGAAACAAGGACTAAATCTAATAACAAATTTAAATTACCAAAAAATTTAACGATCGCCAATAAAAAGTTATGGATTACTTAGCACCAAAATAATTTAATTTACTCCCAGATAATATAAAATCAATTAAAAATATAAAACTTAGTAAAAAGTGTAATCAGTATGTTTACCGGAATACAGAAAAGTTTTCAATACTTTTTCAGTAACTCACCAAATCAATAAGGATTGTGGGCATGTTTCAGTAACATGTGTCATGTAGAATTATAATATAGGTAATATAAATAAAAATACAAAATAATAACACACATATGTCTAATTTTGGATTTCGACACATACGGGTGTTTTGCACCTAGGTGTCTATTATTGGTTTTTGCTATTCATTCTAGTATATTATACAGGGTGTCCGCTAATTAATGGTACTTGGAAAAACCACAGACTCCTTGCGTAAAAATATTAGGATTTAATAATACTTACCTATATCCGAAAGTTGATATTAACTGAGGTACCATCGTGCCGGTAAAGAACTAGGACAGCAAAATTTCTTATTTTCTCCTTGACTATTAGGAATTATTTACTGTCGAGTCTGGTACCAGTAAAATGTCATTTACAAATTTAACATGTCAACATAGATTGTCACTTTATCATTAACTTGTCAAGTAAGTTAATTATCTAAGGGATCATCCATTCGCAACTTCAATAAAGGCGAAAGAAGAGACAAACTTTCCAGGTTCTGCAAATACTGCTAGAGATAGTGTTCGAATTTCCAATATACGAAGTCGTTGTGCTACTGATAAAATATTTTTAATGGAAAGAAATAAACAAGGCAGGTTAGAATTTGCACATGAATATTTAAATCGGAATATTTTCTGGGAAACAGTTATTTTTTTTGACGAGAAAACTTTTCAATCGTGTAATAATGGAAGAATTCGAGTGTATAGGCCTTCCGGCATGCGGTATGATGAGATATACACTCACAAAACAAACCAAAGCGGGCGTTTCTCTATAAATGACTGTGGTTGGATTAGCGCTAGAGGTCCAGGAATTTGCCAAATCGTGGAAGGAACACTAACTGCACCTGAATACGTTAATATCCTAAATGCAGTGATGATACCATCGATAAACGCTGTATATGGTCAAAATTTTACATTTCAGCATGATAATGCTCCAATACACACAGCATGCATTGTGCAAAATTTTCTCCTAAAAAATAATATAGCAGTTCTTCCCTGGCCTTCGAAGAGTCCCGATTTGAACCCGATCGAAAACATTTGGGGTAAAATGGTGAAATCAATGTATAAGCATGATTTTCGGCCACGAAACAGAGATGAATTACGCTACAGGATAAATGAAGCTTGGGATGAAGTAACAGGCGAATTATGCAGAAACCTAGTTTTAAGTATACCGCAAAGGATTCAATAAGTAATAAACAGGAATGGTTCTATGACTAAATATTAAAAATGTTTTTCTTGCTTCGACAAATTTTGCGTTTGTATTTTTGTAACCTTCTATTAAATTTCTTTTGTTATTTAGTTTCGTTTTCGTTTTTAGGCGACGTTATATATACCTACTTTAAATAAGGTATTAGACTTTTTCTTAATAAAAATGCCCAATATATTTACTGCCGCTCAAGTTTATAAAAGAAATAAGATATTTTGATGCCACCTCGTATCGAAAAATATAAAACGTTAAATTATGTAACCTAGGTTACTTCCTAAAAGTTATGTGTTTTTACCTTTACAGTTGTCGAGCACCTTTTATAGTCTATGAGATATGTATATCCGTTCCCAGTTTTGAGATTTTGTTGTCCTAGTTTTTTATCGGCACGATAGTACATGGTGTTAAAGTTAAAAGTTCATTTTTGTTTTTCTCTAATAACTTTGAAAGAAACCAACGTTTTTTTACAACATTTGGCAATGATGGTTTTTTTAGGACGAGAAATTGATTTTTTTATGAAATTTTAATGTACAATGTAAGTCTGCGGCATTTTTCGCACATTTATTAGGTCATAACTTTTTGTGCCTTAGTGTATTTAAGTTTTTAATGAAAATATATCCCATATTTATTACGTAAAAAAGGTATACTAAGTTGAGGTCGCCCAGAGTTACCGTTTCGGAGATATTTGCATTTAAATTGTTTAGTGCACCAATTACTATTAATTTGCAAACATTTTTTTTCCTAATCCTTCCTATGAGAAAACAAATGAAATTTAGAGATGCAGTTGCTATAAAACCCCCTTGTTGTTATTTGTTTGTTGATTATTGTAAGTTGTAATAGTAATTGGGCAGGGTGCACTAAACGATTTAAATGCAAATATCTCCGCAACGGTAACTCAGGGCAACCTCAACTTAGTATACCTTTTTTACGTAATAAATATGAGAAAAGTATTTGTCCCCTACATTGTACATTAAATTTTCACAAAAATATCAATTTCTCGTCCTAAAAAAACTATAATTGCCAAATTTTGTAAAAAACCGTTGGTTTCTCTCAAAGTTATTAGAGAGAGACCAAAATGACGTTTTAACTTTAACACCCTGTATCTCAGTTAATATCAACTTTCGGATATAGGTAAGTATAATTAAATCCTAATATTTTTACGTAAGGAGTATGTGGTTTTTCCATGTACCATTAATTAGCGGACACCATGTATATTAAAAATGTTAAAATAAAATGTTAATACTATTTCTAATATCCGTACCTGTAGTGAATAGACTCGATTGGTATGACCCTGTAGAGTATGCAGGCATTCTTCAGTCTCAGGTTTCCATACTTTGACCATGTAGTCGTACGCGCCGGACACGACCAATCTCCCATCGTATTGCACACAACGAACGGCGGCCAAATGACCGACCAGCACGTGAAGGAACTCCCCCGAGTCAATATTCCACACTCGGAGGGTTGCGTCTCTGGATCCGCTTACCACCCTGAAAAAATGTCAGTCAAAATCTGTATCACCAGGTCGTTTCAAATGTGATAATGACCTCACCGCCTTAAAAAGGTAATATTTAATCCCAGATTACAAACTATTCTCAATCTAAGGATTCAACTTACTTGTTTCCATGCAAATGCATACACCTGACCGTCGAGGTATGGCCGTACAACGTGTGACGACAGACGCCAGTCTCCGCGTCCCAGACCTTTAACGTCCTGTCGGTGCTGCCGCTAATAATACTGTTGCCCGACATCTGCGACGACCAAACGCCTCCTGTGTGGCCTACCAAGGTTCGTAAACACTGAAACAAAAATTATATCAATACAAGACAATAATTTTCCGCGATATGCTCACACTGACCTATACCTATGGATACGTACAACTTATGGGATGAGCAGTAAAAAGTTAAATTTTATCAGTGAAAAAATTGGTTAGTGCGCACGGGTTTCCGGTCATATTTTTAAAGGTTGCTCGTCGGTTGTCTTGCGCGCAATGCTGTCGCCGTCATATAGGCAACCACGCCGGCATTGGTGCCGATTTGGTTGCCAACCAACGACGACCGTCCAGAACTGAAATCAGTCGTAGGGATGTAACGATATTAAAAATCTATCCATACGTGGACAATAGATATCAAAATTAATTCTAAAAGTGGCTTTTCAGTGATGGCCACAAGGCTTTCTTTCATGCGAGAAAATAGATTGTTAAATTCCCAGTAAAGAAGGTCTTGATGTGCCAAAATTTTGCCATGTAATCAATGTCATTAAGGGCGAAGTACGGGCCTGTTCGTCGGATAAGGTACATAGTTTATCAGTCGGCATTGCGCATGACATCTGACGACACGCTTTGCTTACATGCGCGAGTCCATGATCTCGACCACGGTCGAATTTGTTTATGGTTTATGGTGACCCTACGAGTGCAGGGTTGCCAAACGTCCCGACTTAGACGGGACTGTCCCGATTTAACCTGATGTGTCCCGATTTGGCCCGCGTTCCTATTTGCACGTCGAAAATCACGATTTATGAATATTATTAAAAAGTGCCGATTGAATTTCAACCAAATATATTTATTTCCGGCTTTACGCTACTATAGTAGGCATGCCATGCGCTTGAGGCGTCCCGACCGGTAAACAAATATGATCCCAGTAGCAGAACCTAGCCGATTGGTCATTCGTTATTAATGCAGCGACGGGAGAAACCCGGACCGAGATCATGTGTTGCGCATGCGCAATGGCGGTTTTTCCACAGGAGCACATGCGCACGTGCACCCCCAAAACAAATAAAAAAATATTCATTTATATTCCTTTAATATTATTTATCGTATAAAGTCCGACCCTCCCTAATATTTTATCGTACCGTCAAACGAAACTGTATATAGGGTCTCACCGTGGCGCGCCAGTCGTTAAATTGGTGATGAGAAATGCTCGCATATGCGCTCATATAGGCAGAACATAATGCCGGTTCTCTTTAGTATCAGGTGGCGGGGGATAGCGGGGATATGGCGATTTTACATGGAAAAGTCGCACAATTTTGGAGTGCGCCTTAGTCTGTCTGGTCGTGCATCTGGTTAGAAAATCGAGCGTGGATGTTTCAATATTTTTATATTACATATTTTTTAAGTTCAAATGAATAGTTTTGACGGTGGACTATTTAAAAAATGACTTTAGCTCTTTGAGTTGCAAAAAATTGAAGTGAAGAATGCGGGAAGACCTAAACCCGAAATTAATTTAACTCAGACCACAAAGGGTAAATCTAGGGACTTTATTAGAAAGTTTAAAAATGAAATATACGAAAAAAATAACTGGATTTGTGGATGCAGCACAACTAACCGTTTGTTTGTTTCTCTTTCTGTTTATTACTTGGGCGCGGCGTTGTGGAGCCTGCCTGGACAAAAAATAGCCGACTTGGGGCATTTAACACAAAAATTTAAAAAACAGGAAAACACTCAAGCTCATATCAATGCTCAGTTGGAGATAGAGCTGTGGTTTAAAGTAATTTCACGATACTTGTGAAATCTATCATAGGTCACGAGCCGTCACTGCGCATGCGTTGCTTGGATGGTTTCTTGGCGTATGAAAACTACAAATTTTCAGAATAGACAACCTTATACAAACTTACTAATGCTAAATAGAAAATAATTATAAAATTTGGGGGTTTTCATTTGAAAATGTAGATTTTTGCGGTTTTCTCAATGTCATTTTTAATCACTTATAATAGTTATCAAAAAATTATAAAAATCTACTAAAGCAGGTCCTTTTCGACATGCCATCTAACCCAAATTAAACAATAAAGGCTTATAGGAAAAATTAATAATTATTTTAAGGTGTGTAAAGGTAATTTTAGACATAAAGCCTTAAATATGTCAAACACATTTAGACTTAGGTATATGACATGATATATAAAATCTTCCTAGAATTTTTCGTAGAATAAAAAAATGTAATAAAGTTGACACCGACTTGCGGTATAACCGGAAATATTGAAAATATTTTAGCCGAGCTGCCCTTATCAACATTAGCATACTGTCCAATTTTCAAAATTGTATAGTTTTTCATATACAGGGTGTCCCAGAATATGTGGGCAATCTCCCGGGTTCAGATAGAACCCACTAAGCAAGAAACATCTTTTTCACGTTTGATAACGTTATTTTAAAGGAACTTAGAAAACGTTTTTTCTCAAACAGACCATTGATGTATCAATGATGATTTTATTTAACATTTTAAAAAATAACGTCATTCTTATGTTAATTTTAATATGTAATTATAATATTATTAACGGAACTTGATAGTAACGTAGAAATCATGTTAGTTGAATATACGTTTTATTTCTACCATCACAGACATGTTTTTATTTCAATCTCTTTCTTATGTTATGAATAAACGTTTTAAACAACAAACTTGTTTCGTCAAATAATGTAATTTTCTTAACGTTACTGAAACGGGTTTCGATCCACTACTGGACAACACCGACAATGGCCAAATATAACCTAACTTTACTTCCTTCCTTCTTCTGCATGTCGTGGGGTGATGGTGTGTTGTGTTTGTTTAGCCGTCATAAAATTATATTAAGAGCTTTTTATTTAAAAAAACAAGATAAAGAGTAAGGTAAGTACCTATTATATCAGTATACTAATTTGGAAATCTCGATATTTTGTAAATTTTCATAGGCTCATTAAATAGATAGATTAATACAGGTCGGTCGGTCGCGGCCATTTTGCATGCAACCATAAAATTTTGAGGCCCAGATTACGAATCTTGGGAAAAATATTCCCTTTTTTTATTTAAAATTAAGATTTATTTATAGGTATGGTTAAATTAAATTAACAAAAACCAGTCAAATATGATTGTAATCTTTTAGTGAATATTATTAATAAGTATTTTAAATATTTTAGTACAACAAGTATCTTCAAGTGGCAGGAAAGAATGAGGCCGAGTTTATACGGAGGGGCTTGATTAGCGTATTCGCAAATAAGCAGTCAATTATTTGTGGACAGGCCAGAAACAAAACTGAAAGATTGCAAAATCATCTATCTCTTAAGAGGTTTGTTTTTAAATTAATACCTATACAATCAAATGTAAATGTATTGCGTTTTCTCAAACAGATGCAGCTCAAACGGTGCACAACATTATCAATAAAAGCTGGAGACATGTATAATGGAGTGGTTTAGGAACTCCAATCAGAGGCTTAAACGAAAAGAAGTAAACAATTGGTAAGTTATTAAATTAGTTTAAGTTAAAAACTAGCAGGTACCCGCAGCTTTCTTTTGCGCAATCCAATTATTCAATTCGTTATACAAGCAAAGCTGCGGATAACATTCAAATATGTATTTATTTCTACAATATGGCTTATTTTGACAGAAAATTTTTAATCATAGATCAATTGTTAGAAGATGAGTGCTTCCCTTTCATCAAGCTACGTTTTGTAGTAGCTCCAAAGTAAGAAGGACAAATATTTTGAATACAGATAAACTTACACAAAAAACATTTTCGTAATTACTGAATCCAATAACATCTTAATATAATACATAAATATTGCCAATCAACACAAATCTTCCTTTTTTAGTTGGCCCCTCAATTTTCTGGATTCTATGAAGAATGTTCAAATTTAGAAACACCCTTGAATAGTTTTAAATTTCTTCCAAATAAAAAAATTAAGGCGCAACAAATTAGAGACAAAAACTGAAAATTCCATTTTTTAAAATCTCTCGGGTACTTATTCAAAAATTCTTTTCACCAAATTAATACGCCCCAAAATATGAAACGTTTCCTCGGTATCGCGTACCTTTTCAAGATAGATACAACAGAGTAGATACCTCAAACCATTTTTTTTTTCAGAATATCTACATTTTCAGTAAGCAGCAGCGTTGCTAGATACAATTTTTACAAGTCGCCATCAGAGCTGGCGAAAGTTGCCAAGGTGGAATTAAAGTCGCCCAATTTTCTTAAACTTTATTGTTCAGGTTTGTTAGTGGAATAAAAAAATACCTCAAACTGAACGATTTTTATTTTGAAAAAAAAATCTTATTCTCAATATAATATTTTTGTTAACCCTTAAATGTCATTTTTTCTTAGTCTAAATTAGTACCAAGATAACAAAAATTATATAGATCAAGGTAGCTCTAAAATGTCAATTTTCATAGTTCCATAGAAATGATGTGATATTCTCAACTTCTTCCTTATTCTTTATAAAAAAGTCATCGTCCAAAACCTAAAAAGCAACCATGCAGGTTTGTCAATAAATATGAAAAGTTGTTCGGTATAAAAACTATGTTTTAATATGCAATTACATCCTTCTACAAATTTTTAGAAATAAATTTTCTTTTGAGAGACTTTACAGGCGAAGATTATCATGAGTTTAATATGTAATTGCATATTAGAACTAAGTTTTGTATACTGAACAACTTTTTATAATTACAGTTTTCGAT
This sequence comes from Barypeithes pellucidus, assembly GCA_963991005.1. Taxonomy (NCBI): domain Eukaryota; kingdom Metazoa; phylum Arthropoda; class Insecta; order Coleoptera; family Curculionidae; genus Barypeithes; species Barypeithes pellucidus. The sequence continues at coordinate 50,965,655 of OZ022562.1, read as the reverse complement.
ATTGTCACAAATAAGTATCTACTTTATATAGGTATGGGTACCTACTCTTGAGCCAAATTCATATTTTTTTAGAAACCTCGTATACGACTGAAAAAAATTAATGCCTGATGGTTGCATTTTATGTTCTAGACCATGGAGACCTTTTTTTTTTTATGAAGAACAATTTTTCTCATAAAATTAATGATCAAAAAGTTTTCTGGCTCAAAATATTAATTTTCAAATTCACATTTCTATGCAAAACTATCAAAAGTGACATTTTAAAGCTTGATCCATATAATTTTTGTTATCTCGGTACTAATTGTTGTGTACCTAATTTAGAATAAGAAAAAATTACATTTAAGTGTTCACAAAAATATTATATTGTCAAAGGATGAATCTAATCTGTCATCAATATAATGAAATTTAGCCTGCATTTATTCCTTTTAAAAACGAAATTGGTTCGTTAAAGTTTCGAAACGAGAACGTTTTATGTACAACATAATTATAACGTTTTGACACGTCCTTAAAATAAACATCTTAAGAACGAAACCAGTTCGTTATAGTTTTCGAATCAAACACGTTATTTCATAAATGTAAATGCGATTTTGTTATGTTGGCGGACATTACGACCAGTACGTTACGTAATAGTGCCGTAACAAATCCTTTTTGTACAACGTAACATGTAACCTAAAAACATATATGTGACGAAATTGGGATGTTTTTTTGCTTAGTGGGAACACTTAAAAATAACAGGAGAAGTACCTATAAATTTTTCTTCCTACGGCCTCGCCGGAGATGCGGGCCCATAACGGTCGTCCCTGGAATTCGTTGGTTTTTAAATAATTTATTAAGTACTAGGTTTAATTCAATATTTTTTTAGGATAATGGTTAGAAGATGAGTCTCCTTAAAATTCGCCCTTCTAAACACATTGGGCTTATTTAGTTTGCTAGGAACGGACTAGACGTATCACAAAAATGTTTTTTATTTGTGCACCTTGTATGATGAAGGAACGACAATAATATTTTTGGATACTCTAAACCTTAAGCTGAAAAAAAGGTACTCTTGATCAATGTCGATAAAATGAACTGTTTTCGAAAAAAAAAAAATTTTGTTCAATATGATTTATATTCAGTTTACGTAAATTCCATTACTAACGCCGGTATTCTCCGTAAGCATTTGATCCAGATTAGATGCTCAATCCCGCTTAGATCATATTTTTGCTATGCACCGTCAACATTTGACGTTTCTAATTGAGATTAAAGTAATCCGTCAAGGTTGAAATATTGCATTTGATCCAGATTAGATGCTCAATCCCGCTTAGATCATATTTTTGCTATGCACCGTCAACATTTGACGTCCCTAATTGAGATTAAAGTAATCCGGAAAAGTTGTTGGCTTAAGCGTGTTTTTATTACATTATATTATTTTATATTGGTAATTTAAGATCGAATGGAGAGCCACCGCCTGTTAAAAATACTTGTTTGCTATTTTCAGGTAATTTTTTATCAGCAGCCGGATTGCTGAACAGAAAAATCATTTTCGAATGGCAAAACAACGCTTGTTTTAGAACTTTGCTAATCCGATTGATTTTTCTATCGTTTTCGTCCTTATGAAATGGGATTTCTAAAACGGGTTTGTTCGGGTTTGTTCGAAACTTTTTCGAAATGATTTCGATTCAGTATTAAACTTTTTTTTTGGAATTACCCATTTTTAAGAAATACTAAAGAAAATAACGTAGACTTGTCAATAATAATTCTCGCTAAAACCATTCTGATTTTACATTATTAATTTTTTAAGTTGCGTGTGATTCGAAAGCAGTAAAGTTTGTTTACTAGTTTTGTTAACAAAAAGAATGAATGAGTATAACAAATCCTGCAAAAATTTGGAAACAAAATGTGGTGAAGAACAACACAAAGGTGATGTGAATAATTTATTCATCATTTCGGAGATGAGTGGAAAAATGATCCACGTCTTTTACAAATGCGTCATAGAAAAGAACACAGTTCCAGAAATCGAAACCGTCGATGATGAAGCGACACTATGTGAGAAAGTCAAAGAGGACGTGGAATTTTCTATTAACTGTTTTTGAATTTTTTTATCCCCTCCATCCGCTATTTCTTCTTTGTAGTTTTTTTTACTGAATTTAAGGACTTTTTTATTTTTTTTATATGAATAAAAATAATTAAAGAAAAATTATCTTGCGTTATTTTCAAAGCTTCTTCAACCAACTTCGATTGTTATTTTTATAACGTATAATCTTCAAATTTTTTTTCAAAACAACTCTTATGTTTTTCAAACATTTGAAAGAAAAACAAATTAGTATATGTGATGTAAATGCAATAAAAAGGGAAAACTATCTTAATTGTTTATATTTAATGAATTATTAGTTTTTTCTTCTACTGGGAATTTAGGAAACATGGAGATTGTCCACTTTGAAACTATACTTCTCATTTAATTGTATAAAAATCCAGTATTGCCAAATTGTTAACTAGGATTCCCAAAACGATTACGGTGCATAACAAATAATCCGGATTCAACTAAGCTGGATTTGCCAATCTCAATTAAATCTTAAAACACGTGTTTCCGTGTTTGACTTTGACATAATTTTCTTTTGTGTCATGTTTGGAAATTAGTAGTTAATATGGAAATTGAAGAGAAAATTTTCATTGAAGATGATTAGGAGATGTTAGTCATCATAAATGTTGCTCTTAAAAATAGTTTTTGGTGTAATATAAGATTCGTTTTTGTAATGTAACAGTTTTAGTACTTTATTCAATTTTTTTTTGAACTTGCTTGCAATTTAGAACTGTTTTCAAGCAACAAATAACTTTTAAAATTGAATCTAATATTACAAGCCAAATTATTAAGTATTTATGTTGCCATTTTTGTCAAATGAAGAATCAAAACTAAGACAGCTTGTACTGTTCATAAAATAATAAACTAAAAATTATTTCCTAGCCACCTGAAGAACCGCGGGGCGTAGTTTTGTCTAATATTGTAGCGCTTAAAATTCTAATTCAGATTGAATGATACTACCAAGGAAGGGAATCCCTCTCCATTGATAGAATATCACCACCTGCAGACACGTTCTGAACTCTTTTGGTCTCGTCAGTACAGGGTAGGTGTCCATACCTACCATCAGAGAAGTCTCTACTACTTCAAGCTGTATTATCAACCGTACTCGAGAACAAAAGAGTACAAAAGAGTTCGAAACCGGTCTGTAGTTAGTGACATCCTATCAATGGAGAGATTTCTTGCTAGTATTTGATATTAATACCACCTCAAAAAATACACATTGTTTTTTAATATATTTCAATCATAAAAACATTCTTTTATTTAGCCACAAAAAATTAGAAACAATTTATTATTGGTATTGGAACATACATAAGTACCTAAAACGAGCTCGAGAAATAATCTTTAACACGAAAGATCAACTGATCTTTAACACGAAAGTATATTCAGCTGCAAATAAAATAGCACCCTCGCGACTGCAAGAGTCGTTGGTTCCAGCTATACATGGCAATGCACTGTTGATATGCTTCCATCTTTGTGGGCTATCTTTTGTGGGCCTTTATTTCCTCTCTACTTCTAGCACTAAATATGAAAAATATCAATCCTTTGTAATAGGTGGAACTCCATGAATTAAATTATAGATATTGAAAGTTCAGTGTAAGGGGGTCCATATTATGTATTAAGTTTAGCTTCGTTTGATATCTGTAAACAAATATTTTACTTCATAAAAAGGGAAAAGAAACTGCCAATGTTTCGTAAACAAAGGCAAATGAGATTTTTCAGCTTACCTCTCGCGGATTTCAAGCAATTTTCCAATGATAATGTCTTTAAATATTCACTCTGCATCTTAAAAATATATTAAACACCATTGTTTCCAAAAACTCACAAAACTTTGAAGAAAATTCTGTTTTAAAGGCTATAAATCGCGAATTTCAATGATTTCTTAATGCACGTCAGAACAGAGTTTGCCATCAGGTCAAACGAAAGTAGGGTTATGTCTTACGTCAACCCCATTTTCCACGACATATTTGTTGAAATCCACTGTTGCCAATTTGTTAACTTGGATTCCCAAAACCGATTACGGTGCATAACAAATAAGTCAGATTGAACTAAGCCGGATTTACCAATCCCAATTAAATCCTAAATACGGAGAATACGGGCGTTAGTAAGTAACTAATAAGACAAAGGAGAAAAACCGCAAATTTCAAGACACTACCATAAACTGACACTGGCATAAATATTATTATATAAATCGGTACATGTGAAAAAACCATAACAACAATGAGGGAATTTTATAAACAACACAACTAATGCAAAAAACCATATTGAACAAAAATATTTTTTTTTCGAAAACGGTTCACTTTATCGACATTGATCAAGAGTACCTTTTTTCAGCTTAAGGTATAGAGTATTATATAGTTCCTTCATCATAAAAGGTGTACAAAAAAAAACATTTTTGTGATACGTCTAGTCCGTTCCTAGCAAACTAAATAAGCCCAATGTGTTTAGAAGGGCGAATTTTAAGGAGACTCATCTACTAAACAGTATACTAAAAAATTATTAAATTACACCTAGTACTTAATAAATTATTTAAAAGAACAACGATTTGCAGGGACGTCCGTTATGGGCCCGTATCACCGTAGGGGAGGTCATAGGAAGAAAAATTTATAACAACTTGTCCTGTTATTTTTAAGTGTTCTATGTGAGCCCGGGAGATTGCCCACATATTCTGGGACACCCTGTATAGATCGAGGCGGTTCCCGAAGGGACAAACTGTATTATTGTTTTAATTTTAATTGAGCATACCTTGGGCTTTACAAAAATGTAAGTTGTTTATATTTATATTCAAAAAGATAAAAAAAATGCGATATTTTTAATAATTTACGTTACTTCTAACAGTAGACCACGGTAGTGTGGATTTAATACCACTGTACATCGCGATAAAAAAAAGTACCTGTCTAAATGTTAACCCGCAGTTTTTGTTTAACCACAAGAAAGCAACAAAAGAATATACACTCCCCAACAATAAATTCCGGACAAAGATAATAGTACGGCAGCCCGTTACCAGGATTTCAGATTGACCACGACCTAAATCTTTTTGAGTTTTTTGGTGATTTAATAAGGACTTGAGAAGGAAATTAACAAGAACGGACATTGGCAACGTTGCGAAATCATTGAGAATCATCTTTACATAAATGTAAAAAAAGTGGTCGTAACAGTTATCGCGCCTCGTCCGTTCTTTTTATTTTTTGGCTCAGAGTGATGTTTTTGAGGAGATGAAAATAGTAACTGACATTTTCCATGCGGTGAATAGTTTTGGTCTGAGAAAAATCGAAAATTATTTACAGCGGAGAATTAAACTTATCACGCCTCGTCCGTTTTACTTGTCGGATGTTAGTTTTCGTTATTCGTGGCCGAAAAAAAATATGAGAACGGTCATTTCCATCGACGCGCAAGCGCAGTGTTGGATCTTAGATATGCCATTTTTTTAACGCTGTTCGAGATATCGCGCCTCGTCCGTTTTCAAGCAGAAATCGTGTATTGTGGCTCGGAAAATGGGGGAAAAATATGAACTGACATTTTTACACAAGTATTTTTTAGCAAACCCGTTTTCGGGCCAAGGAAAAATGTGTATCAATAATATGCATATGGCTGATGCCGAGTTGTTATAGACAACCAAGCCACACAGCAAGCAGTCCCATACGCGTGCCTTGTACCGCGATCATGAATTATACAGATACGAGATAAGACTCCGCTGCCCTCCCTGCAGCTGCGCAACACGGAAAATGTTCGTTCGACTCGATTTACTATTTTTTAGAGTGTTATCAACAATTAAAAAAAATTGAGACAGGCGCTGCAACTTTTTATACCCCTTTCTTTACATCTTTTATTTAAACTATGGAATTTTTGCAACACTCAAAACGTTCGTTGTCGATGAATTCACGTTTTTTTTATATTTTTAATACAATTTCATCAAGTACAATACAATGTATTTTTAATCACGTTATTAACGGCTTTTTAAAGAAAGTACAGCAATTTTCACAGTTCAGAACGTTACATTATTTTATCGAGTAGCATGAACAAATCTCCAAAAATTAATTATGCGTATTGACACCTAGTATTCTTATCACTTCTACCATGTGACGAGGCATGCTTCAATACAATACGGGCTATTAATTTTTGGATATTTGTTTATGCTACTCGATAATAATATATTACGTAAAGATTGTTTCACGAAAAAATGGATACGACTTAATGATTTCCTGGATCGGTCCCATTGTGTCGACAAGAGCTTGGCAATAAACAAGTGAAGTATGAAGGGACGGACTAAGGAAAACAAGTAATGATATGATTATATTAATGTAATCAAATGAAATAACATTTTTTAAAAAATATTACTAGTCATATTTATTTACATTTATAAGGTAACCGAGGTGGAAAGTGTTTTATTCCTGCCGAGTGAGTCAGTCTAGATCTCGAAACAATAATGAAACTTTTCACCGAGGTTTGTATACTATTTTATTTACAATCACATCTAACATCCATTCCTTTATTATTTTGAATTAAAATTATTAATAAAAGATAAATGTAATTTTGACTTTTTGATTGAAAAATTAGACAGAAATTTCAATAACCGCAGGTAGTAAAATAACGTAGGTAATAATACACATCAAGATGGCAAATATCATTTTTTGAATATGGTTTCCATGTCACCAAACAATATATTATTTTAACAACAGAAAAATGCTATCAGATGAGGAATTTGACTTTGCTGCTACTCCAACAGAAATTCGAGAAGCAGCAAAAATAGTAGAAGAAGATCTTCTGCCAGGCATGACGAGGCATATAACTGTTTCAAAGAATGGTATACAAGAAACAAAGTTCAAAATCCTGGTTCTGAGTCGGCGCTACCAGCTTATTTCAGTGAAAATGCCAAGACAAAGAAGATATCAACGATTTGGTTACAGCATTCAATTCTGAGGACCACTCTATTAATTAGGGAAAAAGTAGACATATCTAAACACGCAAATCTATTAGCATTTTTAAAAAAGTGTGTTCGTATATTATTTTGAGATATTGATTTTTTTTAAAATTACAAAAAAATAATTTACTTTCCACCCGGGTGGAAAGTAAAAGTAAAAAAAACTTTCCACCTTTCAAAGATAGAAGAAATGTCATTATTACATGCATGGTTGTAAATAAAATAATATAATGTGCTAAATTGTGAACAGAATTAAAAAACTGCAATACTTCCTTTAAAAATTTGTATCTTCTATTATAAAAGACAATGACGTCAACCAAAAAACATTGTGTTAAGAAAAGGTCACACCTCAAAACAAAATATAATGAAGCTAAATTCTACCGTTCAATTTTTTCACAAGGCGTTAAGAAATTAAGGGTAAAAAAGTAACTTTTGTTTCGGCCTGCATAATGAGCAAGACATAAGTATTTTTTGAAAACTAAAATTTTGGCTAACATACTGAGATACAAGTCTACACTTTATTAAAAATTTCACCAAGATCGGAAAACAATTTAAAAAGTTACGGCACTATAAACCTGACTAACATTATCTTTGACCGGAATTTATTGTCGGGGAGTGTAGTTTAAAGCAAAAAAAATCTAAAAGTACAGATAAAACTGCAACATTAAATATTTTCTATTTACTGTTTAGGAAGCGATAATATTAATATATAAAATTTTGATCCGGTGGGTTCTTAATTTTAAAGTCGGGGCGAATAAAATGAATACACACGAATTATCTTTCCCTATAAATGAGTTTATCGATAGTATTTTTTTGGTAAGTTCTAAATTGTATTAGTCTTATTAATGGTAGTTATACAGGGTGATTCACGACGAGCGTGCATTAGAACTTTATGGAGAACTACTGAATATATGTTCCTGAAACTTTGGGGATTTGGGTTTATCGATATGTTCTCTTTAACTAAAATATTGATATGTTCCTGTCATTTCCGGTTATACCGGAAGTAGCTGCCAACTTTCGTTTTTTAAATACAACATGGTAATTTTTATTACATTTTTCGATTAAGCATTAAATACTAAGCACATTTTATAGAAAATGTTTGTGTCAGACTCTATTAGTTTTTGAGATATCTGGACTTTTGTAATTATTTGGCAAATGCATGACGATGAAATAATCCATATAATTTTTACCTTAGCGCTTGGACTAAAAAAATTTTCTCACCGAATAGCTAGAAGATCATCAAGTCTCAAAAACATTTCAAATTCGTCATAAAATGTACAGGGTGGTCACAATTCAAGCCTCATTGTGAAAGAATTCAACCATTAAAAACTTTCTTATTTTAAATGGAACACCCTGTATATTTTTATTTAATTTGATGGCAAATTAGTTGTTCTTTATAAATAGTATTTACTGTCCTATACCTATATCAAAGTGATTCCCAAAAAATCCAATTTTATTCCGAAAATACTATTTGTTCAAGTGTGCTATGAAAACAATTGTACTTAGGGGCTGTATACTGATGTCTATACGGAGGAAAAGTGATTGGTATCAAAACGATGGGGCTCCAGCACACAACGTCCAAGTTGTTAAGACTGCCCTAAACAGACTTTTTCATGACCAGTGGATCGCAAACCAAGGTCTCTTCCACTGGCCAGCTCGTTCGCCAGACTTAACTCCACTGGACTTTTCATCTGGGGAACCATTAAAGATAAAGTTTACGCGCGTCCCATCACCACGAAGGAAAATCTAATTGAAAGGGTGAATTTCAATCTCTCACAAGACATTAGGAATGCTACAAGAAATAACATGATAAAAAGAATACATAAATGCTTGGAAGTAAATGGCAATCATTTCGAACATATTTTAGAAATATAATCAAAAGATATTAGGTATAATTTTCAAACACATTTTTAATTAAAGAATTTAAAGTTTATAAACTTGTTTCCTTACTATTTTTAAAAAAATAATATTTAAACCATTAAATTTAAAACAATCAACTGCATTTTATTTATAAATTATTAAGAAACACTTTAGAATATTGTATTTTCAAGCAATCAATCACTTTTCCTCCGTATAGACATCAGTATACAGCCCCTAAGTACAATTAATTGTTTTCATAACACACTTGAACAAATAGTATTTTCGGAATAAAATTGGATTTTCTGAGAAAACGCTTTGATATAGGTATAGGACAGTAAATACTATTTATAAAGAACAACTAATTTGCCATCAAATTAAATAAAAATATACAGGGTGTTCCATTTAAAATAAGAAAGTTTTTAATGGTTGAATTCTTTCACAATGAGGCTTGAATTGTGACCACCCTGTACATTTTATGCCGAATTTGAAATGTTTTTGAGACTTGATGATCTTCTAGCTATTCGGTGAGTCTAAGCGCTAAGTTAAAAAAATTATATGGATTATTTCATCGTCATGCATTTGCCAAATAATTTAAAAAAGTCCAGATATCTCACAAACGAATAGAGTCTGACAAAAACATTTTCTATAAAATGTGCTTAGTATTTAATGCTTAATCGAAAAATGTAATAAAAATTACCATGTTGTATTTAAAAAACGAAAGTTGGTAGCTATTTCCGGTATAACCGGAAATGACAGAAACATGTCAATATTTTAGTTTAAGAGAGCATATCGATAAACCCAAATCCCCAAAGTTTCAGGAACATATATTCAGTAGTTCTCCATAAAGTTCTAATGCACGCTCGTCGTGAATCACCCTGTATAAGCATGTATTATTGAAACGTCGCGATCGGATTGAATATTTAATTAAATTACATATCTTATAGAAGTCACACACACATAGCTCTTCAAATAAAATCAGGAAACAGAAAAAACAAGACCGTTAAAATTCGGTTCTGCCCAAATATCTTCGGAAATACAGTGAAACCTCTCATAACGGACACCTCTAATAAGCGGACATCTGTATTAAGCGGACATTTTTTGATAGTCCGGAACTAGGTATATGAAATTCCTTGAAAATCAACCTCTCTTGGGCGGACTCTCTTTTGGGCGGACGCGGGCAGGCTGTTTCCATACAAAGAGTGCGAAAACCCTCCTTTAAACGGACAAAACATTTTTTAAAGTATTTGGGAGACGAATAAGTACGATGCCAAAACTCTCTGAAGACAGACCGGCAACCAATCGCGTATGCGTGGCAGAGCGAAGGGACTTCGCCGAATGCAAGTATGTGTGATTCCCGTGTGATTCCGCCGTTTATTTGTGAGTTGTAAGGTTAAAATCGTAAACAATGACACAAAAACGTCGCGTTTCGAGTCTGAAAGGGAACATTGATGTTGTGGAAGTTTGTAATTTGATAACAATGATTTGGGCGAGTTCATTAACATTGATAGCAATGTGCTATTAGAAGATGATAGCGACCCCATTCCTATCGATTATGTAGTCCAAACTGAAACCACATGACTATCTGACGACTCTGATGACGAAGTTGGATGCAGTAATCAAACAAATGTCCCCAATTATCAACAAGCCATTAGCATGGTAAAGGAATTATAAGAGTATGCAAAGAATAGAGGTGACTCTACAGCAATGGAATTGTTATCAGACTTCGAATTACATTTTCTAGATTGCAAGTTTAAAACGCAAACACGTCAAAGTACGTTATTAGATTTTTTAGTACTACATCCTCACTAAAACTAGTGTATTTTTGTTATGTTATGTTTATTTGTACATATATATACATAGTAATAATTTTGCATTTACATATTACCTAATAACAAATTTCCCATGGGCGGACACCTCTATTAGGCGGACACATTTAGACGGTCCCGTAGGTGTCCGCATAAGGGAGATTTCACTGTATTCGGAATTTTATAAATTTGAAAACATGACGTTGCAGAACTCAACTTTTTTCTAATTTGATCGTCTCTGTATGTCCTATGGTTAACGAGATCCCTGTAGAGTGCATTCTTATCTAGGACACCCTGTATAAATATTGTTAATCACTTTTTGCATTATGAATTAAATGAGTCTATAACTTTTGATAGAAAAAAAAGTTGATACCGGCTAGTGGACCAGTGTTTTGCATTTCAGTAGATTACCGCTAGATGGCGTGATTAAAAGCCAACGCTCTTTGAGCAGTTCTGTACAGATGCTGCATTTCCTTCAGCTTTTTGATCACTTCGATACAAATTTTATGGACCTGGAGGGGGTAATTTATGTGTAGCACGAGGGTATGAGTTTAAGTTTGTAAAGTAACCGCCTTACGCCTTGACTTATCCATAAAAGGAATCGATTAGTGATCGGCCGATACCGATATAAATATCGGCAAAATTTTGATTTTGCGCATTTAATAATTTGTCAGTGAATAAGGTGAAAGTAAATAATTAAAAAAAAGGTGTGATTGCAAATTTCTCTCGAATTATTTTAAAGATAATATTAGATTTAGGACTCAGTTGGGCACTCCCCCAGTCCTCCTCCCCTTATCTACGGGAGCAAAATGGGCAATCACTGGTAGGTATTTAGACTCGGTTGGTTGGGGAATTACCTAAATTTAACATCACGTCCGCGTCGATACCATTTGCCTTAAAGTTTCTTTACAACGTTGCCATTATTAACAATTTTCACTTATATCGACGTATATTCAATAGCTTGCGTACATATCTATTAAGAATGTGGTGCCGATACCGATCAGCCAAAATATCGGTATCGCCAAAAAAAAACCGTATCGGCCGATCACTAGAATCGATTATTATTATTAGTTTTAATTAAAATTATGCATCATTTTCAGAAAAACCCCACTTATAGTCCATCAACAGCACTGGTCGCATACGTACCCACCACCACGAAGTATCCCTTATGTGACAGACATCGTCTCCCCATTTATTTGGTGTGTACGGAGTGCATTAAATCGATCTGTTATACCTGTCTGATAGAACATCCAAACACTCATAAAATGATCTACTTCGACACGGCTTCAAAAAACTTTCACTCAGGTTCGTAAAACACCCTAAGCAAATCTTTTATTTTAACTGTTTGAGTTTCGCATAAAAACCGATTTAACTCAAAATCCGTCACTTTTATCGCAATAAATTAAGAGTATCTACCTTTTTAAAGAGGAATGACCAAAGTATTCAAAAAATCGGTTTCCAGCTTTGTCAAAAGACACCGGTCAAAATTTTGGCCCAAGTCGCCAGTCCGTGCCTGACTTCCCTGACGACATAAAACATCTACTGTGGTATGGTTTAATGACTTTTTATGGCCTCAATGAAATATTAAAATTTCATTAAATTATACCGGTCGGTTCAAAAGTTAAAGCCAAACAAAAACCTATAAAGTAAATCGCTAAGTACCCTTTGGGATATCCGTTAAGGGGTACTTTAGGAATTTTTTTTTATGACAAATTATGTTTATTTTGATCTCCTCTGTATGCTCCGGAGAGATTAGTAGATATTTATCGGACACACTGTATAATATAGCGTCCCCATAGTTCACTGTGTCATTGTTGAAAGGATACGATATTGGTGCCTATTTTAAAGTCCAACAGGAATAACATATGTTTCTTTACGCATCGGTTTCCATCCACGCGGCCGCGGTACCCATCGGCCATCGGCTACGGGCCGCGTGGTGTGAATCGTACCTTAAAAGTTAAGGAAGGCTATGTTGACAAATAACATTTTTGTTTGCCTTATATTTATTGTGTAACTTTTCGCTCACGAGTAAGAAAATTAAATAAAAAAATGAAATCGTTCAATACAGGTTATGCAGCGTGTCCCAAAACTAACGCTATGATCGGTCAGCTGCTTCGAACTAAAGGAGAATTGGGTTGCAAACAAGGACACTCAGAAAAATCTATGCAGATCGATACAATTGTAGGCAGAAGATTTTATTAGGTAACAGTATTACCAATATCAGTGGAACAGCACTTTAAAGACATGATCCAATAAATACAAGGTATGATATCTAGCCGTTCCGATATCGTGATAGTGACGGCATGTGCGAATTATTTTTAAATAAAATACTTATGTTGTTAGCGTTTATAAATATCTTTTAAAGGTATTAAAAGGTTTTATGCATTTGCTAGTAGGTGAAAAGAAGCATGACATCATGGTATTTAACCATATTAATTTTATAAAAATACAACATAGACTAATAAAGCTAAAATAATACCTAGTTAAATAAAAGTATCACAAAATTTAGATTTTGTAATACGTTGCCGTTTCTAAATGAGTGAGTGAATGAGAGAAATTTTTAGCTATTTAGTCTTAAGCCAATATAAAGCATGAAAGTTAGCATAGATTCTGTTTTTTTCTCTATTTCTCTAGGAAAGGAGAAAAAATTTATATATCAACATTATTTTTCTGCATATCCACACAACAACCGAACACAGCGTACCTCCTATTATGATCCTTAGGATATTTATTTCAATAAATACACAAATACACTGAGCAAAAACCACTAAAAATTTTAAAAAATCCGGCAAACTCTCCAAACACCCGTCGAAATCATACGGGAACCCCTGAAAAGTGCACATAATGACGTCACTAAGCAAAGCCTCTTCTTGCGCGATATCTTACATTGTGATTATTGTATCATACTCTAAGGCCCCTATTATGGACGCGTTTCTTGCCGCCGCGTTCTTTGTCGGAGCGTTTTCTAAATACATTGATCTAAATGGGCGCTCTTGATCCATTTTATGCACGCGTTTCTTGTCTCGGCGATTCCGCCCATAAGAGCAATGTGTTTTCAAAACGCGGCGACAGGAAACGCGTGCATAAAAGCGGCATAAAGAGATATCTTTAGGCTAAAAAATATATAAAATGTGGATTAAATTAGGAAGTCGCGTAACACGAAGACCAATAAAATGCTGTCGAAAAATCCAAAGAAGTTCTACACAAATGGGAAACTGCGATTTATGAAAAAGGTCTCTTCCTAAAAAAAACTCTGCTTGGCAAGAAATTGAGACGTACAAAGAAAAAAATGTATATATTATACAGGGTTCTCAAAAAGTACAAGAATGAAAAATGGTCTAAGGGAGAACTACAAATATTTTAATTTTTGAACGAAACGAGAAATAAAAGTTGTTTCAAATCTTGAGTACAAATGCAAATTTTGAATTAAATATTATTATTTTAAAAAATACCTTCACGACTTGATCAGACCCCCAACAACAACTATTAGTTTGAAATTTAAAAACCCCGAAGTACTACTTAGTACGTAATAATAATAATTAAGGACAGAAATAAATAATAATTTTAAAATCTTCAGTTTATTTGAAACGAAAGGGGTATTTTAATGAAGATGGTCAATTTAAGGGACAAAACGTCGCAAAACCAGTAATTGCCTCGTACTGTTGAACTTAGATTTAGTTCCTTTTTCATATTTTAAACAAAAAATCCACGCCCGTATTTAAAAAAATGAAGTTGATGATGGTGACCCAAAGACGAAACGTCGCATTAAAGATCTGATAGTGCCATCATGTGGAGAATAAAAAGTAGCAACCAGGAAGTGAAATTTATTTTTGGAACAAAGTCAGGAAAGAATAAAAACTGAAACGCAAAATTTTAGATTTTTTCAAATATTTTGGAAGCCCCTCTATTTGTTCTTGATTTTTTTTTCGGCATATTAATGGGCCCATAATCATGCAACTTTGCACCCATTTTAACCGTTAAGTTCGTATCTCTTATCTTTCCAGAATCCCAATGGTGAAGGACGCATTTGTTACACCCTGTATAGAGAAACTAATGGTATTTTTATTAATTTGTTAATTTTATGAATAAAGATTTGTTACTAATAATTAGTTTCATTAATTTTATAACAGGCTTACTAAAACAAGGAGGTTATTAATTCCATCTGTTTCGTAGAGTAGGTTTTCGAGGTAGTACCATTTACAAAAAAACCCCAACACTTTCTTTTGCTTACATTTTGAAAAACTTATTTTACTGCTAACAAAAACTTTAATTCCAGTTGTGCACCCAAACGGTGTTTATCGACTCGAATAAAGAATACCTTTTTTTATTAGGTATTCGTTTGTCTTTAAAATGACTTATCATTTTTTTCAATAACTGTCGAAACATATGCCAAAAATTAAATTTGAATTTCAGGTAAAGGCGCAAAAGTAAATTGTAAGAAGTATGCCGAATTAGGATTAACCCTTAACATAAATGAGTCTGAAATTAGTTTAGTGTCGGAAATAAAATATTTGGGAGTCTTTTTGGATCCTCAGCTTGTTTTTACGAATCACGTTGATTACCTTTGTAAGAAATTAGGGAAAAAAATTGGTTTTTTCTGTCGCGTTTCGGATTGTTTGTCCCAGTGGGCCAAGACACTGGTTTATAATACAATCATTTTGCCTCACTTTAATTACTGTTGTTCTTTATTAATATCTTGCACTCAGGAAAATATACACAGGCTGCAGGTTCAGCAAAATAAGGTTATGCGAATTATTCTTAAATGCAACAGGTATATCCCGGTAAGAACTATGTTACAGAGGTTGAATTGGCTGTCTGTGGAACAGAACATTAGAAAGGCGAACTTAGTTTTAATATATAAAATTGAACATGAGCAGCTACCAATATATTTTAATGCTTTTCTTAAAAAAAGATCAAATTTTCATAGTTATGACATTCGCTCTGGGCAACATTATAACATTGAGTCAGTTAAGACCACATCTCTACAAAAATCGCTATTTTTCGAGAGAGTTCGTCTTCTTAATGACCTCCCGGAGGGCATTAAGGAGGCAAATGGGTTAAATGTTTTTAAAAGAAGATTGTTTCTTTATTTGAAGGATATGTAGAGTAGAGTAGGATTTATCATTTTTGTAACTGACATATAAACACTGTTTTGTAACTTGTATTTTTTAGTAATAACTAGCCAAGTGCTAAATAAAGATTATTATTATTATTATTATTATCTGGGGGCACAGTAGAGAAACATATAACAGCAAAAAGTCGTTTAAAACCCAACGGCGAGATGTTAAAAATAAGAGAAAAAAAATTGAACTTGAAAAATATAGACTTTTTGTTTTATGACATACTACCCAGTGGCGGGTCGTGACCTATGATAGAGGAGGTTCATTAGTAGCGTGAAATTATTTAAAAAAATTTTGGTGGCCAAACACTTTTTTTCTTAGGAGTTCTAAACGTAGAAAAGAAAAGTAATAAGAAAAAGCGTCAGGTAAAACATATTTCTATTTATTTTTGAATTTTACATAAAAAAACTTTTTGGAAAATCATGTGTTTAGTGTGTAAAGTTCATTCCTCTGTTCTTATTTGCTGAAAATGTATCAATAACAGCCTTTTTTACTTATTAATATTTTGCTCCAAACTCAAAAGAGCTAAAGTTATTTTTTAAATATTCCACCGTCAAATTATTAATTTTAGCGAAATAACATATTATATTGGTACAAACAAACGCACCTCGAATTACTGTATATACAGGGTATCCGCTAATTAATGGGATATGGAAAAACCACAGACTCCTTACGTAAAAATATTAGGATTTAATTATACTATATCCGAAAGTTGATATAAACTGAGGGTGTTAAAGTTAAAACATCATTTTTGTTTTTCTCTAATAGCTTTGACAGAAACCAACGGTTTCTTACAATATTTGGCAATTATGGTTTTTTAGGACAAGAAATTGATTTTTTGGTGAAATTTTAATTGTCTGCTGCATATTTTGCACATTTATTAGGTCATAACCTTTTTTGCGCCTCAGTGTATTTAAGTTTTTAATGGAAATAATACTTTCATATTTAGTACGTAAAAAAGGTATACTAATTTCAGGTCGCCCAGAGTTACCGTTTAGGAGATACTTGCATTTAAATTGTTTGGGCAGGGTCAATTATTATTAATTTGCAAACAAAATTTTTTTCTCAAAGTAACCTATGAGGAAACAAATGAAATTTAGAGATGCAGTTGCTATGGAACAGAAAATGTTTCATTTTTGAGTTTATCGTAAGTTTGTGTTTTCATTGCTGTTGGTTTCTTTCCACACGATATTTTCTAGGATCGAAGATATTTTAATTAAAGTAAGTTAAAGAACAATCCAATTGTTGTATTTATTATTCCCAATTACCATACTAGAACATTAATTATCATGTAAAAGTTAATTGGTAAGAAGTAACAAAATATTATTTGCTTGCCTGAGCTAACGCAAATATGCAAATATCTCCGAAACGGTAACTCTGGGCGACCTGAAAGTAGTATAAGGTATACTATTTATTTATATATTTATACAGGGTGTCCCATAACTAACAGTACACAGGAAAACTGCAGATTCCTTGGGTAAAAATACTGCGATTTGGCCATACTTAGTTTAGTTTAATAGCTGGTAATAACCGAGATACAGGGTGTCCAAGTAAAAATTTAATTTTCAATTTTCCTAAATAACTAATTTCTGAATGAATATTTTTGCACAAAATTTTGTGACAAGGGTTTTTTGGGGGAAAGGAATTTGAATTTGTTAATAATTTTGATGTGGATTGTAGGGGGCACTCTTTGCGGTCCTCTGGATACATAAAAAGAAGTGTAACTTTCTTGGGCCATAGTATAATTATGTTTTTATTAAAAATATCAGTTTTTCCGTCAATATTAAGCAATAAAGGTATGGTTTGTAAATGTCGCTCCGACTAACCGTTTTCGAGATATTTTCAATTACAATTTCTAATGCGCCCGTTTAAATTTTGATTTGTAAATGTGAAATTTGTCACAGCAGCCTTTGGTAAAAACAAATACAATGGAAGCACTTTGAAACCTCATTTCTGTCAAAGTTTATTTTCATTTGTCAGCATTGTGGGTGTTTTTAAGGAGTTTCTGAAGATACTGTTATCAAAAATTAAACTTAAAATTCCGCGACATAACTTGTTTTCTAACGGAGAAATGCGAGACATGGTATGTTTATACGCACAAGAAAATTTTAACAGCGGTATTTGGAAATGTATCCAAATAGAAGGCAGCCAGATTTTAAAATTTTTAGAAGCCTATACGACAGACTGGGAGAAACAGGATCCTTGCGTCCAAAATGTAATAATGGAGGAGGATGATTCTCCCAGTGTGTCGTATAGTCTTCTAAAAAATTTTAAATTTGGCTGCCTTCTATTTGGATACATTTCCAAATACCGCCGATGTGCTCCGCGTCTGTTAAAATTTTCTTGTGCATATAAACATACCATGTCTCGCATTTCTCCGTTAGAAAACAGTTATGTCGCGGAATTTTTAGTTTAATTTTTGATAACAGTATCTTCAGAAACTCCTTAAAAACACCCACAATTAGAGATGTAAAATTACCGGTAATTTAAAAATCGGTAATATTACCGGTAATATTACGTAATATTACGGTAACATTGGTAATTTATAAAAAAAACAGCTTTTTAAGTAATACTAGTTTTTTTTATTTCAAAACTGTAAAAACATTACGAAAAACAATAAGAACGTTTTTTAAACTAGTCAGAGTCAGAATGGACTACGTAATAGAGTGGATAATGGTAAATCATCCTCATCATCATCCCCAACCTCGTCATCTGATTCTTCTTTCTCTTTCGTTAATTGAGTCAAGTCTATAACTTCGAAACCGATATCTTCTTTTTCTATTTCTTCCTCAGTATCTTCTACTATTCTCGAATGATCTTCTTCATTTAGTAAATTATAATTATGGGCAATATAAGTTAGTTTTCCGGCCCTCTCCACGGTTAGTCTGTTTCTTTTTTGCCGATGAATAAATCCATAAGTACTAAAGGTTCTTTCGGTTGCGGCTGTTGACGATGGTAAATTTAAAATGTCTACAGCTAACCTACTTATTTTAGAACTGGAGCAAATTCCTGCCCACCAAACAGATCCAGACATAGATTTTTCGCTGGAAATGACGAATTCCTTAGCAAAAATATTACCTCTAATTTTGTACTGTGCGAGTGCTTCCATACTACTTGTGAAGAATACTTTGGATGACGCCTTGCAGTTTCATAGATGAACTCCGTTGCAATTAAAATTTCAGCTTCAGTTAACTTCTCGCCGCGTTGACTTGGTAAGCAGCAAGATGAACGGGTTTTAAACATATATTTTCTCGTTTTTCAAGAATTGAACACATTTTCTGGTTTTCAAACATAGTAATAGATAAATTTGATACTTTGTCACGTAATATAGACCTTATTTCAAAAAAGCAGATAAACTCTTTTGAGATTGTTGGCCCGTTAGCTTCAAAAATCGTTATCCACTTAGACATTGGCTGGAACAAGTCATAAGTTGCTTCTATTTGCAACCAAAATTCGTTTTGAAGAAGAAGTCTTACTGTATTTGATGAAAGAACATCAGAAATATCTGGGCTATCATCAACTGCTAAACTTTTTAATGAATGTTTAGTCTCCAAAAAGCTTTTTATACAAGAAACAAAGGAACCCCATCTTGTTTTCACCGGCAATTTTAAAGAGATGTATCGCCCCGTTTTGTTCAACTGGATTTGGCTTATGGAAAAAAAAACAATATTTCCAATGTTACCGATCTTGCGGTAATATTACGTAATATTACGGTAACATTACCTCGGTAATATTACCTTTACATCTCTACCCACAATGCTGACAAATGAAAATAAACTTTGACAGAAATGAGGTTTCAAAGTGCTTTCATTGTATTTGTTTTTACTAAAGCCTGCTGTGACAAATTTCACATTTACAAATCAAAATTTAAACGGGCGCATTAGAAATTGTAATTGAAAATAGCTCGAAAACGGTTAGTCGGAGCGACATTTACAAAGTATACCTTTATTGCTTAGAAATGACGCAAAAACTGATATTTTTAATAAAAATATAATTATACTAAGACCCAAAAAAGTTACATTTGTTTTTATGTATCCAGAGTACCACAGAGAGCGCCCTCTATAATCTACATCAAAATTATTAACAAATTCAAATTCCTTTCCCCAAAAAAACCGTCACAAAATTTTATGCAAAAATATTTATTCAGAAATAGGTTATTTAGGAAAATTGAAAATTAAATATTTACTTGGACACCCTGTATCTCGGTTATTATCAGCTATTGAACTAAACTAAGTATGGCCAAATCGCAGTATTTTTACCCAAGGAATCTGCAGTTTTCCTGTGTACCATTAGTTATGGGACACCCTGTATATTTACGTAATAAATATGAGAAAAGTATTTTTCTCATTAAAAACTTAAATACACTGAGGCACAAAAAAGTTATGACCTAATAAATGTGCAAAATATGCCGCAGACAGCGCCCCCTACATTTTACATTAAAATTTTAACACCCTGTATCTCAGTTAATATCAACTTTCGGATATGGGTAAGTATAATTAAATCCTAATATTTTTACGTAAGGAGTCCGTGGTTTTCCATGTCCCATTAATTAGCGGACACCCTGTATACACCGCGTTGCCAGCGTCAATACGTTCATAATAGATATGTTACGGAAGGCGATGATTTATTATGTTATTACGCCATTCATGAATCTATTACGTTCTTGTAATTGTCGATAGATTGAGAAATTTAACAGTTGATTTCTAAAAAATAAAAAAAGGTCAATCACTTACAGGACAAATTTTCAAAAAAAAAAAAATCACTTACTTTATGCTGAGTACAATATTATAAGTAAGGCTTATCTTAAAAAAATTATTACGAAGAACCTTATCTAAACTGCTGGCCATTTGCTTTCGAGCAAGAAAAATTTCGCCTAAATTTAAAAGTTAATATTTTCTGAACCAGATATGACATCGATCTCCGGTTTTTAATGCTTGATAGATTTGTCCCTTAGGAAACAATTGCCAACGTTGGATTGTCTTAAACTGTCAGAAAATGTTATATACAGGGTGTTAAAGAGGACGATGATTTTTGCTGCAATTTCAATAGCATGTAACTTTCACAATAATATTTTTAAATTTTATCACTGTACGTCAATTGAATCACTGGTTCATAGCATTTTTGATATCTGCTATATTTTAAGAGATACCGATTTTTTTTAAAAAACTTTGCTTTTTTCAACTTTTTGTTAGCTAGATCCCACTGTGCGTTGTATCGTGCAAACTTTGCAAGGGATTATTATACCTTATGAAAAGCTTATTTATGTTCAGTAACAACAATTGTACCTAAATGTTGTGATGTGCAGTGGCGTACTTATAATCACTTATATGTCTATGCTTTATGAGTATCTCACAATTTTTTTGTATTGGAAAGTACTCGCCGCTAGATTAGACAAGTTTTTCCTTATTTTTTAGTTTTTCATATCGCGCTACAGTTATATTATACAGTGTCTACAAAATTTTAAAAAAGATAATTTTTTTATTTAATTGTTTGAAAAAATGTATTTATTAATTTATAGCTTTCTAACACGACACAATTAAACTGCATAATCACTTGCAAAGTTTGCACGATACAACGCACAGTGGGATCTAGCTAACAAAAAGTTGAAAAAAGCAAAGTTTTTAAAAAAAATCGGTATCTCTTAAAGTATAGCAGATATCAAAAATTGGACAGATTACTTTCTTTGCTATGAACCAGTGATTCAATTGACGTACAGTGATAAAATTTAAAAATATTATTGTGAAAGTTACATGCTATTGAAATTGCAGCAAAAATCATCGTCCTCTTTAACACCCTGTATATAACATTTTCTGACAGTTTAAGACAATCCAACGTTGGCAATTGTTTCCTAAGGGACAAATCTATCAAGCATTAAAAACCGGAGATCGATGTCATATCTGGTTCAGAAAATATTAACTTTTAAATTTAGGCGAAATTTTTCTTGCTCTGATCTCAATCCAATTTATTACGAAAAAAAGTTCCTGTCTGCAACCCTGTATATATACGTACGTGCAAACAGGCAAAGGCGCACTCCAAAACTGTGCACCTTTTCCATTCAAAATCGCGATATCCCCGCTATCCCCCGCCGCCTGATAGTAAAAGGAAACACTGCATTACCTCCCGTCTACATGAGCGCATATGCGACAATTCCTCGTCATCAATCTACCGACCCGCGAGCGGATCACGTCACTGGAGAGCTACTACGTATACGATTGGTTTGACGGTACAATAATATTAGGAAGGTTCGGACTTTATACGATAAATAATATTAAATGAAAATAAATTACTATTTTATTAGTTTTTTATTATTTTTGGGGGTGCAAGTGCTCATATGCTCCTATGGACGAATCGCCACTGTTATTATCTTTATTTTAATATGTATGAGTAGCCTCCCTCATGTATTATCCGAACACCTTGTATTGACTTGTGTAAGAATTAATTTGTTTAATAACCACCAAATAAACTATTGTCTACTTACCTTCCCGGTGATCGCTGACCAAACTTTCAACGTATTGTCATCAGATCCGCTGACAATCTTATTATCCGAAAATTGTAGACAGGTGATCACGTGGTCGTCATGCCCCTTCAACATCTTCGGAGTCCGAATCGGCTTCGACCTCCAGTTTGTTTCTATGGCTTGTTGGCGCATGTAAGCGGCCTGAAACAAATGTTTACTTAATTAGTTAGTATTAAAACAAATATATTCTTTAAAAATTTAATAATCCAAAAAATTTTTTCCTCAAATTTTTCCCATTGAAATCAATACTTTGCTACAATCTTTAGGAAAAGATAGGAAAGATACAAATAGCTATAGCAATTATTTATAGATTTTGGCATGTGGCAGTTGAAGATTTTTTTCAATTCTCTCTAAATGCTTATACAGGGTGTTATGGAAATGACGTATTATATTTAAATGGGTGACTCCTGGGGTGTCCTAGAGAAGCGCTACATATTTTTTTTTTTTTAATCGAACGTTTAAAAAGTGGGGTAATTCACCCCTAATCCCACACACAACTCCTCGGCACATTCATATATGAAGATATTACATTGCCCAGCTGATTAATCAACAGATGTTCAAGCAGAATGTTGCCAAAATGTTTAAAAGTGTAAAACTTTAGTTTCTTATAAAAATAAATATTTAGCTTACTTAGAAAAGGGCACAGACACTTTCAGTTCTTTTTTCTATGGGAAAAACTTTATACTCATCACGTGTCCTGATGATAGTGTGGGAGTGCATAATAAGCTTATCACTAAACCCCAACACTAACGCACAATAATTACACTTTACAATAACACACATAGAACAAGAGCACTTAATCATTTCGCAATAGAAATAATAAACACGCCAATTTCTATGGGCCATTAACCCCTTACTAAAGATAAAATGAAACAATTATGTTAACAATTGACAGGAACTACCCTCTGAAATAATGGGCTAGTCTGACTTCGGACATCAAACTTTCCGTTCCGAGAAATCTCCGCTGTCTAGAGCGCGGTTGCCATTTCCGAGACTATAATTATACAGGAATGTAATATAATAAGGAAATTCGGCAATTTATGATAGTCGCTTATAAAACATCGAAAGTGACAACGCTGTATTTTTAAATATTACCCGATGTCCACAATCAGCTGTTTAAAGAAAAGAGAAACGTGTTATTTATTTTTAAAATTTTTAGATGTTAAATACATTATTTCCCAGACCGCTCAGACAATAAGGGCGTATTTTGGTCTACATAGTAGCACTTTAAAATACTAATTCAGATTGAATGGTACTTAGATGTGTTATGTGATTTTATTGTGCCGGTTTGTTTTTGTTCAAGTTACCTAGGTACTTGGTGTTTTTTATAAATTCAGTTGGTGTTGTTCAAAAAGCTAAATAAAATTGCATTTTTTTTTCTAAAGGGTAAGTGGCATTTATAAACTTTTAAGTTGTCCAGATCTGACGGGTGTCGTTCGAATTGAACAAATGAGAACATACCTGACCATTTAAAAACTCCGCGGCGGTTCGTTCGAGTCAGTGCAAGTTTATAAATCAGAGATTGTTTCCTAGCGAACTGAACTGAACGTAAAAGTTTATAATAATGTACCCTGAAAAATAAACAACTTGCAAGCTGTCAAACGGTTATTGACTTTGTAAAGAGTGTTTACCTAAAGATATAACAACACTGTTGACATATGTTGCTTTGTTTACCTTCCTGACAGGGGCAGCACGTGGTCATTTTTGGTTTGACATAAGGTCATGTACAGGGCATATTAATTAGAGCGCCATTTTTGGATATTTTTCTTCAATTTGTTTTCATCTCAGGAATTGCCGATTTAAATATAATACGTCATTTCCATAACACCCTGTATTATCAAGTTGCCATGAAAACAGGTTCCGCGTGGTTCGTTGCCTGGGCGTATATTATTATTGTCACCTTACAAATATCAATAGTATTTGAAAGCATCAAAAATGGAAAGAAATAATTCCGATTCCGAAGCGCTCCAGACGAAATAATTAATGAAGCCAATGAAGCAACACCAAAAGTATTGCCTGAAAAATCGAAAGAAGCTTACTGGGCCAATAGCAAGTGAAGAGTTTCAGCGTTAACGTATTTTCAGGAAAGCCTCTCCTTCGGCTCGTGCGCTCAAATTTCCCGTTCGCATTTGTTACATATATAACTATTATTCTACTGTGTTCAGTAAAAAATTACATTTTAAAATGATAGTTGATCCATTATACATATTTAAAAATTTATTTAATTATATCAATAATTCAATTCATGCTCTGGAAATTCATATAAATTTCCAGGTTTTCCCCGACACTTTCCAATATACTTCACATATTGAAAATAAATATAAAAAATTAAAAATAGCCTTTCTGAAAATCAATAAAATTTAGCAATTCATGTGTGAGGTCATTTGAAATAAAATAGAGATTTATTTGACATCTTGCATTAGAAAGTAAGTTATATTAAAATTCATAAATAATTCTTATATACAGAACAAAAACACTTCAGTCAGAAAAACTAGACTCTCATCGATACGTGTATTGTGCTATGTTCTAGCTTTGTTTTATTTCTTTCAAGGGTCTCAATTTCTGACATTGTTTTCTTTTTTCCTCTATTTTTGATTCGTTCATTGGCTTTTTCATGTTTTCTATCTTCACGATGTTGGAGAGGCATCTCCAATACCAGATACCTCATATACAGTGAGGACGTAAAGTAAGGAATAAATTCATTATCTCGCAAACTACAATTTTTTTTAAAAATCGCTCGGACCCTTCGATTTTGTTTTTCGAACGCGCATATTCTGACATAAAATGTAGATATACAGGGTGTTGCAAATAAGAGTGACACAAAAAAAAAATTTTCTTAAATAGAACCCACTGTATATTATTGCATGTACG
This sequence comes from Barypeithes pellucidus, assembly GCA_963991005.1. Classification (NCBI taxonomy): domain Eukaryota; kingdom Metazoa; phylum Arthropoda; class Insecta; order Coleoptera; family Curculionidae; genus Barypeithes; species Barypeithes pellucidus. The sequence goes on along the minus strand of OZ022562.1, from coordinate 50,940,508 downwards.
GATTCGTCGGAAAATCCTAAACATTTTTCATGTAGCATGTGATGTACCTTAGCCCAAGCGTTTTGGAGTTATTCTCATTCAAAATTTGAAAAGTGGAAAAAGTCATGGAGAAAACAAAGAATAAAATTATTTTAAAAATGTCTTATTTATCGAAAAAACAGTTAGGTGAACTTAAAAATAATTTTTCTAAAGTAAATGTTCGAAGTGTCTTCCGTTGGTCAACGGAAGAAAGAGCCTAACCGATCTACAAATTCTCGCTGAACATTTCGAACCATTTGGGGTGTAATTTGCCGAATTTCTTGCCGGATGCGATCTTTTAAATCATCTAAATTTGCAGGCTGGCTTTTGAATACTTTTCCCTTAAGGTATCCCCATAAAAAAAGTCGAGTCGTGTTAAATCGGGTTTGTTCGGGTGACCTTGGCGGCCACTCAATAAAACCACCTCTTCCAATCCACCTATTTGGAAAAGTATCGTCCAAATATGTACGAACTCCCACAGCGAAATGTGGGGGAGCACCATCTTGTTGCAACCAGATATTATGATGTGGCAAATCGGGACGTTCTAACTCAGGAAAAAGGGTGGCCAGGGCTGAAACAAGTTCTTGTTCTAAAAATCTCAAGTATCTCTCGCCTGTTAAATTTCCGTCAAAAAAGAAAGGCCCTATAACAATGTCATCGACAACGCCAGCCCACACATTGATCTTTTGATTAAATTGTGTGTGTCCTTCCCTCATAAAGTGTGGATTTACATCAGACCAATATCGATAATTTTGGGTATTTACGTCACCATTCAAGCCAAATGTGGACTCATCGGAAAAAATTATATTTTTTACAAAATTTCTGTTAACGAAACACATATCCTGTAAACGCTCACAAAATTCAAGGCGCCTCTCAAAGTCCCTTTCCAAAAGTTCTTGGAGAACTTGCATTTTATAAGGATGGTATTTATTTGTATGCAGTATTTTAAGAACTGTTGTTTTTCCAATATCCACGTCACTTGCTACTTGCCTAGACACCACATGCTGGTTATCTTGAACTGCCAGTAAGACTTCTAATTGTTGATTTTCGTCAACTTGAGGACGACCAAATCTAGGGACATCTCTTACATGACCGAATTGCCTAAACTTGTACTCAATTTTGCTTACTGTTGATTGTGATATTAGCGGACGATTGGGGTATTTTTGATTAAATAACTCACAAGTTTCTTGCTGTTCTAACCCTATCACCGTAGCCCATCATCATCAAAACCTCTATGCGCTGTTTCTCAGTGAACCGCATTTTAATTTAATTTAGTTATGAAAAAACGAAATGAGTCTTTTGAAAACTAGTAAAACGTTAGGAAAATACACACAGTAACTATTGACATTAATTCTTTTGGTTCTTGCATCATAACTCCAAAGCCTACTTGACTTTTCTTGCGCTTCACGCATGCTGACTACAGGTTTTCCTCAGCGTGCATGAATCAATGCAAGTCTTGATTGATTGCGAAATATCTGATTTTCAAATTTTGAATGAGAATAACTCCAAAACGCTTGGGCTAAAGTATAGCACATGCTACATGAAAAATGTTTAGGATTTTCCGAAGAATCCGTACATGCTATAATATACAGTGGGTTCTATTTAAGAAAAAAAAATTTTGTGTCACTCTTATTTGCAACACCCTGTATATCTACATTTTATGTCAGAATATGCGCGTTCGAAAAACAAAATCGAAGGGTCCGAGCGATTTTTTTTAAAAATTGTAGTTTGCGAGATAATGAATTTATTCCTTACTTTACGTCCTAACTGTATGTTTGCCTAAAGCATATTTTCTTTTTCTGAGAAATTCTAATATTATCTGAGCCATCATTATACTTTATAGCATCATAAAGAGCTCGTCTGGCCACCATGAATTTTTCATTAAAAAAAAAATTGAGTCCATCTGAACTTTGTCCAAATATAACTTTCACTTCATTATCACTCAATAAAATGTTATATTGGCTTCATGCTGAGAATGATGACGTCGAGCTGGAAAATGGGATAAAAATGTTTAAAGATATGTTTAAAGTGTTATTTAAGGCTGAAGATCGCAGCAAAGGAGTCCAGTGTACAAGTAAAAATTGGTCATTGTCAAAAATGGGACAAAAGAGAGAATGTCCTTTTGAGGAAAGGGATCCGAAGAAAATGCGGTTAGAAGAAAATAATACTGATTCAGTTTCCAGTAGCGGCTCTACATCAACATTTATTTTAATAGATTTAAGCCTGTCAGATTCCGATAGTAGAAAAAATATAGATATTCCAGAAGAAATAAAAAAGAGCATGTTGATTGATAGAAAAAAATCCAAAACTTTATTTAGGTATACCTAGCCATAAATAGTCCAAGTATGTAAATTGGAAACCAACGTTTTTAAACGGATTGTAATGAACTGACTACTTATAGACACATACATACTCATAGACAAAGGAAGAGAGGGGACGAATAATTCCGGTTTACGGGCCGTCGCAGAAAGTGTTACCTAAAATTGATCGGCCGCCATTGATAGGGAGCCAGACAATCGAGGTGGCACCCAATGTATTTTGGTGATTTGTGGTGAGAAGAGCTATTATAAGAATTCAGTTTATTTACAGAAAAATGGTGAATTGTTGTGCCTATAGCTGTAAAAGCCGTAATGAACGAAAGAAGCTTGGAATTACTTCCCATCGGTAAATATTCAAATTGTATTTTTTGCATGCATTTATTTTATATTAGATATCTCCCTTGTAAGTTTAGTAGTATATATTATTTGAAACTATGATTAAGGCCATAGTTAAAGCTACCTTCCTTTGTAATTTGTACTAGATTTGTTGCACTTTTCATTCAAGATTTCTAATAAGAACCAGGTAATTGCCCTTGGAGAGGGTGTGTCACTCAATGGCGTACCTGCATGATTTGTATATTTTGACAAAATTAAATTATTTCTTATTTAATTTTGGTTAATTACACTGGGAAACAAATTTCAACTTTTTTTTTGTTTCCTGAACAAAACCTATTTTTTTGGATTCAACTGTACCCAAGTAACTAAAAAATACCTATTAAAGATTTTAGTTGGCTCGCAAAAAAAAAAATCTCAATTATTTGTTACAAAATTTTAATTCATAGGCATATACAATGGACATACAAAATACAGATAACAATATATTGTTGGTTCAACAAAAGCAACTAAATAGCACATTTTTATCATTGAATCCAAAGTTTAGACACTCATTTTGCGCTTCTTAGCTTGCCTTTTGAAAGCAGCCTCTGGGGCATCTCTCGTAATAGTCCAGCAGTAGTCGGCTAACATCTCACAGTTCCATTTTCCCTGATATCTTCTTTCCATGTTCGAAATATCCTGGTGGAACCTCTCACCGTGTTCGTCACTTACAGCACCACAATTTTCCGGAAAGTAATCCAGATGAGAATCCAGGAAATGAATTTTCAACGACATATTACACCCTAGGTTTTGGTAACACAAAAGAAGTTGGGCAACCAGGTCTTTATAATTTTCTGCTTTTATGTTTCCCAAGAAATTTTTTGCAATCATTTTAAAGGCATCCCAAGCGTCTTTTTCCTTGCCTTCAAGTATGGAATCGAATTGCGCATCTCCGAAAAGTTTCCTAATCTGGGGACCCACAAATATTCCCTCTTTAATTTTAGCGTCACTGATTCTAGGGAACTTTTCTTTTAAATAACTAAAAGCACGGCCTTCTTTGTCCATTGCCTTCACAAAATTTTTCATAAGTCCCAATTTTATATGAAGTGGCGGTAGTAAAATCTTTTCTGGGGCAACTAATGGCGCGCTGGTCACATTTTTCTTTCCTGGCTCAAAAGACTCTCTCGGTGGCCAAATTTTCTTTCTGTAGTGATCCGATCGTGCTCGACTGTCCCATTCGCAGAGGAAGCAGCAGTATTTGGTATAACCTAGCTGCATTCCAAGCAAGATCGCCACAACTTTTAAATCCCCACAAATTTGCCATTTATATCTTTCATATTGTATGGTATCAAGTAACAATTTCAAATTGCTATATGTTTCTTTCATATGGACTGCATGACCAATTGGGACTGAAGGCAATTTGTTTCCATTATGGAGTAACACAGCTTTAAGACTTACTTTTGAGGAATCAATGAAAAGTCTCCAGTCTTTTGGATCATAGTCCAGATTTAAAGCTGCCATTAATCCCTCAATGTCCCTACAGGCTACCAAATTGTTATCCATGTTAAAAAATGGTGTTAGGTTTTTCTGACGGCTTCGGTACACAGAAACTTTTACTTCATCTTCAAGTAAATTCCATTGTTGCAATCGAGAGGCCAATAGTTCTGCTTTTGTCTTGGGCAGTTCCAAATCCCTTATAAGGTCACTTAATTCACTTTGACTTATTTTGTGAGGCTTTTTACTTGGAAGTTCACAGACAAAATCGGAGTCTTGCGAGGTTGATGGGCCGGCGACATTTTCCGGTACACTACCGTTTGAATCCTCTTGATCATCATCAGAATGAAGGGTATATTCCTGAGGTGGATTAGGTATAGGCAACTCGTCACTATGAGGCACCGGGCGTATGGCGGATTGTAAATTTGGATACTGTATCGCAGACCTTTTTTTCTCTGAAAAGCCTTTTTTGATGGGAGGTGTCAAACAAAAGTAACAGTCAGTAACGTGGTCTTTCGGTTCTCGCCAGATCATAGGAACAGCGAAGGGCATCTTACGGTTTTTTCCACTTAGCCAGCCGCGAATGTTGGACGCACATTTGTAGCAGCAGATATGGGGAGCCCAATTTTTATCCTGGTCTCCAACTTTGCAGCCAAAATACAAGTGGTAAGCCTTTTTTATTAAAGGGCTAAGCGTACGTTTTTGTTTCACAAAAGTCATTTCACCACATATATAACAAAAATGATCCGGCTTATTTACACAAACTCGCGACATGTTGCTCAAAACTCTCTAATTTCTCAAATACGAACAGCTCTCGATCAACTGGTGGTTGAAATACAACTAACTAACAATTTAGGGTTTATATTATATGTATTTAAACCCCTTATAAAGTACACCTGTTATAATAAATCCAGGTATTTCTCATTTAATGGTGAAATTTTCCCATATATTAAGGGCAGGTAGGTAAATTATCATAATTGGGATGGATCTATAAAACCGGAGCCAACTGAGCCTTTTGCAAGACAGATTGTTAATTAGTATAATAAAATAAGTAAGATTTTGCTATTTTGGTCTCGGAAACATTTTTGCTGTTCCCCAGTGTTATTAGTGAAAGCATTATATTATTTCGAATGTATACCAGTGTTATTTTTTTAAAGAAAGCGATTAACGTTTGTCTTGAATCGTTGAAGGTCATAGTCTTTGAGAAACACGACTTCAGGCGAAGGTCGTTTCACAAGGATGGCGTCCTGTTAAAACTTATTTTAAACCACTAAGCTCACACATTGTTGTATTGTTTTTAGATTTCCGAAAGATCCACAAAAAGCAAACATTTGGGTGCAGAACATGGGACTTAGAGATTGGACACCTTCTCCTGTCTACAGGATTTGTTCAGAGCATTTTGAGAAGTCCTTTTTTATAAAGTTGAGGAAAGAGTACGATTACTTGGAGGTGCTGTGCCAACAATATTTTCAAAACTACCAGTAATTACATTTTGTTGCTTCTTTGTAATAAATTTTGAATCGACCAATTTTATTTTTATCTTACATTTTCCCTAAAGTTGAAAGATATTTAAATTTCACAACCTTTCCTATATGAAATTATATTTTTGGCTAATAAAATTAATATTTACTAAGCATTCATAAATTATTGAGAAGCAGAAGAACATTTGTACTCAGTAAGGGACACAATATACAAATTCAATTCAATAAAAAATATTACTTCCATATTCCATAAATAATAATTTTGTACTGGGATAAAACTAAGAAAATATTCATGTAACGCCACTGCTAAATCCGATAAGGAGCCAGGCGGTAACAAAATAGCTTCTGGTTTTACGCGTCCCCTCTCTTCCTTTGTCTATGCACATACCCAATACACGGCGACACGCGCGTGTATTGGGTATGACATCACGAATCAGCGAGGCGCTTTGTACTGAAATCCAATCTTTAACATTGAATATCTCAGGATTGGATAAACCTATTGAGCTGAAATTATATTATATGAAATAAAACTCTTGGAAAGTGATGCTGTGATTGTGTGAAATGTTATTGAAAATCAGTAATGGGTGGAAGAGAGAACTACATGTGTGTGCGCTCAATGGCTACAATGTTGAAGTCTGGTTATATGTTAAAACATAACCATACTTACAGATGAAAAGATAAATCCTTATTTAAATGATCCGCTCTTTTACAAACTACACATGAATACACCACGATTGTTTATAATAAAGACGATTTTTCACCAATAATCATAAAAAAAAACACAAATCAAACAAAGTATATAAATAATCCATCCAGGAATTTTGCAAGATACCTTTGCGATAAATATGACAATCTGGCTATGCTGCAATAATGACCGAAGGAGGTGGGAAAGGCTGTTTGTATTCATTGTGTAGGCTAGAAATGTACACTTTTCTATCTGTAGTTTTACAAGATCTTTGCTTGGAATAGATCCACATTTCATCTAGAAAAATAATTTCACGTTTAAGAATATATTACGATTTTGAACATATTTTCGTAGAAACTTAAATGTTGTCCTTACCGATGGGACAGTAGCACTGGTGGTCATAATTTATTGAAACAATATACAATTTTAACACTACTTACAAAAAGGAAATAATTTTGTAACCACCACTGCTACTTATAAACTCATTTTGATGATTAAATTCTATATATCAAAGTACCACATGAAGCACGAAATTTTCCCATGTCCGTCTAGCACTTCAATTGTATTTCGTGTCCAAAGAAAAACGTCGTCTCTTATATCATTTTTCATAACTGATTAAACAATAAGACATTAAAAATAACAGGTCTTTATCAGGTATCTAATATTATCATTACGTACCTTCCAAGGCGACATGTGCGTCCTCGGAGACCTCGGCGAACACCTCCTCTTCGGTATCTCCTCTATCCCCGCCTCCCTGCACTTCTCCTTCCACAGGAGGTTGTCTTCCGCCAACACCCTCCAACTGTGACACGTCTGGGCCGCCCTCAAAAGATCTCTCGGTTCTAAGAAGGACAACACTTTTAAAGCTAGCTCTTTCGGTAACAGCGATATGAAATCTCTTTGGAATTGAGGTTCTATCACTTGCATCATGTGACGTACTTGGGTCGGTTCACATCTGTAATAGGAATAATAATAATTATTTAATGCCGAGGTGTTATGCATTGCGAGGCTGCCTCCTGAGGTATGTTATCGAGTTGTCGCAGCCTAGAAGTTTAGCGACCGAAAAGTTTCATGATAATAATATATCGCAAATCATTGATGCTACAACAGAAACAATAATATTGTTTGTCCAGTTTTATTTGAACGTTTCAATAGTCAATATTCTTTAATCAAAAAAATTGTTTTTACAAAAAAATGCAGTTACAATTGGTTGATTTGATGTCAATAATAATGCTTATAAAGGGTCTTTTGGAAATGACGTATTATTTAAATGGGTGACTCCTTGGGTGTCCTAGAGAAACGCTACATATTTTTTTTTTGAAATCGACCGTTTTTAAAGTGGGTCCAGCTCCATAAACCCACCTCATCCGGCTTTTGTTCCGGTTTGTTCGTCATGTCACCCTGTGGTGGCATATCAGGAAACAGGTGTTACGTGCAATGTTGCCAAACTTAATGCAAAACTTCCATATAAAATTATAAAAATAAATTATTTATCTACCTACTTGTATTTATCTTTATACCTCCAGGCACAAGTTTTTTAAAAATACACTCGGATCGGATCATTAGATTTTATTACACGCGACGCGACGAAATTTGACTTATTCATCGGCGACATTCCATTTTTCTGTAAAGTCAAACGTCCAAAACAAACTACTCGTTTTAACTGAGCAACTTAGGTTCGTCTATAAAAACAATGTCAAACAATATACAAAGTTTGGACGCGTAGCCCGAAAATCATTACAACTATTATACGCGTACCTTCTGAAAACAAAGCGGATAGCCGAGAGTGTAAATGGTTATCAACAAAAGCGACCGCACCCTAACGCTGTTCTTCTATTACTGACACTTACAAGTCGCACGCTTGGCCACGTGAAAAAGAAAATAAAATCTTCGTCGGTCTCGTCATTTGGAGTAGAGCTGCACTAATTTAATTTTTTAAGCTTCTCAAATGAAAAAGTACAGTCGCAGTATTATCAGCTACCACTATCATTTTATTCAAATTGGTCGAAATTTCATTAACGCCATATCAATTAAACGCCTTGCAAGAGATCTCGCGGTAAATAGCCAAGTAATAGAGAAGAATCTCGTGAAATATCAAACTGTCAAATATTGCCCATCTCTATTCCGAGTTTTGAAGGTATCTATTTCGTTCGTTCGTAGGTTAACTGTTTTATGGTTCGTAGATAAAATGTCATTTTTAAATTGAAGGATTGCATTGTGTGTATTTAAAATGTGTGTGTTTTAAATTAGTTAAATAAATAAATCTACGCGAGAAAAAAGGACCAAAATTAAAACAGCGTTCGCGTGTATTCTTTCCATATGAATAGCTGCTATTTTTGAGGTTATGTGAGAGGTTTTTTCCTAAAACTTAGATTCTGTGTGGTTTGTGAGAAACTATGAAACTAACAATTGTATTTAAATAAGTAAAGGAAGAAAGCATGTGTCTTAAATAAAATTGCATTTTTTTAAAAGAGTTTAAACGATTGGCGGTTTTTGATCCATCGGTGTACCAAACTAGACCCTTATCAAACGACGGGGGTGCACTGTTCGTCCATTTACCAAAGTTTCAGTCAATCTTGAAAGGCTTTGTGAAATCATATGTTGCTCTCATATGATCAGTTTGCATATCCAACAGCTCATCGTTGATTAGATCCGTGGCTCTTGTGTGTCCAATTTTTACAGGGTGTTGTATCCGAAATGCCCTTCTGACGGGTATTATTATTTAATTACTAGTCTCCTCTTCTTTACACCCAATACACACGCTGCAATCCGCTAGGTTTTGCAGGTGATACTTGTGTTTGTAATAATTTTTCGGTTTATCCGTGTATCTTGCCAGTCCATAAATAAACTATGCTCAGTGTAAGACCGGTAGTTTCTTCTGGACGCAACAGCTGCCGTTTGACAGAAAATATGGGATGTCGCTGACGAACAAGTCAAATTTCGTCGCGTCGCGTTTAATAAAATCTAATAATCTGATAGTGTATTTTCAAAAAACTAATTATCGTTTCTGTTTCACGATTATTGTGTTCTGGTTAAGGTAAATCCAAACACAATGTATATCCATCATTCAGGGTAAACTATTTTGTATGCTTCACAATATACTCACCTAGCAATAAGTTCACTGATGGCCATAATGCGCTCCGCATTCGACCACTTGGTAAACTGTCCCAACCAACTGGACATCTCAGGCGGCGGGTTGTCCTTGGTCGGAATTACGGACCGTCCCCGACTACCCGGCGTGGTCGAGACGATTTGGCAAGAGGTCGGCGTGCCCCCTGGGGGACTTTGAGTATTATAGGTTGCCGGGTCAGAGTCGGCCTTGCTTTCGGGTAAGGTTTTTTTGCTGGGAAAGCCATTTTGAACGTCCAGCTTTCTTTTTCTCTGTGGGGGGAAACAAAATTAAATTACTTACTTTTTTATTGAGAAAACGGATGATAATTATGACGCATAAAGGAATCAGAGAGAAGATTAGATACAAACATCTGTTAGCCAAGTGCTAACTCTTTTTTTTTAGTTTTTCATCACAATATATGCATACAGGGTGTCACATAACTTAAGGGCGCCAAAGCAACTGGAGAAGACGAAGACCAGATGCATCTTTAATCCAAGATTCTCAAAGAAGGGCATTTTCTCAACTAATAAGAATATGTACAGGGTGTTCCTTAATGACGTGCTAATATTTCAGGGTGTGATTCCTTAGGACATTTTATAAAGAAAAGTTCATTTGTTCGCAACGGCTTAAATTTTTTACTACAGGGTGTTGAATTTTTACTTGGTTAAATGGTTATTTTTTAATATCTCCGAAAGTACTTTAGATATTATTTTCAATTTTGGTATGTGTTAATAGGATATAGAACCAAACATTTTAGTTAGAAAAGTTATTCAATTGTTCCACCAGTGGCGTCCCTGCAAACATGTCCTCTGATATTTTTTACAAAAAAGATGGTACGCCACTGACATTTTTCCATGTGGATATTTTTTCTGATTAGCCTGGTCAATTCTACATGAAAACGGTCTCTTGAGTTTTTCTCGTCACACCGTTCTTGATTAAAACCACTAAATTCATATTGAAACTAATTATTAATAACATTGTGACAAAATAATAAATGATAAATTTTGTTTTATAAAAATTGTTGGATGTGATTCGATGGGAAGACGGGCGGAAGCATGCCTTTTAAGTGAAGGTGGTCATTTCCAACAATTTTTATAAAACAAAATTTATCATTAATTATTTTATCAATGTTAATAATAATGAGTTTCAAATGAATTTAGTGGTTTTAATCAAGAACGGTGCGCCTGACGAGAAAAACTCAAGAGACCGTTTAAATGTAGAATTGGCCAGGCTAATCAGAAAAATATCCACATGGAAAAATGTCAGTGGCGTACCACCTTTTTTGTTAAAAAATCAGAGGATATGTTTGCAGGGACGCCACTGGTGGAACAATTGAATACCTTTTCTAACTAAAATTTGTGGTTCTATATCCTATTAACACATACCAACATTGAAAATAATATCTAAAGTACTTTCGGAGATATTAAACAATAACCATTTAAAAAATAAAAATTCAACACCCTGTAGCAAAATATTTAAGCCGTTGCGGACATATGTTCATATGAACTTTTCTTTATAAAATGACCTAAGGAATCACACCCTGAAATATTAGCACGTCATTAAGGAACACTCTGTATATTCTATCTCTAACCGGTTTCGAGATATTTCCATTTAAACAACACAATGCATCAAAAAAATCAAAGTAAAAATGGACTGGACGACTTTTGTCCACTTCCAGTTTGGTAGATTTGGTAAGGTACAATTATTATGAACTGAAAGAATTATAACTAATACAAAAAGTATAAATCCTTACGCCTTACCAAATTTCTTTCAATATAATCAGGATCATTTCTCTTAATTAAAGAACTCCTTGGAGTTGTAATATGGCTGGCACTTTGAATTACTGAGGGGATATCGCAACTACACTGTTCATCCTAAAATAAAAATGCAAAAATATATTTCTATTTTTCATTAGTTTTTAAAATAAATAGCGCAAGAAGATTTTTTAGTTTCAATTTTTTATTTTCGCTGATATCTTAGGGGTATGGTAACCATAAGAGGCACTGAAATAAGTAACAACACAAATGGGATGCAATCTAAGAAAATATTCATGACGTCTCACTTTTTCGGACTCCTTGAAGGTAGGTAGGTTACTTACATTTTCAATTTCATCAGGTATTTCTTCTACACAGTCTTCCCAATTGTCTTCTTTACTAATGCTATTTTCATCTTCATCACATTCTTCAACACACAGTCCTAGTTCGTTTAAAAAATTAGTCTTTTCTAAAGTTGCATCATGAATATTAATTTTATCAAATAATTCTAAGGGCTGATCTATATTGCTGTGGGAAGTTCCTGAAAAATTAATGCATAGCGATCATGAGACTAGCCATCTTTCTGAAAAGTTACAGTAAATTTTAATGCAAATTGATTATGTATTTACTAAATTAGTTTTGTATAGGTAATTTTTATGTTAGGCACTGCAAAAATCAGGTAAAATTTAGGGATATACAGGGGTGGGCCAAAAAAGTTTCATTTGACTCACAGCTGTTGAAGATATTTTCAACATTTACTGCAGTTTAGAATTATTAGTCTCGGCCAGGGGTCGGCAACCTTTTGAGAGCCAAAAGTTATAATTTACACAATTTCTCTAACGGCCGCAATTTGATATCGAAAGAGACACAACTTGACATCGAAAGAGCCGCATGCGGCTCGCGAGCCGTAGGTTGCCGACCCCTGGTCACAGCCAAAGCACTGGTGAAGACGCCAAATTGTCTTGCGTCGAAAACGAATTAAAACCTACATGGAAACATCCGACGACGGCGTCATTCGAGAGCTTTCGACGGACTGACGACGGTAACGACGCGTGTCACGGGGGAGGGGTGCGGTGAAAAGCGAGTACAAGTGACTGAGAGATAGAATCGGTGCCTAATCCTCGTTAATCGATTCAGAACGAATTTTTAATTTTTTTTTTCGATAAAATAAATAATATTTGTAGATGGAACTAAAGAGTCGCAGCGTCACATCCAAAGAGCCACATGTGGCTCGCGAGCCGCAGGTTGCCGATCCCTGGTCTAGGCGCCTATATTATTTAAAGAACATAATTTTTGAAATTTGGAATTATTTCGAAAACTGCTGGAAATAACTTATATGCTTGTATTACAAAAAAAATGCTTATGAATTGTACATCAAATAAATAAATAATATACAGGGTGTCTTGAGAAAAATCGCGAGTCTGATGAAATAAAATATGCTTTTGCTTCAATTGAAACAAATCCTAGTATGATAATAAATAATAACTATGGGTGAAACGTTAATGTAGAACAATTCGGGAAATATTTATGACAATGTTCTATAAATATTCAATGTTTGTTTCTAATATTTAATCGCACCAGTAATTGTTCTTTTTTTAAATATCCGTAAAAAAAATTGTATATTCGTGAAAAACGTAAATTTCGGGAATAATATCAAGACTAAAAATAAAGTATTATATATTTCTGAGAAGCTTGTTAAAAACTAAATTTCATTATTAAAAAATATATAGGGTGGTCCATTTAAAAAAAGCAAATTTGTTTTTTCTTGAAAACTATTGAACCTAGACAAATCTGAATACGTCGCTGGATTCTACGTAAAAAACTACAAAGAGAACATTTTATTTCTTTCTGATAAGTTACAGGGTAAACGAAATATGGGGTGTCCTAAAATGTAAAAATCTCAAAAACGCCCTGTATACAGGGTGTCCGCTAATTAATGGTACATGGAAAAACCACAGACTCCTTAGGACGAAAGGTACCTGTTTTGCCTAATTGGTCGTAAATATTTTTGAAGATCTTAAAATCAGGTTGTTGGATAGAGTTCCGAATATCGCCTCTGGGCACCTCGTCCATTAAAATTTTCCTGCGCGTATACACACAACATATCCCGCATTTCTGTATTTGAAAACAAATTGTGTCTAGGCCTTGTTACTTAATTTACGATAAACTCAAAAATGAAACATTTTCTCACACAGCTATCTTAGAATAATCAACAAACAAATAACAACATGGACGTTTCATAGCAACTGCATCTCTAAATTTCATTTGTTTTTTCATAAGTTACTTTAGAAAAAATTTTTTGTTTGTAAATTGGTAATAATTGGGCAGGGTGCACTAAACAATTTGAATGCAAATATCTCCGAAACGGTAACCCTGGGCGACCTGAACTTAGTATACCTTTTTTACGTAATAAATATGAAAAAAGTACTATTTTCATTAAAAACTTAAATACACTGAGGCACAAAAAAGTTATGACCTAATGAAAGTGCGAAAATTACTGCAGGCAGCGCCGCCTACATTGTACATTAAAATTTCACAACAAAAATCAATTTCTCGTCCAAAAAAAAACCATAATTGCCAAATTTTGTAAAAAACCGTTGGTTTCTGTCAAAATGATTAGAGAAAAACAAAAATGAAGTTTTAACTTTAACACCCTGTATCTCAGTGAATATCAACTTACGGATATAGGTAAGTATAATTAATTCCTAATATTTTTACGTAAGGAGTCTGTGGTTTTTCCATGTACCATTAATTAGCGGACACCCTGTATATGAAAACAAGGAGGCATACAAAAATTCTAATTGTGGCATATCTTTTGTTTCGCAAAGAAGTACCGCATCCTTCTATCTTTACTAATAACGGAGGTACCCCGTAAAACATTTAAAAATGAACACACTGCAGATTTCACTCATCAACAAACAACATCTGGACGAAAGGTTTAAAGGTATTTGGATTGGTCCCTGTGGTCCTATTAGTTGACCTCCTAGATCTCCAAACCTCACACCGCTAGACTTTTGTTTATGGGGGACAATATTCTCTAATATACTTGAAATATTATTTCATAGCTATTTTTTAGGGTGCTTCTGCTTCTTATAAAAATTGATAAATCTATATAATGTTTTATGGAACAGCAAAGGAGCCATAACCAATCAGGACTGACAGTAAGACAACAGTTGTTCTTATTTTGACAAATTACCCAAAAAATATAGAACAAATGTATGTTAAATAAACTTTTCATAACCAGTAAGGTCAACCAGTTGTGAAATATTTTAGTTTTCATAAGTAGTTCATTTTTAAGGAAGGATTTTCCAAGATATTTTGGTATGCTTCATTAATGCTAGAAGATGTAAATTCAACAGTGACTACTCTATCAATATTAATCAAACTAAAATACCTGGAATACCATCCAGACAAAGGGAATCTACTATACACAATGTTTCTGTCGGACTAGGGCTACTGCAGTCTTGTTTCAGATCAGAATCGCGGCTCACACCACATAATTCTTCAAAATTATTTTCATTCGCTGGACATGCCTCTGCCATTCTAACACTGTCACTTGATTAGTGAACCAATCACCAACATAATAAGCCTGAAAAAGAGAATAATATAAATTTTAACCTGAACAACTCCCATACTTATGACCAGTTTTACTATTAGTTTGGCAAATTAACTTCAGACAAGACAAATATTTTCACGGATTATTTAAATTGAAATTACAAACCCACCGCTATGTCTTGAACAAGATTCTCGTTTCCCTAGAAGAGCGTTTCTCAAACTGGGGTCCGCGAGCTGTTACTTAGGGGTCCGCGAACAACTAATTGGAAATAAAATATCGTAATCAACTTAATGCCGAACCAGATATACAAGGTGTCCAAGATAATGAGGGCCAGTACAGGGATCTCGGAAACCGTAAGAGATACGAAGTCGGTTAAATGGAGGTAAAGTTGCGCATTTACGGGCCTAATAATATGCCGTTTAGAAAGTTGTAAAATTCCGAGTAGTTCCGGAGATATCCGGAAAAACCGAAATTCTGAAAAATCGTTTTATTGTTTTCCTGGGTTTTTTTGAGATCGAATTCTAAAGTAAATTACACTTTTGCATTGCCACTTTTTCCGTCGTCTTCGAAGGGCCATTATCAACTTTCTTTTTTTAAATACGGTCCTGTTTTTCTGATATTGGAATTTGATAGCTTTTTTCTTCCGAATGCAACGATGTATGACACATTGTGGTTTAATGACGTGGTTTTTTGAACAACATCAGGAAATATTGGGATACGGTCCTGTATTTCTCCTAATTTTATAAATAATATCTCATAAGTAAGCTCTAAATTTTTACTTATGTTTGACTAGTTCAATAAATAACAAATAATTTTATAATAAACCACAAATAAGTGAACAAAATACAGAAACATTATTTCAAACTTCTGTTGATTCGGGATTTAAAAGAAAAGTAGGCGCTTGAAACAAAAAAATTAAGATGGTGACGCGTGATTTGTTTCACTTGACATTCCCATTGTGATCGTTTGAGAGCGTTTTAAGAGGTTTTCTATTTTCCAGAAAATATGGAACATAAATTTACAAATGCTGAAAAGTTTGATATTCTATCGCATGTTTTATTTTATCTCAAAAAAAGGTTATGTGGCAGTTAGAAGATGTTATTTGTGCTTAGAGAATAACGGAAATCATTTTGAACACCTGAATATGTAGTTCCCTACTTTTTTCGTTGTTCGTTTTATTACTGTTTTGGAATGATTTTTGTTCACTTACTTGTGGTTTATTATTAAATTATTTGTTATTTATTGAACTAGTCCAACATAAATAAAAAAATAGAGCTTACTTATGAGATATTATTTATAAAATTAGGAGAAATACAGGACCGTATCCCAAAATTTCCTGATGTTGTTCAAAAAACCCTCGAAACGTCATTAACCCACAATGTGTCATACATCGTTGCATTCGGAAGAAAAAAAGAGCGGAAAAAGTGACAATGCAAAAGTGCAATTTACTTTAGAATTCGATCTAAAAAAAAATCAATAAAACAATAAAACGATTTTTCAGAATTTCGTTTTCTAAACGGCATATTATTAGGCACGTAAATGCGGAACTTTACCTCCATTTAACCGACTTCGTATCTCTTACGGTTTCCGAGATCCCTGTACTGGCCCTCCTTATCTTGGACACGTTGTATAAGGCTGCAGCTTTCTTCAAATCAAGCCCTACATAAAATAGCTGCGTGGATGAAGAAAGCAGAACTATCCATCTTACTAAGAATATTTGCTGCAGCCCGTGATATATTATTCAGATTATTGCTTATTAATGCTTTTTGATTTGTGAAAAAGAAAAAGATTCGAATAAAAGTTATTTTAACTAAAGGTAATTAGTTAGTCATGACGTCCTCTCCTAGAATTAATTCTGTACTAAAGTAGCGAGCGGCTGGGGGGGTCCACAACAAAATTCTAGAATCAAAAGGAGTCCGCGGTCAAAAAAGCTTGAGAAACGCTGCTCTAGAAGAAGTGTTCCTCTGAATATGAAGTATCTGTTAACATAATTAACATTAAGTTTATGGTTTTGGAAATATAATTGCGAAAATAAAGTGTCTTTATTTGGTTGGTTGGTTGGTTAAACGCGGGGGTTGGGTATCACTGAACCTTCCGGCTTATTGTGCACCCCGATCTTGTTAGAGATTACGTGTTCCTTCTATGAGGCCCGGTAACCTTCTACCAAGTTTGACATTCGGGAGGTTGTCGCCACATTGAATAGTCCCGAAGATCTTCCGCGAGTCAGCGCTTCGCAGCTATATATGATATGGGAGGCAGTGTCATCCTCTTCGCCGCAGAGTCTGCATTCAATGGGCCCATTGGAGATTCCTATACGTTGAAGGTGACTCCTTAAGCAAGCCAGTCACCTGTTTCAATTAGGACCGCATTAGGATTAGCATCACATTCAATAGTTTCTTCGAAGATTCTCCGATTGAGAACGATGTTGTTTTTGCGCCCATCTATTTAATGTTGTTTCTGTTGCCTGTTTTGATATCCCGTAGGCGGGTCCAGGGCCCCTGATATTTTGAGCAGATCCAGCTCTCGATAGTTCATCTGCTTTTTCGTTTCCTTTAATCCCTGAGTGACCAGGAATCCACAAGAGTTCTACCTTGTTCCTCCTGGCCACGAGTTCTTTCAGGTTATTAAAGCAGGTTTCTTTGTTTAATAAGCAATCTCTCATAATTCTTAAGAGGTTAAGAAGCAGTGGCAGCGCAGAAGATGTTAGTTTTTTAAATACAATACCCCAAATTTTGTTCCGATTTTTGAATTCTACTTGAAATTCTGAATACTTTTCATGCAACATATCCGATTTCGATCTTCAATATCACAATACAACGAAGATGGCAATGTTCATGGAAATAAATAAATGTCACTTATATTGAAATCACTGTAGCTTCATAAGTATAATACTGTGGTTTGTTACCAGGTTACTACAATAAAGGTAATAATTTTCCTCATTTTCTACCCTGATCATCGCCATCGTGTTTAGATTTCTAAAGATAAAGATAAAGACTAATTTATTAATTTGAGATTTTTAATGAACAACTTTATTTGTCAATAGCACTAAAATTGGTAATAGTACAATTAATAAACTGAATTGAATCATTAATTTTGGAAGAGTTTTCAATACAAATATTTGGAATTTCGGGTGATGAGAAGATGATTCATTACTATAGTATATCTGTTTAGCAGTAGTATTTGCAGTAGTTGTCTTGTTTCTCATAGAATGATCAATGTATTCTTCAGCTACCTGTAACCGAGTTATATCGCCTCCTCCATCAATGTACAGAGTGGCATATGATCTGCGACAACAATGGCCGGTATAACTTCAAGGATTTGACAAGTTTAAATATTTAGCAATGTGTCTACCAATATCTGCAAATCCGTTTTTCCTATAAGTTGTGTTGTACATTTGGATTTTCGATAATTTAGCAAGAATGCACTGATTTTTACATGTGGCAGATGCAGATTGATGTACTTCTTTACAATATTGTAAAACGTACTGTTTATGGTGAATTTTGGTTTCAGTCTTGGGTATAGTTATTAATAACTCTATTTGGAAATCCTTCACGTCTTCTATATTCATTTGATAAAGCTTGATTGAGCGGAATGCGCCCATAATTCCAATAATTAATATAACTTGAAGCAAATAAGAATATGAGCTTCCAAATAGATCAGATTAAAATTTACCTTATGTAAAAGAAGAATTTCATCAGGAGCTTTGTCAATAAATTTCCTAATTTGTTCCGGGGCCAGAGTGGAAGACTTCTTTGCTTGAAATCCTTCAGATTTTCTTTTTAGAAACACTCTTAGTTGCCAAATTTTTCCAGATCAACGTCATGGTTTATTCACAACATACATTTAATTATTGAATAGAATGACCACAATGAAGATGGTTTGTATTTTGCACTTAATCTGCGAAATAGGCCAGCAGAATATTTTAAGAAAATCAGTTTGCGTTTTTCCAAGAGGCCATTTGTTGAAGGTCGACTATGTTCTATTATAAATGGATTTCAATATTTCCAGTATTAAGGCAGATGTTGTTGCCGCAGCTAGTTGTCCCATTTCTAGAGTACAAGTAAAGGACCTTTCATTTTCAGCCATCTCAATACAAATACACAACCACTACGCGTTTGACACTTACACTTTTTTGAGTTTGTGTTTCCATGGTATTGTTTAATTTGAGAAAATTTGTGATTGGAGTGCAAGAGTGAATAAGGACTATTAATTCCACTTCATTATTCCCTAAGGGAATAATATATGGCAAAAACCAGAAGTAGAATACTTACATTATTTACTAGTCGTAGATAAACATACTTTATTGGAAAGGGGGCACAGTTAATCTGATATTATTAATGCCTATTAATTATTTATGCACACGGGGAATTTAGGTATAATTTATAAATATAAAAAAAGTCATTATTCACAAAACACTTACATATCAAATAAGTTTAGGACTTACAGGCCTTGAAAATTTTTATATTTGACTAACTGAAAATGATTAAATAGGCACTATGTGTACAGAATATTCCTTAGAACAATTTTAGAATACAAAAAAATGACTTGAATTATGGTTAACTTTTTAATGTGTATGTTATCTACATACCGAGATCCAAATCAATACCCATCTAGATTTATATATTTGGAAGGTGAATTGAAGATGTGGATAATTAATAGTAAGAATAGGAGAAAAATAAATTTATAAACAATAAGTGCAGGGTGGTTTAATAGGTGGCTAATTAACATTAGGTAATTTACCTATTGTAATCACATGCAAAATACTTCTGACGCAAACATAAACGATTTTCATAATCACAAAATTTTGTTAACAGCACATTAAAATAGCCCATTACCTTGGTTTTAAATAAAGCAGACGAATTTAATTCCCTAATAATTATAAGCTCCACATTTATTTCCATTTGAAGTAACCAAGCCCTGTTATACTTCTTTTATTGAAGGTTTAAGAAAGAAAAAATACCAAAAAAATGTTGGCTTATTAGATTCATTGGGAATTTTAATAAATTTTTACCTTTTCATAATATTTCCACGGCACAAAAATGGTTTAAAAAATAAAATTATTGATATTGGCACCTCACGAACTGCACAAACTTCTTGTGGTTTTTCCAAAACGAAGAAAATAATCAGCAAAAATTAGTGTCTAAGATATGACAGAAATGGAATGAAAAAAGAAAAAAGTTATTCACATTAGTATTGCATATCATCATAGTGGAATTATTACAAAACTTAAATTTTAGTCACATCGATGTTATTGCTCGATTTTTGGAAAAGAAATAATTCTAATTCTACCTTTTCCTTAAAAAATTTTTGTATAATCGGACACAGCATAGACGCTTCCAAATTCATTTCTAGGGAATTTTTACTCGAAGGAATGCACGCAGTCTGTCACTGTCACTTGTCACTTTCTGCATAACCTCACATTATTTGTTTACAAGACCTCACTACCGCTAATAAAATAGGATTTTTAAATTTTTCCAAAGAAGTCCTTATTTTAAACTGTGCAATTTATATCTTATTGTAAATATACACCATGATTATGGAGGATCTAGCTTCAAATATTATCTTACCACCTAATAAAGAAATGGATGTTACTTTTGAATTTTCCGGAACACCGAAGATGTACGATTATTTTCTCTTTTTAGATTTTAACTCTGATGGTAAGCACTTATTTATTATCTGCATATTTCTTGCAAATTTTTAACGAGCAGTAAGTTTAATTCCCTACCACAAAGACAAACTTTCTAGTTTGTTGAGTATTTGAATCTCTTTTGTATAGTTATGTTGATATGGTAGATAGGTTTTTTTATAGCCTAATGTATATATATATATATATCGCTTCAAAGCATTTATATGAAGACAGGACTGATTGCTACGCTGCCTCATCCACATAGTTTGGACCTTCTTTAGACTCGTCATAACTAAAAGTGTTTTGTCTTTTAAAACCAGCAGAGATGATGTCGGAAATATGTCCATTAAACAGTTCCGAGTTTACTATAAGCAAAGATATCGAGATACTTGTAAAATTTTATAGTGAACCAAAAACTTCATAGGAAGAAAAAAATATGACGAAGTTTGTAACATAAACAGTGCTTTGACTTGGTAATTTTAACAATAACTACCTAATTACAGTCAATTCTGTAGTCTAGTTTTAATTGGTCTCCTTTGAAAAATGCTTGTTCCTGGCTGGATGATTGTGATTGCTGTGAATTGTAACAAAACAGTGTAGAGAATTTGCTACCTAATTGCAAAAAGTACTAAATTCTATAACAAATTTCTATTTCAGGGCATTGTTTATTAGGATCATCAGATCTATCAGGAACCTTCTGGGAGGGAAGCCTTCTATATTTCAAAGATGTTGAAGATTTAATAAATTTTAAATATTCAAAATATTATGTGCACATGACAGCGACTGATGGAAAATTTGTAAATGAGGACACCGTAAGTGATTTTTTATGGCGTCCTTCACATTATTAGCAGGGCTGTTTCTAGGTGTTCAACCACCCTTGGCAAGGAAAAGAAAACCCAGACACAAAATCTTCAGAGCTGTTAATTGTTCACTAACTTTTCGAAAAAACGCATTTATTTTATAATAAAAGTAATCAATAGAAATCGTTTCTAAATTTGTCCCCCAGAGGGCATAATACTTGACGAGTTCAATATCTTGACTGTATGAGATCAGTGAACAATAAATGATTTGATTTGATTGATTTGATTTGATACTAATGGCCGTCAGATAGAATTACATTATTACCTGCGGGCGGATATGGGTTTACCCTGATTTAATAAAAGAACACTTCTTTGTGCACCCTAATATTTACAAGAGCTTTTATTGTTAATTTTCTTATAGATTGCTATAGCTGAAGATACTGGCGTATTAAATGTTTTATGTATCGATGACAGTGCAACCCTAAAACCTATGAACTATTTTCGACATGCCACACGAATATCTGAAATTGCAGTGTTTGAGAAGAGCTCAAACGTTTTAACTTGCTCTGGAAGAGGCGTTATGGCTTGGGATGTAAATAGCAACGAGAAAAGGCCGTTTTTTATTTCAGAGTAAGCAATCGGAGTTTATTTATTTACATTCAGACAGGGTTGTAAAAAGATAACTTAGCATCAAATATTTGTAGATAGTGGTAGATAGATATAGTGTGTCTGCGAATGGAGTCCCCAAGAATTCAAATTCTTCATTCATGTGCAAAAGTTTTTAAAATTTTTACATACATCAAAGATGTACTGCTTAAGGCAGTTAGTTATCAATAAGATATAGTAAAAAGACAGGACAATTAATATGCTTATAGGACAAACCCAAAATAAAATTAATTATAAAACCAGTTTAAAAAAAGTCGAAGCAATACAGTACAGCACAAAACAATTTAAAATTATGACAGGCAAAATAGTGATCGGCCAATATAAATATCGGCATTTTTAAGATGTATGGTAAGAATCACTTACCATTCGAAAATTATTAAGAAACATGCTAGAGCGCTTAAATTATACAAACCAAGTTTATTTAAGCATGTTTATTATTTATAGAAAATGTGACGTGAAATAATAAGAACATATTGTGACAAATTAATTTCTTTGGCATTTTTGACTGTTCTTCAATGCCGTCACAGCCAACTTTTATTAACACCCTGTACATTTCATCTGAAATGTTTCTATTGTAAACTCATTTTCTCAACAAGCACACATTTTTATATAGAATGACTTTTGGTCATAAAATCAACAATCACACTGTATAAATGATTCATAAACCTTATTAATCATTTATAGGTTCCAATTTTTTTAGCAATATACATTTAAGCACCATCAATTCGATAGACATTCTGAAATCTGAACAAAAACTTTTTGTTTCGGCATCATCTGATAGGAAAGCATGTCTTTTTGACATGAGAATGGTAGAATCACCACTGGGTAAGTAGGTTGTTATTAATATTAGGGTTGCACCCCACTATGAAAGCACTGGTCAAGTACCAGGCCACTGGGTAAACAGTACTGTTCTTATAGGACTGTTTACTGGACTCTACTGGCAAATATCAAAACTCCCAGAAATTTCTTCGACCGCTTTTATTATTAACATGTTCTTTTGGAAATAGTACAACTTTTTTTAAAAATTTGTAATTATATCTTTAAATTTTTTTATACTTAAAATGTGTATACTGCTTGGTATGCAAATAACTCATTATACAGGGTGATTCACGACGAGCGTGCATTAGAACTTTATGGAGAATTACTGAAACTTTGGGGATTTGGGTTTATCGATATGCTCTCTTTAACGAAAATATTGACATGTTCCTGTCATTTCCGGTTATATCGGAAGTAGCTGCCAACTTTCGTTTTTTAAATACAACATGGTAATTTTTATTACATTTTTCGATTAAGCATTAAATACTAAGCACATTTTATAGAAAATGTTTTTGTCAGACTCTATTAGTTTTTGAGATATCTGGACTTTTTGTAATTATTTGGCAAATGCATGACGATGAAATAATCCATATAATTTTTTTACCTTAGCGCTTGGACTAAAATTTTTTTCTCACCGAATAGCTAGAAGATCATCAAGTCTCAAAAACATTTCAAATTCGGCATAAAATGTACAGGGTGGTCACAATTCAAGCCTCATTGTGAAAGAATTCAACCATTAAAAACTTTCTTATTTTAAATGGAACACCCTGTATATTTTTATTTAATTTGATGGCAAATTAGTTGTTTTTTATAAATAGTATTTACTGTCCTATACCTATATCAAAGCGTTTTCTCAAAAAATCCAATTTTATTCCGAAAATACTATTTGTTCAAGTGTGCTATGAAAACAATTGTACTTAGGGTCTGTATACTGATGTCTATACGGAAAGTGATTGGTATCAAAACGATGGGGCTCCAGCACACAACGTCCAAGTTGTTAAGACTGCCCTAAACAGACTTTTTCATGACCAGTGGATCGCAAACCAAGGTCCCTTCCACTGGCCAGCTCGTTCGCCAGACTTAACTCCACTGGACTTTTCATCTGGGGAACCATTAAAGATAAAGTTTACGCGCGTCCCATCACCACGAAGGAAAATCTAATTGAAAGGGTGAAGGCAGCATTTCAATCTCTCACAAGAAATTAGGAATGCTACAAGAAATAACATGATGAAAAGAATACATAAATGCTTGGAAGTAAATGGCAATCATTTCGAACATATTTTGAAAATATAATCAAAAGATATTAGGTATAATTTTCAAACACATTTTTAATTAAAGAATTTAAAGTTTATAAACTTGTTTCCTTGCTATTTTTAAAAAAATAATATTTAAACCATTAAATTTAAAACAATCAACTGCATTTTATTTATAAATTATTAAGAAACACTTTAGAATATTGTATTTTCAAGCAATCAATCACTTTTCCTCCGTATATACATCAGTATACAGCCCCTAAGTACAATTGTTTTCATAACACACTTGAACAAATAGTATTTTCGGAATGAAATTGGATTTTTTGAGAAAACGCTTTGATATAGGTATAGGACAGTAAATACTATTTATAAAGAACAACTAATTTGCCATCAAATTAAATAAAAATATACAGGGTGTTCCATTAAAAATAAGAAAGTTTTTACTGGTTGAATTCTTTCACAATGAGGCTTGAATTGTGACCACCCTGTACATTTTATGCCGAATTTGAAATGTTTTTGAGACTTGATGATCTTCTAGCTATTCGATGAGAAAAAATTTTTAGTCCAAGCGCTAAGGTAAAAAAATTATATGGATTATTTCATCGTCATGCATTTGCCAAATAATTACAAAAAGTCCAGATATCTCAAAAACTGATAGAGTCTGACAAAAACATTTTCTATAAAATGTGCTTAGTATTTAATGCTTAATCGAAAAATGTAATAAAAATTACCATGTTGTATTTAAAAAACGAAAGTTGGCAGCTACTTCCGATCTAACCGGAAATGACAGGAACATGTCAATATTTTAGTTAAAGAGAGCATATTGATAAACCCAAATCCCCAAAGTTTCAGGAACATATATTCAGTAGTTCTCCATAAAGTTCTAATGCACGCTCGTCGTGAATCACCCTGTATTTAAACCTGCAAATCCTGAGATAAAATCAAAATGGTATCGATAATTAGGTTCCCGTTATACAGTGTGTGTATATAGTCTCGAAACGGCTTAATAACTTTTGGCCCGCTAATCTTTTTTTACAAAATTTGGACGTGGCTTATAAAGGAAGATAAACTACTTTTTGACGGAAGAATGACAGTACTAACTGTCAAAATGGCGGATGGGCGCCATCTTGGTAAAGAAAATTAAATAGCAAGAGGGGTGTTGCAATACATCATTCTGAAAGTACTATCGAGTAATTCACGACGCCGGAATATTACTTCTCTATTCGCAACGAACACAAAACGGCGGCGTTTTAAAAATTGCATAGTTATGATTTTTTTATTATCTCTTATTTCATTTACCGTCTTAGAAAGATCAGTACAACTTGGCATAGTATAGCAGGAATCAGAGAGCTCAATTTCTTGCATATTCCATGGTGCTCAAGTTCACAATGACTGATGGGCGCCATCTTGATCAAAAAATTGAATAGGAAGTGAGGTCTTGCGATACATCATTTTAAAGGTCCTATGGAGTACTTTCCGATCCCAGAATATTGTGTCCCTGTTCGTATTCAAAACAAAATGGCGGCTTTTTAAAAAAATAATATTTCCTATTATTTTATTTTGCTATTTTAGTTTAGATTTCTGGCATCGTAAGGTATTTCAAAATGATGTATCGCAAGACCCCTCTCCTAGTTAATTTTACTGTCATTTTTCCGTCAGAAAGCAGTTTATCTTCTCTATTATCTGGTAGTTGTTAGAATAAAACAACTAGTTCACAAATAACAAATGTATTCCTTTTAATAAGCACATTAGTACAAATTAGTTTTATAAGCCACGAGCAGCCATTGCACACTGATGATTACTGGCTGTGTGCACCAGGGGGCGCTGTCTATTTATACTGTGACCTGTGAGCTATGGCCCGTACAACTATGACTAAACCTAAAGGCACTATAGCCAGTCCTATAATATTATACATCTTCGTCTATAAGCCACACGCAAATTTTGTAAAAAAAATTAGCGGCTCAAGAGTTATTAAGCAGTTCCAGCGCATTATAGGCGGTGTTGTCATAATGCAACACAGAACACGTGTTCAGTTTTTGACAACAAGACGTATTTGACGCGCGTTATCACTTCTTTTTCAAACTTTTTAGAAAAATAAACTACAATTTTAAAGTACATACTCTCTTACCTTCAATCTTATTTTAAAATAATCCATTTTATAATTAAATTCCATCAAAAAATAAAACACAAGTATTTTTTTGCAACAGATCAACAGTAGATAATACCACACAAATTAGAAATCACATCACATCATGTATTATTATGAATTATTTCACAACAGAAAAAAAATGGGGTAATGCTACAACTAACAAAACATTTAAAATTCGTATACGTCAAGCACGTGAAACCCACGACAGCGTCATTTCATCCCCGAGTCTCGAAACACACTGAAGCAACAATAGTGGCGCGCGGCCGGTATCCAAGCAAGGGCGAGACACGCGGTGTAATCTGACATCACTGTTAGCATACTCTAGTGACCCACATTGTTGCTAACTGAAACCAGATGGAGGCAAAAAAGGTTTTTACCTTAGTATTTAGATATTCGATTAAAAAAAAGAAAGTATGTAGACTTTCTCTAGGACACCCAAGTAGTCACCCATTTCCATAATACCCTGTATATACACACACTGTATAGGGATATTGACATAAGTTAATTCTGTATGAAATCCGCAGGGTCCTAATACATCATTCCTGTAAAAATCTCAAATTTAAGGAAGTATTTTCTAGTGTAAAACAATTCTTGAATTATTTTCAGTCCTCTACAACAACGAATTCAGTGCTCTGACGAAAATCGCCTCAAATCCCAACGATCATAACTACGTTGCTGTTGGTACTCAGTCGGGAGACGTCTACGTCATCGATAGAAGACAGCCGGACGAATTCGTGGCAACGGTTCATTGTTTCGACGATTCCGTGAACAGTTTATCGTTTAACGAACAGCAGCAGCTCGGAGTGTGTGGGAATACGAATACCGTTCTGGTTCTAGACGTTAGTAACGAATTAAAAGAAGTCTATACGAACAGCAAACATACGAGCCACGTTAAAGATTTGAAATGGTTCAATAAGTCGGTGTTGTATTCGTGCGGGTTCGGCGAAAAACAAGTCGTTAAACACGACTTGGAAAGTAAAGTTTAGTGTAAGTCCAAACTAGTGATCGCCCGATATCGATATTTTAGTTGCCGATACCGATATAATATCGACATCCGTATCGGCGCCACATTCTTAAAAGATATGTAACTATTCAATACACAGGGTGTCCCGCCGGGAATCGCCTCGATCTCTATATGAAAAACTATACAGGATGTCTCCTAACCTCTCTGAAACAATGATGGAGGTGAATCCTCATCTTATTTTAAAACGAAAATGTGGATAAAAGTATTTCGCATGTCACTTCATGTACAGGGTGTTCAAAAAAATATTGTAATTTTTCATTTTATTAATTAATGCCAATGATTTGATACTGCATATGATTTAAAAACTTTGAATAATGAACTTATGTCACGGAGAAAACAAATGTGGTTGCCATGGACCGAAGCAAAGCCTACTCGTATAATTTGACGATAAAAATACGAAAATAACTAGAAAAATTTAGGTACTCTTTAATGAATTAATTGGAAAATTTAAAATTGACCCAAAGTAAAGTGCTCTGATCCCTGAAAAATACAATATATTTTTTCAACACCCCGTATTTCGTGACATACGAAAAACTTTTACACCACATTTTCGTCTTAAAATAAGGTGAGGATTTACCTCCTTCATTTCCTCAAAGAGGTTAGTAAACACCCTGTATATTAGAAAATTTAACAGTAAGCTAATGTTTAGTGTTGGGAAAAACCGATGATTTTAATAATCGAGTACTTGATACTCGAGCGATTTTAATAATCGAGTGAATCGCTCGAGCGATTTTAATAATCTAGTGAATCGCTCGAGCGATTAATCACTTGAAATTTTATGACTAAGAAGAATGTCTTGATAAAACACCAGGGGTTGTTTTTGTAAGTTTTTAGTCTAGAGTTTTTATTAAGGAAGAACAGTTGATTCTGATTTTTTTTTAAATTATATCCTTTAATGTTTTCAAAATTTACAATCGCCGCTGGCTAGCCAGTCCCAGCCAAAATAAAACCCATGTCACGATGAATCCACTAAGGGATTTGATATACTTCTTTGTATGCACCTTATCGTTTATCTGCCTTTAACAAAGACGTATGTCAGCCTTCTGAGCGTCGAACTCCAACGTCGCCAATTGGCCAATTAAGGGTGGCGCGGCGCGTCGATCGAAGGTCGGGTATCAAGTGAAAGGCAATGAATTGTTTCTCGATTTTTCGCTTGAATTTATAACTAGTATTTGCTATCGAGCGAAAAACTGCTCGAATATACGAATACTCGAGCGGTTTTTCGCTCGAGCGATCACAACACTACTAATGTTGATGGGGGCAATTCGGATAAAAAAAATTTCAATATGGTGGCACTTCCGGTTATACCGGAAGTCGGTGTCAACTTGCTTATTTTAAACGGAACATCCTATATATTATTACATTTTTTTTTGGATTCTGCGCAAGATTCTAGACAGATTTTTATATATTATGTCATATACAGTGAAACCTCTCTTAGGCGGACACCTACGGGACCGTCTAAATGTGTCCGCACATGGGAAATTTGTTATTAGGTAATGCAAAATTATTGCTATGTATATGTAGTTTTAGTTAGGATGTAGTGCTAAACAAATCTAATAACGTAGTTTGACGTGTTTGCGTTTTATACTTGCAATCTAGATAATGTAATTCCAAGTCTGATAACAATTCCATTGCTGTAGAGTCACCTCTATTCTTTGCATACTCTTATAATTCCCTTACCATACTAATGGCTTGTTGATAATTGGTGACATTTGTTTGATTACTGCATTCAACTTCTTCATCGGAGTAGTCGGATAGTGATGTGGTTTCAGTTTGGACTACATAATCGGTAGGAATGGGGTCACTATCATCTTCTAATAGCACATTGCTATCAATGTTAATGAACTCGCCCAAATCATTGTTATCAAATTACAAACTTCCACAGCATCAATATTCTCTTTCAGACTCAAAACGCGACATTTTTGTGCCATTGTTTACGATTTTAACCTTACAACTCACAAATAAACGGCGGACTGCTGTCGGGGAATAACACATACTTTCATTCGGCGAAGTCCTTTCGCGCTGCCACGCATACGCGATTGATTGCCGGTTTGTCTTCAGAGAGTTTTTGCACCGTACTTATTCGTCTCCCAACTAGTTTTTAAAAAAATTGTCCGTTTAAAGGAGGGTTTTCGCACTCTTTGTATGAAAACAGCCTGTCCGCGTCCGCCCAAAAGAGAGTCCGCCCAAGAGAGGTTGATTTTCATAGAATTTCATATACCTAGTTCCGGACTATGAAAAAATGTCCGCTTAATAGAGATGTCCGCTTATTAGAGGTGTCCGTTATGAGAGGTGTCACTGTACCTCAGTCTAGGCCTGTTTGACATATTTAAGGTTTTATATCTAAAATAACGTTTGCAGAAGTTAAAAGAATTATTAATTTTTCTAGTCTTTATTATTTATTTTGGGTTGGGCTTTTTGTTGAAAAGTACCTGATTTAATAGGTGAATTTTTAATTTGTAGACATGTCATTTTAAGGAATAACAAATTAAAAAAATACTCTTAATTCGAGTCGATAAACGACACCGTTTAGGCGAAACAAAAAAAACTTTAAATTTACCATAAAAATAATAAAACCACCATAATTTATGCGTCTATATGTGACTGGAACAAGGATCCTAAATCAAGGAGGATACAGCTTTGGTTCACGATCTTTGAAGAATAAACAATTCACATTCTTTGGCACGTAGTAAAAAGGTCCCGGAAAAATAATCGGTTAGCTCTGAAAATTAGTATAATTTTTCTTTGTCGTTTTCTGCTAATTAGACGAAGACGGTACGTCGCCTTCGAGCGTTCGGAACGTCTTTTTTAAAGCCTTAATTGGAACGGCCCTCTTACATACCTGATTTCAGATTTGACTACTACTATATTAACAACTGTCATATTTGTCATTATTGTTAAATAAAATTCATAGCTGTTTTTCAGTGTTTGTGTGTTAAATTTAAGTATTGTTTGTGGAAAAAATAGTAATTCTTAACTCAATATGGTAAGACTCTATGCCAAGTCTGCCGTAAACTGGAATATTGCCAATTTGATATTATTATATGGCGATTTTGCTGCGGATTTTAAGTTCAGTTACTCCTAGTTGGCTCACATATATATAACCATTACATTGCTAATACCATCTGCAATTATGTCCCCGCTATGGGCATCGAAGGGGGCGTTGTGAGTTTGCGCAGTTCGGAAATTTCCTTGTGAAAGTACCGGATAGGACCGGATTTAAACTTTTTTAATGTAAATTTCACTGGTTAGTTAGGAAAAATATTGCAATCAAAATGTCGATTAGTTCAAATTAAGACGGCGTTCCATGCATACGATTTCTGACGATATGATGATCCAACGGTGCCCTGATTGGTGCCAAGTACAATATCGGTAACAATCGACACGATGAGCTTTATTTTAACTTTCATCCGACGTCGTATGTTTCTTAACCTCACTTTTTTCTAAATCCGGCCTAATTCATAAACACAAACTAAATTTTTAAAACCGAAGGCTCGATTAATTACCTATTTGATGTTGTATAGTTTATTGGAACTTTAAATACTACCAGCACAAGGTATAAGCTATGGTAAAATAAAACTAAAATTTATATATACATACCTGAAATACTTATACACATATATACAAGGTGTTATGGAAATGACGTATTATATTTAAACCGGCAAATCCCGAAATGAAAATAAATTGAAGAAAAATTAAATGGCGCTTTGAATTATTAAGCGAAATATCACTTTATATGAAATCTCAAAATTTACGTGGCCGCTCCTGAGGCCTTTCGCAATCAATAATTTATTGAGACAGTCTCCAGGTTCAAAAGAGGTTAGCGCATTATAGGCGATGTTGTCATATTGCAACACATAATTCTAAACGCACGTGTTCAGTTTTTGACAACAAGACATCTTTGACGCGCGCTATCACTTCTTTTTCAAACTTTTTAGACAAAGAAAACTACAATTTTAAGGTACATACTCTCTTACCTTCGATCTTATTTTAAAATAATCCGTTTTATAATTAAATTCCATAAAAAGTAAAATACGAAAAGTCCGTTTTTGAACAGAACCAACAGTAGATAATATCACACAAATTTGAAATCACATCACAACATTTATTATTATGAATTATTTCAAACGTTTAAAATTCGTATACGTCAAGCCCGAACGTCATTGTACCAACGTCGTTCCACGCCCGAATCTCGAAACATACTGAAGTATGCAACGGCGCGCGGCCGGTATTCAAGCTACGGCGAGACACGCGGTGTGATCTGACAACACTGTTTAGTATACTCTAGTGACCCACATTGTTGCTAAGTGAATCCAGATGGAACGGGGCGACAGTATGTGGGTCAAAAGGGTTTTTACCTTAGTATTTAGATATTCGATTTAAAAAAAAAGTATGTAGACATTCTCTAGGACACCCAAGGAGTCATCCATTTAAATATAATAAGTCATTTCCATAACACCCTGTATATTATATTGTATACGAGTGACACTATTCTTTTCTTACAGGCTTTTTAGTGAAATTCGGTTCCGAAGATCGGATAATGTGATAAGCAAAATATTTTCGTATATATGTACATTCCTGAAATACTGTATACCTGTCATTGATCCACGACTTTTGCAACAAAGCACCATGCACTTCTGTCCTTTCATCTTAAACAAAACAAGCCACTAACCTATCAAACAGCGAATCACCACAAATTAAAAACTCCTTCACAAAAATTGTTGTTAGGTAATGAAAGTTCATAAGCACTAATATACCGACAACAATGTGGATGAACCACTTTTTATTCTGTAATTTGAAAAAGCATACAGAACCAAAGATGGCGACGAATAACAACAAACAAATAATATCGGGCCGGCTCTGACGCGATCGATAAAATCTCCACCCTACTGCGAAAACTTAATAGTACCACGCCATCGCCCATAGCGGGGACATTTTTTGTATTTTGGAATGTTCGTATTGGCAATATAATGGTTATATATGTGAGTTGGCTATGACGGCGTTTAAAAACAGCCTAAAAAATGCCTAAGAAATAAATTTGCCACTGTTCCTGTTATTATTTTGTCTCATACTCCGTAAATAATAAACACGTTTAAATAATAATCTTCGGTTGTAAAATTTAAGCGCCCTAACATGATTATTAAAAATTTGCCGACATGCCGATAAAATACCGATGTACCGATATTTATATCGGTATCGGCCGATCACTAGTACAAACCCGAAATAGGATAGATTGTATTTATTTTTTAAGGATATCAATTTTTTCATCATCAATAATAGATCTTTTTTTTAAATTGTTTATTTTCTTTTCTACTGTAGCTTTTAGAGGATAGTTGTTAGGGATACGATGATCTCGTTCGATAAAACTATACAAGGTGTCCCACATAAGAATGCACTCGGGGGATCTCGTTAAACATACAGAAATGATCAAATTAGACGAAAGTTGCGCATTAGTGAGTTCTGAGACGTCATGGCATATTTTGGGGAAAACCGAATTTTACGATTTCGTTCTTTCTGTTTTCTGATTATATATGATGATATTTGAAGTGATATGTGAAAATAATTTTTACATTTTCATTGCCACTTTTTCCTCTATAAGATGATTTATGTTACATTATTATTATTATTATTATTATTGTAAATAATCTCAAATTAAAAATATTTTTTAATGCCAGCTACAGGGTGTTATGGAAATGACTTATTATATTTAAACCGGCAAATGCTGAGATGAAAATAAATTGAAGAAAAATAACCTTAAATGGCGCTTTGAATTATTGCACGAAATATACACTTTATATGAAATCTAAAATTTGACGTGGCCGCTACTGAGTACGTTCGCAATCAATAGTTTATTGAGGTGGTGTTGTCATATATTGCAATACAGAATTGTAAACGCACGTGTTCAGTTTTTGACAACAAGACGTCTTTGATCCGCGTTATCACTTATTTTTCAAACTTTCTAGAAAAAAATACTACAATTTTAAGGTACATACTCTCTTACCCTCGATCTTATAATCCGTTTTATAATTAAATTCCATAAAAAAATAAAACACAAAAGTATGTTTTGCAACAGAACCAACAATAGGTAATATCACACAAATTTGAAATCACATCACAATATTTCTTATTATGAATTATTTCACAAAAAAAAATCGGATAGGTAATGCTACAACTAACAAAACGTTTAAAATTCGTATACATCAAGCGCGTGGAACCCTCGACAGCGTCTTTCCAACATACTGAAGCAACGATAGTCGCACGCGGCAAGTATCCGAGCAAGGGCGAAACATGCGGTGTGATCTGACAACACTGTTCGTATACTCTAGTGACCCACATTGTTGCAAAACTGAATCTAGATGGAAAAGGGTTTTTACCTTAGTATTTAATATTCGATTTTAAAAAAAAGTATGTAGACTTTCTCTAGGACACCCTAGGAGTCACCCATTTAAATATAATGAGTAATTTCCATAACACCCTGTGTAGTATAAATACAGCAATAAAAGCAAAACTATTTTGAGTAAGGTGCCGTATTTGCATTGGATATTTGAATGTAAGTGATTTAAGAGATATATCGTTGGATTCAGAAAATAAAGTGGATTTCACAAAGTATCAAATAAAATATTACTTATTATATTATTATTATTACTATTTAAAAAAAAACAAAGTTTCTAATGGTTGCGAAAAAACGAAACGTCGGATTGAAAATTTAATTAAACTATCTTATAGAGGACAGAAGTGACAATGAGAATGTAAAATTTATTTTCACAAATATCTTCAAATAGAGTCAGAAAACAAAAAGAACCAAATCGTAAAAGCCGTATTATAGTCGGCAATTCTTCTCTTGCGCATGCAATGGCAATTATAATTGCACGTATTCATGAGCAGTAAACCGTTCTCGATCAGCTGGCACATTGCCAACAGTCAAAACAGTAGTTGGTACTGTCGAAATCCCTAAAATACCCCCAGAATTAGAAATGGGCAAACCTGTTCGTTTTGATTACCAGTTAAAGTAGCTATTGCTACTTACAAATAGCAAAGTTGCGACGAATTAGCAGTATATATGCTTAATAAAGAATGTGAACTGCTAATTTCAGTACCAGTTAGTTTAAATATCCATTAGCTGTTCATAGCTGCTTCGACCAAATAATAAACAGTTAAAAATAACAGAATAATCCATCTCTATCCAGACTTGCAGCCGCAATGGCAATTAAAATGGCGCACGACCCATTTCTGTCAATGCAATACTAATTACGCCAGCTGATCGAGAACGGTGTACTGCGCAGGATTCCGTGTAATTGGAATGGCCGCAAGAGTAGAATTGCCGACTGTAATGCGGATTCCATTCTCGCAATGCAAGAAGTATTGTGCCAGCTGATCAAGAACGGTTTACTGCGCATGAATACGTGCAATTATAATTGCCATTGCAGGCGCAAGAGCAAAAATTGCCGACTCTAATGCGGCTTTTAAGATTCAGCTTTGCCCAAGTATCTTCGGCAATTTTCGGAATTTTTTAAATTCGAAAACATGACGTTGCAGAACTCACTCATGCGCAACTTGCGTCTAATCATTTCTGTATGTCCTTAGGTTAACGAGATCCCTATATAGTGCATTCTTATCTGGAACACCCTATATTTCCTCATAGTTAAACTTTAAGCTTAGGAAACAGAAAAAAGCCGATGGGGGAACATATCTGGTGTATGCGGTGGGTAGTAGACCAACTTGAAGTGCAATTCGTGAATTTTGGCCATGGCGACCACCGAGGTGTGAGACGGTGGGTGTCTCAATGGAATATCACTTTGGTCTTCTTCGAATACGGCCGTTTATCGGCACTTTTAGCTGGTGCGACCAGGTTTAAATTCAGCTGCGCAAGTTCGCTTGCGGACCAGTTGCTGACTGGTAGCTGCTTGTTGTCTGTATGAACTGGTACAAATGCCAAACCCTCAACTGTCAAATCGGATAATTCACTTCTCAACTTAACCTACAAGTATTCATCGCCAAAATAATTTTGTCGTGAATAATTGTTTTATTTTAAACATTCTTTTTTTATATTGAAGGTAAATTTATCGACGATTTTAAGAAAGTTAAAAATATGTTCATAGTATGCAGGTTGAAACCAGAACTGTTTATTTACTCAAACTTTAAAACGCTCTGTAGAGTGAAGAAGATGTCAAATTTTTTATTTTGTCCTTTAATTATCAAGTGACATCTATTCTTCTAACATTTTCGTTTTTGGTTCATTTCATTACTTCAATTTTTGTAGCAGATACGATTTTTTAAAGAAACACTACAATTTCCGCGGACGGACGTGGTAATGGTCAATGGAGGAGTTATGGCAGCGGATAGGTAGGTACATTAGAGATAGTTTTGAGCCACATATTGTTCCATTTGCGCCATTAATCCGAGAATATATTATGTCGATGCAGGCTAATGATCCACCTCATGCTCCACCTCATGTTGCGGGAATTCTTAACGAGTATTTAGACAAGATCGAAATCCCAAAAATGAATTGGTCCCCACGCCGTCCCGACTTAAACCCAATAGAGTATATGGGGGACACACTGTAACAAAAAATACGACCTCTGATACTTGCTCATACAATATTACATGAGCTCAGTGCAGCTCTTATTGAAGAATGGCAGAAAATTGACCAGAATTACATACGGAACCTCATTGAAGGTATTCCGAGGTATGTCATTCATGACCGTGGGGGAAACACCCGTTGCTGAGGTCAATGTTATTTTTTAAGTAGGTTTTCATTCCATTTACGCCATTCTCGTAATTTTGGGTTAAGTTTTTGTTATGTTTGGAAATTCATACAATTTTCTTAAAAGCTGCGTTTAATCACAGGTTGCCGAGCAGCCACTATTTTATGTGAAGGTTTAGCCAAATATACTTTAATTTTTCTCTAATCTCAAACTGGATTGGTAAAGTTAAAGGATTGGAAAACGGTATGAGAAAATTGCGTTAAAAATATAATGTTATAAGAGTAATAATAACAATTTCAAATCTGACCAATTCTCAATTTTTTTGTTACAGATATTCCCGAAATTTGCTTGATACCCCAATCAACATGTCACATAATCTAAATATCAATAAATTAACTAAAAAACTTTATTATTACCGGCTAACACGAAAATAAATATAGATCAGCTGATAACTCTCGTCCCTTTCTAGCCTGTCACTTGATAGTTAAATTACAAAATGAAAAGTTTGACATCTCCATCACCCTACAGAGTGTTTTAAAGTTTGTGCCAAAGGCAGTTCTTGTTTCAACCTGTATATTACCGACACATTCTTAACTTACTTAAAATCTCACACATGTGCAACATTTTCAATAAATTTACCTACAATATAAAAAGAGAATAATAGCCATCGGAATTAAAATAAAACAACTAAACTGCTGGCCATTTGCTTTAGAGCAAGAAAAATTTCGCCTAAATTTAAAAGTTAATATTTTCTGAACCAGATATGACATCGATCTCCGGTTTTTAATGGTTGATAGATTTGTCCCTTAGGAAACAATTACCAAAGTTGGATTGTCTTAAACTGTCAGAAAATTTTATATACAGGGTGTTAAAGAGGACGATGATTTTTGCTCAAATTTCAATAGCATGTAACTTTCACAATAATATTTTTAAATTTTATCACTGTACGTCAATTGAATCCCTGGTTCATAGCAAAGAAAGTAATCTGTCTAATTTTTGATATCTGCTATATTTTAAGAGATACCGATTTTTTTGAAAACTTTGCTTTTTTTTAAACTTTTTGTTAGCTAGATCCCACTGTGCGTTGTATCGTGCAAACTTTGCAAGTGATTATTATACCTTATGAAAAGCTTGTTTATGTTCAGTAACAACAATTGTACCTAAATGTTGTGATGTACAGTGGCGTACTTATAATCACTTATATGTCTATGCTTTATGAGTATCTCACAATTTTTTTGTATTGGAAAGTACTCGCCCCTAGATTAGGCAAGTTTTTCCTTATTTTTTAGTTTTTCATATCGCGCTACAGTTATATTATACAGTGTCTACAAAATTTTAAAAAAGATATTTTTTTTATTTAATTGTTTGAAAAAATTTATTTATTAATTTCTAACTTTCTAACACGACACTATTCATAAAATTAAACTTACATTGAAAGGCACTTTAATATTGAATATCACTAGCTGCCGTCAAACCAAACCACGTCCATCCGAGTGTATTAATTTGAATCGAGATTATCACGAAAAAAAAACAATATCAAGTCAGCCATGCTAATGCGTTTATCAACAAAGCTAACCATGTGTTAGTTAGAAATTAATAAATAAATTTTTTCAAACAATTAAATAAAAAAATTATCTTTTTTAAAATTTTGTAGACACTGTATAATATACCTGTAGCGCGATATGAAAAACTAAAAGATAAGGAAAAACTTGCCTAATCTAGGGGCGAGTACTTTCCAATACAAAAAAATTGTGAGATACTCATAAAGCATAGACATATAAGTGATTATAGACATATAGACGCCACTGCACATCACAACATTTAAGTACAATTGTTGTTACTGAACATAAACAAACTTTTCATAAGGTATAATAATCACTTGCAAAGTTTGCACGATACAACGCACAGTGGGATCTAGTTAACAAAAAGTTTAAAAAAGCAAAGTTTTTCAAAAAAATCGGTATCTCTTAAAATATAGCAGATATCAAAAATTTTACAGATTACTATCTTTGCTATGAACCACTGATTCAATTGACGTACAGTGATAAAATTTAAAAATATTATTGTGAAAGTTACATGCTATTGAAATTTGAGCAAAAATCATCGTCCTCTTTAACACCCTGTATATAAAATTTTCTGACAGTTTAAGACAATCCAACTTTGGCAATTGTTTCCTAAGGGACAAATCTATCAACCATTAAAAACCGGAGATCGATGTCATATCTGGTTCAGAAAATATTAACTTTTAAATTTAGGCGAAATTTTTCTTGCTCGAAAGCAAATGGCCAGCAGTTTATTCTCGATTATTTTGGCTGCGAGTGTATTTCCGTCTACTCTGCGAACGAACCTCTCAAATGCACGAATTTAATAACAGCCCGCAAATCGATTTTTTCCACGACTTTGTTAAGTAGTGTTGAAAGTAGGCTACGGGTGTGTTCAAAAATAAATCAATTTTACAAACGTGTTTTTATCAAATTCAAACGGCATAAAAAAAATGTACATCTTACACCTAGACTCGACATCATTTCCTTTTACTTTTCTTACTGCTCTTCGTGGTCTCTATTTTCCTCTTCTTTTCATTTGCCTTGGCGTTAATGTTTTCCACGGCACCAACTTCAGGCATAGCCTCGTCGTTCTTCTCTAACTCGCTTAAGGGTGGTACACTAAATCCGGGAACAAAAGGCTTTACCAGCTGAAGAATGAATTTCTCATGTTGAATGTTGGTAGAATCGAGTTTCAGGCGCACCGTCACTTGATCAAATGTGTGGAAAATTATGTCGGCAGCTTGTTGAGTCTGATGCTAAAAAAAATGAAAACGAGCTGACTTTCTGAGATAAAATAAATAAAAACAGTTAAAAAATAACATCGTAGGAAATGGCAGAAGGACGTTTAATCCGTTTTTCAGGTCGTTTCAAAGGCATTTGGAAACAAACTTATATTTTCGGTATTTCTGAATTCATTGTTTTGAATTTTGGTGTGATTACATATGATCTTAGGGCGCACTTTCCTATTGCTTAAAATTTTAGTTAACTAATTGGCATAAGGATTTATCGGGGGTTTTAAAATAATTATTATAAACACCTTAAGTTAATTTATAGGCGTGTCGGCCTAAAAAACAACTTCAATAACATCTTCATAAAGCATAACATGTTACTACTATTTAAAAACAAAATTGATGATGGTTGCGAGAAACGAAACGTCGGATTGAAAATTTAAGTTTTTTAATTTTAGAAATCGAAAGTGGAACACTTTAAGGCAATTTCCAAATTTTTTGATTTTTATTCGGACTTAGCCCTTAAATAAATTATCAAAGTTGGACCTAGCGAAAACGGGGCGGAACTTCGCGTGACGTCACATCATGTATGCTGGTCGGAAGACAGCTGAGATTTAGAAGCATAATATTAGAAAAACCGATGCTTTAACGTAAGTTTAAATATGCCAACGTGAAAGCAGACTACAAAATATATGATATACATACAGGGTCCGCAAACGAAGCGTGGACGGAAGATTAAATCGTTATCGAAGAACTTATCAACAATACTGAAACAGCTTGAGATATTGGATTAAAAGCGGCATGTTTTAAAAATATTTTACATTATACAGGGTGGCCCAAAAAAGGGTGACAGCATAAAGTTATATTTTTTTAAATGAGACACCCAGTATTTTATTGCATATTTAGGTTCGTATTACTATCGTTTATAAGTGCCTCAAATTTTATTTAATTTAGTTTTGTAGTTTCGGAGAAATAAATTAAAAACTAAAAAAAAAAGTTTTGCAGTCCTGAATAAAAAAATCAAAAAAAAACAATCCAGAACTATTTTTTTAACCTCAGCATTGAGAAATTTATGACAAGAGGTCTAGAGATACTATGAATGTAATTTCGTTTATTTATTTTATACAGGGTGTTCATAATAAGCTTTCAAAAACCCCACATTTTAAAATAATTTTTCTCAAGTTTTTCAAATGGAACACCCTGTATATTATTTTGCTATTTGACGTAGAATTGATAAACAATTTGTTTTTGTAATACAAGCATGTAAGTTATATCCAGCCGTTTTCGAAATAATTATAAATATCATAAATTATGTTGTTTAAATAGAGTTTTTATTGGGAAATTTTGTTATAGGCGACTAGACTAATAATTGTAAACTAAAGTAAAAGTTCAAAATAGCTTCCTTTTACTCTTAGAGTTTACCGTATTTTAGTTATTTCGATATAAATTTTAAAAGCATACATTTTTGCTACTTTTATTATTTAATTTTATTTTTTATTCTTAATCGAGTTGCCATGATTTCTTTTTGTTTATATTGTCACTATGACAGTTAAATAAAATTATTTATATTTGTTCAGTCGTCGAAATTAAGTACTAACTTACAGAAAATGTCGAATTTTAGAAAAATATGATTTTTATATTGGGTGCAAGAAATTGCCTCCTCGCGAGCCGAGTGTATGCTGAAAGATATCTAGATATTGAGAGAAAGCCGAGACCAAAAACCTTCGAGAAGTTGTTGCAAAGATTTGTAGCAACAGGAAGCACTGCTTACATAAAAAGGATGATAATCAATAAACCCGTTATTAATGAAGAAAATGAATTAAGAGTTCTGTTGGCAGTAGAGGAAAATCATTAAATTAAGTAAAAGGAAGCTATTTTGAACGTTTACTTTAGTTTACAATTATTAGTCTAGTCGCCTATAACAAAATTTCCCAATAAAAACTCTATTTAAACAACATAATTTATGATATTTACAATTATTTCGAAAACGGCTGGATATAACTTATATGCTTGTATTACAAAAAAAAAATGTCTATGAATTCTATGTCAAATAGCCAAATAATATACAGGGTGTACCATTTGAAAAACTTGAGAAAAATTATTTTAAAATGTGGGGTTTTTGAAAACTTATTATGAACACCCTGTATAAAATAAATAAACGCAATTACATTCATAGTATCTCTAGACCTCTTGTCATAAATTTCACTCAATGCCGAGGTTAAAAAAATAGTTCTGGATTGTTTTTTTTGATTTTTTTATTCAGGACTGCAAAACTTTTTTTTTTTAGTTTTTAATTTATTTCTCCGAAACTACAAAACCAAATTAAATAAAATTTGAGGAACTTATAAACGATAGTAATACGAACCTAAATATGCAATAAAATAATGGGTGTCCCATTTAAAAAAATATAACTTTATGCTGTCATACTTTTTTGGGACACCCTGTATAATGTAAAATATTTTTAGAACATGCCGCTTTTAATCCAATATCTCAAGCTGTTTCAGTATTGTTGATAAGTTCTTCGATAACGATTTAATCTTCCGTCCACGCTTCGTTTGCGGACCCTGTATATTTATTTTACATACAAGACATTATATGTACATAAAAACAATGAAGAACGAAAAAATCAGACTTAAGCCCAAAGCGGTACCAAGGTTTTTTGATTGTCAAAAAAAATAGAGTTCCGACCCACAGATCGAGACTCTCGTCACGTTTACAAAAGAAAGAACAGCAATCTTTGATTAACGACTTGGTACTTCAGAAATTTCTATTGAGAATGATGACGTTGAACTGGAAAATGGGATACGA
Organism: Barypeithes pellucidus; assembly: GCA_963991005.1. Lineage (NCBI taxonomy): Eukaryota > Metazoa > Arthropoda > Insecta > Coleoptera > Curculionidae > Barypeithes > Barypeithes pellucidus. Next base: position 50,899,155 of record OZ022562.1, on the reverse strand, counting down.
ATGTTTGTGTTCAAGTGTTATTTAAGGTTGAAGTTCGCAGCAAAGGAGTCCAGTGTACAAGTAAAGATTTGCCATCGTCAAAAATGGGAAAAAAGAGAGAATGTCCTTTTAAGGAAAGGGTTCCGAAGAAAATGCGGTTAGAAGGAAATAATACCGATTCATTTTCCAGTAGCGGCTCTACATCAACATTTATTTTAACAGATTTAAGCTCTCTGACAATTCAGTAGTAGATAGATGGTCCCGAAGAAATACAAAAAAGAACATTTTTATTGATAGAAAAAAATTCAACACTTTATTTAGGTATACCTAGCCATAAATAGTCCAAGTATGTAAATTGGAAACCAAAGTTTTCAAACGGATTGTAATGAACTGACTACTGTCGGCTAATTTGAAAATATATGGAATTACAGTACGCAATTTAAGTGGAGTACGTAACCCGTAACATGATGAACGTCAAAACGATGGTGTTTATACTATTTATATTCACCAGATACGAGTGTTCGAAGATATTTTAGTTTTTATTTATACTCGCACCAAAACAGGAGTGTTTGAAGAGATTCCGGCGTTGTTTAATCTCGCACTGAAACATACGAGTGTTCGTAAATAAAATTTACTGAGGGAAAGATCCGCGGTTGACTATTCTCGGCTTTTTCGGTGATGAACGCTCTAAAATATGTAGCCGAAAATACGGACCCAACTTCTTACATCAAAAGAAAAAAAAATAAACCGCGTTTGAGTACGATTCTGGGAACCCCAATCGGCGGTCGACCGCGCAGAGTCCCACCTCTTGAAGAACCCAAATATCGACCGACTGTACTGGACTTTTTTACATGTTAGTTTGCGTCATTCTAAATCTAATCTCCTGCTGACGATGCCCATTACGATAAGAGAGAGCAGGAACCAAACGGTTGACATTGCAAAATTATAAAAAGGTCTGATTTTATATCAAAAACTCACATCCATTAAAAAATATTATCATTTTATGAAATATAAAAGTAATCTTTTTTGGGTAACATATAGGAAAATATGATCCTATGTACATGTTAAATTATTTAAAAAAATAATCTAACGTAAAAATCCTCATAATTTTCTTAAATTGGAAAAATCCAGTTTTACAACACTACTTATAGACTATAGCAAACTTACACCTCCGCGGACGGCGACACGCGCATGCATAGGGTTTGACGTCACGAATCGGCTAGGCGCTTTATACTAAAACTCAATCTTCAACATTGAATATCAGAGGATTGGATAAACCTATCGAGCTGAACTTTTAACAGCTTATTTGGATGATCGAATTATATTGAATACCATAAAAAAAATTACGTAATAATAAAATTAAAAATCATTAAATACCTCTTCGTCATATTCGAACATGCTGATATCACCTTTCTTCACTAAATATAAGGTACATTCTAAACCATATTTCGGAATTAGGATTTGTAGGGCATTTTTTCGCACATACAAAATGTATCCCTCCTCGTCGTTAAGTTTTCCTTTGAAGAAAAGCTAAAACCAAAAAACTTTATAACGTTTTTTCCAAATATACAGGGCGTCCAAAAACTAGTAGTTATAAGAGATACGAACGGTTAAATTGGGACAAAGTTGCGTAATTATGGGCCCAATAATATGCCCGCAAAAAAAAATACAGGGCTTTCATAATATTTGGGAAAATCTAAAATTTTGCGTTAAGTTTTTAATTTTTCCTGACTTTGTTCAAAGAGATGTCCAAAAATAAATTTCACTTTCTCGTTGCTATTTTTTATTCTTCACAAGAAGGCATCATCAGATCTTTAATGCGACGTTTCGTCTTTGAATTACCATCATCAGTCTATTTTTTTTATATATGGGCCTGGACTTTTTTGTTTAATTTATGAAAGTAGAACGAAATCTACATTCAGCGGTTTACAACACTTAATGGGTTTCCGATGTTTTGTTACGCTAAGTAAAAATTTCATACAACTAGGTGTATTTTAATGAAGATGGTTAATTTAAGGAACAAAACGTCGGAAAACCAGTATTTATTGTATAGTACTGAACGTAGATTTAGGTCCTCTTTCATTTAAACAAACAAATCCAGGCCCGTATTTAAAAAAATTAAGTTGATGATGGTAATTCAAAGACGAAACGTCGCATTAAAGATCTGATGATGCCATAATCATGACATAAAGACGTCGCATTAAAGCTGTGATGATAGATATTGTGTAGAATAAAAAGTAGCATGGAGAAAATGAAATTTATTTTTGGACATTTCTTCCAACAAAGTCAGAAAAAAATAAAAACCTAATCGCAAAATTTTAGATTTTTTTAAATATTTTGAAAGCCCCTGTATTTATTTTAGAATTTTTTGCGGCATATTATTGAGCCCATAATTATGAAACTTTGCCCCAATTTAATCGACTTCGTATCTCTTACCGTTTCCGAAATTCCAATCCTATCATTTATGACCACTAGTTTCTGGACACCCTGTATAGAAAATAGTGGTCAAATATACAGGGTCTCCGGTCAGAATAAGGAAATTTTTTGGCAGCGTACAGGGGTGGCAAAATAATACTAGTAGTTCATATAATAATTTTTCTTAATGTCTCCTTCGAACAAAGATATCGGGCCCCAAAGACACACCTGAAGATTTAGATTTTCCATTATAACTTCTAAGCAACCCTGCATATTTTAATAAAATATTGTACCATTGTTACAGACCATACGGACTAAGAAACGCATACTGGAATCATTCTTGATATAGCCAGGGAGACCAGGAACCGACTTGGAACTGCACTCGAGTCAAAATTTTGGAAAATTAATAAATATTTTTTTTAAGTAATTTTTTGACAATTTGACCCTAGCAGAGCGGTGCAAGTCCGTTCCTGGGTTCCCTGGCTATGTACAGAGAATAATTCGATTACGATTTTCTTAGTCCATACGGGTTGTACAAAGTTACAAAATTTCATTAAAATATACAGGGTTAAGGTTTTAGGAGGACCTTTAGAAAATATTACCAGTATTATTTTCACCTCCCCTGTACGCTGGTGAAATATTGCCCTATACTTACCGGACACCCTGTATTTTATACGAATTTTCCAGCTATATTGGAATGATCTTAAGGAACACAAGTCGCACACAAGGAAAAAAATCCTTTTAATTTAAAACTTACATGCGTATTAAATGCAACTGAAGCTCTTCCCGCGTACTGAGCCATTCTATTCCTGTAATTCAAGTTCTGACATAAGTCGCTGGTTTTCTGTTTATCCAACAGATCTGGATAAGTGCTGTCGGCGTTGCAACTGACCGCTAAAATGTTAAGAGCTTCTTTACTTGCAATTTTCAATTATAAATTCCGAAAATTCTCAAAAATACGTTCAAGTGCGAGTTCGACTCGCACTTAAAGCTAAGCTGCTGTTATTTTCCACAGTGGACGCTATTTTGCACATCCTTGTATTATGTTAAGATATTTTGGACTATTACTTTACAATATACAGTGAAACCTCTCTTAGGCGGACACCTACGTGACCGTCTAAATGTGTCCGCCTAATAGAGGTGTCCGCCCATGGGAAATTTGTTATGAGGTAACATGTAAATGCAAAATTATTACTATGTACAAATAAACAAAACAAAAATACAATAGTTTTAGTTAGGATGTAGTACTAAAAAAAATCTAATAACGTAGTTTGACGTGTTTGCGATCTAGAAAATGTAATTCCAAGTCTGATAATAATTCCATCGTTGTAGTCACCTCTATTCTTTGCATATTTTTTACCCTACTAATGGCTTGTTAATAATTGGCGACATTTGTTTGATTACTGCATTCAACTTCTTCATCAGAGTCGTCAGATAGTGATGTGGTTTCAGTTTGGACTACATAATCGGTAGGAATGGGGTCACTATCATCTTCTAATAGCACATTGCTATCAATGTTAATGAACTCGTCCAAATCATTGTTATCAAATTACAAACTTCCACAACATCAATATTCTCTTTCAGACTCAAAACGCGACATTCTTGTGCCATTGTTTACGATTTTAACCTTACAACTCACAAATAAACGGCGGACTGCTGTCGGGGAATCACACATACTTTCATTCGGCGAAGTCCTTTCGCGCTGCCACGCATACGCGATGGTTTGCCGGTCTGTCTTCAGAGAGTTTTCGTCTCCCAAATACTTACAAATAAGTTTTTGTCCGTTTAAAGGAGGATTTTCGCACTCTTTATATGAAAACAGCCTGTCCGCGTCCGCCCAAAAGAGAGTCCGCCCAAGAGAGGTTGATTTTCATGTATATACCTAGTTCCGGACTATGAAAGAATGTCCGCTTAATAGAGATGTCCGCTTATTAGAGGTGTCGAATAGCACTCGAAAGCCTTGACCGGCCGCTGGATTAAACCAAATCGCGCTTAATTGTTCTGGTATCCTGGTAAGATACTTTGGTGTCGATATTATTTTTAAAAAAACACCACATTAACTATAACGAGCATACAAAGAAAATTCTAAGGGCCGATATTTGAATGTTAGCTTAAGTTAGACCTTAGCGTTATGGTAAACATTTAAAAAAACTATGTTTTAAGTTAATTTGAGGGTTAACTGACGCGTTCAGTCTAAGATTACCACATTCTTAAAGGTCTATTCCTTTAGATGAGAGTTGAAAAGCGCTTTAATATACTGCTAAACTTGTGTTAAGGATGACTTACGTTATCTTTCTGTACTTTAAGGTGACTTTGAAATATCGGCCCTCACTTTCATATAAATTTTCACTATCTGATAAATAACGATTTGTTAGATAAGTTGCAATATGGAAGATAACTTAATTGGGTATTTTCACCTCAAGTAATTAACACAATATTATGATCGGGCCCAAATTATAAAATATATAATATAATGATTAGTGTTAGGAAAAACTGATGCCGAAAGCCTGTATATTATCGGGTCAATAATTACGCAACTTTGCCACAATTCAACCAACTTCGTATCTATTACCGTTCCCCAAATCCCAATGGTGAAGGACGAATTTGTTACACCCTGTTTATGATCCAGTATTTGCTTACCTAGCAATCTGTGCACTATAATATCCGCGTATCTCCTAATAGGAGATGTAAAGTGAGTGTACAGGGGTACAGCCAGCCCATAGTGTTGGAAATCGTCTTTCTGCAAAGTTCCACTGGGAAAATACACTGCTTGTAACATGCACCGCGTCGCTAACATTCTTAACATCGTGTTCAGGTACGGGTTGTCTTTTCGGACGGCCGCGTCTAAAGACGCAGCTAGATTTTTACCACAGTCAATGTTAATTTCAAAGCCCTACAAAAAAAATTGTAAGGTAAAGTTTACATCGACACCGTCGACACTTTGACTGCCATAATTCCTAATTATCCCTCTGACCATAAAATGCCCAAATTTACATCTTTTCGGGCAGAGCCAACGCTATTTATGCCATATACTATTACCAGCATCCCTAATTAATACAGGGTATTATGGAAATGACGTATTATATTTAAATGGGTGACTCCATGGGTGTCCTTGAGAAAGTCTACATAATTTTTTTTTTAAATCGAATATCTAAATACTAAGGTAAAAACCCTTTTAACCCACATACTGTCGCCCCGTTCCATCGGGATTCACTTAGCAACAATGTGGGTCACTAGAGTATACTAACAGTGTTGTCGCGCGCCGCTACATACTTCAGTATGTTTCGAGACTCGGGAGTGGAACGACGTTGGTTCCACGAGTAGCAATTGTGTAAATTATAACTTTTGGCTCTTCCGTCTCAAAAGGTTGCCGACCCCTGATCTAGGTACTGTTGGTTCTGTTGAAAAACATACTTTTTGTGTTTTATTTTTTTATGGAATTTAATTATAAAACGGATTATTTTAAAATAAGATCGAAGGTAAGAGAGTATGTACCTTAAAATTGCAGCTTTTTTTCTAAAAGGTTTGAAAAAGAAGTGATAACGCGTGTCAAAGACGTCTTGTTGGCAATAATTGAACACGTGTTCTGTGTTGCAATATGACAACACCGCTTATAATGCGCTAACCTCTTTTGAACCTGGAGACTGCCTCAATAAACTATTGATTACGAAGGTCCTCAGGAGCGGCCACGTAAATTTCCAGATTTCATTTAAAGTGTATATTTCGCTTAATAATTCAAAGCGCCATTTATTGTTATTTTTCTTAAATTTATTTTCATCTCAGGATTTGCCTGTTTACATATAATAAGTCATTTCCATAACACCCTGTAAACCGTTTTAAGTATATGTCTCTTTAATTCAAAATAAAAATAAATCAATATGTAGATAAAGTCCGTAAATTATATCTTTACACTTACGTCACAAACACAGGGATCAAGAGCCATCGTGACCTAAAACTCCCCATGTTTATTTATTAAATAAAAACATAATAGAGCGGCTGCGGCAATACGTTTTGTGAATTCAATAACGTTTTAGACAAAGACAAAAGTTACAATCGTAGATGAATATTGATTTGTAGCCATTAAATGTTTGACAGCTCCTATTTTGATGTCAATTTTAATTGGTTTTTATAAGTTTTTGTGCCTTCAAGTCTGAAGTATATTTCTGGCGGTCAACGAAAATTATTATTTATTTTCGGAATACGTATATCGGATTGTTAGGCACGTCTATTATAATGTTTATGAAATCACTCTTTGTTTTGATATTTCTCTTGATTCGTACGATTTTAATGACGTGTAAGTGATGACGCACGGATAAAGATATAACGGACAGACTTTAGCTTGTGGTAATACTCATCATAGGAGCGCATCCCACCATATTAGCAGAACTTATGCAAAGAGCTCTGAATATCGTGCAGCGTTGGTGTTTGAGGGTGGGTCTCAAAGTCAACGCTGCAAAGACTGCTATACTACCATTCACCAAACGCAGACCAAATAGGGAACTACAACGACCTAAAAATCTTTGGTGCACGGATAAACACAGTCAGCGAGGTAAAGTATCTAGGATTAACCTTGGACGCCAAACTGACATGGAACCAACAATTAAATAAATAGCTAAACAAAGCAAAAATGTGCCTAATGCGGTGCAGGAGCTTGGTTGAGGAAACCTGGGGACTCATGCCCCAGATGATGCAATGGCTCTGTCACAGTTATCAGACCCCTGATATCATATGGGTCTGTAGTCTGGTGGACAAAAACACAGCAGATTACGACAGCGAACAAACTTAATAGTTTGCAGAGGCTGGCCTGCCTGTGTATCAGTGGGGCGATGAGAAGCACCCCCACTGCAGCAATGGAAGTCATACTGGGACTAATACCCCTAGACATTAACATCAGAATGGAGGCTAACTGTGGCGCCTCAAGGCTGATCACAAATGGGGAATGGAAACAACACCCCGTAAAAATTAGATACACAAGAGCCACTGATCTAATCAACGATCAGCTCTTGGATATGCAAACTGATCGTATGAGAGCAACATACGATTTCACAAAGCCTTTCAAGATTGACTGGAACTTTGATAAATGGGCGAACAGTGCACCCCCGTCATTTGACAAGGGTCTAGTTTGGTACACCGATGGATCAAAAACCGTCAACGGTGTGGGCGCAGGTATATTTGGGGAAAGACCCAGGATGGACATAAGCATTCCTATGGGGAACTACGCCACAGTATACCAAGTGGAAGTTCATGCCATACAAGCATGTGTACTACAAAATCTTGAAAAGGGCTACCACAACCAAAAGATTTACTTCCTGTCGGACAGCCAAGCTGCTCTTAAGGCTCTGAACTCACTGGAGTGCCATAAGAACCTAAAAGCACTGGCGGCCAGGGGGAACAAGGTAGAGCTCTTGTGGGTCCCTGGTCACTCTGGGATATTAGGAAATGAAAAAGCGGATGAACTAGCGAGAGCCGCATCCGCTCAAAGTCTCAGGGGCCCCGAACCGGCCTTTGGAATATCAAAACAGGCAACAAAAACAACATGGTCCAAAAACCAATACCTATCTCGATGGCAAGGGTTACCTGGTCATACACAGGGAAATACCATCGAAAATACTATCGAATGGGATGCTAACCCTGACGCGGTCCCAGTTGAAACAAGTGATGGGTCTGCCAACAGGCCACTTCCACTTGCGAAAACACCTTCAACGGATGGGTATAAATAACGGATCCATTGAATGCAGACTCTGCGGGGAAGAGGATGAAACCGCCTCACACACACTGCGAGTCCCTGGTCTTGTCACACTTTAACTATGCAGATGTTGTATATGGTCCTTGTCTTTTAGGTGAGGATGCTCGTCGTATTCAATTAGTACAGAATTGTTGTGTAAGGCTGATAGGTGGTATTAGAAAGTACGATCGTGGTGTTACTGCTAAGTTGCGTGAACTTGAATGGCTAAGAATGGATGAAAGACGGGTGTTGCATGCACTCACTTTATACATAAAGTAATAATAAAAATAATAAAATTATTTGTAAAAAGTGCCCAGACTATCTCTATAACAAAATTAAATTTCGATATGACTCGTATAATTTGAATCTGCGTCATAAACTCATTATTACCCCACCAGTTTATCGTACAAATTATTTTCAAAGATCTTCCTCATTTAATATAGCGAAATATATTAAAAAGTCGACTCTCTCTGGTTTAGAATTTAGTGTGCTTTGTAAGGGTGTGAAAGTGTCAAAAATTATAAATTTATCTATTTGTTTGTTTTGTCTCTCTTATTTAATTTTTGTTGTTTTGTATTCTTCTTTTTTTATTATGCTCTGACTAGGGTCTGTTTTAATCTTTATATCTAGGTTAAGCTAGGAGGCTCGGCCTCAACTTCGCCATTTGTAATCTTTTACAATAAAGTCATTTATTATTATTATTATTATAATATATCGCTGCGTAGAACTGTCTCGTAGAAGACAAAATATCTTCGGGATGATATAACGTGGTGACAACCTTCCACATGACCAGCTTGGTAGAAGGTTACTGGACATCAAGGAAGGAACAAACATCTTCTAACAAGATCGGGGTACACAATAAGCCGCAGTTGCAGGTTGCAGTGATAGAAGTTCGGGCGTTTAAACCGACCCCCACCTTTAACTGCATCAATTTATTGCGGTTTGAAGATGTTGGTACCTACACAATGGGATTTAAACAAGTAATTTATTATCGTAGAAAAGGTCAATGGTATAATGTAAACGTTACAATACAGTGTCACTAAGAATGTCTGCATCAAATGAATTTTGTTTATTTAGGAGGCCAGGATTTCAAATCCATGATATTTGCGCTCCTCAAAGCTCTGTTTAAGTAAATATAAAAATATTCCGGCCGAACTTACCAAATGTTTTCCCGCTTTAACTAACGGATCGAAATTCGACGCGGGCGGAGTAGGATGACGCCTTAACATGGCACAGTCCGGGAAATCTTGCAGGATCTTTTCAGCGACACTAATATTCGCCAACAACATAAATTCTTCAACCATAGAATTCGTCTCGTACATCTTTTTAACTTCCACATCTAGCGGCTCCATCGTTTCAGAGTCCATTTGAATCTTCACCTCTGTTGAAGCGAGCACTAGAGCACTGAAAGTATTTATAATTAGTTATTATTGGTTATAAATCTATACCATGGTTAGTGGTGAGCGATATCGTTGTGAAACGTGATTGTTATTTTTTGGTATCAGTGAAATTAAAGCGTGACGTGATCACGATAAATTTTTATAATAATAATAACTTTGTTAATAGCAAAGCTAAGAAATACATAAAAATAATATTCCTACAACAATTCACAAATTCAATAAAATAAATAAAATTGCTACATTTGAATTTATTGGATCTTCATATTAATTTTGCAATAGTCTATACATTTTCTTCGAAACTTCTTTATTGATTGAGACATCTTTACATTATTGGGCAGTTCATTATATTGAATAAGTCCCTTGTGAAAAAGTCTTGTATGTTGTATGTTGTCGATAATGTATTTACATAAAAATTATCCATTGTGCGTGTTGGATAATTATGTACTTCCGACACATTTCTTAAGTTTTGTAATAAATGTTCAGGAAATAATCCGTTTTTTATTTTGTGTATCACTGTCATTATATTTACGAAAATTCCCTGCCTCACGCTTATCAAACAAGTGGATGCCAGCATATGGGCAACACTAGTGTAATGATCACATAAAAGTATGTATGGCATTGCCTGGTTCTGTTTTTTTTTGCAAGATACTTAACTCTCTCTCATTGAGCAGAAACAAAATAGATGTACAATAATTAAGATGAGGCATGATAATCGATTTATATATGGTTAATTTGGACCACTCACTCAAGTACGGACTTAATCTTCCCAGTAGGTTAACCTTTTTTGCAATTTTTTTAGTTATATATTGTAGTGTTGGAAAAAACCGATGATTTTAATAATCGAGTACTTGATACTCGAGCGATTTTAATAATCGCTCGAGAGAATCGCCTGAAATTCCAATTTACCAAGCGATGACGTCACTGCTTAACGGGCTGCCTAGCCCTTTACATGTGGTCAGGTCGGGTATTTAGCAGGCACGTAACTACGGGTGGGCACAGGTTTAGCTAAAAAATTATAGTGTCGCCAAAAAAATTCCAGAAATTTATTTATTTGTGAATAATGAATTTTTACCACGTGTCTCGATACCAAACAAAAAGCTGCAAAAAATCACACAAATTATACGTATTTATTGTTCGGGTTTATTATTGTGCGTTTTTAACCCGAACAAAAAGTATTACCAAGAGTTATTTTTCTTCACACCTTTCTCACTCTACGAGCATAAAATAAGTAGATATTTAAAATAGCTTGTCAAATTCTTCCACTTTAAATTATCAGGTGCCCACTATGTGCACTTCAAAAATTTAGGCTTAGTTACGCGACTGGCAAAATAAGAAAATTGGTTATTATTTTTTTAAATTCATGTACTCATGTATTCATAGTTACCTAAAAGTTCCTGTTTAAATTTAAGAATGCTTGCTTTTAATTACCAAAAAATTTGTCGATACCTATGTTTTGTTAACTATTTTGCCCGTTTTCTTATTTTCCATTAACATTTTCTATAATGTATGTTATTTTTGAGAAGTCTTCTTGAGTTTAATAATAAAAAGTTCCTGTTTAGATTTAAAAATGTTTACTATAAGATTACCAACGAATTTTTCTATATATTTTGTTAACCATTTTGTTCGTTTTGTTATTTTTCATTAACAATTTCTATTATTATGTTGTTTTTGAGAAGTTTTCTCGTCTTTATAGTAATTAAAAATTTTAAAATTATATCTTTTAATTTTTTAATATTTACAATCGGAGACCTAAACTACTCCGCTGGCTAGCCAGTGAAAACAAAACTTTACCAAATCATGTCGCGATGACTCAACTAAGGGATTCAGCATACTTTTTTATTTGCACCTTCTCGTTTATGTGCCTTTAAGAAAGACGTATGTCGTGTACTTGCTCAGCCTCAATCTCGAACGTCGCCAATCGGATCGTGCGGCGCTTAGACCGAAGGTCGTCTATCAGGTATCCGGCGATATTTTTCGGTTTTTCGCCTGATTTTTAACTAGAGTATTTCCTATCGAGCGAAAAACTGTTCGAATATACGAGCAGTTTTTTAACTCGATCACACTACAGCGGTATATTTCCGTCGGCGTCAAGCGAAGCTCGGGTATCGAGTGAAAGATAATAAGTGACGGGCGACGGTTTCGCCTGAATAGATAACTCGCTCGAGCGATCATAACACTAATATATTGTGCATGACTGGAAAATGTTAGATGATCGTCGATTATAATACCCAAGTATTTGTATTCCTCTACTTTGTCTATCTTTTGTCTGTTTATGGATAGTTTGGTAGCTGTCTCTGTTTCCGTACTATTTTGCTTACTTCTTATTATCATACACTTCGTTTTTTCTATATTCAAACTTAATCCATTCAGAGATATCCATTTATGTAGAATTTCTAGTTCTTCGTTTAACATTGTTACTACAGTCTCAACATGTTCTCCAACCAGATATATTAATGTGTGCAAACAGTTGTATATTGCATTTCGTCAAACATTTTACAATATCGTTATGTATACTATAAACAAGTTTGGCCCCAATACCCAATAACTAAAAAATAAGGAAAAACTTGCCTAATCTAGGGGCGAGTACTTTCCAATACAAAAAAATTGTGAGATACTCATAAAGCATAGACATATAAGTGATTATAAGTACGCCACTGCACATCACAACATTTAGGTACAATTGTTGTTACTGAACATAAACAAGCTTTTCAGAAGGTATAATAATCACTTGCAAAGTTTGCACGATACAACGCACAGTGGGATCTAGCTAACAAAAAGTTGAAAAAAAGCAAAGTTTTTCAAGAAAATCGGTATCTCTTAAAATATACCAGATATAAAAAATTTGACAGATTACTTTCTTTGCTATGAACCAGTGATTCAATTGACGTACAGTGATAAAATTTAAAAATATTATTGTGAAAGTTACATGCTATTGAAATTGGAGCAAAAATCATCGTCCTCTTTAACACCCTGTATATAAAATTTTCTGACAGTTTAAGACAATCCAACATTGGCAATTGTTTCCTAAGGGACAAATCTATCAACCATTAAAAACCGGAGATCGATGTCATATGTGGTTCAGAAAATATTAACTTTTAAATTTAGGCGAAATTTTTCTTGCTCGAAAGCAAATGGCCAGCAGTTTATTTGTTCATGCAAATGGTTCTTAATCATTTTGTGCGTATTTTATATTTTTATTTAAGAATAGAATCGTTAATCATTTAAGTTTTCTTATTACATAGCCTGTTTCTTTAAAGAGTGCCCAGACCTTGATAGTCTTTCGAATATTACTGGTCATTTTCATTTCACGGTTTCAAGTTCAAGATTCAGAAGTCACAGTCAAGTACCAAGTAACGACCTGACAACTTCACGGAATCACATTTTAAGTAATAGGTCTATATGAGATGTGACTTGAGAAAATCCACCAAAAAGCAATAAGGCACGAAGTCCCGTATCGCCCATGTTATTCTAACGATGATATACGAAAATGGCCTTTATTATTTTAACACAATTGATGTGGGTACAACACACTAGGTTCGTTCCAACCACCCTAAAAATCGTACAATGTACGGTCACGCACATGCGTAGTAGTCGAAAGGCGTTCCAACCGACACAAAACGGTGTAGCTGGCGATCCCTTTGGTGTTCCAACCAAATTGTGATCGTTCGCAAACCAGTTCCTGAACGGTAAAAACGATACATGGCCAAGACCAGGAACCGCTTGTCCTCACTTGCGCCCTAAGAATTTTAACCGTTGTTTTGTATTTCTGGCATTCATGGAGTTCTTTTAGCCTTGTTTTGTAGGAGTTGTTGCTTAATATTTTGATTATTTAATTTATTCTTATTAAATTTGTATAATCCGGTTCACAAACCTACAAGATATTCTTAACATTTAACGTTATTCTCTTTCATGATTATTAAATACAACAAAACGGAACGAAAAAAGATAATACTCAAGCTTAGACGAAGAAATCAAAACAACAAAAGTAGGGTTGTGATTTATGAATGTTATGATAATTAACTAATTACTAAACTTCTTTCCTAGAATCAGACAGGCGATCAGCTGAGATTTTTACACAGAATGGTCACAAAAACGTACCAACCTTGCCTCCCTTGTGCATCGGCAACAAACAGTGCAAAATTAACGCCTGCGCACAAAATCGATTCCAACAGTTTCGTGACGGTTCTAGAACGATACAAAAATAGGGTGTTGGAACAAACCTAATAAGGCCGATTATGGCAAATGTAATAAATGTATTTCTAATGGTGTTACAACAAACCTCATGGGAATAAATTTTAAACAACAAGATAGGTTTAATGATTAGTAAAATACGTACTAGTGATTTGTTTAAACTGTGATCACATCACGCTTTTTATTGCTGCTAAGGAACTGTGACTACCTGTGATTTGTTGATATCAGTGATTAAATCACAGTTCGTGAAATATCGCTCACCACTAACCATTTTTGTAAATATCGTGAATATCCAAGCAGCTTTTGGGACTTTGTAAGGTCTAAGCGGACAAAACATGGCATCCCTTTGGAGATGTGTTAGAGGGTAGTACTGTCAGTGGTGCTCGGAGGCGGCCAACACATTTGCCTTGTATTTTGGTTCAGTGTTCCAACTGTCTGAGAAACCTCATTTTGGAAAATGTAATGGTAATATTACATTCTCTAGCAGTTGGAACTATTTCTGACTGCTCTGCGAACGAATCTAATAACAACTGGTAAATTTTACAGTAGATTTATTTAGTACTTTTAAAACACTAGCGATTTTAAGAGAACGGTGATCGACGTACACCAGCCTTCACGTCTCGAATACCACTGAAAGTCTCTTACTTTTCGTAACTTTTCCTTGGTATGACCCCCCCCCCCAAGTTCTGGATCCGCCCTTGTAACGAGCATACCGAAAAAATTCTAAGGGCCGATGCCGATATTTGAATGTTACCTTAAGTTAGACCTTAGCTAAGGTAGCCTTAACATTTAAAAAAACTATGTTTTAAATTAATTTCAGGGTCATTTGAGGCGTTGAGGCTTAAAATCTATTCCTTAAGATGAGAGTTAAAGAGAACTTTAATATACTGTCGAACTTGTGTTAGGTACCTTAAGGTGACTTTAAAATATCGGCCCTTAGTTTATATCACTTCTCACCCCTTGTCCAATCGTCTTCTCTTTAAAATTTTCGCCAACTTATTCAAATTCCTCAAAGACTCCGCGATTGAGTCGGTTTTGCTCTTATCGTCGATAGTCATCTGAGCCTCCTCGTAAGTCATGGCCTGGCTGGATTTAATAATACTTTTATGGAATCTTGTGTTCAGTATGTTGGCGTCGTGATCCATTTCCCATATGCACGAAAATGCGAAACGCTCCTCTCCGCCACGGAGCGAGCACAAGTTGGAGCTAAGTAATTCGGGAACCTATAATTCAAATAAATTAATTGGGTTGCCGCCAAGCAATAAAATTATAAGACTATTATTATTATAGCAGTATGAGGGAAACACGATTTAACTGCTGTTTAAGGTTCAATCGACGACGCCGTTGTCATACGATTATATGTCAATCCAACTTGGTTAAAAAACATTACATAGATGTCGCCCTATGGTTGCAAATCATATTATTTATCTTCTGGCGTAAAAGATTCTTTCCGTGTGTAAAATTTTGGACTTTGCACCTTCTAAAATTGAAGGTTTTTATATCCCGCGCGACGTTGGTGTCACCTGCGAGCCAGAAATCGCCCCATCTCAAGAATAACCGGACCTCTCTCTTACGACCACGCTGGCGCTGAATCGGCAGTTGAGTGCATTAGTTTAAGGCGCTTGACTGCTCTTACTTCTCTGGCATTTAACCAGTGTTCGTAGTTATATTACTTCTGTTTTAGTGTTAGTGATTTTGTAGTGAAGTTTAAACTGTTCCATACTATATAAATATGCCGCGTTGCCGTAAACTTACAACGTCGAAAAGACTGAGTAAAATTCGAAGACTTACGTTCCAGCAAGAAAAAAATAGGTAAGTTTATTGGAGCTAATTTATCTTATTATAATACTGTAGAACCCCAATTATTCGTGCACGGATTATCCGAGCTGCGGATTATCCGTGCCATGATTTCCCATTATTGAAATTGCATTTTTTAAAGTTCTGTTACCGTAAATCACCTTGTCGACATTTTAAAGTCAGAAGATTAAAAAAATTTACATTACTTTAGTCTACAGGATGGTTCACGGCCTACGGTAGGTTAGACATATATTAAAAAAGAGTAATAGGATCGTTACAAAAATCGGCTCTTATATAGACGCACCTGCTGCATCGATCTAAAACGTTTTCAGTATTGCGGCGTTGTCGCCTGTAGCGAAAAATTGTATCAACTTTGTTATTTTAAATAGAACATCTCATGTAATTAAGTTTTGTGAATCATCTTTTAGTTGTGATTTCTGGAAAGTTAAAGTTTTGGCGATAGTTTAAGGAAACCCAATGTATTCAATCCCCGTCAAAAAATCGATTCGATATACAGGGGAGGTTGAAATTATGTTTATTTCCGTTAGTGGCCAATGGCTGGATTTTTTTTAATGGAACCTCCTGTATACCTTGTGAATGTTGTTTCGAGCAACCGTCTTTAAGATAAATTTAGGCTTAAAAGTTTTATTTCATACGCAGACTCGTCATTTAGAATGATGTATAATCTAAACGGGTTGACTTAGAAGATGAAATAAAACTTTTAACCCGAATATCTAAAAAACGGTTGCTCGAAGCGACATCAGGTATATATTCTTGGAAAGATATATCGGAGAATAAGATTTTTAACTAGAATCGCAATACACCGAGGTATAAAAAAGCAATGTACAGCAAAAATGTCATAGGATTTATCAGAAAAACCCCCAATACCACATTACTACAAGTTTGGTTAGAATGCCATATTTTAGCTTCAGGAATTTGTGCTAGCAGTTATGGGTCCTTTTATTTCATAAAAATACTAGACATTTTTTATACAGGGTATTTTATGAAGTGTACTTTTCTGGTATAATACAATACTATAAGTATTTTTTTAAATGCAACACCCTGTATTTTAACTTATCGTTGCATGTAATTCTTTATCTAATTATCCTTTCAAATACATAACACACCATGGATGATATTGGTTTCCTAGGCGATTTATTTAAACGTTATTACTTTAAAACGAAATAAAAGATTCAGATTAAGGTAACAAATAACGGGAATCTTCGCAAATGTCCTTAAATGGTTGCCGTCTTTCCGGATACCGAACAGAATATAAATTTTGCGTCATTTCTTCCTTTTTTTCTCCTTTCAATATAACCTGATATCATATCAAATTTTTCAAAATGTCATTTTCACAAATGAATATGTAAAAATGAAATTGACGTTAAATGTTAATAACAACTAGAATGTCACATAGTTGTTTCTAGGATATTAGCTTTTGTCTGATGTTCTACTGTGGTTTCAAGCAATAAAGTTTAAATATATCGCCTACGAAACCAATATCATCCATGGTGTGTTATATATTTGAAAAGAGAATTTAAAATGCTATATTTTGGACTAAAATATACAGGGTGTTCCATTTAAAAAAATAAGGTTAGGTCCGATAACTTTTTTACCTGACCCCGTATACTTATTTTGAAAACGGCAGATTATTCGACAATCATTATAAAGAAACTTCTGTATGAAACATGTTTCCGTATCTCTTTTAACTAAGAAAATATAGAGTAATTTTGAAATTGTCAATTTTTTTATTTTCCCCCGTATTTCTTAAGCAAGCGAAAATTTTCAAATTTTGATTTTACTATTTTAAGTTTGACCCAAAAAGAGCACAAGACACCTATGTACATTATTTTTTTGATAGCAATAACAATTATGGAGATACCCTATAGAAATGTAGAAAATGGGAACATGCATGTTCTTAAGTAATTTGTAAGTTAAAAAAATGACTATTTTTATTATATTATACCAGAAGGTTATAATTTTTAAAAGACCCTGTATAAAAAAGATTTAAAGTCTTTTTATGAATTAAAAAGACCCATACCTTTGCTAAATTTCCTATTTGTAAAATATTAACTGAATTAGTTACTAATTAAGATCAATAAGGTCAAATTACATTTGACTTTTTTATAAAAAATTACATTAATGAATTTTATCTCGGTAAAAAACGGTGGAAGATGGGTATAGGAAATTGTTAACACAAGTTACTGGAATGCCTCTGTTTTCTTGATATACGTTTGTTAGTATAAATAGTAGGTTTTAAATAGACGAGCTTTGATTCTATCATTCTCCTTATCCAATAGAAGAGTTTCATTTTACTCACCATGTCAATACGGGTACCAACCAAATAAACGGTGGTAGCCCTCGATGCAGCTTCCAAATCGATGGCAGTCCGCGGTCTTATAAAATGGGATACATCAGCAATGTGAACTCCTACCTAAAATGGTAAATTTTTGAATATTTTCAAAAATAATAATGTGGAATTTATTTCTTTGTGGCGTGTTCATATTAATTAAATATTTGTAAACAATAACGTTTCAACACAAATTGCTACTTTTAGCGTTTATTTACCAAACAGCAAGAAAATAAAAGTTGTTTTGAATGTTTTGTCTTTATTAATTTATCAAAACATTTATACCAAAAAATCTTAACAAAAAACTACCTATTTCTGTAGCAGAGGAAATTGTGATGAATCAGGAATCATCAAAGAAATTTTCTACCAAGTATGATGTACCCCAGGACTCTGTCTTGGAACCACGAATGTTCCTGATATTTACAAACGACCTCGATATTTTCATGATAAACTCACTCACTCAAAATTCTGTATGATACGACCCAACAATTTTCAATACTGACAGGCACGAGTACTCTCGCTCAAATCATGCGGATGGAGCTTCTAAGAGCCTCCTAGTTGTATTGTACACATAAGCTTAAGGTAGATGAAGATAAAACCAGACAAAAACCAGACAAATTAGTTCCTCCTTGATTATACAGGGTGAATCGTGAGGAACTAATCCAGGAGTGTATTATACAGGGTATCCATATTTAGGTGGTTTTACGGGATATCTCCGTTATTAGTAAATATAGAAGAAGGATGCGGTTTTCGCAGCAGTGTGCTACTCTTTTGGTGCAACAAAATTAGAGCTTTTCTATGCCTCCTCGTTTTTGTGATATACGGGATGTTTTTGGAGAATTTTACATTTTGGGATACCCCCATATCTCTTTTTTCGGTTACCCTGTAACTTAACAAAAAGAAATAAAATGTCCTCCTTGTAGTTTTTTACGTAGAATCCAGTGACGTACTCAGATTTTTTCTACGTTGAATAGTTTTCAAGAAAAAAAACAATTTTTTTTTTAAATGGGTCACCCTATATATTTTGTAATAATTTAATTCAGTTTTTAACAAGCTTCTCAAAAACATATAATACTTTATTTTAAGTCTTAATATTATGCCCAAAAAGTTGCGTTTTTTTAACAATATACAATTTTTTGAGTAGGCCATATAATTTCGAATTAATAGTAACAAATCAGTTTGTCCTAATTAGTACAGCCAATGTAAACTAAAATATGACATGCTCGCTTGCCTATATCCGGTGTAAGTAGTATGTAATTCTATGAAATTTATAAAATTTCTTGAGTTACTTGCAGATATCTCCAAAGACGACAGCCGGATAAAATAATTTTTCAAAGGATAAAATTGAATTTAATTGAACAAGTTTCATATTTATGAGACAGAAACGTTCAATTTTTGCTTCTTATATTTAATCACACCAGCATTCTTTTTAGTGTTGTGATCGCTCGAGCGAAAAACCGCTCGAGTACTCGATCATTGAAATAACCGACATCGCTCGATTATTAAAAAAACCGCTCGAGTTATAATTTCCAAGATTCTTCAGCCAATCAGGAGCTTGCTTCTTGTTCCGTTACCACGGCAACTAAGAAAATTTCCGGAAATTTTTGTTCTCCTCAAGGCAGCAGGAAGTGATTACAGTGGAAATCTTCTGACGTTTGTGTATAGAATGACATTTTGCTTGACTGAACACAACTTTCTTTAAATAATATGTTTTACCAACTTTAGTAGATCAAATATAAATAAAAATACAAATTTGAACCATTTTTAATTTGTTAATAACAATTACATGCAACTAAAGTTGGTAAATAGGAAATTATTGCTCTTGGAACTAATAACTAGCATAATTCATTAATATAACTTTTTAAAAATAATTCGTAATACAACTTTTTTTAAATAGAGACATTGACAACAAGTACCTATCACCTTAAGTGTCATTATTATTTTAACTAGGTTCAAAAGTCAGAGGTGTGCCAGAGAATACTTTTGGGAAATAATTTTTACATAGGTAAACCTTTTAATGAATTGTTCTACTTCGGTTTGTTGTGTAGAAAACACATTCATTAAAAGTGACTTTTTTTCGTATCTTTCAAAATAAATATGTTTACTCCTAAGCAAAATAACATTTTTGCAGTTTTTATCCACCCTGTATTAAAAAATTGAAGTTTCTTATGATGAATCGTATTTTTTAGACAAGCAAAAACGTTTATTAAGAGTGACTTTTTTTCGTATCTTTCAATTTTTAGTCCATTTGTCCTCTTGTAAACCCCATCCATGGACATACTGTATAGGGTGAAAAAAACCGAGTTTGTTGTTTTCTTAAAAACCATTGAACATAGTAAAAATCTGAGTACGCCTCTGGATTCTGCGTAAAAAACTACAAAGAGAAGTTACGCGGTAACCGAAATCTGTAGAGTGCCTCAAATTGTAAAATTCTCAAAAACCTCCCGTATATCAAAATGGACGAGGCATAATATGTTCGTCCCGAATTAGTGTCTCCCGACTGTCGATCGATTTTTATTTTGTAAATTTCATTTTTAAACCAGCCCCATAAACGTCCTAGTCTAGTGTGTGAAAAAATATTTCCATACCTCAAGTTTTTCCCCATCAACAGGACGGCAATGGAGAGCGTCATCAATATCGGTACAGCCAGGAGGGTCCACAGAACAAATATCAATACCTCGCAGATCCACTCGTCTCTTCTCATCGTCCTCTGTGATGATCCAAGGGAGTTTCGGTAAACAACTCAGCACTTCTTCTGAGAACTGACTGTGCGGAACATCGTGTTCGAGCAGGACTACTTCGTTTTCGGTCGCTTGGCTTCCTATACGACCTAAAGCTCTGACGAAATGGCCCTGAAAGAAAATGACATAGAAGTGAGAACGACCTCGAATTGTCATCAAAGCGTAGCAAAAATCTTAATACACGCCATTCAGAAATGATTTTTTTTTCAGGGTATATTACAGTAGTGTTGCCGATTATCGTGTAATTATATGATTTCCGTGCATTTTCATTGGCCTGTGTGTAATTTCTTGCAGCACAAACAGTGGCGGCTCGTGACCTATGATAGATAGGGTTCACAAGAATCGTTAAATTATTTTTAAAATTTTATTTTTGCGTAACGACCAAATAATTACTTTCTAGGCGTTTTAAACGTTGAAAGAAAAAAGTAATTAAAATGCGTTAGGTAAAACATATTTTTAATTATTTTCTAATTTTACACAAGGAAGTCCATTCTTCGGTTCTTAATTGTAGAAAATTGATCAATAACAGCCT
This sequence comes from Barypeithes pellucidus, assembly GCA_963991005.1. Lineage (NCBI taxonomy): Eukaryota > Metazoa > Arthropoda > Insecta > Coleoptera > Curculionidae > Barypeithes > Barypeithes pellucidus. The sequence continues at coordinate 50,878,025 of OZ022562.1, read as the reverse complement.
TATTAAGTTTGGAATACCCTCTATAAAAAAATTTCATATATTTCATTTTTAAACTTTCTAATAAAGTCCCTAGATTTACCCTTTGTGGTCTGCGTTAAATTAATTTCGTTTTTAGGTCTTCGCTTCAATTTTTTTCTCCAAACTAAAAGAGCAAAAGTTATTTTTTAAATAGTCCACCGTGAAACTATTCATTTTAACTTAATAAATATATAATATTAAAATATTAAAACATGCACGCTCGAATTTCTAAATACAAACACGAACAGCGCGGCGCACACTAAAATTGTGCGCCTTTTCCATGTTAAATCGCCATAGCTTCGCTATCCCCCGCCACCTGTTACTACAGAGAAACTGTATTATGCCCCGCCCACTTATTCGCATCTGCGAGTATATCGCGTAATTCGCGTCATTATCCTTGCCGGATGAATCGAGAGCTTATAATATACAGTTTGGTTTGGTACGATAAAATTAGGGAGGGTCGGACTTTATACGATAAATAATATTCAATGAATATAAATTAATATTTTTTATTCGTTTTGGGGGTGCACGTGCGCATGTTCTCCTGTGGAAGAACCGACACTGAGCACAAAGTGTGTGTAATTTGAAATCCACCACCTAACTGTATTACTATTCGGTTTTGTTGACTTTTTTTTCGCAAATACATCAGAGCCCACATAATGTATATTAATTTCAGTTTTGGCCACCTTCTTTTTTACAAACCAGAGCCCAACAGTACCTGTAATACTCCAGCGAAATTGTGTTCTTACCAGGAAAGTTGTGAGGGTGGTATTTCTCATTCACATATTTTTTGGGGTGCTGAATCCAAATTTGAGTTGTGCTAACAAAGTGTTTTCATGGAGAATTGAACAGGCCAATCAGAAAAAATATCCACATGAAAAAATATCAGTGGCGTACCATCTTTTTTGTAAAAAATATCAAAGGACATGTTTGCAGTGACGCCACTGATGGAACAATTGAATAACTTTTCTAACTAAAATTTGAGGTTCTATTTCCTATTAACACATACCAAAAGTAAACATATATCTAAAGTATTTTCGGAGATGGCCATTTCTTGTATGCCGCATTTGGGAAAATAAAAATTGTTCGCCAATCCCACCCCGTAGCTGATAAAAAAATTACCAAATTGAATCCGGCCTGATCCCCGTAGCGCGATTAATAAACTACTTATTAGCATTTATGTAAAAAAATTTACAATCTCCCTTACTACCCTCCTAATTGCCCCACCAACCCCAGCCTCCGGCTCATCAAAGTACACGGTACCCGTTAATTCGCGAAAAAATGATGCCCAACTCCGCCCCTTCTCAAGGTATAATTAATTAAATTTTATTGTTTTTGCACTTGAAAATCGCGTTAATTCGCGAACTCGTTGAGATATCGGCATCGGGTTTGTTCGAGCTTACGCATCAAAACCGGCTGAGTTATTTTCAATTTCCCATTGTAGGTTAGATTTACGGGGCGTGCCCCCTCCCCCCCCCCTGAAACTGAAGTTGTTTGTGCCCTGGATTACTTGCTAGTATACTGGCACCTGGATTAACTTCTATTTGGATACTAGGTAAGCTAAATATTTATTTTTATAAGAATCTAAAGTTTTACACTTTTACACAGTTTGACAACATTGCGCCAGAACATGTATTTATTACACAGCTGGGCAGTGTAATATGATTGTGCCGCGGAGTGACCTGTGGGTTTATGGGTGAATTACCCCAATTTTTAAACGTTCGATTTAAAAAGATAAAATATGTAGCGCTTCTCTAGGACACCCAAGGAGTCACCCATTTAAATATAATACGTCATTTCGATAACACCCTGTATTAAGAAATGGCCACACTTCAAAACATAATGATGATAAATTCTACCGGTCAATTTTCCACAGGCCGTTAAGAAATTAAGGGTAAAAAGCAACTTTTGTTTCTGCCTGTATGATAATCCAAGTATTTTTTGAAAACTAAAATTCAGACTAACATTCCGAGACACAAGTCCACAACCTGTTAAAAAATTCACTAAGATCGGAAAACAATTCAAAAAGGTACATGACTATAAACCTGACTAACATTATCTCTGTCGGGGTGTATAGTTGGTTGGAAATAAAGAAATTTAATAACTAAAACAAAATTAATTTACTTACATGTGGATATCGAGAATGCCTCGGCCAAGAATCTATCGTAACTATAAACTTCTGCGTCCTCAAAAACTCCGCTTGACGGGTCTCTATCCTGATTTTCGGTATAGATCTCTCGGCGGGCACAACCACCTGATACAACCCGTCCGAAGAGCCCTGTAGAATACCGCAGTACTGTCGCCATTTTCTTCTAATTATACCGACGACCTTTCCTGTAGGTCTTATTTCCTCGGCCTTTTTACTGGCTAGTCTTTTAAGGGTTTTTTCCTTTTCTTCAAAATCGTCGACATTTTCTTCGGATACTCCTTCATCTTAATAAAAAAAAGAGGAATATAAAACAATTAAAATGTTTTTTTAAACAGTTATATCCACATCAACTGCAGGTGATAATATTTTAAATTCAAAAGGAGAACTCTCACTACGGTACAAACTGCAGTAGGTTGCAAACCATGATGTAATAAACATGCAGCGAATATCTAGCCGTTCCAGCGTATTATAAATTGCGACATTTCTCCTAACTGCTCTGGTGACTCTAAGGGCCTATATTTCAAAGTCACCTCAAGGTACAGAATGACATGTCATCCTTACCACAAGTTTGATAGTATATTAAAGCGCTTTTTAACTCTCATCTATAGAAATTTTTTTTTATGATCAAACACAAGCACTATAGGAAAAATCCTTTAGGGCACTCTGGGAGTGGTGCGTGTGCGCAAAAAGCGATTCACGTTGGTCTTGAATCGTTGGAGGTTATATTCGTTGGGAAAAAACGACCTCGGGAAGGTCGTTCCATAAGGATGAAGTCCTCCAGATCCAAGAATTCTTAAATAATGAAGTTCGAGGAGTACTAAGCTTAACCACATATGGATGGGCGGCAGTGGTTCGTTGTGTATTTCTGCTATTCGCCGTTCTGGGCGGAATTAAGAGGGCAAGGTCAGCCGAGCACTTTCCACCAGTGGGATTGCGTGTCCGTCCATGACTATATCTGGTTCTGTAATGTTAACCTTTTTAGAGAAAACTGCTGCCTGGGTTTTTTAGCGTTAAATTCGACTTGGTTACTGTTACCCCAAGCCAAAATTTCTTCCAGGTCTTTGTTGAGGCGTGATACTTCATGCTGTCTGCGAAGATGTGCGTCGGCAGCCGATGTTTGTGCATTCAAAGAGAAATATGAGATAAGTGTGCTATCGTCAGCAAAACTCGGAGACTCGCAAATATCGGATTTTTCGTTTTCAATAGAAGGTTGTTAATGTAGAGTAAGAAGAGAGTGGGAGACAATATGGGCCCTTAAGGAACACCGGCATTGATGGTGAAGGTGTCTGAGAGAAATCCGTCAATCGCCATAAATCTTTAAGGACGTGGTAATCTTCAGCTTAACGCGTCAATTGACCCTCCAAATTTAAAACGTAGTTTTTTTAAGGTTTACCTTAATGTTAAGGCCACCTTAGCTAAGGTCTAACTTAAGGTAACATTCAAATATCGGCCTTTAGACGACTTAGAACAGTCCAAAAAAATGTTTTTTGAGGAATTAAATAAAACTGTCTATCTTGTTTCGTAGTTGGTAATAGGAAGTCGTTTTTTTTTATTAAAAATTGCTAGTATATTATGTTCATTTGTACAATAATATAATTTGAAAAAATATTGTTGTTAATGAGAAAAAAAATAAAAACAATTGGACTTATCTGGTTTTTGCAGGAAAACTACACCTGGGAATTATAATAAACCATTTATTCAACTTCTACTTCAAAAAAAATGTTAGACGTAATGCATATTCAAAACACTAACAACTCAAACACTTAACACTAGCTAATCTTCACACCCATCAGAATTATCGTCGCTATCAATTTCAATATTGGGTTCAGTTGTCCCACCAATATTTTGTGACGGTAGCAAATTAGTGAATAAGGTGTGATAATATTGGCTATGTTCGGGATTTTCCAAATATTGTACAAGTTGCAGAACATCCTTTTTCTTTGCAGGCTGAATTCCTGGAGGTGACTGGTAAAGCCTTGGTATATCAAGAGTGGAGATGTTTTTATTAAAAGATCTAATAACGACTACGTGTCGGCTCCATGATCCAAAATAGGAGAGTCTTGTATTAACATGGCGATCATTTTTGTCAACCATTATCATTCGTACTGCTTGAAGTTTAAGAGCAGGTTTAGGGGACTTAAGAAATAGAGGTTCTACGGCTCTTCTTATATCAAAAAAATCTCGATGGGTCATTTGCTTTAATTTAAATGGCGATGGATGTTTCCTCGCACTCAGTATTATTTCGTCCCATTTTTCGGGTATTTCCACCATTTTTATGTTTTTCTTTTTAGTCCCAATTAATGCAAAATCCTGATCATTTGGAAGATAACTGTGACCACGGACCGGAAAAAGGTAAGTTATTTTCGAAAAAATCTTGAAAACATGGACCAAACAGTAAAGAAACTGAACCATTGTCTTGTTTTTATTTTGCCCAGGACAACCGTCGGAGATCAAAACTAGTTCGCTGTGTCTCTTGTTATCTGGCAATGTATTTATGGCATCTAAAAGCATTGATGTTACGTCATTTGCTCCTTTTTTACGTTCAAGCTCTAGATAGCGATAAATGGTCACCGAATCATCTGATAAGTCATGAACGCCAAAAACGTTGTACCACAACTGTCTTGAGTAATATACAGGACCACTGGGAATATGCGGCAGAGGTAAATTTTGCATAAAGTCGAATGACAAACATGTTATTTCCCCTTGCTTGGCTTTAAGGACAAATTTATTTTTTTCTTTCCTAAAAGCTTCAGCTTTCTTTAGATGTATTTCTTTTTCTATGGTATATTGTTTTTTTTGAGCTTCATCTTCAGCGGCGTTAATTTTTTGTTGAAGTGAATCGCAGACAGAACAGGTGTCTGATCTTGGATAGCCAAAGTGGATGTTGAAAGTATTAAATATTGACCAATATGACTTGTAGGGAATATTAATTTGATACAAATCACGAAAATGCTTGTGCATATCGGCAATAGTCAAATCTTCTGGAAGATACCTTCTCTGCGGATTATCCCGCAGAGAGTAATGAGATTTTCTAGCTTGATAGGAGTTGATATGATTTTCCACTAAGTTTTTTACGACATCAGGGAGATTCCTTGGTCTTGAGTGATGGCGACACTGCTTGTTTTTAGGTGATAATCCAGTTGTTAATAAACTATTTTGTAGTCTAGTGACTCTATTTTTAGAAATCCCATGCAAGCTAAGAAACGCTTTGTGACACACAGGGATATCTTGTCCTTCACAACGAACTTTATATGTGAAAGATGCAGCGTGATCTTTTCTGGTATTAGGATCAACGTTTCGCGGTCTCTTTCTCGCAATAAAACGAACAGATATTAGTCCACAAATATGTGCATCTTGTTCATTCTTTGTGTGCATTTTATTTAAATTTTCTATGATAATTTCCCGTTTAGCAACATCTATCTGGTCAAAACATTTCAATTTAGAACATCTGAAAAAAAAAAAGTTGCCAATAACAAAAATAAAGGTTATTTTTTGTTTATCATTTGCGTATGCGCAACAATACTGCCATTCATGTAGGTGACATGCCGACAATGATTAAACAATACTTTTCTATTCTATTCTATAACATGCTCCTAAATATTATAACATTCAAATCAATAATAGTAAAACATATAACATTTTAAAAATATCAATACAAATTGCGTTATAGTATAAACACGTGTAAGCTTACTCCATAAAAATAAATACCTGCAGTTTTCTCGGTACATCGCTTTGGTACTAGTTTACCAACATGATTTACATGTTCTTCGCCGTGTACTTTAGCATCTCTTATAACACTCTCCTTTTTTGATTTTGTTGGTTGTTTTTTTACCCATTCATTAGTCTCCATGTTGAAAAAAGTACCACGAAACGATTAAGAAGAAACACACTATCCTTTCGCCGCAAACGTTTATTTAACACTGATAAGCACGACGCGCGTAGGGAAAATTCCCCACTATTTCATGGACTTGTCTGGTTCTTGTTGGAAACGAACTGGACTTATCGGGTTTTTGCAGAATATAGCTTATTTCGATCATTTATATCTGCGGACTCGTTCATTATTTGTAGAAGTTAAATGTGCCTACGATTCGGCATGTCTTTAATCTATATTATGGCATCACAATCTAGAAATGTATTATTTTGGACTTGTCTGGTTTTTGGAATAAACCCCTCAATTCAAGATAAGATAATTTATGGAGATAAAGTCTGTTTCGTTGCCGTTGATAGCTCGATACCCTCATTAAAGATTCAAAACAAGGGCCCGGTGGCCTAAAATATTTTACCTATAAAATGGTCTTTTTACGTACATCTAGCATAAAGATGAATAAATTTTGACCTATTCCACCGGGTAACAGATAAAGTAACAATAGAGCCATAAAATGAAATGAAAGGATAATGATTAAAACGGCCCATCATGGTCGGAGAGTTGGGTTTTTAATGTAACCGCTTATTATTTTATTTAAATGTAATAGATTTTATGATTTTATGAATTTATTTACAAGAAAACTAATTTATTTACAGATCAAAAAATATTGACAATTTCAATAATTATAACTCGATAAAATGGTCCTCAGAAGAATCTGAAGAGTCATCATGTCCTACGCTTATTACTAAAGGCTCAATTTCCATAGTTGTGTCAATTACGTTGTCAAGTTCCCACATTTTTTGTTCCTCTACTATAGCATGTTTTATGGCGTTTTGCCAATTTTCTGATGACACATTTGCTAAAGAATGAAGCAAGAGGTGTCGCACTTCTTGCATTTTAAAAGTTTTGTTATTTCTAGCCACATATCCTTTTACTTGAGCCCATATTAATTCGATAGGATTTAGCTCACAATGGTAAGGTGGTAAACGGAGCACTATAATACCTCGATCTCTTGCCATCTCGTCAATAACATACTTTTTATACTGTGATTTATGTAGCCTAACAATATCCAAAAGTTCTTTTTTTACCATGGTATTATCGTAACTCAATTCCTTTCGTTGTAACCAGTTTACGATTTCCGCCTTTTTCCATGAAGTTGTGGGAAGATTCTCTTTTAGCCTAGAGTGATAGCTGGCATTATCCATCACTATTACAGAATTAGCGGGAATGTATTCTATCATTTGCTTAAAATATTCCTCGAAAACATCAGCAGTCATTTCTTCATGATAGTCTTTAGTAGAATTCGACTGGAATTGTAATAATCCTTGATCCAAAAAGCCATTTGAACTTCCTATATGAGTTATAATAAGTCTGCGTCCCTTTCCAGATGGTGGTCTAAGTCCTGTTGACCAGCCTTCCATGACAGCTGGTCGAGAACTTAGGACATTTTTATCTTGCCAAACTTTAGATACGGTGTGCCCTTCGTTCAGCCAAGTTTCATCCAAATAGAAAATGTTTTTGCCTTCGCTGCGGTATTTTCGGATGGACCTTAAGTATTGACGTCTCCAGCAAATAATATCTGCTCTATCAATAAGAAAAGATTTTCTGTTTTGCTTCTCCCATCGAAAGTTCATATCATGAAGTATTTTCCATAGTTTCGTTCGTGATAGCTGTGGTAAGTCCTCGTCGTAGTTAATGGCTTGTAAAATTTTGTCTATAGTTGGTATTTCCTTGGCAAAATAAAAACTATGTACTTTTCTTCTAATACCATTTTTAATGAAATTGTCAATTTCTAACGGTTTCTTTCCTGGGAGTGGTTTTGGCTCACTGAGGTTCTTAGATTTTCTTTCACGCAAGAACCTATATATAGTAGCCTCTCCAACTCCTACCATATTGGCACACTCTGCAATGATGCTACGAACATCACTTGCAGGTTTCTGGTACACTAGAGCATCATGCACGTTTAATATTAATGTCTTTTCTCGGAGAGAATATGCACTCTTGCTAATTTGACGAAGACACGTTGGCGAAAAACTTGAAGCCATTGTTACAAGTATAGGAAATAATTCAACTTTGAGATAATGCAGTATCTAAATACAACTAAATACATAGTTTGACAAACGCACATCAAATGGCGTAATAACATCCTAAAGCAGGCAAAAATAGGTAAATTAATTACCCCTGTTGTACCTACTTTAACCCTAATCCTACTTAACAATGGACAGAGGCCAATTTTCTTATTAAATAAGGTAATTACTATTGGCAACGCCTATGGTTTACGGTTGTTTTATGGCTTCAACCCTCGATATGAGCTATCAACTGCAACAAAACGGACTTTAAGAAGAAATCCTTTTTGGCGCGCCGTTTCTTTTTGCGTTTTCTATGTTTTGTGTGCATTGTACAGTAAATGTACCTATATGACATAATTTGAAATATAGATGTTTGTTATTATTATTATTAAATCTTACCTTCTAGTACTATTTCACTAGGACAAATCCAGTCTTCTTCCTTAAATAATTCTACGGCTACGATATCTCCGTTAACTGCCCGGTTCAGCCCTTCTCTGCCTTGGACTAAAATCTGGAAGAAAACAGAACGGTCAAGTGTCAGTGGAACTGGCATGATAAAGATCCGATTGTCCTTGATTTTCTAAAATATTACCTTACGAGAGACGGGAATCAACGATTTTAATGACTCTTCAAAATTTTGCGTTGAAAAGTGCTTGTTCAAATAAATAACAAAACTATCTACAGGGTGTCCCAATTATAATGGAAACAAGCTTATGTTTTCGATATTTCTTAATAATTGATTGTTTTGAATTTACCATTCTATTGCTTCAAATTTGAGTTGGCGTACGGATTTATAGGGGTTTTAAAATAAAATTTTGAACAGTAAAGTACTTTTAGCGATCATTATATTTCAAAACTAATATCGAAGACGATTTGGCATCGATTAAAACGACTAAATACAAAATTTCAATAAATTGATATAATCAATGGCGTGCGTATGGTCAATTTTATTTTATTTCGTTTTAAAAACTATTTACATCTAAAATACGCGCAATAAGGAACAAGCTAATTACCAAAAATGTTGACTGTGTTTAACTGCTTCGTCTAAAAAATATACTATGCGTTAAAAACAGTGGCGTACTGTATTTTTTGCTATAGAATTAAATTTTGTGGATAGGACATCTAAGGTCAAAAATTTGTTGTTGACGTGTAAATAATATTTTGTTTACATGGCCAACTAATAATTCAAATTTACTTATTTATGCCTATTTAATCCTTTTCAAATTTTTCATATTGCAAGAATAAATTATTAGATATCCTGTGAACAAAATTTAAATTTATAGCAGAAAATACAGCAGGTACGCCACTGATTTTAATGTATAGAATTTTTTAGATGAAGCAGTTAAATAGTCAACATTTGTGGTAATTAACCTGTTCCTTATCGATCGTATTTTATATGTAAATGTTTTTAAAAGAAATAAAAATAAAATTGACCATACGCACGCCACTGTGTCAATTTATTGAAATTTTGTATTTGGTCCTTTTGCGGGATGCCAAATCGACTTGTGATCCGGGTTGTTAATGTCGCAGAAAAATTGAATTTACTAAACTGCTGGCCATTTGCTTTCGAGCAAGAAAAATTTCGCCTAAATTTAAAAGTTAATATTTTCTGAACCAGATATGACATCGATCTCCGGTTTTTAATTGTTGATAGATTTATCCCTTAGGAAACAATTGCCAACGTTGGATTGTCCTAAACTGTCAGCAAATTTTATATACAGGGTGTTAAAGAGGACGATGATTTTTGCTCCAATTTCAATAGCATGTAACTTTCACAATAATATTTTTAAATTTTATCACTGTACGTCAATTGAATCACTGGTTCATAGCAAAGAAAGTAATCTGTCAAATTTTTTATATCTGCTATATTTTAAGAGATACCGATTTTATTGAAAAACTTTGCTTTTTTTCAACTTTTTGTTAGCTAGATCCTACTGTGCGTTGTATCGTGCAAACTTTGCAAGTGATTATTATACCTTATGAAAAGCGTATATAAAATTTTTCTGACAGTTTAAGACAATCCAACTTTGGCAATTGTTTCCTAAGGGATAAATCTATCAACAATTAAAAACCGGAGATCGATGTCATATCTGGTTCAGAAAATATTAACTTTTAAATTTAGGCGAAATTTTTCTTGCTCGAAAGCAAATGGCCAGCAGTTTACATTGTTACATTTGTTACGTCGCAAACATAGTAAATGTAATTATTGTTTTGATTGGCTGAGGGTGTCAAAAATACAACATAACCTCAACTTTATTATTATAAATTTGATGTTAAAAGTTGGAAATTCGAGTGGAATAGGAGAAAATAGTAGTTTTTGGTTATTGTTCTTCTTCTGTTGTTTTTTGCTTTACGGATCGATGGAAAAAAAAATAAACTAAAAATTAAACATGGAAGTAGCAAATGTAGTAAATGTAACAAAATACCTAGGAAGAGCATGTAGCAAATTACATTTACTATAGTAGTAAATTACGTAGTAAATGTTACATTAGCTACTTTAACAACCCTGTTTTGATATTACTTTTGAAATAAAATAATCGCTAAAGGTACTTGCTTATAATTATTATTTTAAAACCCAATGAGTTAACTAAAATGTTATGAAATAGAAAAGTGCACCCTAGGATCATAAATAATTGCACCAAAATTGGAAATATAAGCTTCTTTTCATTATAAGCGGGGGCACCCTGTATATACAGTGTGTGCATGGATGAACTTCACTTAACTTAAGTTTTTATTTTCGAAAAGTCTTTCTTTATACTCTCCGCTTGTTATACAATAGGGAGGGCCTCTATGGGGATCTCGTTAATGGTAACAGATACAACTTCGTTTAAATGGGGAAAAAGTATCATAATCAAAGCACTAACAATATGACACACAAAAAGTTTTGGTAAGATTTTTAAGTTTTGAGTTATTTAAAAAGAAAACTGAAATTTTGGATTTTCAATTTTATTTCTTTCCGGCTTTAATATTAACGTTAGAGCAAAACTGACAAAACATTCTTACAGCAACTTGTAATGAACGAAACGATTACACAACAATTTTTTTTATACGACGTTTCGTTTTCAAGGAATCATCACTTACTGGATCCTTGAACCCTTCGACGTTGACAAATCCTTCAAGAAAATTATCTCTAGAAGCTCTGAACGTCCCTTGATGTAAAACACCCTCTTTGACGCCCTTTAATAATGCTGCCGTTGATAAATGGGGAGGAAATATGTCTTTACCCTCAATCTGCTGATGATAGTCCTTCCGTGATAGTTTGTCTTCTAGAAGGGCACTATTTTCTAAATTTCTTACATAATCGGTTACTAAAAATACAAAATTTATTATTTTGAGTCTTGAGTACTCATTATTATCACAGGGTGTAACAAATTCGTCCTTCACCATTGGGATTTCGGTAACGGTAAGAGATACGAAGTTGGTTAAATTGGGAGAAAGTTGCGCAAATATGGGCCCAATAATATGCCGCAAAAAAATCAAAAATAAATACAGCGGCTTTCAAAATATTTGGAAAAATCTAAAATTTTGCGTTTCGGTTTTGTTTTTTCCTGACTTTGTTCGAAGATGTCCAAAAATAAATTTTACTTGCTCATTGCTAATTTTATTCTCAACAAGATGGCCTTATCAGATCTTTAATGTGACGTTTCGACTTTGGATCACCATCATTAACTTAATTTTTTTTAAATACAGCCTGTATGTTTTTTGTTTACAAGTTCCGACGTTTTGTTCCTTAAATTAACCATCTTCATTAAAATACCCCTAGTACATTCCTGTAATTTACTTACATCATAACTATTTTAAGAATATGTTCTATAAACAGTTTGGATATGACCCTGATAAAGGCTATAATCATAATGATGTTTAATAGAATGTGTTTGGAGAATAGAAGAACTATGACATGTTTGGTGTATCTGTATAAGGTTTTGTCTCAAAGTGTAGATAATTACCCTTTTTGGTCAATGGTATTAATTATAGACATAAAAGGACATTCTATTTAGATTTCCCAAGAACTACTCTTCATATGAATTCTCCCTTGTATAGTGTGTGTAATCTATTTAGGTTAGCAAGTGATGTAGATGTAGGTATTATTATTATATTTTAGTTTGTTTTAGCTCACATTGTATGCTTTTGTTTAATTGTTTAATTTTTATTTTTAATCTGGTTTTGATTGATGTATCTGTGTTGATACTGTAGTTAAATAAATTAAAAAATGTTTTTATATAGGGTGTTATGGAAATGACGTATTATATTTAATTTTATTTAAATCAACCGTTTTAAAAGTTGGGTAACAAACCCTCTTACTCACAGGTCAGTCCGCGCTACTGTAAACATATATCAGCCAGGCCCAATGGCAATGTTGCCAAACTTAATGTAAAACTGAAATTCCATATAAAATTAAGAGCGAGGAAATCCAGGCACAAACACAACCAGTTTTTCTTTTTTTCATGGGAACACTCCTGGAAACACTTCATGTACACACAGTAATAGTGAAATAGAACCGATAGTTAGCTTTTGAAAATATAATAATACAGATTATTAGATTTTATTACACGCGACGAAATTTGACATCCAGAAGAAACAACCGGTCTTAAACTGGGCAAATTGATGTCGTCAATAAAAACAATATTCAAAGATTATTTATGGACTGGCAAGATACACGTGTAAACCGAACTAATAGAGCGGACTGCTGCCACTGTGTTGGTTATCGACGAAATACAACGTATCCGGCCGCTGGTTGGTCTTCAACTAACAGCCCGCAAGCGTGCGGCGCTATACACTTCGGCTCAGCCGTTGTGAGCCCTCAAGAGGTCATTGGCATTTGACCTAGTGACATACGTGCCTATTTCAAACTTATTTAATACTATTCTTTATGTTTGTTCTGGTTGCTTAAAACATTTTTTGATCGTAAAGATTCTTAAATTAATTGTACAATAAGGTATTACAGAATGGAAAATTGTTTAAGTTATTTATTTTGTCTAAGGAGTTTAAGGTGTACATATGACAACACCGGTCAAAATTCGCTTTTTGCTTACATGCATCGCAGTGCATTTTTCTGGTTTCACGTCTTTTACCGCTGAATGAATTGAAAGCGCCATTTATGGGTATTTTTCTTCAATTTGTCTTTATCTCAAGAATTGCCGGTTTAAATACATATAATACATAATTTCCATAACACCCTGTATAATGTAATTAATCCTGTGTACATTCAAAACTGTCTATTTAGATATAAATTTCATGTTATGGTACATTTTGCTATCTTTATTCATCAGATCATGCAAGTGAACCACCAGTGACATTTCTCTTAAAAAATCATGCCAAATATATATTTGGGTTGAACACCCATAGACATAGAAAAACATCGTTTTTCCTAAGGTTTGTTTGTGTTGAGTCTACATTATGTATTTACTTATTGACTTTTAAAATCAAATTATGCACAAAAAATGTTGATATTATTTCTTACTTGAACAAGAAGGTATATTTTCCTCCAATGCTTGCTTCCTATTTCTTACATCATCAGTTATAAAGACAAATTTGTTTTCAGAATAATGGTTAATATACCAAGAACAGGCTTTTCTGATACATCTGTCATTGTAATCGTTAATCAATTCACCTTCTTGCTCTGGTATAAATGTGTCCCTAAAATAAAACATATAAATAAAAAAATCTAGAGTTAAAATTTTAATAGGTAAAAATTTTAGATTTTAAACTTACTTGTGGTGGTCATTAATAAAAACATAAAAGTGTCGGGTAGGGTTATCTATAATTGCATTTAATCGTTTATAAGTGGGTAAACTTCGATGCTTTACCTCTTTATATACTGTATGGAGGATAACAACATTTGATATAACAGGTTCTTCTAATACATCTATCTAAAACATAAAATATGGAAATTAATATTATGTCGTCCTTCTTCGGTATCATGCACACATTCTTTTTTTCTGAGTGCTCTTTGCGATCCATTTACGTTATGATAGTTGACTATGCAGTGTAAGCAGTTGCACAATATGAATTGGAACTTTAACTTTAAGAATGAACTTACTTGATCTAAGATGATATTAGTATCCAAAATCACATAATGATTAAAGTCATACAGTGAGCATTTATTAATATATGCCTCGGATAGGAAGCTTGTGGATTCTTTTTGGCATTTCGTACAGCTTGGGATACCACAGGATATGTCATCCCTAATGTAATGTTCTCTAACATTCTAAAATAAAACATATGTAAGGTATTCTTTATTAAATCTAAAATACAAAGTACTTTTATCACTTTAAAAAAATTAATGGTAATGTAAATGGTTCCTAATGTATTTTTATACATACTTTAAGAAAATTGCCAATTTTATTCTTCTTTATAAACGATTTTGTTGTAAACATCTTAACAATACACCGTGAGGAAATGTTTTGAAAAGTTTGGTTAGGTTTCAACAGTAGGAACTTTAGCTAATAGATAAAAATCCGACCATCTCTTACTATGCTTTCAACGAAAAATTGTAATATATTTTTCTCTGTGCCAACAGCCTTGACTTGGTTAATTTGACAGTCGGTGACAATGACAAATTAAATAACTTGTTTTTTTTTGCGTTTTGTGAAGTTGGAGAAGTAAGTTATTTTTTTCTATGATTTACGACTAAATAAAGGGTTCTTAAATAGTTTTACACTAAGGCCGGTTAATTATATATAATTTTCGGTGGACGTAAGAGAGGTTTTAATCTTATCTATTATTTAAAACTTGTCGACCTTCGTTAGGCGAGATGACGTAGCTAAAAAGCGAGATGGACTTTAATTTTATTTATAATTCTATTACTCATCCTTTACTTTTAGGACACGTATCTTTATAATTTGCATATATATTTATATTATCTAGATTCCCCAGTTCCCCACAGTACTACCTGCACCGCAGTTATAACAAAAACCAAACCCGGACAACTAAAAAAGATCAAAATGAGTATTCAGTGGACATTAATCGCCGGTTTTCTCTACACAGAAATAGCAATTGTATTGCTTTTGGTACTGCCCGTCGCCAGTCCAAGACGATGGAATTCTGTCTTCAAATCGAGGTAGGTATACTTACTTAAGAATTGCTCTTAATTGATTTAAAAGGACATTCTATTTGGATTTCCTCAGAACTAACCTTTACATGAATTGGTATACCCATGAATTCTCCATTGAATCATATGCATAGTATATTTATTAATTTTAGCACTCACATTATTTGTATGGTTTTATTTAGATTACATTGATGTATCTGTAAATGGCAATCACCACTGTTAATATTGTATGTAATAAAGAATATTTAGTTTTTATCAATTGCATTATATAGGTTATTTTCTCGTATACATATGAGATGCTAAGAAAATTAATATCAGTTTTATTGAAGTACTGTCATGTGAGTCATGGTCATATGAGCCAAGTGGTCTGTAATGCTGCAAATACTAAATAAAAATATATTCTACATGCATGGTTTGATCCCTATACATAAAAGTCTGATAAATTGTTGACAATGTCATTGTTAACTATAAATTTATACAGCAATAAATAAATTTAAAAAAAATAAATGTTTCTGTAAACAATCAATCCATTCTAACTTTCTACAGCCTGTACATATTAGAATTTAAAACATAACAACCTAATAACAAATTTCCTATGGGCGGACACCTCTATTAGGCGGACACATTTAGACAGTTCTGTAGGTGTCCGCCTAAGGGAGGTTTCACTGTACATACATTTTGAAACAAGAACTGGTTTTTTGGCTCAAACTTTAAAACACTAATTCTTAACATTCTTGGTTCATTTCAATACTGTAATTTTTTATAGCAGATACGATTTAAAAAAAAAACATGTTTAAAAATATTGTATTAATATTCAAACAGTAAAAACTAAAAGCCTAAAATTACGAGAATGGCGTGAATTAAATGAAACCCCGCTTAAAAGATAACATCGACCTCAGTAACAGGTATTTCCCCCACCAGCACAGATGACAGCTGCAAGATGCCTTGGCAAACCTTCAATAATGTTCTGTATGTGATTCTGGTCAGTTTGTTGCTATTCTTCAATAAGAGCTGCACTGAGCTCATGTAAATTTGCAGGAGCATAATAAAAATAGGATTTAAAATAATCAGAGTGGTCTGAATTTATGAGAACTTTCAAAAATATTTTTGAGCAACATTTTCCACTTAAGTTGGTGAATAAAAAGCATAATAAAAGTAAACAAAAGATGTATAGGGACCCTCACATAACAGAATGTAAGAACCCATTGGACATTTTGTTGAATATGTCCAGGCTTCACCAGGAATTTCAAAATCAGTACAAACAAAAAAGAATATGATGATTTATTAGCTCAATCACGCAAACATTTTTACTAAAACAAAATTTATAACTTGGATAACAAAATGAAATGTATGTGGTCAATTTGTAATGAAATTACTGACAAAAATGCGAAGCTATCAAGTTGTGACATTGCTATTGAGGGAATCCCGGAGCAGATAGCGAGCGGTTACTGATCATCTAATTTTAGCAATACCAAAACTCTTTAAGGATATACAGCAGGTCAATTTTAGTACTGACATCATATATAACAATAATTCCATATACTTAAAACCAACAACGCCAAGAGAAATATGTGAAATAGCCAAAAAAATAAGAACAGTTTTGGAATCGATGAAATTCCCACTAGTATAGTTAAAATCTCGATAGGCGTATGTAATAAATAACTCATTAAAATATGGAATTTTCCTGGATCAGCTAAAAATAGCGTCGTCAATAAAGCCACTCAATAAAAAAGGAAATCCTAAATTGTTTGAAAATTATAGACCGATTAGTCTGCTACCGGGCTTCTCAAAGCTTTTCGACATGGTAATGCATGGGCGAATTATGTACTTCATGAAAAACTCAAGTTTACTATCTGAAAGTCAGCACCGATTTGTGAGTGGAAGGTCTCAAACAGCTATTTTCGAACTAATGAGAACCGTGTTGCAATTAGAGGATGGATGCCTGGCTATTGGTATGTTTCTAGACCTATCAAAGGCTTATGACTGTTTAGATAGGGAAATACTTGTAAAAAAACTAAACCTCTATGGTATTAGGGGAAATGCTCTAAAATGGTTACAATCATATTTAAATGATAGAATACAGTATGTAAGTGTGGAAAAGGAGGGGTTAACGTGTAGGTCAGAGCCGCTGGGATCACAATACGGAATTGCACAGGTAGGTATATTGGGGCCCCTCATTTTTGTTATTTTTGTTAATGATTTAATTAATTTGATGGATCCCTCGAAAAGGATTTTAAATTATTCCGATGATACCTCTTTATTGCCAGGAAAAACTATCTTCCCGAATTATTGGATGCTATTGAAATGTTCTTCACTGAAGTAAAGTTATGGTTTAGACAAATTGGCTTATTCCTGAATGAAAAAAAAAACTGATAGTGTACTATTTAGAACTAAGCTATCAAGAGTCGAAAAACCAGAAAATTTTCAATTCCTTATGTTATGGCATAAGATTAACCGGCAAGTACATGAATGAAAACACCCTAAGAATACTGTATTTCGCCAATTTTCAGTCCCTTATGAGTTACGGGGAATAATTTTTTGGGGGGCACACACCCAAACTCAGAATTTATTTGTAATACAAAAAAAAGTAATTAGGATTATCAAAAAAATTAAGTACCTAAAGACTTGTAGAATGACTTTTAAGAACAATGGGATCCTGACGGTGTATGGCCTATACATTTACGAATGCCTATTATTTTTCTTTAAAAACAGACATCTATTTGGTATCTCATCTGAACATCGGTATAATACAAGAACCCAAAATGTAAATTACCCTAGGTATCGTCTAACATTAAGTGAGAGGAGCCTACATTATATGTTTTAAGATTATTTAATAAGCTTCCCGATAGTCTAAAGATAATACAGACCGAGAAGAAGTTGAAGCAAAAAATAAAAAATTTATTGATTAGCCTGGAACCATATAGTGTGGATGAATTTCTGGACATGTAGGGTTTTGGTTTTAAATAGTTTTGAAATTAAATTTTGCGATGTACAACTTATTAATGTAGGAATTGTGATGTGATGAATGACGTAACCTCAGTGGCGTGTGTATTGTATACATATGTCATGTGAGATTTACTTTGATAAATAAATAAATAAAAGAAGATTTTCATTAGTCCATTATTAATGAGCAAAATCCATCCAAAAGTTGCGTTGATTGATTATTTTGACTATATTGGCAATATTAAAGGAATACATATTTAATGCAACTGTAACCAGATTAAATTTATGAATATTTAATAGATAATCTCAATTTTTTCCTGAATAACCTCTTTTATTTTAATTTCCAGGTTTCTTCAATCACTTCAGCGGCAAGCAGGAATGTATTTCTTGATATTACTAGGAATACTGGTACTGTTTTTACTTGATGCCATTCGAGAAATGAGAAAATATTCAAATATGGGTAAGAATAAATAAATTTATTATTCAGAGTGTAATAAATTCTTCTTTCACCATTGGGATTTCGGAGACGGTAAGAGATACGAAGTCGGTTAAATTGGTGAAAAGTTGCGTTATTATGACCCCAATAATATGCCGTAAAAAAATCAAACTATTTGTGAAACGTAAAATTTTGTGTTTCAGTTTTAATTTTTTTCCGACTATATTTGAAGTCTGGATTTTTTTGTTTAAATGAAAGAGGAACTTAATTTACGTGGTATACAATACGTACTGGTTTTCCGGCGTTTCGTTCCTTAAATTGTACATTTTCATTAAAATACCCCAAGTAAGGTCCTGTAATTTACTTTTGTTTCAAAGCAAGATTTTTAAAGAATTATTGCTATTTCTGTCCTTAATTATAATTATTGGGTACTACTACCTTTTTTTTAAATCAAACTATAATTTTATGAAATTTATACTTGGAGTAAGTACCTACAAGCAGTGGCGGCTCGTGACCTATGATAGAGGGGGTTCACAAGTATCGTTAAATTATTTTTAAAATTTTATTTTTGTGTAACGACCAAACAATTTCTAGGCGTTTTAAATACAAAGAAAATGCGTTAGGTAAAACATATTTTTAATTATTTTTTAATTTTACACAAGGAAATACAACACACTAAAATTGTGCGCCTTTTCCATGTTAAATCGCTATCCCCGCCACCTGTTACTACAGAAAAACTACATTATGCCCCGCCCACTTATTCGCATATGCGAGTATATCGCGTCATTATCCTTGCCGGATGAATCGAGAGCTTATAATATACAGTTTGGTTTGACGGTACGATATAATTAGGGAGGGTCGGACTTTATACGATAAATAATATTCAATGAATATAAATTAGTATTTTTTTATTCGTTTTGGGGGTGCACGTGCGCATGTTCTCCTATGTAAGAACCGCGACTGCCTACAAGTAAGTTATTTTTTTAATAAAAATAAAATTTGACTCTTAAAGCCAGCACTTTTTAAAAAGGGCATTGAGTTTTATAGTTTCGAATTAAACCGAATTTTTTTAAACAAGAATAAATTACACGAATGTGCTAGGGATATTTTAATAAAGATGGTCAATTTAAGGAACAAAACGCCGGAAAATCAGTAAGTGTTGTATACCGCTGAACGTTGATGTAATTCCTCTTTCATAATTTAAAGAAAAATATCCAGGCCCGTATTTAAAAAATTAAGTTGATGATGGTGAGCCAAAGACGAAACGTCGCATTAAAAATATGATGATTCCATCTTATGGAAAATAAAAATTAGCAATGAGAAAGTGAAATTTATTTTTCGACATCTCTTTGAACACAGTCAGGAAAAAAATAAAAACCGAAACGAAAATTTTAGATTTATCCAAATATTTAGAAAGCCCTTGTATTTATTTTTTTGCGTTGAGCCCATACAAACGCAACTTTGCCCCAATTTAACCGATTTAGTATGTTTTGCCGTTTCCGAAGTCCCAATGCTGACGAACGAATTGGTTACACCCTGTATATTTTTTTGTATTAATTATTATCTCTTCACTCAAGAGTTTTAATTTAAAACATCATTTCGAATTAACAGTAGTCGTCTTTTAAACTTAATAAATAAAATATTCTATGTTTTTTCGGTAGAAGCTGATGATCATGGTCATGCTCATTTGGACAGGGAAATGCAAGGCAGTATGAGATTGTTCAGAGCCCAAAGAAATTTCTATATTTCTGGTTTCACCCTGTTTCTGGCTTTGGTAAGTAGCAATTTCGATGTATTTAATATACTTGTTCTTCCTGTCACCTGACCTTTCTCTGTAGAAGTGAAAGAACAACGTTTACATATAAATATACAGGGTATTCGGATAATGCATCAGAAGAGGTGATTCTACATGTTAAAATGAAGGTAGTAACTCGTATAACAAAAAGTCAAAAACTTAGTATTTTTTTGCTTCCATTTGAAAAACGTTAATTCCAGTTTGGCGCCTGAACAGTGTATTTTTTCGACTCAAATAAAGAGGAACAAAACAGTTGACAACTACTAGATAAAGAAATTATTCCCAAAATATCTGGAGATTCTTAAACATTAATAAAATAGTTGATCTGAAATATCTGCCGATATTTATAGAGGGTGTTATGGAAATGACTTATTATATTTAAACCGGCAAATCCTGAGATGAAAATAAATTGAAGAAAAATAACCATAACCACTTTATATGAAATCTCAAAATTTACGTGACCGCTCCTGAGGACCTTCGCAATCAATAGTTTATTGAGGCAGTCTCAATGTTCAAAGGAGGTTAGCGCATTATAGGCGGTGTTGTCATATTGCAACACAGAACACGTGTTCAGTTTTTGACAACAAGACGTCTTTGACACGCGTTACCACTTCTTTTTCAAACTTTTTAGAAAAAGGAAACTACAATTTTAAGGTACATACTCTCTTCGATCTGATTTTAAAATAATCCGTTTTATAATTAAATTCAATAAAAAAATAAAACACAAAAAGTATGTAGCTGCTCAACAGTAGATAATATCACACAAATTTTAAATCACATCCAATCATTTATTATTTTGAATTATTTCACAACACAAAAAAAATCGTGTTTGTTTGGCTACAACTAACAAAAGGTTTCAAATTCGTATACGTCAAGCACGTGGAACCCTCGACAGCGTCACTCCACCCCCGAGTCTCGAAACATACTGAAGCAACGATAGTGGCGCGCGGCCGGTATCCAAGCAAGGGTGAGACACGCGGTGTGATCTGACAAACGGTTAGTATACTCTAGTGACCCATTGTTGCTAACTGAATCCAGATGGAACGGCGTGACAGTATATGGGTAAAAAGGGTTTTTACCTTAGTATTTAAATATTCGATTTAAAAAGTCATTTCCATAACACCCTGTATAGGTATCGGCTGATCGCTAATTGAATGGGTTATAGCTAAAACTGCCCAGGTGTAGATTTTTACTGGATAGATGATATTTTATTGGGTGCTAAAATAATCCAAATGATTACTTCGATTTTTGCGACATCAGCCTGCAATACTTTTTCAATTTTGTTGTTGCAAGTTAATTTTTAGCATGAGAGTTGCAAGCATGCAAATCCTTTTACAGTCGGCAATTCTATTGCAGTTGCGGTGTCAACGGCGAGATATGCCAACCTAGTAAAAAAAGTACCTTGAACCTACCAAAATCGCCGACCTGTATCTATGGATTGCCAAACTCTAAAGGCAATAGTGGCAAATTTATGGCCTCGCGCATGGAATCAAAGCTGATCGTCAGATATCATGCGCAATGCCGACTGATAAATTATGTACCTTAACCGGCGAACAGGACCGTACTTCGCCCTTAATGAAAATGATTACACGGCAATATTTTGGCACATCAAGACCTTCTACACTGGGAAATAAACAATCTATTTTTCTCATAAAAAAAGGCTTTGTGGCCACCACTAAAAAGCCACTTTTAGAATTAATTTCGATATCTATTCTCCACGTATCGATAGATTTTTAATATCGTTACATCCCTACGACTGATTTCGGTTCTGGGCGGTCGGCGTTGGTTCACGTCGTTGGTTGGCAATCAATACGGCGGGGTTGCCTATATGACGGCGACAATATTGTGCGCAAGACAACCGACTAGCAACCTTTGGTTGGTAATGTAAAAATTACTATGTTTTCCACCAGATTGGCAACAGAAACTGCATCAAAAGTCGAGCAGAATGTCTTGCAAGAATATTGCAAAAAGAAATCAGCTGGCTCCTTAATGCGCATGCTTTCCTTCAAGTTTATTGTAATTAGTTTTTATTTCGAGACGTGCTTTGAATGTTTTGACGTTAGTGATTTGCAAAATACTTTCACTTTGTGACTGATGATTACAGATTCACAAAATTCTGAATCCATCGATACATCGAAAATCGACGAATATATCGATACATCGACTTTAATCCATTGATGCTGAAAGAACATCGACCGAAAAACATCGATGGATCGATGAGTCTCGGAATATTTTTGTTTGCAATTTGCAATAAATAATGTAACTGCTAAAGCTAAAAGTTTAATATTTTTCGATTCTCTTATTTTTTAACACTCCTATAATTAATAATGAGTCATCACACAAGCTAACAGTCTTTATTAATTTTTGGAACCAAAAAAACTTTAAAATGCTTTTATCTCAAAACTTACTTTACTACTTAGGCGATTTCAGTTCTAACCTCCCTTCAATTATCACCTAATAAGCAAAGCAAAGACTGCCGTGTTCTTACATATATTTTACATCTTCCTCAGGTTATCAGGCGTCTGGTCATCCTTATTTCCTCTCAAGCATCTCTATTGGCTCAGTCACAAGCTTCCATGGCTCAAGCTCAAAGCGCTACTAATGCAGCCAGAGGGCTCCTGGCCCAAAGTGGTGAAAGTCGACAGAATGACACAAATGAAGCCCACGATAAAGAGGTGAGTGAGTATGTGTTTGCCATCGACTACATATCAATGTGACGCCTATTGTTACGAAAATAAGCACAACAAAATTCTACAAATAGAATCTCTGTTTCTTTTTAATCTTCAGTCTATTGCTGTTTTCGTTATAACAGCTGATTGGTTTGATATGTCTTGGTCAGGCAAACAAACAATGGACGGACGTGACTCAAAAGTCTATATTTTTATCTAGTTTTATGTCAGACTTGGTACAGTCTTGCCATATTGAGTTAAGAATTACTATTTTTCCACAAACAATACGTAAAGTTAACACACAAACACTGAAATACCAGAAAGAATTTTATTCAACAATAACGACAAATATGACAGTTGCCGGTACTGTCAAACATGAAAGCAGATCATACCTCTGCTGCCATTTCAATAAGGACTTTATAAAAGTACTTCCCAAACGCTCGGAAGACGACGTATCTAATGTATTTGGGGTCTAGTAAATTACAGATATGACGGAATTTAACGATTCTGATGTTTTAGTAAAAGCATATTGAATAGAACAGTTTAAAAGAAAAAACCATTGGATGAACCATTATTTTTATCAAAAAAAAAACGAAAAAATAGTTAGGAAAACGAGGTTATATTCAATGCAAAAACTCTCTAATTTTGTCTTAAAGAGCGGATGGGGCGGACAGTGTAGCCAAAGTTGAAAAGATTCCAAATTATTCCGGGACACTTTTTGAAAAATATTTTGATACACTTACCTGTCAAAACCAAACAAATAATATTAATAAAGTTGAAAGAGAAACTTAATTTAACGTAAGAAAATCACAGTAGTTTAAACCAAATTTATTAAAGTAACTAACTGAAAAATAATAATAATTTATTGGTAATAGCTAACAATGTTACAAAAAATGTGCCGATAAAAAACTAGGACAGCAAAATCTCAAAACTGGGAACGGAAATACATATCTCATAGACTGTAAAAGGTGCTCGACAGCTGTAAAGGTAAAAACACCTATCTTTTAGAAACTAACCTACAGGTTACATAATTTAAGGTTTGTGTTTTGCGATACGAGGTGGCATCAAAATATCTTACTTGTTTTATAAAGTTGAGCCAAAGTTTATATGGAGGAACTAAATGTACTATTACGCATTTTTTATTAAGAAAATGTCAAGTCCTTTATTTAAAGTAGGTATATTTAATGTCGCCAAAAAATTAAAATAAAACAATAATTAAAGAAATTTAACAGAAACTAAAAAAATATACAAAAACCAAAATTTGTCCTTGCAACAAATTTTTTTTAATATGTAGTCATTAGAACATTCCTTTTTATTACTTCTTGATAATTAGTATTCTTCTATTTTCATCTTTAGCAAACATTCTAGGGGAACCTGAAACTGCTCCTAATAATAGTTCGATCCCTTGCTATTTTTTGTTTTGCCAACAACATGCCTGCAATATCCCTAATAAAAGCACCATCTCGCAACCGACTGTAGATAATAGCCTTTTGCTGGGGGGTTAATTGTGTCATATTTAAAAAAAAATGTGCTTGACAAGTTAATGATAAAGTGACAATCTATGTTGACATGTAAAATTTGTATATGACATTTTACTGGTACCAGAATCGACAGTAAATAATTCCTAATAGTCAAGGAGAAAATTTTGCTGTCCTAGTTTTTTATCGGCACGATGGTACATATCACACAAATATTTAACATAACAATAAAATGACTGAAATGACAATGAAGTATCAGTATCTTAACCCCAATAGACTTAACAGTGCCCTGGGAAAACAAGTGAAAACCCGCCCCGGTACACCTTTTAGAGCCGATTACCTTTTGTATTCGACAAAAGAAAACATAAGAACGTTATATAACAAAATCATACCTAGATATTTATCAAAAAATTAATAAACCATTACAATTAAACATCAATTAAATAAAATGGAACTCAATGAAACAAGTAACGTTGACCAATTTGTACAATAATATTTCGAAATCGATCGGCTAAAGTTTGCCCATAAATTTCCCTCCACATAAATTGATCAACATATTCTGCAATAACTGCAGAATTCATTACGCCTCAATGTCCTTTACTGTAATTGGTACAGACCCCTATTTGAGGATCTACAAAGTTTTGGGAATGATTAACCGTTTTATGGATATAAGGCGAGACACCATTTAAAACTCCTAAATTCGAATATCCTCGCCAGCATTCTGTCCATATTTCTGACCCGGGTAATACATGCTCTTTGATGATATTTTCAAGGGTTTCTGAGGATCTGTCTGGTATGAAGACAAGATAACCACGTTTTACTGTAACGTCATAAATACCAAGTATCCACTGTTGTGGAACAACCCTTCCCACGTTGTACTTTCGCTTTGTGACCACAGACTCGTCAACTACAACAACAAATGTCTCTAAAATATCTATATTGCTGAACTGCGCTTACGCGCGAACCTCCTGAAAACGTAGCAGCACCTCCAACCCTGGATTCACAACACCACTGCCACAGTAACAGGAGAATTACACGTATTGGAAGCTTGGAAAGTTAAAAAAATTAACCTTTCAAATATACTATAAAAAGTCTCATTAACAGTAAAGCACAAACCCCAATTGAGTAATATTCCTACGCTGCATACTACAATTTCTCCTACAACGGCCTACAGGACATCTAAATTTTTTACGGATTAACAGACATTGTTGAAGAACAGGCGGTCATTATCGTACGAGACAATTCGCATTCAAATAAAATAATTGGAGACTTCCATTTGAAAAAAATTAAATAAAACTTTGAGGTTATACCAAACATAAATCAAATCATGACAAACTCATAAATATTTCACTTTGCAACTGTAAAAAAATTTGACATTCGTAAATCTCCCTGACAGTTGAATCAACGAGTTACGAAGTAGAATTGTAAGAAGCTTCAGTCAATTTAAAAACATCTTATAATTTATAATATTTTTTCTAATTAAAAAATAATTCTAATACGATAAATTGCAATTCAATGTAAAGTTGAAATCAAAGTATATCTAAATATTAATATGTTATGTAACAGTTATATAGTATTTGAAGTGTATAAATATAGGTAAATTATCGGGTAATATATTTTTTATTTTAGAAATTTTTTGAGGAAAAATTGCTTGATCCAAAAATTTTTTTCTCTCTCAAAGTGCTTGTAAAAAGGTACTCTTCCCATATAATATTCAAAAAATTTAAAATTCCGTCATACTTTATGTTTACTATAGTCGTTGCAGCGAACCCTCTCGCCAGATATGTCAAGTGTCACGTGACATTAATGACTTGCCTGCTTATTTCTGGTTATTTATTTTGGCTAGGTTTGTATGAAATTCCAGGGCCGTACTAAAATAGTACGTATACGTACGTTCATTTTAAAAATGAAACGAGTCTATTTATATTTTTAAATGCATTTTTTATTATTGATTATAGGGAATAAAACACACAAACACATTGTATTTTTTTATTATTTATTTATTCAAACATATAAAAGAAAGTCATTATCTATAATTACATGTCTAGTAGGTACCTCTATCTTCACAAGAAGATAGGAAGTACGTATCTACATGTATGTCCATCTTTACCTACTGTAAACTTTATACAGTGTGTCTACACATGGACTTAACTATACCTGTAAAAAATTGTATCTTCAATTTTTCGAAAAAGTCATTATTAATCATTTCTTTTCCCTGTTATATAAATACAAATCACTTGGAAAAATTTCCATGTTTTTGTACCGGAAGCATA
This sequence comes from Barypeithes pellucidus, assembly GCA_963991005.1. Taxonomy (NCBI): domain Eukaryota; kingdom Metazoa; phylum Arthropoda; class Insecta; order Coleoptera; family Curculionidae; genus Barypeithes; species Barypeithes pellucidus. The sequence continues at coordinate 50,851,279 of OZ022562.1, read as the reverse complement.
AAAAAACATTTCTGAAAATAGCTATAGACGGTATAGACCTATTTTAAGGAAAGGTTAGTGTGTTAAAAAACTAAATATACGGTTTGTTTAAAGGTTGTTCACTATTGTTACCTCTGTTTTAACTTTAATGTTATTTCTAAAATATTTGCCTGACCAAAACTATTAAAAATATCATGCAGATATTTCCTACTTTCCCAGCTAACCAAACTGTCTACATTCAAGTCGCCCACATAAAAGTATTACCTTATATTTAACTGAAATAAATCTCAACTCACTCTGAAAGAAATAAAACATCTAGAATTTTTTTTTATTAATATTAAAATTCACCTTAGTGTCTCTAACGGTGGCATCAGCTGAGGTAGACTGCTCCATAATTATTATTTTAGCCTAAAAACAGATAAATAAAATATTAACATATAAATTTTTCGTTACGTGATTAGTACTTACTGTGCTTTACCAGATACACAAACAACTCAATATGTAGTTAATCAAACTTTTCAAAACAAAATAAACTATACTAAAACGACGGAAATACACTTTTAAAACTTATTAGCACCAATCAAACTGGAAAAATATAAAAACACAATACGCTCAATGCGGTTCTTATAAAACTGGGGTATTTGATTAAGTCTCCAAACAGCTGATCAATGACATATTGCTGATGTCAACTGTCGAAAAAGCTTGAGGGTTCGCTGCAAAGACTATATAACCATGTATTTGTTTAATTGATACGAAACGACAAAGAAAAATTATACTAATTTTCAGAGTTCCCAGATTGTTTTTCTGGAAAGTTGTTTACACCCTAGCCAAGAATGCGAAGTGTTTATTCCTCAATCCGTGAAACAAAGCCTTATCTTCCTTGCTTTAAGATCCTTGGTGTGTGTGGTGAAAATTTACCAATTATTCTTTTTAGATCCAGGAATTGAACAAAAAAATCAGCGAACTACGAGATGAACTCACTTTAGAAAAAAAAGACAAATTGGCTGTTAAAACACAAGCCGATAATTTGGCCAAAGAATACGACCGCTTGGCGGAAGAAAACAGCAAATTGCAGAAGAAAGTGACTATTGGAGCGGGAGACAAGAAAGATGAGTGAAAAGGTTGTGATAAAATGATAAAGTTTAACCTCTAATATTTATATTTCTCTAATAATCATAGATGTATTTATATGCCTAGTATATATTTTTATATATTTAGGAACTTTTTGACGGCAAATTGTGTGGTTTTTATAGCGTAAATACATGTCACATTCGCGCATAAAGCAGGATTTTTGCGTTTTATAAATTCCACCGATTGAATTCAAAAACTTCCAATTAAGGCTATCGACTGACATGGTGTTTTTGGCATTGGTTAGGGCTTCGATTTAATGGTTACTTAAGGGTTAAATATTTGAAACTTTTTGCAAACGCCACTGCCTGTCTGTATTGAGAGGATTCCCTGGACCATTGGCTGTTCCTACCATGATCGCCACAAGTCAACAAAACAAAGACAGGGCTACTAGAAACCGCGTCAAAACAGCTAGTTCGCCGACGCCGTGCCCTTGAAACTAGCGTAATGTCAAACCAAGTCGCTTTTTGAGTGTTTCAAAATTTATTGTCATAATATGTGTGTCCTAGGAACTTACTTGTAGATTCTTCGAGTCCATATACCGGCTGTCATAATAATGCGACAAAGAAAAGTAGCTCTTTTGTTTTTGCAGATAAAAAAATGTTTTATAGATAAAATCTCGCGGGACTCTGGGATGTATCATTTATAATTATCGTGAGATATACAGGGTCTCAAAAAATTGAGAGAAACACATAAAGTTGTGGATTTTCATTTTTGGACACTGCGTATTTTAAGTAATTTTGAAAGGTACATTTTATGATCCAGAGATTTTTTTTTCGTATGTGCAACCATAGAGGAGTTTTTTTTACTTCTTCGCACCATGGAGACATGCTGTATACACAGTGGCGATCCTTCCACAGGAGCACATGCGCACCTGCACCCCCAAAACGAATAAAAAATATTAATTTATAGTCATTGAATATTATTTATCGTATATAGTGCGACCCTCCCTAATATTTTAACGTACCGTCAAAGCAAACTGTATATCAATTTTCTTGAAGTAGTCCATCTCAAAGTGGAGTGAAGTTATAAGGAGGTAAAGAAACTCACAGTCTGCTCCACTAGTTTAATAGAAATAAAAAAACTATAAACCAAACATGTTTCGAAGACTTAAGTCTTCATCTTCAGTGGAAAGTAAAACATCAACAAAGGGGGGTACCTATGACATTGAGGTAACTAGTCAAGCAGGAAAAGAAAAACTTTTTGAATATGTAAAAAATTTCAAGTATAGAAAATAAAGCATGAAAACTAAAGTTTATTTAATTCTAAAGTAAAACATTATGGAAAAAAAATTTTTTTTTTAATTAAAATTAAATCCTTCTTTTAAAAGGTTTTAATTTTAAATTTAATGTAGAAAACGTTCATTTTTGAAATAAAGTTCATCTTAGCACGAGGTTCTGAGATGAAAGCCAGCTTTGAACGTTTTCTACCTTAAATTTAAAATTAAAACCTTTTAAAAGAAGGATTTCATTTTAATTAAAAAAAAAATTTTTTTTCCATAATGTTTTACTTTAGAATTAAATAAACTTTAGTTTTCATGCTTTATTTTCTATATTTGAAATTTTTTACATATTCAAAAAGTTTTTCTTTTCCTGCTTGACTAGTTACCTCAATGTCATAGGGTTTGTTCGAACAAACCCGAACAAACCCCCCCTTTGTTGATGTTTTACTTTCCACTGAAGATGAAGACTTAAGTCTTCGAAACATGTTTGGTTTATAGTTTTTTTATTTCTATTAAACTAGTGGAGCAGACTGTGAGTTTCTTTACCTCCTTCAAACTGTATATTATAAGCTCTCGATTCATCCGGCAATTCGGCAAGGATATTGACGCGAATGACGCGATATACTCGCATATGCGAATAAGTGGGCGGGGCATAATGCAGTTTCTCTGTAGTAACAGGTGACGGGGGGATAGCGGGGCTATGGCGATTTAACATGGAAAAGGTGCACAATTTTAGTGTGCGCCCCGCTCTTGTCTGTCCGTGCGTGTATTGAGAAATTCGAGCGTGTATGTTTTAATATTTTAATATTATATATTTATTAAGTTAAAATGAATAGTTTCACGGTGGACTATTTACAAAAACAATTTTAGCTCTTTGAGTTTGGAGAAAAAAATTGAAGTGAAGAATGCGGAAAGACCTAAACCCCCGAAATTAATTTAACGCAGACCACAAAGGATAAATCTAGGGACTTTATTAGAAAGTTTAAAATTGAAATATACAAAAAAAATAACGGGATTTGTAGATGCAGCACAACTAACCGGTTTTTTTTCCTGTTTGTTGTTCCGGCGTTGCGGAACCTGCCTGGACAAAACATGGAATGCCAACTGGGGCACTTAACACAAAAAATTTTAAAAAATGCAAACACTCTAGCTAATTTCAATACTCAGTTGGAGATACAGCTGTTGTTTAAAATAATTCCACGATACTTGTGAACCCCTCTATCATAGGTCACGAGCCGCCACTGTGTATACAGTGAACTGCGAAAAGCCACATATGGTGTGACACATACGGATTGCTTGATTGGTAACCTAAAATCGTTTTTTTAACATTTGTGACGTGACTACTCTCGTGTGACTGTAAAATATATATTGTCATGGAAAACTAACATTAGATGATAAGATATCGAAGAGTTATTTGAAAAAAGTATTTAGATTCTAATTGTATGCTCTTTTGCAAAGTTTGGAGCCAAAATTCAAAAATTTTATTTTTCAGAAAAATGTCCAATTTATTGGTTTCATAAGTTTCATATTTCCCAGGAATATAATTAAAATGTGTTAAATGCTCGAAAACCAAGGTAACAATCTATTATTTAAAATTTTTTAGAAATGTTATTTGTTAAAATATACCATGTAACTGGGTGTGGCCAGGCCAAAGATATTGGAAACTAGAGATAGAAAAATGTACATTTTTTGCCTACGCAACGACTGCAAATAGTCTTTCCAACCTCTTTCGGTCATTATTGCAGCATAGCCAGATTGACATATTTATCGCAAAGGTATCTTGGACAATTACAACTGGTTTAAGGTTAATCCGCAATTGCTCTTAAAATACATTTATTTCCCAATGATTTTACTATAAATTGGGAAAAGGCGATAAGAGATTCTTTAAAAAAATATTATTATACTTAAGAGTATCAAACGAATCTTGAACTAATCCAACTGCACTCTGGCAACATCTATTTCTATTTTACTACTGCGCTACGATCCATGCGTCAAAATATGAATGAATACTAATCTCGTAAACACTACAACGTTGGCGCTGTTATCAAACGGATTGTTTATATGTTTTGGTTGATTTGTGTGTTTTTGTGATTATTGGTGAAAATCGTCTATTAAAAACAATCATAGTGCATTCATGTGTAGTTTGTAAAAGAGTGGATCATTTAAAGTATAAGGATTTATCTTTTCATCGGTCAGTATGGTTATGTTTTAATATTTAACCATATGATTCACCAGACTTCAACATTGTTGCCATTCAGCCAATAAACATGTAGTTCTCTCTTCCACCCATTACTTTCAATAACGTTTCACACAATCACAGCTTCACTTTCCAACAGTTTTATGAATAGATTATGGGACCTTTGGGCCAGGCCCTGTATCTGGCAACCCTAGTTACCATTTATAATTATTTCTGGAATAATATGCTTACGAAAGGCCATTTTTTCCAATTTTGACCACATTTAGCACATTTTCATTGTATTCCTGACAATATGAAAATAATACTGGATATTTTCCTGAAAAAAAAAACAAACAATCTTGGACTTTTGACTCCAACCTTTGCACACAAGCAGTTTAAAATTTAAACACTTTTCAAATATGTTTTTTCAATAACTCGTCATGTAATGCTCGATTTCCATAACAAAACTATTTTTCCCAATTTTTTCACCAAACGACTAGGTATGTGACAAATGTCAAAATAAGTTTTTAGGTTACAAATCATGCAGAGGCAATCGGCGTTAAATTTTCAATAATAAAAAAGTTTCCCACAGGTTGCCGACTTTTGCTGGTCACTGTATATTCTAGAAATTTTTTTTTTTAGAAGTAATGGTTTGCCGTTATTAACAGTCGAGCTGCGAAATGATTACTTGGTCAGCAAGAGTTTACAATTGGTCAGTAGAAACAAACATGTCTAGAAGCAGTTAACTTCAGAGGTCCCAGGGCACTGTCAATTTATGTAACTTTCTTGTGTTTTCTTCTGCCGAATACGGAAGGAAATCGGCCACAAAAGGTGTAGCGGGGGCGGGTTTTCACTTGTTTTCCCAGGACACTCTCACGATTCAGAAATGTTTGCTGTCCGTAAGTTGCTGACCAACTAGCCATTTTGGCTGACCGATTACATTTTTCTGTTCGCAAAAACAAGAATATTTTGCTTACCAGTTAAATGATACCCCTTTTTTTACACGGAGATGTGACTACACTCATATGCACTAATAGATAATTCACTCATAATATTCTGGTAATTTCTAATAAATTTTTAACCCATAACCCTGAAATATTTTCTAAATAAACTTAAGTTAAGTTCAATTTATTGAGGCCAATTAGTGTATTTTTAGGTTACGGTTTTAAAGGGAGTAGTAATTTTTTGGTATTTTGTATTTTCCAGTTGCCTTATTCCTTTCCTCATTGTATTTAACTACTTTCTGTTCACCTTTTTTTTGAATAAAGTTTTGTTTTGTACCAATTTGGCTCAGTTATTTTTTGTAAATACAACATCCCATAACTTATTGTACCGAAAAACAATAAATAATTTCACTGCCACCAAAAACTAACTGAAAAACTTTTGTCCAAAGCGGTCACGTGGTGCCACCATTTAACAGGAATAAACAGCATCTCTCCGGGCTCTAAAACGCATTTGTACATTGTGGCCTTTTTAAGATTAGGAAACTTCTCATAATCTGGATTTAGCGGATCGACTTGAGCTGTGTTTGATAACATTTTTCCTTCGTGGGGGTAAAGGTAGTCTGTATCGTTTGGCGGGTACAGTAATAGTTGTTTTGTTCCATACACCTTAAAAAGAAGACAGCTCAGGACTAGTGGTTATTCCTAGAGACCGGATTTGCTTATTGCTGAATTTTATAAGCAAACATGACATTAGTTCATTTCTACACGAATTACGCAAAACTAAGTATATTGAGATAGTTGTTTTTATACTTTCTTTGAGGTTTTATGCTTTTTTTTCGCTTCGAGCTTACTTTAACTTTTTTACGTATAATTAATAATTATTAATAATACAGGGTGTTATGGAAATGACGTATTATATTTAAATGGGTGACTACTCGAGTGTCCTAGAGAAAGTCTACATACTTTTTTTTTTAAATCGAATATCTAAATACTAAGGTAAAAACCCTTTTTACCCACGTACTGTCGCGCCGTTCCATCTGGATTCACTTAGCAACAATATGGGTCACTAGAGTATACTAACCGTGTTGTCAGATCACTCCGCGTGTCTCGCCCTTGCATGTATACCGCCCGCGCGCCACTATCGTTGCTTCTTGCTTCAGTATGCTTCGAAACTCGGGGTTTGACAGACGCTGTCGAGGGTTCCACGTGCTTGACGTATACGAATTTTAAACGTTTTGTTAGTTGTAGCAGTACTCGATTTTTTTTCTGTTGTGAAATAATTCATAATAATAAATGTTGTGATGTGATTTCAAATTTGTATGATACTACCTGTTGTTGGTTCTGTTGCAAAACATACTTTATTGTGTTTTATTTTTTTATGGAATTTAATTATAAAACGGATTATTTTAAAATAAGGTCGAAGGTAAGAGAGTATGTACCTTAAAATTGTAGTTTTTTTCCAAAGTTTGAAAAAGAAGTGATAACGCGTGTCAAAGACGCCCTTGTTGTCAAAAACTGAACACGTGCGTTTAGAATTCTTTGTTGCAATATGACAACATCGCCTATAAAGCGCTAAGCTCTTTTGAACCTCGAGACTGCCTCAATAAACTATTGATTGCGAAGGTCCTCAGGAGCGGGCACGTAAATTTTGAGATTTCATATAAAGTGTATATTTCGCTTAATAATTCAAAACGCCATCTCAGGATTGGCCGGTTTAAATATAATAAGTCATTTCCATAACACCCTGTATTATACGGGAAAAAGGTCATATGATATCCGGCAACTGCGAAGAATCCGTATACTCGTAGGTAATTCCCCGGTTTTTCGTCTTGAGCTATGCCATGTTCTGTTATCGAGTTATATAAGGTTGCATTATCTGTTGGTCAATAAATTAATAAAATATGACAAAAAAATATTTATAAAAGCTCCATCTCGGAACTTATTTTAAGATGGGGAACTTGGCTAAATGCTGCCATGTACTATGCCGATAAATTTAGAGAAGCTTGATACAATTTGAATGTACAGGAAGCAAATCAATCGAGAAGTTTTAGAAATATCCGAATTTGCACACAATTTAGCTTCCATTAAACGTTATTTTAAATTTAGAGTCTATTCAATTTTTCGAAAAACAGCAACGACCGTTAGAAATCCGTAAATGTTTTTTAAAATTTTGAAGCTGCAATAAATAGTATTCCAGGATCTATTGGTCAAACAATGAAAGAACAATTGGTCCAGACTATCTCAAAGATAAAGGATTCCAAACATTGCAAAAAGTATCAACTATTTTGAGTTGTGGGCAAGATTCCGATTTTGAAATAGATCAAGCAATTATACCGAAATTTAAATACGCATGACTAACCAGTGTAGATGTAGAGCGTCGATTTTCTACGTACAAAAATATTCTAACAGACGGAAGATATAATTTTACCACGGATAATTTCGAGAAACATTTAGTTATAGTATAAGTCGATTGCCATAACGGCGCACCCACCCTCGCCCATAGCCTTGTACCATAGCACCGCACAACCTCGCTTGAGCTTCGCACAGTAGTCTCTCGACATCGAGATATAAACATGGACTGTGCGTTGTTATCTCCTTCCGATGAATATAATATTGTTTTAGACAAATATAACAATGTGGTACTTATATGCTTGAACAAAAATCAAAATTACCAGTTCATCCCATTAACGTAAAGCGAAGATTCAATGGAGAATTTTATCACCTTTATAATGATCTAAGGAAATATTCCCAACGCTTTTTTGAACATATGAGAATAACCATTACTCTTTCTTCCACTGGTATAGGTTGAGAATGGCAGGTCTTCCAATTTTTATTTATTCTCCTTTCACTGTTGCTTACGATATAATCAAAGGTATTGCATTCTCACATATTCACAAAAGCGCTGGAGATTTTTCCTTAGATCTTTATAAAGGTGATAAATTTCTCCATAGGATCTTCGCTTTGCGTTAATAGGATGCACTGGTAATCTTGATTTATGTTTAAACATACACCAGTTTGTTATATTAGCGTCTAAAATAATATTTTCTTCATCGGAAGAAGATGACAACGCACAGTCCATGCTTATATCTCGATGTCGAGAGACAAACTGATCGACTGGCAAGGCAATGAGCGAGGGTCGGTGCGCCGTTATGGCCACTACTGTGCGGTGCTACGGTACCAGGTTATGGACGAGGGCTCTGTGCGGTGCGCCGTTGTGGCCATACACTCACTTATACATTCTTTTAAGCATTAAATTATTATTTCATGCGTTTTTGATAAATTCCGTGTTTTTTAGCACTTTTTGTTTAATATTTTTTATGCCTTTTTAAGAAGCACCCTTTTCAATTTTTTTGCGGGTTTTTTTTACCCGGTCTCTAGTTATTACTCTGAGGAATAGAGTTTTCATTCAATAAACCGTAACAAAATTATTTAGAAAAATCAAAACTTATACCTGAGCTAAAATGTTGTTTTTCGGGTCTTGATGCAAAGGGGAAACGGTTCCTTTCGGACCAAACCAAGCGTTTATATCTGGGTCCGCCGATTCCTCATAATTTTGACTACAACAGCAGTATTCTGGTATACGAATATCGTCTCGTAGTTCAGTGATCTTGTAAAAAAGTCTAATTTTAAATTAATTAAAACAAACACAAAATTTCCTCCACGCCTTTCACGTCACTGTGTGTTTAACGGCTCTACGAAAAACGTGAAGATGTGTAAAAATGATCATTTTCGACAATATTCATTGTCTTCACTGCTTTTTGCTAAGGGGCGAAACCATAGAAGATTTTTCCGTAGCCTTTTATTAAGCTAACAAGAATAAATTCAAGATAATTTGATATAACGACTCTTTATAGGTGCCCTAAAATGCACATAGATTCAAAACTTTTGCATCACTCTGATTCTCGAATAAGTAATTACGTCATCGCGAAAATAGACTAAATATTAGTTCATTTATAAGTTTAAAATAAGAATCAATGAGTTTTAAAATTTTTTATTTTACCACAACATTTTAAACCTTCCAAAAAAAAACTTAACAAAAGTAAAATTTATTTATATTGTATAATTTGTGAAATTTACAAAAAATATAGCTTCTAATAAAGTGTATTTCCCCCTCTGGCCTCAATGCAAGCTTGAAGACGACGCCGCATGCTGTGCGTAAGGTTAGCAATCCGTTCTTGTGGAATAGCGTGCCATTCCTCGGTAGCAGCGACGACAAGCTCCTGGAGAGTTCTAGGGGGATTTCTTCTAACGCGACTGCCCTAGAGGGCATATCCCAAGCATGTTCTATCGGGTTCATATCAGGGGGCAAAGCAGGCCACCCCTCACTTTCTAGGTATTCATCCACAGCTCTAGTACGACGGGGCCGGGCATTGTCGTCCATAAACACAAAATTGTTACCAACAGCCCCTCTCCACGTCCTAACATAAGGATGTAGAATATCCCTAATGTACATGTCGCCAGTCATTGTGCCTTGAACGTGGACTAACTCAGTACGCCCGTCAAACATAATAACTGCCCAAAATATGGCGCTTCCTCCCGCGAATGGAGGCAAGGGGCGGCTCTTGTTGGTTCTCTCCAAACACGAATCCGGCGACTATCGTTTACCAGACAAATCTTGGTCTCGTCGGAAAATAGGACAGAATTCCAAAATTCTTCGGGGAAGCGAGCGTGCGTTTTAGCCCACTGCAGTCGACGAACTTGGTGGTCATATTGTAGTTGGGGAACTCTTACTGGCCTCCGACATCTTAAACGGGATTCAAAAATGCGTCTTCTTAGTGTAGAGACTGATACGCGAACTTCAATTGCATGCGTAACATCTCTCTGAAGTTGTGGGACTGGCATAGTACGATTTCTCCGAATTGTTCGTTAGTAACACGCCTTCTACCACTTCGTGGTCTATCTCGCACATAATTGGTCTCTAGATAGCGATTCCATATGCGAGATACATCACTTTGAACAACCCCTATTCTTTCAGCAACAAATCTTTGGGAATGACCTTCCTCAACTAAAGCTACTATTCTTGCACGATTAATTTCAGATATTACTCGGCGATTCATTTTTACACACTGAACCGAAAAATTTAACTGGCCATACAACACTGAAAATGTTATCTTAAACAATGGTCTTGATAATATTTTTTTTGCTAGAAAAAATTGTATCGTTTTAACTGATAAACATAAATAAACATTTAAAAAAAATCATTCCTGAAATTATCTTAACATGCCAAAATCAGAGTGATGAGTGAGTGACTTTTGAATCTATGTGTACCTATATCATTAAATGTATTTTATTAAATTTTACATCCTACGCTGAAACTAAAACTCTTATGTAGTACCGCTCTTCGTAGCTTCGGCACCTTTAAAACTAGTGTTGGGAAAAACCGATGATTTTAATAATCGAGTACTTGATACTCGAGCGATTTTAATAATCGAGTGAATCGCTAGAGCGATTAATCACTTGGCATTTTTATGACTAAGAAGAATGTGTTCGTAAAACGCAAGGGGTTGTTTTTGTAAGTTTTAGAAGTTTAATCTAGAGTTTTTATTAAGGAAGAACAGTTGATTCTGAATTTTTTTAAAATGACAACCTTTAATTTTTTAAGAATTTACAATTGCCGCTGGCTAGCCAGTCCCAGTCAAAACAAAACCCATGTCGCGATGAATCCACTAAGGAATTTGTCATACTTTGTGCCTTTAACAAAGACGTATATCGTGTGAGCCTTCTGAGCGTCAAACTCGAACGTAAGCCAATCGGCACATTTCGGGTGGAGCGCGGCGTCAAGCGAAGCTCGAGTATCGAGTGAAAGGTACTAAGTAACAAGCGACGATTTTCACTGGAATTTATAACTCGAGCGGTTTTTTAAATAATCGAGCGATGTCGGTTATTTCAATAATCGAGTAGGTTTTTCGCTCGAGCGATCACAACACTAGTTAAAATGCACAGAAATTTGTCACTACGGTGGCGTGAAATACGGAGAGAAACGTTTGTGTTTATTATACCACCATTGGCGTTTTGCTAATATTTTTTTTTCTATCAATTACGTGATGCATCATGGATTAATTAAAAATAAACATTTGAAGAGTCGGGAAAAATAAATTGAGGCAAATTTTTACAACGTATGTAAAAAAGAGAGGACTAATAATCAAATAATAATACCCGTCAGCAGGACATTTTGAGAAGAAAAAAACTAGTTTTGAATTTTCAGGAAGAACCCAACAACTGTGGAAACAACAGTGTATTTATTTATTTTTCACTTAATAAATTATTGTTTCAGCACGCCTATGGCAACACGCTTTCAAGCATGTTTTTATACATCCCCCCCGCCCCCTCCCTCGCTCTTCATACGGAACGTTCAGAAACCACTGGGCAAACAATACATCGCTAACCGACTTCAAAAGGAATTATTACCTGATTAAAGAGATTATGCTGAGCTAGATAACCAATATCTCCCGTCTCGGAAAGGTAATGTTTGGTTATAAATTCTTTTAACGTCATCAATTTTTGGGACCAATCTTCATCTGTATAATGTGAACCTATTTCTATTGGAACTGTGCGATCTCCTGCAATTCTCAGCAAATAGTTCAGATCCAACCATTTCGTTGAGGCTGGCCAATGAGACATACAACCTATAAAATAGAGACCATTATTATGATTTACCATCGACATAAAACAAACACGGAGGCGGTATTTCTATCTGTTTTGTACACGTCAATGTGACGCCTGTTATTACGAAAATAAACAACAAGATTCTATAGCTAGAATATCGGTTTCTTTTAATCTTCAGTCTGTTTATATTTTCGTTCTAACGGCCGATCGGTTTCATATATCTTGGTTAGGAAAAACAAACAATCTACGGACGTGACTCAAAAGTCTATATTTTAATCCAGGTTACGGCGGACTTGGCACAGTCTTACTATATTGAGTGAAGAATGATGTATTTTTTCCATAAACAATACTTAAATTTAACACATAAATACCGAAAAACCACAAAGAATTTTATTCAACAATAATGACAAATATGACAGTTGTTAATCCGGTAGTGTCAAACGTGAAAGCAGGTATGAAAGACGGGTTTGTTCTAATTATACTAATTTTCAGAGTTCCCCGATTGTTTTTTTCTGGAAAGTTGTTTACAATCTACCTAAGAATGCGAATTGTTCATTCTTCAAAATCTGTGAACCAAAACCAAAGCCGTCTTGTTTTAACATCCATGTGCTTTACCAATTTTAAAAGTTTTGCGACACATGCGAGTTCTAATGTAATCATTTAATATACCGACCTTTAATTTTAACAGGAATTTGAGGTATAAAATAATTTTTATTAAATGCTTCCAAAGACGGTATTTCCTCTTCGTCGATTTCTTTTCCTGGTACTTTTTGAAATTCGTTTCGCCAATTCTCATCGCTATGTTTCCTTTTTGTTACGCCGCTCACTTCTGTAGCTACAAAACCACAACATATATTTTATCTGTTCAATAAATAAGAACAACAATAATCGCATCTGCTGCTGTGTAAAAATACAGGGTGTTATGGAAATGACTTATTATATTTAATCCGGCAAATCCTGAGATGAAAATAAATTGAAGAAAAATAACGTAATATACACTTTATATGAAATCTCAAAATTTACGTGGCCGCTCCTGAGGATCTTCGCAATCAATAGTTTATTGAGGCACTCTCGCGATTCAAAAGAGGTTAGCGCATTATAGGCGGTGTTGTCATATTGCAACACAGAATTGTAAACGCACGTGTTCAGTTTTTGACAACAAGACGTCTTTGACGCGCGTTATCACTTCTTTTTCAAACATTTTAGAGAAATAAAACTACAATTTTTAGGTACATACTCTCTTACATTCGATCTTATTTTAAAATAAACCGTTTTATAATTAAATTCCATAAAAAAATAAAACACAAAAAGTATGTTTTGCAACAGAACCAATAGTAGATAATATCACACAAATTTGAAATCACATCACAACATTTATTATTATGAATTATTTCACAACAGAAAAAAAATCTGGTAATGCTACAACTAACAAAACGTTTAAAATTCGTATACGTCAAGCACGTGAAACCCTCGACAGCGTCATTCCATACCCGAGTCTCGAAACATACTGAAGCAACAATAGTGGCGCGCGGCCGGTATCCAAGCAAGGGCGAGACACGCGGTGTGATCTGACATCACTGTTAGTATACTCTAGTGACCTATATTGTTGCTAACAGCATGTAGGCAAAAAGGGTTTTACCTTAGTAATTAGATATTCGATTAAAAAAAAAGTATGTAGACTTTCTCTAGGACACCCAAGGAGTCACCCATTTAAATATAATAAGTAATTTCCATAACACCCTGTATAAGCGTTCGCGTAAAAATAAAACAGTAAAAAACTGTTTACGAACAGCACAAATTCTGACCTAGCTTCAAGAAATGTAACTTAGTTACACGTACGATTTGTCACAACTCGGTCAGAATCTCACTTATAACCATGACGTACCACTTATAATCTTGGCGTAGACCTGGGCCTGACGTCACTTGCACGGCCTACTTATATGCTTCGATCCCTTCGATCCCCGCCATCAACAGTCTCATTGGACTGATCTGACTTCCCCCCTTGCCCCTTCTAAGACACCCGGATTTAAGATTGAGATATTTAAGAGCAAAATTTTACATTTCATCATTTTTAAACATGTTATTCTAGTTTGATGTTTACTATCTCCAGTTGCTCTATGGCCCATAAGTTATGGGACACCCTGTATAAACAATTATACAATTCATTCCAATGATTCCCAATTTGAGATACGAAAGCAAATCATTTATCACCATAATACAGACATAGAAGAAAAGAAATAAAATACGTAGATGGCTCATGCTCAGAGTTCGTTTAATGCTATGTACGAACCTTCCCTCTGCGACAGTAGAGTATTAATCTCTATCCTGACAAATTTGGCAGCTTCAGTTAACATATCTGGATTTTCGTCCAATGGAGCACCAAGAAGTAAGCCTAAATCCAAACACTTCAAGCATTCAGTTAAATTATTCGCCGAAATGCCTTTGGACAATTGTAGTAGCAAAACGGCCTTGATAAACGAGGCAATTGTAAAATTTTGCCTCGTTTCTATTGGTATTTCACTCCAATGACCTAAAAACCACCAACCTATAACTATGGATACGTAAAGTACGTTTCACGAAATTTGGTTACGACTTAATGATTTCCTGGGTCGGTCCCGTTGTGTCGACAAGAGCTTGGAAATAGACAAGTGAGGTATGAAGGGACGGACTAAGGAAAACAAGTAATGATATGATTATATTAATGTAATCAAATGAAATAACATTTTTTTTAAATATTACTAGTCATATTTATTTACATTTATAATGTCATTCTATAGATAGTTCTGTTTCGCTATCGCTATCCTCATCAAAATTAATTATAATTGGATTAATTATACGATCCAGACTAAATACGAATTTTCTACAGTTATTACGTGACGGACTGGAATTTTGCAACTACCTGGGGGAATATCATTAAAGCATTTTCGTATTAATTCTACAACACTAGAACTTAAGTCGGAGCAATATTTTCAGACCTAACCAGTGATTTTAACTGGTGCCACATATATGCTCTATGGGGTTAAAAATGCAATAATAGGGTGGGAGCCGTAGCACTGTATGTCCAATTTCTTCTGCCAATGTGACATATACTTTTTTTTATACAAAATGTCTTTAAAACTTCTAAAAGATCACTTTTTTTATAACTTTCTTCAAAATATATATCAATCGCCGCCATGTAGTTCTGAATCTCCAATTTAGTATTATTTGAGCTTGGACCTTTATGTAATTGGCGACTGTGATAGCTCGCATTGTCCATTACTATCACGCTATTCTGAGGAATGTTTGGTAAAAGACAATTCTTGAACCATTCCTCAAAAAGTTCGGCCGTTGTAGTCCACACAGGAGTCTTTAATGTTTTTTGCAGAAAGCCACAAGGCATTTGGAACCCAACCGTTTTCTGACCCAGCATGTAAAATGTTTATTCTTTTTCCTTTATTTGACGGAGCTTTTGTTTTACACTTATCGGAAGAATCAGACCAGCCTTTGGATGGTGTTTCATGCGGCTAGTGCGGCTACAACTTATTTGGGTTTCATCATTGGTGAGCCGTTGCTTCAGAGAATCTAATGTAGGGGTTTGTTCGGGTTTGTTCGGGTTTGTTCGTTCTATTGCATGGTGTAGATTTTTCGCCTTATCAAGTCCTTGTCGCTTTCGTCGAAACATTTGGTGAAACCGGCATCTTTACGCTTCTTTCTAGATTTAATGGGATTTGACGCGATTCTTTTCACTGTAGTCAGAGGTATCTTAGTCAAATCAGACGTTTCAGTCGCAGCAGCACTAGCATAAAGTCCTCTGTTGAGTAAAGAAGTATATACTCTTTTTACAATTTCCCTAGCATCGAGAGATAAATGCATTTTCGTCAATGCAACACTAGAAGAAGCACCATCAATGTTTTTCCATGGACGCCACATACTGTTTTTTATACGTTTGGTAAAATAATATCGGTAATACAACTAAACTCTTCCAGCAAGAAATAAAAACTAACAAATTTTACCACAAAAAGATATTTAAATATAAATTAAGCAACCTAACCTACCTGATGTGCCTATATTTAATTATAATTATTACAATCCGGTCCTTTCCACATAATAATAACAAACGGTCATAAATAATGGGATCGCCCCAGGTAGTTTTACTGCAGTCATTAAGTTATATCCATTTTTCGTGGAACAATCTTTACAACTTATGGTGTGCGCAGTAAAAAGTTTAATTTTATGAGTGAAAAAATGGGTTGGTGTGCACGGTTTACCGATCATATTTTTAAAGGTTGCTCGTCGTTTGTCCTGCGCACAATGTTGTCGCCGTCATATAGGCAACCCCGCCGGTATTGGTGCCGGTTTGGTTGCCAACCAACCCTTACTTTATAGAAAACGACATTTATAAGCGTAGAACATAATTTTATTTACAGCCGACAGTCACATTACAGGTTTCATAACATTTAAAAAGATTTTTTTCGACTTTTTGCATTCCCAAATGCTGTTACCAAGTTTTGTACATCCATCTTTTTCGCTATATTATTCTCGATTGAAATTAGAGCCAGAGAGCTTAATCGTTTTTGTCCCATCGTATTGCGAAGATAATTTTTTATTATCTTTAATTTCGAAAATGATCTTTCTGCTTTTGCGACCAGGCGCGTATACAGCTCTCAGTTATGGGGGGGGGTACTTTTCGACTTTTGAATCTAGTTAGTACTACTATATTCGATTATTGAACTATAATTATGTGTTCAAATTTGTATTTTCTTTTGTAATATTGGAAGTATAGATATAATATTGAGCATTGATATATTTTTGAAAAAAAAACATTAATTTAAAAAATATTATAAAACATGACATATATTACGTAACAATAAATTGTAACATACGTAAATATAACGATTTACAAACACAACAACATATAAAGTATAACACGAACTCTATATCGTCGGGTTACAAGCAAAACACATTAAGTCAAAAGGGTGTAAAAATCCGCTAAGTTTCATAATAGGTTTTACCTATTTTTTCAAAACAGAAGGTGTAAAAATTCATACAACTGATACTTAATTACTAATATTTAAAAAAGAAGACAGAGTGTTTTGCTTGTAACCCGACGATATGTTATATAACATGAAAAAAATGACTAGGGAAAACCAAAAACCAAGTATTATCAAAAATAAATAAACTAAATTAGTGTAAGTAATAGTATATCTAAAAGAAACAACAATTGAATTGTTCCACCAAACACCACAATTTCGGATTGAGGTATACCTATCATAAGACATTTTACTAAACCACCAAAAAAAAAAATGTGCAGCGACTCAACAATGCCATGATACAAGTATTTAAGGTATTTTACAGTTATTGACAATGTTATCAAGGAACTCTTATTATTGCATATATTTTTGATAGATGTTTTATTATAAATCACAAACTAATTAAATAACAAAATCAATTTTTCTGGTCGACTCGTTTACAAAGCGATCAATAACTGATTCTGGTTTTATTTCAATATCCCAACCATGTACATGTAAAAGAGCTAAACCAACTAAGCGATCTTGGGACATGTTAGACCTTAGCCAGGTTTTAAGGCGTCTTAAGGAAGAGAAGCTCCTTTCAGCAGTAGCAACACTACTTGGCCAAGTAAGGGCTATTTTCAGGGATTTTTTAATAAAAGGAAATAAATCTTGGTCACATTTTTTAAAAGCCAAATCAATACTATTAGGAATGTCTTCTAAATTTTGCCACATTGTTTTATATAGATCTGTCTCTCCACGGATAGTTGTATAAATATAATTTTCCGAACTATTCTCGATTTTTGATAAATATCGAGCGATGTTTTCTAATGCTTCATTTATTTTAGTATAATCTGCAGCAATTAAGACTTGTGGGATTAAAATATTGAAATCAAATATAAGCATGCCATTATCATTAAATCGTACTTGAAGATCTTCAATAATACTGTCTAAAAGTGGTATAAACACAGTTATTCTAAAATAATCCTCAGGAGTTTTAACTTCTGGATTAGGTCTATTTTTTTGTGATTTTGTAGTTCTAGGCAATACTACTGACACTTCTAGCTCGATAGCATTTTTTTCCACTTCTTTAAATATGGTTTCAAAATTTTCACTAGCGTGTTGCCTTTTTTGCTTCAGAGTTTCAATAACACCCTTTATTAAACCATCGGCGTATTGCTTAGAAATAGATTTTGATTGCAAAATTTTACTTAGGTTGACTGTTACGCTTAAGACTTCAGTCAAGCAATGTAAACTCACCAAAAAATTTAGTGTTAAGACAGAGGTTTTTAAACAATTAGCCTTAGATGCCGATTCTAAATCTCTCCATTCTGATATAATTGATAAACATTTAACAATTTGTTTTAAAGAACTCTTAAATTTGATCACAGATTGGTGTCGATCTACCCATCGAGTTTCACATAGGGATTTTAATTTTTCATCGTTTACTGACTTTAAAACAAACGATCGTTTAGAGGAAGCGTTAAAAAATGCAACAATTTCAGTAATAACACCCAACGAATTTCTTACTGATTGAACTTTGTTACATTTTGAGATGGAGAGATTAAGTGCATGATTCTTGCAAGGGCATCTAAGAGCATTTACAAAATATTTTTTAAGCTCTGTAACAGCACCCTTTTGTTCCCCTAACATTAAATTGCAAGTGTCGGTCCCTATACCTACACAATAATTCGGATTAAGGTCATGACTTTTTAAAAATTTTGTTACAGTATTAGCCAATACTTCACCAGTCAAATAAGGCTCATGTGTGGTTTTGTTATAGTTATCAGCATGACAGTCTATAAATCCTACAAAACTTTCTTGTGGGTCTCCACTATCGTCGACGTAGCGAATCACAACGGACATTTGTGAAGCGTGACTGACATCAGTAGTCTCATCAAATATAACACTGTAATACTGGTTAAATTTAATTTTACATAATATTTGATGAAGAATTTCGTTTCCACAGCAGGCTATAATCTGATTTTGTGTTACACTACTAATATATGTAGCTTTAGATGAAGCGCTTTCCAAATGATTTTTTAAAATGTTGTCTCCGCTGTTTATTCTATAACGCAATAGTTCCCTAAAATTGCCCTCGTTAATTACAGAATTATTATTAAGAATTCCGCTGTCACGATGTCCCCTAAAAGGTATATTTTGTTTACCCAAAAATATTATGGACTCTACTATTGGAAGTAAGCGGGCCCGGTTTTCAGCAACTAGCTTGTTTCTTTCAGTGTCAAGAACGTTTCTAACATCTTTTTGTGGGTTTTCGTAAATATCTATAAAGTTTTTTGCATAGATTGTCGAATCTTTATGGTACCAATATTCATGGTGGCAACTTAAATCGCCATCCTTACCTAACAGTTTTGAATACTTTTGAAGCGGAACTACCACAAGTTTTTTTAAAGGCGTGCGCTTATCTTTTCCGCCAAATTTACCGAAAATGGCACAATAAATGCAAAACACTCCATTTAAACTTCTTGAAAAAGTGAGCCACGTAAATTTTTCAAAATGTTTACGAGATAAATAACACCTAACTTCTTTGTCATTTTTTTTATGGACACTACATGGAAACGCAAAGTCTACACCAGGTTTAAAAGCGTGTTTTAAAAGTTGATATTTATCTTTATCAGAAAGGTGTTCATTCTTAAATATTATAAGTCCTAAATCAAGGTCTGCCCCTAAGGTAGAAGAATCGGAATGTTCAGATTGTAATGCCTGTGGTGCTGCTGAACTTTGCTCTTTATTCTGATTTTCGGACGTACTACTCGTACTCGTTCCAGGAATGTTTCCATTATCAACATGTGATTCGTTTACTTTAGTTTCTTGTAAACTTGCTTTTTTTGACTTTACTACAAAGGCATCCAACGTGCCTTTTCTTTTACTCGTCATTACAAGCCACTAGAATTTTAAAAAAATCCCTTCTGACAAAGTGATTTACTCAATATTTCCACGTTACAAAAGCCTAATAATACAGGGTGATTGATGGTGGATGGCCTATTAGACGTTTAGGACGAACTAGTCAACGGATCACTTTAAAAATTTGGGAGCTTATATAAGCGGGCATGATCTCTCTTCTAAAAATATTTGTGGCCATGCAGTGTTGCCGGTTCTACTAGAATGTATTGGCAACTTTGATAATTTAAATGGAACACCCTGTGTATTATTATTTTTTTAGAATCCCTATTCTAAATAAATGATTTTCAAAAAAAATTTTCTTAATAACTTTCCTTAACCTTTTCCTATACCTATCTGTTATCGTTCTCGAGATAATAATTAATTTCACTTTTTTTTTTGGAAAAACATGTTCCTCAAAATGGGCTGATATTTTTTAACTCTGATAAACTAAAGCACTGAAATTTGGTATGGAGTCAGGTTATATCCAGATATCTTTCACTCTGTTTCCAAATATTAGTAATAATTGTACAGGGTGTTTCAAAATACAAATATTTTGATGGTTTGGTAGAATGGTAAATAGTATGTTTTTTTAAATGAAACACCCTGTATTTTATCTGTGCTAATAAAAGCAATTGAAATTGCCTATCATTCTATGCAATTTCCATAGCCTACTTGCCAAATTGGTCTAAAAACTGTGATTGTTATCTGCAACAATTAATTTTGCTAAATAAATGCTCATAAGTCAAAAACTGTTCGAGATAGGTATAGCAATATTGTACATAGAAAGATAGACAATTTCAATAGCTTGTAGGACCACAGATAAAATACAGGGTGTTTCATTTAAAAAAACATACTATTTACCATTCTACCAAACCATCAAAAAATTTGTATTTTGAAACACCCTGTACGATTATTACTAATATTTGGAGTGAGAGGTCTCTTGATATAACCTGACTCCAAACCAAATTTCAGTGCTTTAATTTGTCATAGTTCAAAAATATCAGCCCATTTTGAGGAAAATGTTTTCCAAAAAAAAAGGGAAATTAATTATTATCTCGAGAACGATAACAGATAGGTATAGGAAAATTTTAAGGAAAATTATTAAGAAATTAATAAGGATTCTAAAAAAATAATAATACACAGGGTATTCCATTTAAATTATAAAAGTTGATAATACTTTCTAGTAGAATCGGCAACACCGCATGACTAAAAATATTTTTAAAATAGAGATCATGTCCGCTTAAATAAGCTCCCAAATTTTCAAAGTGATAAGTTGGCTAGTTCGTCCTAAACGTCTAATAGGCCATCCACCATCAATCACCCTGTATAATATGAGGGGTTCATAGCAACAGTGGTATAAGTGAAAATTATTATTTTTTGTAATTAGTTTATCTTAAGATTATAAAACAAGGCATTGCCACAATTAATTATTATTTTTTTGTAATGGTTATTGCCATTATTAGATAGTTTTTATCATAATAAATAGTTATTATTTTATCCCCGTTTGAATAATTAATTAAATAATAGGAAAAAACTAATAATAATTTGACTTACACCACTGTTGCTATGAACCCCTCATATACTAACTATTCTGTTATAAAATTAGTATACAACTGTTGTTAAATATAAAAAAATCTTGTTCTTACATTAAAAACAGTCCAGTCGTTTGTTAAACTTGCGGGTGCTTGTACCTACCCGTAGATTTGCTTTGCTTTACTTTGCACTTTCCTACTTTCCTGTGGTTTACAGAATTCCAAAGAGAGACTGTCAGAGAAGAGAAGCACAACAATTGCCGCGCTTGCATACAAGGAACGCGTTGTCCAGTGTTGCCAA
Source organism: Barypeithes pellucidus (assembly GCA_963991005.1). Lineage (NCBI taxonomy): Eukaryota > Metazoa > Arthropoda > Insecta > Coleoptera > Curculionidae > Barypeithes > Barypeithes pellucidus. The sequence goes on along the minus strand of OZ022562.1, from coordinate 50,829,499 downwards.
CTTCAATGAAATTATAATAGTACATTCGATGTCAAAATAAAAGGACACGAGGTGAAATAATAGTACACACATTTTAAGTAACGGTATTTTAAAATTCAGGATACTATTACAGCCAGCCAAAAAAAAAAGTAACAAAAAGGAAAAGTTGCCATCATAGTACCTACTACTAAAATACCTAAAAAAAAAAGTCGACTGGCTACGAAAAATAACGTAAAAATGTAATACAAATGAATCGAGCTAATAATAGTATTTTAGGCGTCCTATCAGACCCATGAATAGTACGAAACCCGTAAATAATAGTACAAAATACTATAATAATAGGACGGTTGACAACACTGTCGTTGTCGAGCAATTAGCGATACGACCTGTGACCTCCAAAGAAGCGATTCCAGGGTTGCCAAGGTTTTCGTTTTTTAAATAGTTTGTAAAATTTTTTTTAGTTCGATGGGATGGGGGGGGTAATTACCCCCAGTACCCCCCCCCTTGTATACGCGCCTGTTTGCGACGGTAGCTGGGATGGTGAGAAACAGACAACATGCTGTAACAATTTCAGAAAAACTGTGAGGAGTAATTTTTTAAGAGAATGGCCCCCAAATCTGAATTGCTAAAAATGTGTTTTTTCATGAATTTTCCGTAATCCACGGCACAACAAAAGTGATGGTCACAAAAATTTGTGCAGCTTTCTAAAATTTCCCAGGTCGGGGCCAACAAAGCTCGGGGCCTGTGTTCCTGGAACACATGGAACACTGGTAGTTACGCCACTGCCTACAGTTGATCCGAGTAAAGAAAGAAGGTGTGCCATCACCTGTAATCACGTCAGCAGCAGTGGCGGCTCGTGTATCTCCAACTGAGCATTGATATGAGCTTGAGTGTTTCCATGTTTTTCAATTTTTTGTGTTAAATGCCCCAAGTCGGCTATTCCATTTTTTGTCCAGGCAGGCTCCGCAACGCCGCGAGCAAACAACAAACAGGAAAAAAAAACGGTTAGTTGTGCTGGAAATCCAGTTATTTTTTCGTATATTTCATTTTTAAACATTCTAATAAAGTCCCTAGATTTACCCTTTGAAGTCTGCGTTAAATTAATTTCTGGTTTAGGTCTTCCCGCATTCATCACTTCAATTTTTTGCTATAAACTCGAAGAGCTAAAATTATTTTTTAAATAGTCCACCGTCAAACTATTCATTTTAACTTAATAAATACATGCAGGAACAGACAAAGGCGCACTCCAAAATTGTGCGACTTTTTCATGTAAAATCGCCTTATCCCCGCTATCCCCCGCTACCTGATACTAAAGAGAAACTGCATTATGTCCCGCCTATATGAGCGCTTATGCGAGCATTTCTCGTCATCAATTTAACGTCTGGCGCGCCACGGTGAGAGCCTATATACAGTTTGGTTTGACGGTACGATAAAATATTAGGGAGGGTCGAACTTTAGACGATACATAATATTAAATGAATATAAATTGATATTTTTTATTTGCTTTGGGGGTGCACATGCGCATGTGCTCCTGTGGAAGAACCGCCACTGGAGCAGCTGACATTTTATATAATTTCCAGTGTCGTAAACACGTAGTACTAAATATTATTCTATGCGTAGTACAGTACTATAATGACAAAAAAAAACGCTGTTTTGTTTTCTTGTCTTGTTATTTGGAGGAAAACCATCATGGACAAAAATAAATATTACCTCGGATTTTTTTTTTAATTTTTTGCGTTTCTAAGGCATGCGCCCCCGCTGGCTGGTTAGGGATGCAATTTTTTCAAATGCCCCCCGGATAATCAATATTGTACATTACCTGTATTAAGTTCCTCGTGAAAATAATCCAATAAACTTGTGATCTCAAATAATTTATCCTTATCATTATTTTCAACAGATTTGTCATCAGAAACTACGCAATCTATCAAACATTGTTTGAATGTGGATAATACGTATGGGCTTACGTTCCGTTTTCGTAATTCGACGGGCTTAATCATTAAGTCCAACAGTTTACGGATTAGCAGCGATTGTTCCGCTGTTCTCATCATTATTACTATCTATATTCAATCAGTACAATTATTTGCTGCTACGGCGATATCTTGAGGTGCATTGGAAGTGCATGTGCCGTATTTAATTTCAAAATTGAATTCGAACTGTTTCTAAGTCAGAGAAATATATTCTCGATTCCATTATTTCTTCGTGGTTCCGACCATATTAGTTTCTTAATATAGTGTGTACTTTTGTTACTTAGACTTAATCATGGTATGTATGCACATGGAAATGTTATTTACTAATCGACTACAAAACGGCTTCTCCAATAATAATTGATTTAAATAATGAAGCTAAAAAAGAAGTAGTAATTAAAAATTCTGCTAGTGAGTTTCTATTCCATACTACTATTTCTTGCCATTACACAATAAACACAAGGTATGATATAAGAGGCGTGGTTTACCGACGTCATTATGTGAACACTGCCGCGATTCCTATATGACTTTCACATATATACAGGGTACACCAAGTAAAGTGGCCTATTAGAAGTATCTCGAGAACTAAATGAGATTTTATTTTGAAAATTTGGCTGTGGCTATAAGAGATGGTTTTCTACGCTTGTAAAATATTTTGGATGGTGCGGTGTTGCCGGATCATACCGAAAGTGGTAGCATCTTCGAAATTTTAAATGAATTACCCTATATATTATATTTTTTTGGAATCTAGGCAAAAATCTAGAACAGTTTTCTGTATAATATTATATACCTATATTTAACAGTTTTTTAATTATAAATGATCTTGTGATTTTTTAACGTCGGATCGGGACCTGAAAAGAAAATCATATCTTTTTAGCGGCTACAGCTAGAAAGCTGAAATTTTGACAATAGTTCCACAAGACCATCGAAATTTTATAATTTTGAACAGTATTTAATTCGTTTTCTTCTTCTTTTTTTAAATGGGACACCCTGTATTTGATATGTTTTGCTAATGGAGGATCGAATTTTCTATCTAATGATATTAGGTGTTCCTATACCTATCTTCAATATTTTCGGACTTATAGCGAAATTTAAAAATTATCTTAAAAAAATATATTTTTTGGTGGTTGGCTGTAGAATGAATTCATAGAAACAAAATAATGAAAAATCCATTTGACGTTATGTATGTGTTATTGTAATTAAAAATTAACTAATTCACATTATTCGAGCTTAGATATTTTAAATTTATTTTATATTCATGGGGAATGTGGTTTAAGGAACTTCCTGATGCAGCTCCTATGACTCTCAAAAAGTTGATTGGGCGAGGAGGTCCATGGAAATGGCCCCAAGGTCTCCAGATCTATGGGGTAGGATAAAGAAATAGTATACAAGACACCCGTTACAACAAGGGAAGATTTAGAAAATCTACTAAGAATAGCTCTGGGGTCTCTAGAAGGGGAAGAAATGAAAAAGGTGACAAATGAACATGTTATCACCACAATTCATGAATGTTTAAGAGCCAGCAATTTAGTTATTAGTTATTTTATTGGTGTTGATGCGTAATTTTAATTTTGTTTATTTATTTATAAATAAATTGTTTATTTGTTAACTATTTTTTTACAACAACACAGACATAACGTCAAATGGATTTTTCATTATTTTGTTTCTATGAATCCATTCCACCCCCAACTACCAAAAAATATATTTTTTTAAGATAATTTTTAAATTTTGAAGATAGGTATAGGAACACTTAATATCATTAGATAGAAAATTAGATCCTCCATTAACAAAACATATCAAATCCCATTTAAAAAAAAAAAGAAGATTTTTGCAATAATTCATTTCCCTGTATAAAACAAATTAAATACTGTTTAAAATTATAAAATTTCGATGGTCTTGTGAAACTATTGTCAAAATTTCAGCTTTCTAGCTGTAACTGCTAAAAAGATATGATTTTCTTTTAAGGTCCCGATACAACGTTAAAAGATTATTTATAATTCAAAAACTGTTAAAGATAGGTATATAATATTATACAGAAAACTGTTCTAGATTTTTGTCTTGATTCCAAAAAAATATATAATGGGTAATTCATTTAAAATTCCGAAGTTGCTACCACTTTCGGTATTATCCGGCAACACCGCACCATCTAAAAAATTTTACAAACTTAGAAAACCATCTCTTATAGCCACACCCAAATTTTCAAAATAAAATCTGATTTAGATCTCGAGATTCTTCTAATAGGCCACTTTACTTGGTGTACTTGTATAAGCAGTATACAGGGTGATTCACGACGAGCTTGCATTAGAACTTTATGGAGAACTACTGAATATATGTTCCTGAAACTTTGGGAATTTGGGTTTATCGATATGCTCTCTTTAACTAAAATATTGACATGTTTCTGTCATTTCCGGTTATACCGGAAGTAGCTGCCTACTTTCGTTTTTTAAATACAACATGGTAATTTTTATTACATTTTTCGATTAAGCATTAAATACTAAGCACATTTTATAGAAAATGTTTTTGTCAGACTCTAATAGTTTTTGAGATATCTGGAATTTTTGTAATTATTTGGCAAATGCATGACGATGAAATAATCCATATAATTTTTTTACCTTAGCGCTTGGACTAAACATTTTTGCTCACCGAATAGCTAGAAGATCATCAAGTCTCAAAAACATTTCAAATTCGGCATAAAATGTACAGGGTGGTCACAATTCAAGCCTCATTGTGAAAAAATTCAACCATTAAAAACTTTCTTATTTTAAATGGAACACCCTGTATATTTTTATTTAATTTGATGGCAAATTAGTTGTTCTTTATAAATAGTATTTACTGTCCTATACCTATATCAAAGCGTTTTCTCAAAAAATCCAATTTTATTCCGAAAATACTATTTGTTCAAGTGTGCTATGAAAACAATTGTACTTAGGGGCTGTATACTGATGTCTATACGGAGGAATAGTGATTGATTGCTTGAAAATACAACATTCTAAAGTGTTTCTTAATAATTTATAAATAAAATGCAGTTTATTGTTTTAAATTGTTTTAAATTTAATGGTTTAAATATTATTTTTTTAAAAATAGCAAGGAAACAAGTTAATAAACTTTAAATTCTTTAATTAAAAATGTGTTTGAAAATTATACCTAATATCTTTTGATTATATTTTTAAAATATGTTCGAAATGATTGCCATTTACTTCCAAGCATTTATGTATTCTTTTCATCATGCTATTTCTTGTAGCATTCCTAATTTCTTGTGCAGTGAGAGATTGAAATGCTGCCTTGTGTGGTGATGGGACGCGCGTAAACTTTATCTTTAATGGTTCCCCAGATGAAAAAGTCCAGTGGAGTTAAGTCTGGCGAACGAGCTGGCCAGTGGAAGGGACCTTGGTTTGCGATCCACTGGTCATGAAAAAGTCTGTTTAGGGCAGTCTTAACAACTTGGACGTTGTGTGCTGGAGCCCCATCGTTTTGGTACCATGCATTTATTCGCTCTTGGAGCGGCAAATCATCCAGACGTTCTTCTAACTGATCCTCAAGAATTGTCAAATAATTCTGACCATTTAAATTTTCGTCGTAAATGTGTAAGCAAAATATACGGTCATGTTTAATAGCACAATAAACATTAAATTGAAATGATTCCTGGTAACGTCCTATCCTGACAATATGGGGGTTTTCGTGAGCCCAATAATGGCTGTTGTGTCTATTATGGAAACCATTACGAGTAAATTTGGCTTCATCACTCCATATTACAGAATTATAGTAAATTGCTCATTTTCTTGGGTTTTGATTAGAAAAAACTCGCAAAGTTCGACTCGAGCTGGCAAATCTTGTGGTTTTAGATGCTGAACTTGGGCATATGAATATGGCCTCCAGCCATATTTTTTTAAAATTCTTTGTATACTGGAATACGAAACTCTTAATTGCATTGCAGCTTCACGAATTGAGTCTTTTGGGAAAGCGTAAAAATAGGCTAAAATGATAACTTCAAATACCTCATTGTCCAGTATTGGTTTAATTCTTCGTACTTTGGCTTCAAATGATCCAAATTTTAAACAATTATTATTTAGTCTTCTAATAATATCAGGTGTGGGAATAGGCCTATTCGGATATTTATCCCGATATATTCGACAAGCTCTTAGCTTAATTTTACCACATTCAATGTAAACCGTAAATAAATTTAAAAAATCTTCACTTAAAAATCCGGAGCGTGACATTTTTTAGTAACAGAATAATTGACAGTTTGAAAATACGCCAAGAAATATAAGACAATTGTTTTTCTTGTCAAAGCACACTAGAAAATATTGCCGCCATTATTAATTTTCCTCTGTATAGACATCAGTACCCTAAGTACAATTGTTTTCATAGCACACTTGAACAAATAGTATTTTCGGAATAAAATTGGATTTTTTGAGAAAACGCTTTGATATAGGTATAGGACAGTAAATACTATTTATAAAGAACAACTAATTTGCCATCAAATTAAATAAAAATATACAGGGTGTTCCATTTAAAATAAGAAAGTTTTTAATGGTTGAATTTTTTCACAATGAGGCTTGAATTGTGACCACCCTGTACATTTTATGCCGAATTTGAAATGTTTTTGAGACTTGATGATCTTCTAGCTATTCGGTGAGCAAAAATGTTTAGTCCAAGCGCTAAGGTAAAAAAATTATATGGATTATTTCATCGTCATGCATTTGCCAAATAATTACAAAAATTCCAGATATCTCAAAAACTATTAGAGTCTGACAAAAACATTTTCTATAAAATGTGCTTAATATTTAATGCTTAATCGAAAAATGTAATAAAAATTACCATGTTGTATTTAAAAAACGAAAGTTGGCAGCTACTTCCGGTATAACCGGAAATGACAGAAACATGTCAATATTTTAGTTAAAGAGAGCATATCGATAAACCTAAATCCCCAAAATTTCAGAAACATATATTCAGTAGTTCTCCATAAAGCTCTAATGCAAGCTCGTCGTGAATCACCCTGTATTGCCAATACGAACGTTCCAAAATACAAAAAGTGTCCCCGCTATGGGAGATGGCGCGGGCCTATTGAGTTTGCGCAGTAGCGTGCAAATTTTATCGGTCGCGTCAGAGCCGGCCCGACATTATTTGTTTGTTGTTATTCGTCGCCATCTTTGGTTCTGGATGCTTTTTCAAATTACAGAATAAAAAGTGGTTCATCCCGATTGTTGTCGATATATTAGTGCTTATAAACTTTCATTACCTAACAACAATTTTTGTAAAGGAGGTTTTAATTTGTGGTGATTCGATTCGCTGTTTAGTGGGTTAGTGGCGTGTTTTGTTTACAATAAAAGGACACAAGGGCATGGTGGTTTTTTGCAAAAGTCGTGGATCAATACCAGGTATAAAGTATTTCAAGTATGTAGATATACATATACGAAAATATTTTGCTTATTACAATCGATGTTTATTTTTTAAAAGTCTTTATCATACAGAGGGTGTTAAAAATGTAAGCATTAAAATGTGCAACCCAGTCCGTCCCTGGTAAACTAAACGTGATAAATGTGTTTTAAGGACGCTATTTTAAGAGGTCCTTAGTAGTGTCCCTCATAGGAAATTTTTATTAAATTATATTGAGTAGGTACTTTGAAAGTTATTTAAGGAAAACATATTTCCAGCGGCGTCCCTTAGGGGGACCATATCTCCCTAGGGAGGACCTCTAGGGAAAAACATTATAGGAACTTATTATCTTATTCTTTCATGTTCTACCCGAGCAAACCCACATTTTTCCCGAACACCCTGTATACTATCTAAATACTCATATTATTCCTTCATTTCATCTATCAATTTGAAATCATAAAAACCTTTTAATTAAAACGCTAACAACAACGTGAATCTCCATAAGAAATTAAATAACTCGCACCATGACGTAACCTCACACGCAAAACGAGATTGGAACGACTATAGAGATATATCAGACCTTTTTTGTTTTTTGTATAATGACTGTTTGGACTGTAAGCCAAATTGTATTTTGTTATAGTTATTTTATTCTCTGATCGAATTTCCAATAGAAATAAAAATCATCTTGCATCTTCAGCCAATTTTAGCTATTTATAAACTAAGGAAATTATCAACAACGTTTCCAATGTGTTAAACCCGGTGCTGTGGTTTGACCTCACTCCACTTTAAAAAAAAGCCGCACACCACTGGTATGATCAGATGTCCAGTCTCCGCCACTGTGTAATGATAATAACCTCAAAAAACATTTTTAAAAGAAAAACGGTAACTAATTTATTACATACTTGCATTTTTTATTTAATTGATGCCTAATTACTGGATACTTACCAAGGGTCAAAGTTGCATAGGAGAAATCACTAATTAAACCTTGAAAAATTTGGATCAGGGTAACCTCGCGCCTCGTATTTACATTCAGATTGCGATGTTGCCGATTTGACATAATAATAATATACAATAATTCTAAGATTTCAAATTATGTCGGCTGATGATTGATGTCGTTAATGTGTCACTTATTTAAAAACAGAAACAGTGATTTATTAATTTGATAATCTCTAAGAACTTACTGTAATAATTAAGTATGCCATGATAATGAAAGAATTTGTGAATAATGATGAATAATCCTAACAAACTATTTCTCTGTAATTACAGAATTGGCAACGTTAGGCATACGTTGGTTTGTTGATTTTCTGAACCAGACAGATAATTCTGGGTTGGCAAGAACAAGACAATAGTACTAGATATTGTATACTAGTACACGAATACATTAATGTCGCAGTCCATTGGAAGAAACCGCGCAGCAAAATTTAAAAATAGTACATTGTATACCTAGGAGGAAAAGCTTCCAACATTGCCGGACGACCGTAAAGATTGCCTGCTGAAACTGGGCGAATACGGAGTCCAGGAATGTGGGGTTTCCTACGAGGTATACGTATATAGGGTGTTGAAAAAAGGTCGGTACCCCGGAAAAACTCCGGTGCATCGCATTGCAGCGGAAATTGTCTGGAGAAAAAGTTGTTTGGTTTTGAAGGAGGAATAGTTTCCAATTTATGCAAAATGCCCGTGGAATACAAACAACTTTTTCCACGGGCATTTTTTAGTACAAGACAAAGACCTGGAAGAAATTTTGGCTTGGGGTGACAGTAACCAAGTCGAATTTAACGCTAAAGAAACCCAGGCAGCAGTTTTCTCTAATAAGGTTAACATTACAGAACCGGAAATAGTCATGGCCGGACACGCAATCCCACTGGCTTCATCTATTAATTTGCTGGGCGTCAATCTGGGAGGAAATATGTCTTGGCATAACCACGTTGTGACAATCGCAAAGATAGCTTCTCAGAAGCTTGGGGTACTCTTCCGAACCAGAAAGTTGTACACACCTCAACAACTTTTGATACTATACAAAGCCCAGATTCGACCATCACTAGAATACTGCTCTCATGTCTGGAGTTCTGCACCCAAACATACTCTTCGGCTACTGGATTCCATCGAAAGGAGGGCTATTCGTCTGATCGGAGACCACGAGCTGACGAAGAACCTCGACAGCCTAGAACATCGAAGACAGGTTGGGGATTTGACTCTCTTTTACAGATATTTTCATGGAAGGTGCTCGGCTGACCTTGCCCTCTTAATTCCACCCAGAGCGACGAATAGCAGAAATACACGACGAACCACTGCCTCCCATCCATATGCGGTTAAGCTTAGTACTCCTCGAACTTCATTATTTAAAAATTCTTTCGTCTAGAGGACTTCATCCTTGTGGAACGACCTTCCCGAGGTCGTTTTTCCCAACGAATATATATAACCTCCAACGATTCAAAACCAACGTGAATCGCTTTTTGCGCACACGCACCACTCCCAGAGTGCCCTAAAGGATTTTTCCTATAGTGCTTGTGTTTGATCATACTGATAAAAAAAAAAGACAGAAAAAGAATATTTCCGGGATATAACTTGATTTTCGCACGGATCTGATTTTGTCTTTCTCATGGTGATTATTGGTGAAGGATGGGCCCGAATAAAAAATTTTTTCGGACAAAAGATGTTTATTTTTGGTCGGAGAACACGATACGCCAATAAAATATATGGGGTTCCATTTGAAAATCTTAACTTAACCCCGCGCCCGGGGGTTGAGGGGGTGGGAGGGTTTAAATTGCGAACTATTCCTCCTTCAAAACCAAACAACTTTTTCCCCAGACATTTTCCGCTGCAATGCGATGCACCGGAGTTATTCAGGGGTACCGACCTTCTTTCAACAAAGTGTATATACTATATTTCCAAAATTCGAAAATTATTCAAAGGACATAAATTATTATAATCAACTTGTTAAAATTTTGAAATAAGCATTATTAATATTAATCACAATTAAAGTAGGTCATTTACTAACTATTAAATTAATGATATCATTTAAATGATTCTGCATAATCACTCGTATCACAACTTTAAGAAGAAATTAAAACAATACTTGTAATGCCAGAAGTAATAGTAAAACTGGTTTTTAGAAAGGCACCAAACGACTTTAAATCTAATTGGATAAATAAAATCTCGCGAGGTCAATAGGAAGCCCCATTTCTGATAGGATTTCATTACAGTGGAACTTCTCTGTGCCTAAATTTAAAGTTAGTACATTTGTCATAAATCTCGTACATTTATCCATTGATTTTTGGGAATCGGAAACATCCGATCCACGATTCGTTGTCGAGCGACTAGCAGTGAGCCTTTGATTGAGCTAGTTTGTTTATATCTTCAAATTTTATTATTTAATATTTACATATCGCGAACATAAACAATCTAAAGAAATTACAACCTCAAACAACAGAAATGGAGGAATATTCAGATATTATATAAGTGCTTGGCGCTTGAATTCAGGTATGATTATTGAGACTACTTACTAGGTGCTCTGTTATAACTAAAATAAAAACATTTTATCTATTGTTGAGATTTTCCAATTAAGAATAACTAAGTTAATTGCACCTTGCAATATATGAAAATACGCACAGTGCACAGTACTAATGGCTAAAAAGCTAGCTTCATTATACTATTTGTACACCAGATATACTGAAAATGAATAATGTACTTTCCCTAGAAAATACTGGTTATAATAATTACAATTATTTTTATTATTATTAATTATTAAATCCGTTATCATTTTTAATGAAACATGTACTGTTTTCCTTTTTTTTAGCTGAAAATCGAGATTACAAAAGCTAACGTTCCTCTCATGTATTCTAATATATTTGTGGTAATCATTCTGATTCATGATGAATAATTTCAAACCAAAATTCCTGAAGCCATCGGAGACATCGAGCTTCCTAGATAGAGATTCCTCTTCTGCGGAACGCACAGACTTTGTGTTTAACAAATATATTTCTCAGGTCAGTAATAGAAATATAATTTTACGTATATAGCCCTAATGATGGTATAGAGTCTATACTATAGACTATGCCGAAATGTTGGCAATGATTTAATCATTTAAAATTTGGATTTTGTTAGATACAGGGTGTCCAGAAACTTATATATCTGTACCCCAGAGCTATTTTTGCTAAAGATTAGCTATTTATGTTAAGTCGATGGGAAATATTTTAACTGTCACATGCAATTTTTAATGTTCCGTTATCTGATTTAACAAGGAAGTTAGACCTTTATAAATAATCTTAAGTCTAGAACATCCTTAAACCGAGACCATGTTAAGTGACTTCAACTTGATTTTCACGCGAGTACATAAATGTATCAGTTATTTGGCGATAGGGTACTATCTGTTCTGTGAATCCTGTAACTTTCTTTAATGGGGAAAGTCCCGTTTCTTTCCTATTTGGGTGTGATTACTAGTTCATTAAGTACATACATACATACCCTGGAAATGTGTTAAAATTATAGTTTCTTCTAAAGTTTTACATGTAAATATGACAGCAACTGGCAGTATTGACTGATGTCTTTTGAGACTTGACCTACCCTATTAAATTGTTGGTATCTCCTGCCTTTGTATTTGTATTAACATTTTTAATGTATTTGAAATAGTAACGGATTGTATTTTGCCACACTAATTGGCCACCCGGTATATAATAAGTAATTTTCATAACACCCTGTATATTCACGAAGCATTTGCAAAATAAATATAATACTGTAAATAGGTTTACCCATGTTTTATGCAAGACAATAAGTATAAACTTATAATAATTGTTTTCCATAATATGTGGTAACGAGTATTACCACAAATTGATTCCAAATAAGGTTAAATTTTGTTTAAACTACACAGAGCAAGCAAGATTTCCACTTGTTCATGTGCTTGTGATAATTTATTCTTTGAAGATTGGAAATTAAATATTTTTATTAATTTTTCATTACCCTTGGTTCACAAGGCCATCGCTCTTTTTATTTATTTATTACATACACTCAGTGGCGGTAAAAAATAATAAAATAGTCATTTATTATCATTTAATATTATTTTTCATATAAAGTCCGAACCTTCCTAATATTTTATCGTAACGTCAAACCAAACTTATACGTACCTTCCTGGATAGGTCCCATTGTGTCGGACAAGAGCTTGGCAATAAACAAGTGAAGTATGAAGGGACGGACTAAGGAAAACAAGTAATGATATGATTATATTAATGTAATCAAATGAAATAACATTTTTTTAAAATATTACTAGCCATATTTATTTACATTTATAATGTCATTCTATAGATAGTTCTGTTTCGCTATCGCTATCCTCATCAAAATTAATTTTATTATAATTGGATTAATTATACGATCCAGACTAATATACGAATTTTCTACAGTTATTACATGACGGACTGAATTTTTCCAACTACCTGGGGGAATATCATTAAAGCATTTTCGTATTAATTCTACAACACTAGAACTTAAAGTCGGAGAAATATTTTCAGACCTAACCAGTGATTTTAACTGGTGCCACATATGTTCTATGGGGTTAAAAATGCAATAATAGGGTGGGAGCCGTAGCACTGTATGTCCAATTTCTTCTGCCAATGTGTCACAAACATATACTTTTTTATACAAGATGTCTTTAAAACTTCTTCACTTTCTTTATAACTTTCTTCAAAATATATATCATTCGCCGCCATGTAGTTCTGAATCTCCAATTTTGTATTATTTGAGCTTGGAACTTTATGTAATTGGCGACAGTGATAGCTCGCATTGTCTATTACTATCATGCTATTCTGAGGAATGTTTGGTAAAAGACAATTCTTGAACCATTCCTCAAAAACTAACAAATTTTCCCACAAAAACATATTTAAATATAAATTAAGCAACCTTACCTACCTGATGTGCCTATATTTAATTATAATTATTACAATCCGGTCCTTTCCACATAATAATAACAAACGGTCATAAATAATGGGATGGCCCAGGTACTTTTACGGCAGTCATTAAGTTATATCCATTTTTCTTGAAACAATCTTTAGTAGCTTTATTAGTGCTGGGACAACGAAACGGAACATCGATGTTGACCATCGATGTTAACATCGAAAGCTAACATCGATGGCGTAAAAACATCGGTTGTAAAACATCTACATTTAAAAAAGTATATTTGCGATTAGGAATAAATTAGATATAAAAAATAAAAATAAACTTTTTATTAGAAAGAATTGAAAAACTGCCAAGCGTCAAAATACTAAATAACTGCATTAATTCCAGTCACTAACAACTTATAAACTATTTTTTTTATATAAAACTAGATTATTGACGGTCCCAAAAATTTTTATTAATAGATTGCAAGAAAAGTAACTTAGAAAGTTTCTTTCCTTGCAAGCTATTTCGTTTTTGGGGCCATAGTTTCGCCGGCTTTGGAAAAAATAGATTTCAACCACCTTTAAAGCCGTATTAGAGTCGGCAATTTTTTTCTCTTGCGCCAGCAATGGCAATTATAATTGCACGTATTAAACCGTTCTGGATCAGCTGGCCAAATACTTCTGAGAATAGAATCCGTATTACAGTCGGCAATTCTAGTCTTCTGGCAATTAAAATTGCACGGATTCATGCGCAGTATACCGTTCTCGATCAGCTGTCTCGCATTGCCAGAAATGGAGCATGCGCCATTTTAATTGCCATTGCCGGTGCAAGTCTGGGTAGAGATGGATTATTCTGTTACTTTTAAATGTTTATTAGTTGGTCGAAGCACCTATGAACAGCTAATGGTTATTTAAACTAACTGGTACTTAAATTAACAGTTCACATTCTTTATTAAGCATATGAGCTGCTTATTCGTAGCAACTTTTTTGAACTGCCATTTGCAAGTAGCGGTAGTTGCTTTAACTGCTAGTCAAAACGAACAGGTTTGCACAGCTCTAATTCTGGGGGTAATTTAGGGATTTCGACACTACCAACTACTATTCGGACTGTTAGCAATGCGCCGGCTGATCGAGAACGGTTTATTGCGCATGAATTCGTGCAAATATAATTGCCATTGCACCGGAAATTTATATTGTCGAGCTTTCGCTCTTATTTTCTTGTGCTGGGAAAATTGAGTTTAAGATGACGACCTATTTTTCTTGTTTTGTTATAACATTGAACATCGAAAGGTAAACATCGATGTCGACATCGATGTTTGACCTCCAACATCGATGTCGAAAACATCAAACATCGGTAACAGAACATCGATGTTTCAAGAACATCGATGAACATCGGTCCTTACATAGATTACGAGGAATGTCGCATATGCGCTCATGAAGGCGGGCCATATGCAGTTTCCCTTTACTATCAGGCGGCGGGGGATAGCGGAGATATCGCGATTTTGAATGGAAAAGGCGTACACTTTTAGACCGTTTATACGTGTATATTTAGGGTTGCCAGCAGGAACTTTTTTTTGTAATAAATTGGATTGAAATTCCGTAATAGATTAAGGTTTGTAATAAATTGTTCAAGATCAGCCATACTTATATTGTACTCAGCATAATGCACATAACCTATTTTCTTTTTGTAAATTTATCCTTAGGTCTTGTCTGGTTAAGGGCCTGACTCAAACTGATTGAGTGATTGACCTTTTTTTTATTTTATAGAAGTCAACTGTTAAATTTATAAATCTATCGATATTTACAAAAACGTAATGGATTCGTGGGCGGCGTAATAACGTAATAAATCATGGTCTTCCGTAACATATCTGTTATGAACGTAATGATGCTGGCAGCGCTGTGTATACAGGGTGTTATGGAAATGACGGTATTAAATTTAAATGGGTGACTCCTTGGGTGTCCTAGAGAAGCGCTACACATTTTATTTTTTTTTAAATCGACCGTTTTAAAAGTGGGGTAACAAACACTCTTACTTACAGGTCAGTCCGCGCTACTGTACAACATTTCACCCAATCCCAATGGCAATGTTGCCAAACTTAATATAAAACTGAAATTCCATATAAAATTATAAAAATAAATTATTTTCTACCTACTTGTATTTATCTTTATACCTAAAGAGAGAGGAAATCCAGGCACAAACACGGTCAGTTTTTTTTTCTTTTTCATGGGAACACTCCTGGAAACACTTTATGTACACACAGTAATAGTGGAACAGAACCGATAGTTAGCTTTTGAATATACAATAATACAGATTATACTACAGATTATTAGATTCTATTACACGCGACGAAATTTGACGTCCAGAAGAAACGCGTCAATAAAAACAATATTCAAAGATTATTTATGTACGGGCAAGATACACGCGTAAACCGAAAAAACAGAGCGGATTGCTGATAGTGTGTTGGTGTGATCGACGAGACAGAACGTATCCGGCCGTTGGTTGGTCTTCAACAAAAAGCCCGCAAGCGTGCGGCGCTATATGAACAAACCCGATGTAAGGCGTCAAGAGGTCATTGGGATTTGGCCTAGTGACGTACGTGCCTATTTCAAACTTATTTAATACTATTCCATATGTTTTTTCGGGTTGTTCAAAACATAGTCCGTCGTAAATGTTCTTCAATTAATTGTACAAAAAGGTATTACGGAATGGAAAAGTGTTTAAATTATTTTATTTTGTCTAAAGAGTTTAAGGTGTACATATGACAACACCGACCAGAATTCCTTGATTGCTTACATGTATCGCAGTGCCACACAGGTGATTTTCTTGTTTGACGTCAGGTCACTTTCACCGCTGAATGAATTGAAAGCGCCATTTATGGCTATTTTTCTTCAATTTGTCTTTATCTCAGGAATTGCCGGTTTAAATATAATACGTCATTTCCATAACAATTTGTATATGCAGTAATTCGAGGTGCGTTTGTTTGTACCAATATTTTAATAAGTTATTTCGTTAAAATGACTAGTTTGACGGTAGAATATTCAAAAAAATAACTTTAGCACTTTTGAGTTTGAAGCAAATAATTGAAGTAAAAAATGCTGTTATTGATACATTTTCTGCAAATAAGAATAGAAGAATGAACTTTACAAAACACTATACACACTAAAAAACTTTTTTGATTTTTTCTTATGTAAAATTAAAAAATAAATAAAAATATGTTTTACCTGACATTATTCTTATTATTTTTTTCCTTCTACGTTTAGAACGAAAAGAAATATAGCGTTTGGTCGTTACACCAACAAATTTTTAAAAATAATTTCACGCTACTAGTGAACCTCCTCTATCATAGGTCACGAGCCGCCACTGCATGCAGTGTACTGAAATATTTCCTAGATGCTAAAAATAAACTTGTCATGCGTCAAATTTGACAATTCAATATTACTTACTGCGTTAGGAAAACACACGCGAATATTCAAGCGTCTGAATGGAGAAGAGTATACAGTATGTCCACGAATGGGGTTACAAGAGGACAAATGAACTAAAAATTGAAAGATACGAAAAAAGTCACTCTTAATAAGCGTTTTTGCTTGTCTAGAAAATACGATTGATCATGAGAAACTTTCAATTTTTTTTATACAGGGTGGGTAAAAACTGCAAAAATGTTATTTTGCTTAAGAGTAAACATACTTTATTTTGAAAGATACGAAAAAAGTCAATCTTAATGAATGTGTTTTCTACACAACAAACCGAAGTAGAACAATTCATTAAAAGGTTTATTTCCCAAAAAGTATTCTCTGGTACACCTCTGACTGGTGAACCTAGTTAAAATAATAATTACACTTAAGGTGATAGGTACTTGTTGTCAATGTCCTTATTTAATGAAGTTATTATTTAAGTAGAAATGCTATCTACTGAACAAAGGGTTTTTATAATACAATGTTATGGGGATGGTCAAGTTTCATACCGATACGTCATGGAACAATTTATCGAGAAATTTGTAGGAATCGCAATAACTAGGATGGCAATCTGTAAGTTAATAAAAAAGTTCAAGAGAACTGGTTCGGTTTTGGACCTCAAAAAAAAAAGAAGAAATACGACTGTGATGAGCTGCTACAGTCTTCGTTCTTCATTCTGTTGAAGAAATCCTATGATCCCTTAGAAATCGTGTTATTCAGTTGGAAGTTGTGAAAGAAGTCAAATTCAGAAGATCCTTAAAGCGAATAAATTGTATCCGTATAAACCGCACTTTAATCAAAGATTGGAAGAGGGAGACGACGCGAAACGACTTGATTTTTGCCTGTGGATAGGAGACAAAATTTTAAGTGGTAATGTTGATTTTTATAAATGTATCATGTTTTCTGATGAAAGTACATTTTCAACAAATGGAACCGTTGCAACCCAGCACGTTAGGTATAGAAAATCCCGAATTCAGAATTATAACGAGAAGACAATATTTCACAAAAGTGAACGTGTGGTGTGCGATATCCATCCATAGCATTATAGGGCCATATTTTTTTGATAACACGTGCAATAGATTATCATATTTAGAAATGCTGGATACATTTTTCAATGATGAACTCAAAAATCTACCATTAAATTTTCGACAAAATATGTATTTTCAGCAAGATGATTGTCCAGCCCATTTCGCTCGTGAGGTTAGAGAACGGCTTGACCGCAGATTTGGTCCAAGGTGGATTGGCAGGAATGGCCCAGTTTTGTGGCCCCCAAGAAGTCCCGACTTAACCTTGGCCAATATGTTTTTATGGGGCCGTTTACAACAAATTGTTTTTGCAACCGCAATACAAATGATATTGAAGTGCTGAAGGGCAGAATTATCCAGGCTGTCCAATCGATATCTTAGGAAGAAATCAGAAATTCTTTCACTTATTAGCAATTAGAAAAATGTGTCGAGTATGGGGGTGGAGTTTTTGAATTATGAAATCGTTATCGTATTCTTTTCATGTTAATAAAAATGTTCGTATTATTATTATTATTATTATTATAATTACTTCATTAAATAAAGACATTGACAACAAGTATCACCTATTCATTATTCAAGTAAAAACGTTTATTAAGAGCGACTTATTTTCGTATCTTTCAAAATATAGTATGTTAACATTTTTGCAGTATTTAACCACCCTGTATAAAAAAAAGTTTCTTATGATGATTCATATTTTCTAGACAAGCAAAAACGTTTATCAAGAGTGACTTTTTTTCGTATCTTTCAATTTTTAGTCCATTTGTCCTCTTGTAAACCCCATCCGTGGACATACTGTATATAATATAAAAGGGGAGACAAAACATTCCATTCATAAAACACCATTTATTTACAATCATGCACAACCTCATTATTCTCACTTACCGACGAAATATTAATCCGGTGGCTAATAAATAGCTCTAAATAGTTTTATTTCGAAAAAACACTAAAAATTAATCCAAAAACACAATAGACCACAAACAATCATTATAGCAGAAGCGATAAACCGATAACAACACTGCCAGTAATAGATTTGTGAGAGAGCACAATGAGGAGGAGGTTCCCCCACTCCAAAAAACCCTATGAGAGAGCAGAATGAGGAGGGTTGCGCGCGCACCTTTCCGTACTATGAAGTGAGAAGGTAGATTCTAATGTCTATCTAACTATCTGTTTGTATAGTAGTAATATAATCGCATTGTTTATTTAGGTTCTACGCCTATGTCTTCTTGACAATTTTTAATCCCGTTGCGTTTAATATATAACTGTATCTAAATTATATTTAAACATTGTATGATCACTGGGTACTTTTTTTAATCTCCTTGAATTCAATTTAAATTTAATAAAGTAAATTATATATAGATACATTGTGGTTTAGTTGATGATTGGATTCTTCCTTTTCTCCTAAATTAAGTGCCAATATCAATTATTAATCTTCTTGAATTCAATTTGCATTTAAGAACGTAAATTATATATACATTGTGGTTTAGTTGATGTTTGGATTCTTCCTTTTCTGCTAAATTAAGTGCCAATATCAATTTTTAATCTTGTAATTATTTTTTATCGTAGTTTTTTAGTTTCGGCTTTATAAAATATATATGATGGGTTTTTCTTGATAATGATTACATTTAATTGTATAATTATCATCTGCGTATTCTGCGATGTCTTTTCAGGTTTTTAACGAGTGGTTTTATGGAAATATATTTTGAAAGTTTTTAGTCTCGCGTTGAATTTTCGAAAGACGGTCGTTGCTTAATTATTGACAATGTTATTCGTTTGAATCGTAGAAACATTCCGCGGGCTGTGCAACGTCCGAGACCTCCCCTACGTGCAATATTTGTGCGTAGAACTATCGATCAATGGGAGCGTTTGCGTAGAGACAATAATTGGGAACAACAGGTTAATGTTGTTTCGAGTTCGGACATGTTCCCTGTTGAAGTTCAAATTTATTTGCCTGCTGTAATTGACAATAATTGGCAACAGCAGGTGAATGTCGTGTCAAGTTCAACAGACTAGTGTGTAGTTTTAGGTGTTAATTTGGCGTTTTATGGTGAGTTTATATTTTTTTGTTCATTTGTAATAGGCTTTCCTTACAAGATATCTCTCTCTCACTTTAATTTAGTCATTTTCAATCATATTGTATTTGATATTTCTTATGTCTCTTCTCACTTCAATTTAGTACAAGTCATTTTCGGCCATATTGAATTTAATATTTTATCTCTCTCCCTTTCAATATATCTCTCACTTCAATTTAGTACAAGTCATTTTCGGCCATATTGAATTTAATATTTTATCTCTCTCCCTTTCAATATCTCTCACTTCAATTTAGTACAAGTCATTTTCGGCCATCTTGTATTTGCTATTTCCCATCTCTCTCCCTTGCAATATATGAATCTACCTTCTCACTTCAATTTAGTACAAGTCATTTTCGGCCATCTTGTATTTGCTATTTCCCATCTCTCTCTCCCTTGCAATATATGAATCTACCTTCTCACTTCATAGTACGGAAAGGTGCGCGCGCAACCCTCCTCATTCTGCTCTCTCATAGGGTTTTTTGGAGTGGGGGAACCTCCTCCTCATTGTGCTCTCTCACAAATCTATTACTACTGCCGAGTTGTCGACGAAAATGAATGAAAATATTAAACTTCAGGGTCATTTTTACACTAGCAGGTACAAATAAGCATACAGCGTTGCCACTGTGATTGTTGCCTTTTCGGTATCAAACTTAGGCGGTAGATTTACGACTCTCGGTACAGACTTGTCATCATTGAATACTGTTTCAAACCTTGTATGATTCTGACAGAATAAAAACAATTCTGATGTTTTTGGTTCCGAGACGAAGCCCCAGTGCCGGTATTGTCGGTTTACTAGTACATTCAAATGCAAGTGTTTTGTTTCCTCAATTGATTATTTCATTCAAAAAACAAAGTTAATGAGACTTTTCAGTAGGTGTATTTTTATTTACGGTATTCGATAAGTGCCTCTTCTTTTTGGTTAACGGTTTTGATTAGTGTTGGGAAAAACCGATGATTTTAATAATCGAGTACTTGATACACGAGCGATTTTAAATCGAGTGAATCGCTCGAGCGATTAATCACTTGAAATGTTTATGACTCATGACTAAGAAGAATGTGTTTATAAAATACCAGGAGTTGTTTTTGTAAGTTTTAGAAGTTTAGATGAGTTTTTATTAAGGAAGAACAGTTGATTCTGATTTTTAAAAATTTACAAACGTCGTCCCTTTCGAGGGCGAACTGTCGCTGTCAGATTTAGAAATGTCATGAATTTAATTCTATTAAATATACATTTTCTATAATAATTTTGCAATAAAGAAATTAATTTGAATATGAAATATACATTGAGATCCTAGTTTTCATTTATAAAATAATTTAAATTCGGTATTTTACTAATAAATACGAATGAAAATATTTTAATAAATTCAATAAGGCAATTTAATAAACAATATCCTTTAGTTTTTATTTTTTGTCTGCATTCATTTCAATGTTTCAGACTAATGTGCCAAACAATAATCGGTACGCCGACAGAAACAACGATAATCGGAAGATAGAGACGGAACGTGATCGGGGCCTAGACTTCAATTTTTAGCACTGAAAAATGGAATTTCCCTCTTTATGAAAACGCAGAATTTTTTTAAATGTTGAACAAAAAATGTCTAAATTTTATTAATAATATGTGGAAAGTTCATAATTTCTTTCTACATTGAACACTAAATAAAATTAAATCTAAAATCGTCCGAAACAAAAAATATATACTTTCCTCCAATTTTAGTTGCATTACAAAGTTTTTTCTTTGGACATTTTAATTTTTTTTTTAAATGTTGAACAAAAAATGTCTAAATTTTTTTAATAATTGGTAGAAACTTCATAATCACTACATTGAACACTAAATAAAATTAAATCTAAAATCGTCCGAAACAAAAAATAGATACTTTCCTCCAATTTTAGTTGCATTACAAAATTTTTTATCCTAAAACAGAAGTAAACGCTTGGGGAGAAAACTCGTTAGAAGAGAAGAAGAGAAAGACTCCGGAATCCACTTAACAAACGATTTAATTTGATTTTCAAAAATAGAATATACGTAAGTCGTTTAAATAACCTAAAAAATTCAATTCTAATCGAATCCAAACCAACTAAGCGATAATATTTATGTTATTTATTATTTCTTATGTTCTATAGATAGCCCTTGTAATTTAATATTATATGTAGGCATGTGTGAATTTTATTTAGTGACATGACGAGAGTGACCACATAATACGCTTATTTCAGTCTGAATAAAATTAAATTTGTAAAAATGTAAGTTTGTTATTTAATTAATTAATAATTAAGAATATGTACTCAGTGCCTAAAAAAATAATTCCCTATAGTCACAGTCTAAATCCCTGTTAATCGGCTTGCGATGATTTCGCCTATAATGTGAGTTAGATATAACTTTTTGGCCGCAATTATTATTTAACTTTCACAGACATTTTTGTGCCTGTGAATATTTGAATACTAAAGACTTAATTAACGTTATCAATATACACGATGGCTCAAAAAATGTGACAACATTATTTTTTACTGAATAACTTTTAAAATAATCTTTAAACCAACTTTGCAGAGAATATTTACGAAAGTATAAGTTATCGTAAAATGGATTTAAAAGTAATAAGATCGAATTAGAATGTCATACAGGGTAGGTTAAAATAAGAAGTTACTTTAAACATGTCGCATAAATAAGATCTTTTTTTTGTTCGATCGAGCGATCACAACACAAGTATTACCTACCTTGCTCCTTCAGATAGCGATCGTGTCGTGCAATATTTTAATTTTTTTCAATAGAAATAAAAATACGATACAAGAAAATAGCGATTGTGGTAAAAAAAATCTGTATTTTTTTTTAAACCAAAAAGAAAATGCTTCACAATTACTAGATAAAGAAGTTACTCCCAAAGCCGCTGGAAATTTTTAAAAATTACTTTTCATTTACAAATTAATTATAATACAGTAGATTCTCGATTATCCGACTCCCTGTTTTCCGATCGCCGGATTATCCGAGTATACCCAATGCCTTCTGAATTAAGAAGCCCTGAAGAGACCAGCGATGCGCTGTTGCCAAATGTCCTTTTAATGTATTTGGAAATGGAATGGGATTTAGAAGGCTTTGCCTTCTGTATTTTAAAATACAGGTGGCAATGCTATACCCAGGGCCGGCTAAACTCGGGTGCAGCGGGTTCAAAGCACCCGGGCGGCAAAACCAAACTGAACTCGAAAATGGGCATCAATCAGTAAAAGTAAAAAATCAGCACACCATGCCTTCAACCTGCGCTATTCTATTTGTTGATTGCAATTTCTTATTTAAATATAATATATGCCGGGCGCGCGGCGTGGTGTATAAAGAATAAAAACACCTACGATCGATGTTGGTCCAGACTCCAGATTTAAACACTTTTTAGGACGAGCCGCTCCGCTTTTATAAATGCGGTGTGACTGGTGGGGCGGCGGCTGCTTTGAAGCCAAGTGGACAAAGATTAATAAAGCACTTTTTAGCAATCGTTTTTTTTTCTTGGAAATCATGGACTTAAATATATGGAATTGAAATCATTGTCGGCTTAACATTCTACTCGTTAAGACCTTAAGTAAGCTAGAATAAGATAAGGTTGTTTAATATAAATTAGATTTTGTGAAATAAGTAACGCACATTTAGAAAAAATGTAATTTTGTTCTCCAAGGTTAGAAATTTTGGTTTTGCTTTTAAACTTGCTTTCAATGCTTTCAACGTACAATTTTCTTAGTAACGAAATTCATACTTAGTTCAAAACAGTCATCGTTTTGAATTAAAATTGCATTTTTAATGGTACGTCTTTTATTTGTTTATGTACAATGCGTTTCATTCTTCAGTCATGTTGCGACATATAGTTTTTGTTTTTAAAAATACCTGGGAAGGCTATGAAAACATAAAAAAGTGTTGTTACTATAATAATAAAACGTCAATGCTAAATTTCTATATACATAAGCATGACATGATAATATTTTTTACTTTTATTAGTTGTGTCCTATGTTAATATAAAAGTAGTGTTGTGATCGCTCGAGCGAAAAACCGCTTGATTACTCGATTATTGAAATAATCGACATCGCTCGATTATTAAAAAAACCGCTCGAGTTATCTATTCAGGCGAAAACCGTCGCTCGTCACTTATTATCTTTCACTCGATACCTGCGCTTCGCTCGACTCCGACGGAAATGTACCGCTGTAGTGTGATCGAGTTAAAAAACTGCTCGTATACTCTAAAAGTTTTTCGCTCGATAGGAAATACTCTAGTTATAAATTCAGGCGAAAAACCGAAAAATATCGCCTGTCATTTGATACCCGACCTTTGTTCTACGCGCCGCGCCATCCGATTGGCGACGTTCGAGTTTGACGCTAAGCAGGTAACACGACATACGTCTTTCTTAAAGGCACATAAACGAGAAGGTGCATATAAAAAAGTATGCCAAATCCCTTAGCGGAGTCATCGCGACGTGGGTTTTGTAAAGTTTTGTTTTAACTGGCTAGCCAGCGGCGTAGTTTAGGTCTCCGATTGTCAATATTAAAAAATTAAAGGATATAATTTTAAAAAATTTTTACTATAAACTCGAGAAAGCTTCTCAAAATAACATAATAATAGAAATTGTTAATGAAAAATAACAAAACAAACAAAATGGTTAACAAAATATATAGAAAAATTCGTTGGTAATTTTATAGTAAACATTTTTAAATCTAAACAGGAACTTTTTATTATTAAACTCAAGAAGACTTCTTAAAAATAACATACATTATAGAAAATGTAACCAAAAGTAAACATTCTTAAATTTAAACAGGAACTTTTAGGTAACTATAAACATGAATTTAAAAAAATAATAACCAATTTTCTTATTTTGCCAGTCTCGTAACTAAGCCTAAATTTTTGAAGGGCGCACAGTGGGCACCTGATAATTTAAAGTGGAAGAATTTGACAAGCTATTTTAAATATCTACTTATTTTATGCTCGTAGATTGAGAAAGATGTGAAGAAAAATAACTCTTGGTAATACTTTTTGTTCGTGTTAAAAAAGCACAATAATAAACCCGAGCAATAAATACATATTTGGGTGATTTTTTGCTGTTTTTTGTTTGGTAAAAATTCATTATTCACAAATAAATAAATTTCTGGATTTTTTTTGGTGGCTACTACAATTTTTTAGCTAAACCTGTGCCCACCCGTAGTTACGTGCCTGCTAAATACCCTATCTGATCACATGTACACGGCTAGGCTGCCGGTCGAGCAGTCGGTGACGTCATCGCTTGGTGAATTGGAATTTCGAGCGATTCACTCGATTATTAAAATCGCTCGAGTATCAAGTACTCGATTATTAAAATCATCGGGTTTTCAGAACACTAATAATAAGGTAATTCCAAAGACCCTATATATCTAGCGTTCAGGGTTAAGATACAAGTTTCATAAGACATTACCTTAGAGCACGCGTTCAATTTAGAAAACGACCGGCGAAGCGGGGAGTTTTATAAAGTATAAGTGCTCTAATTGTCTTATGAACCGTGTATTTTATAATACTTTTTCTATTTGGGTCTTTAAAGTCTGAAAAACTTTTAAAAATACATATAGTAGATTTGTTATATTTTAATTAATATTTTCTTTTTAGGTTGGCAATACTTTTACAATTTAATAAAATGTTACAAGTATATGCCAATATGCCATGATAGAAACAATTGAACATTTATTAATCTAAACAGGAACTTTTTATTATTAAACTCAAGAAGAGTATCAAGTACTCGATTATGAAAATCATCGGTTTTTTCCAACACTATATAAAAGCGTGTAGTAAAAAACTGAAAAACTCTGTCACACCCGGGCGGAAAATGTTTCCGAGCCGGCCCTGGGTATACCACCGTTGAAATCCGCCCGAGCGACGCCATATTAATCATATTATTCGAGCATCAGACGTAATGTATTTTATTCTTCACGGGGAAGCCCAGAATTGCCTTACAGGGGATTCCCCTTCCTATTTTATTTCGATGCAGACCTTAGGGCTTGTGTTTAGTACACATTTTTATAGGGTACATTACTCTCGGATAATCGAGAGTCTACTCTAGTTAATCTTAAAATATTATTTATACAGTGATTATTTTTCTTATAGTCAATTCAAACACAACGACAAAGACTTCCCATTTTCAACAATCGGAACCATATCCTTTATCTATTGGAGAAGTATCAGACGCTTGTTCTTGTCGGGGAGACGGGGAGCGGCAAAAGTACGCAGATTCCTCAGGTAGGTGATATTTTAATTGTTAGAATAACAGATGAGACGGGGAAAGAGTGAACGTGTGTCATCACCTGTAACGGTATGAGTCAAATCGAGATTATGTAAATCAAATAAGTCAAATATTACGAAGGTCGTAGATATAAAAACTTCTCTATTGTACAGGATATCCCATTTTCGACACTTTTATATGGTATCTCCGTAATTGTTAGTGCTATAAAAAAAGTAATGTAGGTGTCATGTGCTCTTTTTGGGTCAAACTTAAAATGGTAAAATCAAAATTCGAAAATTTTCGCTCGCTTAAGAGATACGGGGTAAAATCAAAAAATTTGCACTTTCAAAATTACCCTATATTTTTTTAGTTAAAAGAGATACGGAAAAATGTTTTAACAGAAGTTTATTTATAATGATTGTTGAATAATTTGCCGTTTTCAGAATACGTATACGGGGTCAGGTAAGAAAGTTATCGGACCTAACCTCATTTTGTTAAATGGAACACCCTGTATATTTTAATATAAAATGATAGCATTTTAAATTCTCTTTACAAATATATACACACCATGCATGATATTGGTTTCCTAGGCGATTTATTTAAACTTTATAACCACAGTAGGCCATGAAACAAAAGCTAATATCCTTGAGACAACTATGTTGACATTCTAGTTGTTATTAACATTTAACGTCAATTTCATTTTTATATATTCATTTGTGAAAATGACTTATCAACATTTTGAAAACTTTGATATCTATCATCCATGGTGTGTTATAAATTTGAAAATAGAGTTTAAAATGCTATCTTTTTAGATTAAAATATACAGGGTGTTCCATTAAAAAAAATGAGGTTAGGTCCGATAACTTTCTTACCTGAGCCCGTATACTTATTCTGAAAACGGCAGATTATTCAACAATCATTATGAGGAAGCTTTTGTATAAAACAGTTTTCTGTATCTCTTTTAACTAAGAAAATATAGGGTAATTTAGAAATTGTGAATTTTTTTCATTTTCCCCCGTATATCTTAAGCGAGCGAAAAGTTTCGAATGTTAATTTTACCATTTTAAGTTTGACCCAAAAAGAGCACATGACACCTACATTACTTTTTTTATAGCACTAACAATTACGGAGATACCATATAAAAGTGTCGAAAATGGGATACCCTGTACTATAGTTAAAAACTAAATTTTAAAATGGTAGTTGAAGCGTTATACGTATTTTAAATTTTATTTGATTATATCAATTGAAATATAATTTATTGTTTAAAATATAATATTTCTTGACGACGGTAATCAACTGCTTACAAAATATGTAAAGAAAATATTTCGTTACCCTTTTAATAGATTGTCGCCGAAATAACGCCTATTTCCACATTTGCAATCGTCGGAGGTGCGGTATTTTCGCCTGCGGGGCGTTGGTCAAACAGCGTTATCTTATGGCCCTCGTAGTCCCATTTTTTCCCTTGTTGATTTAAATCTAAGTCGTTGCCGTTTGTACTGTTTTTGTCCCAATCGAATTCTATGCCCGAAGACGGTGACTCCCCACCAAGTGATTTATTAAACGCCAACAGCATACGCTGGCGTGCGGCAGACCTAGCAGCAGAGTCATTGTACTGGCCATTTAGGTACTAGTCGACGCTTCTAGTAAAGACAGTTCTAAAATGGTCATCAAAGTCAACACTAGAGGCAGTATTTTCAAAATTACGATTTGCCGCCATTTTTGCGTTTTTCGATTTTCGTTTCGATTGTATTGACAGGGATGCCACCCGACAGGGGTCTGTCGGTCTTAGTGGGCCCACCACCTTTACCCGCTAACAGGAAGACGTCAGCAGTCCACCAAAGGAGAAGAAGATGAGGGCAAGAATTTTGTCTTAGAGTAAAAGGACGAATTTAATTTAAAGTATAGCTGTTAGAACGTAGGACGAAGCCTAACTGATGTTCAAACTATACTTTGTATCCTAGTATTGGCTAGGGCACGTCCATTGACTATAATAGCAATGCAAGCTACTATAGTGAACACGGAGGATTTTTGTTATTTATTTATTTAGTTTTATGTCTTCTGTCGATTGAGGGTAAGGAAGGGGTTAGTCCTTTCGTTAGTCGAGTCTCGCGAACCGGAAACCTCGGGGTTAATTATTTTTATGTACAAGAATAATTTAACCTATACTGACATGTTTTCCCTCATAGAGAATCCAACCATCCTAACATTCATCCTATCACGAACTTGCAACTTAAATTTTGGTATTTATTTATATACA
This sequence comes from Barypeithes pellucidus, assembly GCA_963991005.1. NCBI lineage: Eukaryota > Metazoa > Arthropoda > Insecta > Coleoptera > Curculionidae > Barypeithes > Barypeithes pellucidus. Next base: position 50,801,299 of record OZ022562.1, on the reverse strand, counting down.
TTAGAAAATTATCCTAAGCTAGTATTTCCCCAACTAAAGGGATCTCAACTATCCTGTAATTTTCAAAATATTTAGAAAACGCGGTAGTGAATACTAATACTAACTTAAGATATTTTATTTCACACTTACTACCGATTCCGGACTGATAATGTCACTTTCCTGTAAAACTTACTTATACTCGCGCGCGCAAGAAACGAGTCTTCGAATATCAAAATTTCTCATGGGAAAATCCACAGCTGGTTTTCTCGGAATTACTTGGCATAAAGACACTCTGAGACCTGTACCCAACTTTTGCGGACCCCGTATTGAAAAAATTGAATCGCGGGCGAGTGCGGCTTCTGTGGACACCAGAAAACCGACTAAAATTACTGCCTCCTGCAGAATTTCTTTATCCGTCTGTTTTAACGTTACATTGCGTCATCCTGACCGATTTAATCTACCGTTAACGCCATGCCCGTTGCGGCTAGGGAGATAAGGAACCAAATACTGCCGACACTGCAAAATTGTAAGCGTCCAGTCTGATTTTATATCAAAGACTCACATCCATCAAAAAATATTATTATTTATTTTTTATCTGAAAAAATATAATTTTACAACAAGATCCATATTTCGCCTAGATAAATAATATCACGTTTATGAATACGAATTTGTAACGTTCGTTTAGAAACTTGAAAAATTTGTGATCCACACAAAACACAAAATATAAATGTCAATAATGACATTTTAATTTTGCCATTTCTGTCTAATACAATCAAAGTCACGATACAAATAACAATTGGTAATATATCTAGCCGTTCCAATTTCGTCTGGAGAGCGCGTAGTGACGTCACCGCGAGAGTAATTTTTTAATTCCTTATGGAGATATACATTGCTGTTAGCGTTTTTAATTCTATTTTAAAGGTATTAATATGATTTTCGCATTTGACAGTAGATGAAATGAATGAATAATATCATGGTATTTAGGAATATTAATTTCATAAAAATATAACCCAGATTATGGCTAAAATACTACTAAAATAAGAAAAAAATCCGACAAATTTTAAAACATCCATTGAAAATACAACGTGTCCAAGATAAGGAGGGCCAGTACAGGGATCTCGGAAACCGTATGAGATACGAAGTCGGTTAAATAGAGGTAAAGTTGCGCATTTACGTTTAGAAAGTTTTAAAATTCCGAGTAATTCCGGAGATATCCGGAAAAAAACGAAATTCTGAAAAATCGTTTTATTGTTGTCCTGGGTCTTTTTGAGATCCAATTCTAAAGTAAATTGCACTTTTACATTGTCACTTTTTCCGCTCTATCTAACAGCGTTGATTGTTTTGTAATCCGACGAGACGTCTTCGAAGGGTCATTATCAACTTTATTTTTTTAAATACGGTCCTGTTTTTCTGATATTGGAATTTGATAGCTTTTTTTCTTCCGAATGCAACGTCGTATGACACATTGTGGTTTAATGACGTTTCGAGGGTTTTTTGAACAACATCAGGAAATTTTGTGATACGGTCCTATATTTCTCCTAATTTTATAAATAATATCTCATAAGTAAGCTCTAAATCTTTTGCTTATGTTGATCTAGTTCAATAAATAACAAATAATTTAACAATTAATCGATCTCAAGAAAACCCAGGAAAACAATGAAACGATTTTTCAGAATTTCGTTTTTTCCGGATATCTCCGGAACTACTCGAAATTTTAAAACTTTCTAAACGGCATATTATTAGGCACGTAAATGCGCAAGTTTGCCTCCATTTAACCGACTTCGTATCTCTTACGGTTTCCGAGATCCCTGTACTGGCCCTCCTTATCTTGGACACGTTGTATACTGGAAGTGGTCGAGCCCCTTGCCGCCTCTTGCAGTCAAAAATGCATAAAAACTAATACTAAAAACTCTTCTTTGATATTACTGTAAAGTTCACTCTTTCCCCGCCCCCAACTGTAGCTCCGTTGTTATGTAAAATATGCAAAAAAATATTGTTTGCTCTAAAGGTAAAAAAAAATTAAAAAAATTGTTGTTTTACCATCTTGTAGAGTCAAAAATAATTTTATATGTAGCTGTTTATTAATCTCGTACGCACGCACCTATAAGTATGGGTTTTAATTACGTTACTAAAAAACAACTTTAGTAGAAAGTAATTATAATGTACTTGATTGTATTTATTTATAAAAATATTTTTCTTCTCTTCCTTGGATATGTAATTAGTCTGTTAAAAAGGAAATCGTTTTTTCTTCATCAAAAAATAATCAATAAGGTCATGCGTAAGGCCAATTAAAAAGTGATTTGGAATTTAGTAAACATGTAGATACGCTACTCAAAAGGTCTTACAAACGACTTATACGAGGAGTTGTACAAACATTTTCTCCGAAACAATACTTGTGCCATCTTTGTATACTCGATTTCGCGTTACTTTTCAATATTTACACTTGATATATTATGTTATTTCCCGTAATATTCTGTTTACACAACCATCACAGCTGTAATCAATGTGATCCAAGCAATGAAATACGAACTACCGGAAAGAGATGCTAGTGCAAATGCGTAAGTCAAGTATGTCATCCACGCGTATTTCGATTTGATGCGTTGCGCCTATTCCACGTTTTGACGCTTTTTCGGTTAACAGAATGGAAAGCGCATATGCTTCTTCTTTGCGTACATGCAAATATACAGTACACTTCTTGCATGCTTGCTTTAGACTTAATAAATGATCATCTAATTTTGCGAATCACTTTCTAGATACAAACCACACATTTCCAGATATAAGCAACCTACAAATCTTACACACTGAACAAAAAGGCCATAAATTAAATTTATTAGAAAATATTGAAATTTATAAACATAAAAAAGACAGTAATATTAACCTTTTAAACACACAATTAGATCTCGGCAACTCCCCGCTATTAAAATTATTGTAAAAATCCCATCTGGCATGTGCATTCTTAGATCGATCACTTTGTGCCTAATTTAAGTTTTTACACTATTGTGTCAAACATTATTTATGATACCAAGTTAATATTTTTTTAGTACTGGGCAGATCTTATACTATATACACTTAGTTTGGGTTCACTCCATAAACATATAATATAAAAGGGGAGACAAGACTTTCCATTCATAAAGCACCATTTATTTACAATCATGCACAGTTCTACAGTTTCAAATAAGTTAGAAGAAGATGGCTATAAAAAAAGGCAACGCTGTAATAACGTACACGTTTAGATAATTTCGATCTAACATTAGTCATAAATATATGTGTAGGTATTTTTTACAGAAATTGAGATAATATAAAGAAATAGTCCATATTTTCGCAATATTTCCTTAAAATATAGAATTAGCTATACCACTGCTTTACCTAAAGAACAAACATAACCTCATTATTCTCACGTACCGACGAAATATTAATCTGGGGTTAGAATAGTCGAATTTCTTACACACCACGGACTGACGGATCATTATAGATAGCTAAATAGTTTTAGCTCGAAAAAACACTAAAAATTAAACACCGGCCGGCGAAACTGAATGAAATTAGTAAACTTCCAGGGTCATTTTTACACTAGCAGGTAAAAATGAGCATACAGCGTTGCCACTGTGATTTCCTTAAAACATTGCAATTTGATGTTTTTGGGATCTATATAAATAACTTTACGAATAGAAAAACACACATGTTTAGTACAATATTTTTACTAATAGGTACACATGAGAAATACATTCAATGTAATTAATATTATGCTTTTCGGTTTCAAACGCAGGCGGTAGATTTAGGACCCTCAGTACAGACTTGACATCATTGATTACTGTTTAAAACTGTGTATGATTCTGTCTGTAGTTATTAATTAAATTTTTTTGGTTCACTCTCATGTGAGCGTCTTGAAGATGTAGTTGTACTACGAAAGGACCATAATTTAATATAGTGACAAATAACAAAGTAAACTTTAGTTTCATTTTATACAGGGTCTTCCTTAATGACGTGCTAATATTTCAGGGTGTGATTCCTTAGGTAATTTTATAAAGAAAAGTTCATATGAACATATGTCCGCAACGGCTTAAATTTTTTGCCACAGGGTGTTGAATTTTTATTTTTTAAATGGTTATTTTTTAATATCTCCGAAAGTACTTTAGATATTATATTCAATTTTGGTATGTGTTAATAGGATATAGAACCAGAAATTTTAGTTAGAAAAGTTATTCAATTGTTCCACCAGTGGCGTCCCTGCAAACATGTCCTCTGATATTTTTTACAAAAAAGATACTACGCCACTGACATTTTTCCATGTGGATATTTTTTCTGATTAGCCTGGTGAATTCGACATGAAAACTAAATTCATATTGAAACTCATTATTATTAATATTGATAAAATAATTAATGATATATTTTGTTTTATAAAAATTGTTGAAAATGACCACGTTCGCTTAAAAGGCATGCTTCCGCGCGTCCTCGCATCGAATTGCCCACTCCAACTAAAATGACCTAAGGAATTACACCCTGAAGTATTAGCACGCTATTAAGGAACACCCTGTATATTTAATACTATATATTTTTCTGAAAAATATTTTTTTAGAATTTTAACTCCAACCCTTGCAAAAGACCATAAAATCTAAACACGTTTTTCAAATAACACGAACAAACTCGATATCTCGTCATCTAATACCAGTTTTCCATGACATAGTATATTTTTTTCAATTTATCGTCCAAACAAGTAGTCACAAATGTCAAAATAAGTTTTTAGGTTACCAATCATGCAGAGACAATCGGCTACAAAGGTTTTTTTAATATTTCAATAATAAAGAAGTTTCCCATATATGGTCCAACTTTTTGCTAATCACTGTAGGTATACCATAACTTACGCAGTACACAGCTGTATTTATTAAGCTTAACCTAAAATTCTATACATTTTCTTTTCTTTTAGGTGATATACGAAGCAATCTCAGCTTGCCTTTAGAGTTAAGTTTTAGATCTAAGCTAATCTCGAACAAATTTATTTTGGTGTTAAGCTTGCCCTGTCTAGTAGAATTGTACAAATAAGACTGAAAGCCGTCCACGAAAAACATTCGTGGTCTAATATTTTTATATTTAGTTTAACAATTGATAGACAAAAGATAACCTTTGCTTGCCCTAAAATAAATATCGGTCTAGTCAAGTATATCAGGATGGTGGGGCCTTCGTCCCAAATAAGTAAACTACTAGTAACATTGCTCATATTAGTATTACTTTACTTTGCCTACATGGACTTCAACCTCTACGTTCGTATTCAAAATTACCCTATCAATAGATCGACAGATAATGACAATAGTAGTGTAGTCCAATATCATGACGTAACTTGGGTGAAGTGTGAGATCAACCCGCTATGTGAGATCACGGTCAAAGCGGTGCTTCTCGATCACACTAATTTCTACCTTCTCGCTCCTTTAGTGCAAATTATCGATAATCTTCTAGCCATATCACAAATTTCCTTCATAACCCCAAATGCAATAAGTTTTTTTCACGTGTTCATAGCGATCCTTTCCGCCAAATGCGTGTCCAGCGGCAACTTAGCCTACAGGCGGTTGGGCGTAGTTCTGTTTGAACTCAGAACGTGGTTGGATGACCTCGATGGTCACGTAGCTCGAGTTCGGAAACATATCAAAGGCGAAAGGTCTGAGGTAGGAACCTCAGGGTATTACATAGATGGTATATGTGACGCGTTGGGTTGTGTGGCGTTGATCGTCGGTCTTTTAATTTATTTGAAGAATCATCCTCCTCGCCGAGCTTACATGCAACTGCCTACTACAGCCGAAACCAAAGAATATACTTATTCTGGAAAAGTATCCACGAAGAAAATCGTTAAAAAATTGAGTTTTTTTTCGCTACAATTGACTATAAGCTCAGCTGCCTGGAATAGATACATAGCTTTATACCAAGATCTGTTAGAGAGGGACAGTGTCACTCCTCTCGAATCTACCCGTCAAAATGACATTTTAACTAGTTCGCTTTTCTACAGCATTTGCTGGTTGTGGCGTGTGATCAATATTCACAACCTGTTGCACTGTTTGTTGTTAGCTTTATTTTGTGATAAATTATGGGAGTTTCTCTGTTTTTTGCAGCACTTGGGATACGGTATATTGTTTACTGTGATATGTGTCACGGAAGTTCATTTTATCGATGTAAAGAATTTTGTTTTTAATAGATTGACAGATCCAAATGACGTAAACGATGGTATGATCTGATGTTTTTGAATAAAAGCAACAATTGTGGCTTATTTTAAAGTTGGATCCGTTCTGAAACGAGTTCATTCTTCCGGATATTTTTTTTAATTGCTCCTAGAGGTCGTTTTTAATACAAGTATTGTCATAATCCGCTGGGTTTATGTTAGTTGCCAAAATGATCAAGTATTATATATCAAAATAAAGTGAAAAAGACTTGGTATCTTCACATCAATTCTCTAACTAGTTATTTATTTTTGAATATCACTGTAAAAGTACATTTCTTCCATTTCATGTTCATCAAAGTGGTAGATATTTTAATCCTTCGCCCATACTTTGTACATTTTGAGGTTCAGAAAATCCGCCAAAGCGAGATTCGGCAAGAAACATGTTCAGGTTTATGTTCTAAACCACCGATCTATAACTATTGATACGTGCAACTTATGGGATGCGCAGTAAAAAGTTAAATTTTACGAGTGAAAAAATGGGTTGGCACGCACGGTTCACCGGTCATAATTTTAAAGGTTGCTCGTCTCTCCTTCTAGGCACAGTGTTGTCGCCGGCACCCATGCCTGTCAACCAAAGATGATCGTCCAAAGCCGAAATCAGTCGTCGTCAGTCGGCTTCTGCTACCGATCACTGAATGTTTGCGACTAAGCAAATACTGAGTTTGCCGTGTATACCTTCCTCATGAAACTAAACTAAACTATCATTTAATTTTTTTAATCCATCCGCCATTTTAGATATCGTATTTTTTTCGGGCGACTCTGTCTTTATTTGAATCATAAGTTCTATCCAAGTTCTATCGGTTTCATTTCCCGGTGGTAAGGAGGATGTCTGAGCACAGATATTCGTTGCAACCATTTCATCCACTAGATGTTTTTTATGTACCTAAAGCGGTTAGTACCTATATTCCTTTTTTTTAATTAATCAAATGGAACGTAGCCATTCTGTAAGTTCACTTTTGCACAACTCACTTAATTTTTCCTTCAGTTTAGAGTAGTAACTTGCGTTATCCAACACAATTATCAAATCTTTTGGTATAAGATCCTAACATTTGCTCGAACTATTCATCAAATACATCGGCGTTCATATAGATATTCCAGCAAACCCTCTCGTTTTTCGACAGTTGACACCAGCAATATGTCATCGATTATTTTGTTTTTAAAAGTTTGATTAACTACATATATAGTTGTTTGTGTATCTAGTAAACCGCAGTAAGTACTATAATCACTTGACTAAAAATGTATAGGTCAATATTTTATTAAACTCTTTAGACGAAAAATGATAATTTCTACCTTCTACGGCTTCTGCCTTAGCTGATGCCACCGTTAGAGAAACTAAGGTGATTACTAATCTTCATAAAAAACATTTGTAGATGTTTTATTTCGTTGTGATGTTGAGTGAGTTCGGATTTATTTCGGTTAAATATCATGTAGTACTTGTGTATGGACTTGAATGAGTACAGTTTGGTTACGTGTGCCTTGTTGCCCTTACAAAGGCGTTCGACAGGGTACGACTGCCCGATATACTGGACAATTAGGAAGGAAACGAATATCGCCACTGATCATCAGCAAACTGAACACAGATAACACAACAAGAATAAAAGTAGACTATCAAACAACAAATGATATACCATCACTAAGAGGAATAAGACAGGGGGATAGTCTCAGCCCGTTCCTTTTCAATCTCGTCACGGACGAGATCATACACGAAGTGACAACAATGAACAAGGGATACTGATTGAACCACAAGAAAATCAGTATGATGTGTTATGCGGACGATGCAGTGATCCTGTCAGAAACGGAGAACGATTTACAGAGGCAAACGCATAAGTTCTATCAGACGGATGAACAATACAACATGTAAATCTCCATTGATAAAACAAAATGTATGACTTTTTCCGAGGAGTCCGTAAGATATAAACTCGTGATAGACAATAGAACAGGTAAAATTACCTTCCCTTATTTAGGAGCGGATACATCAAGTAGTCACAATCCGATAAACGACATAAAACTCAAGTCAGCATGACCTCGGCAATATCAGGTTGTCTAAGAGATAGCATTTGGAAAAATAACTTTATGCACATCGACAGTAAAGTGCTGATATATAAATCTTCTGTTAGACCAGTACTGACCTATGGCATTGAGACTCGAGCTGACACAAATAAAACAAAGAGCATCTTAAGAACAGCAGAGATGAAGACCTTAAGAACCATCGCAGGAAAAACACTTAGAGACAGATTAAAAAACAGTGACATAAGAGCAACATGCAAGGTGGATATAGTTAGATGGGGAAGGAAATGAAGGAGATATTGGCGTGACCATGTATGTATATAGGATGAACCAAAATAGACTGGCATACAACGCTAAGGTCGCAAAAACCAGGATGCCCACGACCATTGCGAAGACGACCCAAGAGATGGAAAGACAACTGGAACTCCAATTCACAGGAAAGCCAATAATACCGGCGAAACCTTCGCAATTAACAGAACTTAAGGTCTACTTGAAGATTAAGAAGAAAAAGAAGTTTGGTTAACTGGGAAAATCGCTCTTACCAAATGAACCTACAGGAGATGTACTTGATCAGAATCAAAGTGCAATTGATTATGTAGTGTGTGATAAAATGTTGATCTAAGTTCACTATTTCCAGAGCTTGGAGCTTAGTAGAGATTTATTTAAGTCTTTATCGGGGTTAGGAGGGGGTCGCAAACCCATGGTAGTGCCACTAAGTGAACCAACCAGAACCAGATATAATCTAAACTAGCAAAATATTAAATATACAATACAAAACAGATTCAACTGAAAGATAAACACATTTTTGTTTTAATTTCCAATAAGTAGCTCATTTTATAATATGTAAAATAAATGTACTAGTTTTAAGTACGGCCCTGGAATTTATACCAACCTATACAAATTAAATAACAGATTCAACTGAAAGATAAACACATTTTTGTTTTAATTTCCAATAAGTAGCTCAATTTATAATATGTAAAATAAATGTACTAGTTTTAAGTACGGTCCTGGAATTTATACCAACCTATACAAATTAAATAATCAGAAATAAGTAGGCAGGTCATTAATGTCACGTCACGCTGTCATTATCTGGCGAGAGGGTTCGCTGAAAACACATGTTTACTTTTAACTCATCTTCTAGAATACTCTAGAAGCCTAAGGCCGATTCAAAAGTGTAAATATCTAAACATCATGCACGCTCATGGAGACGACGGTTTTGATTGATATATTACTTCGCGTTTTTTAAAAACAGACTATAATACATATACTGACATGTTAATTTTCTGAACCTCAAAAATCTACTTCAATGCACAACCTTCGTAATATTCTACCAATTTCGCAAATCTTAGCTAAACCTTAATGTTCGTGTTAATTTGGATTTGATGGCTTAATCCTGACTTCCCATTTGTCCTCGAATACTCGGGATGTCTAGTCTTCATAAAGATTTGCTTCATCGAACCTTGATTCTTGCCGATTGTTGTTGTTGTAGTTGGTTCTAAATGTTTTATAGTTATTTAATTTATTATTAGAATGTATTCGAAATATTTTTATATACCTGACCAAATCATTATATGTAGCTATATGTTGTAATTAATTTTATTTATTAAAATAACTATACCAAAGTGTTAGACTGATTTGTTAGTTCCAGTGGCGGTCTCAGAAAGTTTCAAAAGCAATCAACCAGTCCTGTATTTGTCCCTGGTTAATCCCGTTGTCGCGATTTCCTTGTTGTCTCTGTAATTTGAATATTGTTCGATACATTGTTCTAGGGCTGCAACGCCTCAGACGGCAGCGAAATAAAACGCCTAACAAGGAAAACAACTAGAGAGAATAAATGTAATGTTACCCTGTATAAGAAAACGGCATAAATTATCTGTAAAAATGAGACTTGATGGTAATCAATCAATCAATCAGTCTCTCTTTCTTCGATATTAAAGATCTCTTTTCCAAAAATCGATAAGAAATATTGACATTTTTGAACGAAAAAGTCAATGTTTTGCTACACAAACCACACCACACAAACGCAAAATAACTGCAAGGAAATGTTATTATTGTACAGGGTGTCCTTTTTTCGACATTTTCGACACTTTCTGGGGGGGCGTTAGAGTTATTATTAAAGTTAGAATTTTGCGGTTTTCACTTAGTGCCACTTTTTAACGAAGCGAAGGGTTGCGGTGTCAAATTTGTCATGGCGCTCTTAGTTTTAAATCTACAGGGTGATTTTCAAAAACGTTCGCTTTTTAGACACCCTCCGTATTTCCGTCACACGTTAACTTATCAAAAAGGTAAAAACTGAGCTTGGTAGAGATTTTTACGTGAAATTCAGTGGCCTAGTCAGTTTTTCTCTAAAAAGTTTATCTTTTAAGCTATTAACAAAAGTAAAAAAAATTAAACGGAACACCTTATATATTATTTTTTTAATTAATTGATCATACTTCGGGATTTACAAAAATATATAGTTGTTTCTCTAACCGTTTTCGAGATATTTCCATTTTTACTTTGATTTTTTCGATGCATTGTGATGTTTAAATGAAAATATCTCGAAAACGATTAGAGATATTAAGATCGAGCCAAGTATGCATATTTAATCGAGAAATTTCCCTTCCTTGACAATCTTTGATTAAAAATACTTAGTAACAGGTAAGAAAAAAATCATAGGTTTATTAAACCCAGAATATATAACTAGCGCCCGCTCAAAAACTTAAAAGTTTTTCTACAAATTCCCATTTCTAAGGCCTTCTGCACACTGAGCTTATCGTCATAGATGCGTAAAAGATTCGTCTTGCTGCGACGATTCGTCTACGCCTTAACGTCTGCGCACGGACCTTATCGTCATGGACGCGTAAAAGATTCGTCTTGCTGCGAAAATTCGTCTACGCCTTAACTTCTGCGCACGGAGCTTATCGTCATGGCCGCGTAAAAGATTCGTCTTACTGCTACAATTTGTCTACGCCTTAACGTCTGCGCACGGAGCTTATCGTCATGGACGCTTAAAAGATTCGTCTTACTGTGACGATTCGTCTACGCCTAAACTTCTGCGCACGGAGCTTATCGTCATAGATGCGTAAAAGATTCGTCTTACTGCTACAATTTGTCTACGTCTTAACTAATGCGCACGGAGCTTATCGTCATGGACGCTTAAAAGATTCGTCTTACTGTGACGATTCGTCTACACCTTAAAGTCTGCGCACGGAGCTTACCGTCGTAGACGCGTAAAGGATTCGTCATGCTGCGACGATTCGTCTACGTCTTAACTAATGCGCACGGAGCTTATCGTCATGGACGCTTAAAAGATTCGTCTTACTGTGACGATTCGTCTACGCCTTAACGTCTGCGCACGGAGCTTATCGTCGTAGACGCGTAAAGGATTCGTCTTGCTGCGACGATTCGTCTACGTCTTAACTAATGCGCACGGAGCTTATCGTCATAGACGCGTAAAAGATTTTTCCTGGGTGCATCGCTATATATACAAAAATGAAAGTAAAAGATTATTTATTGCCTCCAAAGAGTTATCAGAAGATTACTCTAAATTCCACCAAATTTTACAGTTTCATCGGCTATTCTACATAGAAAACGCTCTCCTCCGCTAAGCGTACTGAAAGCGACTGGCACCGCTGTACTGTCGGGGTATTACAGCTTGGCTGATTTGACGAACCCGCGTCGTTTACGCCTCGTATGCAGTTCGCCATTGAAACCCAAAGGAGCAGTACCAAAGCGTACACAATCCGTATGTTCCATCTAATATCAGTTCATGACGATAAGCTCCATGTGCAGAAGACCTGACTCATAAAAACATCATAACAGTTTTCAAATTATGGCTTATTTTCGAAAATAAACTTTCACTTTCAACACCCTATATTTCTAGAACTAGAAACATTTCGAAGAACCTTATAGGACCTAATCGGTCTAGTTTGATGTTTAGTATGTCCAGTTGCTCTATGGCTCATAAGTTATGTGTTTATCATGAATACAGTTCAAGCTGTACATATATTGCTTATAGTTGTTTTCTGAGTTCGGTGGATAAAACGCATAAAAATGCCGTTATACGGACTGTTGCGATATAATAATGCGCAGCGATATTTAAAGCAGCCCTCACACGTTCAATAATATTGTCAATATTTGATATGATATTGACAATGATATTGATCGTGTGAAGCAAAATATCGTCAATATATTGATGAATTTGTGGCCGTGTGAGGTCTCTATATTAACCCATATATTGACAATCAAAATTATTGAACGTGTGACAATAAAATTGTCAATATATTGACATAGATCTCACATGGCCAACAATTCATCAATATCAAAGGTGATTCACGACGAGCTGGCATTAGAACTTTAAGGAGAACTACTGAACATATCTTTCTGCAACTTTGGAAATTTAGGTTTATCGATATGCTCGCTTTCACTAAAATATTACATTTTTCTGTTATTTCCCGTTATACCGGAAGTAGCTGTCAACTTTCTTTTTTAAATTTTTACTTTTTTTGAAGTAGTCCATCTCGAAGTGGAGTGAAGTTATAGGGAGGTAAAGAAACTCACAATCTGCTCCACTAGTTTAATGAAAAATTGAAATTAAAAACCATACATGTTTCGAAGGTTCAAACCTTCATCTTCAGTGGAAAGAAAATGAGAACATTAGAAGGCACTCATGACATTGTTTTAAACTGTAAGAAAGAAGAAAATTGTTTGTATAAGTTAAGTTTAAGCAAAAATATTCTTTATTAAAAATAATAAAAGGAATTGAAGGTAATGGAATGCCTTCTAATGTTCTCATTTTTTTTCACTGAAGATGAAGGTTTGAACCTTCGAAACATGGTATGGTTTTTTATTTTAATTTTTCATTAAACTAGTGGAGCAGATTGTGAGTTTCTTTACCTCCCTTACTTTTTTTAAATACAACAGGGTAATTTTTATTATATTTTTCGATTAAACATTAAATTCTGAACAAATTTTATAGACCATGTTTTTGCCAGACTCTGCCAGTTTTTGAGATATCTAGAATTTTTGTAATTATTTGGCAAATGCATGGCGATGTAATAATCCATATAATTTTTTCACCTTAGCTCGTGTACTAAAAATTATTTCTTACCGAATAGCTAGAAGATCAGCCAGTCTCACAAATATTTAAAAATTTGGCACAAAATGTACAGGGTGGTCACAATTCAACGTTCATTGTGAAAGAGTTCAACCATTAAACACATTCTTATTTTAAATGATTAATTTTATTAATTAATTAAATTAACACCTTGTATATTTTTATTTAATTTTTCGGAATAAATTTGATTTTTTGAGGAAACTCTTTGATTGGATATAGAATAGTAAATACTCATTTTAAAGATCAAGTAATTTGGCATCAAATTAAATAAAAACATACAGGGTGTTCCATTTAAAATAAGAAAGTTTTTAATGGTTACATTTTTGCACAATGAATCTTGAATTGTGACCACTCTATACATTTTATGCCAAGTTCGAATTTTTTCATAGATTTGATTTGATTTCTTCTAGCTATTCGGTAAGAAAAATTGTTTAGTCCAAGAGCTAAGGTAAAAAAGTGTTGTGATTTATTTCATCACCATGGAATTGCCAAATAACTACATGAAAGTCCAGATATCTCAAAAACTGGCAGATTCAGACAAAAACGTGTTCTATAAAATTTACCTAGAATTTAATGGTTAATCGAAAAATATAATAAAAGTTACCATGTTGTATTTAAAAAACCCGAGTTGGCAGCTACTTCCGGTATAGCCGAAATGACAGAACCATGTCAATATTTTAGATAAGGAGAGCATATCGATAAACCTAAATCTCCAAAGTTTCAGAAAGATATGTTCAGTACTTCTTTATAAAGGTCTAATGCATGCTCGTCGTGAGTTACCCTGTATATTGACAATACTTCAATATGTTGCCTCATACGATCAATATTATTGTCAATATCATCAAATATTGACAATATTATTGAGCGTGTGAGGGCTGCGTAAGCTGATTTATGTTTATTATTACCTGAACATTTTTAAGGCTACTGCGTTTGTTCTAAATCTACATTATTTCTGTAACCTCCATCTCATCATATAATGTATGTAGGCGTAAGCGCACTTCTAATTTTACCTGTTTTTTTATTAATTAATTGAGAGTCTCATTTAGCTGCATTCCTTAAAAATATACCTGGAGGAGACAAATAAGTTACATCTGTGATGAATGATGATTATTTTTTTTTATAGAAAGTTTGCTGTGTTTTGTAAAAACCGTTGGTTTCTGTCAAAGTTATTAGAGAAAACCAAAAATGAAGTTTTAACTTTAACACCCTGTATCTCAGTTAATATCAACTTTCGGATATAGCTAAGTATAATTAAATTCTAATATTTTTACATAAGGAGTCTGTGGTTTTTCCATATCCCATTAATTAGCGGACAGCCTGTATATAAACAGTATATTGCTAATACCATCTGCAGTTATGTCCCCGCTATGGGCATCGAAGTGGGCCTTATGAGTTTGCGTAGTTCGGAAATTTCCTTGTGAAAGTAAACATTCGACAGGATCGGATTTCAACTTTTTTAATGTAAATTTCACTGGTTAGTAGGAAAAATATTACAATCAATATTTCGATTTGTTCGATTTAAGACAGCGTTCCATGCATACGATTTCTGACGATATGATGATCCGACGGTGCCCTGATTGGTATAAACTTTTGGTGCCAAATTCCGTCCGATTATTTGTATTAATCGACACGATGAGCTTTATTTTAACTTTCATCCGACGTCGTATGTTTCTTAATCTCACTTTCTTCGAAACCAAAAAAAAAAAATGATGACTATTTTTTGAATTATTATCAGCTACTAATGCACCAAATTAAAAATACATTAATTTTAAGGTTAGGTAGTGACCACATATATATTATATTGTATACGAGTGACACTCTCTTCTTTTTTTACAAGCTTTTTAGTGAAATTCGATTCCGAAGATCGGATAATGTAATAAGCAAAATATTTTCGTATATGTACATACCTGAAATACTTTATACCTGGTATTGACGACTTATGCAAAAAAGCACCATGCACTTGGGTCCTTTCATCTTAAACAAAACAAGCCACTAAGCTACTAAACAGCGAATCGAATCACCACAAATTAAAAACTCCTTTACAAAAATTTTTATTACGTAATGAAAGTTTATAAGCACTAATATACTGACAACAATGTGGATGAACTACTTTTTATTCTGTAATTTGAAAAAGCATCCAGAACCAAAGATGACGACGAATAACAACAAACAAATAATGTCGGGCCGGCTCTGACGCGATCGATAAAATTTCCACCCTACTGCGCAAACTCAATAGGCCCGCGCCATCTCCCATAGCGGGGACACTTTTTGTATTTTGGAACGTTCGTATTGGCAATATACTGTTTATATACAGGGTACACCAAGTAAAGTGGCCTATTAGAAGTATCTCGAGAACTAAATTAGATCTTATTTTGAAAATTTGGCTGTGGCTATGAGAAATGTTTTTCTACGTTTGTAAAATATTTTGGATGGTGCGGTGTTGCCGGATCATTCCGAAAGTGGTAGCAACTTCGGATTGGGAACTGAAAAGAAAATCATATATCTTTAGCGGCTACAGCTAGAAAGCTGAAATTTTGACAATAGTTTCACAAGACCATGGATCAGCCAACACCAAAAAATATATTTCTTTAAGATAATTTTTAAATTTCGAAAATGTCCGAAAATATTGAAGGTATAGGAACACTTAATATCATTAGATAGAAAATTCGATCCTCCATCAGCAAAACATATCAAATACAGCGTGTCCCATTTAAAATAAGGGTTTTTGCAATAATTCATCTCCCTGAGAAATATTGTTATGGAGACGCCCTGTATAAAACTAATTAAATACTGTTCAAAATTATAAAATTTCGATGGTCTTGTGATACTATTGTCAAAATTTCACCTTTCTAGCTGTAACCGCTAAAAAGATATGATTTTCTTTTCAGGTCCCGATACGACGTTAAAAAATCACAAGATTATTTATAATTCAAAAACGATAGGTATATGATATTATACAGAAAACTGTTCTAGATGTTTAACTAGATTCCAAAAAAAATATAATATATGGGGTAATTCATTTAAAATTCCGAAGAGTCTACCACTTTCGGTATGATCCGGCAACACCGCATCATTCAAAATATTTTATAAACGTAGGAAACCATCTCTTATAGCCACAGCCAAATTTTCAAAACAAAATCTCGTTTAGTTCTCGAGATTATTCTAATAGGCCACTTCACTTGGTGTACCCTGTATATGTGATTCAATTAAGCGTGATGTCAAAACCACGAAACTCTCATAGTTCAGGTAATACAGCAAACACCAGCGAATTAAATTTTGACAGTGACGGAACCAAAAATTAGTGTCGGTGACAATATTTTCATTGGGCGCATTCAGCAGAAACCATCGATTTGTAAGCGATTAGTAATATTCTGCTGAATGCACCAAAAAAAATCGATTTCACAAATCGATAGGAAATTGGAGGTCATTTTTTCCATCAAATTTAAATAGCGATTTGTGATTTGATAGCGATTTATGTCTGATTAGTTTGTCAGGTTGATGAGGAAAATTTATGAAAAATGACGAAAGAAGTGAATTATAATTTTAAAAACATATTATACACGATTTCCGCTAGTGAACAGGCGCGTTAAAAATAAAATTATCCATTTCGAACGGAAAAAAATATAATATTCGATGAAAATATTTAGAAGGTATCCTAACCAAACAAATAACTGATCTCAAAAGGAATTCAGCAGAACTACAAATCGATGCGCATCGTGACGTGACCGATTAAAAATCGCTTATAAATCGATGGGCTCTGCTGAATGCAGCCATTATTCATTATGTTCATCTTTACGTCAATTTTTGGCAATAGCGTCATAGAAATATCTTGCTGTATTACCTGAACTATGAGAGTTTCGTGGTTTTGCCATCGCGTTTAATTGAACAGCTTAGGATTGGCTCACCAAAATATATTCAAACTCTACACGTGGGTTTATCATGTCGGCCTCTTCAAGAAGTTATAATGTAGTTTTTCTATAAAATATACAGGGAAGCCAATATTCAACCACCTCAAAAATTGATTGGATTTCCTATGTTCAGCTCAACGATGCGTCACCCTGTATAACGCGGAGGAGTAATGATATGATCAAAACACACGTGATCTACCATTAGTTTTTATTTCCATGGTTACTAGACCCCTTATTAAATGGTAATTAAACCCCTCTAGCTAATATGGGAGGTTAAGATTTTATAGTAAGTAATTAGAGTAACATTTAGTTGTTATAATATAATTCTGTTAATAACGATAAAAAAAACTATGACTATAGCCATTGGCAAACTTTAAATATAGAGGAAGTGTAAAAAATTCGATCCATGGGCGCATTTAGCAGAACCCATCGATTTGTAAGCGATTAGTAAGCTGAATGCCCATTTCCAATCCATCGAATTTAAAAAGCGATTTGTCATTTGACTGAAATGATTTGTGCAGGGCGCCGCATTGGGGGGGGAGGGGACACGCCCCGTAAATCTAACCTACAACAGGAAATTGAAAATAACTCAGCCGGTTTTGTTGCTACAAAAAAAAATGTGAAAGTCAAAATTGAAGCGCTTGACAGCGCGCGTAAGCTCGAACAAACCCGATCCCGATATCTCAATGAGTTCGCGAATTAACGCGATTTTCAACTGCAAAAACAATAAAATTTAATTAATTATATCTCGAGAAGGGGTGGAATTGGGGCATCATTTTTTCGCGAATCAACGGGTGATACCGAGTACTTTGATGGGCCGGGGGCTGGGGTTGGTGGGGCAATTAGGGGATTAAGGGGGATTGGAAATTTTTTACATAAATGCTAATAAGTAGTTTATTAATCAAGCTACGGGGATCAGGCCGGTTTCAATTTGCTCATTTTTTTTATCAGCTACGAGGTGGGATTGGCTGAAAATTTGTATTTTCCCAAATGGCGCTGGGCGCCGCATACAAGAAATGGCCATCTCCGAAAATACTTTAGATATTATGTTTAATTTTGGTATGTGTTAATAGGATATAGAACCTTAAATTTTAGTTAGAAAAGTTATTCAATTGTTCCACCAGTGGCGTCGCTGCAAACATGTTCTTTCATATTTTTTACAAAAAAGATGGTACGCCACTGATATTTTTCCATGTGGAGTTTTTTTCTGATTGGCCTGTTCAATTCTCCATGAAAACGGTCTTTTCTTGATTAAAACCACTAAATTCATATTAAAACTCATTAGTTTTAACATTGGTAAAATAATTAATGATATTTTTTTTTCGTTTCATTTGCGAAAATAAAAATTAAAAGGCATGTTTCCCACCGTCTTCGAATCGAATTGCCCATTCCAATAATTTTTATAAAAAAAAAATTATCATTAATTATTTTATCAATGTTAAAAATAATGAGTTTCAATATGAATTTAGTGGTTTTAATCAAGAACGGTGCGTCTGACTAGAAAAACTCAAGAGACCGTTTTCATGGAGAATTGAACAGGCCAATCAGAAAAAATATCCACATGGAAAAATATCAGTGGCGTACCATCTTGTTTGTAAAAAATATCAAAGGACATGTTTGCAGCGATGCCACTGGTGGAAATTTAAGGTTCTATATCCTATTAACACATAGCAAAATTGAAAATAATATCTAAAGTACTTTCGGAGATGGCCATTTGAGAAAATAAATATTTTTCTCCAATCCCACCTTGTAGCTGATAAAAAAATGAGCAAATTGAATCCGGCCTGATCCCCGTAGCTCGATTAATAAATTACTTATTAGCATTTATGTAAAAAATTTCCAATCCCCCTTAATTCCCTCCTAATTGCTCCACCAACCCCAGCCTCTGGCCCATCAAAGTACTCGGTACCACCCGTTAATTCGCGAAAAATTGATGCCCCAACTGCGCCCCTTCTCGAGATATAATTAATTAAATTTTATTGTTTTTGCAGTTAAAAATCGCGTTAATTCGCGAACTCATTGAGATATCGTAATCGGGTTTGTTCGAGCTTACGCAATCTGTCAAGCTATTCAATTTTGCTTTTCACATTTTTTTGTAGCATCAAAACCGGCTGAGTTATTTTCAATTTCCGGTTGTAGGTTAGATTTACGGGGCGTGCGCCCTACACAAATCATTTCAGAATGTCGAGGGGATCCTACTGTATCGATTCGGGAAAAAAATTACTCGATTTAGTCAAGAGATTTTCGAGCCGTTTATTTCGCCAGGACGACTCCACCATAGAGATAAAAACGTAATATTTGATGAAAACACTTAGAAGGTATCTTAACCAAACAATAATCTGACAGCAAGATGTCTTCAGCAGAACTACAAATCGATGCTCATCGTGACGTCATCGATTAAAACTCGCTTATAAATCGATGGGCTCTGCTGAATGCAGCCAATGTGAAAGAGGCAATATTAAATGATAACTGTCAAATCTATCTGAATTTGGCAGCTTTATTTTAACGCTGATGACTATGGCACATTGATAGACTTAAAAAAATTCTACAAAATTTATAAACGAAATTGTTTATTATTGTTCGGAAATAATAATCAATTATTGACCGATTGGTCGTACCCGTGACTCACATCGAAATAATTTACCTCTCCTAAATAACATACTCTAACAAATAGTAGATAAATAAATATCGGTAATAGTTGAATTGTTCTGGATATACTTTTATTATAACCTCGAGAAGTAGCTCTTTGCGGCTGTAACAAATCTAATTGGGATTATTATTGTACAGGGTGTCACATTTTCGACACTTTTATAGGGTATCTCCGTTATTGTTAGTGCTATCAAAAAAGTAATGTAGGTGTCATGTGCTCTTTTTGGGTCAAACTTAAAATGATAAAATCAAAATTCGAAAATTTTCAACAAATCAACAAATTGACAATTTCTAAATTACCCTATATTTCCTTAGTTAAAAGAGATACAGAAAAATGTTTTATACAGAAGTTATAATGATTGTTGAATAATCTGCCGTTTTCAGAATAAGTATACGGGGTCAGGTAAGAAAGTTATTGGATCTAACCTCATTTTTCTAAATGGAACACCCTCAAATTTTTCAAAATGTTGATAAGTCATTTGCACAAATGAATATGTAAAAATGAAATTGACGTTAAATGTTAACAACAACTAGAATCTCAACATAGTTGTCTCTAGGATATTAGCTTTTGTTTCATGGTCTACTGTGGTTTAAAGTAATAAAGTTTAAATAAATCGCCTAGGAAACCAATATTATCCATGGTGTGTTATATATTTGAAAATAGAATTTAAAATGCAATCTTCTTAGTTTAAAATATACAGGGTGCTCCATTTAAAAAAATGGGGTTAGGCCGATAACTTTTTTACCAGACCGCGTATACTTCTTTTTAAGTACGGGTTTGTTCGGGTTTGTTTGAAATTGTCAATTCTTTGATTTTCCCCCGTATCTCTTAAGCGAGCGAAATTTTTCGAATATTGATTTTACCATTTTAAGTTTGACCCAATAAGAGGACATGACACCTACATTACTTTTTTGATAGCACGAACAATAACGGAGTTACCCTATAAAAGTGTTGAAAATGGGACACCCTGTACAGGATCATCAAACCTGGACTGAACTGAGGTTTTCAGTTTCCTTGTATTTTTAAACAGCCAGTTTATTTCCCCTTAGAGTGTGATATTGCCATTTACAACGCGGATTAGTTAGTTTAAAACAATGCAAAGAAGCACCTAGACTGACATTTTATTATTTACACGGTTTTGTCTTCCAAGTCATTCTAGATGTATTAAACTAGAATGAATACAGCTTTTCAAAAATGTTATATTATCTTAAAAAACTTTACGCCGCAGTTCTTTTGTTCTAAGCTAACCCTCCTTTTAAATAGCAATATCATACTCTCCGGGAAAACTTAAACGAAATGGCTATATTATGGATTTTTAGAAAAAATATACAGGGAGACTCAAAAATAGACCCCGGTTCAGTCTGGATTGGTTGACCCTGTACTACTGCGGCAATTGTTACCACCGTATCCTAGAATTGACTTAATATAATGTACCTAATCATTGTTGAGATTGTGTGTAAAATTTTTAAGGTTTAAGCTTAATAAACGCTTTTTTACAGCACAAAATGCGTTTTATTCGCTTATTTCTTTCAGTCCCTGCACTTGCACTGTTTTCTTATGCAACTATAAAAAAAATCGTGTCTGCTACATAAATTAAAGCAGTGAAATGAACCAAAAACCGAAATATTAAGAATAGATGTCACTTGATAATTAAATAAGAAAATGAGGGTGTCCCATTTATCGACACTTTTATATGGTATCTCCGTAACTGTTAGTGCTATCAAAAAAGTAATGTAGGTGTCATGTAGGTACTCTTTTTGGATCAAACTTAAAATGGTAAAATCAAAATTTGAAAATTTTCGCTCGCTTAAGAGATACGGGGAAAAATCAAAATATTGACAATTTCAAAATTACCTAATAATTTCTTAGTTAAAAGAGATACAGAAAAATATTTTATACAGAAGTTTATTTATAATGATTGTTGAATAATCTGCCGTTTTCAGAATAACTATACGGGGTCAGGTAAGAAAGCTATCGCACCTAACCTCATTTTTTCTAAATGGAACATCCTGTATATTTTAATATAAAAGATAGCATTTTAAATTCTCTTTACAAATACAAGTATACACGCAATGCATGATATTGGTTTCCTAGGCGATTTATTTAAACTTTATTACCTACTTAAACCACCGTAGGCCATGAAACAAAAGCCAATATTCTAGAGACAACTATGTTGACATTCTAGTTGTTATTAACATTTAACGTCAATTTCATTTTTACATATTCATTTGTGAAAATGACTTATCAACATTTTGAAAAATTTGATATGATATCTACCATCCATGGTGTGTTATAAATTTGAAAAGAGAGTTTAAAATGCTATCTTTTTGATTAAAATATACAGGGTGTTCCTTTAAAAAAAATGAGGTTAGGTGCGATAACTTTCTTACCTGACCCCTTATACTTATGCTGAAATCGGCAGATTGTTCAACAATCATTATGAATAAACTTCTGTATAGAACATTTTTCTGTATCTATTTTAACTAAGAAAATATAGGGTAATTTAGAAATTGTAAATTTGTTGATTTTCCCCCGTATCTTTAAACGAGCGAAAATTTTCGAATTTTGATTTTACCATTTTAAGTTTTACTTTTTTGTAAGCACTAACAATAACGGAGACCCTATAAAAGTGTCGAAAATGGGACACCCTGTACAAATCTCTCACAAGATCAGTTTTTACCTTTTTGACAAGTTAACGCGTAACGGAAATACGAGGGGTGTCGAGGCAAACATTTTCAAAATCACCCTTTAGAGAAAAAGAACTATGAGAGCCATGTCAAATTTGACACAGGAATCTTTCCTTTCGTTATAAAGTGGGGATGGTAGAGTGAAAAAATAATTTCTGTCTACGTTCATATGAGAAGTAACAGAAAAACAACGAATTGTAGATCGACTTAGGGTTAATTTCCATTATTTTCATCATTTTACCACAGTACATGAAAGAAGCCGAATGGCCTGGACAGATAGGAATATGCGAACCGAGAAGGATCGCCGCAATCTCCTTGGCCAACAGAGTTGCCGACGAAACTGGTAGTCTTGTACAAGATGATACAGTTGGATATGCAGTGCGGTTCGATGCGTGTACGACTAAACCAAAAATCAAGGTAAGTTCAACCGTATAAACAACCCTTAAAAATCAAAATTCCGTAATTCTCTTTTGATATAACGTTATTATACACAGGGTGGTCTGTAATGAATGCGCCATAGAGGAACCACAGATTGTACACATAGAAATAATAGGTTTGAGCTAAACATGCCTTAGTAAAAATGTTAATAAGATACAGGATGTGAAAGTTTAATTTCTAAATTAATTTTTTCTGTATAGCTCAAGCCGTTTTTGAGATACATACATGAAAATTTGTAATAGAGGGTTTTTGAGGGCGAGTAACATGTTATATATTCCTGTTTTTCAAATAACTTGTAACGGGCGCTAGTTACGCCCTATACGTCCGACTATTACGCCCAAAATTTTTTTCGGGTACCTTTATTGAGATCCTGATTAAAATTTATAATAGAATGGACATTGCTAAAGATAAAATGTAATCGTACTTAAGTGATCAGTTGGGAAAACAGGCATTAGTAATTCCATACTTAAGTGATGAGTTGGGAAAGCGGGCATTAGTAATTCCATATTTAAGTGATAAGTTGGGAAAGCGGGCATTAATAATTCCATACTTAAGTGATGAGTTGGGAAAGCGGGCAATATTAATGCCATACTTAAGTGGTGAGTTGCGAAAGCGGGCATTAGTAATTCCATACTTAAGTGGTGAGTTGCGAAAGCGGGCATTAGTCATTCCATACTTAAGTGATGAGTTGGGAAAACAGGCATTAGTAATTCCATACTTAAGTGATGCGTTGGGAAAGCGGGCATTAGTAATTTCATACTTAAGTGATGCGTTGGGAAAGCGGGCATTACTAATTTCTTACTTAAGTGATGAGTTGGGAAAGTGGGCACTAGTAATTTCATACTTAAGTGATGCGTTGGGAAAGCGGGCATTAGTAATTCCATACTTAAGTGATGCGTTGGGAAAGCGGGCGTTAGTAATTCCATACTTAAGTGACGAGTTGGGAAAGTGGGCACTAGTAATTTCATACTTAAGTGATGAGTTGCGAAAGCGGGCATTAGTAATTCCATGCTTAAGTGATGAGTTTGCAATGCGGGCATTAATGTAGCTACTAAGGGCAGAAATCTGAGGACTACGTAATGAAGCAAGTGTGAATTGTACATTTCGACACTGGAATGATTCATTATCATGACGTTTTTATAACTGTTGGTATGATTTTATAAAAAAACAACACTAATCTACTATGACCAAAATCCGTATTTGTATACATATTTTGGTCATGAGAAGTAATTAAATGATGTGCCGTTATTAACAGTCGAGCTGCGAAATGATTACTTGGTCAGCAAGAGTTTACAATTGGTCAGTAGAAACAAACATGTCTAGAAGCAGTTTACTTCAGAGGTCCCAGGGCACTGTCAATTTATGTAACTTTCTTGTGTTTTCTTCTGCCGAATACGGAAGAAAATCGGCCACAAAAGGTGTAGCGGGGGCGGGTTTTCACTTGTTTTCCCAGGGCACTGTCACGATTCAGAAATGTTTGCTGTCCATAAGTTGCTGACCAACTAGCCATTTTGGCTGACCGATTACATTTTTCTGTTCGCAAAAATAAGAATATTTTGCTAACCAGTTAAATGATACCCTTTTGTCTATTAATCGACTTCAAGTATACTTTGTTTCTATTTGACTCAGCCATATGTATAAAGCTGATAAATTTTAATCCGTTTACTCAAATTTGGAATCCTGGTTGACACCAAAGTGTTGACAAATAGAATAATACAATACATAATAAAATTCTATTATATTTATTATTTATAAATAATCATTCCTTCCTGTATGCAAGAGTCATCGTGGACTTAAAGAGTCTGCCACAAGAAGTCAGTCCAATAGGTATAACGAAGAAATGAATGAAAATACGTTCGAGCTGGACTGTCGGATTTAAAAGGTTTTGGACGTTTTTATTTCACTATCGAGCGAGCTAACTTTACCTACTAAATTTTTACTTTAGTTACAAAAATAACTATTACTAACCGAATGAAATATGAAAAATTTATAAGTCATACCTACATACATACATAAATGCGTTGGTAGTTTTAAATCTAAAATTAGTTTTATTACCCGGATTTTTATTTTAATATTTATTATGTATTCTGTATGACTTTATTATGATGTGACATTGCTCGAACTATTTTTTTAAATTACAAAATTCGATAGTTCTAATTATTTCAAAAAAACTAACATTTGAAAATAATTTTATAGCAGAAGTATAAGTACAGCATATATTATGTATAGCAGCGCAGCCTATCGGCAGATAGTGACGGTCTGACGTAACATTAATGACCTGCCTGCTTATTTCTGGTTATTTAATTTGTATAGGTTGGTATGAATTCCAGGACCGTACTTGAAAATAATACATTTAATATTAAATGAGTTATTGGAAATTGAAAAATTTATTTATCATTCAGTTGAATCTGTTTTGTATTTTTTCTTTAGTACTCTGCTAGTTTACATTATAAGTCATCTACTGGTGGTGGGTAGTGGGACCGCAGACCTGCGACCCAACCCCGAAGAAGACTTAAATAAATCTCTACGAAGCTCCAAGTTCTAAAAATAGTGAACTTTTGGTAAGAGCGAATTTGACCAAAATTTTTAAAATTATCATGCAGATTTTACCCAGTCAACCAAATTGTCCACATTCAAGTCGCCACACAAAAGTACTACCTGCCATTTTTCGCCTAAAGAGTTTAATAAAATATTAACCTATACATTTTTCGTCAAGTGATTAGTGCTTGCTGCATTTTACTAGATACACAAACAACTCAATATGTAGTTAATCAAACTTTTCAAAACAATACTAAAACAATGGAAATACACTTTTAAAACTTATTACCGCCAATTAAACTTTAAAAACACAACACATGTGCTTAGTACAGCTCACCACTAAACTAGGGAATTTTATTGAATTTCCCAAGCGGCTGATCGATGACATATTGTTGGCGTCAACTGTCGAAAAACGAGAGGGTTCGCTAACATAACTATTCCTTTAATCTGTAGCCAACGCTATCTTAGTTGTCAGTGTCACAATTATGACATCCCACACCTCATTAGGAAGATTAGGAGACCATCATAAATTCATAATGTATACGGGGAGGGGGTGAAGTGGTGAGGTCTGTTACGAACTAAAGATATTTGTTAACATTTGCTACAGATTACAATATTTGTCCAAGTAACGAAGTAGAATTATCTGTTAATTTTAGAAGTGTTTAGTAGCGCATTAGGTAAAAATCCGCATGGTGTTTATCCATCCACATGTAGTTTTGGTATTTAATATTTTTTTTCAATGGAAAAAAATAGTTTCCTTATTTTTCGTCAATGTCGTTTAGTGATAAAATTGTGCGATTATAATCTAACCAAGAAGTCAGTAAGGGGGATTCTGATCGAAATAAAATACAAAAAAATCATGTAAATGGTCTTATCCTTTCAGTACATGACCGAAGGTATTTTACTACGAGAAATGATGGTCGATCCTTTGTTGAAAAGTTATTCTGCTATTATGATTGATGAAGTTCACGAGAGGACTCTCTATACAGACATTCTTATGGGATTGATGAAGAAAGTACTTAGGGTGAGTAGTCAAAAATTATCGTGCACGTAATAGTACAGGTGTCCCATTTTCACCACTTTTATAGGGTATCTCCGTTATTGTTAGTGCTATCAAAAAAGTAATGTAGGTGTCATGCGCCCCTTTTGTGGTTCAAACTTAAAAGGGTAAGATCGAAATTAGAAAATTTTCGCTCGCTTAAGAGATACGGGGGAAAATCAACAAATTGACAATTCCTAAATTACCCTATATTTTCTTAATTAAAAGAGATACAGAAAAATGTTTAATGCATAAGTTTATTTATATTGTTTGTTGAATAATCTACCGTTTTCAGAATAAGTATACGGGGTCAGGTAAGAAAGTTATCGGACCTAACCTCATTTTTTTAAATGGAACACTCTGTATATTTTAATCTAAAAGATAGCATTTTAAACTTTCTTTTCAAATTTATAACCCACCATGGATGATAGATATCATCAAATTTTTCAAAATGTTGATAAGTTTTTTTCACAAATGAATATGTAAAAAATGAAATTGACGTTAAATGTTAATAACAACTAGAATGTCAACATAGTTGTCACTAGGATATTAGTTTTTGATTCATGGCCTACTTTGGTTTAAAGTAATAAAGTTTAATAAATCGCCTAGGAAACCAATACCATCATCCATGGTGTGTTATATATTTGAAAGGAGAATTTAAAATAGTTTATTTTTAGATTAAAATATACAGGGTGTTCCATTTAAAAAAAATGAGGATAGGTCCGATAACTTTTTTACCTGACCCCGTATACCTATTCTGAAAACGGCAGATTATTCAACAATCAATATAAAGAAGCTTCTGTATAAAACATTTTTCCGTATCTCTTTTAACTAAGAAAATATAGGGTAATTTTGAAATTGTCAATTTTTTGATTTTCCCCCGTATCTCTTAAGCGAGCGAAAATTTTCAAATTTAGATTTTACCATTTTAAGTTTGACTCAAAAAGAGCACATGACACCTACATTACTTTTTTGATAGCACTAACAGTTACGGAGATACCCTATAAAAGTTTCGAAAATGGGACACCCTGCACAGAAGTTGTATTTTTTTATTGAGAAGTTCAATGTTAAATAACTCGGAAATCGTAGGCGCATTTTTTGAAGGCTTTGTAATGTAATAAAATTCAATGTTTCTATTTAAATATAAACCTTATTAAAAAAATTGACGAAGCTGGACAAATATTTCTTTTAGAATTAAATAACATTTTTCAATATTTTTATTGAACAGGTCTGCTGTCATAATGCATAAAACAGCTAAAAATATCAACAAGATAAACCCTATAAAGTACGCACAGGGGATCTTTACCCTGACGTCATCGCTAACAAATAGATATCCCGACATATTTCATATCTCTGCATCTTTGTTTGGTACAGACATAAAGGCGAATAAAAATTGTATTATACGTCGTCCGGAATTAAACGTGTTAGACAGAGAAATAATTATAAAGAAGAGTTGCCAAATAATTATTTTGACTTACGCAGTACTACAAATTGCAAAAACGTCATTGTGACAATTGATTCACAATTTTTTCGTTTTTATACATTTTTGTGCATTAAAACTTCATTTACTCCTGCAAACAGTTCTTTTCAGAGTTTTGGTATCGCTTTTTTGTGTTAGTGGTAAGTACATATTGATATTTATTGTTATTTATTTATTGTAATAAAGTATTCCTAACCCTAAAAATTGTGGATAAGTCTCCGCTCCGCTATTTTGCCATCCCAAAAACGTAAAAACACGTCTTTTTAGTTTCGAAAAAAATAAGTAAAATCGCCCGAATTTCCAAACGCTCTGTATATGTATCGAAACTAGAAGGTTCACAGAACGTATTTCGGGCAAAATCAAATCTGAAATCGCCAAATTAAGTTCACAATCACGTCTCAAAATGTGGTAAATATTGGTCGAAAAATACAAATATGACAGTTCAATAGAATAATTTATTTAAATTTCCAAGGCAATGCCTATTAGCTTGCATTTTTTCGTAAATTGATTTTTTTTTTCATGTTTTACGACATAAATTACCATTTATCTTCAATTCTAATGAAAAAAACTCTTGACTTTTTGGGGTCATTCCTGTAGGGGATGAATGGACGGAGCTTTTTAATCTGTGTAATCAAAATGTCACATTCAAACCGAGTTTATCATTTTGTCAAATAAGAAGTAGGTACATAACTGCCAGTAAAAATTCAAGAATATCAGATTTATACCTACATATTCCTAACAATCTATTTTATGTAAGACCGACTCAAAATTTTGATTCGGAGTTTTAAAGAAATTTTTCAAAATCCGTATATGGGAACGTTATTTACGTCAATTAAAATGTTATGAAATTAGTTTTTGTTTTGACAACTTTTCTTCCACGTAATTTTGATTTGATTCATACGATTTTTATGACGTGTAAGCGATGACGTCAGGGTAAAGATCCCCTGTGCGTACTGTACCTGATGATGAATCGTTAAGTTGAACATAGAAAATCCTATGTAATTTTTGGGGTGAGTGAATATTTGATCCCCTGTACATTTTATAGGAAAACTGCATCGTAACTTCCTGAAGAGGCCGACATGGTAAACCCATGTGCCGAGTTTGAATACATTTTGGTGAGCCAATCCTAAGCTATTCAATTTAACGTAATGGTAAAACCACGAAACTCTCATAGTTCAGGTTATACAGCAAACACCAGCAAATTAAATTTTGACATTGACAACCGTGACAATATTTTCATTATTAGTTACGTTCAGCTTAACGTTAGTTTTTTTGGGAATAACGTCATAGAAATGATTTGCTGGTGTCTGTTGTATTATCTGAACAATGATAGTTTCGTGGTTTTGCCACAACATTTAATTAAATAGCTTAGGATTGACTCATCACAATGTATTCAAACTCGGCACATGGATTTACCATGTCGGCGTCTTCAAGAAGTTATAATGCTGTTTTTCTATAAAATGTACGAGGGAGCCAATGTTCAGCCTCAAAAATTACATGCGAATGCCTATATTCAACTCAACGATGCATTTCCCGGTATACCCATTTTCTCTTGTTAACATTTCTCCGTATTCCTCGTGCAATAGGCAACAACGAACAAACCCAACAACTAGAAGGAACAAACATTTTTGCTACACTGTGTTGATTCCACGTTTGGTTCTTTATGAAACGTTTTTAAAATATTTATAATTAAAACACTTATCGCTCCATGCTTCAAGTTATATTAGAGTTATACAGGATGTTATGGAAATGACGTATTATATTTCAACCGGCAATTCCTGAGATAAAGACAAATTGAAGAAAAATAGCCATAAATGGCGCTTTCAATTCACTCAGCGGTAAAAGTGACCTGACGTCAAATCAGAAAAACACCTGTGTGGCACTGCGATACATGTAAGCAATCAAGGAATTCTGACCGGTGTTCTCATATGTACACCTTAAACTCTTTAGACAAAATAAAATAATTTAAACACTTCCATTCTGTAATACCTTTTTGTACAATTAATTGAAGAACATTTACGACGGACTATGATTTAAACAACCCGAAAATACATATGGAATAGTAATAGCCACGTACGTCACTAGGTCAAATGCCAATGACCTCTTGACGCCATACATCGTCTGAGCGAAGTAGCCGCACGCTTGCGGTCTGCCAGTTGAGGACCAACCAGCGGCCGGATACGTTGTCTCGTCGATCACCAACACGCTCTCAGCAATCCGCTCTGTTTTTCGGTTTACGCGTGTATCTTGCCCGTCCATAAATAATCTTTGAATATTGTTTTTATTGACGCGTTTCTTCTGGACGTCAAATTTCGTCGCGTGTAATAAAATTTAATAACCTGTATTATTGTATTTTCAAAAGCTAACTATCGGTTCTGTTTCACTATTACTGTGTGTACATAAAGTGTTTCCAAGAGTGTTCCCATGAAAAAGAAAAAAACACTGATTGTGTTTGTGCCTGGATTTCCTCGCTCTTTAGGTATAGAAAATAATTTATTTTTATAATTTTATATGGAATTTCTCTAGGACACCCAAGTAGTCACCCAATTATACCCGAACAAACCCTAAATATAATACGTCATTTCCATAACACCCTGTATGTAGAGATAACTCTAATATAACTTGAAGCATTAAAAGGCGATAAGTGTTTTAATTATAAACATTTTTACTGTGTGTCATGCGGTGGCTGTACATTTAATTTTAATTTATCTCGTCTCTCTTCCCCTCAACCAAATCTATACAGGGTGATTCACGACGAGCGTGCATTAGAACTTTATGGAGAACTACTGAATATATGTTCCTGAAACTTTGGGGATTTGGGTTTATCGATATGCTCTCTTTAACTAAAATATTGACATGTTTCTGTTATTTCCGGTTATACCGGAAGTAGCTGCCAACTTTCGTTTTTTAAATACAACATGGTAATTTTTATTACATTTTTCGATTAAGCATTAAATACTAAGCACATTTTATAAAACATGTTTTTGTCAGACTCTGTTAGTTTTTGAGATATCTGGACTTTTTGTAATTATTTGGCAAATGCATGACGATGAAATAATCCATATAATTTTTTTACCTTAGCGCTTGGACTAAACAATTTTTCTCACCGAATAGCTAGAAGATCATCAAGTCTCAAAAACATTTCAAATTCGGCATAAAATGTACAGGGTGGTCACAATTTAAGCCTCATTGTGAAAGAATTCAACCATTAAAAACTTTCTTATTTTAAATGGAACACCCTGTATATTTTTATTTAATTTGATGGCAAATTAGTTGTTCTTTATAAATAGTATTTACTGTCCTATACCTATATCAAAGCGTTTTCTCAAAAAATCCAATTTTATTCCGAAAATACTATTTGTTCAAGTGTGTTATGAAAACAATTGTACTTAGAGGCTGTATACTGATGTCTATACGGAGAAAAAGTGATTGATTGCTGGAAAATACAATATTCTAATCTAAAGTGTTTCTTAATAATTTTTTTAAAAAATAGCAAGGAAACAAGTTTATAAACTTTAAATTCTTTAATTAAAAATGTGTTTGAAAATTATACCTAATATCTTTTGATTATAATTTTAAAATATGTTCGAAATGATTGCCATTTACTTCCAAGCATTTATGTATTCTTTTCATCATGTTATTTCTTGTAGCATTCCTAATTTCTTGTGAGTGATTGAAATGCTGCCTTCACCCTTTCAATTAGATTTTCCTTCGTGGTGATGGGACGCGCGTAAACTTTATCTTTAATGATTCCCCAGATGAAAAGTCCAGTGGAGTTAAGTCTGGCGAACGAGCTGGCCAGTGGAAGGGACCTTGGTTTGCGATCCACTGGTCATGAAAAAGTCTGTTTAGGGCAGTCTTAACAACTTGGGCGTTGTGTGCTGGAGCCCCATCGTTTTGATACCAATCACTTTTCCTCCGTATAGACATCAGTATACAGCCCCTAAGTACAATTGTTTTCATAGCACACTTGAACAAATAGTATTTTCGGAATAAAATTGGATTTTTTGAGAAAATGCTTTGATATAGGTATAGGACAGTAAATACTATTTATAAAGAACAACTAATTTGCCATCAAATTAAATAAAAATATACAGGGTGTTCCATTTAAAATAAGAAAGTTTTTAATGGTTGAATTCTGTCACAATGAGGCTTGAATTGTGACCACCCTGTACATTTTATGCCGAATTTGAACTGTTTTAGAGACTTGATGATCTTCTAGCTATTCGGTGAGAAAAAATTTTTAGTCCAAGCGCTAAGGTAAAAAAATTATATGGATTATTTCATAGTAATGCATTTGCCAAATAATTACAAAAAGTCCAGATATCTCAAAAACTAATAGAGTCTGACAAAAACATTTTCTATAAAATATGCTTAATATTTAATGCTTAATCGAAAAATGTAATAAAAATTACCATGTTGTATTTAAAAAACGAAAGTTGGCAGCTACTTCCGGTATAACCGGAAATGACAGGAACATGTCAATATTTTAGTTAAAGAGAGCATATCGATAAACCCAAATCTCCAAAGTTTCAGGAACATATATTCAGTAGTTCTCCATAAAGTTCTAATGCACGCTCGTCGTGAATCACCCTGTATACAGTTCCTAAATTGCTCTTTTTGGCCTAAGGCCCAGCACCTTTATCTTAACCCCATCTTTCGGGATTTGGCAACATAATGTGCTTTTTTGCATAATCGGTCGTATTTGTCTATTTACACTGACTGTTTTCACGATAGTATGTGACATTTAGTGGTTGCTAGGCCTTAGTGCCTGTTCTCACCAAAGCAACTGGAAACCGCAAC
The DNA here is from genome assembly GCA_963991005.1 of Barypeithes pellucidus. NCBI lineage: Eukaryota > Metazoa > Arthropoda > Insecta > Coleoptera > Curculionidae > Barypeithes > Barypeithes pellucidus. The sequence continues at coordinate 50,768,470 of OZ022562.1, read as the reverse complement.
GCGACCGCAACTTCAGTTGAGTTGCTCGCTTGTTCTCACCAAAGCAACTGGCAAGCAACGCAACTGCAACGCGACCGCAACATCAGTTGAGTTGCTCTTGCGTTCCCACTGGAATCAACTGGTTTGAAGTCTCTTTTGACGTTAGCAAAATGTCGTCTTCGTCCGATGAAGATACGAGTACAGCCGCAACATACTTGCTCGTTAAAAAGCTTTAAAAAAAAACCTGAGCGACAATTTTGGGTTAACCCTTTTATACCATAAATTTGAGACATAGTTCGTATATAATGGCACAGGAATTAAATAATAATCCGGTTAAATTCCATAAGTTTTACCGAATGAGCGACAAAAGTTATAAAGAATATTTTTCTATCTCGTCCTCCATGATACCGCGATTTGAGGCAACTGACGACGGCGACGCGGAATGCCTGACAACTCATAAGCAACAAGTTGCGTTGCAGTCGAGTTGCCTTAAGTCAGTGGGAACACGCGTATTTAAACGTTAGTGCTGTGTCGCGTGATGTTGCGTTGCGGTCGCCAGTTGTTTTGGTGAGAACAGGCACTAACAGAACGATAAGTAATGTACTACGAAGATTATGGGTACTATTTATTAATATTAAAATTAAATGAACCTGTTATTGTTGCAGTTGGAAATACTGATACTCAACCATCTGCATACAGTGTAGCAATAAAAAAACATTGGTCGTATATTTACCGATTTCAGGCAAAATTAGTGACTGAGTTCAACGTTTATCTTCAATCGGTAAACTTTATTCAACAGCCAATCCGACATCGTAATTACGACACTGTCACTAAGCTGATGAGAGTTTTAAGGATAAGTTGACATTTTATTATGAGAAAAGAAGCCCGTTATGTTGCAACATCATAGGACTGATTATAAGCTTGTTTTGATTTTCTATTGCAGAAAAGACCGGAGTTACGACTGATCGTAGCCTCGGCGACACTCGACGCCAGTGCCTTGCATAAGTTTTTTAACAAGAACTTATCTGGTGACCCCAAAAAAGATACGTCGGTGATTATGTCTGTTGAAGGACGACAGTTTAATGTGGATGAGTTTTATGTGGCAGGTAATGCTAATTAATTTTAATTATTCATGTAATTAATTATTCGACCCTACATTACTGCACCAAACGGGGATCCAATTTCGAGAGCTTATTTTATATTAATTATATCATTAATCTGTCCATTTTCAGAACCAGTACCATGTTACGTTCAAGCTTCAGTAGACACTGTTGTAAAAATTAACTCGTCTGGTGATGCGGGTGATATTTTAGTTTTTCTAACGGGACAAGAAGAGGTGGATCGAGCGGTACGATTATTAAACGAATATGCGAATGAAATAGAACGTGCCAAGAAAAAGGAGCAAATGTTTGTGGTTCCCATGTATGGATCGCTACCTTATAATCAGCAACTGAAAGTTTTTAAGCGTGCTCCGGATGGGTATAGGAAGGTTGTGGTTGCCACTAATATCGCTGAAACGTCGGTTACTATACCTGGAATTGTGCACGGTAAGAAAACAGCATAGCGATTTAGAAAAATAAGCCTCTGGTTGGGTTGGGTAGGTCTAAAAATGTGTGGAGCGACGAATAGCAGAAATACACGACGAACCACTGCTTTTTCCCCCTTGTATCTGATTACTTGGCTACGTCCATATCTATGACGCCTATTGTTGTTTAACTTGTATATATTTTGATCTTTGGCTCATTTTAGCGTTTTTTTCTTGCTTAGCTTAATGAGGAACTGTTTTTCTTCTGATTGTATCTTCGCATCGTCGGTTAATTTTCTTTTAGAAAATTTCCCTCCTATCGAAGGAGAGGGGGAGTTGTAACGTGCATTTTGTCATTGAATAGTTGATTGTTATCCGTTGAAATTTTGTCTTACAATCTAATTCCTACTATCCAAAAAAAAAAAATTTAAAAATTTTTAAAAAATTTCAACGGATAACAATCAACTATTCAATGGCAAAATGCAACCATTACAAGATTAGTACTCCTCGAACTTTTTTATTTATTATTTAATTTATTTATGCAGGATAACAAACAGGCAAAGCCCAATACAGTATCCACTTAATATATTATGTAGCTAATTAAGATAACAAATACAAGATACATACAGGGTGTTATGGAAATGATGTATTATATTTGAATGGGTGACTCCTGGGGTGTCCTAGAGAAGCGCTACATATTTTTTTTTAATCGAACGTTTAAAAAGTGGGGTAATTCACCCCTAAACCCAGCCGGTTACTCCTCGGCACATTCATATGTGATCATGTTACATTGCGAAGCTGTGTAATCAACAGATGTTCAAGCCCAATGTTGCCAACTGTGTAAAAAATGTAAAGATTCTTATAAAAATAATATTTAGTTTACCTAGTATCCAAATAGAAGTGAATCCAGGTGCCAGTACACTAGCAAGTAATCCGGGGCACAGACATCTTCAGGTTTTTTTTTTCTATGGGAAAAGCTTTATGCTCATCACGTACCCTGATGATAATGTGGAACTGCATAATAAGCTTATACCCACTAAACCACATTCGGCCTCTTATTTCCAATCTCTCGGAACATTTGCACTAAATCACTTACACACACACACAGACACCCACGAGTTTCCAATTATTTTTTTTGAAGATATGCACTTATTTGATTACACAAAAGCAATAAATACTAACGCATAATTACACTTTACAATAACCTACCATACACATAAAACAACAGCACTATAGGATACAAATTATTTCGCAATAGAAATTCAGAAATAATAAAAACGCTAATTTCTAATGGCCTAATCAAATTTATTAGTCCTTTTCTGAAGAAGAATGATGAAATAATTATGTTGATAGACCCTTCCATCCCTTTAAAATAAATAGTCTCGTCCAACCAGCGCGGTTGCTATTTCCGAGACTATCATTATAAAGAAAAGTATTACAGAAGCAAATTCTTCATTTTATGAATATGACCTTATAAAACATCGAAAGTGTGCCAACGCTGTATTTTTAAGTATCAACCCCAGTAAGAATATGCAACCGTTTCTACAAGATCAGCTGTTCCTCCAAAATTAGCCGGCCGGTTTCAAGCAGATTTGTGTGTTATTGTATGTTAATACTTAAACCCGAGCTTAAATTATTATTATTATTATATTAAGTTATTTGTTCTTTTCGCGACGGCAGTGCCCCAGTCCAGCAGTTCAATATTGATCGACGGAACCAACGTGTTATTTAGGCAATAAGGGCGTACTTTTGTCTACACAGTAGCACTTTAAAATACTAATTTAGATGGAACGGTACTTAGATGTGTTGTGACGCGAAAACTATGTGATTTTGTGATGTGAGTACTTGGTGTTTTTTATAAATTAAGTTGGTTTTACATAAGTCCGAAAAGGTAAATAAAATTGAATTTTTTTTTCTAAAGGGCATTTATAAACTTTTAAGTTGTCCAGATCTGACGGGTGTCGTTCGAATTGAACAAATGAGAACATACCTGACCATTTAAAAACTCCGCGGCGGTTCGTTCGAGTCAGTTCAAGTTTATAAATCAGAGATTGTTTCCTAGCGAACTGAACTGAACGTAAAAGTTTATAATAATGTACCCTGAAAAATAAACAACTTGCAATCTGTCAAACGGTTATTGCCTTTCTAAAGAGTTTACCCTGAAGGTATGACAACACTGTTGACATATGTTGCTTTGTTTACCTTCCTGACAGGTGCATCACATGGTCATTTTTGGTTTGACACAAGGGCATATTAAATTAAAGCGCCATTTTTGGATATTTTTCTTCAATTTGTTTTCATCTCAGGAATTGCCGATTTAAATATAATACGTCATTTCCATAACACCCTATATATTGGTTTTTGGCTCATTTTAGCGTGCATCCTGCAGATGTTTCCTTGCTTTGCTTAATGAGGAACCGTTTTTCTTCTGATTGTATCTTCCTTCGCATCGTCGGTTAATTTTCTTTTAGAAAATTTCCCTCCTATCGAAGGAGAGGGGGAGTTGTAACGGTTGCATTTTGTTTTATGTAAACTGAATAGAAAGGGCTCCAAATAATCGAAGCAAAATTCAGTCATGTGCATAGCAGCACAAAAGCATAATATAAAGTTAAATATGATTTTGGATTTTTGAAATATCTTGCTTGTCTATCAATAGAACCTAACATTCGAAGGGTCTTACAAACTAACGAATTAATATGGCTATCGAAGATCAGCTTACTATCAAAAATTACTCCCAGATACTCGATTCAGCTCAGAATTGCTGATCGAATAAGTAAATGATATAGGGTCACGTTCTCCGAGTAAAAGAGATTATACGGCATTTTTTTATATTAGGAAATAAGCTATCGGGCTTACAATACTTTTCGAGGCTGGTCAGATCTTCTTGAATAAGCACACAATTAAGTAGAGTTCTAATTTGTCTATAAAATTTGAGATCATCCGCATATAGTAAGAATTTACAATTAAGAAAACATTTATTGATATCGTTAATATATATATAATGAATATTAAATATAATAATAATAATAATATTTTAAGAATTCATTTCGTCTTGAGAGGCGACATATTGTTTGCAGCGAACCCTCTCGCCAAATTTGATTGTTTACATTATCATCCACTGGTTCACTTAGTGGGAATACCACGGGCCCGCGACTCCCCTTCCAACCCCGAAAAAGACTTACATAAATCTCTACAAAGCTCCAAGTTCTAAAAATAGTGAACTTAGATAAACATTTTATTATATGCTACATAATGAATCGCGCGCATAGCTTCTGACCAAGTACATTTCTTGTAGGTTCAATTGGTAAGAGCTTTTTTAAACCAAAATTAAAAATATCATGCAGATATTTCTTATTTGCCCAGTCAACCAAACTGTCCACATTGAAGTCACCACATGAGGGTACTATCTGATATTTAACAGAAATAAACTCGAAATCATTTGACATCACTAAGAAATAAAACATCTACAATTTTTTTAATTAATAATAAAAATCACCTTAGTTTATCTAACGGTGGCATCAGGTGAAGTCAGTGGCGGCTCGCAACTAAGAACGTAGGGCGGCAGAAAAACCGCCGGAGTCAATGCGCCGCAGGCGAAAAAATGTCGGGGCCATGCCCAAAGTTTTAAAAAATTCACCTATTTAATACTGTCTTATTTCATAAATTAAATTAGATTGCATAACAGGTTTTTAAGATGCGTTTTAACGAACATAATTGATTTAAAATTCGAAAACCATTGAATGACAAGAATTTTAAGAAGTATGACAGTGACATGTCTGTCTAAACTTGTTTATAAATTAGTTCTAAGCGACGAGCTGATGTTGCAACTGTGATTAATAACGCCATCGTAAAATTAACAATATCAGATTTGTCCTTAATATTATTACTTACAGTATTTGTTCCAGCTTCGGTTTCCATCATCTGCATATTTCCCTCCATTTTTGTTATAAATTCAATTACTAAAAACTTTCAAACATACCGCTTTTCTATTTTACTAAAAATTATAAACAAATAACACAAAATACAAACCACACTACCACAAGTCAAGTAACTTTAACACTGAATTTATAATTTTCCGAAAATAGTCCGTATATTTCTTTAAAAAATCGAATACAAACCGTTACGAATCGAAATAATTAACCACTGATTTTGTTTCCCTAATTTCCCGCTCGCGAGAAAAGTCAGAACTACGTCACAGCTTGCGGCTCGGATTTGGTAGCCGGTATTATTTATTTTTTATGAATAAGAATACACTGGTTGCATATGCTCAACAGAATATGTTTCGTTTCCAAACCAATTAGGTGGTGATATTCGGGTTAGGTCATTCGGCTCCGGTCTCTTGACAACTACTATGTCTACGAAGGATTCGAATAGTAATCAGAGAATAGTAATCTTGGAGATTCCGCTTCAAGGGATATTTGAAAACAATAAATTTATTAAATTGTTAAATATACGATAATTTTTTGAATATTACAAATATTATAATTGAATTGGTTGAATAAAGAATTATATTAAAACAAAAGATAAAAGTATCAATGCCCTGACGGGCCGCCACTGGGTGAGGTAGAAGCCGTAGAAGACAGACAATAATTATGTTTCATAATCCATAATTATCATTTTTCGGCTAAAGAGCAGCTAGGGTTGTTAATGTCGCAGAAAATTGAATTCACTACATTGTGACATTTGTTACGTCGCAAACGTAGTAAATGTAATAAATGTAATTATGTTTTGATTGGCTGAAAGTGTCAGAAACACAACATAAGCTCAACTTTATTATTATAAATTTAATGTTAAAAGTTGGAAATTCGAGTGGAAAAGTAGAAAATAGTAGTTTTTGGTTATTGTTCTTCTGTTCCTTTTTGCTTTACTGTTTGATCTAAATAAAAATATTCTAAAAATGAAAGTAGTAAATGTAACAAAATACGTATTAAGAGCAAATTACATTTACTACGGTAGTAAATTACATAGTAAATGTTACATTACTACTTTAACAACCCTGCTAAAGAGTTTAATAAAATATTATCTTATACGTTAATAGTTAGTTTACTAGATATACAAATAACTCGATATGTAGTTAATCAAACTTTCAAAAACAAAATAGACTATATGGAAATACACTTTTAAAACTTATTAGCACCAATTAAACTTTAAAAACACAACACATGTGCTCAATACAGCCCACCGCTAAACTGGGAAATTATATTGAATTTCCCAAACAACTGATCGATGACGTATTGCTGGTGTCAACTGTCGAAAAACGCGAGGGATCGCTGGAATATCTATACTAGCTAAGCGAGAGAATGATTTCATTATTTGGTTGATCTCGATGCGTCGCTCCAATGAACGCATTCTCTCCGCTTCGCTAGCAGCGCTCTTATCGTTTATCGTAGAAGCTTTAATATAAACCCACCCAAAACAACTCTTATTAAACGCTCTATACCGCACGATCATAATTTTTAGTTGTCGACTGCGGTTTTGTAAAGATGAGATGGTTCAATATTGAAACCCATACAGACAGTTTGGTGGTACTCCCGATTAGCAAATCTTCTGCAGCTCAACGCGCTGGTAGAGCTGGCAGAATGAGATCAGGTAAAGTTTACAGGTAAGTATTATTTTTTAGTAAGTATACCGTGTCACGATTAAAGTTGGAACCATACGGGGTAAAAATGTATTGTAATGGTAAATTTAAATTTTTGCTAAATGGATAAATACATTTTTTCCCCCATACGGTTTCAACTTTAATGGTGAGACTGTAATTATTATAGAAACATATAACTTTATTGATTAATGTCAGAGATTCCCAAATTGAACAACCTTTTGTTTTAGACTGTATACAGAAAAATGGGCGAAGAAATTTGCAGATGCCACACCACCCGAGATCATTAGGACTAATTTAACCTATGCTGTACTACAGTTAAAGGCAATGGGCATAGATAACATTCTAAAATTCAAATTTCCTGATCCTCCTCCCATTGAAAATCTCAAAAGTGCCTTAGAAATTCTTTATGCTTTGGATGCCATCGATATTCAGTCGGAGTTGACTAGACCGCTTGGATTTTATATGGCTGAATTTGCTTTAGATCCACTTTATGCTAAAGTTTTGTTAACTTCAGGTAGGAATAGGAAATAATGAAAGAAAACTCCCAACACAACTCGTAACAACACACACTAAGGGCCGATATTTCAAAGTCACCTTAAGGTGCAGAATGACGTAAGTCATCCTTAACACAAGTTTGAGAGTATATTAAAGTTTACTTATCTATTAAACTATTACTTATCTAAAGGAATAAAACTTTAAGGACGCGGTAATCTTCCACTTAACGCGACAATTCGCCCTCAATTTAATTTAAAATATAGTTTTTTTAAGGTTTACCTAACGTTAACGCTACCTTAACTGAGGTCTGACTTAAGGTAACATTAAAATATCGGCCCTGATGGCCGATATTTCAAAGTCATCTTAAGGTACAGACCGACCTAAGTGATCCTTAACGAACGTTTGGCAGTATATTAAAGTTGATTTTAACTCCCATCTAAGGGAATATACAGGGTGTTATGGAAATGATGTATTATATTTAAATGGATGACTCCTTGGGTGTCCTAGAGAAGTTCTACATTTTTATTTTTTTTAAATCGACCGTTTTAAAAGTGGGGTAACAAACACTCTTACTCACAGGTCAGTCCGCGCTACTGTACAACATTTCACCCAGAGCCAATGGCAATGTTGCCAAACTTAATGTATAACTGAAATTCCATATAAAATTATAAAAATAAATTATTTTCTACCTTCTTGTATTTATCCTTATACCTAAATAGCTAGGAAATCCAGGCACAATCACAATCAGTTTTTTTCTTTTTCATGGGAACACTCCTGCAAACAGTTTATGTACACACAGTAATAGAGAAACAGAACCGATAGCTTTCAAAATACAATACTACAGATTATTAGATTTTATTACACGCGACTAAATTTGAAGTCCAGAAGAAACGCGTCAATAAAAACAATATTCAAAGATTATTTACGGACGGGCAAAATACACGCGTTAACAGAAAAAACAGAGCGGATTGCTGAGAGTGTGTTGGTGATCGACGAGACACAACGTATCCGGCCGCTGGTTGTCTGCAACTAACAGACCGCAAGTTTGCGGCGCTATATAAAACTACTTCGCTCAGCCGATGTAAGGCGTCAAGAGGTCATTGGCACTTGACCTAGTGACGTACGTGGCTATTACTATTCCATATGTTTTTTCAGGTTGTTTAAAACATAGTCCGTATTATAATATGATACGTCATTTCCATAACACCCTGTATATTTATGAACGTGGTAATCTTCCACTTAACGCATCAATTGACCCTCAAATGAATTTAAAACATAATATTTTTAAGGTTTACCATAACGTTAAGGCTACCTTAGCTAAGGTCTAATTTAAGCTAACACGGCCCTTAGACTATCCGGAAGAAAACTAATTATATTACAGGGTGTTCGGGGTTCAGGTATTAAGTTGTATAACAAAAACTCGAAAACAATACTTTAAAATTCCATGTCCTTTCCGGGTTTTCCAGGCAAATATTTGGTTATACTCCAGGTTTGTTAAAAATAGTTTAGTATTTTTTTATTTCTACTTTTTCCTACTATAATGTAGATTGCTATGTACACGGTGGGCAAAAAGAATGGAACACCCCCAATATTTTCTTTTTTTCGTCCTTTTAGGTCTAGGTCGGAGTTTGAACAGCATTATTTAATTGAGGGCAATATTCTTATTATTGTTCCCGAAGTTTAGGATTTCGGTCTGACTATGGATGCTAAGCTTACTTTCATTCCTCGCATTCAGAACACCATATCCAAATCTCTCCAACTCCTAGGATTTATTAAGCGTATAACCAGTGACTTTACTAATACCAAAGCTATAAAACAATTATATTGCTCATTAATAAGAACCCATCTGGAATACTCCTCCTGTGTCTGGAATCCTTGCTATAATCAACATAAATTTTTGAATTACCTGGCCTATAAACTTAATACACCGCAACTAGATTATTCTCGGCTTGAAGCAAGTATCCAGATCAGAACCCTCAGGCTACATCGGGATCTTATAATGTTGTATAACCTATTACATAACAAATATAACTGTCCTTTGTTACTTGACAGAATAGGATTGCACGTGCCATCTACGGAAACACGTCAGAGGAATACCTTTTCTGAGATGGTACATAGAACTACTCACTGAATTAACATTATAAACTTTCAATTCATTATAATTTTTTATTTTACACTTATAAATTTGATAGTTTACTCTCGTCATTTTTGTAAAATTGGGCTTTGCCCGTTAATAAATAAATAAATAAATAAAAACGCTCGGACCCGTCGATTTTATTTTTCACAAATTTTGAGAATTTTTAGTATTATACAGGATTGCTCAAACAGTCGGGGCACACGTCAATTTTAATTTTTTAAATGGAATACCCCAAATTTTGTTCGATTTTTGATTTCTACTTGAAATTCTGAATAGTTTTGATGCGACATACCCGCTTTCGACCTTCAGCTGTTTCCAAGATATCACAATACAACCACGATGGCAATGTTCACGGAAATAAATAAATGTCGCTTAAATTAAAATCACTGTAGCTTCATAAGTATAATATTGTGGTTTGTTACCAGATTACTACAATAAAGGTAATAATTTTCCTTATTTTCTTCTCTATTACAAATTCCATGATCATCGCCATCGTGTTTAGATTTCGAAAACAACTGAAGATCGAAATAGGGTATGTTACATAAAAATATTCAGATTTGCAAAAATCGAATAAAATTTGTTGGAGTATTCCATTTAAAAACCTGTGCCTTGACTTTTTGAGCAATTCTGTAGAATGCGAAAAATTCTCAAAATTTGTAAAAATTGAAAATGAAATTAAGGGGTCCGAAGGTTTTTCGAAACTATATATGGCTATGAAAATATTAAGGGTGTTCCATTCTTTTTGCCAGATGTGTATTATGGTTTATCAAAAATTAAGAACTAAACAAAAAGAGAAGAAATGTTCAATTTGGTAATGATAAAAAATACATTAAAGGATTCCAGGTTGCCATTTCAAATTTCCAGGATTTTGGGTACAATTACAAAATTCCATGACTTTTCCAGGTTCTCCAGGTATTCCAGGTCAGTCCGAGCCCTCTTATACAACTTACTACCATTATTTTGACATGTAGAATCACCTCTCCAAGTATCCTGATGCATTAATCGGAACACCCTGAATATTCACTTTAGAAACTCAGATGGGTGTATACACCCGGCTTGCGAGTACCCTCTAAACAATAATTAAACTCCTGGGCAGTTTTTCTTTAGGCATAACTTATCACTCTTGTGTACTCAATGTATGAAAGAAAACTTTTTCAGGTGAATTTGGTTGTTCAGAAGAAATCCTTACGATAATTTCCATGCTTCAAGTGGAAACAGTTTTTACCAAACCGACGACTGGAAACGGCGTTATAAAAGCCAGGATACAGAAGAGGCTTTTTGAAGTTGAAGAAGGAGATTTAATTACTTACCTGAACGTTTATAATGGGTTTGTTCAAAGTGAAATGTCCCAAGGTGAGATTAAATTTTGGCAAATGGGGACGGCTAAATTTTGGTCCAGTGTCGTTAGTTATTTTACTTACTATTGATTTAATGCCTGTGTTGTAGTCAAATTAGGTAATGCAAACAATGAAAATTGGCATTTCATTTACTTACTGGAGTCATTAACCTTGATTCAATGAACAGTTGTTTCCTGGTTGCCATTTGCTGCCTCGATTATTGACATTGAACCACAGAGGAACGTCCGATGTGTTGATTAATAACCCGCACAAACCGTATCTGTATAAATGTTTAATTTATTTTTCCTTTCTCAGGTTTTTGTCATAAGAATTTTATAAGTTATAAAAGTTTGAAGAGGGTGGTAGAAGTAAGACAGAGATTGGAGAAGGCGCTAAGGAATTATGATATTCCCATTGTTTCTTGTGTGCGTAAGTATTCACCTAATTTTATGTGAACTATTTGCATCCATACGTTATTTATAAGTACATTTACACGTTTAAAATTGTAGCATACGCCTTTGTAATATTGGGCCAGCGAGTTCTCGTTTCCCAATATTCTAGGTCTAGAGGTGAGACGGTATTAGCGTACCGCTATGTTGTCGCGGCATTTTTCCAAACCGTCGCGGAGCGGTACGCAGGTTCGAAGGGGGGTATTTTCTAAGAATATTTTCTTTGGCAGTATACACGATTCCACGCCGCTCCAGAGTGAATCGTGTCGATCAGGAAGACTATACCGTCTTAATTCAAAGCAGTGGGTATTTCTCTAAGGGTATTTCTTAGAGGGTATTTGCTTTGACTGTATGCACGATTGAGATCGCTTACCCGCCGCGTGCCGGAGCAAATCGTGTCGTGGATCAAGAAGACATACTCGTATGTGTGCTCTGTACCGTTTTAATGGCGAAGCGGGTAGCGAGCTTTGTCGTGGTATTATAATTATTTGTTATTTATTACGGACTATACAGTTAAGTAAAAAAAAAAGATTACTTTTCTTTTGTGTCATAGTTAACGATTTCAATTTTAAAATTTCCATGAAATTATAACAAAAAAACATTTTCGTGCTCCAACGGTAAAAATGGAATAGTTTAATCTCGAGTTTTTTTTATCTTTGACTGATCACGAGAAATACGATGACAAAATCTATTTAAAATAGAACAATATTTTGCGATCTTTTGCATAACTAAGCCTGGTTTTCCTAACGTTGGACTTCAATAATCGCTGTTGATCGGGCGGTTCTATTAGGTCAAAGGAGTCGTACATGAAGCGATAGATGGCGCTTCGCTTTTGCTATATCTGACACAGGATTGTTAATGTCGCAGAAAATGTGTATTTACTACATTGCTACACAAGCTACATTTGCTACGTCGCAAACGTAGTAAATGTAAATATTATTTTGATTGGCTGAAAGTGTCAAAAGTACTACATAACCTCAACTTTATTATTATAAATTGGATGTTTAAGTTGGAAATTCTACAGTAAATTACGTAGTAAATTAACTACGTTGAAGTATTAACTACTTCAACAACCGTGATTGAGATCGCAAATAAATTTGACAGTTTACGGCATCTAGTAGCAATATTTTTGTATAGCGCGACGGTATGTACCGAGACAAGCAATTGACGGTATATCCCATCTCTAAGCTAGGCTGCTTTTGCCACAAGAGAATGATAGATTGACGTTGTTGCTGGGCCAGCGAGAACGCTGACTTCTAACCACATCTAACCCATCCCGAACCCCATTTAAGCAATGAAAACATCAAAACCCTTTCATTTGATTTACTAAGTAGAGAAAATTAAAAATATTAGGATTTTGACATAGGTTTTCAGCTGTAAATATCGCTTTAAAATTGTCCTTACATACTTTTATATTATTATTGAGCTAGCAACGAAACTAGAAATAAAGAATTCAGAGATTGAAGGTTGTAATTAGTTTTATTAAAAAATAGGAAATAAATCATAATTTACATAAAATATTTTACCATCTTCAACTTCAAACAAATCAAGGTAAATACAATACTATATATGTACAGCTACTAACCAAGTAAATATATCCACCATCATTATGATTATGGGCTTCCAATTTGTTTGTTTCGTAGCATACTCCTGGCAACATTAGTGATCGAATTCCTCTGTTCAGTCATTATGGGATTCTCAATTAAACTATGAAAAGAAAGAATTATTATAATAATATATTACCGGACTTATCAAAATTCTGACTACGGGTTAATATAACAAAGCTGTAAATATTATGTTGTAGCTTTTGACTCGTAGATTGTAAAATTTAAGTAAAATTCGGTTTTAAAAATGTGTTTGTTGCTAGTTTGCGTGAGAAGTTTGGGACAATTTTATAATGTAAAATAACAATAACGAATAAAAATTAGTTAAAAAATATTTCAATCATAAATTACTTACCTGCAACAAAACGAAAACGTCCGTTTTCGTGAAAAGAATAGAAAATTAAAAATTATTTTAGAATTTAATGACGCTTCCTCCACCATTTTCAATCACACTATAAATCATATGTTACTTGATTTTATCCCCTTCCAGACGAAGGATGTTCGGTTGTGAAATAATTTAAGAACGTGTGCTGCTCGCATTCTATGTCTGTCTCTGTCTGCATCAACCTTCTCCGATTCAATAAAGGGAGACAAATATGGCCTAGATTAAATCGAACAAACCCAAAGGCTGATATTGACACAGAACGATCGACACAAAAGGATAAACGTATGGAGTAACCTGCCTGGCTGTGACGTCACTTGCACGGCCTACTTATATGCTTCGATCCCCGCCATAAGCGGTCTCACCGGGCTGTCCCGAACTATCCTGATATTTTTCCAATATGGCGGAAATCTCACCAAGATGGAGCTTTCCTATTGTCCTGGTGGGATTTTATTTTATTTCAAAAGTTGCCAGTATCCCCCATCGGTGATTCCTGACCCAAGTATCAACTTGAATAACTGTTATAGGTCAGCCTCTACCAGTTTCTAAAGGATATTGTGAATACCTAAAGAAAACATACAATTTTTAATTTTTTAGGATCTACTGAAACAATTTGCAAATGTTTTGTTGCGGGGCTGTTTCCAAATGCTGCGTACTTACATCGAAGCGGAGTTTACAAGACGATACGAGGAGATATAGACTTGTTTGTCCATCCGGACAGTGTACTTTACACCATTCCACAACCACAATGGTAATTTAACTTTGTTTGGTGATAATTTATATAATTTTTTTTGATATTGTATGAAACCAAAGTTTCCTTTTAATTTTAGGGTAGTGTTTTCCGAGGTCATTCACACCACTAAGCTCTACATGCGTGATATTACAGTTATACAAAGCGACTGGCTATTAGAACTAGCCCCACATTTTTATTTTAAGACCACTTCCATTGACTAATTTTTTTCAAATATCTAATGTTGAATGTAAGTACTGCCTTTGCAACAATAAATATAGAAGGATTTAAAAAAAGTTTTCTCCGGATCATTATACCAACACAGTAGTTGAGAATATATTTTCTCTGACCATACAACTGCCTAAATTAAATCAATCTGCGCTCGTGTTTTTCCAATGGAAACCGATTGATAGATTTTGTACAATTCCGCTTCTCGAGCCCAACCCTGGTACCGGACCTATAACATCTCGGTTAAAAATTCTTTTACTGACTTGACAACCGGATAATTGAACATCTACATTTCTACTTAAATTTCTGTTAACTGTGGTGAAAACCCGTTTCCAAAAACCTTTCAATTTGTGTTTTCATAGATTCTCGAAGGCTCACGTCGTCGGCCAAGGAAATATTTGGGAAATTTATTGTAAGAATGAAGCGTAAAGAACCCGAGAAAGATAAGGACAATGAAGCAGGTCCGGCCAAAAAAGGATTCTGGGCTATGGGGTTATTAAAGACCATGAAGGATCCTAAGTGCATAATACAAAGTGACGATAAAGTTACTATAATTGAAGACGCATATCATAAAGCCCAGTACCACTATTTAATATTGCCTAATGAAGATATAAGTAACCTTAAAGCCCTCAATAAAGAACATGTGAGTAGTCTGAAAGTAAATGTATCAAATATATTCTTAAGCTCATTTACTAATAAGTCGAGAGAATTTTCATAAGTAATTAATTCATTACCAATAAAGGTATATATTTTTTTTTACATGTATCAAGTTAAACTTGCCTTGTAGGTAGCTTTGCTGGAGCATATGGAAAGAGTTGGCAAGGAATATGTGATGCAAAATCATCCGAACGCTAAATTTAAATGTGGCTACCATGCACAGCCCAGTATGCATCGTTTGCATTTACATGTTATTAGTGATGACATGAATTCACCATGTGTAAAAACTAAAAAGCATTGGAACAGCTTCACTACTGATTTTTTTTTAGACTCCAAAGGTAAATTAAAAATATCTAAAAGAATGAACATGCGTCATCACCTGTAACACTTTAATTCATATCGAGATTATGTAGATCAAATACAGAACCAAGTCTGCAGCTAAATGGACCTGATTAACGTTATGAAGGTCGTAGATATAAACTTTATGTCTAAAGTCAAAAATTAAATTTGAGCCACTTTGGGCCACCATCATCAATTTAATTTTTTTTTTGTGTTTAAATTATGAAAGAGGACCTAAATTTGCATTCCGCAATATTACAACAATTACTGGTTTTCTGACGGTTTGTTCCTTAAATTAACCATCTTCATTAAAATAACCCTAGTGAGTTCCTATAATATACTTTTGATTTGTATGTGTGTAAGTAAGTTTCAATGGCACTGGAGAATCTCCAACAGACCAGACTATTTTTGAAAGTTTTCTTACTTATTATTGTCATGTTCTTTCTTGATTCATTTAATAACAATGACTTAAACCTAATGTACTTTTCACGATACATATTATTATATCTATACTATATACACATGTTACATATAAAAACTGTTTTCAATATTTTTCATATACATATATTTTTTTAATTCTCCATAAGTTAAACAGGGACACAAGATAGGAATTTTAGTTTCCGGTTGGCTGTCCCGGATGGAAATACTAACAAGAGGCCAAATTGTAGGGTGGGTAAACATGAGGATAAACATATGGTTTCTATAGCTAATAGTCTCCTGGCCCAATGTAGGGGTGGTTAGCCCACATTCATTAAGCCAAAAAGACTTTGTGATTTGGTATAATGTTTATAAACTATATTAAAATTCTTAATGTCGGTCAGTAGATTTGCAAGATTAAAAGGAAATACTGTTTTGGAGATACGCAGCTGCGTGAAAAATTCTTGAATATTATTGATATTTAATAGGCAGTCAAATAGAATATGTTGTGGATCGGCTATTTCATTACAGGTATTACAATTTGGGTCATCTACAAGCCCTATTTTATATTTATAACTAGGAGAGATTATATGATTTGATCGTAATCTCGATAAAGTTTGTATAACCTTTTTGTTGTTTACGTGTGAAAACCATGGTTTACTACTTATTTTGGGTTTAATGTTACGAAAATAATTGCCTTTGGTGGCCAATTGGTATTGCGATTGCCATTCTTTATTCATCTCTTCTTTAATTATCCTATCAAAATCTGTTCTTGGCGTTTTGTAGTCAATATCTATAGTTCCACTGTTAGTTGCTTCTTTTGCTAGTCTGTCCACGATTTCATTTTCATAAATTCCAATATGTGCCTTTATCCATATTAATTTGACTGTTTTACCTTGGTTTATGATTTCGTAGTTTAATTTCATAATTTCGGCTATCAAATGATTGACTTCGGTTGTCGGTGATGCGGACATAATTTTTTGCAAGGCACTTAAGCAGTCTGTGAATATTATGTAATGTTGGTTGACATTCTCCAGACATATTTTATATGCCTCCTTAATTGCATTAAGTTCTGCGGAAAAGTTGGAGGAATACTTAGACAGCTTGATTTTAAGTCTTATATTTTTATTCGGGTAGAATACAGCACATCCTACTTTTCCGTTAATTCTCGAACCGTCTGTGTACAGTATTTCATGGTTTGGCCATTTTTCTTCTATTTCTAATTTGAAGCTGTTATTTCGGGCAGCCTCAGGTATATTTCTATAATCTGTTATGAGGTCTGTATTTGCATTATATGAAAAATGTTCATACTGATTCACTAAATTTGGTAGTTTCCGGTTGGAATAAATTTCCGTGGAATATTGGGATACGTACATAAACCCCTCTACACATAGGGGGTTCCTTTTAATATTCCAATATCTGTGGGTTAAACATAAAGTCGTGAGTTGGCTTATTTTATGGAGTAAAGGGCTGTCCTTTGAGTGCAGTTTGATAACGAATTTATTTGCTAGATACTGCCTACGCAGTGTTAGAGGGGCTTCACATGCCTCTGCTTCCAAGGCTACAATCGGAGTGCTAGGTAACATTCCCATACTTATTCTAATACATTTATTTTTAATCATTTCGATTTTTTGAAGATGTGTCTTAGCTGCTGTTCCATAAAAAATGCTTCCGTAGTCTAGGATGGATCTTACTAGGCTTTTGTAAAATAGAAGACCTATATTAGGGTCAGCTCCCCAGCAATGGCTACAGAATGTTTTTAAAATATTTATAGCATTTTCAGTTCGTTTTAATGTATAAAGAATATGTTCTTTCCAATTCAGCTTTTGATCCAGAACTATACCTAAGAATTTGGTTGACGTCTTATGAGGGAATCTGAGTCCTGCTAGGTTAACGTAGTCGGATGGGGGCCTAAATCTTTTCCTAGTAAAAGTAACTATCACTGATTTATTTTCAGATATTTCCAGTCCATTTTTTCTTGTCCAGTTTTGCATTTTGGCTATGGCCTCTTCAAGAATTTCTTGGCTTTTTGCTATTGAATTTGCCGATACATACAGACATATATCATCTGCAAACTGTAATACTTTAACTTTATTATCAAATATCGTGTCAAGATCCGTGGCATAAATCAAGTATAGCATGGGACTTAATATACTTCCTTGGGGTAGCCCTTGGTAAGCCATTCTTGGTCCAAAAGATTTGTCTTGAATTTTTATGTAAACATTTCTTTGGGTGTACAGCGCAATTATATTATTTACTATATTAGTAGGGATTCCTATTTTTTCCATTTTTTTTGATAGGATATCAAGGTTAACGTTGTCGTAGGCGCCCTTGATATCTAAAAATGCAGCCGAGATAGAATGGTTTTGTGTAAATGCTAACTGGACGTCTGTAATAAAGTTGGCTATGCTTTCTTGAGTGGAGAGGCCTCTACGAAAGCCAAATTGGGTTTCCGGTAGCTTGTTGTTTTTTTCGAGCCAATGTTCCAATCTATTTTTGATAAGTCGTTCATAGGATTTTAGTACACATGACGCTAAGGCTATAGGCCTATACGAATCTGCCATGTTGGGTGGTTTTTGTGGTTTTAAAATAGGAATAATAGAGTAATCTTTCCAGTCTTCTGGAATATTTATTTTATTTGTCCAAATGTTGTTATATAAGTTTAGCAATGTTACTTTTGCATTTCTAGACAAATTTGATAGCATTGAATAGTGAACGTTATCCATTCCTGGGGCTGAGTTATTGTTATTCTTAAGGGCTCTCTTAAGTTCTACCATGGTAAAAGGTTTGGATAGATGAGGATGCAATATCATGCGTCTTTCGGCTTTGGGGGTTTCTGCCCAACAAGGTGTTATTTTCTGGTGAAAATTGTCTACCCATTCACAATCGCTCAAATCAATTGGGATTTTGTTGGTTTGCTTCCTATTTTTGTATCTGTTGACCTTATTCCAAATTTCTTTTAGGTTAGTATTTTTGTTTAGAGATGAACAATAATTTCGCCAACTATTTGTCTTTTCTTTTTTTATGGTTAATTTTGCTTGTGCGTCTGACTTTCTGTAATTTAGCAGATTTTCTAGATTATGATTTGTCCTATATCTAGCATAATCCTCTTTTCGTTTGTTTACAGCTGTTTGGCATCGATCGTTCCACCATGGTTTAGATTTTGTGCGGTCGCCCTTTGAGTTGTTTTCTGGTATATTCCGTGATATTACTTCATTCAGTTCGCTAATAAATGTTTCATAATTTCCTGATGACTGTTCACTTGAAATGTTATTACTTTCTTGCGAGTAGTTTGTCCAATTTGCCTTATTAATGTTCCATTTTTTTTTGTTCATTTTTATGTAGCTTTGAGGTCTAAGGTTACAGTTTATAATAATTGGTAAATGGTCCGATCCACAAGGATCTAATAGAGTATCCCACTGGCAGCTGTTGGCTATATCCGGGGTTGCTATTGTAATGTCTATTGCGGTGTCTTTATTGTTTAATCTACCGATATAAGTAGGTTTGCCATTATTTAAAAAAATTAAATTATTTCTATGTAATGCTTCAAGGAGGTTATTTCCCGCCATATCATTCGAATCGCAACCCCAAGCCAGATTGTGAGCATTGAAGTCCCCTCCTAGTATAAAGGGTTGAGGAATATTGTTAAAGAAATGTAGCCACTGGTTTATAGTTATTCTAGTATTAGGTTTAATATATATCGAAACAAAAGATACTGATGTTAATCTGTTCATTTTTAAATTTATACCAACTACATCTATCCCTATACCAATGGGTGGTAGATTAATCACCCTATACACTAAATTAGTTTTAATTAATATTGCTGTTCCACCTTTTCCATCAAATCGGTCACATCGTTCAGAATTATAACCTGAAAAATTTATGTATTTTTGTGGCTGAAACCATGTTTCAGATAACATTGCTAATCCAATATTTTGTGTACTTAACAAATTTTCTAAGTTACCTTTATTTGAAATAGCCGATCTGCAATTCCACTGTCCGATGATTAAACTATCCATCGATATTAATTGAATCAAAATCTAACTTTTTTTTAATAACCTCTAACAAATCTACTTTCTGGATATCAAAACTTTTTTTCTCCTTTAGAGAGTTTACCACAAACATGACAATATCGAGTATTTTGTATGTAAAAACCTCGTCAACCGAGTGTTCCTGTATTCCTGATCTATATAAGTTATCATTTAAAATTCCTCCCAGTTGATTAGGGAGAGTGAATGGTCTTATTAATTGTTGATGTTCTATTGTTGTCTGGTCTGGTTCTGAAGGACGCGGTCTTTTGTTATTAATATATTTTGTATAGGTAGAAGTTTTCCTAAAAGAAGTAAAATTCGGATTTGTTTCTGACGCACCTAAGTCTAGACTCCGAGATGGATTGGAGTAATTTTCCTCAGAGTTTCTTTCCCTCCCAGTGCCCAAACCAAGTGCCTCAGCGTATGTTTGTTTCGGAACTTTTTTATTTGCATCCCGGTATGACAAATTTTCCAGTGCCATTGTTTCTTTAATATTTTGTTGTCTCTTAAATTCTGGACAGTTTCTAAAGTCATTAGTTTTATGTTTTCCTTCGCAACTATAACATTTGATTTCTGCGTTTATTTCCGTGCAATTATTTGTGAAGTGATCTTTTTGACATTTTTCACAGCGAGGATTGCTTTTACAATGTTTTGCTTGGTGACCATACCTGCTGCAGTTGTAACAGAGAATGACCTTTTGTATATATTTTTCAACTGAGTATCTAACATGCCCTATCGCTACATATTCCGGTAAAAATTGGGTTTTAAATGTTACTATAATGGTTCGACCTGGAATCCATTTTGCCCGACCGTTAGAGTCCATTACAGGTTTTTTGTTGCTGTCAAGTTCTTTAAAGGTGACTCTTTGTACGTTTTTAACCGTGAACGCCGAATGCATATCGAACGGTTTGATATTTGACTTTAAGAATTCGTCGGTAAATTCCCTGTCAATGTTTTTTATTACCCCTGTACGCGTTATTATGAAACTAGGTAAATAAGGGTTTAATTTGTGTTGACTTCTTAGCTGTTTAGAATTGATTAATATATTTGCTGATTTATACTCTTTAAATATGACTCTAATTTTTGCCCTGCCAATAGATTCTACTTCCTTAATTTTTCCGTCTATTTCGGGGTGACATGAAAATATATTCAGATTTATTCTAATCGCGTTTAATTTGCCCGAAAAATTTTGATCCATTGGTTCAATATATACCTGATATGGTCCCACGTCCTTATCAGTATAGTTAAATATTTCATACCTTTTTTGTTGCTCATCTTTTTTTGGTTTAGGCTCGGTTTTTTCTGGATTTAATAAGTCATTGATACTACCTGTTGTTTGTTTTACTATTTCTGCCGATTCAAGCATTTCCTGATCACTAAAGCCGTAAAATGTTTCTTGATTAATCTGATTTTTCTTTTTGTTGTTGGGGTCGGGGGGTTTTCCCCCTGAGTTGACACTCATTATTCGTAAGTTAACTCCGGGTTAACCTGAACTGAAAAACTGACGTTTATCTAATATCGCACGCTGAACCGAATTCGACTTATCCGCACGAGAAGTAAACGTAAACTGTACTTTTGATTTGATTTGAAAATTATTACAGTGCAACCTCGATAATCCGAACCTTCGTTACACCGGATTCTTCAATAATCCGGCCAAACATTTCAACTGCATTGTGTACTTTATGATCAGGATTTGATAGTACTCGGTAATTCAAGCAAACAAAAATTACAAATAACTTCACAAAATAATATAAAATTTAATAAGTAGCTATGCTTCTGTTTTAAATATTTTTTGATTATGTACTATTTTCTAGTTGTTTTGTATTAAATGTTTCCTTTTTCAATAAAAAAAAAACTGTCTCGCTTCAATAATCCGGATTATTTACTAATCCGGATGACCGCGGTTTTAATTAGTCCGGATTATGAAGGTTGCACTGTATTGGTATTTCTGTCCTTCTTCAATTATTATTAGGTACTATTACTGTTTTTTTTTTATTTCAATCTTATAGTTTTATCAAATTTCTCCTTGGTGTAAGTACAAGTAAAATTTAGCTTTCTTTTCAATGCGTTGAGTTTTACATTATGAATTATACCGAATTCTAATCACACGCAGCTACAAGCAGCAATATAATAAATTTTTTCTATTTTGGTTTCATATGAAAGCTTTTTCGATACCGTTTTCAGTATCGTAATAAACTTTTTTCGATACCGTTTTTTTTTCATTTTAAACGGTTGGTGGTACTGCTGTGTATGTTTGGTTGCATAATAAACAATTCCTAAACTAACCTCACAATCACAAGTTTAGATAAACACGTAATATATTCTGTTACAAAGATATCAATTTAGAGCTAATAAATACACTGTACACTAATTATACTTATTTATTATTAACAGTGCAGTTGTTATAAACATTTATTGTGACCGTACTTGTGTCTGCAGCGTTAATTTTAAAATCGGGCATAGTTTGTGTGTTTGAAACGTTTTGTTCATATATAACTTATTTGAGCTGGGCTGCATTCTTGGTGAAACGTAATTTCCATTGTGCGGAAGGTAAAGAAGAAGAACTACTTGTTATGTTTCACAGTTTTTATTTCAGTTGCCTGATACGCGTATTTCGACCTTTTCAGGGCATTATCAAAGGAGTACAAGAATTCTACGTGCTATTACAGTGGTATTTATATCTTAATTTATTCTAATTGTAAATATACCTATAATAAAATTAAATTAGGATTACAGAGGTTCATAATGGGCTTTTCCAATTTTAGGGTAATCCTAATTTAATTTTATTATAGGTATATTTACAATTAGAATAAATTAAGATATAAATACCACTGTAATAGCACGTAGAATTCTTGTACTCCTTTGATAATGCCCTGAAAAGGTCGAAATACGCGTATCAGGCAACTGAAATAAAAACTGTGAAACATAACAAGTAGTTTTGTTCATGATTAATCCTTATTTGCGGATCCAATAATCCACTTTTATTAAGAACTGGTTGAAAACAATTAATGTATAGGTAGGAACTGTACAATTTTTTTACCTTTAAACCTAAATAAATGCTATTTTCAGTCTCAGTTATAAACTTATTGATATCCTGTAAATCTAAAATGGAAGATTTTTTGGGCTTGTAGCTCTCAGATTGCCTTGTTAAAAAGGCTTGAAGTCTTTCATAATTTCTTATATCTGTGTTTTCATAAATGTTAATGCAAGCTCTTAATTTTGAGTATAAGGACCACAGAGTCGACGACTTCTTAGTTTTACTTTACTTTACTAAAAATACCCTTCGCAGTACACCAGGTTGTGAAGGTCTTGTAGTCTTTTTCGTATACTTTCTTGGACTTTTTTGGTAAAAGTTGATCCAATGTTTTATTTGCAATTTCCCTTAACTCAGGAGGAGTTAAATTAATAATATCTTCGATCCATTATTGATTAATTTTAAGAAAGCTTTCAATATTCGCGACAAAATGGCGGACACGTATAATTTATCAACGCTTACTTGATAAATAATTTGACTATTGCCAACATAAAATTTAAACATATAAATTTACAAAATTTTTATAGCATTTAATTACTATGTGTTTTTTATTAAAAAATACACAAAATAGAAAAAGTAGTATAAAGTACATGTTTTATAAAGCTATTATAGCACTTGTCCACTTAGAAAACTCGCCGCAACGGCTCGTTTCCTAACATGCTTTATAAAACTTGTACTTTAATATACTATTAATATAATGTTATGCCCTTATCAAATCCACCATAATAATACAAACTTAACAACCCCCCTTTTCTATAGGATCCCGCTGCAAAAGTCATCCCCACCACGTTCTCACGAACGTACGAAGACTTACCGAATCTCCTGCCGAAAAAAATGATTCAGGAATTGAGCTGCCCCCTGGCCTTTGTGGCTCTACTGCATTTAGCCAACGAGCACAATTTGAGACTCGACCAGGAGGACTTTACCGATTTTCGGATTTCCCGACCCCTCGGGGATTAGATCGTTTCTAATTTATATGGTAAATTTTTTTTTGCTACGGCATTTTCTTGCCCAATGTTGAATGATTTATTTTTATTATATATTTTTGCTACTGTTGCTGTGCTACTTTCTTGTCAAACAAAATATTGCACGTAAGAAGGTACTTCACTAGATCTACGTAAAAAAAACTACAAAGAGAACATTTTACTTCTTTTTGATGTCGTGCAATACAAGAACCTAGTAAGTCGACTAACTATAAAATAGAGTAGTAAGTTTCTATTATTTATTTAACTGTTTATTTGTTAATAAAAGTAAATGATTTATTGGAAAATGAAACTATGTAACAAGAGCTTACTGTGTATAAAATTTTAGAACAATAACTTAAATATTAAAGAAGTTGTGCAATTTTTAAATGGAATATCTTAAAATTTACTTTTACGACTTACTAGATTCTTGTATTGCACGGCGGTGTCCCAAAATGTGAATTTCTCAAAAACATCCCGTATATCAAAAACTAGTGAGCCTAAAATAATTCTTATTGCAGCATCTTTTGTTTCATAAAAATTTTAAGTACAGGGTGTCCCGTTTTCGACACTTTCATAGGGTTTCTCCGTTATTGTTAGTGCTATCAAAAAAGTAATGTAGGTGTCATGTGCTCTTTTTGGGTTAAACTTAAAATGGTAAAATCTAAATTCAAAAATTTTCGCTCGCTTAAAAGAAAAATCAAGAAATTGACAATTTCTAAATCTATATATTTTCTTAGTTAAAAGAGATACAGAAAAATGTTTTATACAAAAGTTTATTCATAATGATTGTTGAATAATCTTCCGTTTTCAGAATAAGTATACGGGGTCAGGTAAGAAAGTTATCGGACTCAACCTCACTTTTTTAAATGGAACACCCTGTGATTGCATTTTAAACTCTCCTTTTTCAATTTATATCACACCATGGATGATAGATCATATCAAATTTTTCAAAATTTTGATAAGTCATTTTCACAAATGAATATGTAAAAATGAAATTGACGTTAAATGTTAATAACAACTAGAATGTCAACATAGTTGTTTCTAGGGCATTAGCTTTTGTTTCATGACCTACTGTGGTTTAAAGTAATAAAGTTTAAAGAAATCGCCTAGGAAACCAATATCATCCATGAAAGGATAATTTAAAATAGTATCTTTTTATATTAAAATATACAGGGTGTTCCATTTAAAAAAATGAGGTTAGGTCAGATAACTTTCTTACCTGACCCCGTATACTTATTCTGAAAACGGCAGATTATTCAACAATCATTATAAATATACTTCCGTATAAAACATTTTCTGTATCTCTTTTAACTAAGAAAATATAGGGTAATTTAGATATTGCCATTTTTTTGATTTTCCCCCGTATCTCTTAAGCGAGCGAAAATTTTCAAATTTTGATTTTACCATTTTAAGTTTGACCCAAAAAGAACACATGACACCTACATTACTTTTTTGATAGCACTAACAATAACGGAGATACCCTATAAAAGTGTCGAAAATGGGACACCCTGTACTTACCTATATCTTATATAACGATCCCTATCCCATTTTAAGATGTTTCCGAGATACTGACGTTTATGTTTTTCATTAAAATTTTCGATACATTTTGGCGTGCATTCCCGATGGTACTTAGATGAAAATTTTACAACCCGTTGAGTTGGTCGTAGGAATACTATTTAGTGGCCGTTTAGATTGTCGGATTTACCACCCCTTGATTAATTTCATCGGTGATATTTAAACGACTGAGTGTACCGAAACAGATCTAAGATCTTAAAGGAAGAATACAAACAGAAATAAATAGAATACCTCTCGATATGATAAGACGTGTTAAATGTATTTTATCTTTTACTTAAACAACAAATATTTATTATGGATAATATCCCGGTGTCCGCCTCAAGGCGGTTGTCCACCTTCTGGCTGATGCCCAACTAAATTTACTCCAGGTAATATTTTTTTTTTTTTTTTTTTTTTTTTTTTTTTTTTTTTTTTTAATCAATTAATCAATTTATTCACAATTCAGAACATTATATCATTTTATCGATAGAATAATTTTTAACATGATAGAATATTAATAAGCACCTAGATGTAAAACATCTGTATGTGCTGTATTGCTACATAGGTCTTAACTTAAAATAATAACATTACCACCATCAAAAAGTCACAGACGATATGTCTGCCAATACACAACACAATATAATTAGTTGAAGAACCTTTCAAATTGATACATATTCTCAAAAATCACCTTCCTACTTAATAATTTAAAATTTTTTACTTTAGGGCAATTTCTTACTTTACCGGCAATAAATTATAGAGCTTAGGACCAAAATAATTCACGTATCTCAGATTAAGATTATTATTACTTATTGGTAGTTTCATCTGCTTGCTGAGCCTGATCCTTGTTCCATATGCATGATCAACAACAAGTCTCAAATTAGATCGCGTATGCATATGATAGCAAATTGTATGAATATAAATTGTTCGAATGCTAAAAATATCTTTATTAAAAAGTAAATGTGTAGGGTATAATCTATTTTTTCTGAAAATAATTTTTAATATATATTTTTGTATGATGTTTAACTTGTACAGGCTATTATTATAAAGTCCACCCCATACCAATATTCCATATCTTACTATTGATTCAACAAAAGCTTTGTAAACCATTACAAGCGTCTTCCTATTTAAAAACTCTCTTAACAAGTAAAATTTATGAATGAGTTTACGAATCTTGTTGGAGACATAATCAATATGTGGCTGCCACTTAAGAAAGCCATCAATTACAACTCCAAGGTATTTTGTAGATGATGCCTCCCTGATACAATGATCATCCACCACAATGGAATTATATTGTGGTCTGCTTGCATTAGTAAGTGAAAAAGCTATGTAGTTTGTTTTTGTTAAGTTTAAGGTCAGTTTATAGGTCTGAAGCCAGTTCTTAATTGTTATTAAATTATTTACAGTTTTATCTCTCACAGCGTCACAGTCTAGTTTCATGACGTCAAAATTATGCGATATTTTAAATCTAGAAACCGAAAACGTAAATATGACTGTCATGGGTCTAAATAATTCTGCTTCTAAGATTGCTAAAAAATGCGAAATTACTCTGCAGTCACAACATACTGCATATTCTGTTAGATTATCATGCTTGATCATAAACGAAATAACCGCGGCGCAGCCGAGTACTCCTATCAATATTAACACATTACATATTCGGAATAACATTATATTGGCAGATCCAGAGTTATATAAACCTGGACCTGTAGACTTGCTAATTGGTGCTAATTTATTTTGGCAATTAATGTCAATTGGTCAAATACAACTCGGGCCAAAATTACCAATTTTACAAAAAACGACATTCGGGTGGATTATTTCGGGTTGTATCTCAGAAACGAGCAATAAAAAGAATAAAACGCACTGCAATCTATTGTTAAATTACGAAGTTCAAACCCAGCTAGCAAAATTCTGGGAACTTGAAGAGTGTTTGCCTAAATCACCATACTCAAGGGAAGAAGTCTTATGCGAGCAACACTTTATAGAAAACACGAAGCGCGATCCTATTAGTGGTAGATTTGTAGTATCAATTCCTTTTAAAAACGAGATAAATACGTTAGGCGATTCAGAGGAACAAGCAAGAAAACGGTTTTTTGCTTTAGAACGCAAACTAAAAAATAATGATAACTTACGCGAGAAATATTTAAATTTCATGAACGAATATAAGTCTTTAGGCCACATGGATAGAGTAACTAACACAAATAAAAAAGACAAGTTCTGTTACTACATGCCGCATCATGGAGTACTACGCGAGGAAAGCGTCACAACCAAGCTTCGTGTAGTCTTCGACGCCACGGCGCCGACAAGTTCAGGCGTCTCGTTAAACGACATGCAAATGGTAGGGCCCACAATTCAAAATAGTTTGGTGAATATCCTTTTACGATTTAGACTTCATGCGTTTGTTATTACGGCCGATATCGAAAAAATGTACCGGCAAGTATGTATTAATCCCGAACAGCGAGCGTTACAGCGCATCTATTGGCGTAGTGACCCAAATGAAAACCTCGAAACTTACGAACTAAGCACAGTCACTTATGGCACTGCGTCTGCGCCGTTTCTAGCTATACGATGTCTTACCCAGTTAGCACAAGATAATAAAAATAATTACCCGGACGCGGCTAACATAATTGAAAACGATTTTTACGTCGACGATTTGCTTACGGGAGCAGATACCATTGAAAAAGCGGTACAAATCGGTTTAACAGTTTCTAAAATTTTATCTTCATGTTTCACATTACGTAAATGGCATTCTAATAATTCTAAGGTGTTGGAAGCCATACAAGCCACAGCTAGCTCAGAAGATATTATTGAATTTGGAGATCAGAATACAAAAACGTTAGGTCTGAGGTGGTCATGTATTACCGATACTTTTACATTTAGAATTGAACCAATAACACCGCAAGGAAGAGTTACTAAACGCGCAATTCTTTCATGTATCGGGCAAATATTCGATCCGCTTGGCCTCCTGGGTCCATGTGTTATATAGCAAAAATTATTTTACAAAAGTTGTGGCTTGAAAAGTTAAGCTGGGACGAATCAGTTCCTGTAAACATACATACCGCGTGGCTTAAGTTTAAAAATGAACTAGCAAATTTAAACAAGCGAAATCAAAGGTGGCTCCATTAAAGGTAATCACCATACCTAAGCTTGAATTATGCGCTGCTCATCTTTTAGCCAAACTTATAAACACAGTCCAGAATGCACTTAAAATTTCATTTTCTAATCTTACATTATGGACAGATTCGACGATTGTATTAGGGTGGTTAAAAACAGAACCGTATTTATTAAAAATATTTGCTGCGAATCGAGTATCGGAAATTCAAGAATTAAGCAGTCATTGCCAGTGGCGTCACGTTCCCACAAAAGACAATCCAGCAGACATGCTGTCCCCTGGTGTAAATCCTTCTGAAATAAAATTATGTGATTTGTGGTGGCGTGGCCCACAATGGCTAGTTCAAGACGAATCAAACTGGCCGAAAGAAATAACAGTTGCAGAAAACTTACCCGAATTTAAATCCGTGAATACAACACTAATTGTTAAATGCAAAGAGCCAGTAGTAAATATTGATAACTTTTCTTCATTGATCAGACTTGTGAGGACCATGGCTTACATATTTAGATATAAAGCTCGACTTTTAAAACGCGTACACGAAAACGGTATTCTAAAGGTTCACGAGTTAGAAAATGCGTATAAATTCTTAATTAGTCTATCACAAAAGGATTCATTTCTTAATGAAATCAATACGTTGTTAAATAAAAAAGACATAGACAGAAGAAGTAAGATTTTAAATCTCAATCCATTCATTGATAATGAGGGATTATTAAGAGTAGGCGGACGACTACAAAATTCACAATACTTATATGACAAGAAGCATCCTCTTATTATATCTTCTAAACATCGCCTTTGCAAACTGATTTTTGAAGCAGAACACGTAAAACTACTACATGCTGGCCCACAGTTATTACTTAGTTCAATACGCGAATCATTATGGCCTGTTTCAGGAAGAAATCTTGCAAAAGCGACCGTTCGCGAATGTGTTACATGTTTTAGATTTAACCCGAAAACGACAACCCCAATTTTGGGTAATTTGCCAAAAAATCGATTAGACGCTGGTTTTCCCTTTAAAATATGTGGAGTTGACTATGCCGGACCTTTGACAATCAAAGATCGAAAGGGAAGAGGTTATAAAACCTCAAAATGTTATGTAGCTTTGTTTGTATGCTTTGCAGTCAAAGCTGTTCATATTGAGCTTGTCTCCGACCTTACAACTAACACGTTTCTTCTGGCATTAAAGCGTTTTATAGCGAGGCGTGGAAAACCGCTTAAAATTTATTCTGATAATGGTAGTAACTTCCAAGGCGCAAATAACCAGTTGAAAGCTTTAAGTCAGTTTATTAATGAAAATGAAGAAAAAATTACAGAGTCGTGCGCATCTCAAAATATAGAGTGGCATTTTATCCCAGCGTATTCACCCCATTTCGGTGGAATATGGGAGGCAGGTGTGAAGTCATGTAAACATCATCTTAAACGCGTAATCGGTAATAATATTCTAACCTTTGAGGAGATGACAACTGTGCTTGCGCAGATTGAATCAGTACTTAATTCCCGACCCATCTCACCTCTCTCATCCGATCCCAACGACATAACTCCTTTAACTCCTGCCCATTTCCAAATTGGGAGACCAATAACAGCTACCGCAGAACCAGACGTAACACAGCAACCTGTTGGACGTCTTACCAGATATCAGCTGTTGGAACAAATGCGTCAGAATTTCTGGAGCAGATGGTCGAAGGAGTACGTATCCGAGCTGCAACAACGAGTAAAATGGAAAACTACCCAAACCGAAATTAGAAGAGGATCTATGGTATTAATAAAGGATGACAATCTTTCTCCTACTTTTACTGGAAACTTGGTCTCATAATAGACTTACATCCTGGAAACGATGGTGTGTGCCGGGTCGCTTCAATTCGAACAATTAACGGAGTGATTCGACGCGCACTGGCAAAAATTTGTCCTTTGCCAATAAACAGTTAAAATGTTGAAAGTCGATTCTTTCAAGGCTGGGGGCATGTTAAAGACACCTTTGTGTAAGCAAGGTAACGGATCAGGTGCGGAGAACTGACAACAATAAAAAAAAAACTCTGACATTAGCCGTCAAATAATATGTAGATAAAAATGTTGCTCCTGAATAAAGTTAAGCTATTTTAACGAGAATATTTCATTTATGCGATTAATTTAATTCATACAGTCCATTCCAAACAAATATCGTGTTAGTGCTGATGGGGGAGAGGCAAAAAAATATTATTTCTAAGAGGGTTAGTGTCTCAGCTATATGGCTATATAGGCTAACTTCGATTGGCGGGTGGATTACACCCCCAAAATGAAGAAAATATTTATTATTTTATTTTACTAAAAAATCTTAAAATCGAAATATCGTGTTAGTGCTGATGGTGGAGAGGCAAAAAAATATTATTTCTAAGAGGGTTGGTGTCTCAGCTATATGGCTATATAGGCTAACTTCGATTGCCGGGTGGTTTACACCCACAAAATGAATAAAACATGCATTCTTTATTAATTTGCTTGTCCCCTGATACGTCGAAATGCTAGGACGGCCCACGCTTACTTTGTGTTATGATGTCAACAAAGTCACCTACTCTGTTACATATTGTCTGACGGCGGGATTCGCGCAATTCCGTCTGCGGATGCTACTCGTGTCTTGCATCTGCCGGTATGCGACCACCTGACTCTGGCAGCAGGCATGAGAGAGAGGGTGGTGTTACTGTTGACATGGCGTTTGCGAATAATATGATGATGGATGGGTATCAGTGTTGCCAGGTCTGGTAAAATTTCACCAGTTCTGGTGATTTTATGAATAATCTGGTGATTGGTAATTTCATCTATTATGTTTGCTTTTAGAAGGCATGAAAACTATCAAAATGTATATCTAATCTTGATGCAAATATATTTGTTAAACGTTCAAAATACAAATAAAACATTATTCAAAGCACAAAAAAGACAGCCCCGGATCTAGGCAGGGCCCCTGTCCCGGGCTGAAAATTCAAGGGTTGCAATAGCATGCCAGCATCGAGTCATACCCGATTAGAAACTTTAGAATAATCATAATCGATTAGAAACTTTAGAAACTTTTATAAGTGGCAAACTATTCATAATATCGTCAAAATTGCGGTTTTGCTACAAATCTTATACAGGGTTTCCCAAAACTAATAGTACACACAGTAAGACTGCAGATTCTTTGGGCAAAAATATTGCGATTTGGTCAAACTTTGCTTAGTTCAAAGGATAATAACCGAGATACAGGGTGTCCAAGTAAAAAGTTCCTAATTAACTTACATTAAATGTTAACCAATATGTTAGCATAAAGTTTTTGGTTTAGTTTTTTTTTGGGCAATACTTTTGCGCTTTAGTGTATTTAGGTTTTTATTAAAAATATGAATTTTCTCATCACTTTTATCGCAAAATAGTGTACCTTGTCAATGTCTCTCCGAGCAACTATATTGTCGAGATTTTTTCATTTATTGTGTTCTCTTAAAATATTAGAACAATAATTGTCCAAAACAGATCTTTTCTTTTATTGATAGCTTATTTATGTAAAAATAAAATTTTTATTATTACCGTAATACGGGGTGTAATTGATCTTTGGGGGCGAAATTGATATCTGGAACCTTTTTAATATATTTCGTATTTTCTCAGTGTTAAAAACATTTTTAAAAGATCTGACATCATAGCAATTTAAAGTTATTTTGTGTCCGGCAGATTTCTAGTGCTGCTCCCCGTAAGTACATTTTTTCTAATAAAAAATGGTGCTTTTAAAGCCATTTTATATTTAATTGTTTTTTAAGGCTATATACTTTCACGTGTACACAAAAACTGGTCAAAAATCGTTCGGTTTTCTTCTTAAATCTCAATAATGTAATGCTTTCCTACAATACTAACATGGACGCCATTACTGTAAACATATGATTTTAAGCGGTATATTCAAATTTTTATAGTGGGGCCAAATTGATCATGTATACGGGGCGAAATTGATCTCGAGTCCGGGCGAATTTGATTACTTTGATTTTAAGTTCATTTATACAACTTAGCTGTTTTCGGTTTTTATACAATAAATATGGTAAGAAATTATGTAAGAAAGCCTGTGACACGTTCCTATAAAGACAAGTGCCCACTTTGACCAATAATCTACCTGGCAGTGACTGGGTATATTCTCTGTTAAAGCGACATAAAAGTGATGTTACCCAAAAAATTGCGACAAATATTAAACGACCTAGAGCCGATGTTTCAAGAGAAAGTATTAATACATATTTTGAGAATCTTCGAAAAGAATTGGAAAATAGGTTTCGTTACACTATTCGGACACACTAATTACTTGTATTTTTACCTTTTTTTTTGTTTGATTGTGTAATATTAATACTTTTAAATAAAATTAGATGCGGAAAACACACATTAATTCATAAAATTTGAGTTTAAAGGCAAAAATGGTCGTAAAATTGTTGATTCTTAAAATTTACGCTGCGGACATGTATATTTGCAAAATTCGGTATTTTAACAGTGTTGCCACATAGAAAAGCTTTCTGCAATAATACAGTTTTTAGGTTGTTCGGGTTTGTTTATATCGATATAAGACCGCAGTTTATTGTCAATGTAGTTATGTCACGACTAAGAAATATCTTTTAAGAGGGTTAACTGCGATAGAAAGGCCCAAAAATATCCGTTTTTGTGCAATATTTTTTTCCTATGTCGCTAATAAAAGACATTGCATAACAGTGTTGCCAAGAGCAGTTATACTTTGGCATTGAAGGAAAAGGAAAGAAGAAATCAAAATAAAATGGAAATAGCAAATATAGATAATGTTGACGCAATTACAAGCAAGTATGATGTGGATTTTGCAAAATATTTACAATACAATACATAGGATTGATTAGAGATAATTTCAGATGCAAAACCAGAAATTGTCGTCTCGTATGCACTATTAGGCAGAAAGTTAATGCAAATGCCTTGAATTCCTGCTTTTATTGTTGCAAATGCCGGAAAGATTATCCTTTGTTTTCGGGATATTTTTTTCAAAATATGAATATTCCTGTTAGGCAGATATTTAAACTACACCGGTGGCGACCACAAAGTGGTTGTGTTTGCGACCGGCCTGGCTGGTCGCAAACACAGCCACGCCGCCGGTGGCCGCTACACGCTGCGGGCACTATGTTGTATTACACAGTTCTTATGGGCCGAGGGATGGCGTTTTCAGTGGCTCGGTTGAGCTGCACTGAGTCCATAAGAGGCGCGTGGCGGAATGAGGTTCCAAAAGCTGTAGCGGGGCGGATTTTCACTTGTTAGGACATTATCAATTTATATAACTTTCTTGTGTTTTCTTTTCCCGAATACAGAAGGAAATCGGCTACAAAAGGTGTAGCGGGGGCGGGTTTTCAGTGGTTTTCCCAGTGCACTGTCAATTTATGTAACTTTCTTATGTTTTCTTTTGCCGAATACAAAAATAAATCGGCTACAAAAGGTGTAGCGGGGGCGGGTTTTCACTTGTTTTCCCAGGGCACTGTCAATTTTTGTAACTTTCTTGTGTTTTCTTTAGTCGAATACACAAACAAATCGGCTACAAAAGGGGTAGCGGGGGCGGGTTTTCACTTGTTTTCCCAGGGCACTGTCAATTTATTTAACATTCTTATGTTTCCTGTTTCCGAATGGGAAATCTGCTACAAAAGGTGTAGCGGGGGCGGGTTCTCACTTGTTTTCACAGGGCACTGTCAATTTATGTGACTTTCTTATGTTTTCTTTTTCCGAATACAGAAGGAAATCGGCTACAAACGGTGTAGCGAGGGCGGGTTCTCACTTGTTTTCCCAGGGCACTGTCAATTTATGTAACTTTCTTATGTTTTGTTTTTCCGAATCCAGAAGGAAATCGGGTACAAAAGGTGTAGCGGGGGCGGGTTTCCACTTGTTTTCTCAAGGTACTGTCAATTTATGTAATTTTCGTGTGTTTTTTTCCCGAATACAAAAACAAATCGGCTACAAAAGGTGTAGCGGGGGCGGGTTTTCAGTGGTTTTCCCAGGGCAGTGTCAATTTATGTAACTTACCCTAACTTTCTTATGTTTTCTTTTTCTACAACCATATCTTTCCATTACATTTCCAAAAATTGTTAAATTCCGTGGGTGCTCAAGTGTAGTCATTACACAGAACCTTTACTTTTTCTTCTTGTTATAAAATTATAAATCCGGCAACATCGCTAAAAATGTTGGGGTCAGAACCTTGTCAAATCACTCAAAAACCATAAAATCAGGATTTTTATTAATTAATTTCTTAAAAATTACTGAGTATTCCGCAAATTTTTTTATTGAATCTTACTACTAAAAATGTATACTTTTAGAAAAAAATAGTAAAAATTCAAAATTCGTGTGTCCGAATAGTGTAACGGACCCGGAAAATAGTCTTCCTATCCAATGTTCAAGATAATCCCGGTCAAAAGAAAATGATATTTCGACGTGGTACAAAGTATCCCGAACGCGTTTTTAAATTTACAAAGTCAGGGACCACTATCATGATGTGTTCTTCTGCCTCAGGGATGCTTCTACCACCCTATATTATATACAAGGCCGATAAGATGTGGTTACAGTGGACCGAAAAATTGCCCCAAAGGTTTGCCATGTTGTACAGGTAGATGTTGTTCTGCAGGAGCAAGATACAATCGCACCCACCATGGCTGGATTGACGCGCAATCGTTCACCGACTGGTTTACTATAACATTTTTATCTAATCCCATTTTACTAACGAGGTTATTTCTTTATGTGAAGAAAACAATGTGGGTTTCGTTTGTCTCGTTAAAAATTCAACCCATTTAACCCAACCCTTAGATGTTGGATTCTTCAGACCTTTTCAAATGGCTTGGAGAGAAACTTTAACTAATTGGAAAAATTCTCATCCTATATTGACTTCCATAGACAAGAAAGACAGTCAATTATTTCAAAAATGGTGCACAATATAAAAAAACTTTCTGTATAAAAGTTGTTGGTCTTAAAGAAATTTATTAAACTTAGATCCCTGTAATTATACAGGGTTGCCCAAAAAGTCGTGGTAACCGAAACTTCATTTTTTTTTAAATGGAATGACCCTTTTTTGATCACATTTTCTGATTCCTCTAAACATTCTAAACAACAATTATAGAACATGTCATATGGCTAAACCTATTAGTTTTAGAAATAATTAGAGTTGAAGGACATAAATGCGATAGGTACGATATTACCTTTTGCATTGTTTCGAGTCGGCTCAAATGTTTTACGTTAAAATTAAAAGAAAAACATTAAACTCGTGTAAAATGAACCACACTCAAGTTGTGTCAAAATTTTAATAACAACTAAATTATTAAATACAAGCAGTAAAATTAACAATAAACAAAAATAAAATTCTAGTACCAGCTTATAAAAATGCAAAAGGTAATATCGTACCTATCGCATTTATGTCCTTCAACTCAAATTATTTCTAAAACTAATAGGTTTAGCCATATGACATGTTCTATAATTGTTGTTTAGAATGTTTAGAGGAATCAGAAAATGTGATCAAAAAAGGGTCATTCCATTTAAAAAAAATGAAGTTTCGGTTACCACGACTTTTTGGGCAACCCTGTATAATTACAGGGATCTAAGTTTAATAAATTTCTTTAAGACCAACAACTTTTATACAGAAAGTTTTTTTATATTGTGCACCATTTTTGAAACAATTGACTGTTCCGGGACTTTTTACACACTGTGTATATATATATATATATATATGTACATTTAACCTATATACTATACTAATAATATAATATTATTAAAGTTATAAAATTGATAAAATATAGATATATTATGTATTAATGGGCAGCCCATAAGGGAGCATTACGGCGCGTCGGCCTTCAATTGAAACATTGTAACATAACATATTTTCTCGTTTACCATAGGACATACAGAAATTATCAAATTAAACAAAAGTTGCGCATTAGTGAGTTCTGCAACGTCATATTGTCAAATTTTGAAAACGAATTTTTACAATTTCGTTCATTTGTTTTCCTATTCTATTTGAAAACATATGTGGAAATAAATTTTACATTCTTATTGTCACTTTACCTCCTTCATGAGATAATTTATTAAATTTTCAATCCGACGTTTCACTTTGTTGCAACCATCATAAACTTTATTTTTTTAAATAAGTACTAGAAATATTTTATTTTATGCATTATGCACTTTAAATTCTGAATCCAACGATATATCACAAATATTATTTATTAGGCGTTTCGGACCAGAAATACACATCTTCAATGCAAATAAGCAGCTTATGGAAAATATCACTGCCGCCTCTATTTTGTTTCACAGCATTAAACAGAGACAAAAATATAATATGCGAATGATTTGGACACGCCTCCGCAGACATACGCCAGACACATGGCACTGCTATTGAACATAGAAAAGGCGCACAGTTTTGTGTGCACCGCGCTGTTGTCTGTTCGTGCATCTAGTTAGAAATTCGAGCGTGTATGTTTTAATATTATATATTTATTAAGTTACAATGCATATTTGACGGTGGACT
Organism: Barypeithes pellucidus; assembly: GCA_963991005.1. NCBI lineage: Eukaryota > Metazoa > Arthropoda > Insecta > Coleoptera > Curculionidae > Barypeithes > Barypeithes pellucidus. Next base: position 50,731,426 of record OZ022562.1, on the reverse strand, counting down.
ATTTAAGAAATAACTTTAGCTCTTTGAGTTTGTAGCAAAAAATTGAAGTGAAGAATGCGGGAACACCTAAACCCGAATTTAATTTAACGCAGACCACAAAGGGTAAATCTAGGGACTTTATTAGAAAGTTTAAAAATGAAATATATGAAAAAAAATTTATAGAGGGTATTCCAAACTTAATGAGGCTGCTATTGATCAATTTTCTACAATAAAGAATCGACGAATGGACTTTACGTTTAAGCACTATTGTGTAGGGTCGATAAATGTCGTGTATTTCGATAAATGATACTCGATACATATAAATATGAAGAATGCCAACTTGTCAGTCTCGTGGCTCGATTCGTTCTCGTCATAAAACAGTTAACTATTGTTCTCGTCTTGGTTGCGCCTAATGACGTAGCCGTAGATGGCGTTGTGGTATTAGACATCATTCGGTTTTCTTGATAACTTGTAGATGGCGGTAGTAGTATTGGACATCATTCGGTTTTCTTGATAGCTCGTAAATAGCTTTAGTAGTATTAATAGTGAACTGTATAAATATTGTTACGAGGGTTGCATGAGACGACGTTAAGATCCGACAGCTCTACAAACTAAGAACACCTTTCTTATTTTCCAAAAGTTATATTTCCTTGTGTAAAATTAAAAAATAAATAAAAATATGTTTTACCTAACGCATTTTCTTATTACTTTCTTTCTTTCTACATTTAAAACCCCTAGAAAGTAATTGTTTGGTCGTTACACAAAAATAAAATTTTAAAAATAATTTCACCATACTTGTGAACCCCCTCTATCATAGGGCACGAGCCGCCACTGCCTGTATTTATATGAATTTTTGGATTATTCATAATATTCTGAATATTTTTTGCGAAGATAGATCAGCTAGGTCGTAATTGCGCATGCCACTGAATAAGATCTTTTGCGTCTTGCGGGTCCAAATGACACATGTAAAACGGCCTTAAGAAAAATAATACAGCACCTTCAAACACTTAACACCTCTAATATGCGCAGAAGTGAAAAATACTTGTTTAAGGTAGAGGTAAAGTAAAACATTGTTAGGGTGACAATTTAAGAAATACAAGAAAAGTCAACGTGACATTTTTGTTTTATTTTTCATGAGAGTTTTTTTTTTAATTTTGCTGGAAACCACAATGAGTCTATATAAGCACCCAGAACACAAGAAGGTAAAAATATCTAAATTCCCGTAAGAAATTATCATCTGGATAAAAAAAAAACAGTCTACAAAAGCCATGTCGTTTTGCTAGCTTTAAACGCCCGTTTCCGATGAAATAATGTTAATATTTTTTAGAAATAAGCTTAATAAGCAAAGAGTTATAAAAATCGTTGTGGGAAATGTGTGAAATCTCCCGGATATGAAGAAAATAAGTGAAAAGGGTACTAAAACTTTATATAAACGTTTTTCGTATAGGCCTCCTCTTCGGAGATATGGGCTCCTGAAGAGCTCCTCAGATGGAAACAAGTTTTTTTATACATATTTATTGAACCACCAGGTATATTTAATTTTTTTTTAATATGATGTATACCAGACCCTTCAAATTACTATCTCGGAAAGTGTTGTTTGTTGTTCATTGATGTCGCTAATCCTAACAGTTTTCGAAAATACGACATTTTAATTAAATCATGTATTTGGCATATCTCGATAACAGACATATTTGTTCCTATCAAATGTTGAACCTTTGGGGGACTCAGTGTAAATAAAATGACGTTTTCTCGAAAACGGTTAGGATTAGCGACATGAATGAAGAGTACTTATTTTTAGTGAATAGTTAAAGGTATGTAAAAACCGTTTTCCAAAGTTCTTATCATACAGGGCGTTAAAAAAAGGGCGATAAGTGTCACAGCAAGTCCGTCCCTGCAGCTGTGAGTAATTCACAACACTTTCTTGGATAGTAATTTGAAGGGTCTTACCTGGTTGGTATACATCCTATTTAAAAAATAATTGAAATATACCAGGTGGTTCAATAATTATGTGTACCAATCTTCAGAACTCCCCAATTGTTTTTCTGGGAAGTTGTTTACAACCTACCTAAGAATGTGAATTGTTTATTCTTCAAAGACTGCGAAACAACGCCGTATCCTTCTGGATTAAAATCCTTGATAAAAACGCCATCTCGTGATTAACATCAAGACTAAAACAATTTATTTTATGTATTATTTATTTATTTTTGTAAATAAATGGCGTTAAGAGCTAAATTTTTTATATTACATATCTACAAGATGATATAGAGTGTTTACACTAATAATAATGTAACTATTTATACAGATAAGTTCTAATATAAATATAATAATTATTATAAAAGTTCCAAACTTAATTTTGCAGCACCACACCAAATATTTAAATAGTTTTTTAAAATGTTTAATGGACGTATTTCTTTATAAGGATTAAAACGTGTTGTTTCCTTTAATTTTGGCACCTAACCAATATGTTTTTTTATTAAAATTATAACAAATTCGTTTGGGATGATGCTTAAGCAGAAACAGGAAAAATGTTATCAAAAACATTACCTACTTGTAAGTTTATGAGTATTTTTTAGAGTTTTCGATCAAACAACAACATAAAAGTTGTGTAACAGCATTTAGGAAACATTAATAACCAAATTATACAGCAAAAGAACTTCCAGAAGCATTTTGCTGTATACAGGGTGTTACAAATTCGGCCTTCACCATTTGTTATTTCGGAGATGGTAAGAGATGCGAAGTCGGTTAAATTGGGGAAAAGTTGCGTAGTTATGGGCCCAATAATATACCGAAAAAAAATCAAAAATAAATACATGGGGCTTTCAAAATATTTGGAAAACTATAAAATTTCGCGTTTCGGTTTTTATTTTTTCCTGGCTTTGCTCGAAGAGATGTCCAAAAATTCACTTTCTCATAGCTACTTTTTATTCTCCACAAGACAGCATCATCAGATCGTTCATGCGATGTTTCGTCTTTAGGTCACCATCGTCAACTTAATTTTTCAAAATATGGCCCTGGATCTTTTTGTTTAAATTATGAAAAGAGGACCGAAATCTACGTTCAGTGGTTTACAAGACTTACTGGTTTTCCGACGTTCTGTTCATTCAATTGACCATCTTCATTAAAATGTGTAATTAACTTTTATTTTAAATTCGATATAATTCGAAAATTTAAAACTCAAGGTTTTAAGAAAGTGCTGGCTTAAGAGTCAAATTTTATTTGTATTAATAAAATAAATTACATGTACTTACGCTAAGTACAAATTTGATACAACTATTAGTTTGAAATTTAAAAAAACAGTAGTAGTACGTAATAACAATAACAATTAAAGACAGAAATAGCAATAATAATTTTAGAAACATACAGGGTGTCCCTTTTTCGACACTTATAGGGTATCTCCGTAATTGTTAGTGCTATAAAAAAAGTAATGTAGGTGTCATGTGCTCTTTTTGGGTCAAACTTAAAGTGGTTAAATCAAAATAAAAATTTTTCGCTCGCTTAAGAGATACGGGGGAAAATCAAATAATTGACAATTTCAAAATTGCCCTATATTTTCTTAGTTAAAAGAGATACAAAAAAGGTTTTATACAGAAGTTTCTTTATATTGATTGTTGAATAATCTGCCGTTTTCAGAATAAGTATACGGGGTCAGGTAAAAAAGTTATCAGACCTAACTTGAATTTTTTTAATGGAACACTGTATATTTGAATCTAAGAAGATACTATTTTAAATTTTCCTTTCAAGTATATAACACACCATGGATGATATTGGCTTCCTAGGTGATTTATTTAAACTTTATTACTTTAAACCACAGTAGGCCATGAAACAAAAGTTAATATCCTAGAAAGAACTATGTTGACTATTAACAGTTAACGTCAATTTCGATTTTAGATATTCATTTGTGAAAATGAGTTATCAACATTTTAAAAAATTTGACATGATATCAGTTTACATTAAAAGTGGAAAAACGAAGAAATGGCTTAAAATGTATATTTTGTTCGCTATCCGGAAAGACGGTAACCATTTAAGGACATATTCCGAACATTTGCCGTTATTTTTTTACCTTAATCTAAATCTTTTATTTCGTTTCAATGTAATAAAGTTTAAATAATTTAGAATAGTATCTTCTTAGAGTAAAATATACAGGGTGTTCCATTTAAAAAAATCAGGTTAGGTCTGATAACTTTTTTACCTGACCCCGTATACTTATTCTGAAAACGGCAGATTATTCAACAATCAATATAAAGAAATTTCTGTATAAAACATTTTTTGTATCTCTTTTAACTAAGAAAATATAGGTTAATTATTTTGAAATTGTCAATTTTTTGATTTTCCCCCGTATCTCTTAAGCGAGCGAAAATTTTACAAATTTTGATATTACCATTTTAAGTATGACCTAAAAAGAGCACATGACTCCTACATTACTTTTTTGGTAGCACTAGTAATTACGGGGATACCCTATAAACGTGTCGAAAGTGGGACACCCTGTAATAGCATTTAAATGGTCAATTTTAAGGAACAAAACGTCGGAAAGCCAGTAAGTGTTATACCACGGATTTCGGTAATTTCATAATTTAAACACAAAAATCCAGGCCCGTATTTTAAAAAATTAAGTTGATGATAGGGACCCAAAGACGAAACGTCATCTCTTGGAGAATAAAAAGAAGCAATGAGAAAGTGAAATTTAATTTTGGACATCTCTTCGAACAGTCAGAAAAACTAAAAAGCGAAACGCAAAATTTTAGATTTTTCCAAATATTTTGAAATACCCAGTATTTCTTTTAGATTTTTTGCGCCGTATTATTGGACCCCATAACTAGGCAGCTTTCCCCCTATTTAACCGACTTCGTATCTCTTACCCGTTTCCGAAATCCTAATGGTGAAGGCCGAATTTGCAACACCCTGTTTAGTAAGTTCAATTGATGTTCCTACAGCTATTTGGAAAAAACTTCGTTTTATAATTTGGTTGTCGGAACATTCTTACAACGTACCTACAGCTAATTGTCTACGTAAAAGCAAAATGTATTACGGGAGATCTGTATAGTTTGCAAATCGATACTTGTACAATTTTTGCTTAAGCTTCATCTAATCTCCTGTTTTTTGAGCACTTAAAATCTAACAAAAGCGAGGAAATAATTAGTTGGTACAAAAAATGTGTGTAAACCACCCGGCAATCGAAGTTAGCCTATATAGCTAAGACACTTACCCTCTTAGAAATAATATTTTTTTGCCTCTCCACCATCAGCACTAACACGATATTTCGATTTTAAGATTTTTTAGTAAAATAAAATAATAAATATTTTCTTCATTTTGGGGGTGTAAACCACCCGGCAATCGAAGTTAGCCTATATAGCCATATAGCTAAGACACTTACCCTCTTAGAAATAATATTTTTTTGCCTCTCCACCATCAGCACTAACACGATATTTTGATTTTAAGATTTTTTAGTAGAATAAAATAATAAATATTTTCTTCATTTTGGGGGTGTAAACCACCCGGCAATCGAAGTTAGCCTATATAGCCATATAGCTAAGACACCAACCCTCTTAGAAATAATATTTTTTTGCCTCTCCCCCATCAGCACTAACACGATATTTCGATTTTAAGATTTTTTAGTAAAATAAAATAATAAATATTTTCTTCATTTTGGGGGTGTAAACCACCCGGCAGTCGAAGTTAGCCTATATAGCCATATAGCTAAGACACTTACCCTCTTAGAAATAATATTTTTTTGCCTCTCCACCATCAGCACTAACACGATATTTCGATTTTAAGATTTTTTAGTAAAATAAAATAATAAATATTTTCTTCATGTTGGGGGTGTAAACCACCCGGCAATCGAAGTTAGCCTATATAGCCATATAGCTAAGACACCAACCCTCTTAGAAATAATATTTTTTTGCCTCTCCCCCATCAGCACTAACACGATATTTCGATTTTAAGATTTTTTAGTAAAATAAAATAATAAATATTTTCTTCATTTTGGGGGTGTAAACCACCCGGCAATCGAAGTTAGCCTATATAGCCATATAGCTAAGACACTAACCCTCTTAGAAATAATATTTTTTTGCCTCTCCACCATCAGCACTAACACGATATTTCGATTTTAAGATTTTTTAGTAGAATAAAATAATAAATATTTTCTTCATTTTGGGGGTGTAAACCACCCGGCAATCGAAGTTAGCCTATATAGCCATATAGCTAAGACACCAACCCTCTTAGAAATAATATTTTTTTGCCTCTCCCCCATCAGCACTAACACGATATTTCGATTTTAAGATTTTTTAGTAAAATAAAATAATAAATATTTTCTTCATTTTGGGGGTGTAAACCACCCGGCAGTCGAAGTTAGCCTATATAGCCATATAGCTAAGACACTTACCCTCTTAGAAATAATATTTTTTTGCCTCTCCACCATCAGCACTAACACGATATTTCGATTTTAAGATTTTTTAGTAAAATAAAATAATAAATATTTTCTTCATGTTGGGGGTGTAAACCACCCGGCAATCGAAGTTAGCCTATATAGCCATATAGCTAAGACACTTACCCTCTTAGAAATAATATTTTTTTGCCTCTCCACCATCAGCACTAACACGATATTTCGATTTTAAGATTTTTTAGTAGAATAAAATAATAAATATTTTCTTCATTTTGGGGGTGTAAACCACCCGGCAATCGAAGTTAGCCTATATAGCCATATAGCTAAGACACCAACCCTCTTAGAAATAATATTTTTTTGCCTCTCCCCCATCAGCACTAACACGATATTTCGATTTTAAGATTTTTTAGTAAAATAAAATAATAAATATTTTCTTCATTTTGGGGGTGTAAACCACCCGGCAATCGAAGTTAGCCTATATAGCCATATAGCTAAGACACTAACCCTCTTAGAAATAATATTTTTTTGCCTCTCCCCCATCAGCACTAACACGATATTTCGATTTTAAGATTTTTTAGTAAAATAAAATAATAAATATTTTCTTCATTTTGGGGGTGTAAACCACCCGGCAATCGAAGTTAGCCTATATAGCCATATAGCTAAGACACTTACCCTCTTAGAAATAATATTTTTTTGCCTCTCCACCATCAGCACTAACACGATATTTCGATTTTAAGATTTTTTAGTAAAATAAAATAATAAATATTTTCTTCATTTTGGGGGTGTAAACCACCCGGCAATCGAAGTTAGCCTATATAGCCATATAGCTAAGACACTTACCCTCTTAGAAATAATATTTTTTTGCCTCTCCCCCATCAGCACTAACACGATATTTCGATTTTAAGATTTTTTAGTAAAATAAAATAATAAATATTTTCTTCATTTTGGGGGTGTAAACCACCCGGCAATCGAAGTTAGCCTATATAGCCATATAGCTAAGACACTTACCCTCTTAGAAATAATATTTTTTTGCCTCTCCCCCATCAGCACTAACACGATATTTCGATTTTAAGATTTTTTAGTAAAATAAAATAATAAATATTTTCTTCATTTTGGGGGTGTAAACCACCCGGCAATCGAAGTTAGCCTATATAGCCATATAGCTAAGACACTTACCCTCTTAGAAATAATATTTTTTTGCCTCTCCATCATCAGCGCTAACACGATATTTCGATTTTAAGATTTTTTAGTAAAATAAAATAATAAATATTTTCTTCATTTTGGGGGTGTAAACCACCCGGCAATCGAAGTTAGCCTATATAGCCATATAGCTAAGACACTTACCCTCTTAGAAATAATATTTTTTTGCCTCTCCACCATCAGCACTAACACGATATTTCGATTTTAAGATTTTTTTAGTAGAATAAAATAATAAATATTTTCTTCATTTTGGGGGTGTAAACCACCCGGCAATCGAAGTTAGCCTATATAGCCATATAGCTAAGACACCAACCCTCTTAGAAATAATATTTTTTTGCCTCTCCCCCATCAGCACTAACACGATATTTCGATTTTAAGATTCTTTAGTAAAATAAAATAATAAATATTTTCTTCATTTTGGGGGTGTAAACCACCCGACAATCGAAGTTAGCCTATATAGCCATATAGCTAAGACACTTACCCTCTTAGAAATAATATTTTTTTGCCTCTCCACCATCAGCACTAACACGATATTTCGATTTTAAGATTTTTTAGTAAAATAAAATAATAAATATTTTCTTCATTTTGGGGGTGTAAACCACCCGGCAAACGAAGTTAGCCTATATAGCCATATAGCTAAGACACTTACTCTCTTAGAAATAATATTTTTTTGCCTCTCCACCATCAGCACTAACACGATATTTCGATTTTAAGATTTTTTAGTAAAATAAAATAATAAATATTTTCTTAATTTTGGGGGTGTAAACCACCCGGCAATCGAAGTTAGCCTATATAGCCATATAGCTAAGACACTAACCCTCTTAGAAATAATATTTTTTTGCCTCCACCATCAGCACCAACACCTTATTATCCCTCGCCTTCGCCAAGAAAACGAATTTAGTGCTAACTTTTTGGTGCCAACTTCCCTTTGGTCTTTTTTTCAGGTAAAAACTCTGTATAGTATACGTAATAATATAATATACCTAATAAGTCCTCTGGAAATCGATGTTGTGTAGGCCTGGAAAGCTCTTCCAAATATGCGAATTCTAAATAATATTATACATAATGTATTATTTACATGCATTGTTTTAGTTATGACAATAGGAAAATTCACTAGACTAATTTCTTAATGATGCACCATTATCTGGTTAGTTACATATAAATTACAACAATATAATTTATTTTCTTGCAAACTGAAGATGATATTCTTATTCCTAGATTGGGAAATAGATGATAATGGATAGAGAAGAACTTTAAAAATACACTAACCACAATTTAATAACTATACATATTGCGGTCATCTGCTTGTTATATTATTATACAAAAGTTTATTAACTAAACCATTTGTTAGTTTTTCTATTAAATAAATTTAACCATATTATATATATACCATATACATATTGAATTACATACTGTACAATTGTACATGTGTAAAAAAATTATAATTTTTTACATAAATGGATTTTTTATTTCAGTCCATGTTTGCCAAAATGTCAAACGGAGGGTCGCCAGAGAAGGAAGCCTCCGCTCCATCCGTGGCAGCTGCCAAACCCCAGGCAAAGAAAGCAACCATCGAAAAAACTTACCAGAAGAAATCTCAATTGGAACAGATTTTACTCAGACCCGACACTTATATTGGTTCAGTAGAGATGGCATCCGAACTTATGTGGATCTATTGTCCAGAGAAAGAGATGATGGTACAAAAACTGATAAACTATGTTCCCGCATTGTACCAGATATTTGATGAAATTCTCGTAAACGCCGCTGATAATAAGCAGAGAGACAAAAAAATGGATTGCATTAAAATTGAGATTAAACCTGAGGAGAATACTATATCTATTTGGAATAATGGTCAAGGTAATGTTGGCATTTGATGAACAGAAGTCTAAACCTTTATTTTTGTTTATTCAAAATGTCAGAGTTATTCTATTTATTTACACAAAGCAATTTTTTTTATGAACTAGGTATTCCCGTGGTTATGCACAAAGACGAAAAGATGTTTGTTCCGACGATGCTATTTGGACATCTATTGACTTCATCAAATTACAATGATGAAGAAGAAAAGATGACGGGAGGTAGGAACGGTTACGGTGCCAAACTATGTAACATTTTCAGCGATATGTTCATCGTTGAAACGGCTTGCAAGCAGTATAAAAAACAGTTCAAACAAACATGGGGTAGTAACATGAGCAAAGCGTCTGAACCGAAAATTAAAGAATTTTTCGGCGAAGATTTTACCAAAATTACCTTCTGTCCGGATTTAAAGAAATTTAAAATGGATAAATTAGATGATGATGTAGTAGGGCTTATGTCCCGTAGGGCATATGATATAGCGGCCTCCAGTAGAGGTGTGAAAGTGTTTTTGAATGGGACGAGATTGCCAGTGAAGACTTTTAAGGACTACATTGATTTCTACATAAAAGGGAAGGAGGATGAATTGGGAAATAACTTAAAAGTTGTTTATGAACAAGCAAATGATCGGTAAGTACTGTTATTCAATTTTGAACACTACTATTGATTAGATAGAAGCTGGTGATAACTTCTACACATCATACATTTTTTCTGGATGATTTTTTTATGAGTTACAGGTTTTTGTTGAGAAACAATTTATTTTAAAGATAAATTTAACTTTATTTTTAGGTGGGAAGTCGCGGTCACACTGTCTGATCGCGGGTTTCAGCAGATGTCATTTGTCAACAGCATTGCAACTACCAAGGGTGGCAGACATGTTGACTATGTTGTTGATATGATCTACAAGCAACTTCAAAAGGTCATCAAGAAGAAAAATAAAGGTTCGTTTAGTCTTGACTCAAAGAAATGTATTTTAACTTAATTTTTATCATATCGATTTTCTTTCTGTCTAGGAGGAACAGCCATAAAACCCATCCAAGTGAAAAATCATTTGTGGGTCTTCATCAACTGTCTAATCGTTAATCCTACGTTCGATTCTCAAACTAAGGAAAACATGACATTACAAATGAAAAGTTTCGGTTCGAAATGCACCCTATCTGAAAAGTTTATTCAGAATGTGCAAAAAAGCGGGATAGTGGAGATGGTGCTTAATTCGGCAAAGTTTAAGCAGCAGAATGAATTGGTGAAGGCTAGCGGGGGGAAGAAGCAGGCTAAATTAAAGGGAATTCCGAAGCTGGAAGACGCAAACGAAGCTGGGACTAAGAACGGCTTGAAGTGTACCCTGATTCTTACAGAGGGAGATTCGGCCAAGTCGTTAGCCGTTTCGGGATTGGGTGTAATAGGTAATTATATTTATTTCCTCTTACAGCACCCTTTAATTACTGCAATAGAGTTATGACGACATAATTGTCATGGAAATTTCAGGTCGAGACCACTACGGCGTCTTTCCTCTAAGAGGTAAACTTTTGAACGTCCGCGAAGCGACTCACCAACAAATTCTGGAAAATGCGGAAATCAACGATTTGGTCAAAATCATGGGCCTTCAGTACAAAAAGAAGTACAATTCGGTGGATGATATGAAAGCCATGAGATATGGAAAAATCATGATTATGACTGATCAAGATCAGGACGGTTCACATATTAAAGGTGATTATTTATTTCATATGGTAAATGAATTTAAATAAAATTACTAAAAAACATTAAATTTTCCTAAGAAATTTGACATTATTTGTATATAAAACGATTGCAATCACTGTTCTGGTTTGTTCGGGTTTGTTCGTTTTTTGTGTGTTAATATTCCACCAAGAAAATTGTCTTAGTGACAAAATTAAATTGATTTCTATTTTTTAACATATTATAGGTCTCCTAATCAATTTTATACATCACAATTGGCCAGAACTGCTCAGGCTGAATTTCTTGGAGGAATTCATTACCCCGATTGTTAAAGCGAAGAAGAAGAACCAAGAATTGTCGTTTTATTCCTTGCCGGAGTTCGAAGAGTGGAAGAAAGATACCCCGAATCATCACACTTTCGCCGTTAAATACTACAAAGGTATTATTTGTTGTCCTAATTTAGAAATGTCCCTTTTAACAATAATTATCCTTACTAATAATTCAGGAGCATAATTTTGTTTGTGGTTTTGCTAGGTTTGGGTACCTCCACATCGAAGGAGGCAAAGGAATATTTTACCAACATGGCTCGGCATAGAATCCGGTTCCAGTATAACGGCCAAGAAGACGACGACCATATCGTTTTGGCGTTTAGTAGAAAGCACATCGAAGCCAGGAAAGAATGGCTTACTAATTTCATGGTTGATAGGTAAGAGATTGTATGGACTAACCCTTCAATATCATATGGAATAAAAGAAAACTTACAAATACTGTTACCGAAAAACCGAGAATTACACTTCTGTCGCTGTAGTTGTGAACCAACCTTTAAGTAGCAAGGAATTCTTTCAGTTCCTTGTGTACTTCTTTGAGGCTGTTTCTGAGATCTAATCCTAAGAATTCAGGTTGTCTTGATGATGAGTAGCCTGTTGGAAAAAGTCCTTGTTTCTATATCAGTGTGTGTATGTTTTAGTTCGATAATAATTTATTTATTTTGTAATGTATGTATTAGGGAATGAATACATAACTAATAGAATCGAGTATTCAAAACTTTGTTTTTTTGCAGCAAACGGAGGAAAGAAATGGGACTACCAGAAAAATATTTATATACGAAAGAAACTAAGTTCGTCAATTACAAGGACTTTATAAATCTAGAATTGGTTCTGTTTTCGAATGCCGATAATATAAGATCGATTCCTTCGATGGTTGATGGATTCAAACCGGGCCAGAGGAAGGTAATTTTTTTATGGTTTTTCTATGTTTTCTATGTTTTTTCACTACTATTGCGGACTATTCCTGATCATTATTTTATTTTTTTTCGTGATAGAATTTATTTTGCTTCTCTTTCAGTAAATTAAAAAAAATTTCGTTTCGTTTTTGATAACCTTGCGCCTTCTATTTTTTTGACTCGCAGGCAGATGATGCAGAAAGTTACTTTTTGCTAATGGGGGAAAGAAGTTTTTTTTTTGCATTCTGGTGACACTTGGCAAATTTTTCAGGTGCTGTTTACATGTCTGAAAAGAAACGACAAACGTGAAGTTAAAGTTGCTCAATTAGCGGGATCCGTGGCTGAACACTCTGCATACCATCACGGCGAGGTGACCCTCTGCATGACCATCGTCAATTTGGCTCAGAACTATGTCGGGAGCAATAATATTAATTTACTGGAGCCGAGGGGTCAGTTCGGTACACGGTTGTCGGGTGGAAAGGATTCGGCTAGTCCCAGGTAAGGAAGATGTGTGTGTTTTGAAATATTTATTGTCCCGAGAAAATTTTCGTGAAATGGTAAGGATTTGTTAATACCGACTTGTTTTCAATTCTGTCGAGACGTTTTTCGTGGAGAAGTTTATTTGTCTTAATAAATAATGAATTCATTATTTTAAGGTATATTTTTACAAAAATGTCACCGCTCACGCGCATGCTGTTCCATCCGCACGACGACCCGCTATTGAAACATGAGTACGACGACAATCAAAAAATCGAACCGGTCTGGTATATGCCGATCATACCGATGGTTCTGGTTAATGGTGCCGATGGTATCGGCACGGGATGGATGACGAAAATTCCCAACTACAACCCCAGGGACATCGTAAAGAACATCAGAGCTTTGTTAGATGGGGAAGAGATGACAGAATTGGTACCATGGTAAGGAAATAATAAGATGTTTACGTTATATTATATTATGGAAATGGTTTATTATACAGGATGATTGATGGTGGACGCTTGTATACTTATACTTTAAAGAAAAGCCCAATTAACAATATACAGGGTTTTCATTTCAAAAGTAGCCACCCCAGTTTTAGGTAGAAATAACTACTTTGAAACGAAATGTCAAAACATGTCAACTTTTGTTTTAAGGGGGTAAATTTTTCATAATAATTTTATTTATACAGGGTGCGTCAAAAAAGCTGGACGTATGTCATTTTGTATTTTTTCAATGAAAACCCATAATTTTTTTCGTATTTCTGGATTCCCCTACAAATAATAAACACTTTTTGTATTACACATCCTATTACCAAATCTAACAGTTTTTCAAATATCGACGACTTTATATTCAGAATTCGCTTTATTACATTTTCAAACTTTAAATGCATTACGGTGGCAGGCGGCTTATACCCGTCCTCATAGAAACAAAACAATCACAATTTAATTTATAAATGTGACTTTTCACCTACCACTGACAAGTGATTTATTTATGGTTTAACAAAAAATTGGTTTAATATTCAGTTTGAAATGGTGTATACTCTCCAAGAAAGGACAGAAATAATTTTCATGTATGGCGCTGAAAATCGTTGTGCTCGTAGAACATCTCGAAGATTTAACGACATACACCCTAACAAACATGTAGGTCACAGGTATGTGATAGAGCTGGTAAGGAAGTTTGAAGAAACCGGCTCCGTATGCAACCGAGTTAATAAGCAAGCAAGGGTTCTAGATGAAGGTACGCAAATTGAAATACCAGGTCATTTCGCTATGAATCCATCTACGTCAATTCCAAAAGTATCGCAATTGACACACGTTTCAGTAGGTTCCATTCACAAAACTAAATAAGTTTTTTCCTTATAAAATACAAATCCTTCAACAACTCAGCGAAGACGATTATGACAGAAGAATTGAATTTTGCGAAACAATGACTCAGATGATTCAAGCCGACCGGAATTTTGTTAAAAATGTATGTTTCAGTGATGAATCAACTTTCTTCTTGAATGGATTCGTGAATAAACATAATTGCAGATATTGGGATAATGAAAATCCACATTTATTTAGGGAAGATTATACCCAATATCCTTGTATTTCCAGCAAGATGGAGCCCCGCCGCATTATGCGCTACCTGTTAGGGCATGGTTGAATGAACGATATCCCGGAAAATGGATAGGTAGGAGAGGTCCTGTGGAATGGCCGGCAAGGTCCCCCAGACCTCACACCTCTTGATTTTTTTCTGTGGGGATATTTGAAGTCCATAGTTTACAAAACTGCGCCCGAGAGTATTCCCGAATTGAGAAACAGAATTACTGAAGGATGTAGGCAAATTAACCGGCAGACTGTTCAAAATGTTCGCGAAGAATTCGAGAATAGGCTCTATTATTGTTTAGCCAAAAACGGAGCACATTTTGGAAACTTAATAAAATGAATTCTGAACATAAAGTCGTATTATTACCACACATAGTAAAACATTTAAATGTGTCGATATTTGAAAAACTGTTGGATTTGGCAATAGGATGTGTAATACAAAAAGTGTTTATTATTTGTAGGGGAATCCAGAAATACGAAAAAAATTATGGGTTTCCATTGAAAAAATACAAAATGACATACGTCCAGCTTTTTTGACGCACCCTGTATAAATAAAATTATTATGAAAAATTTACCCGCTTAACACAAAAGTTGACATGTTTTGACATTTCGTTTCAAAGTAGTTATTTCTACCTAAAACCGGGGTGGCTACTTTTGAAATGAAAACCCTGTATACTACATAAATGGCAATAAGCTAGTTAAAACTGTACAGCATAGGGATCTAGGTATTGTGTTTGATGAAACATTGTGCTTTAATCAACACATGTCTGAGAGCATTGCTACTGCATTTAAAATTGTGTGGGTTATTCGTAGTGCTAGGCAATTCAGTGTGAATGTTTGTTTGAGGCTGTTTGACTCCTTTGTGCTGCCCAGACTTGAGTATGGAGGTGTAATTTGGTCTCCTCACTATATTGTGTGGGCTAAGTCGATTGAGTGTGTGCATCGTAAGTTTCTTAAATACATGTATTTTAAAAGGTTTGGTTATTACCCTGTGCAGGGATATGATCATAGAAATTTGCTTAAAATATTTAACAGACTATCATTGGCAAAGAGAAGGATTAAGACATGTGTGCTCACTATTTTTAAAATTCTAAAGGATAGGATTGATAGCCCGGAGATCCTGGCCCAACTGCCTTTTGCTGTTAATAGTGTAAATACTCATAGTAGGACAGTTTTTTATTTGGAGTTCCCAAAAACAGAATTCTATAAAAATTCCCCTGTGTATCGTATGTGTAATTTGTATAATGAGTTTGCGTCAGATGTTGATTTAGCTATGGTCAGTTTAATACAGTTTGGTAAGCTTATAGACAGTAAGTTAATTGAAAATTAGTACTATTTATATGAATATACCTTGTTATTTGCCTATAGTAGTATAAGATTGGTGTGTCTGTTTTTGGTAATATATTACTCATAGACAAAGGAAAAGAGGGGACGCGTAAAACCAGAAGCTATTTTGTTACCGCCTGGCTCCTTATCGGATTTAGCAGTGGCGTTACATGAATATTTTCTTAGTATTATCCCAGTACAAAATTATTATTTATGGAATATGGAAGTAATGTTTTTATTGAATTGAATTTGTATATTGTGGCCCTTACTGAGTACAAATGTTCTTTTGCTTCTCAATAATTTATGAATGCTTAGTAAATATTAATTTTATTATCCAAAAATATAATTTCATATAGGAAGGGTTGTGAAATTTAAATATCTTTCAACTTTAGGGAAAATGTAAGATAAAAAACAAAATTGGTCGATTCAAAATTTATTACAAAGAAGTAACAAAATTAATTACTGGTAGTTTTGAAAATATTGTTGGCACAGCACCTCCAAGTAATCGTACTCTTTCCTCAACTTTATAAAAAAGGACTTCTCAAAATACTCTGTACAAATCCTGTAGGCAGGAGAAGGTGTCCAATCTCTAAGTCCCATGTTCTGCACCCAAATGTTTGCTTTTTGTTGATCTTTCGGAAATCTAAAAACAATACAACAATGTGTGAGCTTAGTCCAGATACGATTTTGTTTCAAAAAGGGCTGATATTTTTGAACTCTGACAAACCAGCGCACTGAAATTTGGTTGGGAGACAGCTAATACCCAGAGACCTTTTGGTCTGATCCAAAATATGCACAGAGTGTTTAAAAATACAAATATTGATTTTTTGGAAAAATTATAAAAATATGGTTTTTGAAAATATGAAACGCCTTGTATTTTACCTATGGTCCTAAAAGCTCTTGAAATGGTCTACCTTTCTATGTATAATATTGCTATACCTATCTCAAATAGTTTTGTTACTTATGAGCATTTATTAATTGGCTAGGCATATTGAGGCAGTCTTTGTTTTGATACTTTTCTTCCGCCTAATTTTGATTGATTTTTATGACGTGTAAGTGATGACGCATGGGTAAACATACACTGTGGCTACTTTAGCTATAATTTGGAGCCGACCCTGCTCCCATTTATTGCGGTTTGAAGATGTAGGGACCTACACGGTGGGGTTTAATCAGGTAGTTGGATTTATTGCTGATTTTTATTTAGGTACAAAAATTTCAAGGGTACAATCGAGTTCTGCTCAGACGGCCGATACTGTGCCAGTGGCGAAATAGCCATAATCGGAGCGAACAAAATCGAGATCACGGAACTTCCCGTTAGTACCTGGACGCAGAACTACAAAGAAAACGTTATGGAAGCCATGGTACACGGTACCGAAAAAGTCAAGGCCGTCCTTTCCGATTACAAGGAGTACAATACGGATACGACCGTCAAGTTTATAGCGACGTTGCTGCCGGGACAAATGGAGGCGATGGAGAAGGAGGGATTGCATAAGGCTTTTAGGTTGCAATCGTTGATCGGTACGGGTTCCATGTGTTGTTTTGACGACTTGGGATGTTTAAGGAGGTGGGTATTTTTTTTCAAAGTTGTGTTATGAAAATTAAATGTTTTTAGACGAAAATATGATTAGAAAATTAATAACATTGACCAAAGTGTGGTTATGTCACTGGGATATACATACAGGATGTCCATGCTCACCATTGGGATCTAGGAAACTATAAAATATAGATGGAACGAGTGTGGCTAAATTACTTACTTACTACATTTTGAAATTTCAGATTTGACTCCGTCATGGACATTTTGCAAGAATTCTACACCATAAGGCTCAAAATGTACCAGAAACGAAAGGATTATTTGCAAGGCGTGTTGGAGGCCGAGGCCAAGAAGCTCAGTAACCAGGCCAGATTTATCATGGAGAAATGTGACGGTACGAGAGTGCTTAAACGAATTTATGTTTTTTTTTTTGCAGATTCGTGGGCAATAACAAATGCATTGCATTAATTTGTAGGTAGCTTGGTTGTGGAAAACAAAAAACGTAAGACGATCGTCGACGAATTGATCAGGAGAGGATACGAACCCGACCCAGTGAAAGAGTGGAAGAGAACTAACGCCGAAGAGGAAGTAAACGAAGAGCCACCTGAAGAAGAAGAGTCGCAAGAGGAGGAGGAGGGTACTTCCAGGAAGAAGCCGCCGGCTGATTCAGGTAATCCAGAGTTATTAATTGACGCTACTTGAAGCTTTATTATTCCGGGATGCATAAAATGACCCATTTTTTTAAATTTTAGAGAAAACTTTCAAATCCCTGACTGATGTTAAGAAGTTCGACTATCTCCTCGGATTGTCAATGTGGATGTTGACGGAGGAGAGAAAGAACGAGCTGTTAAAGCAACGGGACAGCAAATTGATCGAGTTGGAGATTTTGAAGAAAAAATCCAATTCCGACTTGTGGCGAGAAGATCTCGACGTTTTTATGGAGAAACTCCAGGAGGTGGAAGAAAAGGAACGGAGGGAAGAGGCGGGAGTCAAGAAAGAAAAGAAGGCAGTTGTAAGTATATGGGTTATTGTGGATTATATTTGGAGATAAATTACGTTTAACACTGTTAAACAGTTTTGCTATTATTGAACTAAACCGTTTCATTTCTTAATGCTGCTAAGGAAATAGTTGTCAAAGGAAGGGTAAGGTTTTATACAAAATACAGGGAACGACCAGAAGTCATTTTACACGGGAATTTCTAGCATTACACATAAAATACTCTGGTTCTAAAACAGGGACAATGGAAGAAAAAAATCCGTTTTAATATCTGGCTTTGTTTTATTTAGGGAACTCTACCTTCGCCAATGGCCAAGAGGATTATGCCAACTATATCGGAAGATATGAAAAAGAAAATTTTGCTCGCAACGAAAATAAAGGAGAACAGAGGGAAGAAAGGTGTTAAGAAGGAATCGACGGAAGGCGACGTAAGTACCACAATCGCTTGAAAATAATATAAATTATTAGTGAAACAAGTCGCCATCGTATTGTTAGTAGAATCCAAAGATCTTACAAACTCCAGATAGAATTGTTTACATTTGAAGTCGACGTAAGGACTGTAAACGTGCACTCCCCACCTTGCTGTTATGCTTGCAGCATAGCCAGATTGTTCTATTTATCGCTAAGGTATCTGCAAAATCCCAATTAAAAATTTTTGAATTTGACAATTGCAACTGGTTTAAGGTTAATCCGCAATTGCTTTTAAAATAAATTTATTTTCCAAGAATTTTAATATAAATTGTGAATAGGCCTTGAGAGATTTAGAAAAAAAATATTATTATTATACATAAAAGTTTGAAATAAACCGACTGCACTCTGACAACATCAAGTTAAAAGATACTACGCTCGACGGCAAACGATCAAACTTTATCAATTTAAGAAGAATATACTGTTGCTACTCGCTGCTAACCGCTTTTAAGGGAGTGTTTATATACTTGGTTGTTTTTATTTTTTTTTTGTGAGTATTGGTGAAAAATCGTCTTTATTATAAACAATGATGGTGCATTCATGTATAGTTTGTAAAAGAGTGGATCATTTAAGCAAGGATTTATCTTTTCTTCGGTAAGTATGGTTATGTTTTAATATGATTGTATTGATATGATTTCTGACTAACCATTGACGTTTAAAAGGTTATGGACCGGTCCGTGGTGCTAGTCCGGGCAAAAAGCAGTCGAGTTGGTTTATTTCTTAATATAAATCTTGCATTTACAAGATGGTTGAGTCTTGTGCGGCCATAAAATACTTCACTAGAAGATGCAATGGTGTTAAATTAAAATTTCACAGGTTAGTAAATATATTTAGAAATTTGATTTTGAGTTTGCATCACCCATTCCGTTTCTCCCTCCTTGCTAATTGGCCACACCCAATGCATGTGAGCAGGTAATAAACTAAAGATAGATGACCAGAGTGCAGTTGGATTATTTCATGATTTATTTGATACCTTTAAGTATAATAATATTATTTTAAGACGGCCGTTTAATCAAAGATCGCTAAGCAGGCACTACTTTTATCAGAGTTTTAGCCAAATATACTTAATTTTCTTCTAATCTAAAACATTATTTGTACAGTTAAAGGATTGGAGAAGGAAGTGAGAAAATAGCGTTAAAATACATAATGTAATAAGAATAATAATAACAATTAGAAATATGAATAATTTGCAACTTTTTGTCACAGATATTCCCGAAACTTGCTCAATGCCTAACTAAAATGTCAGACAATCTAAATATCAACAAATTAAATAAATACATTTATTAATAACGGCTAAAACTCCGATAAATAATAATAAAATAAATATTGATCAGCTGTTTACATAAACTGTCAATGATAACTTCGTTAGAGACGTAATTGTGTCGTAACCCAAGCACGTCTAAAGTTTGGACATTCTCTTCCAGGGTGCAACACTAGTTTTCATAAAAGATACCTGTAACATACCGCAGCAGAATAAAAGATACCTGTAATATAGGTACCGTCTAGCAGAACAAAATATCAGGAAGGGAGTTTTTGTTACAACGGTGTTCATACTCCCCTACATTCCTCAATGTAGGGGTATTTGTCGTCATTTTATAAACCTAATGTATTTTTGACCAAAGTATTTAACAGGGTTGCCGATATATCAGAAATTACTGGAAATTGTCAGGATTATCGGTCCGGTCAGTTATATCGGTCCGGTCAGTTATTTAGCCAGGAATGACAAATTACATAATGCTTCATATATTAATTGTCTCTTTTGTGTTAAAAACTATTAACACTACAATTTCTCCATTGTTGGCTTTCTATTTAATTAGGTTGTGCCATAACCATGGTCATTGGGAATTTAAAAAAAATCTACCTATCACTGCACACATTAAATTGACATAATGAGTACAGTATATTTTTCAGACTTAAAAATATCTATTGCTAATAATTTTGGTTATTTTAGCAAAAATATTTTTTCTGATTTTCGAACAAATCCCGTTTAATATATTTTGTAAGTATTGACAGAAGACACAATTTGTTAATAATTTCTTGAGACGAGGTACATTTTATACCTAAACAATGGCATCGGGTATGACGTGCGAACTTTTACGAGCAGGGATTATGACGTACTTATTGGTAATAAGCCATAGGTAATAACTAAGGAAATTTAGCATTTTACCGCTCCAAACCGATCGAATAATCTTCATGTAAAATTTGGTTATTTTGTTATCATGTTCCCGCGGCAACACTGTTTCAAACATCAAGAAATAGAACGCCACGCCGCGCCGGCGCCGGCCACATACAAATTAGTATAGAATTAGTAGTTATATGATCAAATTTATTTTATCACCACTGCTGAATACATGTAATTCCTAACTCGAAAACTGTTCACCTTATAATTTGTTTTAAATTAGTTGGTTCTAGTCCGATAAAATATTAAAATTATTGACCATACAGCCTAACAGTTTTTTAAAGTTTTTGTTGCCACCGCATTTTGTCGTAGGCAGTGAGTGAGGAGTGATTTGTGATACTTAATTTTACATTTTAATAACATCTTACCTAAAAAATGGCATCGGCGTGTCGATCGGCCTTTTACCAGTTGAAGTACTCATCGGTAATAGCTATGTAATAATTAAAGGAAGACAGCATTTCACCTGTCCAATCAGATCGGATTTATTGAGGCAAAAATAAGATATTATTTAGTTATCACGTTCCCAGCAAAACGGCAACACTGTTCCAAACATCAAGGTACATAACGTTGCGCCGGCATAGATCACGTGCTACGGTGAAAAGTCGCCAATCGTATACGAGGGTATTCACCGTATGTGGCAGATTATAAGATAGTGGAAATAGGTATACCGTAATATTATTTTCGTGATTAGTCTTTTTTATTGATATTAAATTATGACGAGAAGTACTAGAAGAGATTAAAAACGCAGCAAAGCTTCCAAATCTGCTCGTATAAGCAGAAGAAATAAATATTCTGTAAGTATTATTTGCGTTAGGTATTACACAAAAAAAGGTTTTTGTATGTGTATTTTATTTTTCATTGCAATACCAATGTTAACATTTTAGTTCGCATGGTTAAGTACAAAATGATTTTTATAAAATAATTTCAACAATTCTTATAAATTTTAGAAATAGGAGCATTGCAAATATAATAAAATACCCCTAGCCTACGTTCCTGTAATTAACTTTTTTTTTAAATTTATATATGTAAACTCGATGATCTTTCTAAAAGTTTTAAGAAAGTACTGACTTAAGAGTAAAATTTTATTTGTATTATTAAAATAAATTACTAGTACTGGCACTAAGTAGAATATACCTTTATTATCACAAGTACTTTTTATTAGGTCATTAATCGGCTACAGAAAAAGTAAAACACGATTACAGTTAAAATTCACTAGTCATAGTAGTCTACCGTACAAATATAAGAAAATAATAATTAATTTATCGAATTTTTAAATAATATGTTATGCTTTGAAATACAACAGAGCCTGTTAGAAAGTTAATACCTAATGTGAATAGTAATAACCCTGAAAATGACATCACCTTTCCTTTAAACTCATTCCTTCTTACCCCCTCCCTTTTTTTTAAATGTATTTTTCTAAATTATGTTTTTTATTCCAAGAATATTAAATACGACTCAACACTTTTAACAAAAATTTGTTGTCGTTCGATTTCATCGACTACCGTCTAATTAATTGTTAACCGTATTTTTTAAAGTCTATTATGTTTATAAGTTCCAAGTCATGATATAGTCATAGCCAATAAAAATTTATATTTTTTATACTTATTTATTTCTTTTATTTCGACTTTACTGTATAACATTTATTTGACCACCATACCACCAACGTTTTCACATACACTCGTAGGCAAATAGTCCTTGTAAAAATTAAAACACAAATCCAAGCTTTCGTCGTTCAAAATAAAATAATTATGTTGCGCCATCTATTGCTAGACTTACTACATGAACTTGGAGGGATAACATTATGCGGAATAGTGATACCACAAACTACCTTGTTCAAAATTATATATGTGTTTGGTATAAAGACGATATAAAATATATTCATTATAATGCGCCGTTAACGCCATCGGTGGTTGCTATGGATTTAGGCTCATTAAACGGCCGTCTTAAAGAATCATCCTTTTCACAGTTTATAGTAAAATTATTAGAAATAAACTTATTTTAAGAGCAATTGCGGATTAACCTTAAACCAGTTGTAATTGTCAAATTTACAAATTTTTAATTGGGATTTTGCCAGATGTCTTAGTGATAAATATGACAATCTGGCTAGAAATATACACTTTTATATCTGGAGAGTATCATCCAGTAATGAATACACCAAAAATATTGATGCTAAGCATAAATAGTTAAATCCATCCTTGGATACACTGTATATAAAAACTGGATCAATATTTCTATCTTTTTTATAAATATCCAATATTCGAAACTACACTTTTTGAATAGATAATATAGTTAAACGTAAAGAATCTCAAAGTAAATTATACGCCCTTGTTGGGCTTTTTGCCCAGACTAGCTCCGCTCCGAAACGATGAAGACCGCTCCATAACCTTTTAAACGTTATTGGATTTAACCTTGTAAGATCTTTGATTTAACCAGACTTCAACATTGTTGCCATTAGCGAGACCAACATGTTTTGTCACTCTTCCACCCATTACTGATTTTCAATAACATTTCAAACAATCACAAACTCGCTTTCCAACAGATTTATGAATGGAGTGTTGGCCCTGTGGTAGAATCGTATTGTTTGCAAATAATTGTACTTATAATTTGATAAGTACAATTATTTGCAACTCGTCAATTTATTTAAGGCCGATGATGAATTTGATAACATGGTCAAGAGTAAGAAAACATTAAAAGATAAACTGGGAACCCCAGACGAGGTCGAGAAGAAACTTAAAAAGAAGAAGGGTGCCGGCGGATCTGATGGAATGAAGCAAACGAAACTTGCCTTTGAGAAAAAAGGTATTTTAATATTTCCCATTGATAGTTTTTTTTACGACATGGACGACATCGGCACAACTCAATTTTCCCGTTTTAAATAATTTATGTGCTTCTTTTCAGCGGCTAATGGTTCGCCCAAGAAGGGCAAAGGGAGATCAAAGAAGAAGGGATCCGATAGTGACGAAGATTCTTTTGACGCCAGAGTTAAGGTGACACCTGTAAAAGAAAGAGTTCATGCGAGAAGAGCTGCGACGAAGGTAAAAAAAATAAAAATTCTGTATAGGATGTTTTTACGAGTAACGCCATAGCTAAAAGGCAAATTAATTCATAATTTTTTTAGGTTTCAAACTACACTCTATTAGATGAAGAAGATAAGGGATTTTCAGATCATGACGAGGTGTTGCATGATAACGATCTTATCCATGAACCTAAAGACAAACCAGTAAGTTTACATCCGTTCTTACACCAGTTCCTGTTTTTGTTCATTTTTATAAACGTCAAATTTGCCCAAATTCAATATATTAAATAATGAAAACTTACTAACACTAAAAAACATACATATAAATAGCACCATACTTTTAGGAAACTATCCTAAGCGACAGTGAAGATGACAGTCCGCCCCGGAAGCACCAGGAATTCTCGGAAGACTTGTTTGACAGCTTGGTGGGCACGAAAAGAGACGAAGGGACGCCGCAGAAGCCGAAGAGTGCGCCCAAAAGGATTGAGTCTGATTCGGACGACGACTTCTCACCCAAAGAGGTGGAGGTTCCGGCAAAGAAACAGACGAAGCGCAAGGCTACGAACGAGCCTAAGAAGGGAAAGGCTAGACCAGGTAAGATATTTTTTTAAAAAACGGAATTTTTTTAATCCCACATGTATATTTTCTGTTTCCTTCACACTGAAGGCGATTTCAGTCAAAACTTGACAGATCTCGCATATATTTATTATTTATGAAATACCTATTTAGGTAAAAGTTTTTATAATATGCTTTTTTTATTTGGGTTGCGTAATGGCTACATTATGAAATGCCAAAAAATTGAAGAACCTGCCACTTTATGAAACTGAAATTTTATTTTTTTATGTTGGCTGCAAGTAGGGTTCGAATTTTAGGCTTACTTCGATTTCGTTGAAATTAGTTTTCTAGGCATTATGGATTCGACAGAAATTTTTTATAGAAAACTTTAAAATACTAACCTTTAACCTTGCAAATAGATCATTTTTACTAGATATTTATCTGAAATACCTATACTCGGAAATATGTAACATGCTGACGGTGTCCGTCAACTAATTTCTAGTCACAACTATAAAACAACATAACATAAAAATAATAGAAATATCTTCCAGTTTATGCTCTATTTCTAAAGTTTTATTCAATAAAGTACTATTTTTAATTCAATATACAGGGTGTTTCGGGAGGAAAGGGAAATATTTTGGGAACATGTTCAGAAGGTCAAAATAAGAGAAATTAACCCATATGTTTTAACCCGATTCTTAACCGTCTCTGAAATAATCGGTTCTAAAGTTTTTTTTTGTAAAGTTTTGGAGTAATTAAGAAGTTTTGTATTTCTAACTCCAGTTTGTAGGTATTCAATTACTTGTCAATACCTAATTTAATTGACAAGCATGGTTGTCAGTTTGATTTATTCTGAGCGTTTCGACTCGAAAAGAGAAAAGGAAGGACTCCACAATCGAATTTTTAATGCTGCAAATATCATTATAAACAATCCCCAAGCAATTCAACGCGCAACACGAGCGATGAACAAACGTGGTGCAGCTTGTATTGAAGTTGGCGGGGGTATTTTCGAAAACATTCTAAATTAGTGGAATTTTGTTGTTTTACTAGTATCTATTGGTGTTGCTTTTGAAAGAAAAAATAGTTACAAAAAAAACTTTAGAACCGATTATTTCAGAGACGGTTAAGAATCGGATTAAAACATATGGGTTAATTTCTCTTATTTTGACGTTCTGAACATGTTCCCAAAATATTTCCCTTTCCTCCCGAAACACCCTGTATGTAGTATTATAGATATTACTTTATATATACATTTTACATCTAAGCAAAAGCATTTTCTTTTAATGCTTTTGAGGCTGGAAGTGTCGGTAGATATATATGGTTACTGTAGACATTTCCTGGGCATTAATTGTTATTCCTGTCAGATTCTGTATCGACACAATATTTTGTTCAATAGTATTATTTATTATTTTGTTCAATATTTTGAACTTTGTTCTGCTCACACCATATCAAAGTTTTCCATATTCTTTTTAAAAGGTTTTCTAGATTATTTTCTGCATTTCTCGTACTTTCTACAACTTTCTTCCTAACTCATTTTTATTAACTTTAATAATATATTTATTTTTTTAATTATGACGGATGGGAAGAAGGTTTGTTATGTTCAATTGTTTCTATCATGGCATATTTGATACTTGTAACATTTTATTAAATTGTAAAACTATTGCCAACCCAAAAAGAAAATATTAATTCAAATTGAAAAAATCTACTATATTTTTTAAAGAGTAGTGATAGTTGATTCCTTCTGCGCTAATTCTGCAGGTCCTGCTGCTCATGCGCGGATCAGTGGTTTATTATGGCGGTTTGGCTGATCCGAACAAACCCAAACCAGCGGTTTGGCTGATCCGCTGAACCGCCATAATAAACCACGGAACCGCTGGTTTGGGTTTGGCTGATCCGCTGAACCGCCATAATAAACCACTGATCCGCGCATGCGCAGCAGGACCTGCAGAATTGGCGCAGAAGGAATCAACTATAACTACTTTAAAGTTTGTCAAACTTTAAAGACCCAAATAGAAAAAGCATTATAAAATACACGGTTCATAAGACAATTAGAGCACTTGTACTTTAGAAATGATGAATTGAACGCGTGCTCTAAGATAATGTCTTATGAAACTTGTATCTTAATATACTATTTTATGTAATTATTATTCTTAACACTTGCCGTTTATGATAATAATTATGAAAAGTACGATATGTTGGCATAGTTTATAGAATAGCTGTCAAAAATTTTGAATTTGTTTCTAATAATTGACCATAGCCTACTGTTATAAGTAACGTAAATTATTAAAAATATGTAATTTTTAGGTTATTTTTGAATAGAAACAACCATACATTTTGTAAAGCCAAAAATATGTTCAATTAGTTAAAAAATAATATATAGGGTGTCCTATTTAACGTTAACATTCATTTGAAAATCTATAACAAGATCAGTTTTTTTCTATAAGTTAATGGGTAACGGAAATACGAGGGATGTGTAAAAACGAAATTCTTCAAAATCACCCTGTAGATTAGAAACTAAGAGAGCCATGACAAATTGGACACTGGTATATCTTTGATAATAACTCTAACAAACCCCCCTCAGGAAGTGTCGAAGATGGGACACTCTGTACAACTCGAGTGAAAAGTCAACAATACAAACTGCTATTCTGCTATCATCTGGTTTTATTACAACGATTTGTCATAATCAAAAGTTACTGAAAATGTTCCGTTTTGTTCATTGTCAGTTTTCTGATTAATAACTATTTCCAGCCAAGAAAAAGAAATCATTCAGTGACAGCGACATCAGTTCGGGCGACGAAGTTGTCGGCGGATCCAGTGAAAAGTCGTCAGGGGCGACTACAGATCGAAGTCGCCCCGGCTGTAGTCGCCCCGGCTGGAGTCGCTCCGGAAGGGGGGCGGCCAAATCCAACTACGTTTCCAGTGATTCCGAAGACGATTTTTGATCAATCCTGTGTGCAAGTCGATGATTTTATTTCTTTAGTAGTAGCCCGAAGATTTTTGGAAATGAAAGGTGTTTGGTGAAGAGGAGGTGCGTCATTAATAATAATCGTTTTGGTGTCCTTAAATTTTAATTTATTGACCAGTTTAGACTTATTTTTGTTCGCGTCCTCACAATTTTTAAAAAATTCGTATTTCACAAAAAAAAATTGTCGGCGGTCTCTAGCGAGTCTGCAAATGAGATTTTATTTTGTTGGTACGTACGTACAGTGCTTGTAATAATACAGATCCACCCACACCTTGCATTTCCATACGTTGTTCACAAGGACTATACGCGTTCGAGTATTTTATAATCGGTAATTAATTATCCAAATTGTTGAATATATACAGGGCGTTTCAAAAAACATGTGTTAACGCTCGGGTCGTGACTTCTTAACGAAAAATAAGCAAATTGTTCCCGTCAACATGGGTAAAATAGCACATATTTTAGCATTAGAAAGGTGTGAACAGGTTTACCAGGGTCGTGCGTGCAATAATTTGTAACAAAAAATAGGTACGACACTGACTTTTTCATATTTTGACGGCGCGATTTGTTAGACATTTAAATGATTATCAAAAAACATTTCTTAATATTTATTGGAAGTTGGTTTCGTTTACAAGATAATTGCAATTTTATTAAGAGCTGCGTTTGCCAGGCAGGCACTATTTCATGCGAACGTTTTGCCAAATATACTTAGTTCTTTTCTAATCTAAAACTGGATTCGTAAAGTTGAAGGATTGGAAAAGGGTATGAGAAAATTGCGTTAAAAAATATACTTTTATAAGAATAATAATGCCAATTTCAAATCTGACCAATTTTCAAAATTTTGTCACAGATATTCCCGAAACTTGCTTGATACCCCGATCAGCATGTCAGGTAATCTCAAAATCAATAAATTAACTAAAAAACTTTATTATTAACGGCTAAAACTTCACGAAAATAAATATAGATCAGCTGAGGACTCTCGTCTCTTTCTAACCTGCCAAGAAGCGGCCTATTTTTGAATTGAATTGTTGCAACTTAGGCTCTGTTTGTTCATTTTTGTTTTTTTGGGATCCTCATCTTAAGTAGGGTATGTGGCGCGACATTACCATATTAGGTATTGATTGCTATGAAAAGATATCTACTTAAATATAAGTATTCCTGAAATATGTGCTATTTTAGTTACTTTTCATAACCCAAATTTGACTAAAATTACTATAGCCGTTTCGGAAATATCGACAACACGTCTGCGGACCCATGAACCATTTTTCTTATTTTTGGGTAAAGGCCGTATTACACTTGGGAATTTTTATGGCGCCAGCAATGGCAATTATAATTCAAGGATTCAGGCGCAGTACACCGTTCTCCGTACTACAGTCAGAAATTTTACTCTTCTGACAATTAAAATGACACGGATTCATGCGCAGTACACTGTTCCCGATCAGCTGTCTCTCATTACCAGAAATGGGGCAGGCGCCATTTTAATTGCCCTTGCCGGCGCAATTGGGTAGACATGGATTATTCTGTTATTCTTAACTGTTTATTATTTGGCCGAACCAGGTATGAACAGGTAATGGCCATTTAAACCCACTGGTATGTACTTAAATTAGCAGTTTACATTCTTTATTAAACTTATGGACTGCTAATTCAGCAACTTTTTGCACCTCTTATTTGTAAATAGCAGTAGCTGCTTTAACTGGTAATCAAAACGAACAGGTTTGCCCATCTCTAATTCTGGGGGTATTTTAGGGATTTCGACAGTACCAACTGCTCTTCTAACCGTTGACAATGCTCCAGCCGATCGAGAACGGTTTGCTGCGCATGAATACGTGCCATTATAATTGCCGGCGCAAGAGAAAAAATTTCCTACTCTAATACGGCCTTTAAGGCGCAGTAAACCGTTTTCGATCAGCTGGAGCATTGTCAACGAGTCAGAACAGCAGTTGGTACTGTCGAAATCCCTAAAATACCCCCAGAATTAGAGATGGGCAAACCTGTTCGTTTTGATTACCAGTTAAAGCAGCTACTGCTATTTACAAATAGGAGGTGCAAAAAGTTAATGAATTAGCAGTCCATAAGTTTAATAAAGAATGTAAACTGCTAATTTAAGTACCAGTGGGTTTAAATGGCCATTACCTGTTCACATACCTGGTTCGGCCAAATAATAAACAGTTAAAAATAACAGAATAATCCATGGCTACCCAATTGCGCCGGCAAGGGCAATTAAAATGGCGCCTGCCCCATTTCTGGTAATGAGAGACAGCTGATCGGGAACGGTGTACTGCGCATGAATCCGTGTCATTTTAATTGTCAGAAGAGTAGAATTTCCGACTGTAGTACGGAGAACGGTGTACTGCGCATGAATCCTTGAATTATAATTGTCATTGATGGCGCCATAAAAATTCCCGACTGTAATACGGCCTTTAGGAATCACCATATGAGCGATTGCGCATGGTTTTTGAAACACCCTTTATATAATCCTTGTAGAACCAGGAAGTTGTGAGATTTTTACTAAACTAAAATTAAATATGGATGAATCATAAATGCTATATTTTTTTAATTTTGGATTTATTTATATATTTTAAGATAAGTGCTTCGTTTTCGTCCTTCTTATTGTCTTCTGAAATACCTGTTAATATTAGATTAATCGTTTTTGTCCACGATTGGATCATTATTGTAAATTCACAAGGAAAGCGAGCATATTCATAATAAACTGACGACGAAATTCCCTATTTTTGCATAATTTATCAATTCCCAACTTGGAACGCTTTTTTTCAATGTTACTCATATAAATTTAAATTTTTGTTATAATTCTAGCCAAAATTATTTGATCGTCGTGGACAAAGTATATTATTGAACGTCTTGAATAATATACTATTATTTTTAGGCTATTTTTTACATACAGACATTTATTCTAATAGAAATATTTGCTTCATTTAATATAGTTGACGGCGTAGCCGTAGCTATGGGTTTGTTCGCTTAATAATAATAATAATAATAATTTTCCCCTAGGACTGATACGTAGTTAATAATTTTTTGTTTGTTTGTTACTTTAAAAGCTTAAATAAAATAACGCTGATTTTTTATTAACAGTCTCGAATTCATTAATATTATTGATTTTAATTGGTAGGTTATACTAAAACAAAATTAATTAAAAGATAATTTTTTGCGAAATAACATATCTAATATTTTAATTTGTTCAGGAAAACAATACCTAAAAGTAATCGAATTGTACCATTCCCGTTTTCGGATCTATACAGTGTGTCCGCGGATGAGGGTACCCAATAGGGAAAAAATCTTTATTAGTCATTTTACGACCAAAAGTCATTCTTTATAAAAAGTTCTGCTTGTTGAGAAAATGAATTGACGATAAAAAATTTTTAGATCCGATGTACAGGGTGTTAATAAATTAGGAAAATATGAAAATGCTTCAAGAGAGAACTACCATTATTTATTATTTTTTACAAAAATTTTATAAAACAACGTTGTTTATAATCTAACATAAAGTCTAAATACAAATTTTGAAATAAAAATTCGAATTTTTAAAAATAAAATAATAACAGTTCAAGAGACGTTTATGTTACGTCAGCATCTTATTTACATCTGTCAGTATTCTGATTTCGTGAAGGCATTTTCGAAAATGTTAACCAAAGAAGAGCGTATTTCCAATTTCTAATACCGTAACATTGTATTAAATAAATACGCTCTTCTTTGGTTAACATTTTCGAAAATACCTTCACGAAATCAGAATACTGACAGATGTAAATAAGATGCTGACGTAACATAAACGTATCTTGAACTGTTATTATTTTATTTTTAAAAATTCGAATTTTTATTTCAAAATTTGTATTTAGACTTTACGTTAGTTTATAAACAACCTTATTTTATAAAATTTTTGTAAAAAATAATAAATAATGGTAGTTCTCTCTTGAAGCATTTTCATATTTTCCTAATTTATTAACACCCTGTACATCGGATCTAAAATTTTTTTATAGTCGATTCATTTTCTCAACAAGCAGAACTTTTTATAAAGAATGACTTTTGGTCGTAAAATGACTAATAAAGATTTTTTTCCCTATTGGGTAGCCTCATCCGCGGACACACTGTATATATTTTCAAAGGTCATACCGAACAGTAATTTACATTTTTATTTCGTAAGTCTGTATTTATTTTTTTTGTACTGTGTACAATTAATATAAAGAGTTTTCAAGAATTTTTGTGTTATTTAGATTACAATTGCATTAATCAATCCACCTGTCACTTCCAGCGATGCAACTATATTTAATTATAAATTAAGTCTACATAAGCATTCAATTTAATTTCATAAATTCATGCAAGAGTAACCAAATATTACAATGTAGATGTAGATTTGTTGTCTCACTTAGACAGCCGAAGATACACCAATCAATATTATATAAAGTTTTCCAACGAAAAAGTTTGGATTTACGTACACCTTTTGTTTAGTGCATAAGTTTATCCTGCTGCTGATAGATGTCGCGGCGATTTCAGCTGCAGACATCTTTTTTAATTCTTTTAAAATGAGGTTCACGTATCCGCTAGGAGGTACTAACATTGTTAGAATGTAACAGGCTCTTTATGTAGACGAAAGTCACAAGTATCTCTGCTGGAAGATATAAAGAAACCTTTATTTTTATTATTCAGTGTCGCTAGCCGGAAGAGGGTAAGTAATAAACATTATTTCAAAAAAGTTCTTTATTCACTATTCTTTGCTCCGAAATAAATAAATAAGAATCTAAAATACACATTGTACTTGAACGTACAAATTATCACCGAACGAAACTGATATTCATACTAATTCGAAATTTCATACGCTTATTTTCTTACTTTACATACTAGACGAAAATCTACACCGAATATTGTTACACAAATATGTACAAACTCTGCTTAGAGGGATTTTTTCGAAAACTTGACTGATGTATTTATAACATGAAAACTACAGGTTCTATCACTATTTTCGTGGCACCGGGACCCATTTCGTCGTTGACAGCTCGTAACACTATCTTCAGACTTGAATACTGCCCGGGCAAAGGTGTTTTGATGGAAATAACATCCAAGCTAGTAATTCGAAGGAATTATGTTTGGTATTATAACGGAAAGATTCCGACAAATAAATAAAATTTCGTTTTCAAAACAAACTATTACGCTAAACAATTCATACAAAAAAAAGAACGGATTTACTAGTTTTCGCGTTATAAACTGTGCAGTCTAAAAATTGCGATAACACTTACACTAAATAAACTTTTATTAAACTAACTCGGGCACTCTCTCCAATAATGCGAAACTAACAATCACTCTTCATCAAATTTCACAAATTTTAAATCGATCACATGGAACCCTCCTTACAATGAGATCTCCTCGGGGTCACTGAAGGCCCCTATTCGCTTATGAACGTCGACCGACCTTACGGCGAAGTAATACTTATTTTTATCTGCGAATTGAGTCGGAGTGCATGCCATTGGTAGCGCCAGCGCTTGGACGTCTCCTACTTTCCTCCACATGTCAGTGCTGGGGGCCGAACTGGTCTCCTGGTAAGCGTACAACTGATAGCTCGCAATACTCTCATATTGTTCGAGGTTATATGGCATTTTCCATTGCAAAATAATACCAGTTTCAATTTTCTTGATGGTAAGGTGAGGCTTGGGTAGCAGGGATCGTAATTTGGGGTCTAGATTGACTCTAGGAGGAGGGGGGAGAGGAGCCGGATGCTTGGTGTTCCGTAATTGATTAGGAACCGTTTTTAAGGTTAAGGTTTGACCTTTGTTTGACATTACAGATACTGTTGAGCCATTGAGAGTAGTGGTGAGCGATATTTCACGAACTGTGAATTAATCACTGATATCAACAAATCACAGGTATCTTACAGTGATCTTAAAACCGTGAAACGAAAATGGGTACGATATTATTTAAAATGCAATTCCGTGAAGTCGTTACTTCGTTACTTGTTACATGACTGTGACTTGGGGTTGCGACCTTTGATCTTAAAACCGTGAAACGAAAATGGGTAGTAATAGTATAGTAGACATTTTTTAAAGAAGTGGATGAAAATTATGCGACCTGTAATATGTGCAAAGTAAAATCATCATTTAGAACCAGGACTTCGAATTTGAAAAAAACATTTGAAAAATAGACATGCTACGGTCACAATCCTAACTTCAGCGCAAACTAGAATAACAGGGTAAGAAAAGTTAAAGTTTTATTATTATTTTTTGAATAATAATGTGTACCTTGGCAATTTCATTTCCATGCGAACGTCTATCAAGGGCGGATCCAGAACTTCAGTTTGGGGGGTCAAATTTCGTTTGGGGGGGGGGGGGGGGGGGGGGTCATGCAGGGAAACATTACGAAAAGTATTACCCTGCCGCGTTAGTCAAACGGGTATATATGGTATTTTTCGTGTTAAATTGATGCGGGGGGAGGGGGGGGGGGGGGCATGACCCCATGACGCAAATGATTCTATTTTTAAATGCCAATATAGACAACGCACAAAATGATTAAGAAACCATCGTAAGTGGTGTGTGATATTTTTCTAGAGATTTTATTTTTCTTTTGTTACACCTAGTCTACGTTGAAATATCATTTTTTAGTTTTTCTATCTGTTTTGTTATATTTTTTCAGAGAGTTTATTTTTATTTTGTTATAGTTCATTTAGTGGTACTTATACATAATAAATAATTTAAATTCATCACCCACTAATTATTTTACGTGGCCTGCTATATTCATTATTCTTACGTATAATCCTTCGTTAACAGTGAGAATATTTATAAACCGTGATCACGTCACGTTTTAATTTCACTGATATCAAAAAATCACAGTCGCGATTCACAACGTGATTGAAAAATCACGATATCGCTCTTCACTAATTGAGAGTACCGGCTGAAAAAGAGAAGAAAAAGTTTGAAATACGATCAGACAGAGACGGTCTATATTAAATAACTATAAGATCGCGACAAAAACTGATGTCGTAACAGTTGAAACTAATGCAGACGACCATGACAATATAGCATTTTGACAGTTTCCATGGTTTCGACTGTTACGTCGTATATATTCTCTAAGTATAAGCGCTGTCAAAATTTGTAGGTTATACAGCACAACTTTGCTAGAGTAGTTGACAGTAGTAGACATTTCCACTATATTTATAAACATATGTCATATGTTTAGAATATAGCGGAAATGTAACAAACTTAACGTAGTTTGACTGTGTCTCACAATACTAGTGATGTATAGGCCGAATCAATTAATTTTTTTATATGGTTATGCTTACAAAGAACGCCATTCGTCGGCTGGAAATTAACGAATGCTACTTTTTGAGTTCCCCCTGCGTTTGAGGTGATAGTAGGAACCACATATACCATTTGAGGAGAACCGCTGGCGCTTGAGGTTATAACTGACGTTGGAGTTAGTCTTATACCTAAAAACAAATATTTATTAGCACGTCGTTTCGGCTCGGTATTAACAGAATATTACATTGAGACAGATTGCCCTTGTTTTGTCCTACG
This sequence comes from Barypeithes pellucidus, assembly GCA_963991005.1. Taxonomy (NCBI): domain Eukaryota; kingdom Metazoa; phylum Arthropoda; class Insecta; order Coleoptera; family Curculionidae; genus Barypeithes; species Barypeithes pellucidus. The sequence continues at coordinate 50,696,510 of OZ022562.1, read as the reverse complement.
GCCACAGTCTTTTGTACTTGTTTTCCCTAAAAAATACGGAAATAATGAGTGAAAATTACAATAATTACATCAAGAATTTGATAATAAAGTACATACCTGATTAATCATAGCCTTTCCAGAAATCATTTTATTCATAAGGGTCTTGTTCGGAGTACCGGCCGTCGATACAGCCTTATTGATAATTTTAATTGTGCTACCCACTACAGGTTTGACACCGGCTAGTCTATCGTCTTCTTCAGTTAAATCTAGAAGAAAATATATTTAATAAGAAATTTCTTGCCATAGAAAACGTACACGTAAAAAAATCACACTTCCAATCCTCAAAAGTACATAAGAAACATTTTATTATTTACCAATTACGCCAGACCCGGTAGGTTTCGGCGCTTCAGCGGTCTTCCGGACAGGAGCAGCGGTTCTCTTGGCCGCCACAGCCGTCTGTCTTGATTTTTGCGGCTGCAGAGCCTGCGCCAGCAAGGGATTGGTCGGAGTAGCATTATTGACGGTTGTCTGGCCCGCGGTTAATGGCGACTTTTGCGGAGAATTTTGAAGAACCTTTAAAAAAAATTACAGTTATATTATCACGGCCAAGCATAGATTGTGATTTAGATGAAGGATCAATTTTGCGCCGCAGAGTACCCACCTGTCTTACTGCCGTAGGCTGCTGTATGCTACCCGTTGTTACTTTCAGTCTGTTCACTGTAGTATTCGCACCACCAACCATTTGTTTCAAAGGGGTATTCCCCTGCCGTCTCCTAGTTTGATTAGGAGTCTCGTTGCCGGGATTCAGTCGCACTTGCAGACCGACGGATCTAGTGATCTTCAGCGGCACTAAAGGCTTCTTCAACGTGTTCTGAGTTCATTCATAAGTTTCTTGTTCACAATCTCCAAGTCCTTGCATTGCTTTGACAGCTGTTGCATGTCTTTTCTCAGCACGTCGATCGTTTTTTCGTGTTTCTTGATCGACTGATGCAGCTCCCCCTCTGAGCTCTTTAACATTAGACTCTCGCAGATTTTCTGAATGCAAAACTGCTCCAAATCCGATCGAGACAGTTTCGCGGTGAACTGCCTGCATTGCATAAACTTTGAAAATCCTGTTAAAGTCTTTGTCATTCACAATTGTATTATCTATGGCAGTATCTTTTTCGACAGGTTTCTTGCTTGAAATCAGACTTTTTTCGACCGTTTCTTTTTGTTTTTGGGTCTCGCCGACATCGGCCGTGGCTAGTTTCGGTTTTTTGGCAGAAATTTCGGCGTCTTCAATATCACTTGTGGACAGCGTGCGTTTATTCAATGGGGATTTTTTTCCGTTCTGTAAGCGGTTTAAAAATTTAGTTGCATTGTAAAGAAAAATATCCAATAGTAGATTTGGTTAAGAGAGATTTATTATTTATTTAGTCTTATAAAGGTCACCCCAGATTTTTGTTTTTAGGGTTTTTACAACCAAATTATAAAACTTTTATAGAAGCATTTTAGTTGTATTTAAGAGCATCAATAGAACTTACAATAAGCAGCAAAATGGTTCAGTAAGCTATATTTTTGCTGCATAACGTGATTCTTGATAATGAATGCTGTTACACAACTTTTATATAACAAATCTGAGGCTTTTTACACTTATAGAGATATTTTAATGGCTGTAAGAACGCTTTCATGGAAACTGTATACAGCTTGAAGCTCAGAATATTTGCTGTAATAGTTCTTACACCCTTGATAAAGAAAGAAATGTTGATAATTGGGTTTGTCTTTGTCATGGATCCTTAATCTTGATCCCCTGTATATAAAGTTTAAGTAGTATTTAGAGCCACAAAAAAAATATTCCAGTATCTTAAATTATATTTAAAAATAAAAAATTTGGAAATAACAATTTACGCAAAAACGCAGCCATGCAGAAAACGCCTTAATAAGTGAGGTTATGTCAAAGCCGGCAAAGTTTCATAGATAAAGTCAACGCCTTCTGAATAGGCTTTGATAAAGTATATTAATACATTATGATAAATTGAGTAATTCACATGATTGGCTTGAAAAACTGTTGTTTCCTAAGCCTACTTAAAAACGTCAAAATAATAATTATTTTATGGTAATTAACAATAATTATTATCAACTTTTTCATGAATGCCCTGAAATGATGCTAAAAAACAGGGTATTGTATAATTAAAATAATCTTAAAATTCTATAATACTATAATACCTCTACTGGTGCTGCTCGTCCAGCTTTTACATTTTCTAGTAAAGTCCATACAACTCGCTAATAAGTGGGAAAACAGTAGTTTATATAAATAAATAGCATAAACTATTCATATAAAGTTACTTTAAAATAAACATGCAAATTGTAAATCTACCGAATCTAACTGAAATTAAAAGAAAAAAAACAAAAGACAGGCATGGCCTGCTTGATATAATTTCGGCTGTTGATAATCCGAAGTAGATTTTTTTTTGTTCCTGTGGTTTGGGATTTTATGTAAGTAATTCGTTAACAATGTTGTCAAATTGCTTTAAATTTCTGATCTAGCAAGAAGAATCGAATTCAGAAAAATGATTAGCGCATAGGCAATTTTTAAAGCTATTACATTTTATATTGTAAAAAGTATACTATATCTCCCTTATTTACCTAATTATCTTATGCATTTTTTAAATATTAATATACATATAATATCCTAGAGACAACTATGTTGACATTCTAGTTGTTATTAACATTTAACGTCAATTTCATTTTTACATATTCATTTGTGAAAATGACTTATCAACATTTTGAAAAATTTGATATGATATCTACCATCCATGGTGTGTTATAAATTTGAAAAGAGAGTTTAAAATGCTATCTTTCTGATTAAAATATACAGGGTGTTCCATTTAAAAAAAATGAGGTTAGGTGCGATTACTTTCTTACCTGACCCCGTATACTTATTCTGAAAATGGCAGATTGTTCAACAATCATTATGAATAAACTTCTGTATAAAACATTTTTTTGTATCTCTTTTAACTAAGAAAATATAGGGTAATTTAGAAATTGTGAATTTGTTGATTTTTCCCCGTATCTTTAAGCGAGCGAAAATTTTCGAATTTTGATTTTACCATTTTAAGTTTTACTTTTTTGTAAGCACTAACAATAACGGAGACCCTATAAAAGTGTCGAAAATGGGACACCCTGTACAAATCTCTAACAAGATCAGTTTTTACCTTTTTGACAAGTTAACGCGTTACGGAAGTACGAGGGGTGTCGAGGCAAAGATTTTCAAAATCACCCTTTAGAGAAAAAGAACTATGAGAGCCATGACAAATTTAACACAGGAATCTTTCCTTTCGTTATAAAGTGGGGATGGTAGAGTGAAAAAATAATTTCTGTCTACGTTCATATGAGAAGTAACAGAAAAACAACGAATTGTAGATCGACATAGGGTTAATTTCCATTATTTTCATCATTTTACCACAGTACATGAAAGAAGCAGAATGGCCTGGACAGATAGGAATATGCGAACCAAGAAGAATCGCCGCAATCTCCTTGTCCAACAGAGTTGCGGACGAAACTGGCAGTCTTGTACAAGATGATACGGTTGGATATGCAGTGCGGTTTGATGCGTGTACGACTAAACCAAAAATCAAGGTAAGTTCAACCTTATAAACAACCCTTAAAAATCTAAAAATTCCGTAATTATCTTTTGTGTATCTAATGTAATCGTACTTAAGCGATGAGTTGGGAAAGCGGGCATTAGTAATGCCATACTTAAGCGATGAGTTGGGAAGGCGGGCACTAGTAATTCTATACTTTAGCGATGAGATGGGAAGGCGGACACTAGTAATTCCATACTTAAGCGATGAGTTGGGAATTCGGGCACTAGTAATTCCATACTTAAGCGATGAGTTGGGAAGGCGGGCACTAGTAATTCCATACTTAAGCGATGAGTTGGGAAGGCGGGCACTAGTAATTCCATTCTTAAGTGATGAGTTGGGAAAGCGGGCACTAGTAATTCCATACTTAAGTGATGAATTGGGAAAGCGGGTATTAGTAATTCCATACTTAAGTGATGAGTTGGGAAACGGGCACAAATAATTCCATACTTAAGTGATGAATTGGGAAAGCGGGTATTAGTAATTCCATACTTAAGTGATGAGTTTGGAAAGCGGGCACTAGTAATTCCATACTTAAGTTATGAATTGGGAAAGCGGGCACTAGTAATTCCATACTTAAGTGATTAGTTGGGAAAGCGGGTATTAGTAATTCCATACTTAAGTGATGAATTGGGAAAGCGGGCACTAGTAATTCCATACTTAAGTGATGAGTTGGGAAAGCGGGCACTAGTAATTCCATACTTAAAATGATGAGTAGGGAAGGCGGGCCTTAATGTAGCTACTAAGGGCAGAAATCTGAGGACTACGTAGTGAAGCTAGTGTGAGTTGTACATGTCGACGTTGGAATGATTCATTATCATGACGTTTTTATCGTTATGACTGTTGTATTTTATAAACAAAATAACACTAATCTACTATGACCAAAATCCGTATTTGTATACATATTTTGTTCATTAGTCAACTTCGACTATACTTTGTTTATAGTTTATATTTGACTCAGCTTTTTGCAAAAACTGATAAATATTAATCCGTTTACTCCAATTGGAATCCTGGTTGACACCAGCCGAAATTTTTAAATGTGTTGACGAATAGAATAATACAATAAACAATAAAATTCTATTATATTTAGTATTTATAAAGAATCATTCCTTCCTGTATGCAAGAGTCATCGTGGACTTAAAGAGTCTGCCACAAGAAGTCAGTCCAATAGGTATGACGAAGAAATGAATGAAAATACGTTTGAGCTGGACTGTTGAATTTAAAAGGTTTTGGGCGAGTTTATTTCACTATCGAGCGAGCGAACTTTTCCAACTAAATTTTTACTTTAGTTACAGAAATAACTATTACTAACCGAATGGAATAAGAAAAATTTATAAGTCATAAATGCGTTGCGTTTTAAATCTAAAATTAGTTTTATTACCGGATTTTTATTTTAATATTTATTATGTACTGTGTATGACTTTATTATGATGTGACATTGCTCGAACTATTTTTTTAAATTACAAAATTCGATAGTTCTAATTATTTCAAAAAAACTAACATTTGAAAATAATTTTATAGTAGTATACAGCAATATTATGTATAGTGTTTGCAGCGCACCCTCTCGGCAGATAGTGACAGACTGACGTGACATTAATGAACTGCATGCTTATTTCTGGTTATTTAATTTGTATAGGTTGGTATGAATTCCAGGACCGTACTTAAAAAGAGTACATTTATTTTGCACAATTTATTTTAAAATTAAATGAGTTACTGGAAATTGAAACAAAAATTTATTTATCTATCAGTTGAATCTGTTTTGTATTTTTTATTTAGTACCTTGCTAGTTTACATTATATCTCGTCTATTGGTGGTGGGCCCACAGACCTGCGACCCAACCCCGAAGAATAAATCTCTGCAAAGCTCCCAAGTTCTAAAAATAGTGAACTTTTGGTAAGAGCGATTTTAAACCAAAATGCAGATATTTCTTATTTACCCAGTCAACCAAATTGTCCACATTCCAGTGGCCACACAAGAGCCTAAAGAGTTTAATAAAATATTAACCTATCAGTGGCGGTTCTTCCACAGGAGCATATGCGCACGTGCAACCCCCAAAACGAATAAAAAAATATTTATTTATTTTATTTATCGTATAAAGTCCGACCCTCCCTAATTTTATCGTACCGTCAACCCAAACTGTATATTATAAGCTTTCGATTCATCCGGCAACTCGGCAAGGATAATGACGCGATATACTCGCATATGCGAATAAGTGGGAGGGGCATAATGCAGTTTCTCTGTAGTAATAGGTGGTGGGGGACAGCGGGACTATGGCGATTTAACATGGAAACGGCGCACAATTTTAGTGTGCGCCGCGCTGTTGTCTGTTCGTGCATATATTTAGAAATTCGAGCGTGTATGTTTTAATATTAAATATTTATTAAGTTAAATGAAATGTTTCACGGTGGACTATTTAAAAAGTAACTTTAGCTCTTTGAGTTTGGAGAAAAAAATTGAAGTGAAGAATGCGGGAGGACCTAAACCCAAAACTAATTTAACGCAGACCACAAGGGGTAAATCTAGGGACTTTATTAGAAAGTTTAAAATGAAATACAGTGATACCTCGAGATACGAGTTTAATTCGTTCCGTAACCTTGCTCGTATGTCAATTTGCTCGTATCTCAAAGCAATTTTCCTCATTGAAATTAATTGAAATACCATTAATCCGTTCCAGCCCCAAAAATGCTACACCCAATTGTTTTTGTTACGTGTTTTTGAATAAGAAAAATGTATTTATAAATGACAAATATTGTATAAAAACATAATAACTTACACACAACTTAAATGCTACTGTATGCTTAATTTTAGTCACTTCACTGGTCTTAGCCTTTTTGGCCGGATTAAAAAAAACTGTCCAAGGAGCTTTGTTTCTTCCTCCATTTCAGAATGACGCGGAAATGAGTTAGGCAAGTGTTATTAAATAGCTCCGATATGATAGCGTCGCAGCTGACCGTTCCTCGTATCTCATATGTCGCTCGTATTTCAAAACAAAACTTCGCTCGCTCGACGGCTCGTATCTCAAATAACTCGTATGTTAGGGCACTCGTATCTCGAGGTATCACTGTATATGAAAAAAATAACTGGATTTGTGGATGCAACATAACTAACCGTTTCTTTTGTTTTTCCTGTTTGATGTTTGGTCGCGGCGTTGAGGAGGTTTGGTCGTTACACAAAAATAAAATTTTAAAAAGAATTTCCCTATACTTGTGAACTATCATAGGTCACGAGCCACCACTGTAACCTATACATTTTTCGTCAAGTGATTAGTGCTTACTGCATTTTACTAGATACACAAACAACTCAATATGTAGTTAATCAAACTTTTGAAAACAAAATAAACTATACTTAAACGATTTAAATACACTTTTAAAACTTAATAGCACCAATTAAACTTTAAAAACACAACACATGGGCTTAGTACTGCTCACCACTAAACTAGGGAATTTTATTGAATTTCCCAAACGGCGGATCGATGACATATTGCTGGCGTCAACTGTCGAAACACGAGAGGGTTCGCTGGAATAACTATTCCTTAAATCTGTAGCCAACGCTATCTTAGTTGTCAGCGTCACAATCAGGCGCGGAACTACTATGCAGCAAGACCATGCAACGCAGGGGGGCCCAGGCGCCCAGGGGGGCCTCGGCCCAATGTGGCCTCCCGTTACGGAATGCGAGGCCCTTCGCCACTTCCAAAAGCGTATTTTTCTTACGCAACACTAATTTATTATGATTTTATACTATCATCAAGAAAAAGAGTTCCTACACATCTGTCGATCGCCTTAGATTTTAAGAACCTTTACAATTTTTTTTGTAATAGAAAAGCATAGGTACCTATTCGTTTTGCAAATAAGTTAAGTTTTTGTCTTGTTTGTGTTGAATAAGTTAGTGTCGCGCAAGCCAAGTGCTGAGCTTCTTTGAAAGTGGGGCCCCAGGCCCAGATCCATCGGTCCTAGCAGGAAAATAGGTCCTGGATAATGTTTATGGTAACAAGGAATTAACAACTACAACGTTTTAAAGTTTTTATGACACCGTAGGTATTTTTAATTGAATGCAAACTTCCTATTCCTAAACAAATAATTTAAGAAAATTAAATTTAAAATATAAAATATCCTTAGCGCAACGAAATAGGTGCTCCGGAGCGACAGCAAACTGGTCTAAATACAGCACTTGTTATTTATAAATAATATTTTTTATACTTATTTGGCGGTATGGCGGTGCTAAGTGTTCAAAGAATTATTTCTTACTGAGAATTATTAACATCAAAAGATTAACTTAATAGTAATATACTAATCTACAAACAAAATTAATTGAAAAGTTGGTCAATGGTTCAATTTAGGGAAAATACATTTACAGAAATGCATTGAACAATTTTTCAAATAATTTTTTTTGTAGATTATTATTATTAGTAAGCTGAAATACATTCCTTTTATTCAAATATCATTTATGTTTCATTTTATACAATAGTTGTTTCCATGGCTAACTGATGACCAAACATTGTGATATTCAGTCATTCACTGCTTAGAAACATTTGATCAGAAAATTAATTATAAATGGTTAATCGAGACATATCAAAAAATCTCTTAACATATTTTTTGGTCAGAATATAAGAAGATTTAACACAAGGGTAGATCCAGAACTTCGGTTTGGGGGTGAAACTTCGTTTTGGGTGGTCATACAAGGAAAAGTTACGAAAAGTAATACCCTGTCGTGTTAGTCAGACCGGTATTTATGGTATTTTTCGTGTTAAATTGATGCTTGGGGGGAGGGCCCCCACCGTGAGTCTAAATTATTTGAGGAAAGAAAAAACTTTTTTTGCAACTTGTTTAAAATAACTTCTAATTATTCGATCTTATTATGTATTTTAATTTTACGAAACTTGTACTTTTATAAATATTTCCTGGAAATTTGGTTTAAAAGTAATTTTAAACAATAAAGTTGTTCAGAAATAGTGTGGTCACTTTTTAAATCATTTTATAGGGGGTCCAATAAATAATTTTGCGGGGGGGCCCAAATTTTGAAGTTCCGCCACTGGTCACAATCATGACGTCTCACACCTCATTAGGGAGATTAGGAAACCATCATAAATTCATAATGTACAGCGTGTCTTCGGAAGTTCTTACCAAATGGGAAACTTTTTAATTATTAACTCTACGAAAAAAAGTGCCTCTTCCTAAAAAGTCCTGCTTGGTGAGAAAATAAATTTGCACAAGAATATTTGTATGTTAGACATACAGGGTGGCTTCAAAAAGTACCGGGTTTAAAATTTATAAAAGACGTCGGCTATATTTACAAAACTAATAGTCGTAAATATTTGATAATAAGTATTTCTGGATAAGTAGGCTTTCATTTGTATGCAAAAAGACGGGGGCCATGTGGAGGCTTAGATTATTTTTGGAGTCATTTAGTTTTATTTGTTATTGGGAAATTAGAAATTGGCCACCTCATAGAAATTAGTGAACTAATTTTTATCCGTCATAAAAGTACTTCTCTTAAGTAGAGTTTTTATTGTGTAATTGTTATAGTTTGTTAGCCTTTATACATGCACTATCCAAGTTTTTAGTTTTGTAAATATAGCCGACGTCTTTTATAAATTTTAAACCCGGTACTTTTTGAAGCCACCCTGTATGTCCAACATACAAATATTCTTGTGCAAATTTATTTTGTCGCCAAGCAGGACTTTTTAGGAAGAGGCACTTTTTTTCGTAGAGTTAATAATTAAAAAGTTTCCCATTTGGTAAGAACTTCCGAAGACACGCTGTATATGGGGATGGGGTGAAGTGGTGAGGTCTGTTACGAATTAAAGATATTTGTTAACATTTGCTACAGATCACAATATTTGTCCAAATATCGAAGTAGAATTATCTGTTAATTTTCGAAGTGTTTATTAATAGCGCATTATACGCATGGTGTTTATCCATCCACATGTAGTTTAGGTATTTAATTTTTTTTTTCAAGTAACGCCAACGGAAAAAAATAGTTTCCTTATTTTTCGTCAATGTTGTTGAGTGATAAAATTGTGCGATTATAATCTAACCAAGAAATCAATAAGGGGGATTCTGATCGAAATAAAATACAAGAAAAGCATGTAAATCGACTTATCCTTTCAGTACATGACCGAAGGGATTTTACTACGAGAAATGATGGTTGACCTTTTGTTGAAAAGTTATTCTGCTATTATGATTGATGAAGTTCACGAGAGGACGCTCTATACAGACATTCTTATGGGATTGATGAAGAAAGTGCTTAGGGTGAGTAGTCAAAAATTATCGTGCACGTAATAGTACAGGGTGTCCCATTTTCGACACTCTTATAGGGTATCCCCGTTATTGTTAGTGCTAGCAAAAAAGTAATGTAGGTGTCATGTGCTCTTTTTGTGTCAAATTTAAAAGGGTAAAATCAAAATTTGAAATTTTTTTTTAATGGAACACCCTGTATATTTTAATCTAAAAATATAGCATATTAAACTTTCTTTTCAAATTTATAACACACCATGGATGATAGATATCATCAAATTTTTCAAAACGTTGATAAGTTTTTTTCACAAATGAATATGTAAAAAATGAAATTGACGTTAAATGTTAATAACAACTAGAATGTCAACATAGTTGTCACTAGGATATTAGTTTTTGTTTCATGGCCTACTTTGGTTTAAAGTAATAAAGTTTAATAAATCGCCTAGGAAACCAATACCATCATCCATGGTGTGTTATATATTTGAAAGGAGAATTTAAAATAGTATATTTTTTTATTAAAATATACAGGGTGTTCCATTTTAAAAAATGAGGATAGGTCCGATAACTTTTTTACCTGACCCCGTATACTTATTCTGAAAACGGCAGATTATTCAACAAACATTTTTCCGTATCTCTTTTAACTAAGAAAATATAGAGTAATTATGAAATTGTCAATTTTTTGATTTTCCCCCGTATCTCTTAAGCGAGCGAAAATTTTCAAATTTTGATTTTACCATTTTAAGTTTGACCCAAAAAGAGCACATGACACCGACATTACTTTTTTGATAGCACTAACAATAACGCAAATGCCCTATAAAAGTGTCGAAGTGTACAGAAGTTGTATTTTTTTATTGAGAAGTTCAATGTTAAATAACTCGGAAATCGTGGGCGCACGACAAATTTGAATGCTTTGTAATGTAATAAAATTCAATGTTTCTATTTAAATATAAACCTTATTAAAAAAATCGACGAAGCTGGACAAATATTTCTTTTAGAATTAAATAACATTTTTCGATATTTTTATTGAACAGGTCTGCTGTCAGAATGCATAAAACAGTTGAAAATATCAACAAGATAAACCCTCTACCTGGTGATGAATCGTTAAGTTGAACATATCCTATGTCATTTTTGGGGCGGCTGAATATTTGCTCCCCTGTACATTTTATAGGAAAACTGCATCGTAACTTCCTGAAGAGGCCGACATGGTAAACCCATGTGCCGAGTTTGAATACATTTTGGTGAGCCAATCCTAAGCTATTCAATTTAACGTAATGGTAAAACCACGAAACTCTCATAGTTCAGGTTATACAGCAAACACCAGCAAATTAAATTTTGACATTGACAACCGTGACAATATTTTCATTATTCGTTACGTTCAGCTTAACGTTAGTTTTTTTGGGAATAACGTCATAGAAATGATTTGCTGGTGTCTGTTGTATTATCTGAACAATGATAGTTTCGTGGTTTTGCCACAACATTTAATTAAATAGCTTAGGATTGACTCATCACAATGTATTCAAACTCGGCACATGGATTTACCATGTCGGCGTCTTCAAGAAGTTATAATGCTGTTTTTCTATAAAATGTACGAGGGAGTCAATGTTCAGCCTCAAAAATTACATGCGAATGCCTATATTCAACTCAACGATGCATTTCCCGGTATACCCATTTTCTCTTGTTAACATTTCTCCGTATTCCTCGTGCAATAGGCAACAACGAACAAACCCAACAACTAGAAGGAACAAACATTTTTGCTACACTGTGTTGATTCCACGTTTGGTTCTTTATGAAACATTTTTAAAATATTTATAATTAAAACACTTATCGCTTTTTAATGCTTCAAGTTATATTAGAGAGGATGTTATGGAAATGACGTATTATATTTAAACCGGCAATTCCTGAGATAAAGACAAATTGAAGAAAAATACCCATAAATGGCGCTTTCAATTCATTCAGCGGTAAAAGTGACCCGACGTCAAACCAGAAAAACACCTGTGTGGCACTGCGATACATGTAAGCAATCAAGGAATTCTGACCGGTGTTCTCATATGTACACCTTAAACTCTTTAGACAAAATAAAATAATTTAAACACTTTTCCATTCTGTAATACCTTTTTGTACAATTAATTGAAGAACATTTACAACGGACTATATTTTAAACAACCCGAAAAAACATATGGACTAATAATAGTCACGTACGTCACTAGGTCAAATGCCAATGACCTCTTGACGCCATACATCGTCTGAGCGAAGTCGTTTCATATAGCGCCGCACGCTTGCGGTCTGATAGTTGAAGACCAACCAGCGGCGGGATACGTTGTCTCGTCGATCACCAACACACTCTCAGCAATCCGCTCTGTTTTTTCGGTTTACGCGTGTATCTTGCCCGTCCATAAATAATCTTTGAATATTGTTTTTATTGACGCGTTTCTTCTGGACGTCAAATTTCGTCGCGTGTAATAAAATCTAATAATCTGTAGTATAATCTGTATTATTGTATTTTCAAAAGCTAACTATCGGTTCTGTTTCACTATTACTGTGTGTACATAAAGTGTTCCCATGAAAAAGAAAAAAAAAACTGATTGTGTTTGTGCCTGGATTTCCTCGCTCTTTAGGTATAAAGATAAATACAAGTAGGTAGAAAATAATTTATTTTTATAATTTTATATGGAATTTCCATGCTGCCATTGGCTCTGGGTGAAATGTTGTACAGTAGGGCGGACTGACCTGTGAGTAAGAGGGTTTGTTACCCCACTTTTAAAACGGTTAAAAAAATAAAATATGTAGCGCTTCTCTAGGACACCCAAGGAGTCACCCATTTAAATATAATACGTCATTTCCATAAGTATGTAGAGATAACTCTAATATAACTTGAAGCATTAAAAAGCGATAACTGTTTTAATTATAAACATTTTTACTGTGTGTCATGCGGTGGCTGTACTTTTAATTTTAATTTATCTCGTCTCTCTTCCCCTCAACCAAATCTATATACAGTCCATAAATTGTTCTTTTTGACCTAACGCCCGCACCTTTATCTTAACCCTATCCTTCAGTATTTGGCAACATAATGTGCTTTTTTGCATAATCGGTCGTATTTGTCTATTTACACTGACTGTTTTCACAAGAGTGTGTGACAATTAGTGGTTGCTAGGCCTTAGTGCCTGTTCTCACCAAAGAAACTGGCAACCGCAACCCAACCGCAACGCGACCGCAACTGCAACGCGACCGGAACTTCAATTGAGTTGCTCTTGCGTTCCCCCTGGAATCAACTGGTTTGAAGTCTCTTTTGACGCGAGCAAAATGTCGTCTTCGTCAGATGAAGATATAGCCGCAACATACTTGCTCGTTAAAAAGCTTTAAAAAAAAACTGAGCGATAATTTTGGGTTAACCCATTTATACCATAAATTTGAGACGTAGTTCGTATATAGTGGCACAGGAATTAAATAATGATCCGGTTAAATTCCATGGGTTTTACCGAATGAGCCACAAAAGCTAAATATTTTGCTGTCTCGTCCGCCATGATACCGCGATTGTAGGCAACTGGCGACGCGGTATGCCGGACAATTCATAAGCAACTAGTTACGTTGCAGTTGAGTTGCCTTAAGTCAGTGGGAACACGCGTATTTAAACATTAGTGCTGAGTCGCGTTGATGTTGCGTTGCGGTTGCCAGTTGCTTTGGAGAGAACAGGCACTAACAGAACGATAAGTAATGTACTACGAAGATTATGGGTACTATTTATTAATATTAAAATTAAATGAACAGTAATAGTTGCAGTTGGAAATACTGATACTGAACCATCTGTATACAGTGTAGCAATAAAAAACAGGTCGTTGTATATTTACCGATTTCAGACAAAATTAGTGACTGAGTTCTTCAACGTTTATCTTCAATCGGTAAACTTTATTCAACAGCCAATCCGACATCGTAATTACAACGCTGTCACTGTCACTAAGCTGATGAGAGTTGTAAGGATAAGTTGACATTTTATTATGAGAAAAGAAGCCCGTTATGTTGCAACATCATAGGACTGATTATAAGCTTGTTTTGATTTTCTATTGCAGAAAAGACCGGAGTTACGACTGATCGTAGCCTCGGCGACACTCGACGCCAGTGCCTTGCATAAGTTTTTTAACAAGAACTTATCTGGTGACCCCAAAAAAGATACGTCGGTTATTATGTCTGTTGAAGGACGACAGTTTAATGTGGACGAGTTTTATGTGGCAGGTAATGCTAATTAATTTTAATTATTCATGTAATTAATTATTCGACCCTAGATTGCTGCACCAAACGGGGATCCAATTTCGAGACCTTATTTTATATTAATTATATCATTAATCTGTCTATTTTCAGAACCAGTACCATGTTACGTTCAAGCTTCAGTAGACACTGTCGTAAAAATTAACTCGTCTGGTGATCCGGGTGATATTCTAGTTTTCTAACGGGCCAAGAAGAGGTGGATCGAGCGGTACGATTGTTAAACGAATATGCGAATGAAATAGAACGTGCCAAGAAAAAGGAGCAAATGTTTGTGGTTCCCATGTATGGATCACTACCTTACAATCAGCAACTAAAAGTTTTTAAGCGTGCTCCGGATGGGTATAGGAAGGTTGTGGTTGCCACTAATATCGCTGAAACGTCGGTTACTATACCTGGAATTGTACACGGTAGGTAAGAAAACAGCATAGCTATTTGGAATAAATAAGCTTCTGGCTGCGTTGAGTAGGTCTAGACGAATAGTAGAAATACACGACGAACCACTACCGGCCGTCCATATGTGGTTCAGATTGTAACGGTTGCATTTTGCCATTGAATAGTTGATTGTTATCCGTTGAAATTTTGCCTTTTTTTTTATTTATTTATTTCTTTCCCTTGTATCTGATTACTTGAGTTGGTCCATATCTATGACGCCTATTGTTGTTTAACTTGTATACAGGGTGTTATGGAAATGTCTTATTATATTTAAATGGGTGACTCCTAGGGTGTCCTACAGAAAGTCTACATACTTTTTTTTAAATCGAATATCTAGATACTAAGGTAAAAACGCTTTTTACCCACATACTGTCGCGCCGTTCCATCTGGATTCACTAAGGTGGGTTACTAGAGTATACTAACGGTGATGTCAGATCACACCGCGTGTCTCGCCCTTGCTTAGATACCCCCCGCACGCGAGTATCGTTCTTCAATATGTTTGGAGATGTGGGGATGGAATGTTGTGAAATAATTCATAATAACAAATGTTGTGATGTGATTTCAAATTTGTGTGATATTATCTACTGTTGGTTCTGTTGCAAAACATACTTCTTGTGTTGTGTTATTTTTTTATGGAATTTAATTATAAAATGGATTATTTTAAAATAAGATCGAAGGTAAGAGAGCTGTACCTTAAAATTGTAGTTTTTTTTTTCTAAAAAGTTTGAAAAAGATGTGAGAACGCGGGTCCAAGGCGTCTTGTTGTCAAAAATTGAACACGTGCGTTTATAATTCTGCCTATATGACAACACTATCTCAATAAACTATGATTGCGAACGTCCTCATTAGCGGCCACGTAAAATTTCAGATTTCATATAAAGTGTATATTTCGTACAATAATTCAAAGCGCCATTTAAGGTTATTTTTCTTCAATTTATTTTCATGTCAGGATTTGCCGGTTTAAATATAATAAGTCATTTCCATAACACCCTGTATATTTTGGTTTTTGGCTCATTTTAGTATGCATCGTGCAGATGTTTCCTTGCTTTGCATACTGAGGAACCGTTTTTCTTCTGATTGTATCTCCGCATCGTCGATTAATTTTCTTTTAGAAAATTTCCCTCCTATCGAAGGAGGGGGGGTTGAGTTGTAACGGTTGCATTTTGCCATTGAATAGTTGATTGTTATCCGTAAAATTTTGCGTTACAATCTAATTCCTACTATTTAAAAAAAAAGAAAAAAGGCAAAATTTCAACGGATAACAATCAACTATTCAATGGCAAAATGCAACCGTTACAAGATTAGTACTCCTCGAACTTTTTTATTTATTATTTTATTTATTTATGCAGGATAACAAACAGGCAAAGCCCAATACAGTATCCACTTAATATATTATGTAGCTAATTATGATAACAAATAAAGATACATATATTAAATTAATAGGTTTTAAGGTACCATTTATGAAAAACTACAATCTATTTAATTCGATAGTGCGAAAAAAAACTTAAACAATCATTCCGATAAATATATTGTTACTGTTTTCCTCAGCACGGCTTGTGACACACTAAAAAAGTCAATATGAAGGTTGGAATAATAAAAGTTTGATAATGTCATCATTCTGCATAAAGGGGAATACTGAGCATTTGTTAGTGTATCTAAAGGGTATTCTGAAAAGCAGGGTTCTACCGATATATATCGCCGATATATATCATGATATATATCACGATAAATATCGATATTTATAAGCAATGATATATATCACGGATATTTATAAAACTACTGAAATGTGCGACGCTGTGTACAAATTTCATAATCACTCGCTATTTAAGAGCACGCCTATACCACACGTTAAGCGGCAACAGCCAACAGCTGAAAACGGGTATCCCCCGACCATTTGCCCGATCGAGCGAAACATACTTCGTTTTATAACCTAATCGTCGCGGAATCGTCATTTTGCTGTGTTTAGTTGGTTTGTTTTACGTCAAAAGAATATTCAATCAACATTAACAAGCAAATTGCTCCATATTTTTATGCCACAAACTTTCCGTTCAACCACGCTGATCATCCAGAATTTAAAAAAATGCGTTCCATACTACGCCCAGGTTGTAAAGGACCCTCTGCGAAACAAATTGGTGATTCTATTTTAGATACTGTGCACAAAGAAGTAAAAACGGATTGCAGAAAAGAAATTGAAAATTCTACAGTGTGTATGTCAATTGATGGTTGGAGCAATATCCACAATGAACCACTTATTTGTTGTAGTATAGTAACTTCAAATGCTGAATCTATTTTGATAGATTGCCTAGACACAGGCGTAGATCGTCATACTGCAGAAAATTTAAAAGATCTTGCTGTAAAAGCTGTAAAAATTGCTCACGCAAGCAATAGGAGGCTCTCGTTTTGCTGCAAATATGTTAGACCATAGATTTCTCGGACAACGACTAAACAACACGCAGAAAGAAGAAGCTTATGAGTTTATTGCAAGTAAGAATGGAGATTTTTTGCCATTTGTAATGGCCTTAACATCCAACTCACTATCATTTCCTAAATTCATGTTTGGACCACATTTCCGCAACACAAGTCCAATGGTATGGTGGAAGTCATTAACTCTTACCGGTTGGCCTACAGAAAAAGAAAATTTTCTAAAATTATGCGAAAAGCTACTTACAGCAATTGCATCCACAGCATCCTTGGAAAGATATTTTTCAACATTTGGCTTGGTACAATCAAAATGAAGAAATCGATTGGGACGTGACAAAACAGCCAAACTTGTTTTTTTTGTTTAAATATTTAAATAGAGAGCATGCAGCTACAACTTAAACTTGCAATAGTAGCAATTTAGAATGTATATGGGGTGGTGAGGTCAATGCGTCTGCACAGGAAGTTTCTTCTGATTCAGATTACGAACCTTTGGTCAATTTTTTTTTTTAATAATTTTTTTACATTACCTAATTATATTCTTTTCTTTGTTTTTAAGAATTTTGTTTACTTTTTTTACATAAAATTTGTTAAACCTCCTTTCTATTGCGTTTGATTTGTTTGTTTTATTCAAAAAAATATTTATAAAAATAAATATCAAGAAGTTGATATACAGTGTGTCCGCGGATGAGGGTACCCAATAGGGAAAAAATCTTTCATTTCATTTTACGACCAAAAGTCATTCATTATAAAAAGTTCTGCTTGTTTAGAAAATCAATTGACGATAAAAAAATTTTAGATCCGATATACAGGGTGTTAATAAATTAGGAAAATATGAAAATGCTTCAAGAGAGAACTACCATTATTTATTATTTTTTACAAAAATTTTATAAAACAAAGTTGTTTATAAACTAACGTAAAGTCTAAATACAAATTTTGAAATAAAAATTAGAATTTTTAAAAATAAAATAATAACAGTGGTGTTTATGTAATTATTTGCATTTTACAAAAGAATCAAGATACATTCATGTTACGTCAGCATCTTATTTGCATCTGTCAGTATTCTGATTTCGTGAAGGCATTTTCGAAAATGTTAACCAAAGAAGAGCGTATTTCCAATACCGTAACATTGTATTAAATAAATACGCCCTTCTTTGGTTAATATTTTCGAAAATGCCTTCACGAAATCAGAATACTGACAGATGCAAATAAGATGCTGACGTTACATGAATGTATCTTGATTCTTTTGTAAAATGCAAATAATTACATAAACACCACTGTTATTATTTTATTTTTAAAAATTCGAATTTTTATTTCAAAATTTGTATTTACACTTTACGCTAGTTTACAAACAACTTTGTTTTATAAAATTTTTGTAAAAAAATAATAAATAATGGTAGTTCTCTCTTGAAGCATTTTCATATTTTCCTAATTTATTAACACCCTGTACATCGGATCTAAAAAATTTTTATCGTCAATTCATTTTCTCAACAAGCAGAACTTTTTATAAAGAATGACTTTTGGTCGTAAAATGACTAATAAAGATTTTTTCCCTATTGGGTACCCTCATCCGCGGACACACTGTATATATGATATATATATCCGATATTTTGATATTTATATAAATATCATGATATTTTCGAACCCCGCTGAAAAGAGTACCAGATCTAAATTGACGCGGAGAAACATTAAAAGCAACTCTACCCAACAACAAAGGCGAATCCACCTTATTACAAAGAATTTTACTCATGAACATAACTTAACCGACAATTTCTTCTATTTTCTAAAATTATAATTCCAAAATGAATTCTTATAAAACTACGATGATGGTTATCAAGGTTTGCTTTGAATGAAAGAGTCCTTAAAAATTTATTCTGAAGTGATTCTAATCTATTTATGTAATCTGAATAGATAGGGCTCCAAATAATCGAAGCAAAATGCAGTCATGTGCATAGCAGCACAAAAGCTTAATATAAAGTTAAATATGGTTTTGGATTTTTTAAATATCTTGCTTGCCTATTAATAGAACCTAACATTCGAAGGGTCTTACAAACTAACGAATTAATATGGCTATCGACGATCAGCTTACTATCAAAAATTACTCCCAAATTCTTCATTTCAGATACTCGATTCAGCTCAGAATTGCTGATCGAATAAGTAAATGATATAGGGTCACGATTCCTAGTAAAAGAGATTTTACAGCATTTTTTTATATTAAGAAATAAGCTATTGCGCTTTCAATACTTTTCGAGTCGGGTCAGATCTTTTTGTATAAGCACACAATCAAGAGTTCTAATTTGTCTATACAATTTGAGATCATCCGCATATAGTAAGGAAAACATTTATTGATATCGTTAATATACAGGGTGAGTTTTTTTAAAGTGGCGATATCTCGCAAACGGTTTAAAATATTTTCTTGAAATTTTAATGAGGTAATAGTGAGATGGGGGGACATATTTAAACATATTTTTGTTATCTACCCCCTTTCCCCATTTTGAGGGGTGGGGGGTAACTTTAAAATTTTAAATGGGAATATGTACTTTTGTTTATTAAATTCGGATCTACGTAAAAAACTTTTGGTTAGCTCCACTGGTTACCGAATTATAATTAATTTATTATTAAATTTCTATTGGATTTAAAAAATAACTAAATTTAAAATAAATCAAGTTCACTTATTTCAAAATTATTATTCGTTTACATGGAATGCGTTGTTTTGACTTCAGTCAGTTGAGAATTTTTACATATCAACGATTATTTCTCAGCTTGGTCAATTGAACATGGAAGCGAATTTTAGTGTGCAAGTTGATATGTTGTTAATGTTGGGGGGAGTGCAGAAGAAACTACAGACAAGCTTCATTAAGGTGGGCGGAAAGATCTCCTAATAACCTGAAATCTCACATGGCATTTAAAAGGCTGGAAACTGGATGTCGCACTACTGGCAGCCTGAAGTCAAAACCACGATTTCGGAAGCGAACTAAAACAGATGCAGATAGGGCAGTTGGAGTTTTAGGAATGGTAGCTATTAACCCGCATGTAGGTTCCAGACGGCTTGCTGCAGATGCTGGAATAAGCCAAAAATCGGTTGTGACCATATTGCATATGTACAAATTTCATCCATACCACATTACACTCCACCAAGAGCTTTATGGGCAAGACTTTGAAAATCGCGTTACATTTTGCAATTGGGTAACAGGGCAAATGCAAGGAAATAACAGGTTTCTAAAGAATGTTGTTTTTTCTGATGAAGCTAGTTTCCAGAATTGTGGCCAGGTAGGATTTTAAGTTATCCCTTGTCGGTAGAAATTATTTTTTTTATTGTTTGTTTTCTTAAAGGTAAATAGACGCAATATGCATTACTGGGCATCGAAAAATCCGCACTGGATGAGAACTGTGCCAAATCAACATCCTTGGTCAGTTAATGTCTGGTGTGGTATAATTGGAGATAGGGTTATTGGTCCGCATTTATTTGAACGCCATTTAAATGGAGAAATGTATACAGATTTTTTAAGGAACGAATTACCACTATTATTAAACCAAAACATAAATCCTGACATGTGGTTTCAACAGGATGGAGCTCCACCGCATTATGCAATACAGGCCCGTAATCATTTAAACGAATTGTTTGAAAACAGGTGGATTGGTCGAGCTGGTCTGGTCAATTGGCCTGCTAGGTCTCCGGATTTGACCCCTCTTGACTTTTTCTTCTGGGGATTTATAAAAGACAAAGTGATGGCGACTGCACCTACAACTATAGACAATATGAAAGACCGAATCCGCTTTGCCTGCTTATTAGTGACACCTGAAATGTTAGAGCGGGTACGAAATTCGTTTAAAAAAAGAGTGAGAAAGTGTTAGGAAGTTGAAGGGAGACATTTCGAACATCTTCTGAAACATGACAAGGGATAAATGGTAAATAATATTTTTTAAATTTTTATAACCTAATTAATTATAATTCGGTAACCAGTGGAGCTAACCAAAAATTTTTTTTGTGGTTAATGGTTCACTTAGTGGGAATACCACGGGTTCGCGACCCCCCTTCCAACCCCGAAAAAGACTTACATAAATCTCTACAAAGCTCCAAGTTCGCATAGCTTCTGACCAAGTACATTTCTTGTAGGTTCAATTGGTAAGAGCTTTTTTAAACCAAAATTAAAAATATCATGCAGATATTTCTTATTTTCCCAGTCAACCAAACTGTCCACATTGAAGTCACCACATGAGGGTACTATCTGATATTTAACAGAAATAAACTCGAAATCATTTGGCATCACTAAGAAATAAAACATCTACAATTTTTTTAATTAATAATAAAAATCACCTTAGTTTATCTAACGGTGGCATCAGGTGAGGTCAGTGGCGGCTCGACACTAAGAACGTAGGGCGGCAGAAAAACCGCCGGAGTCAATGCGCCGCAGGCGAAAACATTTCAGGGCCATGCCCAAAGTTTAAAAAAATTCACCTATTTAATACTGTCTTATTTCATAAATTAAATTAGATTGCATTTTTTTTTATATTGTTTGTTAACTCAGATAGAACAATTTAATATACGATAACAGGTTTTTAAGATGCGTTTTAACGAACATAATTGATTTAAAATTCGAAAACCATTGAATGACAAGAATCCTAAGAATTTTAAGAAGTATGACAGTGACATGTCTGTCTAAACTTGTTTATAAATTAGTTCTAAGCGACGAGCTTTTGATGTTGCAACTGTGATTAATAACGCCATCGTAAAATTAACGATATCAGATTTGTCCTTAATATTATTACTTACAGTATTTGTTCCGGCTTCGGTTTCCATCATCTGCATATTTCCCTCCATTTTTGTTATAAATTCAATTACTAAAAACTTTCAAACTTACCGCTTTTCTATTTTACTAAAAAGTATAAACAAATAACACAAAATACAAACCACACTACCACAAGTCAAGTAACTTTAACACTGAATTTATAATTTTCCGAAAATAGTCCGTATATTTCTTTAAAAAATCGAATACAAACCGTTACGAATCGAAATAATTAACCACTGATTTTGTTTCCCTAATTTCCCGCTCGCGAGAAAAGTCAGAAGTACGTCACAGCTTGCGGCTCGGATTTGGTAGCCGGTATTATTTATTTTTTATGAGTAAGAATACACTGGTTGCATATCCTCAACAGAATATGTTTCGTTTCCAAACCAATTAGGTGGTGATATTTCAAGGTCATTCGGCTCCGGTCTCTTGACAACTACTATGTTTACGAGGGATTCGAATAGTAATCAGAGAATAGCAATCTTGGAGATGCCGCTTCAAGGGATATTTGAAAACAATAAATTTATTAAATTGTTAAAATTAAATATACGATAATTTATTGAATATTACAAATATTATAATTGAATTGGTTGAATAAATTAAAATAAAAGATAAAAGTATAAATGAGCGGGTCGGCTCTGCCGACCCTTCCACCCCTAACGGGCCGCCACTGGGTGAGGTAGAAGCCGTAGAAGACAGACAATAATTATGTTTCATAATCCATAATTATCATTTTTCGCCTAAAGAGCAGCTAGGGTTGTTAATGTCGCAGAAAAATTGAATTCACTACATTGTGACATTTGTTACGTCGCAAACGTAGTAAATGTAATAAATGTAATTATGTTTTGATTGGCAGAAAATGTCAGAAACACAACATAAGCTCAACTTTATTATTATAAATTTAATGTTAAAAGTTGAAAATTCGAGTGGATATTGTTCTTCTGTTGCTTTTTGCTTTACGGTTTGATCTAAATAAAAATATTCTAAAAATGAAACGTGAAAGTAGCAAATGTAACAAAATACGTAGTAAGAGCAAATTACATTTACTACGGTAGTAAATGTTACATTAACTACTTTAACAACCCTGCTAAAGAGTTTAATAAAATAACTTTAAAAACACAACACATGGGCTCAATACAGGCCACCGCTAAACTGGGAAATTATATTGAATTTCCCAAACAACTGATCGATGACGTATTGCTGGTGTCAACTGTCGAAAAACGCGAGGGTTCGCTGGAATATCTATACTAGCTAAGCGAGAGAATGATTTCATTATTTGGTTGATCTCAATGCGTTGCTCCAATGAACGCATTCTCTCCGCTTCGCTAGAAGCTTTAATATAAACCCACCCAAAACAACTCTTATTAAACGCTCTTTACCGCACTATCGTAATTTTTAGTTGTCGACTGCGGTTTTGTAAAGATGAGATGGTTCAATATTGAAACCCATACAGACAGTTTGGTGGTACTCCCGATTAGCAAATCTTCTGCAGCTCAACGCGCTGGTAGAGCTGGCAGAATGAGATCAGGTAAAGTTTACAGGTAAGTATTATTTTTTAGTAAGTATACCGTGTCACGATTAAAGTTGGAACCATACGGGGTAAAAATGTATTGTGATGGTAAATTTAAATTTTTCCTAAATGGATAAATACATTTTTTTCCCCCATACGGTTTCAACTTTAATGGCGAGACTGTAATTATTATAGAAACATATAGCTTTATTGATTCATGTCAGAGATTCCCAAATTGAAGAATCTTTTGTTTTAGACTGTATACAGAAAAATGGGCGAAGAAATTTGCAGATGCCACACCACCCGAGATCATTAGGACTAATTTAACCTATGCTGTACTACAGTTAAAGGCAATGGGCATAGATAACATTCTAAAATTCAAATTTCCTGATCCTCCTCCCATTGAAAATCTCAAAAGTGCCTTAGAAATTCTTTATGCTTTGGATGCCATCGATATTCAATCGGAACTGACTAGACCACTTGGATTTTATATGGCTGAATTTGCTTTAGATCCACTTTATGCTAAAGTTTTGTTAACTTCAGGTAGGAATAGGAAATAATGAAAGAAAACTCCCAACACAACTCGTAACAACACACACTAAGGGCCGATATTTCAAAGTCACCTTAAGGTGCAGAATGACGTAAGTCATCCTTAACACAAGTTTGACAGTATATTAAAGTTTACTTATCTATTAAACTATTACTTATCTAAAGGAATAGAACTTTAAGGACGCGGTAATCTTCCACTTAACGCATCAATTGACCCTCAAATGAATTTAAAACACAATATTTTTAAGGTTTACCATAACGTTAAGGCTACCTTAGCTAAGGTCTAATTTAAGCTAACACGGCCCTTAGACTATCCGGAAGAAAACTAATTATATTACAGGGTGTTCGGGGTTCAGGTATTAAGTTGTATAACAAAAACTCGAAAACAATACTTTAAAATTCCATGTCCTTTCCGGGTTTTCCAGGCAAATATTTGGTTATACTCCAGGTTTGTTAAAAATAGTTTAGTATTTTTTTATTTCTACTTTTTCCTACTATAATGTAGATTGCTATGTACACGGTGGGCAAAAAGAATGGAACACCCCCAATATTTTCTTTTTTTCGTCCTTTTAGGTCTAGGTCGGAGTTTGAACAGCATTATTTAATTGAGGGCAATATTCTTATTATTGTTCCCGAAGTTTAGGATTTCGGTCTGACTATGGATGCTAAGCTTACTTTCATTCCTCGCATTCAGAACACCATATCCAAATCTCTCCAACTCCTAGGATTTATTAAGCGTATAACCAGTGACTTTACTAATACCAAAGCTATAAAACAATTATATTGCTCATTAATAAGAACCCATCTGGAATACTCCTCCTGTGTCTGGAATCCTTGCTATAATCAACATAAATTTTTGAATTACCTGGCCTATAAACTTAATACACCGCAACTAGATTATTCTCGGCTTGAAGCAAGTATCCAGATCAGAACCCTCAGGCTACATCGGGATCTTATAATGTTGTATAACCTATTACATAACAAATATAACTGTCCTTTGTTACTTGACAGAATAGGATTGCACGTGCCATCTACGGAAACACGTCAGAGGAATACCTTTTCTGAGATGGTACATAGAACTACTCACTGAATTAACATTATAAACTTTCAATTCATTATAATTTTTTATTTTACACTTATAAATTTGATAGTTTACTCTCGTCATTTTTGTAAAATTGGGCTTTGCCCGTTAATAAATAAATAAATAAATAAAAACGCTCGGACCCGTCGATTTTATTTTTCACAAATTTTGAGAATTTTTAGTATTATACAGGATTGCTCAAACAGTCGGGGCACACGTCAATTTTAATTTTTTAAATGGAATACCCCAAATTTTGTTCGATTTTTGATTTCTACTTGAAATTCTGAATAGTTTTGATGCGACATACCCGCTTTCGACCTTCAGCTGTTTCCAAGATATCACAATACAACCACGATGGCAATGTTCACGGAAATAAATAAATGTCGCTTAAATTAAAATCACTGTAGCTTCATAAGTATAATATTGTGGTTTGTTACCAGATTACTACAATAAAGGTAATAATTTTCCTTATTTTCTTCTCTATTAACAAATTCCATGATCATCGCCATCGTGTTTAGATTTCGAAAACAACTGAAGATCGAAATAGGGTATGTTACATAAAAATATTCAGATTTGCAAAAATCGAATAAAATTTGTTGGAGTATTCCATTTAAAAACCTGTGCCTTGACTTTTTGAGCAATTCTGTAGAATGCGAAAAATTCTCAAAATTTGTAAAAATTGAAAATGAAATTAAGGGGTCCGAAGGTTTTTCGAAACTATATATGGCTATGAAAATATTAAGGGTGTTCCATTCTTTTTGCCAGATGTGTATTATGGTTTATCAAAAATTAAGAACTAAACAAAAAGAGAACAAATGTTCAATTTGGTAATGATAAAAAATACATTAAAGGATTCCAGGTTGCCATTTCAAATTTCCAGGATTTTGGGTACAATTACAAAATTCCATGACTTTTCCAGGTTCTCCAGGTATTCCAGGTCAGTCCGAGCCCTCTTATACAACTTACTACCATTATTTTGACATGTAGAATCATTATCCTGTATCAAGTATCCTGATGCATTAATCGGAACACCCTGAATATTCACTTTAGAAACTCAGATAGGTGTATACACCCGGCTTGCGAGTACCCTCTAAACAATAATTAAACTCCTGGGCAGTTTTTCTTTAGGCATAACTTATCACTCTTGTGTACTCAAT
Source organism: Barypeithes pellucidus (assembly GCA_963991005.1). Lineage (NCBI taxonomy): Eukaryota > Metazoa > Arthropoda > Insecta > Coleoptera > Curculionidae > Barypeithes > Barypeithes pellucidus. Next base: position 50,670,478 of record OZ022562.1, on the reverse strand, counting down.
GTATGAAAGAAAACTTTTTCAGGTGAATTTGGTTGTTCAGAAGAAATCCTTACGATAATTTCCATGCTTCAAGTGGAAACAGTTTTTACCAAACCGACGACTGGAAACGGCGTTATAAAAGCCAGGATACAGAAGAGGCTTTTTGAAGTTGAAGAAGGAGATTTAATTACTTACCTGAACGTTTATAATGGGTTTGTTCAAAGTGAAATGTCCCAAGGTGAGATTAAATTTTGGCAAATGAGGACGGCTAAATTTTGGTCCAGTGTCGTTAGTTATTTTACTTACTATTGATTTAATGCCTGTGTTGTAGTCAAATTAGGTAATGCAAACAATGAAAATTGGCATTTCATTTACTTACTGGAGTCATTAACCTTGATTCAATGAACAGTTGTTTCCTGGTTGCCATTTGCTGCCTCGATTATTGACATTGAACCACAGAGGAACGTCCGATGTGTTGATTAATAACCCGCACAAACCGTATCTGTATAAATGTTTAATTTATTTTTCCTTTCTCAGGTTTTTGTCATAAGAATTTTATAAGTTATAAAAGTTTGAAGAGGGTGGTAGAAGTAAGACAGAGATTGGAGAAGGCGCTAAGGAATTATGATATTCCCATTGTTTCTTGTGTGCGTAAGTATTCACCTAATTTTATGTGAACTATTTGCATCCATACGTTATTTATAAGTACATTTACACGTTTAAAATTGTAGCATACGCCTTTGTAATATTGGGCCAGCGAGTTCTCGTTTCCCAATATTCTAGGTCTAGAGGTGAGACGGTATTAGCGTACCGCTATGTTGTCGCGGCATGTTTCCAAACCGTCGCGGAGCGGTACGCAGGTTCGAAGGGGGGGGTATTTTCTAAGAAGCAGTGGGTATTTCTCTAAGGGTATTTCTTAGAGGGTATTTGCTTTGACTGTATGCACGATTGAGATCGCTTACCCGCCGCGTGCCGGAGCAAATCGTGTCGTGGATCAAGAAGACATACTCGTATGTGTGCTCTGTACCGTTTTAATGGCGAAGCGGGTAGCGAGCTTTGTCGTGGTATTATAATTATTTGTTATTTATTACGGACTATACAGTTAAGTAAAAAAAAAAGATTACTTTTCTTTTGTGTCATAGTTAACGATTTCAATTTTAAAATTTCCATGAAATTATAACAAAAAAACATTTTCGTGCTCCAACGGTAAAAATGGAATAGTTTAATCTCGAGTTTTTTTATCTTTGACTGATCACGAGAAATACGATGACAAAATCTATTTAAAATAGAACAATATTTTGCGATCTTTTGCATAACTAAGCCTGGTTTTCCTAACGTTGGACTTCAATAATCGCTGTTGATCGGGCGGGTCTATTAGGTCAAAGGAGTCGTACATGAAGCGATAGATGGCGCTTCGCTTTTGCTATATCTGACACAGGATTGTTAATGTCGCAGAAAAATTGTATTTACTACATTGCTACACAAGCTACATTTGCTACGTCGCAAACGTAGTAAATGTAAATATTATTTTGATTGGCTGAAAGTGTCAAAAGTACTACATAACCTCAACTTTATTATTATAAATTGGATGTTTAAGTTGGAAATTCTACAGTAAATTACGTAGTAGATTAACTACGTTGAAGTATTAACTACTTCAACAACCGTGATTGAGATCGCAAATAAATTTGACAGTTTACGGCATCTAGTAGCAATATTTTTGTATAGCGCGACGGTATGTACCGAGACAAGCAATTGACGGTATATCCCATCTCTAAGCTAGGCTGCTTTTGCCACAAGAGAATGATAGATTGACGTTGTTGCTGGGCCAGCGAGAACGCTGACTTCTAACCACATCTAACCCATCCCGAACCAACGAATACTTATAACCAGGAAGAAGACAAACTGCCGTGTTAAATAATCGAAGCAGGCATGATACGGCGACATCCATTATGCCTGGCGCGCACGTGCTTTTCAAATGTCACTTTTGTCCAAATTTTTATTACTGTCAATATTTTAAAGTGACATTTAAGCAATGAAAACATCAAAACCTTTCATTTGATTTACTAAGTAGAGAAAATTAAAAATATTATGATTTTGACATAGGTTTTCAGCTGTAAATATCGCTTTAAAATTGTCCTTACATACTTTTATATTATTATTGAGCTAGCAACGAAACTAGAAATAAAGAATTCAGAGATTGAAGGTTGTAATTAGTTTTATTAAAAAATAGGAAATAAATCATAATTTACATAAAATATTTTACCATCTTCAACTTCAAACAAATCAAGGTAAATACAATACTATATATGTACAGCTACTAACCAAGTAAATATATCCACCATCATTATGATTATGGGCTTCCAATTTGTTTGTTTCGTAGCATACTCCTGGCAACATTAGTGATCGAATTCCTCTGTTCAGTCATTATGGGATTCTCAATTAAACTATGAAAAGAAAGAATTATTATAATAATATATTACCGGACTTATCAAAATTCTGACTACGGGTTAATATAACAAAGCTGTAAATATTATGTTGTAGCTTTTGACTCGTAGATTGTAAAATTTAAGTAAAATTGGGTTTTAAAAATGTGTTTGTTGCTAGTTTGCGTGAGAAGTTTGGGACAATTTTATAATGTAAAATAACAATAACGAATAAAAATTAGTTAAAAAATATTTCAATCATAAATTACTTACCTGCAACAAAACGAAAACGTCCGTTTTCGTGAAAAGAATAGAAAATTAAAAATTATTTTAGAATTTAATGACGCTTCCTCCACCATTTTCAATCACACTATAAATCATATGTTACTTGATTTTATCCCCTTCCAGACGAAGGATGTTCGGTTGTGAAATAATTTAAGAACGTGTGCTGCTCGCATTCTATGTCTGTCTCTGTCTGCATCAACCTTCTCCGATTCAATAAAGGGAGACAAATATGGCCTAGATTAAATCGAACAAACCCAAAGGCTGATATTGACACAGAACGATCGACACAAAAGGATAAACGTATGGAGTAACCTGCCTGGCTGTGACGTCACTTGCACGGCCTACTTATATGCTTCGATCCCCGCCATAAGCGGTCTCACCGGGCTGTCCCGAACTATCCTGATATTTTTCCAATATGGCGGAAATCTCACCAAGATGGAGCTTTCCTATTGTCCTGGTGGGATTTTATTTTATTTCAAAAGTTGCCAGTATCCCCCATCGGTGATTCCTGACCCAAGTATCAACTTGAATAACTGTTATAGGTCAGCCTCTACCAGTTTCTAAAGGATATTGTGAATACCTAAAGAAAACATACAATTTTTAATTTTTTAGGATCTACTGAAACAATTTGCAAATGTTTAGTTGCGGGGCTGTTTCCAAATGCTGCGTACTTACATCGAAGCGGAGTTTACAAGACGATACGAGGAGATATAGACTTGTTTGTCCATCCGGACAGTGTACTTTACACCATTCCACAACCACAATGGTAATTTAACTTTGTTTGGTTATAATTTATATATTATTTTTTGATATTGTATAAAAGCAAAGTTTCCTTTTAATTTTAGGGTTGTGTTTTCCGAGGTCATTCACACCACTAAGCTCTACATGCGTGATATTACAGTTATACAAAGCGACTGGCTATTAGAACTAGCCCCACATTTTTATTTTAAGACTACTTCCATTGACTAATTTTTTTCCAATATCTAATGTTGAATGTAAGTACTGCATTTGCAACAATAAATATAGAAGGATTTAAAAAAAGTTGAGAATATATTTTCTTCGACTATAAAACTGCCTAAATTAAAACAATCTGCGCATGAGTTTTCCCAATGGAAACCGATTGATAGATTTTGTACAATTCCGTTTTTCGAGCCCAACCCTGGTACCGGACCTATAACATCTCGGTTAAAAATTCTTTTACTGACTTGACAACCGGATAAGGGAACATAACCCTACATTTCTACCTAAATTTCTGATAACTGATGAAAACCCGTTTCCAAAAACCTTTCAATTCGTGTTTTCATAGATTCTCGGAGGCTCACGTCGTCGGCCAAGGAAATATTTGGGAAATTTAGTGCAAGAATGAAGCGTAAAGAACCGGAGAAAGATGAGGACAATGAGGCAGGTTCGGCCAAAAAAGGATTCTGGGCTATGGGGTTATTAAAGACCATGAAGGATCCTAAGTGCATAATACAAAGTGACGATAAAGTTACTATAATTGAAGACATGTATAATAAAGCCCAGTATCACTATTTAATATTACCTAATGAGGATATAAGCAACCTTAAAGCCCTCAATAAAGAACATGTGAGTAGTCTGAAAGTAAATGTATGAAATATAATCTTAAGCTCATTTACTAATAAGTCGAGAGAATTTTCATAAGTAATTAATTCATTACCAATAAAGTAATATATTTTTTGTCACATGTATCAAGTTAAACTTACCTTGTAGGTAGCTTTGCTGGAGCATATGGAAAGAGTTGGCAAGGAATATGTGATGCAAAATCATCCGAACGCTAAATTTAAATGTGGCTACCATGCACAGCCCAGTATGCATCGTTTGCATTTACATGTTATTAGTGATGACATGAATTCACCATGTGTAAAAACTAAAAAGCATTGGAACAGCTTCACTACTGATTTTTTTTTAGACTCCAAAGGTAAATTAAAAATATCTAAAAGAATGAACATGCATCATCACCTGTAACACTTTAATTCATATCGAGATTATGTAGATCAAATACAGAACCAAGTCTGCAGCTAAATGGACCTGATTAACATTATGAAGGTCGTAGATATATAAACTTCTTTATGTCTAAAGTAAAAAATTAAATTTGAAAATGGTAGATGATGCATTATACAAATTTTAAATTTTATTTAATTAAATCAATTCAAATATGATTTATTGTTCAAAATAGAATACTAATATTTCTTGCTTACAAAACATGACAAGAAAATGTTATATTACCCTTGGAATACATGTTTCATCTAGAAAAATAATTTCACATTTATGAATACTATTGCGTTTTTCAAGATATTTTTGAAAATCAAGCTGTTGTTGAAAATGAAATGTTTGTCCATACCTATGCACCATTAGACACTTCCGTTTCCCAGCACGCACTGGATGTTATAGGTTATTCACACAAAATAAAAGTTTTTATAACTAAATATACCAAATTTGTAACTACTAATTTTTATAAACTGATATTGATTTATTTATTTATTTATTAACGGGTTACAACCCATTTCGGAAAATTTAAGTACAAAGACTTAAAAACTAACAAAAATTAAAATTAAAATTTTAAAATTAAAAATTACAAGAGTAATACAATCAAAAACATTACAAAAAAATTCCAAAAACCTGACATTCAAAAACCAACTTAACATTCAACACACATAAAACACATCTCAGCCTATAATTATAGGAGTAGTAAAATTTAGTCTCAGATGTCTTTGAAATTCAGAAGAGGAAATGCCAGCAAACTCCAGGCCACACTTCGCAACTGAAAGATTTGCCAATCTCAACATTCGGGACATGGAAGCATGATAAGCGTAATTTGTCCTATGGAATGGCAAATGAAACAGTGTTCCAGCTCTTGTGTTTCTGATGGGTACATGCAGATTTATCCTTGAAAGCAAGTAAGAGCAGTCCGTTCTGTAATTGAGAAGGTTGTAAATGAACCTAAGGTCTCTATGCTGACGTCTGGTTTCAAGGGATAGCAAGTTTAATTGGGACTGTAAGATCTGGTAATCGGGCACAAGATTGCTCTTAAAGGAAATATAACGTAAGAATTTGTGCTGTACACTTTCAAGACTACGAATGTGGACTGTATAAGAAGGAGACCATACACTAGAGCAGTACTCCAAACAGGGCCTGACCAGCGCACAGTACAACAGTCTAATTGAGTTCGTGTCACGAAAGTCGTGAGTGGCTCTCTTCACAAAACCCAGCATCTGCAAGGCCTTGCTGACTATGTTGCTAACATGTGGGATGAAAGAAAGAGAACTGTCAAGAGTGACACCCAAATCCCTAACAGTGTCCCTGGATTCCAGCTGAACCCCATTGAGGCAATAAGGAAATCTTACAGGATGTCTGAGGCGATAAAAACGCATAACATGACACTTTCGAACATTTAAATCCATTCTGTTATGCTCACACCACGCGACAAGGGCATCAAGTTGTGCCTGCAGGTTCAAGGCGTCATCCATTGAGGATACCTTGGTGTAGATCTTCATGTCGTCGGCAAACAAGAGGCCTCTACAGGACAGGGATTTCATTATGTCATTAATAAAAACATTAAATAACAGGGGACCCAAATGGGATCCCTGGGGTACACCGGATGTTACCTTGATCCCTCTCGACAGAATGCCCCTCACCCGCACTGTCTGGACTCGACCACTGAGATAGCACCGAAGCCACTGCAACAGCGGCCCATGCAAACCCAAAGCCCCCAACTTATAAATAAGCAGCTCATGATTCACCCTATCAAACGCCTTGGAAAAATCAGTATAAATGCAGTCAACCTGACTACCCACCTCCACGGCGCCTGACAAAAAGTCAACAAAGGACACCAGGTTGAGCTCAGTCGATCTACCCGCCCGAAACCCAAACTGCTCATCAATGATGAGGCCAGAGAGCATTGGAGTCAAGAAATCGGTAACAAAGTTCTCAAACAGCTTTGGTATGGTACTCAATATGGAAATGGGACGATAATTCTGAACGTTACTTCTTGATCCTGATTTAAAAATGGGAGTGATGTAGCTTAGTTTCCAGCAATCTGGAAATCGACCAGTCGACAGGGACTTATTAAATATGTAGTAAAGAGGATGCGCCAGGACAAAGCTGCAGCCCTTAAGGAGAATAGGTGGCAGTCCGTCAGGACCAGGCCCCTTATTTATGTCTAATGACGCCAATCCGTCATACACCCGAGAAATAAATGTGAAGACAAGACACATTTACAGCATCCCCCGTAAAAGAAATGTCGGGTGTGATGATTATATACTTACCAAAGTACTTTTGTTCAGAAACTTAAAAAGTTTGTGAACTCATTTTGACCTCCTCTGTATGCTCCCAAGAGATTAGGAGGTACTTACCGGATACCCTGTATTGTTGCTAAATTAAACAATAAATGATTTAAAAATATATAAACTTCTGGACAAAATGAACACAACATCATAAATTTGCCATATTTTTGATACTATTTTTTTTCTGAATTTATGATCCGATTTGAATGAATTTTTTTTGCATTGTAGGTTGGTTCCTTGACAATGTCATAGTTTTCGCTGTTTATGATAAAAATTTAATTTTCGATTTATACTGGGTATACTAAAAATGCTATGTTTTTTCCGAAAATTCGCATCACCCTGTGGAGTATATTAGCAACCGAAACATATTGCAGTTGACATTATACGGTAGGTCCATCTTTCCCCAACATTTTCTTTTTTGGTTTACTTCATTATCTCTGTTATTAACGCAGATACACCTTTTTATAGCGTAACATGTTTTTATAGACTTTAATATTCAACACATTGATTGTTAAATGTTTTCAAGTAGGCTATGGACTTTTTCTGATATTGCAAGCAATGTGTCAGAAGATGTTGTGTTTTAAAGTTACAAAGGTCAAATAAAATTCGCCATACTGATTAAAAACTGTTCCGAAACTGCTTATTAAACGTTCGTTTCGTATGCCCAGTTGCCCGACGAGTATTTTAATCTTGAAACCTACTTGAAAACATTTAACAATGAATGTGTTGAATATTAAAGTCTATAAAAACATGTTACGCTATAAAACGGTGTCTCTCCTTTAATAACAGAGATAATGAAGTAAACCAAAAAAGGCAATGTTGGGGAAAGATGGACCTACCGTTTAATGTCAACTGCAATATGCTTCGGTTGCTAATATACTCCACAGGGTGATACGCATTTTTAGTAAACCCAGTATAAATCGAAAATTAAATTTTTATCATAAACGGCGAAAACTATGACATTGTCAAGGAACCAACCTACAATGCAAAAAAAAATCATTCAAATCGGATCATAAATTCAGAAAAAAAATTTATGATGTTGCGTTAATTTTGTCCAGGAGTTTATATATGTAAAAAAAAACTTTCCAATATTCTTTGTTTAATTTCTAAAAACTTTTATACACAATATCCACTTAAGCACTAATTTAGTTCACTACCCTCGAACTGCAACCAGATAGAATATTTTGCCAAGCGAGTCTCAGAAATAATTCCCATTTTAATTCATATTATTTTCCATCTTTGCAGATATAATAGAAAATTTAAAGGAAAATGGTACAGTTCAATTGCCTTCTACAGAAAAATGTAAGGAATATATGGAAATGCCTCTGAAGTGTCACAAATGTAGTTTTACACCAAAACATATGCCTGACCTTAAAAACCATATAAAAAGCCATTTAGAGTAAGCCCTATACATTTATTACCAGGTTATTGCCAACAAAGAGAATTATGGAACAAATAGGCCCTAATTCTGCTCTATACTGGGTGGTGCGTTCCAACAGGACATTCCAGGATTTCCCCTGTAAATGGTACTACGGCGGAAATAGTATCTATAACATAAAATAATATTAACATTGACAAATGACTTTGACAAAATTGCTGCTGTACTGACGGAAATGTGTCAGGTCCGTAGTTCCTACGTTAAATGCATTTTGTTAAGTAACTCTTAAATTAATAGGAAAATACATAGAAAATTTTAAGTACATTTTCGATCTAAAATAAATAGTTGAGGTAATATTTGATCATCTTATAATTTACCGGGGATGTCCTGTGTCCTGACCGGACGCACCACCCGGTATATTCAGCTGTAAAGGTGTTTTCGACACCGACTGCTAGGAGTCATTTTAATACTTGTCCCTTTCCTTGGATCATATGATTGATGAAGATAAAATAAACTTTTTTTTATTAATATTCATGTTGTGTTGTAATTCTCGATAATTGTATTGCTTAAGTTCTTAAAGTAATTATGGAACTAATGCCGGCTTGCACCACACTTCATAAAAAGACGTTAAGGTCGCCTTTATGTTAAGAAGGGTATAAATTTCAGTTTTCTATTTGAGTTTCATAATTTCTACATTATGAAATGCAAAAAAATTGAATAGCCTGCTGCCACTTTATGAAACTGAAATTTTATTTTTTTTATGTTGGCAGCAAGTAAGGTTCGAATTTTAGGCTTACTTCGATTTCGTTGAAATTAGTTTTCTAGGCATTATGGATTCGACAGAAATTTTTTATAGAAAACTTTAAAATACTAACCTTTAACCTTGCAAATAGATCATTTTTAATCGATATTTATACGAAATACCTATACTCGTCCGTCAACTAATTTCTAGTCACAACTATACTATTAAGCAACTGTAACAACATAACCTAAAAATATCAGCAGTTTATGCTTTTTGATTCAATAATTGTGTCTTTATACAAAATTATATGCTTACCTTAATTGCTAAATAGGTTTTATCATCAGCTTCTCTCATATCCTCAATTTCTAAGATTTTTGATTTCTTTGGCACATAGCCCTCGGAGAGTCGTTTTGAATATGCCAACAATTTAGGAAACTTTGATATAAATCAATATTTCTATAAATATTTACGCAGGATCGCAAAATCGAATAAATTGTCCATAAACTAGACGCTTTTTTTAACTTATTCTCTTTGTCAAAATATGGAATAATAACATTTTCTGAAATATTTTGAACTTTGTTCTGCTCGCACCATAACTCAAAGTTTGCATATTCTTTTTGATAAACTTTACGTGATTTTTGGGGAAAAAGTTTTTCTAGCATATTTTCTGGAATTTCTGGCGGAGTACAACTTTCTTCCCGACTCATTTTTATTAACTTTAATAATATATTTATTTTTAATTATGACGGATTGGAAGAAGTTTTATTGTGTTCAATTGTTTCTATCATGGCATATTTGATACTTGTAACATTTTATTAAATTGTAAAATTATTGCCAACCCAAAAAGAAAATATTAATTTAAATGGAAAGAATCTACCATATTTTTAAGTTTATCAGATTTTAAAGACCCAAATAGAAAAAATATTATAAAATACACGGTTCATAAGACAATTAGAGCACTTTGAAAATTAAACATGTGTTCTAAGATAATGTCTTATGAAACTTGTATCTTAATATACTATTTTGCATTGCACCGATACTTAAACACCATGTAAGCGTCTCCTACGTTAAGTAGCCATCTTTCGGTACTTAGGGCCGATATTTCAAAGTCACCTTAAGGTACAGAATGCGATAAGTCACTCTTAACACAAGTTTGACAGTATATTAAAGTTCTTTCTAACTCTCATCTAAAGGAATTGATCTTTAAGGACGTGGTAATCTTCCACTTAACGCGTCAATTGACACTCAAATTAATTTAAAACATGGTTTTTTAAGGTTCGCCATATCGTTAAGGATGGAGGAACTTAAGGTAACATTCAAATATCGGCCCTTAGAATATTAAGTTACGATTTATAACCTAAATTTTTAATTGAATCAAATATGAAGTTTTCAGTTTTCGTGTTAAATAATTTCCTTCTCATAGAGTTTCTCAATGACTATCTGGACGGTTCCGATATCATTGAACAGCCAAAAGAACTTCTTTTTCTTTTGCCGTATAATTTGGGGATCTTTTCCCCGATATTTTTCTGTTCCATTTCGCAAAAAAATGCTGGTGATGCAATGTTGTCACTGTTATTCGATACTTCGTTAAGTTTTCAAAATTTGCAGCTGGTGCAAGCAAATTCATTTTAAGGGAAACTTAAATTTTACGCTTTCCTTAGGACCGATATTTGAATGTTATTTTACGTTAGACCTTGGCTAAGATAGCCTTAACTTTATGGTAAACCTTAAAGAACTATGTTTTAAATTAATTTGAGGATCGATTGACGCGATAAGCCGCGTTCTCAGAGCTTCGACGTGTCGCAGCGACAGTCCCCCACTCCTTTTGTAGGGGGTGACGTCTGTCACTTGTCATTCGGGTGAAACCTAACCTTACAATAATTTGTTATTGTTTTTTAAATCGAAACAATTTGTTTTGTACAAATTTCGTTTTGAATAATTTATCATACTGATTGAGAGTCTGATAATGAAAGCGGCGAAGCAACGAAATCTTTGAATAATGTCTGGCAGTGTATTTTAATATGACTATTCTTCCAGACTAAAGAGCTAATTTCGTTAAAAAACGTTACAAGCCAAAAAAACGGACTAAATTAACTAATTTGTGCATTTTAGAGCTCAAAATATAAATGTAATGAAAACCGCCTAGTTTTATTCCTGTATTTTTTATTATAAACTTAAAATTGTAGAGTAGCACACATGTGCACTACATCGAGACTCTACTGTATTTAGGCTACGATGCACTAGAAAAACAAATACATTTACATATCTTATTAGGTAGTTTTTATTAACCACTGTTAAGTAGGTAGGTAGGAGAACCATTTCATTCTAATATAATTTCATCCAATAAGGAAGTCTAAAAGCATAGTCATGGTCCTTCCGACAGTGTCTCCTCATCATTCATATTCCACACCCTAGGTCTCGTTGTACTAATTGTAATAAGCAGGCTTTCAATAGCTTGGCTACTATCCTCACTAGCTTGTGCCTCCTCTATATCTTCACTCCAAGCAGATACAAAGCCATCTTCGTGCAGAGCATACTTGCCCTTTGTAATCTGTATCTACAATAATCTAAAAATATTTATATTATAAGATTTAGGCATCTATAGAGCTACAAAACTAATTTTTAGATAACATTACGAAATTGCCAAAAGTAGGGCTAACAAAATACCTTGTGACCTTAAAAACAGTTTACAATTTTAATTCAAAATGATGTTTTACCCATATTATTAACTCTTGCACTTTCTTCTGTAGATAAACTTTATTCTAAATTCAGCTTCAGAACAGTGAAGAATTTCCACAGGAATATAATTTGAATTTGTGTCCACATCCATATTATGGTTTCCGCTTAACCTAAAATTTAATGTTTTAAACTTGAACTTATCACATTTCTTAATCTCTTCCGATTGCAGCAGGCCAATATTTACGTTTTTTAAGGGTGTGAGTATGTGGAATGCGGATGTTGGATTAAAATTTTCCCCTCTCGGAGGTTATAGGTTTGTTTTTTAAAAGATTTGTGCGATGACAGCGTCAAATTTGATTTTTATTTTCGTATTCTACCTACTCCTCAAAATATGTATATTTATTCTGGTTAGTAAAAAATGAACCAATGTGATTAAAAAAACCAATGTAATTAAAAATTATTTAAATATTTTGTGGGATTTAGGTAGGTAATGATCAAATAAATTTTAAAAGCAAAAGTAGGTACATACTATTCACAATATTTTAGGACCAAATAATTAGTAATTACCTTTGTTCGGAAACAACGAATACTTATTTCGGAAAACTGAGGTTCAAATTTCAAAACAAAATAAAAAATTAATAATACTACAGCGCAGTGTTGCCAGGTATCTCGTGAAATGTCACCAGATCTGTTGATCTTTTTGTGATTTTATGAATAATCCGGTGGTCCATGAAAATCTTTTTAAAAAAGTCTGTTTTCTGGTGTTACCAGTTTCGTGTTGGGGGCGGCATATTTTATAAATCACAAAAAATCACCAGATCTGGTGAAATTTCACCAGATACCTGGCAACACCGCTAGATCAGCGTGGGGATGAGGGGTAATGACGTATTGGTGTCGCGGGCGACAGTACGTAGCTCTGAGAACGCGCCTTTAAGTGGAAGATTACAACGTCCTTAATATACTGTCAAACTAGTGTTAAGGATAACTTATGTCATTCCTTAAAGTGACTTTGAAATATCAGCCCTTAGTAATTCCATAGTTAAGCGATGTGATTAGCAGTCAACGGTTTGCCAAAATGATGAGATTGCCAAAATGATGAGATCGTCAATATTTTAAAATTTGTGCCTCTTTTTGAATGAAAAAATATATTTTCTGCACGATAGTAAGAAAAATATATTCATAGAATATTCGGATTCGGAATGAACAAGTTCATTCATTGCAACTGACAACATAATATTTTAGTGCTATCAAAAAATGTAGTGTTGTACCCAAGGATCTTACATCAAGGAGGATACGACTTTGGTTCACATTCTTTGACGAATAAACAATTCACATTCTTAGGTGGATTCTGCACAACTTTCCAGAAAAACAATCGCAGAGCTCTGAAAATTAGTATAAGTCGCCTTCGAGCGTTCGGAATGTACTTTTTGTAAATCCCTTATTGGAACGGCCATCTTTCGTACCTGCTTTCACGTTTGGCGCTACCGGATTAACAACTGCCATATATTTCGTTATTGTTAAATAAAATTCTTATAACTTAATTTTAATTTCTAAATAACATGCTAATATTTAAGGAGGTTATTCTTGGATCCATTTTCAGAAAAAAACTTCATATGAACATATGTCCTAAACGTCTTAGCTTTTGAGATACAGGGGTGTTAAAGATTTTCAAGAAATCTAATTTTTTATTAAACTCTGTAAACATAACAGTTTTGACAGTTGTATACCTAGTCTAGTTGTCACTTATTTAAGTCATTAACAACAAATTATTAAAAAAACATAAAAATCCTTAACACCCTGTATATCAAAAGATAAGATGTTTAGGATATATACAAAGTGTCCAAGATAAGGAGGGCCAGTACAGGGATCTCGGAAACCGATAGAGAGATACGAAGTCGGTTAAATGGAGGTAAAGTTGCGCATTTACGTGCCTAATAGCCGTTTAGAAAGTTTTAAAATTCCGAGTAGTTCCGGAGATATCCGAAAAACCCGAAATTCTGAAAAATCGTTTTATTGTTTTTCTGGGTTTTTTTGAGATCGAATTCTAAAGTAAATTGCACTTTTGCATTGCCACTTTTTCCGCTCTATCTAATAGCGTTAATTGTTTTGTAATACGACGAGTCGTCTTCGAAGGGCCAACTTTCTTTTTTTAAATACTTTCCTGTTTTTCTGATATTGGAATTTGAGAGCTTTTTTCTCTCTCGAATGCAACGATGTATGACACATTGTGGCTTAATAACGTTTCGAGGGTTTTTGAACATCAGGAAATTTTGGGATACGGTCCTGTATTTCTCCTAATTTTATAAATAATATCTCATAAGTAAGCTCTAAATTTTTTACTTATATTGGACTAGTTCAATAAATAACAAATAATTTAATAATAAACCACAAATAAGTGAACAACAAACAATCATTCCAAAACAGTAATAAAACGAACAACGAGAAAAGTAAGGAACTACATAGTCAGGTGTTCAAAATGATTTCCATTATTCTCTAAGCACAAATAACATCTTCTAACTGCCACATAACAGTTTTTTTTGAGATAAAATAAAACATGCGATAGAATATCAAACTTTTCAGCATTTGTAAATTTATGTTCCATATTTTCTGGAAAATAGAAAACCTCTTAAAACGCTCTCAAACGATCACAATGGGAATGTCACAAAATCACGCGGGTCCATCTTAATTTTTTTATTTCAAACGCATATACTTTTCTTTTAAATCTCGAATCAACAGAAGTTTGAAATAATGTTTCTGTATTTTGTTCACTTATGTGTGGTTTATTATTAAATTATTTGTTATTTATTGAACTAATCCAAAATAAGTAAAAATTTAGAGCTTACTTATGAGATATTTTTTAGAGAATTAGGAGAAATACAGGACCGTATCCCAAAATATCCTGATGTTCAAAAAACCTCGAAACGTCATTAAACCACAATGTGTCATACATCGTTGCATTCGGAAGAAAAAAGCTCTGAAATTCCAATATCAGGAAAACAGGACCGTATTTAAAAAAAGAAAGTTGATGATGGCCCTTCGAAGACGACTCATTGGGTTACAAAACAATTAACGTTGTTAGATAGAGCGGAAAAAGTGGCAATGTAAAGGTGCAATTTACTTTAGAATTCGATCTCAAAAAAACCCAGGAACAAAAATAAAACGATTTTTCAGAATTTCGTTTTTTCCGGATATCGGAACTACTCGGAATTTTAAAACTTTCTAAACGGCATATTATTAGGCACGAAAATGCGCTACTTTACCTCCATTTAACCTACCTACCTTCGTATCTCTTACGGTTACCGAGATCCCTGTACTGGCCCTCCTTATCTTGGACACGTTGTATTCATATGAAGTTTGTTTCTGAAAATGGACCTATTAGCATGTTATTAAGAAACACCCTATATATATATTGTGAAGAAATGAAAAACGCATTAAGTATGTCTGTTTTTTAATAGATATTGGTAAAGCACTTAATAACACAAAGCAACATATAAAAAATATTTTAAATTCGATAAATAGAAACGTTCATTTTATTAAAATTTTAAAAACATTCTCGAAAAGCCTCGCAACCCTTACAATATAACCGCTAGAAAAATCTCTTTAAGACGTTTTAATTGATCGAAGCATTAACAATCCAAATTTTTTACAAGGGTGCTTTTTAACTCCGACAATAAATTCTTTAATACAAAGATGTTGGAATTAATTATTTTCACATACACGGTGTCCCAGGATGGGGCTACCTATACCACAAATGGACCTAATTTTTAATTTCTCGACAAAAAGTTATTTTTAAAAAATTTTGCTTGTAAAAAAATTAAAATTTGTCATTACCTAGTTTTTGTCCATTTTTTGACACTTTTGCTGGATATCTCGGTTATTATAGAACTGATCAAAAAACTGATGTACATGTCATGTGTCATGATGTCATGAGATGACAGAATGATAGAAGCAGAACTTTAAAATATTCGCTGGCTTAAAGCATATGAGGGTAAATTGAAAAATTGTCTTATTTTAGATTTGTCCTTTATATCTTTTATTACTAATAATACAAGAAAATGTTTCATGTAAAAGTTTCATAGTGTGCTAAATAGAATAGGATGCCATCTAAAGTGGCATCTACCGGGTCAGGTCAAAAAGTTATCGGGTCTTACTTTCTTATTTTAAATGGGACACCCTGTATATTTTTATTCAGCGTGAAAGCCCGGGCGGCGCTCTTCTTAAAAACGAGAAATAAAGATAGTTTACTTTTAGATAAAGTGACCTTCCAATATACAAAAACAAAATTTTCTAATGACAAATCTTAATTTTTTACAAGCTAAATTTTTTTAGAATGAATGACTTTTTGTCTAGAAGTTAAAAGTTAGGTCCAAGGACATCCTGTATTTTTCATTACATTTTTTAAATGTCCCAAATTTAAAACGAAAAATGAGGATCGTTTGATAACTGACGCCAATCAAAACTTTTCTTACAAACAAACAACATTCATCCAAAACTTGTCTAGCGGACGGATTTATATAAACGACTGGCCATTAAAGGGCTTTCAAATACGGCAAAAAAATAATGTAATATTTGCACACTCAATAATTAGAATAATCTCATACTATATGATCACATTTTTTAATACGTACTAATTAAAATTTTATAGAATTTATTACAAATTGCAATATAAGACTTTTTAATTTTAGAACACCAAAATGCATTTCATTAATTCAACTAATAATTATTAGTGATTGGCCGATACGGTTTTTTATTGCCGATACCAATATAATATCATATCGTATAACATTTTTAAAATATCTGTAACTATTCAATATACGTTGATATAAGTAAAAATTGTCAATAGTGGCAACATTGTAAAGCATCCTTAAGATGAGGATCCCAAATTAGCAATCAGAGCCATCTAAGTTGCAACAATTCAGTTAAACAATGTGCCGCTTCTTGGCAGGTTAGAAAGAGACGAGATGGTCCGTGGTTGATTGGGGTATCAAGCAAATATCGGGAATATCGTTGACAAAAATTTGAAAATTGTTCATATTTGAAATTGTTAATATCATCCTTATACATTATATTTTTTAACGTAGTTTTCTCAAAGGTACTGTTTTCCAATCCGAATCCAGTTTTAGATTAGAAAAAAATTAAGTGTATTTGGCTAAACCTTCACATAAAACAGTGCCTGCTTGGCAACCTGTGAACGCAGCTCTTAAGATGAGGATTCCAAACAATCCCAAATTATCTAATCAGAGCCATCTAAGCGGCAAAATATGCCGTTTTTTGGCAGCTTAGAAAGAGACGAGAGTCATCAGCTGATCGATATTTATTTTCGTGAAGTTTTAGCCGTTAATAATAAAGTTTTGTAGTTAATTTATTGATATTTAGATTGTCCGACATGTTGATTGGGGTATCAACAAGTTTCAGAAAGATCTGTGACAAAAATTTGAAATTGTTATTATTATTCTTATAACATTATATTTTTTAACGCAATTTTTTCATACCGTTTTCCAATCCTTTAACTTTACGAATCCAGTTTTAGATTAGAAAAAAATTAAGTATATTTGGCTAAACGTTCGCATAAAATAGTGCCTGCTTGGCAACCTGTGATTAAACGCAGCTCTTAAATCAAATGCTTGTATAGACACGGACGTACGTGAACAAATTTGGGTAATTCCCGTGTAAGACCCTACAAAGATGGAAGCTCATGATGGGTTAGATTTATAATATTATCGGTATCGGTACCACATTTAAAAAAAATTGTAACTATTCAATATAAGTTGATGTAAGTAAAAATTGTCAATAGAGGCAACCTTGTAAGCATCTATAAGTCAAATGAACAAGTCTACCGTGCAATACAAGTACCTAGTAAGTCGTAAAAGTAAATTTTATATGATTATGTAGTTCGGGTGATCAGCCGATCACTAGTAATTATGCAGGTTTAGCAGGTTTAGTTTCTTTATGACCTATTTATTAACATTGATTGGTTTAATAAACAATGAACACCAAACCTAACGCTTTAATCGCTTATTTTATTATATTGCACTTTATTATAAATACTTTGATAATAAGAAATCAACCAAATAATTAAATTTTTTAGTATATTTCTACTTATTAATAATTGTCAGAGACTGTCTTCGAGATATAAACATTGCACATAACAACTATATAAGCCAGTTAGTAGAATACTTTTAAAAAGTCTTTAAATGACGTTTTAATTATTTTCAAAATTGCAGCAACAAAAATTTAAAAAAAATAATTTGTTTGAATTTAAATGATTAATACAATTATCATAATCATTCTTACCAACTGGCCAACTTATAAAACTATAGAATAAATTATAAGATCAGGTAAAAATAATGTGTGTGATGATATGCTCCTTATGTCTACAACTTCTTGTGCAGAAGTAGATAATGCCTTAATATCTCAGAAACCGAATGAATTGAAATAATAATGTAAATTACCTCGTCAAGGATTCATCAAAATAAGGATGCTCTAAAAATGTCTCCTTTTTAAAATCATTTATTACAAATTCATTCTCAAATCCGGATTTTCAATCCTGTTAAGTATAAGATCGGCAATATTAAACTGTACTTGTCAAATTCTGATCTGTAACGTGAAAGCTTATCAGCGACGTAGAAGTTGAGTTTTATATTGGAAAAATTGTTTCGTTGCTGAAACTGGCATATATTTTTTTTCAAATAAGAGTTTCATCTGGTAAGGCATCATCTACTAACAATAAAATAAAACTTATTTAGAACATATGCAGTACTATTCACAGAGCAAGTTACTTTGACAACAGCATTTTTTTCTTGTTATATCAGATTTATAACAGCTTTTTTAAGCTATTCGGCATATACTAGTTACATTACTAGTAGTAATTAATATAGACTTAACTGTGACAAATCTTGCATTCTGTAAAAAGTGAGTTTCAGGGTTCCACTTGTACGTCCACGGATGTTCTGTTATGAAACCAACAAATTTAATATACTACAGTCAAGATCTACAAAGAAGGATTTAAGAACAAATTTTAAAAAAACTTTTCTTTCAACCAATAGAATATTATAAAAAGTTTTGTAAATTTATTTAGTTTCCTTGATATACAATAGAAAAAAGATAAGGTTATATTTGCATATTCCCTGTCGGGATGTTTTTGAGAACTGTACATTTTGGGACACCCTGCCCCGTATTTCGGTTACCCTGTCACTTAACAAAATGAAATAAAATGTTCTCTTTGTAGTTTTTCACGTGGAATCCAGTGACGTACTCAGATTTTTTCTAAGTTCAATAGTTTCAATTGAAGCGAAAGCACATTTATTTTGTCAGTCTCGCGATTTTTCTTATGGTAGATTTTAAGCCGAGGTTTAAAAAATGAAGCCTGTTTAATTGAATTTGATTTTATCCTTGGAAAAATTATTTTCTCCTGGTGTTGTCTTTGGAGATATCTACAAGTAATTTAGGAAATTTTATATATTTCATAGAATTACATACTACAAAAAGGCTTATTTACCATTGTAACGCACTTCTAATGCTCCATTTACATTTTCATTACACTGGATATAGCAAACGAGCATGTCATATTTTAGTTTACATTGGTTGTAATAATTAGGACAAACTGATTTTTTACGATATTATAAAACAACTTAGGGAATCTGAATAATAGAAGATTTTTTTCATTATGGCACAACTGACCGTGTTCTTTTGTTGTTGTTGCTGTTGTTGTTTTTTTTAAATATCCGTCAATGCATACTAAAAAAATTCTATATTTTTTAAGATTTTTTTTCTTGAAAACTATTGAACGTAGAAAAATTCTGAGTAAAAAAAAACTACAAAGAGAACATTTACAATTTCAATCAACAATACAATTTCAATTTTTAAAATTTTTTACACTCTGTACAGGGTGTCCCATTTTCGACACTTTTTATATATAGGGTATCTCCGTAGTTGTTAGTGCTATCAAAAAAGTAATGTAGGTGTCATGTCCTCTTATTGGGTCAAACTTAAAATGGAAAAATCAAAATTTGAAAATTTTCGCTCGCTTAAGAGATACGGGAAAAATCAAAAAATGGAAATTTCTAAATTACCCTATATTTTCTTAGTTAAAAGATATACAGAAAAATGTTTTATACATAAGTTTCTTTATATTGATGGTTGAATAATCTGCCGTTTTCAGAATAAGTATACGGGGTCATATTTTATTTCATTTCAAAGTAATAAAGTTTAATAAATCGCCTAGGAACCCAATATTATCCATGGTGTGTTATATATTTGAAAGCAGAATTTAAAATAGTATCTTTTTAGATTAAAATATACAGGGTGTTCCATTTTAAAAAATGAGGTTAGGTCTGAAAACGACAGATTATTCAACAATCAATATAAAGAAACATTTTTCTGTATCTCTTTTACTAAGAAATTATAGGATAATTTTGAAATTGTCAATTTGTTGATTTTCCCCCGTATCTCTAAAGCAAGCGAAAATTTTCTAATTTTGATATTACCATTTTAAGTTTGGCCCCAAAAGAGCACATTACTTTTTTGATAGCACTAACAATTACGGAGATACCCTATAAAAGTGTCGAAAATGGGACACCCTGTACATGCATCTGAAGTTTGAATAGTTTAATATTAATTTCTCAGAAAACAGGACTTTTTACAAGGAGTAGCTTTTCGTAAAATTAATAATAAAAAAAAGGTTCCCATACGCACAGAACTTAAGCGGGCTCATAGTATATTCTTCGGTTACAAAATGATAGTTTGTATTATCAAAAAAAAAATACTAGTTACGTCAAAGAATGGGCCTTGTGTTTCCTTACGCCCGAAGTATCTTAATTTTAAATATCGTATAACCTTAATATTGACGGTTACTTATGCTAACTTTTACATCTAGTATCTTGCAACCGAAGAATACTTATCATTCTTCTATTGTTTTGGCCCAAACAAATCTCTTTACTATTATTATTTTTGTTAGGTACACTCCGAGTACAAGTGTATTCTAAAAAGTAGGTTTTATGAGCAATTTTAAAAGCAATTTTTATAATATGTCCTTTACCCCTGACTTGCAAATTCAAGCTTAAAAATTGTAAAAACCGAGTTTTTAAAACCATTTTATAAACTTAACTGTCAAAAGCAACTAACCAATGGTAACACTCCGTGACTGATGTGATTTAATCAACGTGCGATCGATAGTAAAATATAAAACCGATTTAACTTTTGGCCGCTCAGATACCAACAATACAATGTAGTAGACCAGCCAGTAACAATATTAAACTTAACATTTATTTACGTAATTTTCAATAATGCTTTAAAAAGATTGGGTATTAGGTCTAGTGTTGGGAAAAACCGATGATTTAATAATCGAGTACTTAATACTCGAGCGATTTTAATAATCGAGCGATTAATCACTTCAAATTTTTATGACTAAGAAGAATGTGTTGATAAAGCATCAGGGGTTGTTTTTGTAAGTTTTAGAAGTTCAGTCTAGAGTTTCTATTAAGGAAGAACAGTTGATTCTCATTTTTCAAAAAATATCCTGTAATTTTTTCAAAATTTACAATCGCCGCTGGCTAGCCAGTCCCAGTCAAACAAAACCCATGTCGCGATGAATTCACTAAGGGATTGGGCATACTTTTGTGTATGCACCTTCTCGTTAATGTGCCTTAAATAAACACGTATGTCGTGTCAGCCTTCTGAGCGTCAAACTCGAACGTCGCCAATCGACACATTTCGGGTGGCGCGAGCGAAGATCGGGTATCAAGTGAAAGGCGACGATTTTCAGTTTTTTACCTCGAGCGATCAAACTATTAAGCGGCACATTTCGGTCGGCGTCAAGCGAAGCTCGGGTATCGAGTGAAAGGTAATAAGTAACAATCGACGATTTTCGCTTGAACTTATAACTCGAGCGGTTATTTCAATAATCGAGTACTCAAGCGGTTTTTCACTCGAGCGATCAGAACACTAATTAAAAAAAAAACAATTTGGAATATTACTTGGGTAATATAATAAATGTGCTCCCCGTGCATTCATATACTGTATAAACTCTTAATTATCTATTTGTATAATTACAGATTGCCTAGTAAATATTTCCTAATCTCTTGCGATCATACAGAGGAGTTCAAAAGAAACCTAATTTGTCACAGAAAAAAAATCCTAAAGTGCCCCTTTATCAAAAGTTAGAGCCAAAAAGTAAATCGCTGGGTACCCCTTTGGGGCTCTGTATTTCCTTTAAGGTGCACTTTAGGAATATTTTTAATGACAATTTATGTTTATTTTGACCTCCGTATGCTCCCGAAAGATTAGGAGGTACTTACACCCTGTTCCAAGAAAAGCCCGAAAGTACTCACGATCCACTAAAAATTGGTATAAAACGGCACTTCTTAGGCGCTTTTAAAAAGTTTAAAACAATCAAAGGTTCTAACATTTTCTATACCGAGGATATTTTCTCTCCCGTTACTCTTCCTAGAAATAACTAATGTAAAAAAAACCAAAGCAACATTCTACCGACTGGTTTACCACCATACAACACACAAATATAATAAACAACATAGGATGACTCTCACTAGTTACGGATCCGTTCCCAGAGGGCATGTCGTAGATTGGCCCGCATCGGACTCATTTCGCACGGACTGGGAGTGGGCGGACTGAAGCCCTCGTCTGCCGAGAGGGTGATGTCCTCTTCGTCGGAGCTGATCAACTGTTCTAGGGCGGCTGTCCCGTGGAAGCTCTGGAAAGTATGTCGGATAATTTAGCATGGCGAAATAACTTTTTACGGGTAAATCCTGCCTACTCAATTTGAAAATGATTAGGTTAGTTGGCTTGCAGAGACCCGCATAGTTTTAGTGTGCACAGCACAGAGTCCTCGCTCATAGCCTGGTATCATAGCACCGCACAGCAGTGGCCATAACGGCGCACCGGCCTCCGCTCATTGCCTTGCCTGTCGATCAGTTTGTCTCTTGACATCGAGATATAAACATGGACTGTGCGTTGTCATCTTCTTCCCATGAAGAAGATATTATTTTAGACGCTAATATAACCAAGTGGTATATGTTTAAACAGAAATCAAGATTACCAGTGCATCCTATTAACGCAAAGCGAATATTCTATGGAGAATTGTATCACCTTTATAAAGATCTAAGGAAAGATCCCCAACGCTTTTGTGAGTATATGAGAATGCATATAAATACCTTTGATTATATCGTAAGCAACAGTGAAAGGAGAATAAATAAAAATTGGAAGAACTGCCATTCTCAACCTATATCAGTCCAAAAAAGAGTAATGGTAATTCTCATATGTGCAAAAAAGCGTTGGGAATATTTCCTTAGATCATTATAAAGGTGATAAAATTCTCAATAAATCTTCGCTTTACGTTAATGGGATGAACTGGTAATTTTGATTTTTGTTTAAGCATATAAGTACCACTTTATTATATTAACAGAGTCTAAAATAATATCTTCTTCGTCGAAAGAAGACAACAACGCACAGTCCATGTATATATTTCGATGTCGAGGGACTACTGCGCGAAGCTGAAGCGAGGTTGTGCGGTGCTATGGTGCAAGGCTATGTGCGAGGGGCGGTGCGCCATTATGGCCATCGACTTAGGCTGGCCGCATACGGGTCATTATTTTACAACCCGCACACTATTTAATCTTGACATTTTTTTACTTATATACATAGAATTAGTTGACGCGTATTTCAGGATTTTTCTGAAAGAAATGTTTCTCCCAAAATATCCACAAATGAATTTTGATAATTTGCTGGATTTTCTCCAATCTTCTCATACTAGTTTATTATCTCCAGTTGTACTGATCGGATCAATATCGGTCTTTTGTTATTTTACACTTTGTTATGTTAGCTTCCGAATTGTATTTAAAAAAATGGTCATTGTGAACAAATGCAAAATAATAACAATTTACTTGTTTAAATAGTTTTAACATATAATAACAATAAATCCGAATAAACCACCTGATTAAACCCCATTGTGTAGGTCCCAACATCTTCAAATCGAAATAAATGGGACAATGCTGTATCATGAGTGATAGACGAATTTTGGACTTCCATTGTCCTTATTTTTTTTAATATCACAACGTTTTAACTGGTAAACACCCCCAGTCGTCTTCAGGTGAATACTGAATAAGTTACTAAACTACGAGAATATTTATACAGGGGGGTTGGAAATTAGTCTAGCATGACCGAGGTGGGTGCAGTCATGTGTCAATATTGGATTACGTACCTAACCTAACCTCATTTACTTAACATGGGTTGCCAAATATTTTTTTATGATCAAACACAAGTACTATAAGAAAAATCCTTTAGGGCACTCTGGGAGTGCTGCGTGTGCGAATAAAGCGATTCACGTTGGTTTTGAATCGTTGGAGGTTATATTCGTTGGGAAAAACAACCTCGGGAAGGTCGTTCCATAAGGATGAAGTCCTCCAGATGAAAGAATTCTTAAATAATGAAGTTAGAGGAGTGCTAAGCTTAACCACATATGGATGGGCGGCAGTGGTTCGACGTTCGACGAGGGCAAGGTCAGCCGAGCACTTTCCATGAAAATATCTGTAAAAGAGAATCAAATCCCCAACCTGTCTTCGATGTTCTAGGCTGTCGAGGTTCTTCGTCAGCTCGTGGTCTCCGATCAGACGAATGGCCCTCCTTTCGATGGAATCCAGCAGCCGAAGAGTATGTTTGGGCGCAGAACTCCAGACATGAGAGCAGTACTCTAGTGATGGCCGAATCTGGGCTTGTATAGTGTCAAAAGTTGTTGAGGTGTGTACATTTTTTGGTTTGGAAGAGTATACCAAGTTTCTGAGAAGCTATCTTGGCGATTGCCACATCGTGATTATGCCCATACATATTTCGTCCCAGATTGACGCCCAGCAAATTAATAGATGAAGCCAGTGGGATTGCTTGCCCTGTCATGACTATATCCGGTTCTGTAATGTTAACCTTTTTAGAGAAAACTGCTGCCTGGGTTTTCTTAGCGCTAAATTCGACTTGGTTACTGTTCGGGATGTGCGACATCTAAAGAATATTTGCTAAAACAGTCAGGATTTTGAGTTATGACGGCTGCTTCCTTGAATTTCCTTTTTCGCCAATGTTCCTCTTAAGTATGATTTGTGACTGTTCCCACTGCAAGTGCTGACCGTGGTTCCATGGGCGGTCCAAATCCTTACTATGCTAGCAAACCTTCTTTAGATATAAGGAATATTAGGAATGTAAGGTTAGGTTAGGTACGTCATCCAGTAGTGACACATGACTGCATCCACCTCGGTCATTCTCGACTAAGTTTCCCACCCCCTTAAGTAGTAGTTTATCAGTTGAAACCTTGTGATATTAAAAAAAAATAGAGGATGCAAGTCCATCACTTATCTATATATTGATTATTTCGAATTGAATTTAAAATGGTATTATAATTAGGGATGGTAATACCCTCACAGCCAAAATAATCGATTCACGCAATATTTGGATTTATTTTGATCGCGAATATATTTTTTTAATTCCGATTTTTATTATACTTTTTTCATATCGTAGGTAAATTTTCTTGAAAATCTCGCATATGTGTGAGAGAGAATAACAATATTGCGTAGATCGATTATTTTGGCCGTGAGTGTGGATACTTAACATTTAAAACTCGCACAAATAAACTACATTTTGCAACTAGACTAATCGAATTGTATCATTCAGGTGCGACACAGTACCGTGCAATTGTGAAATTTTCAAATTAGCTTTGTTTATTTTTGGGTAAACATGCAAAAATTAGTCATCCATTAGATCATGACCGCTGACGAAATAATACAAGGAAATTTACTTGAGCAAGATGTCTAGCTAATAATAGACCATAGATTAAATAGACTAGAACTAGACCCGAGATTAAATAAAATATAACGTGTTTTTTATTTCATCTACCGCTTAGAGGATAACAGCTTATAATAAGTAAGTATCCTTTCTCCCTCTCTCCCTCTCTATCTCTCTCTGATGGTGTAATCGCTATAATTTTGAGTTGTTGAGTCACGTAATAATATGCCTTACCGCACTAGTGATGTAATAAACTTGTTATAACAAATTTAGTGTCCCCATTTTCAATGAATACGGCGATTTGAATTACCGTTTACTTTCACTTTTGAGTTGGAGTAGATTAAAAAAAAAATGAATCGACTTTTAATGCATTCTTTCATTTGGAATACACTCGAGAACATTCACAGGTTCATTCATTATGTCATTAGTATTCACAATGAAGTTCTAATTATATTAACATACGATAGTGATTCAATAAACTAACAGTAACGTCACGCAGTAGATACGATTATTTTAAATTGTGATACGACATTCATCCAGTAGTCCGAGAGCCCACCGTAGAAATTGTTAAATCAGAATATCCCAAAAATCTTATAAACTCCAGATAGAAACGTGCACATTTCTAGCATACGCAACGAATACAAATAGCCTTTGCCACCTCTTTTGGTCATTACTGCAGCATAGCTAGATTGACATATTTATCGCAAAGGTATCTTGCAAAATCCCCATTAAAAATTTGTTAATTTGACAATTACAACTGGTTTAAGGTTAATCAGCAATTGCTCTTAAAATAAATTTATTTCCCAATAAGTTTACTATAAACTGTGAAAAGGCGATGAGAGATTCTTTAAAAAAATATTATTACACTTAAAAGTATCAAAACGAATCTTGAACTAATCCGACTGCACTCTGGCCACATCTATTTTTATTTTATTATACGCTAGGACTATGAATGGATAAAAATATCGTAAACATTACAACCGATTCCAACGTTGGTGCTGTGTTCTAACGGAGCATGTATGTATATTTGGTTGTTTTGTGTTTTTTTTTGTGATTATTGGTGAAAACGACTTTATTATAAACAATCATGATCTGTATATCTTTTTATCCGTAAGCATGGTTATGTTTTAATAGTTAACCATTTGATATAACCATACTTCAACATTGTTGCCATTCAGCGCACACACATGTAGTTCTCTCTTCCACCCATTACTGATTTTCAATAACATTTCACACAATCACAGCTTCCAAGAATTTTATGAATGGATTATAGGACCCTAACTTAGAGCCGTATTAGAGTCGGCAATTTTTTCTCTTGCGCCTGCAATGGCAATTATAATTGCACGTATTCATGCGCAGTACACCGTTCTCGATCAGCTGGCGCAATTAGTATTGCTTTGCCAGAAATGGGTCGTGCGCCATTTTATTTGCCATTGCCGCTGCAAGTCAGGGTAGAGATGGATCGTTATTTTTAACTCTTTATTATATGGTCGAAGCAGCTATGAACACTTAAACTAACTGGTACTTAAATTAGCAGTTCGCATTCTTTATTATATGTAGGTACTGCTAATTCGTCGCAATTTTTTTCATGCTATGTGCAAGAAGCAGTAGCTGCTTTAACTGGTAATCAAAACGAACAGGTTTGCCCATCTCTAATTCTGGTGCGATTATCGGTAGTTCTCAACCTCTACCTGTCAGTGCTGCTGTTTGGTTTCTGTATTTGTTTTATCGTACGTACACACCCTACAGACAGTGTTGCCGGAAATGGAAACAAAACACAAAGGTTTTCTTTGACGTTTATCGCTCAGCGATAGGGACAACAATAAGTTGCTAAAAAAACAAAACATAAAAATTGGTAAAATGTTGCGAATTTGTTTCTGAATTGTTGAAAATGAAAAACATTATGTTGCTGTTGTTTTTTTGTTGGTTTGGTGAGGACGGGGCATAAGAAATTGAAAATCCTTTGTCGCCCGACGTTTCTTCCCAGGGACCAAATTCGAAAACTTATTATGTCAACAGCTTTCTAAAAACACCAAATAGAACATATTTTTTGGTAAGAAAACGTGGATGATTAATTATAGGTATTATTTTAATTATTTATAAAACGGCGAAAAGAAATTATTTTGATTTTGTTGGCTATTTTTTAGGTTAAAATGATTTTAACGAATATACAGGGTATTATGGAAATGACTTATTATATTTAAATGGGTGACTCCTTGGGTGTCCTAGAGAAAATCTACATACTTTTTTTTAATCGAATATCTAAATACGAAGGTAAAACCCCTTTTTACCCACATACTGTCGCGCCGTTCTATCTGGATTCACTTAGCAACAATGTGGATCACTAGAGTATAATAACAGTGATGTCAGATCACACCGCGTGTCTGGCCCTTGCACCTTGAACAAACCCTTGCTTGGATACCGGCCGCGCGCCACTAACGTTGCTTCAGTATGCTTCGAGACTCGGGAGTGGAATTACGCTGTCGTGGGTTCCACGTGCTTGTCGTATACGAATTTTAAACGTTTTGTTCGGGTTTGTTCGTGCTGTTGTGAAAAGATTCATAATAATAAATGTTGTGATGTAATTTCAAATTTGTGTGATATTATCTGTTGGTTCAGTTGAAAAACATACTTTTTGTGTTTTATTTTTGGAATTTATTTATAAAACGGATTATTTTAAAATAAGATCGAATGTAAGAGAGTACGTACCTTAAAATTGTAGTTTTTTTTTTCTAAAAAGTTTGAAAAAGAAGTGATAATGCGCGTCAAAAACGTCTTGTTGTCAAAAACTGAACACGTGCGTTTAGAATTCTGTGTTGCAATATGACAACATCGCCTATAATGCGCTAACCTCTTTTGAACCTCGAGACTGCCTCAATAAACTATTGATTGCGAAGGTCCTCAGGAGCGGGTAAGTAAATTTTGAGATTTCATATAAAGTGTATATTTCGCTTAATAATTCAAAGCGCCATTTATGGTTATTTTTCTTCAATTTATTTTCATCTCAGGATTTGCCAGTTTAAATATAATAAGTCATTTCCATAACACCCTGCATATTTTTAGTTTATTATATTTGCAAATATAAATCAACTGGGAAATAATTATGGTCCAAAATTAACGACAGAAATGGCCACCTTAATCAATATTAATAGGTAAACTCGGCACTGCTAATAAATGGGGAATAATTTGATTTGAAATGTTGGGAATATATTCCCCGGGAGTTTAGACGGAAAGTTTCCGAGTCCCGAGTATATTTCCCCCTGAATTTCTTCCATATATGGAAGTTTCCGAAAATGGACCCTTCACGGTAAGCTCCATATGACCTTTTGTGGTAAAATATGTCAAGGCCGGGGATCAAAACTATAGAAAAGGATAGACACCGTCACTTAGCGTCCTACTAACCCGTCCCAATACACATTTTAGGGTATAACAGCTCTAAGAGGTGAATCGGGGTGTTAACACGTATTTTCTCGGTGTGTTTTAAAAATAATCGCCTGATGCAAAAATAATCCATAAATAATGTATCGTGAGAGCACAATTAATCTGTTGTGATAGCAGAATAATTCAAACTGTCCTTGCCGTGTTAGTGCTGCCGTAAAAATCCAAAAAGTTGTTAGTCTATTCGTTTTTCCAATTCAGTAGACCACAACAAATACACGCGACGAGCACGTGAACAGCACACAGTGCCGCATTAAAAACTCTTTAACATTACAATCTCGAACCACGCATGATAACACTGAACTACGACCCGGTTAGAACTGCAGCGGCGCGCCGGCATAGGAACTTTCATCGCCGATTGACCAATAGCAATAAGTTTATGCATCGAGCACGTGCCTATTATTCTCCTGAATTGGTAAAATTAATAGAGTATAGATGCGTTTTATTTCCCAATAACAAAATACCTCCACTAAGCCCTCGACCATGTAGTGGGGTGTGCGAGTCGGAAATCCGGTAGTCTTCTTGGACACGGTGAGACTAATTCACTCCCCCCCCCCCCCCCCCCCCCCCCCGTTTTCGAGGGTGCTGAATAAGATGGTGCTAGGCAAAGGAGCACCCCAAAAGGGTTAAAAACCACCCCAAAAGGGGCAAAACACTAATGAGCCGCCTTTCGGTCCCGGGAATACATGTTACACCCGTTTTCGAGGCTGCTGAAGCCCGATGCCGACCTCAGCAACAACCAACGCGAAAGAAGCGCGTTTCAACTCGGGAAAATATTTTACACCCGTTTTTGAGCGTGCCGAGACCGGTGCCGACCTCAGCAACAACCCTCGATGTCAACCCACCCCTCCAATAGACCAACAACCCGAAAAATCAAATATAATAATCCCGCGCGCTTGCAGCGCCATAGAGAAGCACGTTTCTTCTCATTAAGAGCTGCGTTTATGTTTTTTATCGAAAGACTTAAAAGCAATGGCACAGATGTTATCACACCGTTACAAAGAGGAACAGCGGTCAGATCAAACGGTGAAACCCGCAAGTTCCTACCTTTTTTCTAACCGGAGATATCGATTAAAACTGAATTTATATAATTACTACTTATTAATCGCCCCGGTAATTACATATAAAAAAGTTTTCCCTCTTCGAGAGTCAATCCGTGGTCACACTGTATATTCGCCCAGGATGCCAGAGTCAGTCGAGATCGCCGATTTGACCCCTGTTCGTGTCACGCTTTGAAAGCACGAGGCGAATTGGATCTTCCCTTGCAGTTAGAAGAATACGTCGAGCGTCCGCCCGTAATCGGTACGCCGACAGAAACAACGATAATCGGAAGAAACAGACTGCACGTGATCGGGGTTTATACTTTTATTTTCTACGCTGAAAACCGCTTCGCGTCTTCGCTTCGTATGAAAACGGTACAAAAAAATTTTTAACGAAAGATGTCTAAATTTTGTTAACAACTCGAGGAAAGTCCATCATTTTTTTTTCTATATGGAGCAGTAAAAAAAATTTAATGTAAAAATCTTCCGAAACAAAAAATATAGACTTTCCGCTTGTTCTAGTTCTATTACAATTTTTTTTTTCCTTTGGCATTTTTTTTCTAAAACAGGAATAAACGTTTGGGAAGAAAACTCGTTTCCAGGTACTCCGGAATCCTGTTAATGACCGACAGTAACGCAAGTTCCGGGCATTACTTACAAGGTCGATAGTTCGGTAAAACTATTTTATTATTGAGAAATATAAAGCGCAACTTTTTAGATTTGTACAGCAAAGTGGCTGTTAGTATAGCATTAAAGTGTTGTCGATATCTAACTTACTGAGAACAATCAATATCAATACACTCGAACTAAATAAATCTTCGTAGTGGTGCGGGTTCGTTAGCAGTCAGAGAAGTCACCAGGAACCATATTAATTAACAAAGGCGATACCTAAATAAGCAAAATATAAAAACATGCTTCTACCCGGCTCCACAGCTACAGCGGCAAAATCAATATCATAATTACATACGGGTACATGGACACCGATTACCGAAAAAAAGGTTTGATACCAAAGCTAGCCTTTCCCGCCGGTTATTTTTAATCACAAAGAACCCAAATCAACCAAAATATACAGTGAGGACGTAAAGTAATGAATAAATTCATTATCTCGCAAACTACAATTTTTTAAAGAAATCGCTCGGACCCTTCGATTTTGATTTTCGAACGCGCATATTCTGACATAAAATGTAGATATTATGTAGATGTGACACAAAAAATTTTTTTTTCTTAAATAGCACCCACTGTATATTATTGCATGTACGGATTCTTCGGAAAATCCTAAACATTTTTCATGTAGCATGTGCTATACCTTAGCCCAAGCGTTTTGGAGTAATTCTCATTCAAAATTTGAAAAGTGGAAAAAGTCATGGAGAAAACAAAGAATAAAATTATTTTAAAAATGTCTTATTTATCGAAAAAACAGTTAGGTGAACTTAAAAATAATTTTTCTAAAGTAAATGTTCGAAGTGTCTTCCGTTGGTCAACTGACAATAGCGTAACCGATCTACAAATTCTCGCTGAACATTTCGAACCATTTGTGGTGTAATTTGCCGAATTTCTTGCCGGATGCGATCTTTTAAATCATCTAAATTTGCAGGCTGGCTTTTGAATACCCTTAAGGTATCCCCATAAAAAAAAAGTCGAGTGGTGTTAAATCGGGTGACCTTGGCGGCCACTCAATAAAACCACCTCTTCCAATCCACCTGTTTGGAAAAGTATCGTCCAAATTTGTACGAACTCCCAGAGCGAAATGTGGGGGAGCACCATCTTGTTGCAACCAGATATTATGATGTGGCAAATCGGGACGTTCTAACTCAGGAAAAAGGGTGGCCAGGGCTGGAACAAGTTCTTGTTCTAAAAAACTCAAGTATCTCTCGCCTGTTAAATTTCCGTCAAAATAGAAAGGCCCTATAACAATGTCATCGACAACGCCAGCCCACACATTGATCTTTTGATTAAATTGTGTGTGTCCTTCCCTCATCCAGTGTGGATTTACATCGGACCAATATCGATAATTTTGGGTATTTACAATCCACCTGTTTGGAAAAGTAACGTCCAAATTTGTACGAACTTCCACAGCGAAATGTGGGGGAGCACCATCTTGTTGCAACCAGATATTATGATGTGGCAAATCGGGACGTTCTAACTCAGGAAAAAGGGTGGCCAGGGCTGGAACAAGTTCTTGTTCTAAAAAACTCAAGTATCTCTCGCCTGTTAAATTTCCGTCAAAATAGAAAGGCCCTATAACAATGTCATCGACAACGCCAGCCCACACATTGATCTTTTGATTAAATTGTGTGTGTCCTTCCCTCATCCAGTGTGGATTTACATCGGACCAATATCGATAATTTTGGGTATTTACGTCACCATTCAAGCAAAATGTGGACTCATCGGAAAAAATTATATTTTTTACAAAATTTCTGTTTACGAAACACATATCGTGTAAACGCTCACAAAATTCAAGGCGCCTCTCAAAGTCCCTTTCCAAAAGTTCTTGGAGAACTTGCATTTTATAAGGATGGTATTTATTTGTATGCAGTATTTTAAGAACTGTTGTTTTTCCAATATCCACGTCACTTGCTACCTGCCTAGACACCACATGCTGGTTATCTTGAACTGCCAGTAAGACTTCTAAATTGTTGATTTTCATCAACTTGAGGACGACGAAATCTAGGGATATCTCTTACATGACCGAATTGCCTAAACTTGTACTCAATTTTGCTTACGTTGGGGTATTTTTGATTAAATAACTCACAAGTTTCTTGCTGTGTTCTAACCCTATCACCGTAGCCCATCATCATCAAAACCTCTATGCGCTGTTTCTCAGTGAGCCGCATTTTAATTTAATTTAGTTATGAAAAAACGAAATGAGTCTTTTGAAAACTAGTAAAACGTTAGGCACATAAAACTGACAATAACAGTAACTATTGACATTAATTTTTTTGGTTCTTGCATCATAACTCCAAAGCCTACTTGACTTTTCTTGCGCTTCACGCATGCTGACTACAGGTTTTCCTCAGCGTGCATGAATCAATGCAAGTCTTGATTGATTGCGAAATATCTGATTTTCAAATTTTGAATGAGAATAACTCCAAAACGCTTGGGCTAAGGTATAGCACATGCTACATGAAAAATGTTTAGGATTTTCCGAAGAATCCGTACATGCAATAATATACAGTGGGTTCTATTTAAGAAAAAAAATTTTTTTGTGTCACTCTTATTTGCAACACCCTGTATATCTACATTTTATGTCAGAATATGCGCGTTCGAAAAACAAAATTGAAGGGTCCGAGCGATTTTTTTAAAAAATTGTAGTTTGCGAGATAATGAATTTATTCCTTACTTTACGTCCTCACTGTATACACAATCCGTTAGATCACAGCGCCAACGTTGTAATGTTTACGAGACTAGTATTCATTCATATTTTGGCTCCTGGATCGTAGCGAAGTAGTGAAATAGAAATAGATGTTTCCAGAGTGCAGTTGGATTAGTTCAAGATTCGTTTGATACTTTTAAATATAATAATATTTTTTTAAAGAATCTCTTATCGCCTTTTCACAGTTTATAGTAAAATTATTGGGAAATAAATTTATTTTAAGAGCAATTGCGGATTAACCTTAAACCAGTTGTAATTGTCAAATTAACAAATTTTTAATTGGGATTTTGCAAGATACCTTTGCGATAAATATGACAATCTGGCTATGCTGCAATAATGACCGAAAGAGGAGGGAAAGGCTGTTTGTATTCGTTGCGTAGGCAAAAAATGTACATTTTTCTATCTGTAGTTTGTAATATCTTTGCTTGTTACATATTAAAAAGCGCCTAGCCATAGTCAATAGCTTTACAATAGATAGCCAGAGTGAATTATCCTGTTGGCTTACAGGCTAGATTATTTTACATGTTTTTATAATACAATAAGCCCGTGTACGATGTGATGTAATTATGATATGATATTTTGCCGAGTAAATTGCATTATTCTATGTAAGCCTTCTACCAGTTAATAGGAAAATAATACATGTATTAATATTTTTTAAGCCTGGACGAACATATTTGTTTAACGCAGAAACGGTCAACTAACAAAATTGAAGGTATCTACTATTCATTAGACTATATTAACATGGCAAGTTCGTATTAATTAACCTCAAACGTTTAACACTAGGCTTGATATAACACGGACATGGATAAAACAGTTTAGCCCTCACGACGGGTTTATCAGTGGAGTGTTAAGGTCATTTAACTTATAGCTAAACTATAACTCTGAGAGCTAAACTGTTTTATTCATGTCCGTGTTATATCAAGCCTAGTGTTAAAAGTTTGAGGTTAATTAATACGAACTTGAGTATGCGTCTTTTGGAGCTGATCTTTGGGTTATTTTTAAAATTAAGGTTTCATTTTTTATCCTCAGCCTTGCTAATATAGTATTGTGAATAGATTCTGTGATTCTCCACCAAAACGCAGATTTATAATCTAACGTTTGCCAAACAAAATCTGTTGGTTTATAAAAAAACACCTGGATAAAATAACATTCCACTGATAAACCCGTTCTAAGTGACCAATGATTGAGTGTGAGTAAGACAACAAATGCATAAAATATGTTCGTTCTTAGGCTAATTGCATCTTGAAAAAACTGAATCAGGTCTGCAAAAATAAATACATGTTCGAAGATAGTTATATTTTGGAAGGAAGTAAAACTATCAAATATCTTTAGAGATTTAAATCTTTATCATGAAAATCCACTATGGAATATCGATATACAAAAACATATACGAGTATAGTACCCATGATGAAGAGTTGTACTCTCTTTATTGCTGAAGATGGGGCTTTTTGATCTCCGAAACCCGTAGTGGATTCTTATTAAACAAGAGGAGAATTTTACTTCCCTTCTATACTCATTCCACTGCGAGATGGAATATTTTCACAAAATTAGTTCTATTTTGTTAGCAAGTCAATAGTAATATACATGCCAATTAAAAAACAAGTTCATAATTTTCTTGCGATACACTATTGGCTTAAACTAAACAGGTGGAATTTAATGCCTTTTAAGTTGCAGACGGACTGGTGAGGTGCACTAAAAGTATACAATTAAAAATTAGCATTTGATAATTTGATAAAATTTCAAGATATCTCCGAAACAGTTTTAGTAATTTTAGTGACATTTGAGAGATGAGAGTGAGAGGTGTCCCATTTTCGACACTTTTATAGTAATTATTATTGCTATCAAAAAAGTAATGTAGGTGTCATGTGCTCTTTTTGGGTCAAACTTAAAATGGTAAAATCAAAATTTGAAAATTTTCGCTCGCTTAAGAGACACGGGGGAAAAATCAAAAAATTGACAATTTCAAAATTACCCTATATTTAGTTAAAAGAGATACAGAAAAATGTTTTATACATACGTTTCTTTATATTGATTGTTGAATAATCGGCCGTTTTCATAATCAGTATACGGGGTCAGTTAAAAGAGTAATCGGACCTAACCTCTTTTTTAAAACGGAACACCCTGTATATTTTGATCTAAAAAATAGCATTTTAAAATCTCTTTTCAAATATATAACACACCATGGATGATATTGGTTTCCTAGGCGATTTATTTAAACTTTTTTTCTATGCTTTTTTTCTAGTTTGTAATATCTTTGGTTATAACTAACGTAAAATATTAAAAACATTACAATTTTTTATTTTTGTTAATATCTCAAAAAGGAAACTTCTTAGAGAAAACCTCAAACTGACTAACCCATTAAACTTTACGTAAGAATCGCTAAAATGATCATTTTTTACCTTTTTGATAAGGCATAACGGAAATACGAGGGGTGTATAAAAAGCGAAGATTTTGCAAATCACCTGTAGATAGAAACTAAGATAGCCATGACAAATTTGACCGGAATCTGTTTCGTTAAAAAGTGAGATACTAAAGTGAAAACCGCAACATTATATCTTTAATAATATCTCTAATGCCCCCCAGGACGTGTCGAAACCTATACGACACCCTATACATCTGCTGCTAATTCTTATTGAATTTTTATGGCAACTAAAAGGCATTATTCGACACAGTGCTGTTCTATGAAACCGTAAATACGAATTATATACAAAATACCTATTAACTAATAATGGCAGTGAGTAAGACAGCAGTAAGGCATTTTACCTGCGATCGATGTACTGAGCCGGAATGCGACGGCGAGCTGTCGGGACTGGCAGCTACTGTCCGGCCGGTGGCGTCCGTGTAGGAACCTGTCATTCCGCTAAGTCTTTTTTGCATCTCCTTTCGTTTGCCCTGTAAAATCAAAGATATATTAGCCCGAACCCAGGATCTTGAAAGTCACAAGGTTGGTTCACAGTATTTGAAGAATAAACAATTCATATTCTAGGTAGATTGTAATAGGTAAATTTACGACATTCAAAACCATCTAGGTACTTAATATAATGTTGTAAACGTATGTGGTTTTGTGAAATCACAATATCAAGAAACTGTATGTGTATCCTATAAACAACAACAATCCAAATAATACACTATCAACTAGTTTGTTTGTTTCAGTGCCGGATTAACCTATACGCTAAATACGCTGTAGCGTAGGGCGGCACTCGGCGATGGGGCGGCATGGACTGATGCGAAAAAAAATATTGTCTCTTTCGGGGCGGGGGTGGAACTGTCTTGAGCCTAAAAGCGGGATCAGTTCCTCCTACCTGGCACTTGAGAACTTTGGGGATTGAAAAGATTTCTGCGATAGATTTGAATGTAATGATCATAGAGAAGGATTTGCTAACTGTTTATCCCAACGTAAACACAGCTCTAATTCTTTATATTTGTGCATGATGGTGACCAACTGTTCTGGAGAAAGATCATTTTCCGTTTTGAAAAGAGGGAAAAATTATTTACGATCAACCCAAAAACAAGACCGTCTCAACGCGCTTTCGATTCTGTGTATTGAATCGGAAGTAACAGTAGCTCTAGATTATCATGCGATTATTACAAAGTTTGCCGAAAAATCTTTAGACATTTATATATGTAATGATTATGAGTTTTTTCGTTGTAAGTATAAAAAAAGATGGTAGTCGAGCATAGACAACCAAACCCAAAGAATGTCATTAGTCATGGGCCCAAGCAAATTTGATGTATAAATAAATAAATAGATTCAATAATAAAACATCTTGTTCCTTCAATAGAAATACACCCTTTCCCGTTCCTCAAATTAGCCAATCCGGAAAGAGAACACTCAGACATGATATACCAAGGCCTTGGTAACCTCAATATATCGATAAGGTAGACGTGGGCGGCAAGCCCATTTTAGCGTATAGGCGTCACTCGGTATAATCCGCCACTGGTTTGTTTGTAAAATTAGAACTAAAATAATTCACTCGATACTATTCTAACAGTTACAACAACCAGGCCATCATGGCGAACGTCGCTCGAGCGTTCGGAACGTGCTTTTTATGAAGCCCTTATTCGAACGGCCGTCTTTCATACCTGCTTTCACGTTTGACACTAGCGGAGTAGCAACTGTCATATTTATCATTCTTGTTAAATAAAATTCTTTCTGATTTTTCAGTGTTTGTGTGTTAAATTTAAGTATTGCGTGTGGAAAAAATAGTAATTCTTAACTCAATATGGTAAGACTGTGCCAAGTCGGCCGTAAAGTGGATAATATACTTTCGAGTCACGTCCCTCGATTGTTTGTTTTCATAACCAAGACATATCGAACCAATCAGCGTTAGAATGAAAACAGAAACAGACTGAAGATTAAAAAGAGACGGGGGTTCCCTCTGTAGAATTTTGTTGGGATTATTTTCGTAATAACCGGCGTCAAATCAATAATTTTATTTCTAAAGAGATTGAAGTATACTCGGGAGTATGCCAAACTCCATGGATCATATCGTGGGCCTCTTCTGCTCAACTTTATTTATATCGATTTTGATATTTATAGTGCAACTTTGATATACAGGGTGTTATGGAAATGACGTATTATATTTAAATGGGTGAAGGGAGAAAGTCTACATACTTTTTTTTTAATCGAACGTTTTAAAACCCACAGGTCACTCCGCGGCACTGTATCATATTACCCTGCGGACCTATTTCACAAACACATGTTCCGCGCAATGTTGCCAAACTGTGTAAAAATGTAAAACTTTCTTATAAAAATAATTATTTAGCTTACCTTAGTATCTAAATAGAAAGTAAATCGAGGATACTGAACCCGAACAAACCCCACTAACACCCCTTCGGAGTTTTTTTTTCAATCTCAGAGCATTATCCTGTATATCGCCAGAGACACAGAACACAGACACAGAAAGGTAAGAGAGCATTTCTTTTTTTTATAAAGAACTTCCTTTCAATCATAAGGACATTGGCCTTCACGAGTTTACCCTGAAGATATGATAACACTGGTCAAAATTCGCTGACGTTTTTCGCCATATGTTCCTTTGCTTACCAATCTGTCAGTGCCACATGTGCTTATTTTTGGTTTGACATCAGGTCATGTACAGGGCATATTAAATTAAAGCGTCATTTTTCAATATGTTTTCATCTCAGGAATTGACGGTTTAAATATAATAAGTCATTTCCATAATACCCTGTATATGGTATAATCATAAACGCTGCTAATGATAATGTTAAATTATATTACAGTTGTTACATCAAATGTGGCCAGTGATTGACCGACGACCTTAATAACTTTCATTCCTGGTGTATTTTTATACTATAAAAAAATCAAAGTCAGTACAGCGAATTTTCTTGGCCGCAGTACTTTTTCTTTAAATTTTATATCAGTATGTTACACCAAAAATATAAGCTGGGATAATTTTGTCAGGCTTCGTCTTTCTTTGCTTATTCGTTTCGGATTATACGTTACCTCGGCTGCCGCCTTCATAGGATCATAACTTTTCCGCCTCTTCCAGTTTTGAAACTCCATCTCTCGACTGGATAAGGATGAATTGCTGCGACCTCCGCCCGACTGTTTTGTGTTCTTGCCTGAAAATATATTAATCTTAGTAATAATAAAATTATGCATCATTTTTCTAACATTTATAAGTCGTTTAAATAATTTGAGAAAATACGAATTGAAATTTATTTTTCGGAAACTGAAACCCGAATAAAACGATTCCCTGGGGTTCTATATTTTACTACATTTAAGAAGTTATAAAAATAAAATGTCTGTCCCTAAGGGCCGGTTGTACAAAACAATTCTGAACTTAGTTCAACGGAACGCCGATCAGTCAATAAAATAACGATAATTTATTGTATTGTATAATATGACGCTGACCTGACACAACAAAAATATTTAAGGTTAGAAAATGGCTTGGATCGACAGTTCAACTGTTCAATCCCCAAAAGTGGACGTTCACATGAACTCCTGATTTGAACTGAGATCAGTGTAAAATACTGTTTGTACAACAACTTTTTTATTTTGAACTATAGTTCAAGAGTGAACTGCAGTTCAAAGCGTTTATACAACCGACCCTTACAATCAGAGAAAACTGATACATTTTAGTGCCATATGAAGAAAGAAAATAAACAGATCACCGAACGGCAAAGGGTTAATACTTGAGATTAATCCTAATAAATTTATAGAAAAACAAATCTTCTACAAATTTGGTACCCCGCATATTTACATATTCTGCATAGCGTAAGCCATCTTTTTGGTTATTAAAGGTAAAATATCTTGTTATTTATTACACAAATAAAATAGCGCTAGCTTAACATTTACCTTAATTAGTAGGCGGATTGAGATCCTGAGTATGATTTAATGGGAAAAATAAGTATGGGAGTAACCCATATATCAAGGCGTACATCGTACATGTAACTGAGACGAAAAATGACTTGCACATTATGTATAGTTAGTTGTTATTCATATAAAATAGGTACATACCTATAATTAATTTTTTTATACAAGTCAACAGTACGGATCTAGTTTATTAAGATAAATTCACTCGTGTAATAAAAAGTCTATTTAAATATATCATTTTTTTCACTTTGACATTGATTAAAAAAGGTACATCCTCTTTTACAGCACATTTACATTTGAAAAAATTGAGTTTTCTGGGAAAAAACCTTCTTTAAAACTTAAAAAGTGTGTAACAAATTTAAAACACAATAAAACTTGAAAATTGCATTTTTATCGTGAATTTGGCCTAGAAGAAAACCATTTTAGGGAGCTCCTAGCCAATCTAGATGGGAAAAGATTAAATCTGTACTAGAGAGTTGAAAATTGGTACAGTTCGTTTCACGATATTTGGATACGACTTAATGATTTCCTGGGTCGGTCCCATTGTGTAGACAAGAGCTTGGCAATAAACAAGTGAAGTATAAAGGGGCGGACTAAGGAAAACAAGTAATGATATGATTATATTAATGTAATCAAATGAAATAACATTTTTTTTAAATATTACTAGTCATATTTATTTACATTTATAATGTCATTCTATAGATAGTTCTGTTTCGCTATCGCTATCCCCATCAAAATTAATTATAATTGGATTAATTATACGATCCAGACTAATATACGAATTTTCTACAGTTATTA
This sequence comes from Barypeithes pellucidus, assembly GCA_963991005.1. Classification (NCBI taxonomy): domain Eukaryota; kingdom Metazoa; phylum Arthropoda; class Insecta; order Coleoptera; family Curculionidae; genus Barypeithes; species Barypeithes pellucidus. Next base: position 50,629,923 of record OZ022562.1, on the reverse strand, counting down.
CGTGACGGACTGAATTTTTCCAACTACCTGGGGGAATATCATTAAAGCATTTTCGTATTAATTCTACAACACTAGAACTTAAAGTCGGAGAAATATTTTCAGACCTAACCAGTGATTTTAACTGGTGCCACATATTATGCTCTATGGGGTTAAAAATGCAATAATAGGGTGGGAGCCGTAGCACTGTATGTCCAATTTCTTCTGCCAATGTGTCACAAACATATACTTTTTTTATACTGTTTTAAACTGTTATCTTTGTATTAATACCATAATAGTGTCTGTTATGCGTGTTTTTAAGAGAAAACATAATGTCGCGCACCTTATTGTACAATGTACATTACCTTTTGAAACTCAAATGACGGCAAATCTTTAAAATTTAATTTATTTACATAGTAAATATTAATCAGACCAGTAGATGGGTTTAGGTGTTTCATTTATAATGTTAGAGGCCAATGTACTTTGCCAATGTTCGTGAAAAAAATCTATTTGCCACTATTGGGCGTGCTCAGGCAAGTAGAACTAAAAGATATTTTTATAAAATAACATACTCGTTTCTCTAGTAGAAATTCAAGAATACTCGAACTTCCAACAACCGTTATATGTAAATTCGTTTTAAAGGAAAAAAACAACAAATTACGTTCTATTCGAGTTAGCCATTGTTGCTAATTATTACTAAAAACCATCTAATGCAATATAAGAATTGCAAATGAACACGCAATTTTAAAACAAAAGCTTTTGCCGCATAATGCACATGGTCTGCGCCTTGAAAGCAGTCTTACGTTGTCAAGGTGTGTAATTAATTTACAACATAACAGAACTGTGATTCCCGCGACCTTAAACTTTTCTGGGTCCCAAAGAAAGTATAATCAAAGTAATAATAAAGTGAGTTTTTGTCGCCGGTATGTAGCCGAACCGCTATTATTAGTCATTCTGACGAAAGGTCAAGTGTGGCTCCTTCTCGCAGGTTAGTCTTGAGCTGGCAGCATGTTACCAAGCTTCATATATTATTTGAGGCCTTTATACCAGGGGTCGGCAGCCTGCGGCTCGCGAGCCACATGCGGCTCTTTGGATGTGAAGCTGCGGCTCCTTAGTTCCATACGCAAATATTATTTATTTTATCGAAAAAAAACATTAAAAATTCGTTCTGAATCGATTAATGAGGATTAGGCACCGATTCTATCTCTCAGCCACTTGTACTTGCTTTTCACTGCACCCGTCGTTACCGTCGTCAGTCCGTCGAAAGCTCTCGAATGATGCCGTCGTCGGATGTTTCCATGTAGGTTTTAATTCGTTTCCGACGTAAGACAATTTGGCGTCTTCACCAGTGCTTTGGCTGTGACCAGGGGTCGGCAACCTACGGCTCGCGAGCCGCACGCGGCTCTTTCGATGTCAAGTTGTGTCTCTTTCGATATCAAATTGCGGCCGTTTGTGGCTCTTTAACAACTGAGAAATTGTGTAAATTATAACTTTTGGCTCTTCCGTCTCAAAAGGAAGGAACAAACCCTGCTCTATACTCTATTCATTTTTACCAATGCGCCACATGCTCGATGCATAAACTCATTGATATCGGTCAAAGGGTGATAAAACTTCCTATGCTGGCGAGAATAGGATCGTTGTTCTGTTAGATTGTTCTTAACACGTTCGATTTAAAGTATAACGTCACAGATACAGAATAAACCTGTAAGAAGGAAATTAATTTTTATTTGATTGCACTTTTACGGAAAAATATGCTAAAATTATAAAATATTGTTTTTTTACATGTGCCCCGAAAGTGCCTCTTTTCATGCATGTTCTCTTCACCGAAAGAGCGGGCGCGAAAGTATCGAAGCGGGCGGGAAAGATTTTTCCCCCCGCTTCAAGTCACCATGTGCTCATAAATAAATAAAACCAGAATTGTCGGTGTGGGATTTGAACCCGCGACCCTCAGATCACCAGGCGGACACTCTACACACCGAGCCATACTACAAGCGATAATAAATAGCGGATTATATATAAATTAAATCGGCAGTTAATTTTTCAAAGATGTTTTAGAAAAATGTCTGAAGAATTTCATTATTTATATGGCCTCAAAGATTCGGGCACTTGTAAAAAAATATATAAAACCAGAGATGCCGAGTGCGGGATTTGAACCCGCGACTCTCAGAACACAAGGCGTACGCTATACCACTAGGCCACCGAGCCTATTTGTCAAAAATAATAAATAGATATTTACATTCTCCATGCGCGAGTGTTTTCATGTCATGTAGACGGGAAAAGTGTCTGAAGAATTTCTTTATTTATTTGGCATCAAAGCTTCGGAGCACTTGTAAAAAAAATACGGTAGATATCTCGGGGGCCGTCGGAGGCTTTTCCGGACTCTTGCGGTAGCTTCCCTCACCTTCGGCTCGGTCGGCCATCTCCGCATCTCGTCCGTAAAAGCCTCTTTTCGGCCCTTGATACGTAATGTACTATTATACCCATTATTTATTTTCACGTTGATAGCAGCCCGCTAATAATATGCTAAAATTCACCTAAACACCTAAGGCTGACTCATACCACGAAAATGTTACCCAGTTTAAATGCCGTTGATCTACCTTTTGCTATAAAAGTAATGATTACTTGTGATTTTAATTTTATGTCGGTCATACCAATGCCATTTTGTGTTTTTTTTGGTACTACTAGTTCCGTTTTTATCTTAATTCAGTTTATTATTCAAATTTATTACTATTTTGACATAATTCCATAATAGATTTATGTACAGGGTTTCCCAGCTAAAAGGAACCACCCTAAATAACTTTTGAAATATTTGTTCTGTAAAAAATCGCCAATATACCTCAATAATAATTACGAGGGGGACACTTGTACTGTCACTGTCATTATTCCCATATGACCCAACTTTAAAATCTTAAATACCGCTTGTGGCACCTTATTGGATAGCTAATTTAGTCTGTAATCCAGTGACATAGTCGATTTTGATTCGATGGAAAAATTGAATTTTTTTTCCAAATTCTTAAATTTGTAATAGTTTAATGAAACAAATCGGCTAAGTACTAAAATTAATGAATTCATTGTAACATCACGACGCTTCGGCTTTCTGTCAAGTAAAATAACTCCTTTGAAAATGGTTTATTCATGAGAAGGAAGAGTAAAAATTGTAACTTTGTTTTTAAAAATAATATACAGGGTGTTATGGAAATGACGTATTATATTTAAACGGGCAATTCCTGAGATGAAAACAAATTGAAGAAAAATATCCAAAAATGGTGCTTTAATTTAATATGCTCTGTACATGACCTTATGTCAAACCAAAAATTACCACTTGGTGCCCCTGCCCGGAAGGTAAACGCAGCGACATATGGCAGTGAATCTTGAACAGTTGTCATATCGTCAGGGTAAACTATTTAGAAAGTCAATAACCGGTTGACAGATTTCAAGTTGTTTATTTTTCAGGGTACATTATTATAAACTTTTACGTTCAGTTCGCTGATTTATAAACTTGAACTGACTCGAACGAACCGTCACGGAGTTTATAAATGGTCAAGTATGTTCTCATTTGTTCAATTCGAACGACACCCGTCAGATCTGGACAACTTAAAAGTTTTAAAATGCCACTTACCCTTTAGAAAAAAAAAATGCAATTTTATTTACCTACCTAGGTTATTAATATTTAAAAGTACAGCGTTGCCACTCTCGATGTTTTATAAGCGACTATCATAAATTGCCGAATTTCCTTCTATAATATTACTTTCCCGTATGATTATAGTTTCGGAAATGGCAACCGCGCTACCACCAGTTTTCGAAGAAAGTAAGCATCTTAAAGTTTGGACTGGCCTATTATTATTTGAAAGGGTAGTTACACAATTGTTTCATTTTATCTTTAGTAAAGGGTTAATGAAATGGCCCATAGAAATTAGCGTTTTATTATTTCTATGGCGAAATGATTAAGTGCTCTTGTTATATGTGTGTTATTGTAAAGTGTAATTATGCGTTAATGTTTAGTGCTTTCGTGTAATCTGATAATAGGTGCATATGTATCTTCAAAAAACTAATTTGAAACTCGTGGGTGTCTGTGTGTTTCTTTAAGTGATTTAGTGCAATTTGTTCTGTATCACTGTGTTTTTTCTTTCGACGATATGCCGATTATGTTAAGAGATTGGAAATAAGAGGCCGAATGGGGTTTAGTGATAGGCTTATTATGCACTCCCACACTATCATCAGGACACGTGATGAACCTAAAGTTTTTCCCATAGAAAAAAGTCTGTGGATTCCTTAATCACGTCCTGGATTTACAAAACTAAATATTTATTTTTATAAGTAACTAAAGTTTTACACTTTTAAACAGTTTGGCAACATTGTGCCTGAACATCTGTTCATTACCCAGCTGGGCAATGTAATATGTTCATATATGAATGTGCCGAGGAGTTGTGTGTGGGTTTAAGGGTGAATTATCCCACTTTTTAAACGTTCGATTTAAAAAAAAATATGTAGCGCATCTCTAGGACACCCCAGGAGTCACAAATTTAAATATAATTCGTCATTTCCATAACACCTTGTATATGCGAGAGCCACTGCTCGAAAATTTGATACTCCCTATTCAAATCCGCAATAAACTTGATTTAAAAATTTATAGGAACTGGATCGGTAGCTAACAAGAAATATTTCAGACAACGGCCAATACGAAATGAAGCAATTGAAATTGGTGTTTTGGGACATGTTTCAATGGAACAGAGTACATTATTTGTACAATTTGAAACCGATTCAGGTGTTAGCAAAGCAGTGTGGACAGAATTTTGAATCAAAATAACTTCCACCCCTACAAAATCAAAGACGTTGAGAAGCCTGGTCACCTTCAGTTCAGATCCTTTTATTCCATAATTATTAGGCTTTTTATGTGGATTCGGTGAGGCAATTTCTAACGACAGGTTTCCTGGATTGGCAGAGAAAGTTTTATTGAATCGCCAGTAACGTTTCCAGATTATGCATCATTGGACTTCTTCTATCGGGAGACCTAAAGTCAAAGGCTTTAAAAACAAAGCCGGCGAATAGACTAAAGCACTAAAAGTAAGAATTGTTGCCGTGTGTCGGAAATTAACTCGATCCAACTACGAAAATGTTCGAACTTGTTGTTCCTCAAGGGTCCAGATTGTCTTCCACCCTCTTCTTTCTCATTAACATTAATCCGATATTTAGCTTTGCTGACGATAGCACACTGGTCTCATCTTTCTCTTTGAATGCACAAACATCGGCTGCCGACGCACATCTTCGCAGACAGCATGAAGTATCACGGCTCAACAAACACCTGGAAGAAATTTTGCCTTGGGGTGACAGTAACCACGTCGAATTTACCGTTAAGAAAACCCAGGCAGCAGTTTTCTCTAAAAAGGTTAACATCACAGAACCGGATATAGTCATGGCAGGACACGCAATCCCACTGGCTTCACCTATTAATTTGCTGGGCGTCAATCCGGGAGGAAATATGTCTTGGCATAACCACGTTGTGGCAATCGCCAAGATAGCTCGTCAGAAACTTGGTGTACTCTTCCGGACCAAAAAGTTGTATACACCTCAACAACTTTTGATACTATACAAAGCCCAGATTCGACCATCACTAGAGTACTGCTCTCATGCCTGGAGCTCCCGAGGGCGTGTTTCCCAACGAGTATAACCTCCAACGATTCAAAACCAACGTGAATCGCTTTATGCGCACACGCACCACTTCCAGAGTGCCTTAAAGGAATTTCCTATAGTGCTTGTGTTTGATCATAAAAAAAAATATACTTTTTCAAATTGACACCCTGTATATTAAAACGAGACAGGCCCACGTGATGCCTCGACATCGGCCACTTCAGCGGCTTCATCTAGTTTGATTTTACTTCTACGATGGATAAATCGACCAATTATTGATGCTTAGTCCAGCTGATACTTCGGTTTTGTCGGTAACTGTCATGCCTCCTTTTATAATATATAAATATTATAGCAAGTACATACACATAAAGACATTATACCAATAAAAAATTGCATTACGAGACACAAAATATCGCTCGCGATGAATCATCGCGATTGCACGGATGATATTACGAAACTAGTTTTTAATTGTAACCGCAGTGAGAACATCGTTTGGGATATTTATATTTTGATTGCATTTTGAATAGTATTGGTAGAGAGAGAGAGAGAGGCCCAGTCGATTTATTATTTATATGCGCCGATATCGACAGTCCTAAACAGAGATTCTAGTGAAGCGATTTTGTCACCAATAAATCTGCAAACGTATTAGACGGCATTAGAGTCGATAATACGTTGGCAATTTTGTTGCTGCATGTTAATTTTTGGCCTGAGAGTTGCAAACAATATGCCATGCAAATCGTTTTACATTGGGCAATTCTATTGCAGTTGCTGTTTCAACGGCGAGGGCGGTCAACCCAGCAAAAAAAGTACCTAACTGACTAACTGAATAGGAATATAAATAAATACTAATACACGATCGACAATAAGCACACGAGACGTATTTTAAGGTTTGTAAGTTGCAAGAATATTGCAAAAAGAAATCAGCTGGCTCCTGCGCATACCTTCCTTCAAGTATATTGCAATTACGGAAATACTTGCCGACGATAATGCGGCTTTTAAAGCCGTATTAGAGACGGCAATTCTCCTCTTGCGCCTACAAATGCAATTATAATTGCACGTAGGCAAGCGCAGCAACCCGTTCTCGATCAGCTCGCGCATTGCCAACAGTCAGAACAGCAATTGGTACTGTCGAAATCCCTAAAATACCCCCAAAATTAGAGATGGGCAAACCCGTTCATCTTGATTAGCAGTTAAAGCAGTTACTGCTACTTACAAATAACAGTTCTTTTTTTATGTTCAAACACCAGCACTATAGGAAAAATCCTTTAGAGCACTCTGGGAGTGGTGCGATTCACGTTGGTTTTGAATCGTTAGAGGTTATATTCGTTCGGGAAAAACTACCGTCGTTCCATAAGGATGAAGTCCTCCAGATGAAGCCGTATTTCGGCTATTCGCCGCTCTGGGCGGAATTAAGACGGCAAGGTCAGCCGATCACTTTCCATGAAAATAAATGTAAAAGAGAGTCAAATCCCCGACCTGTCTTCGATGTTCTAGGCTGTCGAGGTTCTTCGTCAGCTCGTGGTCTCCGATCAGACGAATGGCCCTCCTTTCGATAGAATCCAGTAGCCGACGAGTACGTTCGGGCGCAGAACTCCAGACATGAGAGCTGTACTCTAGTGATAGTCGGGCTTTGTATAGTGTCAAAAGTTGTTGAGGTGTGTACAACTTTTTGGTCCGGAAGAGTACACCAAGTTTCTGAGAAGCTATCGGCTGGCGATTGCCAGTTCAAAAAAGTTGCAGTACATATGCTTAATAAAGAATGCGAACTGCTAATTTAAGTACCAGTTAGTTTAAATAGCCATTAGTGCATCAAAAAAGTTTAATAGAAACATTAATTTTAAAATAGGGTAAGGTGACTTCAATAGAGTAACACAATATTTTGCTTATGGCTTGCTGGCCCACATCACTACATATTCGCCCAGCTGCATAATAATTTTCACCTCGGTCAAGTGTATAATATTCGTAACGTACATTCCGATGCACCAGACACATCTTTTAGCATTTGAACGCCTTTTGCGCGATTAAAAACTAGTCCTCTTAAACATTAGAAATAACTAATTCAAACATCTGTCTACAACAACGGTTCTTCGATCGATGACAAAACACTGACATACATACACAATTCAGAAAGTTTGATTTCGCATGTTTTCATTAATATTATGTAATTTCTTAGGAACCCGAATTCTTTCACAAAACATAAAAATTTTTGACTTTTTAAACAACATTAAAAAGTGCCTTCAAGAACTCAATTATACTTAACTTTTTTCGATTTTCTATTTATTCCAAAGTGAATTGAATCCCATCAATTTGTATTTAGAAATATACATTCTGACTTTGACCAAGTACCAGGCATAATACAAGATATCACGCTGTATTTATTAAAATAAATATCTTATTATTCTTAATATGAGGTGCGCTGTGTTCGGTTCACATATACAGAGTGTTATGGAAATGACGTATTATATTTAAATGGGTGACTCCTGGGGTGTCCTAGAGAAGCGCTACATATTTTTTTTTAAATCGATCGTTTAAAAAGTGGGGTAATTCACCCCTAAACCCACCCGGGTACTCCTCGGCACATTCATATATGATCATATTACATTGCCAAACTGTGTAAGCAACAGATGTTCAAGCCCAATGTTGCCAACTGTGTAGAAAATAATATAACTTTAGATTCTTATAAAAATAAATATTTAGTTTACCTAGTATCCAAATAGAAGTGAATCCAGGTGCCAGTACACTAGCAAGTAATCCAGGGCACAGAGACATCTTCACGTTTTTGTTTCTTTTTCTATGGATCACGTATCCTGATGATAGTGTGGAACTGCATAATAAGCTTATACCCACTAAACCCCATTGGGCCTCTTATTTCCAATCTCTCGGAACATTTGCACTAAATCACTTAAAGAAACACACAGACACCCACGAGTTTCCAATAATTTTTTTTTTGAAGATATGCACTTATTATTAGATTTACACAAAAGCAATAAATACTAACGCATAATTACACTTTACAATAACCTACCGTACACATAAAACAACAGCACTATAGGATACAAATTATTTCGCAATAGAAATTCAGAAATAATAAAAATGCTAATTTCTAATGGGTTAATCAAATTTATTAATCCTTTACTGAAGAAGAATGATGAAATAATTATGTTGATAGACCCTTCCATCCCTTTAAAATAAATAGTCTCGTCTATTTAGCGCGGTTGCCATTTCCGAGACTATCATTATAAAGAAAAGTATTACAGAAGGAAATTTTTAATTTTATGAATATAACCTTATAAAACATCGAAAATGACAACGCTGTATTTTTAAGTATCGACCCCAGTAAGAATATGCAACCGTTTCTACAAGATCAGCTGTTCCTCCAAAATTAGCCGGCCGGTTTCAAGCAGATTTGTGTGTTAAATTGTATGTTAATACTTAAACCCGAGCTTAAATTATTAAGTTATTTGTTCTTTTCGCGACGGCAGTGCCCCAGTCCAGCAGTTCAATATTGATCAACGGAACCAACGTGTTATTTAGACAATAAGGGCGTACTTTTGTCTACACAGTAGCACTTTAAAATACTAATTCAGATTGAACGGTACTTAGATGTGTTGTGACGCGAAAACTAATGTGATTTTGTGATGTGAGTAGTTGGTGTTTTTTATAAATTAAGTTTTCCAGATCTGACGGGTGTCGTTCGAATTGAACAAATGAGTTAAAAGTTTATAAATCAGAGATTGTGTCCTAGCGAACTGAACTAAACGTAAAAGTTTATAATAATGTACCCTGAAAGATAAACAACTTGCAATCTGTCAAACGGTTATTGATTTTCTAAAGAGTTTACCCTGAAGATATGACAACACTGTTGACATATGTTGCTTTGTTTACTTTCCTGACAGGGGCATCACATGGTCATTTTTGGTTTGACATAAGGTCATGTACAGGGCATATTAAATTAAACCGAAATTTTTGGATATTTTTCTTCAATTTGTTTTCATCTCAGGAATTGCCGATTTAAATATAATACGTCATTTCCATATATAAACAGTATATTGCCAATACGAACGCTCCAAAATCCAAAAAGTGTCCCCGCTTTGGGAGATGGCAGTTTGCGCATTAGGGTGGAAATTTTATCGATCGCGTCAGAGCCGGCCCGACATTATTTGTTTGTTGTTATTCGACGCCATCTTTGGTTCTGGATACTTTTTCAAATTACAGAATAAAAAGTCGTTCATCCACATTGTTGTCGGTATATTAGTGCTTATAAACTTCCATTACCTAACAACAATTTTTGTAAAGGAGTTTTTAATTTGTGGTGATTCGATTCGCTGTTTGGTAGGTTAGTGACTTGTTTTGTTTAAGATGAAAGGACAAAAGTGCATGGTGCTTTTTTGCAAAAGTCGTGGATCAATACCAGGTATAAAGTATTTCAGGTATGTACATATACGAAAATATTTTGCTTATCACATTTTCGGCAGCATTAGTAGCTGATAATAATTCCCAAAATAGTCAATATTTCTTAATTTTAGCTTTAAAAAAAAGTGAGGTTAAGAAACATACGACGTCGGATGAAAGTTAAAATAAAGCTCATCGTGTCGATTGTTGAAAATATTCACAGACGGAATTTGGCACCAAAAGTTTACATCAATCAGGGCACCGTCGGATCATCGTATCGTCAGAAATCGTATCCATGGAACGCTGTCTTAAATCGAACTAATCGAAATTTTGATTGCAATAATTTTCCTACCTAACCAGTGAAATTTACATTAAAAAAGTTGACATCCGGTCCTGTCGAATGTCTACTTTCACAAGGAAATTTCCGAACTGCGCAAACTCACAACGCCCCCTTCGATGCCCATAGCGGGGACATAATTGCAGATGGTATTAGCAATATACTGTTTATATATTTATGTGATTCGGTTATGGTGTGGATAACCAGAAAAATAATTTTGATATAAGGTTTCTCTCGTTTGATAAAACAAAAACAATTAGAATGGATGAACGTTTTATGAACTTTTATGCATTAAATTGGCTGAAGACCAAATACTTAAAAATTACTCTCACTTATTTAGAAACGGCCCCGTATTACACAACGTAAGTTTTGTCATACTTGTATTTGTTTAACTAAGTAGTATTTTAGCTTTAATCTATGTTGTATTTTTATGAAATAAATATACCTAAATACCATTACAGGGTGTTCCTTAATGACGTGCTAATATTTTTAGGGTGTGATTCCTTAGGTCATTTTATAAAGAAAAGTTCATATGAACATATGTCCGCAACGGCTTGAATTCTTTGCTACAGGGTGTTGAATTTTTATTTTTTAAATGGTTATTTTTTAATATCTCCGAAAGTACTTTAGATATTATTTTCAATATTGGTATGTGTTAATAGAATATAGAACCACAAATTTTAGTTAGAAAAGTTATACAATTGTTCCACCAGTTACGTCCTTGCAAACATGTCCTCTGATATTTTTTACAAAAAAGATGGTACGCCACTGACATTTTTCCATGTGGATATTTTCTGATTAGCCTGGTCAACTCTACATGAAAACGGTCTCTTGAGTTTTTCTCGTCAGTCGTTCTTGCTTAAAACCACTAAATTCATATTAAAACTCATTATTATTAACATTGATAAAATAATTAATTTGTTTTATAAAAATTGTTGGAAATGGCCAAAATGCATTACTGTCATTTCCGCATTCGTATAATTCACCATATTCGAATAAAAACAGCGAAAAATAAATTCGATGAAACACTAAAAATCAAAGAAATAATGGCTTTGAACACAAACAACTTACTTTATGTCAACAAGTATTGTTTGGAAAATGATGTTTGTAAAAATGTCATTTATTCCAGGATAATTAGATGTATGTGTTCAAAAATTATTCCTACTGCTAAATGAAGCAATTTGAATTTAATTGTTTTAATCAAGAACTGATGAGAAAAACTCAAGAGACCGTTTTCATGTAGGACCAGGCTAATCAGAAAAAATTGCCACATGGAAAAATGTCAGTTGCGTACCATCTTTTTGTAAAAAAATATCAGAGGACATGTTTGCAGGGACGCCACTGGTGGAACAATTGAATAACTTTTCTATCTAAAATTTGTGGTTCTATATCCTATCAATACATACCAAAATTGAAAATAATATCTAAAGTAATTTCGGAGATGTTAAAAAATAACCATTTAAAAAATAAAAATTTAACACCCTGTAGCAAAAAATTTAAGCTAACATATGGTCATATGAACTTTTCTTTATAAAATGACCTAAAGAATCATACCCTGAAATATTAGCACGTCATTAAGGAACATCCTGTATATTATTCTTTCATTTCACCTCCTATTAAATGCATAAAACCCCAACGCAGCATCTTATAGAAGATCAATGCAGAGGGTATGTTCTGTAAAAACAGAAAAACACAGCAAATGCATCTCTCAAGGGTTTAATGTCCATAACAGAGAATAAACAGAATTTCTGTCCTTATTCCCTTTGGCAAACTCATCCTTAGACGCGTTTCGCCGTTGTTACGGCTCATCGGTAAAAAATTCTGTTCATGTTTTTCTGTTTTTACAGAACAGACCCTCTGCATTGGTCTTCTATAAAATGCTGCGTTAGGTAAGCAAATGCATCGCGAGATGTCGCGACGAGATCTATACTCCTTTCGAAATTCGTCCAGTACACCTGATAGTATCGAGAGATCCTTTTTCGTTTCGTCAGACTCGAGCCTGATGATGAGCGGTAACAACGGCGAAACGCCTCTATGGATAAATTTGACAAAGGGAAAAAGGAAACAAGTTCTGTTTCCTTTTCAATCTACGTTTAAAACCGATTTAAAAAGCTAACAACAACGTGAAAAGTCACACCATGATGTCAGTGCGAGCGCCAAACAAAATTGGAATGACCAGATATCATACCTTGTGTTTAGTTAACGCAGGCATTTGGAATGCAAATTTAAAAAAGTCAATATTCCCAAATACTCGAGTCATACATCTACGACAGATATTTTAGCAGTAAGCAAGAACAAACATATTCAGAACTATAAGAAATAAAAACTAGTACCCCAAGGACGTGTACTGGGCCCGGTCTTTTCCAGTTCTAGAACAAGACCGTCCCTACTTTTATTGCTGGCACTGCTGAATTACAAAACTAATTATTACAGAATTAGATTTTTGGCTTATTTCTTTTACGAACTTTTAATACTAGTTTAAACAGTAGTAGTAAACAGTTTTGTTTGTTTGTTGTTTCATTAAGAAACAACGACTTAACACAACAGTGCCTTTTAAATGATAATTTCATACGCTACGGGAAAAAAGATGGCTATATTGGCTTTAAAATTATTTTTTTTAACGATCAGACACAAGCACTATAGGAAAAATCCTTTATGGCACTCTGGGAGTGGTGCGTGTGCGCAAAGAGCGATTCACGTTGGTTTTGAATCGTTGGAGGTTGTATTCGTTGGGAAAAACGACCTCGGGAAGGTCGTTCCACAAGGAGGTAGTCCTCCAGATGAAATAATTTTTAAATAATGAAGTTCGAGGAGTATTAAGTAATGAAGTTCGAGGAGTATTAAGTAATGAAGTTCGAGGAGTATTAAGGTTAACCCCATATGGGTGGGCGGCGGTGGTTCGTCGTGTATTTCTGCTATTCGTCGCTCTGGGCGGAATTAAGAGGGCAAGGTCAGCCGAGCACCTTCCATGAAAATATCTGTAAAAGAGAATCAAATCCCCGACCGGTGTTCGATGTTCTAGGCTGTTCGGAAGAGTACCATAAGCTTCTGAGAAGCTATCTTGGCGATTGCCACAACGTGGTTATGCCAAGACATATTTCCTCCCAGATTGACGCCCAGCAAATTAATAGATGAAGCCAGTGGGATTGCGTGTCCGGCCATGACTATTTCTGGTTCTGTAATGTTAACCTTTTTAAAGAAAACTGCTGCCTGGGTTTTTTTAGCATTAAATTCGACTTGGTTACTGTCACCCCAAGCCAAAATTTCTTCCATGTCTTTGTTGAGGCGTGATACTTCATGCTGTCTGCGAAGATGTGCGTCGGCAGCCGATGTTTGCGCATTCAAAGGGAAAGATGAGATAAGTGTGCTATCGTCAGCAAAACTAAATATCGGATTTTTAGTTTTCACTAGAAGGTCGTTAATGTAGAGCAAGAAGAGAGTGGGAGACAATATGGCCCCTTGAGGAACACCGGCATTGATGGTGAAGGTGTCTGAGAGAAATCCATCAATCGCCACTTGCAGAGAGCGGTCCTTAAGAAAGCTAGACAACCATGCACAGAATCGACTGGGCATACCATAGGATCGCAGTTTACTTAGAAGCCCCTCATGCCAAACACGATCAAAGGCTTTAGAAATATCCAGTGCAACAGCCCGAGACTCCCCATGATGTTCGATTGCTTTGTTCGAAAGATGGGTGACATAGGCTAGAAGATCTCCAGTTGATCTGGACTTCCGAAAACCATATTGGTGATCGCTGATAATGTTGAAGCCTTCCAGGTACTTTAGAAGATGTTGGTTAATAGCTTTCTCCATTACTTTTGATATAACTGAAAGCAATGCGACTGGTCGATACAGGGAAACTCAAAAATATACCTGTTGAGAATAGGTTGGATGACCCTATACATTTTACTCATAAAATTGGCCATACCCATAAATAAAATATGCGAAATAAAACTTTCTGAATCATAAGTATGTAAATATTTTCCAAAAAAAAAAACAGGTTGTCGATCATCGATGAAAGAACCGTTGTTGTAGGTGTAAAGATGTTTGAATTAGTTATTCGTCATATTTAAGAGGCCTAATCGATTTAAAAGCGCGCGAAAGACTGAAAAAACTCAATAAAGTACATAGTTTTCAAACCCGAACCCAATGACCTTCCTAAATAATAAAAAATATTTAATTTTTAAATAATAACATGAGATGTATTTTAATAATAAGTAAGACATGGAATCCAAACGATAAAATTGCAATTAAGTAAGACATGGAATCCAAACGATAAAATTGCAATTAGCTGACATTAGTTTCGACGTAATTTGTTATTTTCAATGCCAATATTGTGCTTTTCTTGTTTAAAAATAGTTTAAACAATTTGAAAGTTTCTTATTCTATTGCTGAATCACATGACTGGCCGTGTACTTTCAATGCCCTGACAATACAGTTAATGCCATAGACATATAACATAAAACACCATTTATTTACAATCATACACAGTTCTACAGTTTCGAATAAGTTAGAGAAGATGACTTTAAAAATGGCAACGCGTAATAAGGTACGCGTTTAGGTAATTTCGATCTAACATTAGTCATAAATAGGTAATCGTTGTAGGTATTTTTTACAGAAATTCAGATAATATAAAGAAATAATTCATATTGTTGCAATATTTACTTAAAATATAGAATTAGCTACACCACTGCTTTACCAAAAAAAAACATAACCTCATTATTCTCACTTGCCGACCAAATATTAATACGGGGCTAGAATAGGCGAATGTCTTACACACCACGCACTGACCCATCGTAGATAGCTAATAAATAGCTCTAAATAGTTTTAGTTCGAAAAAACACTAAAACTTAATCCAAAAACACAATAGATCACAAACAATCACAAAAGCAATAACCAATAAGCGTGAACAACATCGCCAACTTCAGGGTCATGTGTACTATAACCCGTAAAAAGGGCCATACAGCGTTGCCACTGTGATTTCCCTAAAACATTGCAATTTGATCTTCGATATTAACAACTCTGAATGCAGTTGTCATTCGTGCTCGTGGGGGAACCATCGATATTATCTTTGAAGGTTGGTTTTCATTTAACTCACGCCCTTCTCGCAATTTTAGGTTTAAGTTTTTGCTACGTTTGGAAATTAATACGATTTTCTTAAACAAGTTTGTTTCTTTAAAAAAATCGAATCCAAACAAACCAAAAAAGAAAATGTTAAGAATAGATGTCACTTGACAATTAAATGACAAAATAAAAAGTTCGACATCTCCATCATTCTACAGAGTGTTTTAAAGTTTGAGTCAAAAAACAATTCTTGCTTCAACCTGTATATTATGAACATATTCTTAACTTTCTTAAAATCTCACACATATGTGAGTTTTTCGATTAATTTACCAACAATATAAAAAAAGAATAATAAAAATCGTACTTCAAATAAGACAATTGTTCACGATAAATACATCTAAATATTGAGTGGATCGATTATATTGACTGTGAGTGTAGTTTATTTACTGATTGTATAGCGCTGCAAACTATAGGAGTTTAAACCAAATGGTAAAACAGGTAACTCTTCGGGTGCGAGGACTCTAATAGCAAATTTTGACCCAAGGACTGACGCAGAACGGCCCGTATATCTAACCTACAACGGGAAATTGAAAATAACTCAGCCGGTTTTGAAGCTACAAAAAAAATGTGTAAAGCAAAATTGAAGAGCTTGACAGAGCGCGTAAGCTCCAACAAACCCGATCCCGATATCTCAATGAGTTCGCAAATTAACGCGATTTTTAACTGCAAAAACAATAAAATTTAATTAATTATATTTCGAGAAGGGGCGGAGTTGGGGCATCATTTTTTCGCGAATTAACGGGTGATACCGAGTACTTTGATGGGCCGGAGGCTGGGGTGGGTGGGACAATTAGGAGGGGAGTAAGGGGGATTGGAAATTTTTTACATCAATGCTAATAAGTAGTTTATTAATCGAGCTACGGAGATCAAGCCGGATTCAATTTGCTCGTTTCTTTATCAGCTACGAGGTGGGATTGGCGAAAAATTTTTATTTTACCAAATACGCGCGAAAATAGTATAGATATTATGTTTAATTTTGGTATGTGTTAATAGAAACCGTTTTCATGGAGAATTGAACAGGCCAATCAGAAAAAATATACATATGGAAAATGCCAGTGGCGTAACATCATTTTTGTAAAAAATATCAAAGGACATGTTTGCAGCGACGCCACTGGTGGAACAATTGAATAACTTTTCTAACTAAAAT
Source organism: Barypeithes pellucidus (assembly GCA_963991005.1). Taxonomy (NCBI): domain Eukaryota; kingdom Metazoa; phylum Arthropoda; class Insecta; order Coleoptera; family Curculionidae; genus Barypeithes; species Barypeithes pellucidus. The sequence continues at coordinate 50,613,319 of OZ022562.1, read as the reverse complement.
TTGAGGTTCTATATCCTATTAACACATACCAAAATTAAACATAATATATAAAGTATTTTCGGAGATGGCCATTTCTTGTATGCGCCCAGCGCGCATTTGGAAAAATACAAATTTTTGAATTGAACAAATTGAATCCGGCCTGATCCCCGTAGCTCGATTAATAAACTACTTATTAGCATTTATGTAAAAAATTCCAATACCCCTTACTCCCCTCCTAATTGCCCCACCAATCCCAGCCTCCGGCCCATCAAAGTACTCGGTATCACCCGTTAACTCGCGAAAAAATGATGCCCCATCTCCGCCCCTTCTCGAGATATAATGAATTAAATTTTATTGTTTTTGCAGTTAAAAATCGCGATAATTCGCGAACTCATTGAGATATCGGGATCAGGTTTGTTCGAGTTTACTCGCTCTGTCAAGCTCTTCAATTTTGCCCTTCACATTTTTTTTGTAGCATCAGAAGCGGCTGAGTTATTTAGGAAAATCCGTTGTAGGGTAGATTCACGGGTTTGTTCGGGTTTGTTCCCCTTCCCCCCAATGCGGCGCCCCCTACAAATCATGTCAGAATGTCGAGAGAATCCTACTGTATCGATTGGGGAAAAAAATTACTCGATTTCGCCAAGGGAACGTGGACGACTCCACTAATGGCCGGCCTTTTGATTGTTTTTATCCATAAAAATAGGATAAAAAAACGTAGCCTTAATTCGTAACGTTAAAAACCGACTACCGTTAAATGTAAAACGTTGTTTACGAATATGCATACGGATCGTCTGGTAACGCTTGTTAATTACGGTTAATTAACTTGTAAAAGTGGTTATTCTAACTTATATTTACACAGAAATTGCCTAGTAGTGTGTACCCATGTATAAGCCCGTAATTTATTTGTTTCGCAATTGAAACAACAGGAAAAATTACGCACCGTCTTAATAAAAACGAAAGTCCAGAACTGATTTAATATACCTTGCCCTGAAAAATTAACGGTATTATGTTGTAATTGTCCGTAAAATTGTTTTAATTATTGCCGTAATAAGTCAACCTATGATACTCTGTGTAATATTCTATTTAAGCGGAATAAATTGTTTATAAACAAGTTCGTGTAAAATGTTTTCTATAAAATCATTTAAAAATTAATTATTTATAAATAAAGAAAGGTTTCTACGTACAAGGTAGCCGTTTAGTGTGACAATAATACAAAATAAGCCCAAACAAAACTAGTGATCGATCCATAGCTCTACACTGAAAAATTATTTTTTTACACACAAAAAAATATAATTTTTCGAAAAACAGGTAATATTTCTGAACACATTAGTCTCATTGGCCATTCGACGTACATTCATTTGAAAACTTCCCACCACGGATTTATCGAAAACCACTGATTAAAAGAAAAATGGCCGAGACACGTCAAACTTCACCCCCTTTTACCCTCTGGCCCCCGGGGTCATCCCCTTAAAAATTTTAAATGACAAGGGGTAGCAAGTAATAGCTTGTTTGAAAGGTCTTTCAAAGTGCTTCATTTTGACGTTTGATTTTTTTAAATCGGTCGATTCGTTTTCGAGAAAATTAGAAAAATCTTTATTTATCTTAATTTGTTCAGATAGAAAAAAAAGCACACTAAAATATCACTTTTTATTTCAATAAGTGTTCAAAATGTTGCCCGTTATGGGCCAAACAATGATATAGGCGATTTTCAAATTCTTGACGGACATTTTCAAAAACATGTTGTGGGAGATCATGGCAGCTTTCAGTGATGCGTTGACGAAGTTCATCCAAACTGTTAGGTTGGGGAGTGAACACAATAGTTTTCAAATGGCCCCATAGAAAAAAGTCTAATGGCGTCAAGTCAGGAGATCTAGCAGGCCATTCTATAGGCCCTCTTCGCCCTATCCATTTATCTGGAAACTCGTCGTCTAGCCATTGCCGAACCGGAAGAACATAGTGAGGAGGAGGGTTTCCATCGTCTTCGATTTGCTTTTCAATGGTTTCAGTTATAAGCGGATTGATGGTATTTTGCAACATATCTAAATAAATGCCTCCATTTAAATTCCCATTAATAAACAATGGCCCAATCACTTTGTTTGCTAAAATGCCTGCCCATACATTAATTTTTTGACTACTGAGTAATGAGTATGCCCTTCTACAAAAGCATGAGGATTTTCATTGCTCCAATACCTGCAGTTATGCTTATTAACAAATCAATTTAGATAAAATGTGCATTCATCACTGAAGCAGATATTCTTTACATGAATGGTATTATCATTAATCCCTGCAGTCATTTGTTCACAAAACTCAACTCGCCTATGGAAATCATCTTCGGTTAACTCTTGCAATATTTTCATTTTGAATGGATGAAATTTATGCAATTTAGTAACTGTGTGTACAGAGCCTAATGAAATACCAGTCCCATCAACAATTTTGCGTAATGAAGTATTAAGATTTATGGCAAAATGACCCAAAACTTCAACTTGAGCGGCTTCATCCAAAACTCTACGATGATTACGTTTTTTATTTGCAACAGATCCAGTTTGAGTAAATTTAGTAACAAGGTCCTAAACATACCTACCTATGCGAAGTTATCTTTTCCGGATGTCTGGCGTTAAATGTAACGGCAGTTTGCCGAGCACATTGATTTTGGGCACCATAAATTAGAATCATTTCCACTCTTTCTGCTAGTGTGTAAACCATTTTGGAAGTAAAATCTGAATCAATAAATTAATTTTCACTATCCCAAGATTGTCACAAAGGTAACTGACAGCAAATTAAATTGTTTCTTTCCCTTAGCAACTATAAAAAACTAAACAGGTATAAGAATAAAAACAGTTCGCCCATGTTATCTGTGTTGATAAAAAGAAGGCGGTAAAATTTTTTCTAATTTTCTCGAAAACGAATCGACAGATTTAAAAAAAACAAGCGTCAAAATAAAGCACTTTGAAAGACCTTTCAAACAAGCTATTACTTGCTACCCCTTGTCATTTAAAATTTTTAAGGGGGTTACCCCGGGGGCCAGAGGGTAAACGGGGGTGAAGTAGTTTTTGGTTAAAAAGTTGTCCCCTTTGGCAAATCTTTTGACGTGTCTCGGCGTTTTTTCTTTTAATCAGTGGTTTTCGATAAATCCGTGGTGGGAAGTTTTCAAATGAACACCCTATATAGTAAACAACAGGTAGAATACGTTACCCTCATTGGCCGTTCGAAGGGCAAAAACAGGTAATATTTCTGAATACATTAACTTGATTGGCCATTTGAAGTAGAGTAAAAAAAAACAGGTAATATTTCTGAATAAGTTACCGTCACTGAACATTCGAAGTAAGGTAAAAAAAGGTAATAATTCTGAACACATTATCCTCATTGGCCATTTGAAGTAGGGTAAAAAGAGGTAATATTACATTACCCTCATTGGCCATTCGAAGTAGGGTAAAAACAGGTAATATTTCTGAACACATTACCCTCATTGGCCGTTCGAAGTAGAGTAAAAAACAGGTAATATTTCAGAACATATTACCCTCGCAGTAAAGTAAAAAAACAGGTAATATTTCTGAATACGTTACCCTCATTGGCCATTCGAAGTATGGTAAGACCAGGTAATATTACCCTCGTTGGAAATTCGAAATAGGGTAAAAACAGTAATAATTCTGAACACATAAATTAACTTACCATCTTTTTTCGCACTTTTGGCAGGTACACTAGCGGTGGGCGGTTTCGGCGTGCGCATGCTAAGCCTCCCACTATCCGTCCGCGAAAACGGCGTCGTAGGTTTGACCGGCGTCTTTGCGGGGGCGCTGTGGGGCTTCTGTACAGTCTTGGGAATATCCTTAGGGGCTGGCGGCGGAGTTCCTCTTTTACTTACATTGAGCATGTAACGACTTTGCACCTGGAATAAAGATAAGAATCATCGTACATGACTTATTGGTCAATTTTAGTACGTAACGTCTTCAAAATATTTAAACGGTGGCCAAAAAAAAGTTATCACATTATTTTTTCTACAATAGATGCATTCCACTCTAAAACCTAAACAAATCGCTTACCTCATTGGTTTTAACCGGTTTCCTATCAACCGAAATCGCCCGTTCCGGTTTCTGTTCGGCCGGTTGAAACGACTTCCGGCGCATCTCCGGCGTGTTCGGACACTTGAGTTTCGTCGGTTCATTGTCTAGTCGTGCTCGGCGCAAACTAAATGTCCTATTGCAGCGGGTGTTCGAGATATTTCCGAGATCCTTCCTTTTTTGCAAATTTTTGTCGACGTCTTCCTCGGAACTGGATTCCGTGTCGCCAAATTGACTCCTGCAAATAAGAAGTGTGTGTTCTATTATATTACAGAAATAGTAGAGCCTTATACAGGCCAGACCAATGTTCATATTGTTATATTTTTTTCATGTAGTCTATGTACCCTAGAAGTTTTAACAGGATGACTTTAACACCCTGTACAGGGTGTCCCATTTTCGGCACTTTTATATGGTGTCTGCGTAACTGTTAGTGCTATCAAAAAAGTAATGCAGGTGTCATGTACTCTTTTTGGATCAAACTTAAAATGATAAAATCAAAATTTGAAAATTTTCGCTCGCTTAAGAGATACGGGGAAAATCAAAAAATTGATAATTTCAAAATTACTATATTTTCTTAGTTAAAAGAAATACAGAAACGTGTTTTATACAGAAGTTTATTTATAATGATTGTTGAATAATCTTCCGATTTCAGAATAAGTATACGGGGTCAGGTAAGAAACTTATCGGACCTAACCTCATTTTTTTAAATGGAACACCCTATATATTTTAATATAAAAAGATAGCATTTTAAATTTTCCTTTCAAATATAACACACCATGGATGATATTGGCTCCTAAGCGATTTATTTAAACTTTATTACTTTAAACCACAGTAGGCCATGAAACAAACCTAGAGACAACTATATTGACATTCTAGTTGTTATTAACATTTAACGTCAATTTCATTTTTACATATTCATTTATGAAAATGACTTATCAACATTTTGAAAAATTTGATATGATCTCTATCATCCATGGTGTGTTATAAATTTGAAAAGAGAGTTTAAAATGCTATCTTTTTAGATTAAAATATACAGGGTGTTTCATTTAAAAAAGTGAGGTTAGGTCCTATAATTTTCTTACCTGACCCCGTATACTTATTCTGAAAACGGCGGATTATTCAACAATCATTATAAATAAACTTCTGTATAAAACGTTTTTCTGTATCTCTTTAACTAAGAAAATATAGGGCAATTTAGAAATTGTGAATTCGTTGATTTCCCCCGTATCTCTTAAGCGAGCAAAAATTTTCGAATTTTGATTTTACCATTTTAAGTCTGACCCAAAAAGAGCACATGACACCTACATTACTTTTTTGATAGCACTAACAATAACGGAGATAACCTATAAAAGTGTCGAAAATAATGTATAATGTGTATTAATCCAGTAAATGAATGCGAAACTTATGGTGATCTTGGAGTGAATGAAAAACTGGCAGATACAGGTCGACAAGTGGATCTGTGTCTCCGACGTATCGGTAATAAGTAGATTTCCATCCTCTTTCATAATTTAAATAACAAACAACAGTATTTAAAAAAATTAAGTTGATAATTGTGACCCAAATACGAAACGTCGTATGAAAGATCTGATAATGCCATCTTGTGGAAAATAAAAGGTAGCAATAAGAATCTCTTCGAACAAAATAGAGTTTTACGACATTTAGGATTTTTGCCGAGAATCATGACATTCTCAAGATGCTTAGTGGCTCTAGATAAAGTTTAAAAAATAACACTTGCACGATAGGAGAAGCGACAGAAATATGGCTCGAACTATTTGAGACGTTTGAAAACAAAAAATTAAATGGGGAATTTTCAAGAGTAACGTAAATAAGGTTGTAGTATGTTTGGAGATGGCCCTAACTCCAGTTCATTTTTGCAAACTTGCTTGATCCTCGTTTTAGGGGAGATAGACTAACTCAAAGCCAATTAGAAATTGCCATGGAATATGTTGAAACCTATCATTCAGAGGCAATGTCAACGATTGCTATTTTTAGGCTAGGTGTGCACCATTTATGCCATATACAGTGATGGGCTAAAATATGGAACAAATTCATTTAAAAATCAGGTATTAATTTTTTGTAAAAATGCTCGGACACGTCGATTATAATTTTTTCTTCCGGATTTTTTGCCTCGAAAAGAAATTATACTGGGTGTGTCAAAAAGTAGATGTAGGTATAATTTTGACTTCTTGTTTTGTCTCCACATCCAATTAAAATTAAAATTTCGATTCTTTGAGATTCATTTAAATGCACCATGATCACCGTTTTTTCAAAATTATACTTAAAATTCTTTTTGATTGACACATGACTTGCTATCGTAGTAACAATTAATTTAAATTTACCTGTTTACCTTTAAGTAGGTACTTGAACTTTTTTTTAAAGAAATTTCTTTTTTAAGATGTAATTTTTCTCTAAAACCGTTAGAGATAAGGATAGAGTATGCTACATGAATTATGCTCAGAATTTGACGTAGAATTTATGTGATAAGTAAAAATAGGGTGGTTCTATTTAAAATACAAAAAAAATTTACAACATCTACTTTTTGACACGCCCAGTATAATTTCTTTTTGAGGCAAAAAATCCGGAAGAAAAAATTATAATCGACGTGTCCGAGCGTTTTTACAAAAAAATAAAACCAGATTTTTAAATGAATTTGTTCCATATTTTAGCCCATCACTGTATGTTTTCTCAACAAACAGAGACCTGAAAATGTAAAACCATTAGCATGGTGGCGGTCTATTTAGCATTTAAATACAAGAGCAATGGAACTTGTTCAACAGCTACATAAAGCTATTGCTTCGTCCGCCAACATAGAAAGACTTTTTTCGTCTTATGGTTTAGTTCATTCCAAACTCCGCAATAAGCTAGGCAATGTCAGAGCAGCTAAGTTGGTTACAATTTTTAAAGAACTAAATTCTAATGCACCTACTTCCGATCAGTGATTATTATTTTTTATCTTATTCCTTTTTTTTTATGGGTTATACACTTATTTGTAGTTTTTTGAACATACCAAACTTCTGTGCATGATGTTCATTAGGTACCTAACTTTTATTATTCTGTTAATTTGAATCGAAATTACTGTTTTAGTAAGTAGTTTTATTACCATTTACCAATAAATATTTTTCACACCAAGTTGTTGCATAAATTAAGTATACTCCTGTTAAATAATGAATTTACTAAAAAACGTGTGTTTAATTTACCTACCTGTTTTAAACATTTTTAACAAAATATTGTTTTAAACTCAAACGATTGTTTAAAACAATTGTTTTATACAAAATAAACGAAACAACCCTGTATTTTCCGAGGTTTTTTCATTCTAGAGACAAGTCCAGACATAATTATTTTAGACTTTTTGCATTTAGCTCCTTTACCTTTAACCACATCAAAAAAGGTCCATATAGCATCTCTCTTTCTTCCCGTGGTCGCCATTTTTTGACAAAGAACGATACAAAATAAAAACCATGAAATAACATGCAAATATCACGATAGCTAAATATCACGATAGCTAAATATCACTATAACTGTATAACTACGGGTGTTATGGAAATGACGTATTATATTTAAACCGGCAAATCCTGAGATGAAAATAAATTGAAGAAAAATAACCATAAATGGCGTTTTGAATTATTAAGCGAAATATACACTTTATATGAAATCTCAAAATTTACGTGGCCGCTCCTGAGCCCCTTCGCAATCAATATTTTATTGAGGCAGTCTCGAGGTTCAAAAGAGGTTAGCGCATTATAGCGATGTTGCCATATTGCAATACAGAATTCTAAACGCACGTGTTCAGTTTTTGACAACAAGACGTCTTTGACGCGCGTTATCACTTCTTTTTCAAACTTTTTAGACAAATAAAACTACAATTTTAAGGTACATACTCTCTTACCTTCGACCTTATTTTTAAATAATCCGTTTTATAATTAAATTCCATAAAATAATAAAACACAAAAAGTATGTTTTTCAACAGAATAGATAATATCACACAAATTAGAAATCACATCACAACATTGCTTATTATGAATTATTTCACAACAGAAAAAAAATCGGATAATGCTACGACTAACACGTTTAAAATTCGTATACGTCAAGCATGTGAACCCCTCGACACGACGTCGTTCCACTCCCCCAGTCTCGAAACATGCTGAAGTATGAAGGGCGCGCCGCCAGTATTCAACCAAGGGCGAGACACGCGGTGTGATCTGACAACACCGTTAGTATACTCTAGTGACCCACATTGTTGCTAAGTGAATCCAGATGGAACGGCGCGTGGGTAAAAAGGATTTTTACCTTAGAATTTAGATATTCGATTTAAAAAAAAAAGTATGTAGACTTTCTCTAGGACTCCCTAAGAGTCACCCATTTAAATATAATAAGTCATTTCCATAACACCCTGTATAATAACTCTTCCTTCCAAACTCGCAACATAAATTTATGAACATGAATCTATTTATGTAATTCCCCGACTTCGCTCTACGGAATTCACAGTTCGCACTAAGCACGGTGGTTTTGCCACAAAAGAAAAAGGGTTTGTTAGTTTCGCTTTGATGTCTACTCGAAAACTGTTTAATAGCGCCGTCGCCATCATCTAATAAACTAAGCATCCTGAGAATATCATGATTCTCGGCAAAAATCCTAAATGTCGTAAAACTCTATGAATAGAAAACGTTCTGAGATGTCCACTAGGAAAGGAGTTTAAGTTATCTTTTAAATTCTACTAAAAATATTGAAAACATGTTTTAAACTATGCTTTTAATAAGGTCTTATTGGTTTAAAACATGAACTTTAAAAGCAAAAAAAACATGTTTAAAACAAAAAAAAACTCGTTTTATTTAAAATTAAAAAATACATCATGTTTTTTGCAACTCTGGTTCTCTTTAAGGAAGAACAGTTGATTCTGATTTTTTAAAAATTATATCCTTTAATTTTTAAAAAATTTACAATCGCCGCTGGCTAGCCAGTCCCAGTCAAAACAAAACCCATGTCGCGATGAATCCACTAAGGGATGTGCCTTTAAGAAAGACGTATGTCGTGTCAGCCTTATGAGCGTCAAACTCGAACGTCGCCAATCGGCAGATTTCGGGTGGAGCGCGATGATCGGGTATCAAGTGAAATGCAACGATTCGATTTTTCGCCTGAATTTATAACTAGAGTATTTCCTTCGAGCGAAAAACTGCCCGAATATACGTCGGCGCCAACCGAACCTCGGGTATCGAGTGAAAGGTAATAAGTAACAATTGACGATTTTGGCTTGAATTTATAACTCGAGCGGTTTTTTTAATAATCAAGCGATGTCACTTATTGCAATAACCCATCACAACACTAATAAATACAACAATAAAAATTAAAATATTTTCAATAAGGTCCTCATTTGCATGGGAGATAAGTTTAAGAGATAATACCGGGTCCGCAAACGAAGCGGGGACGGAAGATTAAATCGTTATCGAAGAACGTATCAACAATACTAAAACAGCTTGAGGTATTGGATTAAAAGCGGCATGTTTTAAAATATTTTACATTATACAGGGTGGCCCAAAAAGTGTGACGACATAAAGGTAAATTTTTTTAAATGTGACACCCAGTCTTTTATTGTATATTTAGGTTCGTAATAGTATCGTTTATAAGTGCCTCAAATTTTATTTAATTTGATTTTGTAGTTTCGGAGAAATAAATTAAAAACTAAAAAAAATAATTTTGCAGTCCTGAATAAAAAAAATCCAGAATTATTTGTTTAACCTTGGCATTGGGTGACATTTATGACAAGAGATTTAGAGATAACATGGATCTAATTGCGTTTATCTATGTTATACAGGGTGTTCATAATAAGCTTTCAAAAACGCCACATTTTAAAATAATTTTTCTCAAGTTTTTCAAATATATAGTATATTATTTGGCTATTTGACGTAGAATTCATAGACAATTTTTTTTGTAATACAAGCATATACGTTATATCCAGCCGTTTTCGAAATAATTGTAAATATCATAAATTATGTTGTTTAAATAGAGTTTTTATTGGTAAATTTTTTATAGGCGACTAGACTAATAATTGTAAACTAAAGTAAATGTTCAAAATAACTTCCTTTTACTCTTAGAGTTTACCCATATTTTAGTTATTTCGACATAAATTTTAATAGTCTACATTTGAAGAAAAGGAAGCAAAAATGTAGGCTCTTAAAGTTTATATCGAAATAACTAAAATACGGTAAACTCTAAGAGTAATTTTGAACATTTACTTTAGTATACAATTAGTCTAGTCGCCTATAGCAAAATTTCCCAATAAAAACTCTATTTAAACAACATAATTTATGATATTTACAATTATTTCGAAAACGACTGGATATAACTTATATGCTTGTATTACAAAATTGGCTATTAATTCTACGTCAAATAGCCAAACAATATACAGGGTGTTCCATTTGAAAAACTTGAGAAAAATTATTTTAAAATGTGGCGATTTTGAAAACTTATTATGAACACCCTGTACAAAATAGATAAAAGCAATTAGATTCCTAGTATCTCTAGACCTCTTGTTATAAATTTCACCCAATGCCGAGGTTAAAAAAAATAGTTCTGGATTGTTTTTCCTATTCAGGATTGCAAAATTATTTTTTTTAGTTTTTAATTTATTTCTCCGAAACTACAAAACCAAATTAAATAAAATTTGAGGCACTTATAAACGATAGTAATACGAACCTAAATATACAATAAAATACTGGGTGTCCCATTTAAAAAAAATATAACTTTATGCTGTCACACTTTTTCGGGCCACCCTGTATAATGTAAAATATTTTTAAAACAATATCTCAAGCTGTTTTAGTATTGTTGATAATTTCACCAGATCTGGTGATTTTTTGTGATTTATAAAATATACCTCCCCGAAACGAAGCTGGTAACACCAGAAACCGAACTTTTTCAAAAGGTTTTTCATGGACCACCAGATTATTCCCAAAATCACAAAAAAATCAACAGATCTGGTGACATTTCATGAGATACCTGGCAACACTGCGCTGTAGTATTGATTTTTTATTTTGTTTTGAAATTTGAACCTCAGTTTTTCGAAATAAGTATTCGTTGTTTCCGAACAAAGGTAAATTATTTTGTCCTAAAAAATTGTGAATAGTATGTACTTTTGCTTTTAAAAGTTTATTTGATCATTAACTACCTAAATCCCACAAAATATTTAAATAATTTTTAATTACATTGGTCTTTTTAATTACATTGGTTCATTTTTTACTAACGAGAATAAATATACATATTTTGAGGAGTAGAATACGAAAATAAAAATCAAATTTGATGCTGTCATCGAAAAAATCTTTTAAAACATCTGCATTCCACATACTCACACCCTCAAAAAATGTAAATATTGGCATGCTGCAATCGGAAGAGATTATCGACTATACTACAAGTTTTTTAAAGAAATGTGACAAGTTCAAGTTTAAAACGTTAAATTTTAGGTTAAACGAAAACCATAATGGATATGGACACAAATTCAAATTATATTCCTGTGGAAATTCTTCACCGCTCTGAAGCTGAATTTAGAATAAAGTTATCTGCAGAAGAAAGTGCAAGAGTTAATAATACTGGTAAAACATCATTTTGAATTAAAATTGTAAACTGATTTTAAAGTCCCAAGGTATTTTGTTAGCCCTACTGTTTGCATTTTCGTAATGTTATCTAAAAATTAGTTTTGTAGCTCTATAGATCCCTAAATCTTATAATATAAATATTTTTAAATTATTGTAGATACAGATTACAAAGGGCAAGTATGCTCTGCACGAAGATGGCTTTGTATCTGCTTGGAATGAAGATATAGAGGAGACACAAGCTAGTGAGGATAGTAGCCAAGCTATCGAAAGCCTGCTTATTACAATTAGTACCATGAGACCTAGGGTGTGGAATATGAATGATAAGGAGACACTGTCAGAAGGGCCATGTCTATGATTTTAGGCTTCCTTATTGGAGGAAATTATATTAGAATGAAATGGTTCTCCTACTTAACAGTGGTTAATAAAAACTACCTAATAAGATGTGTAAATGTATTTGTTTTTCTAGTGCATCGTAGTCTTAAATACAGTAGAGTCTCGATATAGTGCATGCGTGTGGTGCTCTACTATTTCAAGTTTATGATAAAATAAATACAGGAATAAAACTGGGCTGTTTTCATTACATTTATATTTTGAGCTCTAAAATGCACAAATTAGTTAGTTAATTTAGTCTGTTTTTGTGGCTTCTTGTAACATTTTTTAACGAAATATTAAAATACACTGCCAGACATTATTCAAAGATTTCATTGCTTCGCCGCTTTCATTATCAAAGTCTAGTCAGTATGATAAATTATTCAAAACGAAATTTGTACAAAACAAATCGTTTTCATTTAAAAAACAATAACAAATTATTGTAAGGTTAGGTTTCATCCGAATGACAAGTGACAGACGTCACCCCCTACAAAAGGAGTGGGGGACTGTCGCTGCGACACGTCGAAGCTCTGAGAACGCGGCTTTATCCGGGACACCCTATATAAGCCACGTGCCGACCGTCTACTGCAGGTGGTCGCGGAACGAAAACTGGGGTTATTCGTTTCCTTTTTTTAACGGAATGAAAATGTATCGTGTGAACATGCACCCGCTGTTTATTCGGTTAAAACCTATTAGTGAAAAATCGTGCAGTATATTGCCGTGTGAACCCAACGTTATACATCGAAATACTAAAAAAAAAATTATTTACTCACCTGTCAATCTTTTTATGCTCCGACGTACTAGATCTCCTATTGGTGATAAAATTAGGCTTAATACAGGCAGTAGACGAGCTCCTTTGAATACTATTATTCTTACTAAGATTCGGCGAATTGCACAGATTCGATTCCTTCTGATATCCACTGATATTAGTAGTTTTCGTGTTATTTATCTGATTCCTATTCGAAAAACTACTCGATCTCCTTATAGGGCTGTTGCTGGGCGAGTTGTTTATCTTATTCACAACCTTAGTCTGTCTATATTGATTTAACAAATTGCTATAAGTTTGATCGATAGTTTGTAGATTCTTATTCTGAAAATGTTCCAATTTATTATTGAGCGTTCTATCGTCCAAAGAGTTGTGCCGTATATGAGAAGCTCTTTGTTTCAATAAATGTGCCGTATTGTTAAGCTGCAAGCCATATTTCATTTCGTAGTCGCTGTCCTGATCGCTGTCGATCGAAAGCTTATGCTGAAGCGAGTTTATGTAGTTCTGGGTCGGTTTCAGAATGAGTTCTGTGTCTAGATCGTCGGTGGGTGCGGAAATACTGTTTCTACTTCTCGGGCGGGATAGAGTGTGGATAGGCGAAGGTATTTTCGATGGGGAAATTTTGCCTGTTGGTGTCGGCGGAAGACCAGTAGTTACTGTAAGATTAAAATGTAAAATTAAAGATTATTTTTGCAGCATTTTCTTAATGCTGACAGAGAAACATAGACACTTTAGTGCGAAACCAAGAATAGATTTATAAAGGAGCCTTGAATTACAGCCAGAAGGTAATGTAAGGACAAATAAATATAGTATATTATACCCCAAGGTGGAAAGTGTTTTATTTTTGTCGAGAGAAAAGATGGATTACCGAGGCGCGTAACGCCGAGGTGAATCATTTCTCCAGACAGAAATGAAACTTTTCACCGAGTTTTGTGTGCTATTTTATTTACAACCATACCTTTTAAATGCAAATGATGATGTTTCTTGTGACAAATATAATTATGTGAGAAATTAACAATTACGTCACCTATATAACCACAAGCTTCTCCACCACCCACAAAAAAAATGGAAATTACTTTCCATTTACCCAGGTGGGTTTGTTCGTTGTCAAGTCACTTTGGTTATTGATTGGCTGCATTCAGCAGAGCCCATCGATTTATAAGCGATTTTTGATGGGTGACGTCACGATGCGCATCGATTTGTAGTTCTGCTGAATGCATTTTACTGTCAGTTTTTTGTTTGGTTAGGATTAGTGTTGGGAAAAACCGATGATTTTAATAATCGAGTACTTGATACTCGAGCGATTTTAATAATCGAGTGAATCGCTTGAAATTCCAATTCACCAAGCGATGACGTCACCGACTGCTCCACCGGCAGCCTAGCTGTTTACATGTGATCAGGTAGGGTATTTAGCAGGCACGTAACTACGGGTGGGCACAGGTTTAGCTAAAAAATTATAGTAGCCACCAAAAAAATTCCAGAAATTTATTTATTTGTGAATAATGAATTTTTACCACGTGTCTCGATACCAAACAAAAAAACTGCAAAAAATCACCCAAATATGTATTTATTGTTAGGTTTATTATTGTGCGTTTTTAACCCGAACAAAAAGTATTACCAAGAGTTATTTTTCTTCACATCTTCCTCAATCTACGAGCATAAAATAAGTAGATATTTAAAATAGCTTGTCAAATTCTTCCACTTTAAATTATCTGGTGCCACTGTGTGCATTTCGAAAATTTAGGCTTAGTTATGCGACTGGCAAAATAAGAAAATTGGTTATTATTTTTTTAAATTCATGTACTCATAGCGACTCATAGTTACCTAAAAGTCCCTGTTTAAATTTAAGAATGCTTACTTTTGGTTACCAAAAAAATTTGTCAATACCTATACCTGTTTTGTTAACTATTTTGCTCGTTTTCATATTTTCCATTAACATTTTCTATAATGTGTTATTTTTAAGAAGTCTTCTTGAGTTTAATAATAAAAAGTTCCTGTTTAGATTTAAAAATGTTTACTATAAGATTACCAACGAATTTTTCTATATATTTTGTTAACCATTTTGTTCGTTTTGTTATTTTTCATTAACAATTTCTATTATTATGTTATTTTTGGGAAGTTTTCTCGTGTTTATAGTAATTAAAAATTTTAATATTATATCCTTTAATTTTTTAATATTTACAATCGGAGACCTAAACTAAACAAACAACTTTACAAAATGCAAGTCGCGATGACTCCGCGAAGGGATTCGGCATACTTTCTTATATGCACCTTCTCGTTTATGTGCCTTTAAGAAAGTCGTATTTCGTGTACTTGCTCAGCGTCAAACTCGAACGTCGCCAATCGGATGGCGCGGCGCGTAGACCGAAGGTCGTCTATCAAGTAACCGGCGATATTTTTCGGTTTTTCGCCTGAATTTATAACTAGAGTATTTCCTATCGGGCGAAAAACTGTTCGAATATACGAGCAGTTTTTTAAATCGATCACACTACAGCGGTATATTTCCGCCGGCGTCAAGCGAAGCTCGGGTATCGAGTGAAAGATAATAAGTGACGGGCGACGGTTTTCGCCTGAATAGATAACTCGAGCGGTTATTTCAATAATCGAGTGATCAAGCGGTTTTTCGCTCGAGCGATCACAACACTAGTTAGGATCCCTCCTAAATATTTTCATCAAATATTACGTTTTTATCTCTACGAAATGGATAATTTTATTTTTAATGCTCCTCTTCACTAGCGGAGATCGTATACAGGGCGTACCAGAATATGCGGGCAATCTCCCGGGTTCAGATAGAACACTTAAAAATAACAAGAGAAGTACCTATAAATCTTTCTTCCTATGGCCTCGCCTATGGAGATAAGGGCTCATAACGGACGTCCCTGGTAATCGCTGTTTTTTAAATAATTCTTTAAGTACTAGGTGTAATTTAATATTTTTTTTAGTATAACGGTTACTAGATGAGTCTCCTTAAAATTCGCCCTTTTAAATACATCTGGCTTATTTAGTTTGCCAGGGACGGACTAGACGTAACACAAAAATGCTTTTTTTATACACCTTGTATGATGAAAGAACGACAATAATATTTTTGGATACTCTAAACATTAAGCTGAAAAAAGGTACTCTTGATCAATGTCGATAAAATGGACTGTCGAAAAAAAAGATATTGTTCAATATGATTATATTCAGTATACGTAAATTCCATTACTAAGTTAGTAACTAATAAGACAAAGGAGAAAAACCGCAAATTTCAAGACATTACCATAAACTGACACTGGTATAAATATTCTTATTTAAATCGGTACATGTAACAACAATGAGGGAATTTAATGAACATAAAACAACAACTAATGCAAAAAACCATATTGGACAAAAAAATATTTTTTTTCGAAAACAGTTCACTTTATCGACATTGATCAAGAGTACCTTTTATTTAGCTTAACGTTTAGAGTATCCAAAAATATTATGGTCGTTCCTTCATCATACAAGGTGTACAAAAAAAACATTTTTTTTGTTACGTCTAGTCCGTCCCCGGCAAACTAAAGCCAAATGTGTTTAAAAGGGCGAATTTTAAGGAGACTCATCTACTAACCATTATACTAAAAAAATATTAAATTACACCTAGTACTTGATAAATTATTTAAAAAACAACAATTTCCAAGGACGTCCCTTATGGGGAGGCCGTAGGAAGAAAAATTCATAAGAACTTCTCCTCTAAGTGTTATATAATGGATGACCATTATCTTATTTAATAATAAAGTAATTAGTGTTTTTCTTGAATAAGGGGAATGTAAATTTGTAAAACTAATGGGTTTGTTCGGGCACTGTCAATTTATGTAACTTTCTTATGTTTCCTGTTTCCGAACAGGAAATCGGATACAAAAGGTGTAGCGGGGGCGGGTTCTCACTTGTTTTCCCAGGGCACTGTCAATTTATGTAACTCTTTATGTTTTCTTTTGCCGAATAAATCGGAAATGTTAATTAAGTTATTGTATGCATTTCCATATGCATATATTATTATTTCAACTACTTGGTTATTATTATGATTGATGCTTATGATGATTATGATTATTTAATCGCTATTAAACGTCTATTTTTGTTCCATTTATTTGTATTATTGTAATAAATTGCAACGATAAATTGTCGCACAATGAATTGTCTCTGCGATGAATTGTCGGCGATGAATTGTCGTTCGATGTATTGTCTCGCGAAGTGTTGACGCTAAATCATTATATCGGTGTCGGCAGCACATTCTTAAAAGGTCTGTACCTATTCAATATACGTTGTGTGTGAAAATTGTTAATAGTGGCAATGTTGTAAAGCATCTTTAAAGGTATGTACACACCGAAAAAACCTACAAGAACAAACATCAGCGAACAAATGTTTTTATTCGGTGTGGACGGTAAATATAGCGAACAAACGTTTGTTTGTTCTTGTTCACAAATGTTCGAGGATACGTCGGTACATCAAAGAGAAATTTTGTTTATCCAGTTTTGGTGTGAACGGGATATTTGTTCGTCGGAATGTTCTTTTAGTTTAAGTTTGTGCTACGAAAGGTAAAGATCTATACATTATTGTATTCAAAATTGTAAAATTATTATTTAATTTGAAATAACTGTTTGTTTTTTTAAGTTTTTGAAGATGGAATGGACAAATGAAAACGTGTTAAAACTGATAGACGCTTATAGGCTTCCTCCTGTATTGTGGAATTATTTTCAGTAAACCACACAAGATAATAAACGCTGCACTCGCAAATAGATTTTGATCATGGCCATCCATAATTACTATTGTCTATTCGTACAGAACGAAATGATCTACCTAGTGGAACAAGAGTGAACAAATGTTTGTTTGCGTCTATTTATACAGAAAAGCGAACAATGAACATGAACAAACAAGGTGAACAAGAACGAATGTTTGTTCTTGTATGTTTTTTCGGTCTGTACATACCTTAAGCCAAATGGTATCGACGCGGACGTAACGTTAACAAATTTCGGTAATTCCCCGACCGCCCGACCAACCGAGTCCAAATACTAACAATGATTGCCTATGTAACTCGTTGTCCGCGCAATACACCAACACCCCCCACCCCACTATTGTCGTTCATTTTAAAAGGGTTCTTTTTAGAAAAGGTCAATAAGATTTTAACAGTTGTATGTTTATGTCATTATACAGATACCGCGGCTACCTATGAAACTCTATTAATGGTAAAAATAATATACAGGGGGTTCTGTTAAAAAACAGCCATTGCCCACTTTTCAGAAGTAACGAAAATAAACATAATTTCAACCTCCCCTGTATGATATCGAATCGATTTTTCCATGGAGATTGAACATATTGAGTTTCCTTAAACTATCACCAAAATTTCAACTTTCTATGAATTTAGACCACAAATATACAAGGGTTAGTTTCTTAAGGTCATGTTCTGTGCAATATTAGACGGAAATAATGTTTCCTCTGGAAATAATGTTTCCTCTCGGAAACAGTAAGAGATAAGGTAAAACGACCAGTGATTGATAGGTTGAACTTGGTACCTGTTTATTAAGAAAATTAGCTAACTTTTATTCTTAATTTGTTACTTCTTCCTATAACTATTTGGACCGTATTGTCATACCATTCAAATTTGTATGTGATTGTGTATGTTTTAAATTTTTTAACATGAATCATAACAGAAATATCAAGGTAAGTGTATTTTTCGATAGCATAATTAACAAAATAATAAAATTCTGATAGGCAGTTATTCATAGAAACCTGTAGAACATCTTCTGTATTCTTTTGATACCTAACTTTATAACAACAAAAAAATCAAGGTATCCATTACTGGAATGCAAAAATGCTAGGTCTGCTAATTATTGATACCTATCAATCACTGGTAAATTACAAATTTTTATCGTTTTATGTGCCATTCAAATCATGGCGATGTTGACAATATTTATTTTTTTAATTTAAAAATTATTTTGTCCAGTCTTTGATAGGGGATATCAATAACTGGAAATGAACAGATATCAATAACTGGGTT
Source organism: Barypeithes pellucidus (assembly GCA_963991005.1). Lineage (NCBI taxonomy): Eukaryota > Metazoa > Arthropoda > Insecta > Coleoptera > Curculionidae > Barypeithes > Barypeithes pellucidus. The sequence goes on along the minus strand of OZ022562.1, from coordinate 50,594,551 downwards.
TTTAACTTTAGATGGTTCCAAAAGAAGTATACTCCCCATCAAATGTTGCAGGCTGTACAAGATGTGGAACAAGAAATATCGCTGCAGCATAAAAATGCTGGTGTACTATATTTACCACCTTAAACTACTTGATTAGAGGAAAAGTACCGAGGGTGTGCAATATGAGCCCTGCTAGTACTTTGAAGCCAGAAGCGGAAACAGTTTTAGTGAAGTGGATAACAGAATTAGGAAAAATTCACTATCCAATTACTAAAGTTCAACCCTTTGATAGTGTTGAACATATTATTAAAAAATCTGGAAAAAATTATTCCTTTTAAGAACCACGGGCAACAGGGTGAGAAATCTGAGAGAATATCACAAACGTTAATAGTTCCAAGAGAAAATGTTACTAACAAACAAAATCGTGGATGGTTCTTATGCCCGCATTACAGTTGGCAAGTCTTCCTGCAATTGCAACAAACTTGAAGGAAGGCATGATTTATTTTGCATTAAGGAGACAAAGTGTTAACCAGAAAAGGGGACAAACATCAGTGGGTGGGGATGAGGAAGAAAATGTAATTGTTCTTGTAACAGCTAATGCAAGTGGAAAATTGGCTCCTCCCATGATGCTGTTTAGTTACCAAAGGATACCTTCCTACATTTCCACCAGCATCCCAAAGCAGTGGGCTATAGGGACCTCCGAAAATGGATGGATGTGCGAATAAACATTTTATGAATTTGTAACAAATATATTTGTACCCTGGGCTCGAAAAGGAACAAATCGAACGTCCCATACTTCTGTTTGTAGACGGCCATGTATCACATATGACCTTGCATCTATCTATTGATGTGTTTTGAATCCTAATTTTAGTTTAATGTTTGGTTAGGTATAGGAAAGTTATAAGAAAATATTATTAGAAGTAAAAGGGGATTTTAAAAACTTAATAATATACAGGATGGTCATCCAAATATCTTTTCTGTTTCATTTTATAAAATTGCTTCCATGACCAAGTGACTAAAAACAGTGATATTCAGTTATTAGCTGCTTAGCAACATTTGGTCATTAGTCATAAATGCTTAACAGAGTAATCAAAACTTCAAAATGAATGTTGATAATATAAGAGGCTTTCATATACAGGGTGTTATGGAAATTACGTATTATATTTAAACCGATAAACCCTGAGATGAAAATAAATTGAAGAAAAATAACCTTAAATTGCACTTTGAATTATTGTACGAAATATACACTTTATATGATTACGAGGCCGCTACTGAGGACGTTCGCAATCAATAGTTTATTGAGGCGGTGTTGTCATATATTGCAACACAGAATTGTAAACGCACGTGTTCAGTTTTTGACAACAAGACGTCTTTGACCCGCGTTATCACTTCTTTTTCAAACTTTAGAAAAAAAACTACGATTTTAAGGTACATACTCTCTTACCTTCGATTTTATTTTAAAATAATCCGTTTTAGAATTAAATTCCATAAAAAAAAAAAAAAACACAGAAAGTATGTTTTGCAACAGAACCAACAATAGGTTATATCACACAAATTTGAAATCACATCACAATATTTCTTATTATGAATTATTTCACAACAGAAAAAAAAATCGGGTAATGCTGCAACTTACAAAACGTTTAAAATTCGTATACATCAAGCACGTGGAACCCTCGACAGCGTCATTCCACCCCCGAGTCTCGAAACATATTGAAGCAACGAGTCGCGCGCGGCAGGCGTCAAGGGCGAAATATGGGGTGTGATCTGACAACACTGTTAATATACTTTAGTGACCCACATTGTTGCTAACTGAATCTAGATGGAACGGCGCGACAGTATGTGGGTAAAATGGATTTTTTTACCATATTATTTAGATATTCGATTAAAAAAAAAAGTATGTAGACTTTCTCTAGGACACCCTAGGAGTCACCCATTTAAATATAATAAGTCATTTCCATAACACCCTCTATAACCTTTTTTAACATATTTTAATTCTGTTGTTTCTTTGTAAAAAAATGTCTATGATTTAATTTACTTTATAACGGTTTTAAATCTATTTTAATATATTGTTTCTTTGTAAAAGTGTTTATGATGGTTTTTATGCCAAGTTATGTTTATGATGTTCATTTTTTTTTACTTTATAACGTTTTAAATCTATTTTAATCTGTTGTTTCTTTGTATCATAAATTTTATCTTATTTGGAATGGATTTGTCAGGATGTCATTGGTACTTGGCGTCTAGGTCTTCAAATATCTTAAGTTTAAATTTATCTTAAATAGTGCCTATAATTCAATAGAATAGGTTTATTTTTTTCCATTTGTGATGATACTTTGTTATTTTGAATAATTTTGTTGGCATTAAAAGATATTATTATTATTATTATAAAAAATAACAAACTTACCAGTGGCAACATTGTCTGTTTTTCCAAACACTAAACTAGCACTAACAACTCCGCCCGACTCGGCCGTACATCCCGGAGCCACTTCGATACTTTGCACATTCACAATATTAGCGGTCAGGTTACTAGTCCTTTTTGCATTTGGATTAATTGCACTATTATTGAGCTTCTTCTTTGCATTGTAGCTTTTACCATCAATGTAAGCTTCGATGTGCACCTCGGACTTGGTGAGACTCAGTTTTTTTTCCAGCTTCTTCATTTCTTCAGCTTTACTCCGAAACGCTCCACTGGAAGTGACAGAAATAACGGCCCCTTCATCAGTTACCTTCGCTCTGACAGGTTGACTTTTGGGGCTCGGAAACATAGTTTTGCTAAATGTGTGGTTTAAAAGAGCTTCTTCATTCGTAAAGGTTTGGTTTAATGAATTATTTTCATTACTTATCGATTCCAATGATTTATCTCCGACTATCGATATGTTTTGTGTGGGAGACAAAATTGGGGAAAGCAGCTTGCTTGTAGGTAATACAGAATTCTTCATAGAAGGGGTATTGGGTGATTTAAACGGAAGGTTCATGATCTTGCTTTTTCCATTGATTGCATTACCCTCAAAGTTTCGAAGCGTGAGGGTATAAGGGGGCACCAAAGCCAGCGGTTCTTCCGCAAAATTCCTTGGGGCTGCTTTTTTTATCGGAGAGCTACATCCAATTGGGGGTACTGGAGGGATCAAATCGGGAACAACAGGGTCTTCTACAAATATCTTATGACCTGATAAACTTTTGATATATTCTTCAGTTTTTCTTTGTACAGAAACCTGCTCGATTTTAAATTTACTATCGATACTCATCTTGGCTTTTTGTTCTTCAGAATAATTTTCCACCTCTAAAGTGTACGTCCCTGTTTCACTGACTGTGTCAGACTTTTTGTCAAAGTCGAAGTCGGCGCCTAATACGAAAACCTCCTGTAAAAAATGAAAGGGCAATTAAAAATTTGCGGCACTTTTTTTACCGACCCTATAGGCAGACCCGAAGGTCATCATGGTTGATCCTATGACTTACCTCATCAATTTCCTCACTTGACAGGCTGATGTTCTGGACATTTTGAGCTATATCCTGTTCCTCATTAGGACTAAAAGGACTAATCAACTCGAATTCTGGACTAGAGACATTTTGTAACTCGCAGACTTCTGGACTCGAAATTGAGGGTAGGGCAGCATTGGGAAATGATTGTGTCATTCTATCTGTAGTGATGTTTTTCAAGAACAATGTTAGGTCGCTTCGTTTTGTATTGGCCTTGGCGCTTTTACTACGTTCTGGTTTTTCATCTGATGAAAAGTAGCCTGAATGAAAACAAAAAATTCATATAATAACATACCATTTACTCAGTTGCATAAGATTCTGAATATTTTTTATATATAATGTTATATCTAAATCTTATAGTTTTTCCAATATTTCCATTTTTCCAATATATAATTTTTTCTCACCGAATAGCTAGAAGATCATCAAGTCTCAAAAACATTTCAAATTCGGCATAAAATGTACAGGGTGGTCACAATTCAAGCCTCATTGTGAAAGAATTCAACCATTAAAAATTTTCTTATTTTAAATGGAACACCCTGTATATTTTTATTTAATTTGATGGCAAATTAGTTGTTCTTTATAAATAGTATTTACTGTCCTATACCTATATCAAAGCGTTTTCTCAAAAAATCCAATTTTATTCCGAAAATACTATTTGTTAAAGTGTGCTATGAAAACAATTGTACTTAGGGGCTGTATACTGATGTCTATACGGAGGAAAAGTGATTGGTATCAAAACGATGGGGCTCCAGCACACAACGTCCAAGTTGTTAAGACTGCCCTAAACAGACTTTTTCATGACCAGTGGATCGCAAACCAAGGTCCCTTCCACTGGCCAGCTCGTTCGCCAGACTTAACTCCACTGGACTTTTCATCTGGGGAACCATTAAAGATAAAGTTTACTCGCGTCCCATCACCACGAAGGAAAACCTAATTGAAATGGTGAAGGCAGCATTTCAATCTCTCACAAGAAATTAGGAATGCTACAAGAAGTAACATGATGAAAAGAATACATAAATGCTTGGAAGTAAATGGCAATCATTTCGAACATATTTTAAAAATATAATCAAAAGATATTAGGTATAATTTTCAAACACATTTTTAATTAAAGAATTTAAAGTTTATAAACTTGTTTCCTTGCTATTTTTAAAAAAATAATATTTAAACCATTAAATTTAAAACAAACTGCAACAACATTTTATTTATAAATTATTAAGAAACACTTTAGAATATTGTATTTTCAAGCAATCAATCACTTTTCCTCCGTATAGACATCAGTATACAGCCCCTAAGTACAATAATTGTTTTCATAATACACTTGAACAAATAGTATTTTCGGAATAAAATTGGATTTTTTGAGAAAACGCTTTGATATAGGTATAGGACAGTAAATACTATTTATAAAGAACAACTAATTTGCCATCAAATTAAATAAAAACATACAGGGTGTTCCATTTAAAATAAGAAAGTTTTTAATGGTTGAATTATTTCACAATGAGGGTTGAATTGTGACCACCCTGTATATTTTGTGCCGAATTTGAAATATTTTTGAGACTTGATGATCTTCTAGCTATTCGGTGAGAAAAAAATTTTAGTCCAAGCGCTAAGGTAACAAAATTATATGGATTATTTCATCGTCATGCATTTGCCAAATAATTACAAAAAGTCCAGATATCTGACAAAAACATTTTCTATAAAATGTGCTTAGTATTTAATGCTTAATCGAAAAATGTAATAAAAATTACCATGTTGTATTTAAAAAACGAAAGTTGGCAGCTACTTCCGGTATAACCGGAAATGACAGAAACATGTCAATATTTTAGTTAAAGAGAGCATATCGAAAAAAAGTTTCAGGAACATATATTCAGTAGTTCTCCATAAAGTTCTAATGCACGCTCGTCGTGAATCACCCTGTATTATAACATCCTAGTTGCAATGAAAAAAACAAGAAAACCGGTGGAGTCCCCAGGACAAAATCAAACGAGGTACATTTTCAAAACATATCATTTATAATAAAATGGAAATGGAAATAAGTAGCAACAAACTTGTGGAAAAGAATATTTACAATTATCATTTTTATCATTTTTTAATTGTGTCGTAATAAATGTTCAATGTTAATGTTTTAGTAAGTTTTGCTGTACTCTCCTTAGCATAAATGGTGATACTGTCCTTCAAGCATTTCGTATTCTATATTCCAATTTTTTTCTGACTCTCCAAGTGTGTAAATCATGTCAATCAGCTCATTTTTAGGGAAATCCATACTTAATTTCTTCCTAGACACTTCTTACATCGAATAACAAACGTTTCTAGATATTTCAGTATTAAGTACTTGTGTCAAAATCTTGACACCTTTAGTTTTTCATTGCAACTACGATGTTATAATATAAGTATCGGAAATTAACAATGAAAAATAAAGAAAAATTAATATGTCGAAAAGTATTAAAAATAAACATATGATATATTAAATAAAAGTTAAAGAGAATTACATATTCTATCAAAAAGAAATAAAATATACAGGGTGTACCATTTAAAAAAACCGAGTTTCTTTTGATTAAAGTTACTGAAATTCGAAAATTTATTTCGAACACCCTGTAATAAGTGAGATAAATTTGTTTTCATAGTTATTTGCCTTAAGTCCATATAATATCCATACCAAATATGAACTTTTAATTTGAAGAGGTAGTGTAGGTATTAACAATTAAATCCAACGCTGAAAACTGACATTTTTCTGAAAAAATGGAAATATTGGAAAAACTATAAGATTTAGATATATAACATTATATATGAAAAATTTTCAGAATCTTAAGCACAATCCAAAAATTGATAGAAATACAGGGTGTTCCATTTAAAAAAACGCAAATTTTTCTTCATACAAAAATTCATCCATAAACACCCATATAATTTATTACTGGTCATAATAAACTTCGGATATAATGAACCATGTTTGGTTCATTTTTCAAATCAAATCATTTATTTGTGTCAATATACAACAGTATTTACATACGTCAATAAGGTTAAAACATTAATAAGATTAAAATATTAGACGCGAAAGACAATGAGAAATTAAACATTTTCCCAACTTTACATACAGGGTGGTTGATTAGTGCGAGGAAGTCAAATATCTCCGTTGTTCTTAAAAATATCGAAATTTATTAAATACAAATATTCTAGGATAAATAAAAGCGCACATTTTAAAAATATTTTCGGATATACAGGATGCTCCAAAAAAAAACGGGGCATCATATAAGTAATTCTTTTTAAATAGTACCCCCATTTCTTTTTCTCTCATCGAATTCGGCATAAAATTTTACATAAGATATACTATTTTATTTTGGTGATTTATACGACGTTGCCAGATTATTCAATTTTTCCTAAAATTTTCTCGAAAAACATCATATCAAAAAAATGATTTTAAAATATTACTAACTTAAACTAAAAAAGAAATTCTTATATTTTTATAAACCATAGAGGTGTCCGAATAGTTTTACTTAAAAAAAGCATTAATATCGTATACAGGGTGTTTTTTACATCGGTACAAATGTAGCAATCTTTAGATAAATATTACTCGATTTTTTCAAATGGACCCCCCTGTATATTATTATGTCAGTTTACAGATAATTTCAACCTCTTTAAATAGGCAATTATAATAAATGCTCTAAGACGTAACGTTCTTTTAATATTTTATGTTTTATTTAAAAAATGTAAAAATATCGGCACATTCAATAAGTTGGCCATGAGTTAAACAAAAATCAACAATTCGTACTGTCATCATAATAATGAATTTAGATTTCTGACATATTCTGATTAACAACTTTACGGTGTTAAGGTAATTATTGTAGATCAAAAAATATTTTTTGTTGACACGCTATGAATACAGACGAATTAGTCTATATGGTTTTTATACTAGGAGCAAGTGACAGAAACTGTCTGCTTGCTACAAGGCTTTATCGGAAAACTTATCCTGATAGAAGGCAACCAAGAAAAGAAGCATTTGATAAATTAATGGATCGTTTCTCTCGGACGAGAAAAGTAGAATATGAAAAACTGGAACTAAAAGTGTTAATACAGAAGAAAATAAATTAACCGTGCTGCTGAAAGTAACTGAAAATTCCCTTATCTCCCAAAGAACAATTTCCAATGAAACAGATGTAAAACGTTGGGCTGTCCAAAATATTTTCACTAAAAATAAAATGTACCCATATCACATTCAACTGATGCAAGAGCTGAACAACCAGGACTATGGAACCATAGTTACTTTCTGTGAATGGTCTCAACAAAAAATACACCAAGACAGCTATTTTTTTAATTATGTATTGTTCGTTGACGAAGCTACATTTCATAAAAATGGAAATGTCAATAGGCATAACTTCCATTATTATGCAACCGCCAACCCACATTTTATTAGAACTCACAGTCAAACTAGATGGTCACTAAATGCGTGGGGTGGAATAGTTGGAAATTATGTCATTGGTTCTTATTTCTTTGAAACACAAGTAACTGGACAAGTCTATTTGGATTTTTGCAAAATGAGTTAGTACGTTTGTTAAATAATTTGCCAAATTTTGTAAGACAGAATGTGGTATTTGCATGATGGAGCTCCAGTCCACCATACGGCCACAATCCATGAACATTTATTTAAACAATGAATTTCCTAATAGATGGATAGGTAGAGGTGAACCATTTCAATGGCCACCTCGATCTTCAGATTTAACAAAAATGGACTTCTTTTTGTGGGGATACGTCAAAGATGAAGTGTATAAAGTGCCTCCAACCACAAAAGAGAATATAAAGAACCGCATTAAACAAGTTTTTCGGAATATCAACAACAATGTATTAAATGAAGTTAGTAGATCATTTCAAGACGTAGAGACCTGTTTAGATGTTAATGGAGGTCATATTGAACACTTGTTATAATTTGTTTATTTAGTTTATTATTTTTTTTGTTCAACTCATGGCCAACTCATTGAAAGTGCCGATATTTTTACATTTTTTAAATAAAACATAAAATATTAAAAGAACGTTACGTTTTAGAGCATTTATTATAATTGCCTATTTAAAGAGGTGGAAATTATCTGTAAACTGACATAATAATATAAAGGGGGGTCCATTTGAAAAAATCGAGTAATATTTATCTAAAGATTACTACATTTGTACCAATGTAAAAAACACCCTGTATACGATATTGATGCTTTTTTTTAGTAAAATTATTCCGACACCTCTAAGGTTTATAAAAATATAAAAATTTCTTTTTTAGTTTAAATTAGTAATATAGTATAGGTAGTACCTATATATTTAGGAAAAATTTAATAATCTGGCAACGTCGTATAAATCACCAAAATAAAATAATATCTTATGTAAAATTTTATGCCGAATTTGATGAGACAAAAAGAAATGGGGGGTACTATTTAAAAAAAATTACTTATATGATGCCCCGTTTTTTTGGAGCATCCTCTATATCCAAAAGTATTTTTAAAATGTGCGCTTTTATTTATCCTAGAACCTTTGTATTTAATAAATTTAATAAATTTCGATATTTTTAAGAACAACGGAGATATTTGACTTCCTCGCACTAATCAACCACACCCTGTATAAGGTAGGAACATTTAAAACAAGTTAATAAAAATCAAAAGAAACTTCACATGTTAAAATTGACAATTCAAAGATCAGTAAAGTCATGATTAAATAATTCAACAGTACTATAGAATCCCTGAGGAGAATTTTTTTTAAAACACGCCTTAAAACTTTTTGGGTCATTTCCTGAACAAGAGGTCGGAATTTATTAAAAAGGCGCACTCCAAGAAAGCCAGGGCCATCCTGACATCTCCGGACTCATTTATATGTCGGTACTATATGTCCTCGATTTCGCGTTCCACAAGAATGAAGATTCTCATGTCTCCTGAGCTTATGCAGGTTGTTCTGGAGACCAAGAGGGACGTATGATGACTCCACAGTAACCTAGAATCCAAGTTTACAAACAAAAACATAACAGGTTCATCCTTCTCAGGAAGCCCTCTCATAGAGAAAACCATTTATTGGGTTTTATCTCTTTGGGTTTTATCAATGTTCAGACAAAGCTTGTTGGCCCTAAACCAGTCCTTGGCCCTGTCCAAGGACACATGCGACGCATTGACTGGTTCGTCATAGTTCTGGCCCAGGCAACCAATGTTAGTGTCATCCGCTGGTATAGTGACTAGTGGGATCGGCTTGAGGCAGATCAATGATGTATATAAGAAATAAAAGGGGACCCAAAATTGATCCTTGTGGCACATCAATAATCACTTCCATCTCCGCGGAGTCCACACCACCCACCCTCACGACCTGAGGAGGATTCGACAGATAACTGGACACGACCTTAATACTAGCAGCTGAAAAGTTATACTTCTTGAGTTTCTCCAACAAAAGCTCACGCGACACTTAATCAAAAGCCTTGCTGCGGTCACAGAAGGTGCTTGATAGGTAGGCGCCATTTTCGAAAGAATCTTGCATCTGAGAAATCAAGTCTGTGATAGCTGATGTTGTGCTGCTTGAGGAGTCCACACCTAAATCCAAACTGACTATTCTTGAACAGGCCCTCGTGTTGAAAAAACCTCAGTATGCGCATTCCAAATGCAACACAGATTTTGAATATTCTTCCAAGATTGCAATAATAGGTAAAGAATATTTATTTTAATTAGTAATTTCATTATTTTTTAAAGCACATGAATTTGTTTCCTGAAAATGTCATTTAAATAATTAAAAATTAATAATTGTACTTGCCAGTCTTTTGATGTTCTAATTGTGATATATTTACTAACTTTAAAGCAGGATGACATGATTAAAACAACTTTACTGATGACACAGTATACAAGATCGTATACAAGATTGCTGAAATTAAAAACTTGTGGGCGAAATAAATTTTAAGTTTTGGGTAACATTTAAAAAACTTAAATTTTGTACATCTCTAAGTTGATTAATGTAATGTGAATATTTTGATTTTCTTTCCAAGAAACTACTATCACTGTTTTGCCCTCCAAAGTTTCTCAAGGCACTTTTTGAACACACTGTTTAAAATAGGTAGTTTTCTGTGTTATCTATTTGATGCAATTCTTTGGTAAACTCAAGATATTTGTTTATTGTAAGTATATAGTCCTGGTTCCTGGGCAATATTTCACTAATTTTAAAGGAAACCTTAGTACTATGAGGAACATTAATATAGACAGACCTATTAAACTCAACATACCTTCCGATTGAAAACTTGACTTTCTCGGTAAATTTCCACTAAGCGGATGTGTCTTAGCAGCCCCAACTGTTGGTGTTTTGGGGCTATCTTCTAATTTAGACATAGACTTTCCCCTTTTGTGCCTTTGTTGAAATTTTTCTGCTAAGGATTTTTGCCTTTGTGTGTCCACTTTCTTTTCATTACCAAAATCTATTGTAAAAGCAGTAGGGCGTGGAGATTCTAGAACCGAAACTGAATCTGTGCCACTGGAAGATTTTTCAATTATTTCTTCCATTATTTTAAATAGCCTCTACATTTACAAGTCAAGAGTATAAAATTATTATAGTCGACACTTCTAGCCAAATTCCACACTATTCACCAAGTTTTAAACTGATATTTCTGGCAACACAGATACTACATTTTTTGCTTATTTTCGTATTTTTTTAACAAAAAGAAATAGTTGTACTGCAAAAAATCGTTCGCAGCCTTCGTTAAGCTAGAAATTCCGAGCACGACTGACAGAGAATGACGAACTAACAGTGACAAGTGAAAGTGACAGGTTCCTGTCGGGATGACAGGTGCACATGGCCGACTTTTCCCTACTTTGTGCGATGACCCCAACCAAAAATGTGATTAACAACTTGTTAATCTGACTTTTAATGCTATATTAGTTCTCGAGCGTCATCACTAAAACTAAAGACCAGCGGTTAGACGGAATATAGCACCGAATCATGTATTCGCGGAAAGGCGGTTTGATGCGATGACAACTAATAATACAATTAACACCAATTAATTAGTAGTTAGAAATACGTGACCGCATCATCATATCCATTTCCTCTGTGATTTAACTGTTTATCACTCCACTCAATATGGTGGAATATGCATAATTAATGGAGGGTTTGTTCGGCAATAACGACGTAAAGATAAGGAAGGACACCTTATCTTTACGTCGTTTATTGCCGCCTAAGTGCGAAAGCTATTCTGCTGCCCTCCTTTCGACAAGCACACATACATCGGCACTGAAAAGTGAAAAACACCTTTAAGGTGGCTAGAGACTATGCGTCTATTCGTGGTTAATGATTCGCGATGCGTGTTTCGCGGTCAATTCATGAAAAGCGAGTAGGGAGTAAGGCGTTTCAAATCGATTCTCAAACATTGAGATTCCCTAGTTCGCAGTAACACTACGAATTGGCGAACGGGAAGAACCTGAAGGTGGTTATACAGACTATAGGGCACGATCTGCTAGAGCTATTTAGCCGTATCAGGAGCTTATAACGCCGTGTGCTTTCTGCAGGCTTTACGACTTTAGGCGCCAACAAGAGCGGAAACAAGTATGAGCGACGATAACGTTGTCATAAAAAAGGGGCGTATCTTCGGCGGCATCGTGCAAAAGATAGGCGCGCATGCATTGCTCTGTCACAGGCACCTCCAAGGCCTTGGCGCCGTTGTGCCCCGTAATTCATTGGCCACATATGGACGGCGATAATCATGGATGATCATTCTCCAGTCCAGAATAGACGTCCAGGCCAGGGCGTTGAAATGTTAAACCAATAAAATACTCCGTATAAATATAATATAATAATCTTACCTTGGCGATAATAATTCCTACCGTCATATATTGTCACCACGGCACACCTTCGGGTTACCGCCATTACGACTAAACTTTTTGTTTGTTTTTTATTCAAATATTTATTTAGTGTTAAAAATGATCATTTACACAAGTCAAAATAGTATAAAACTGTCAAGATCAAGATCGACAAGACAATTAAAATTCAGAAACATTGTAAAATAAAACTAAAATTAAGTAGTCAATTTTAAAATATATTTACAGACTTAAGTTACCTCACACAGACAATACATATCGAAAAAAATATTTGATTAACAAATCATTGAAATGGCCAAAACTTTATAATACATCATTTATATCACAGGACACACAGGGTGTTATAGAAATATTATATTTAAACCGGCAATTCCTGAGATAAAGGCAAATTGAAGAAAAATACCCATAAATGGCGCTTTCAATTCATTCAGCGGTTAAAGTGACCTGACGTCAAACCAGAAAAACACCTGTGTGGCACTGCGATACATGTAGGCGATCAAGGAATTCTGGCCGGTGTTGTCATATGTAGGTACACCTTAACCTCTTTAGAAAAAATAAAATAATTTAAACACTTTTCCATTCTGTAATACCTTTTTGTACAATTAATTGAATAACATTTACGACGGACTATGTTTTAAACAACCCGAAAAAACATATGGAATAATATTAAAAAGGTTTTAAATAGGCACGTACGTCACTAGGTCAAATGCCAATGACCCCTTGACGCCTTACATCGTCTGAGCGAAGTAGTTTCATATAGCGCCGCACACTTGCGGTCTGTTAGTTGAAGACCAACCAGCGGCCGGATACGTTGTGTTTCGTCGATCACCAACACACTCTCAGCAATCCGCTCTGTTTCTTCGGTTTACGCGTGTATCTTGCCCGTCCATAAATAATCTTTAAATATTAGAACTGGACGTCAAATTTCGTCGCGTGTAATAAAATCTAATAATCTGTATTATTGTATTTTCCAAAGCTAACTATCGGTTCTGTTTCACTATTACTGTGTGTACATAAAGTGTTTCCAGGAGTGTTCCCATGAAAAAGAAAAAAAACTGATTTGGATTTCCTCGCTCTTTAGGTATAAAGATAAATACAAGTAGGTAGAAAATAATTTATTTTTATAATTTTATATGGAATTTCAGTTCGACATTAAGTTTGGCAACATTGCCATTGGGTCTGGGTGAAATGTTGTACAGTAGCGCGGACTGACCTGTGAGTAAGAGTGTTTGTTACACCACTTTTAAAACGGTCGATTTAAAAAAAATAAAATATGTAGCGCTTCTCTAGGACAACCAATGAGTCACCCATTTAAATATATTAGGTCATTTCCATAACACCCTGTATATTCGTTTGCAGATTAGAATGCTCGACTGATGAGAAGGTTTTTTATTTTACGTTTAAAATCATTCATTGGCAGCAGACTTTTTATCGAAATAGGAAGTTTATTGTAGAAATGGATGGCCAGATACCCCAGGCCAACCTGACACCTTCTTTAGCCTCCAGCTGTTTAGTACTATACATTTTGATTATATCGTGCGAGTGAATAGATGTAGCGCCGTGTATTGCCCAATGCGAGCTCTGATATATAGAAGGTTATCCAGAATAAACAAGCATGGCATTAACTATAATTGTCCAAATTTATTTGTGTAGTAGTAAACTTAGAATCTTTTTAAATTTTCGTTTTAATTATATTATTGCATGTTTGCAAAATTTTTGCTTGCTGCGCTCTAACATTAATTTTTAGATTTTGCTAACCTTCCATTAAATTCGTAAACCTACATTCTACCCTACATACAGGTTATTTCATTATAAGGCCAGGCACCGGTCATATTTCGGTAACTACTGGGCATAGAAATCCTAGAAATTATTTCCAGTTCCGCATTTCGTCGCAAAGGGCACACAATTTAAAAGTAAATATTAAAATTACAAATTTCTCCGAATATTCCCACACTAAGGTTATACCTTTGGTAACATCGTTAGAAAACTTGGACAATCTGTATCATTTTAGTCTGGCTCATTGGCGTACTGAGCTTGATAAGGGTGGGAGGCGCTATTGAAAGTGTATAGCCATTTAAATCCCTAACTTCCAAACAACTTATTCCATTTTAGTAAACATTAGGTTGTTCGGAAGAGAATTTTAATTGTCGAATCCAGTGGTCCACGTTAGTTTCTAATAAAATTAATAGAGGGTGCAATTTGCAAAAATAACAGTGTTTTTTGATTTTATTCCTAAAACTTATTAAATCATACGGTATAATTATGATATCATAATCGGAAAATAGATTAAATATGCAAGAAAAAACGTCCAAACCGCAGTTCTATACAGGGTGTTAATTAAGTATGGGCAGCAATTTTAGGAGACAATTGTTTGGGTGATTCGAAGACGAAAAGTTCATATAAACATGGGCCCGCGAATGCTTCGTTTTCAACATACAGGGTGTTAAAAAAAATTTAATCGGGGTTTCGTAAATATCTTAAATATCCTTTTGTCGATATTGTTGAAATTTGACAGTTTTATTTGTAGCTGAAAACTGTCCAGTTAAATGCTGCAATTATTTTCTTAAAAAAAGAAAATGTACGTGCATTTCCAGGAACATACATCAAGGGGGTTTTTATTTTTTTTCTCGAAAACAAAGTAAGAATGAAAAAAAATTCAATAGACAAAAGTGTTGTATTTTTAGTTGCTTAATCCGAGAAAAATATAAAAATTCCAAAAAAGGTAGTGATGGCTTACTCTTTTTTTTCCAATAATATTCGTTAAGGTGCCGAACAAACCCGGGACGCCCCTTAACACTACAAATAAAACTTTCCTATTTCAACAATATCGACAAAAGGATATTTAAGATATTTACGAAAACCCGATTAAAATTTTTTTTTAACACCCTGTATCTTGAAAACGAAGCATTTGCGGACCCATGTTTATATGAACTTTTCGTCTTAGAATCACTCACAGGTGAAAGAATCGTCTGTTAACATAAGGACTAAAAAAGTCATCATGGAAGCAGACGAGTGGTTTGTCAAAAATAAGCTCATACTAAACACCTCAAAAACAAGATCCAGATTAGAAGAATTGGAATATATCTTTAACGCAGAGCAACTAAAAATATCACGAACAACTAAATTTTTGGGAATGGTCTTGGACAATATATACTCTGTCATGGGATCACCATATACAGTATGTGATTGGTAAATTGAATAAGGTGCGCTACACCTTGCGCATTTTATCTAAATACTTGGATAGACAAAGGTGTAGAATGGTGTACTAATACGCAAATTTCGAATCACGTGTTAGATATGGAACTATTCTGTATGGAAAATGTAGGGATGCAGAACAGTTATTTGTATGTCAAAAAAGAGTAGTGAGAACCATATTTAGTTACAATTTTAGAGAAAGTTGTAGAGGTAAATTTAAAGCGAATGGGCTTCTTACTGTCCCTGCAATTTACCTACAAGAAAGCATATTATTCTTCTTCAAAAAAGAGATTTGTTTAGAAGTAGTGAATCACAAAATGTGTATTCAACAAGAACTTTGAATTATACGTTTCCCAAACACAGACTAACATTGTACGAAAGTGGTGCGTATTACAACTCTATAAAACTATACAATAGACTTCCACATCATGCTAAAGATTGTAACAACATTAAAAAAGTTTAAGACATTGAACCCTACAACATTGAAGAATATTTAGCAAACATGTCAAATCTATGATTGGCAATAATCTGCTGTATTTTTGACACTATTTCATTTTATGTTAAGTAATGTAATTCTGAAATAAAGAATGTTTATTATTATTATTATTATTATTATTATTATCCGAACACCGTGTATTTTAGGGGTTCTCAATAATGCATAAATTTACCTGTCGATTTTGTTACTTTCACATTTAAGTTCAAAAAATCGCATCGGCAAAATAAGAATATATATTTTATTATACTGCCGTCCAGTTAACCAAGAATCGCTCGAACCCGTCAAACTCATTTTTTTGAAATGCATTTTGTTTAGAAAAAAGATATTATATAGGGTGGATCATAAAAATGCTACTTGTATCAACTATAATTTTTTTAAAGGAACATATCATATATTTTTACATTTTTACATTCTACAATCGATCCTGGACATTTTTCATAAATCATGCCCTATATCAGGGGTCGGCAACCTTTTGAGACGGAAGAGCCAAAAGTTATAATTAACACAATTTCTCGGTTTTTAAAGAGCCACTGACGGCCGCAATTTGATATCGAAAGAGACACAACTTGACATCGAAAGAGCCGCATGCGGCTCGCGAGCCGTAGGTTGCCGACCCCTGGTCACAGCCAAAGCACTGGTGAAGACGCTAAATTGTCTTACGTCGGAAACGAATTAAAACCTACATAGAAACATCCGACGACGGCGTCATTCGACAGCTTTCGACGGACTGACGACAGTAACGACGCGTGTCACGGGGAAGGGGTGCGGTGAAAAGCGAGTACAAGTGGCTGAGAGATAGAATCGGTGCCTAATCCTCGTTAATCGATTCAGAACGAATTTTTAATGTTTTTTTCGATAAAATAAATAATATTTGCGTATGAATCTAAAGAGCCGCAGCTTCACATCCAATGAGCCGCATGTGCCCTATACCTATATCTTCAACCGTTTACGAAATATTAATGCGTACTTTAATGCTGATATGCACCACCATTGATATGTTTCTCGACATAGTAATTTTGCAAATTTGATTAACATTCACAGACATTTTTTGACGTCTCAAACTTAAATACCAAATCGTCATTGTCAATGCCTTCAAGATTGCGAATTCAGTTCAGTCGAAAGTTGCTGTGCCGAGAAACATATAGCAATGGTGCATACCAGCATTAAATAATATTTCGTAAACGGTGGAAGATAGGGATCCGTTTCTTTATCATAACCCTGTATATTTCCGGATACAATGAAACACGACATTTTAGGTTTATATGTAGAAGTCACTATTTTATTTATATTATATTAAGACACAACATACAGAATTTGCTGGACATCCTTTTCTGCCCAAATTTAGGTTATCGGGGCATGAAGTCATACATGCGTTATGTAATTGGTTACAGTTTACATCCTTGTACGTTACTAAAACAAAAACACAGATGTTAGGCAAGCAGAATAGGTAACTCCAAATTTTGCATTGACCTACCAAACATGATATCTATTCTCCAAAAAACAATAACATAACACAAGGTATGATAGGACGTAAGGAGGCGTGGTCAAATACCTCTCTGATTGTGTCACTTCGTTCTCCAGAAACTAACTTACATGAAACCGCGGATGGAGGCGTGGCGTGACGTCAAATTTGAGTCACTAGATATCTTACCTATTGTGTTAATGTTATAACAAACCAAAAACTGGTTTCACTGGAAAATGGCATTTTTAGATAGAAAATAAAAAGTTAATATAGGAGCCAGTCGTTTTACTTAAAGTACCAGAAATAGTTTTTATAAAAAAAGAGTTTCAACTTTATAAACGCCGCTAAACATTTTCAGTTAGTAGATGAATGATATGATGATGAATCAGAGCAGAACACGTACGTACTGTCATCATACAATAAACACAAGGCAATTTAAGATATACTGCAGTCCCACCATTAAAGAGGACAAAATGTATTGTTCGAATTAGGTAAAATTTGACTTCACCATAAATTTTTGCTTCAATAAAGACCAAAAGTGACATAATTAAATGGGACCATGCGTCTTTTGTTAACTGTCAAATTTGACTTTTCTCCATATAATGTCAGAAAATGGCATTTATTGATCGACTTTTAAAACATTTATTTGGAAAAGATGTTTGTATTGTAATTTCATACACATATCAAATTTTAGTTTAAATACACAATTTAAATACTTCGTAAGTAAAGTAAATACGAAATTAAATTAATTTGTAAATATTTAACTTATAGGTATTTAAATCATATTTACAGCAAGTATTTATAAATACTTTTGAGAGTTAAATATAAAAACTTAAATACTTTGTAAACATTTAATTACTTTTAAAAAGATTTAAATACTTTGGTAGTATTTTTGTCTCCTCTAAGTAGGCATTTGAATAGGTATAGCAAACTCTGGCCACAAGGGCGCAGTCAAAGGTGACCTAACACCTAACCGTAGCAAAACATGATACAAATACTAAAGGTAAAGATATGTAACCGTCCCAATTTTTCGTCTGCCGCGCAATGACGTCAGGTTTACATTGCTGTCAGCATTTTAACTCTTTTTTGAAGATATTAAAAGGTTTTATGCATGTAATGTTATATGAAATGAAAGAATAATATATGACAAGTATTTACGTATATTGTTTATTTAACTACTGAAGCAGACTATGAGTTTCTTTACCTCTTCATAATTTGATTCCACTGAGAGATGGGCTAGTTGAAAAAATTTTTTAAACTTGTTCTTAGCTTTATTCTTTGTTGTATGTTCATGAAATAAATATACCTAAATACCATGATATTATTCTTTCATTCACATATACCATTAAATGTGTAAAACCTTTTAATTAAAACGGCGTCAGAGTAAAAAGAGTACGAAAAAAAGGTCGTTACTTTCCTATGATATGGGGGCGACCTCCAGATTAAACATAAATTTCATATGGGGAGCCCCACAACAAGAATGTTAAAAATTGAATTGTTAAAATAGTAATGGATATATTACAAATGTAAAAGACTGGCAACGCTGTCTCAAAACAAGCAGTAGTCGCCGATCAGCTTTCGGCATGCTTCGGCTATCGTCGACCGGCTCAAATGGCGCGAAAAATTTGTCGTAATCTTCTCTTTTTTTAGTGGTATTTGTGTGTTATCTATGAAATTAATATACGTAAATATTTGTCATATATTATTATTTCATTTCATATTATTACATGCAGAAAACCTTTTAATACCTTCATTTGCTGACAGCACTGTAAATCCCATAAGAAATTTTAAAATTACTCGCCCACGTCGCAAGCCACGCCATCCTAGACGTGCAATCATATCTTCTTAGATTCTTATACCATATGGTAGCAGAAACTTTATACTTACATTGTTTACAGCAAACTGCTCCCTGCGATTTTTGCCTCGGACACTGGTTTTTATCGATCTCGGTAATTTCACAGGGGCATTCCTTTTCTAGGACACAAAATCCTTTGGCTGACCCACATGATTCTTCAGAATAGAAATTAGATTCTAAAAAAATATTCCGGAAATACTACCGTATGTATATAAAACTAAACAAGCACCTTGAAAACAATATATTTTAAATTTATTTAAAATCGTTTTATTCCAAGAGTATATTTTTTTAAAATTTTTATATTAAATCATGTAAAATATTCGAAAGAAAAAAATGTGGTATTTCCTATAGTGATTACCTTACCTATTGGTTCACAATCAATTGATACAAGAATAGCTAATAAAATAGCGATATTTAAAAATAAACTACAATTTTTTAACATTTTGAATTACTTGCTTACAGAAGGTTTTTATGTAAGTAATATAAATATGGACTATATATGTGTATTTATTTAGATTTCAAAACTCATGAATATTAAACACCTAAGCTCTCCAATAGGTCACGCCCGATAACCCGATCCAGGGTCGGAATAAGAAACTAAAAGTCTTTCCATGATACAAATAACTATATTTATAACATGAAGTCTGCCGCCGTAGGACTGTGAGGGAGGTTGCCTACTATTTCACATTCCTAAACTGTAATGTTTCCTGACTGTTGCCAACAGTGGCAGCTCGTAGTACCACCACGCCCGAATATTGGTCAATTTTGTCAATAATTTATAGTAAATAGTAAATACTAGGAAAACCGCTGCTATAAGGTGAATTCAAATAATTTGACAGAAATTTTGACGATTTTTTCGTTATACCTAACTTAAAAAGCGTCACAGCAGAAGAATAAAAGTAATTTTTTTCAATGAGACTTTCCAAGAGTGTTATAAAGATCTTTGGTTATAAAGAAGGTCAGCAAGATAACTTATCAGAAGAAAATTACAATCAATACCAGCAAAACAATTTATTATTTAGTTCTTGCCTCAGATGCAGTAAGCCATAAATGTTTTTGGTAATGCGCATATGATTTGTTTTAAATCCACGATTATATTTTAGACGTCTGTGTTTTACACTAAGTTTGTCATCGTAATTTAGGCAATTAAACGAGTTGGTTAGGAAATATTCCACTAAATTACAGTCTAAATTAACACCGGCACCACTCATTTTTCACTTTTATTCTGAAAGTTTTTAACTAAACTCGATGCAACAAGCAGCGGCAACCCACCAAATTCAATCTGCGTCTGCGCGACAATGCCAAAATGACGGATAATGTAGGCATTCACATGTGTTTAGAAATCACACTCGTTGATTGGTCATATACACCGATGGTCCGACCTGTCATTTAAGGCTTAGCCGCGTTAAATATTGCCAAATTGAACTTTCAAACCAGGTCTATGTTTCAAGCTGATATTTCGCTCCTGCGGGAGACAAAGACAGCCATAGCGTAATATAGCGGCACAAACAGAGACATAAAGCATAGAAAAATAACAGCCGCATACCCTGTTGTCGGATTGTAATATAAATATTAAATATTAGGAAATGTGGGATTAAAATCAACTTAAAAACTATATTTGCTATAAATTAAAACTTATTATTTGTTCGGATTTGTTCGGTAAATATTAGGACATGTGGGATTAAAATCAACTTAAAAACTATTTGCTATAAATTAAACTTATTATTTGTTCGGGTTTGTTCGATAAATATTAGGAAATGTGGGATTAAAATCAACTTAAAAACTATATTTGCTATAAATTAAAACTTATTTTTTGTTCGGATTTGTTCGGTAAATATTAGGACATGTGGGATTAAAATCAACTTAAAAACTATTTGCTATAAATTAAACTTATTATTTGTTCGGGTTTGTTCGGTAAATATTAGGACATGTGGGATTAAAATCAACTTAAAAACTATTTGCTATAAATTAAACTTATTATTTGTTCGGGTTTGTTCGATAAATATTAGGAAATGTGGGATTAAAATCAACTTAAAAACTATATTTGCTATAAATTAAAACTTATTTTTTGTTCGGATTTGTTCGGTAAATATTAGGACATGTGGGATTAAAATCAACTTAAAAACTATTTGCTATAAATTAAACTTATTATTTGTTCGGGTTTGTTCGATAAATATTAGGAAATGTGGGATTAAAATCAACTTAAAAACTATATTTGCTATAAATTAAAACTTATTTTTTGTTCGGATTTGTTCGGTAAATATTAGGACATGTGGGATTAAAATCAACTTAAAAACTATTTGCTATAAATTAAACTTATTATTTGTTCGGGTTTGTTCGGTAAATATTAGGACATGTGGGATTAAAATCAACTTAAAAACTATTTGCTATAAATTAAACTTATTATTTGTTCGGGTTTGTTCGATAAATATTAGGAAATGTGGGATTAAAATCAACTTAAAAACTATATTTGCTATAAATTAAAACTTATTTTTTGTTCGGATTTGTTCGGTAAATATTAGGACATGTGGGATTAAAATCAACTTAAAAACTATTTGCTATAAATTAAACTTATTATTTGTTCGGGTTTGTTCGATAAATATTAGGAAATGTGGGATTAAAATCAACTTAAAAACTATATTTGCTATAAATTAAAACTTATTTTTTGTTCGGATTTGTTCGGTAAATATTAGGACATGTGGGATTAAAATCAACTTAAAAACTATTTGCTATAAATTAAAACTTATTATTTGAGTAATAGTAATACACCAAGAAAAACGTTTAGAGGAAAAATAATGAAGATGCTTAGCCTCGCTTGCGTCTTTCGGGAAGCCGACACTGGTTACCAAAGGTGGTACTACTCTAAGGTACAAACCCGAACAAACCCAGTATATTTTCGGCTATATCGATTCAGAATACCATTTCCAACCAAATTCAGGTTATTTCCGGTTAAACCGGAAGTGACAAAATGTAGTCGGATATGTCATAAAATGCAAAATAATATCACATACGAACCCACAAAATTCTATTTCTGTAATTTAAACAATAAAACAGTTATAAGCGATCTTCATGCAACACCCAATATGGTACTTTTGGAGATATCAAAAATTACAATTTGAAAAAACCCGAACACCCTAATGCCCATTTGCTGGCGACTTGTTTTGCTTGTCTACCGGTTTAAGTTCCTATGGGGCCCACCAGCATTTGGACTGGTAGTCCGGCACTGTGATTAATATTATAATAATTCACTTGAAGCTTGCATAGATATAGGCTTCTGACTAATTATTATTTTTTAGTTAAGTGCCTAGTAAATTTATTATAATATTTATTTTAGTAGTTTTTTAAGATTAAATATTACAACGCCCAAAGCATGGGAGTGCCAGGTAGGACGTAAGGTGTCCTAAGGTGCAAATAAACATTTTTGCAATGTAGGATAAAACTACTTTTTGAGCAATTAAACAAATAAAAAACATAAATGGCTACTATATTTGGGACATTAAAATGCCGGATTGCACCACATTCAGCACCGGATCTTGATTGTTTTCGAGACGGGGCAAAAACTTAAAACATACCTTGTTGTTTTTAGTAAGTAATTGTATTTAAAAAACAAACTTCGCTAATATTTCAGGGTGTGATTCGTTAGGTCATTTTATAAAGAAAAATTGATATGAACATATGTCCGCAACGGCTTAAATTCTTTGCTACAGGGTGTTGAATTTTTATTTTTTAAATGGTTATTTTCTAATATCTCCGAAAGAACTTTAGATATTATTTTTAATTTTGGTATGTGTTAATAGGATATAGAACCACAAATTTTAGTTAGAAAAGTTATTCACTTGTTCCACCTGCAAACATGTCCTCTGATATTTTTCACAAAAAAGATGGTACGCCACTGACATTTTTCCATGTGGGGCAAATTTGAATATTTGAACGAGTGGGCAATTCGATGCCAGGACGGGCGGAACATGCCTTTACAAAATTTATCATTAATTATTTTATCAATGTTAATAATGAGTTTCAATATGAATTTAGTGGTTTTAATCAAGAACGGTGCGTCTAATGAGAAAAACTCAAGAGACCGTTTTCATGTAGAATTGATCAGGCTAATCAGAAAAAATAACCACATGGAAAAATGTCAGTGGCGTACCATCTTTTTTGTAAAAAATATCAGAGGACGTGTTCGCAGGGATGCCACTGGTGGAACAATTGAATAACTTTTATAACTAAAAGTTGTGGTTCTATATCCTATTAACACATACCAAAATTGAAAATAATATCTACAGTACTTTCGGAGATATTAAAAAATAACCATTTAAAAAATAAAAATTTAACACCATGTAGCAAAAAATTTAAGCCGTTGCGGACATATGTTCATATGAACTTTTCTTCGAATCACACCCTGATGTGCTAATACATCATTAAGGAACACCCTGTATGCACAAGTCGGTTATTATCAACTTTGGAGCAAGCAATGTTTGACCAAATCGCAATATTTTTACTCAAAGAATCTGCAGTTTTACTGTGTACTATTAATTTTGGGGCACACTTTGAGATTTTTAACAAAACCGCAATTTGGGCGATATTATGAATTGTTGAACGCTGATAAAAGTTTCTAATCGATTAATAATCGGGTACGGCGCAAAGCCCCGGGGTGCCACAACTGTCACACTTGAATTTGTCGCCCACTGAAGTTGCTGCCCGGGGCATGGGTTCAGCAGCTCATAGAATAGAATGAACAATTTTTCGCTGACAAGACTGCAGTGTAAGAACCTTGAGCTACCCACACCCGCTGGAAATTGAGCTATGTTACCCTGATATTCAACATGGGCGCAAAAAATGGCATTCAGAATTACAGTTATATCTCTATTTCTAGTACAATACCAGAACTCTATGAAAACCTCGCAACCAATTATTTTACATAAATTTGTTTAGGTTTCGGGCAGGGAGATCGACCGAAGCCAATTTAGTGTCCTTCGTTGACTTCCTGTTGGATACTTGGGAGGTTGCTTGAATGGATTTTTTTGCTGATTTTCCCAAGGCATTTGACTGGGTGAATCATCAGCTACTTTTGTAGAAATTGGAGTGCATGGTCTTGCATTGTCCTCTGTTGCAGTGGCTTCGATGTTTTTTCGATGTTTGCAGTAAAGTCGATTAGTTTCGGGTTTTGTTTTTCAATGACATGAAACTTATATCTGGTTTGTTCGAAAATGAACCAAACATATGCGTAAAGATTGTTTCACGAAAAATGGATATAACTTAAGTACTTAGTAAAAGTACCTGGGGCCATCCCATTATTTATGACAGTTTGTTATTATTATGTGAAAGGACCGGATTGTAATAATTATAATTAAATATAGGCACATCAGGTAGGTTAGGTTGCTTAATTTATATTTAAATATCTTTTTGTGGTAAAATTTGTTAGTTTTTGAGGAATGGCTCAAGAATCGTCTTTTACCAAGCATTCCTCAGAATAGCGTGATAGTAATGGACAATGCGAGCTATCACAATCGCCAATTACATAAAGCTCCAAGCTCAAATAATACAAAATTGGAGATTCAGAACTAGGTACATGGCGGCGAATGATATATATTTTGAAGAAAGATATAAAAGAAGTTTTAAAGACATTTTGTATAAAAAAAGTATATGTTTGTGACACATTGGCAGAAGAAATTGGACATACAGTGCTACGGCTCCCACACCCTATTATTGCATTTTTAACCCCATAGAGCATATGTGGCACCAGTTTAAATCACTGGTTAGGTCTGAAAATATTTCTCCGACTTCAGTCTGTCACGTAATAACTGTAGAAAATTCGTATATTAGTCTGGATCGTATAATTAATGCAATTATAATTAATTTTGATGAGGATAGCGATAGCGAAACAGAACTATCTATAGAATGACATTATAAATGTAAATAAATATGACTAGTAATATTTAAAAAAAATGTTATTTCATTTGATTACATTAATATAATCATATCATTACTTGTTTTCCTTAGTCCGTCCCTTCATACTTCACTTGTTTATTGCCACGCTCTTGTCGACACAATGGGACCGACCCAGGAAATCATTAAGTCGTATCTAAATTTCGTGAAACGTACTGTACCTTACACGGTTAGTAATATTGACAATATCTTATTATATAAACAAAAATATTGATCGTGTAAGGTTGAGAGGATGGCTTGATTGATGGAACTGACACGAATTTCGAATTTCCAAACGTCGGGCATCAATATTTGGCGAGTGGAAGAGATACTGGCAGTAATACTGATCGAGTAGGGTGCGCTCCATCAATATTGGATCAATCACATGTTCAATCATTTAATGTAACTAACTACTGAAGGAAATGTTGACAATAATATTTATCGTATAAGTTTGAATGATCTTGATATAAGGATTTGGATTGTTGGAATATTGTCAGTATTGATTGATATCAATATTATTGACCGAGTAACGTACCTATTACGTGCACCTTGGTTAGTTGTGATAATGGGATGGATTTATATGTTAAAAATGACACCCAATCCGTTTTTATCACCTAAAAGATTAATTACTTTGTAACTGGCACTAAATTGGAGCCCAGAGACACCACACGGGACTTAGGTGTCACTCTTGATACTTCCCTAACTTTATTATCTCATATAAATAATTTGCAAAGAGCGCCACACGGGATTCACAGAATATTGATTCGATCAGAGAATTGATTCCATTTTTGTATATCCCAAATGCTCATATTGGCAAAACGTTCGGTTGTGAACTTTGGTATTCTACTTTTAAATTGTCTACATGTGGTACGAATATTGTATATCCTTTGTCATACCTTTAATTTTTATTATATTGTTACTATTGTAATTTTTTCTTTTTATCTCGTATTGAATTTATTATTTAAGAGCGTATGATGTTTTATATAAATAATTATTAGCTCTTCTAATTTTTACTTATTTTTTTTTATGTACATATAGTTTAGATACCTAATTCCGATCAATAATAACTTGACAAAATTCACGTACAAATAAACAAACTTGAAACTATTAAACGTTTTGTTTGTCCCATTGAAACGAATAAGTACCTAATCGCACCACTTTATAAAAAATTATTGCAAAATTATGATTTCCAATCGCGGAGTTAACAATGGTATTTTTTATTTTCCAGCAACCCTGTTGTAAGGAGATTCAAGAACAAGATTGTATTATAATTCGTTGCGCTTCTTTTAGTTTCAAAGAAACTAAAAATATGAGTGTGTCCGTTAGTGTGTGCGGCTGTCAGTTATAGGCAAGTCCTTAACTGTCCTGAGAATTGATATTGACCGTTTTTAGTGTTAAATTAAGGAAAGTGTGTAAAGTAATCAGAGCTGGGCAGTATTTGTACTCACAAATAGGTACTTTTTTATTTAAATACTTTTTTGTATTTAAATACTGAGTATTTAAATACTTTTTTATAATAGGTATTTGTATTTATTTCACAAATACTTTGCAAAAGTATTTAGTATTTAAATACTTTTTTATTTTCCTTTCAGTATTTAAATACTTTTTGGAGTATTTAAATACTTTTTTAGTATTTAAATACTTTTTGAGTATTTAAATATTTTTTTAGTATTTAAATACTTTTTTGGGGTATTTAAATACTTTTTACTATTCAAGTACTGTTTTCTATTTAAATATGGTTCATGTGGAAAATTCTAAGTTTGCACTTGTCACGCGTGTCAGGAAGCGAAAGATAGTTTCCGTACGATGCCGACACAAGTGGAAGGAACGAAATGGTAGCTTTGATGGTCAGAAATCAAATGATTCTGGACCGAAAATCATAGCTGTTCATCCTGATCAATGGCGTAGGAATCTCGAAAATAGGTCATGCAGGCGCGTATAAAAGGAGAGGGGGGGGGGGGGGGGGGCCCTTGGTTGTAATTACCCTCCATATACGATAAAACAAAAAAAAACTGGAGAAATCAGGCAAAAGTAATTAAAAAAAATACGATAATCTTAGCACATGTTACGTAATATACGAAGTTATTAATGTATTTTGTATTTATTAAAGTGTGTTTTTTAAAAATATAATTCAGCTTCAAGTTTGCAGCTTAATTTTATCATATCACAAAAGAATGTACTTAATGTACAAAAGACTAACTACATTGCTTTTTGTCTCACGGAAGCAAATCGTCCCTTTGAAAGCATTCAAATTGACAATTTTAATGATACCATTGGAGAAACATTTCATACACAATACTTGGGTGTAATTATAGACAAACATTTAAAATGGAACCGTCATATTCTTTATCTTACCAAAAATTTAAGAAAATTTATACATAAATTCTACATATTACGGGAAATCTTAAACAAAAGACTTTTAATATCCATCTATAAAGCAATCGCAGAATCAGTAATACGATATGGTATAATCATGTGGGGTGGTCTGTAGAACAAAGCTCTAAAACAATTGAATGTACAAAAACCACTAAAAAGTCCGAGTTAAAGAGAGGTTCGAGTTATAGAGGTTCGACTGTAATTGTTTACAAAGTATTTAAATTTTGTGTTTCATTCTTAAAAGTATTTATAAATACTTAAAAGTAATTAAATACTTAGAAAGTATTTAAATACTTAGAAAGTATTTAAATACTTAGAAAGTATTTAAATACTTAGAAAGTATTTAAATACTTAGAAAGTATTTAAATATAGTATTTAAACCTAAAAAGTATTTAAATACTTTTTGTAATTAAGGTTTAAATACTTCATTACTTCAAAAAGTATTTAATATTTAAATACTTTTGAATTTAATTAAGTATTTAGTATTTAGTATTTAAATACTTTTAAAAAGTATTTGCCCAGCTCTGAAAGTAATGAAATTAGTTTTTTGGTACAATAGTACTCTACGTTGTGAAGCGATCGTCGACTTACCCTCTGTAAAAAGTCATAAATAAATTTGATTATTCGCAAAAATGTTTTTATTCCTTGTAATGTTGAAAAACATCACTCACCTTCGGCCGTGGTCATTGGTATGCTAACAATTATTTGTAAAAGTGTAAAGGTGGCTGAAAATATGCTCTGAAAATTATTTTCTATTCCATTTTTTTGTCCAGGCAGATTCCGCAACGCCGCGACCAAACAACAAACAGGAAAAGCAATACAAACGGTTAGTGGTGATGCATCCACAAATCCAGTTATTTTTTTCGTATATTTCAGTTTTAAACTTTCTAATAAAGTCCCTAGATTTACTCTTTGTGGTCTGCGTTAAATTAATTTCGGGTTTAGGTCTTCCCGCATTCTTCACTTCAATTTTTTGCTCTAAACTCAAAGAGCTAAAGTTATTTTTTAAATAGTCCACCGTCAAACTATTCATTTTAACTTAATAATTATGTAATATTAAAATATTGAAGCGTCCACGCTCGAATTACCACATACATGAACGAACAAACAGACAAAGGCGCACACCAAAATTGTGCGACTTTCCCATGTTAAATCGCCATAACCACCCTATCCCCCGCCTTCACCACTAAAGAGAAACTGACTGCATTATGTCCCGCTTAAATAATCGCATATGCGAACATCTCTGGTCATCAACGACTCACGCGACGGTGAGAGATATATACAGTTTCGTTTGACGGTACGATAAAATATTAGGGAGGGTCCGACTTTATATGATAAATAATATTAAATGAATATAAATTAATATTTTTTTATTCGTTTTGGGGGTGCACGTGCGCATGTGCTCCTGTGGAAGAACCGCCACTGCCTTCACTATTGGGATTTCGGGAATGGTAAGAGATACGAAGTCGGTTAAATTGAGGCAAAGCTGCATAATTATGAGCCCAATAATATGCCGCAAAAAATCTAAAATAAATACAGGGACTTCCAAGATATTCGGAAAAATGTAAAATTTTGCGTTTCAGTTTTTATTCCTTTCTGACTTTGTTCGAAGAGATGTCCAAAAATATATTTCACTTTCCCATTGCTACTTCTTATTCTCCACAAGATGGCATTATCAGATCTTTAATACGACGTTTCATCTTTGCGTCGCCATCATCAACTTAATTTTTTTAGATACCTGGGTGATTCCTTGGGTGTCCTAGAGAAGCGATACATATTTTATTTTTTTTTAAATCGGCCGTTTTAAAAGTGGGGTAATAAACACTCTTACTCACAGGTCAGTCCGCGCTACTGTACAACATTTCACCCAGAGCCAATGGCAATGTTGCCAAACTTAACGTAAAACTGAAATTCCATATAAAATTATAAAAATAAATTATTTTCTACCTACTTGTATTTATCCTTATACCTAAAGAGCGAGGAAATCCAGGCACAAACACAACCAGTTTTTTCCTTTTCATGGGAACACGCCTGGAAACACTTTATGTATACACAGTAATAGTGAAACAGAACCGATAGTTAGCTTTTGAAAATACAATAATACAGATTATACTACAGGTTGATTTTATTACACGCGAGAAATTTGACGTCCAGAAGAAACGCGTCAATAAGAACAATATTCAAAGAATATTTATGTACGGGCAAGATACACGCGTAAACCGAAAAAACAGAGCGGATCGCTGGGAGTGTGTTGGTGATCGACGAGACACAACGTATCCGGTCGCTGGTTGGTCTTGAACTAACAGACCCACGCGTGCGGCCGCGGCGCTATATGAAACTACTTCGCTCAGCCAATGTAAGGCGTCAAGAGGTCATTGGCATTTGACCTAGTGACGTACGTGGCTATTACTATTCCATATGTTTTTCGGGTTGTTTAAAACATAGACCGTCGTAAATGTTCTTCAATTAATTGTACAAAAAGGTATTACAGAAGGAAAAGTGTTTAAATTATTTTATTTTGTCTAAAGAGTTTAAGGTGTACATATGACAACACCGGCCAGAATTCCTTGATTGCTTACACGTATCGCAGTGCCACACAGTTGTTTTTCTGGTTCTGGTCAGGTCACTTTTACCCCTGAATGAATTAAAAGCGCCATTTATGGCTATTTTTCTTCAATTTGTCTTTATCTCAGGAATTGCCGGTTTAAATATAATACGTCATTTCCATAACACCCTGTATACAGTTACGCAACTTTTTGAAAATGAACAATGGCGACAACGATCAAATTTAGTGAGCCACCGGATTCTCCGGTATTCTTTTTTAATGTCCGGTTAGGCCGGATATTGTACCGGATCCGGCAGAAACTGAATTTGAAAAATTTGTTGTAGAAATTATGAAAGACAGTGACACAGTAGAGCCGTTTTATTTAACGAAACTAAGATAAAGCAAAACACAAACGCTGGAACAACTGGCATAATTAATAAATAATAAACGGTAAGAGATACGAAGTCGGTTAAATTGGGACATAGTTGCGTAATTGTGGGCCCAATAATATGCCGCAAAAAATCTAAGATAAATACAGGGGCTTTCAAAATATCTAAAATTTTGGGTTTCCGTTTATATTTTTTCCTGATTTTGTTCCAGAGAGAGATGTTCAAAAATAAATTTCACTTTCTCATTGCTACATTTCATTCTCCACAAGATGCAATCATCAGATGTCTCATGCGACGTTTCGTCTTTAGCTTACCATCATCAACTTAATTTTTTTAAATACGGGCCTGGATTTTTCTGTTTAAATTATGAAGAGGGCCGAAGTCTACGTTCAACGGTATACACCACTTACTGGTATTCCGACGTTTTGTTACTTAAATTAACCATCTTCTTTAAAATACCCCTAGTACGTGCCTGTAATTTACTTTTGTTTCGAGGCAACTGAAGAGTTTAAAATTATTATTGCTATTTCTGTCTTTAATTGTTATTGCTATTACGTACTACTACTGTTTCTTTTTTATTTCAATATGTAATAGTTGTATCAAATTTCTAATTCACAAGGAATTTATTTTATTAATACAAATAAAATTTGACTCTTTAAGTCAGCACTTTCTTAAGACTTTTAAACGAGGCATTGAGTTTTACATTTTCAAATTATACCGAATTTAAACAAGAAAGTAAATTACAGGAACGTACCGGGGATATTTTAACGAAGATTTAAGGAACAAAACGCCGGCAAACCAGTAAGTGTTGTGTACCACTGAACGTAGATTTCGATCCTCTCATAATTTAAAGAGAAAGATCCAGGCCCGTATTTAAAAAAATAAGTTGATGATGGTGACCCAAAGACGAAACGTCGCATGAAAGATCTGATAATGCCATTTTGGGTAATAAAAAGTAGCAATGAGAAAGTGAAATTTATTTTTGGATATCTCTTCGAGCAAAGTCAGGAAAAAATAAAAACCGAAACGCAAAATTTTAGATTTTTCCATATATTTTGAAAGCCCCTGTATTTATTTTAGATTTTTTTTTGGAAGATTATTGGCCCCCATAATCGCGCAACTTTGCCACAATTTAACCGACTTGGTATCTCCTACCGTTTCCGAAATCCCAACGGTGAATTTGTAACACCATCTAGATATAAAAGGTGAAAAATATATGGAGGATATCACAAAACACTTCTCACTGTTCAATTATGCAAATAGTATAATGACTCTGTAACTTTTCTAGCTGTCAAGATTTCCACTTAGCTAAACAACGATAAATCAAAAAACTAAATAAAAATCGCAAAAATAAACGAATCATTCTTGACAACCGTGCTTATTTATATCTTTATTTATTCGATTAATGAGCAATTGAAAATGTAAATAAAAAATGCAGATCGAAAACTACACCGAGATATATTATTTATAAATACATTATACAGGGTATTCCTTGTGCTAGTATTTCCGAGTGTGATTGCATACCTAGGTTATTTTATGAAGGAAAATACATACATGTGCCCGCAACGGGTTAAATTTTTTCATATTTTTTGTCTTTACAATCTACATGAAAATAAAATAATTAACAAATTCAAATTTCTCGCCCCTATAAACCTCCAATCACATAATTGTATGCAAAAACGTTGGTAAAAAAAGTAAGTTAATGAGCAAATTATTGAAAATAAAATTTTCACTTTTATATACACATACAGGGTGTTATGGAAATGACGTATTATATTTAAATGGGTGACTCCTCGGGTGTCCTAGAGAAGCGCTACATATTTTATTTTTTTAAATCGACCGTTTTAAAAGTGAGGTAACAAACCCTCTTACTCACAGGTCAGTCCGCGCTACTGTAAACATATATCACCCAGGCCCAATGGCAATGTTGCCAAACTTAATGTAAAACTGAAATTCCATACAAAATTATAAAAATAAATTATTTATCTACCTACTTGTATTTATCTTTATACCTAAAGAGCGAGGAAATATAGGCACAAACACAATCAGTTTTCTTCTTTTTCATGGGAACACTCCTGGATATACTTTATGTACGCACAGTAATAGTGAAACAGAACCGATAGTTAGCTTTTGAAAATACAATAATACAGATTATACTACAGATTATTAGATTTTATTACACGCGAGAAATTTGATGTCCAGAAGAACCGCATCAATAGACGCAAGGTATCCGGCCGCTGGTTGGTCTTGAACTAACAGATGCACGCGTTCGGCGCTATATGAAACTACTTCGCACTGCCGATGTAAGGCGTCAAGAGGTCATTGGCATTTGACCTAGTGACGTACGTGGCTATTACTATGCTATGTTTTTTCGGGTTGTTTAAAACATAGTCCCTCGTAAATGTTCTTCAATTAATCGTACAAAAAGGTATTACAGAATGGAAAAGTATTTAAATTATTTTATTTTGTCACAAGAGTTTAAGGTGTAGGCCAGAATTCCTTGATTGCTTACATGTATCGCAGTGCCACACAGGTGTTTTTCTAGTTTGACGTCAGGTCACTTTTACCGCTGAATGAATTGAAAGCGCCATTTATGGGTATTTTTCTTCAATTTGTCTTCATCTCATGAATTGCAGGTTTAAATATAATACGTCATTTCCATAACACCCTGTACAATACACCGGCGCGTTGCTTTTTAAATACAACTACTAAAAACAACAATGGATGGAGGATATGAGAGGGCGGCAGTTTTTAGATTTTGCCCCCCTCTCGAAAGCAATCAAGATCCGGGGCTGACGCAGCGAATATTCTTATATTATGACCGCGGTATGCCTTCACTGCTCAATGTAAATAGGAATGATTTCTATGCTTGTTTGCTTGATGCTGTGTAGCTGTATGTTCTTACCTCAGAGGTACCTGCCCCTTGTAATGGAGAAAGTAAATATACGTTAATAAATATTATGTAATATACAGTATGTCCCCGTAAGATCGCACCATATGGAAAACTTTTTTATTATTAATTTTACGAAAAAAAGTTACTCTTTATAAAAAGCTCTGCATGGTCTAAAACCTAAAATGCCACTATCAGATATTAAATTTTCCCAGGCATATACGGGGTTTGTCAAAAAATATGAATTTTGCCCAAGAGTAAACTACCTTTATTTTTGACAATATCGAAAATTGTTATTTAAAATAGTTGATCAAAACTAAAAACCACGTTTAAATATACCATTACACCCATTTACGATGAAAAAAATAGGTTTTGTTATTTTTTTATTATGTAATTTTTATATTGCAAATAAGAAAACACATACAAATAAACAATGGCCTTTCCATGATGTTAATCATTTGGAGAGGATAATTACCCAATCATGCCGGGAAAAAGGAAATTTGCCACTAGAACGATGAAATGTATTGAACGAGAGGGTGGATACGTTGAGGCATTAGTTGAATGAGTGAAAATTTAATTTATATCTTATATTTAAACGTGGTTTTTAGTTTTGATCAACTTTTTTAAATAACAATTTTCGATATTGTCGAAAATAAAGGTAGTTTACTCTTGGGCAAAATTCATATTTTTTGACAAACCCCGTATATGCCTGGGAAAATTTAATATCTGATAGTGGCATTTTAGGTTTTAGACCATGCAGAGCTTTTTATAAAGAGTAACTTTTTTTCGTAAAATTAATAATAAAAAAGTTTTCCATATGGTGCGAACTTACGGGGACATATTGTATAATATAAGGAATTTTTTTTAATACTAATTTAAAAAAATTTGTGTTATTTAACTACATTAATTACACAATCTTAAGTGTGTAACGATATAAACACATTTATCTTCTGAAGTGTTTTTGAATATCTTAAAACAACGGGAATAAAAAATAAAAATGAGGCACTCATTTCACTTATCCTTATCAATTTTGAAAATTGATCAAATTATATAAAAAGGTCGTGAAGCTCAGGTAAGGGCCAAGTTGCATTTGTGCACGTATTGCATTGGCAGGTAAGAACTAAAAGTATTTTTAATTTCTTTATTTTTATGTGGGCTTTTTCAATACATACGCTTGAATGGGAAAAGAAAATAAGTTTAAATTAAAAAAAAATACTTCAAAATTTCTTTAACAATTATTATTATAGTATTTTAAGAATGTGTTGCAATTAATAGTTGACACTAGTAGCGGGCTTTACCTTAAGCGCCGATATTTCAAAGTCATCTTAAGATACAGAATGACATAAGTCACCCTGAACACAAGTTTGACATTATATTAAAGTTCATTTTAACTCTCATCTAAAGGAATAGGAAAAGACGTGGTAATCTTCCACTCAAGGCGTCAATTGATCCTCAAATTAATTTAAAACATAGCTTTTTAAGGTTTACCATAAAGTTAAGGCTACCTAAACTAACGTCTAACTTAAGGTAACATTCAAATATCGACCCGTAGGGTCCTTTTACCTTAAACTACCTTAAGTTAGACTTTAGCTAAGGTAGCCTTAACGTTAAGTTAAAAAAAGGTTTTAAATTAATTTGGGGGTCAATTACCTCCTACAGATCTATTCCTCTAGATGAGAGTTAAAAATAACTTTAATATACTGTCAAACTTGTTTTAAGGATGTCATTCTGTACCTTACGTTGACTTTGAAATATCGGCCCCAAAGGTATTGTAAACTTCATATCCCATAACATAACACTCTTGGAAAGTGAAGCTGTGATTGTGTGAAATGTTATTGAAAATAAGTAATGGGTGGAAGAGAGAAATACATATGTGTGCGCTGAATGGCAACAATGTTGTAGTCTGGTTATATCAAACAGTTAACTATTAAAACATAACCATACTTCCCGATGAAAAGATAAATCCTTATTTAAATGATCCATTATTTTACAAACTAGACATGAATGCACCATGATTGTTTATAATAAAGACGATTTTTCACCAATAATTACGAAAAAAAACACAAATCAACCAAAATATATAATAAATCCGTTAGATCAAAGCTCCAACGTCGCAATGTTTACGAGATTAGTAATTCATTCATCTTTCGAGTCCAAATCGTAACGCATTTGTAAAATAGGTGTTGCCAGAGTGCAGTTGGATTAGTTCAAGATTCGTTTGATACTTTTAAGTATAATAATATTTTTTTTAAAGAATCTCTCATCGCCTTCACAGCTTATAGTAAAATTATTGGGAAATAAATTTATTTTAAGAGCAGTTGAGGATTAACCTTATACCAGTTGTAATTGTCAACTTAACAAATTTTTAATTGGGATTTTGCAAGATACCTTTGCGATAAATATGTCAATCTGGCTATGCTGCAATAATGACCGAAAGAGGTGGGAAAGACTGTTTGCATTCGTTGCGTAGGCTAGAAGTGTACATTTTTCTATCTGTAGTTTGTAATATCTTTGAGCGGCCCTAAGTGTGTTCGATCTCCAAAAAAATATAAAAGACACAAATTATTATTTTTTAATTTCAATTCCGCTGCAGTCGGTCCTCGCCGTTCAGCCATGCCCGCTGGTTGCGATAAAAATGCAGCATTGCTTGTTGTTTGGAGGGGAGGCTTCGTGGGCACACATAGTTCGACTAATTTAAGAAGTTACACTGATCTCCTCAGTTTCTTACGTTTTTAGTAATAAAAACATTTTCAAACATTGTCCAGTAATAAAGACGCCTAACAGAAGAAACAGCGAGTGCGATATAAAACCAGATAATTCAGTTCTTAAAAACCCAAAATCAGCTAGTTTTGAGATACAACACTGATATCTGTAAAAAAAGCTCAACAAGTCAGAGCTTTATTTCATTTTTCATCAAAATAAACTTATGTCAGCTTATGGGCATTCATTTATTATAATGTTTCTTTCAAAAATAAACAAGACACTCTCAAAATTGAACACTCC
Organism: Barypeithes pellucidus; assembly: GCA_963991005.1. Taxonomy (NCBI): domain Eukaryota; kingdom Metazoa; phylum Arthropoda; class Insecta; order Coleoptera; family Curculionidae; genus Barypeithes; species Barypeithes pellucidus. Next base: position 50,558,161 of record OZ022562.1, on the reverse strand, counting down.
GATTAGTGTAGAAAGAAAAGACAAAATAACAAACCCCTTATTTATGAAATAATAACCACTATTATTCTCCTAGTTTCAGAATGAAAACGGCAACATTACTATTGTTGGCCTTAGCGGCCGGCATCCAGGCCCAAACATACCTGGAACGTTTCAATGAGCAGTACCAGAAAATCCACAACTCCGCCAACGGATATTTCTCTAAAGACGGAGTACCGTACCATGCCATCGAAACTCTAGTTGTAAGTTGAAAATAGCTTGTTTTAGTTAGCAGCTGTGTTACAATAATAGTATATTACATGCCAAGAGTTGGTTGGTTGGTTGGTTAAAGGCGGGGGTCGGTTTAAAGGCCCGAACTTCTATCACTACAGCTTTTCAGCTTATTGTGTACCCCGATCTTGTTAGAAGATGTTTGTTCCTTCTATGAGGTCCAGTAACCCAGTAATCTTTTACCAAGCTCGTCATGTGGTAGGTTGTCACCACGTTGTATGTTCCCGAAGATATTTTATCTTCTACGAGACAGTGCTACTATAAGCAGCGGTATATTATGTGTGAGGCGGTTTCAGCCTCTTCGCCGCAGAGTCTGCATTCAATGGATCCGTTGTTTATACTTATCCGTTGCAGGTGTTTCGCAAGTGGTAGGTGGCCTGTTAGCAGACCCATCACTTGTTTCAACTGGGGCCGCGTCAGGGTTAGCATCCCATTCGATAGTATTTTCGATGGTTTTCCAATTACGGCCCGTGCGTGTGTTTGACCAGGTAACCCTTGCCATCGAGATAGGTGTTGTTTTTTCGACGATCTATCTAATGTTGTTTTTGTTGCCTGTTTTGATATTCCAAAGGCCCGTTTGGGTCCCCTGAGACTTTGAGCGGATGCAGCTTGTAATTTAATTTCCCGTGGCGTTCGCTCAATCTGAATATCGTAGTCACTCACACGTTGTCAAGGCGACGCGATGGATTTCACGGCCAACTTTGCACAAAACGTGTGGGAAACATTGACGGTTTTGGCATATCACGGGTAATGTGAATTGTGGAACTGTTACGTATTATTATATCCTCGACCTGGCCTTTCCTCCTAGATATACAATGTACTATTCTATGTATAATTGTTCCAGGGTTTAAAACATAGATTTAAAAAATAATCCGGATTGAACTTTATTTTACTTACTTTCCTTGAAAACAGGTCGAAGCTCCTGATTATGGCCACGAAACAACATCTGAAGCATACTCTTACTACATCTGGTTGGAAGCATTGAACGGCTACATCAACGGGGACTTCTCCAGTTTCAACACAGCCTGGCAAAACATGGAAGCGCACATTATTCCCACTTTGCAACCCAATATGGACGGATACAACCCAGGTAAGTAGAATACAGGGTGTTATGGAAATGACGTATTATATTTAAATGGGTGACTCCTTGGGTGTCCTAGAGAAGCGCTACATATATTTTTTTAATCGACCGTTTTAAAAGTGGGGTAACAAACCCTCTTACTCACAAGTCAGTCCGCGCTACTGTAAACATATATCACCCAGGCCATTTGGCAATATTGCCAAACTTAATGTAAAACTGAAATTCCATACAAAATTATAAAAATAAATTATTTATCTACCTACTAGTATTTATCTTTATACCTAAAGAGCGAGGAAATACAGGCACAAACACAATCAGTTTTTGTTCTTTTTCATGGGAACACTCCTGGATACACTTTATGTACACACAGTAATAGTGAAACAGAACCGATAGTTAGCTTTTGAAAATACAATAATACAGATTATACTACAGATTATTAGATTTTATTACACGCGACGGAATTTGACATCCAGAAGAAACAAGCGGCCTTGAGCCTGGGCAAATTAGTTTCGTCAATAAAAACAATTTTCAAAGATTATTTATGGACTGGCAAGATACACGCGTAAACCGAAATAACAGAGCGGATTGCTGCGACTGTGTTGGTTATCGACGAAATACAACGTATCCGGCCGCTGGTTGGCCTTCAACTAACAGCCCACAAGCGTGCGGCGCTATACGAACACTAGATACTGACCTAGTGACATACGTGCCTATTTCAAACTTATTTAATACTATTCTTTATGTTTGTTCTGGTTGTTTAAAACATTTTTTGTCGTAAAGTTTCTTAAATTAATTGTACAATAAGGTATTACAGAATGGGAAATTGTTTAAATTATTTATTTTGTCTAAGGAGTTTAAGGTGTACATATGACAACACCGGTCAGAATTCGCTTTTTGTTTACATGTATCGCAGTGCCCCGCAGGTGTGTTTCTGGTTTCACGTCAGGTCACTTTTACCGCTGAATGAATTGAAAGCGCCATTTATGGGTATTTTTCTTCAATTTGTCTTTATCTCAAGAATTGCCGGTTTAAATATAATACGTCATTTCCATAACACCCTGTATATTATTGGCGACTTGGTGTTGAAAAGCTTAAAGAAAACGACTTTTCTTCAAATAAATTTTTAACGCTCACAGCTAGGGTTTCACAATTTTTCAGTTAATATCTTTACATTAGTAAAAAGCAGCATTTGTAGTATAATAATATATTGCTGTCAGATTATTATAATTTGCAGTAATCTGGTTGCCAGCTTTAAGGAGTTTGATAGTTTATTTTGCCAGATGCCTCTATTATTGACCTTAATGAAAATCGGTTAATAATACGTAATTAAATGATTAGTAATGGAAAAAGTATATTATTATCTGCTACCAGTGGAGTCGTTTTTTATTTTTTATTATTTTTAAACTAAAAACAAACATTTATTTATATTTTCAGGGAAACCAGCCACTTACTCTGACGAACTGGACACTCCCAGCCAATACCCATCTCCAATGCAAACTGGTGTGTCGGTAGGTCAAGATCCAATCTGGCAAGAACTCGTCAACGCGTATAATCAAAAGACTTTCTACTCAATGCATTGGCTTTTGGATGTCGACAATATTTATGGATTTGGTATGTATTTTTAAAGCGATATTTTTTTTAGATGGAGTGAATGCTTGCTGAAAGTTATACAGGTCAAGCGAAACGACATCCAAATCGCTACTATACAGGGTGTTTCTTAATAACATGCTAATGTTTAAGGAGGTTATTCTTGGGTCCATTTACAGAAATAAACTTCATATAAACATATGTCCTAAACTTCTTAACTTTTGAGATACAGGGTGTTAAAGATTTTCATGTTTTTTAAATAATTTATTAAGGTTAATGACTTAAATACGTGACAACTAGACTAGGTAGACAACCGTCAAAACTGGTTATGTTTACAAAACAAAATCTGCTTCTTACCTACCTACTAGATCCTTTTTAATCTTTGGTAATACCTAATTTCAAAACAGAGAGCAAATGAATGAATTTAATTTTTTTATACGAAAACTGTACAGGGGGTCCCATTTTCGACACTTTTATAGGGTCTCCGTAACTGTTAGTGCTATCAAAAAAGTAATGTAGGTGTCATGAACTCTTTTTGGGTCAAACATAAAATGATAAATTCAAAATTTGAAAATTTTCGCTCGCTTAAGATACAGGGGAAAATCAAAAAATTAACAATTTCAAAATTACCCTATATTTTCTTAGTTAAAAGAGATACAGAAAAATATTTTATACAAAAGTTTTTTTATAATATTTGAATAATCTTTCGTATTTACAATAAGTATACGCGGTCAGGTAAAAAAGGTATCGGACATAACCCCACTTTTTTAAATGGAGCACCCTGTATAACTTAAAATGAGAAGATTGCATTTTAAATTCTATTTTCAAATATATAATTGGTTTCCTAGGCGATCTATTTAAACTTTATTACTTTAAACCACAGTAGGTCATGAAACAAAAGCTAATATCCAAGAAACAACTATGTTGACATTCTAGTTGTTATTACATATTCATTTGTGAAAATGACTTATCCAACATTTTGAAAAATTTTATATATCTATCATCCATGGTGTGTTATAAATTTGAAAAGAGAGTTTAAAATGCTATATTTTTAGATTAAAATATACAGGGTGTTCTATTTAAAAAAAATAGGTTAGGTCCGATAAATTTCTTACCTGACCCCGTATACTTATTCTGAAAACGGCAGATTATTCCACAATCATTATAAATAAAGTTCTGTATAAAACATTTTTCTGTATCTCTTTCATCTAAGAAAATATAGGGTAATTTAGAAATTGTCAATTTGTTGATTTTCCCCTGTATCTCTAAGCTAGCGAGCATTTTCGAATTTTGATTTTACCATTTTAATTTTGACCCAAAAAAAGTACATACCTACATTACTTTTTTGATAGCACTAACAATAACGGAGATACCCTATAAAAGCGTCGAAAATGGGACACCCTGTACGTCAAACAACAAAAAATTATATATCATAAAATGCGTCTTGATGAATAGAAAGTGTGTACCAAATTTCACAAAAATATCTAGAGCAGTATCACAAATAATAAAAAAAGAGATTTTTTGAAATGTTTTAACACCCTGTATCTCAAAAGTTAAGACGTTTAGGACAGCGTTTCTCAACCTTTAAGAGATGGCGGACCATTAAAGCAAAACTTGGACTCTTCAAGGACCACGAATGAAGAGGTTGCGTCGTGGGAAAGAGAATCAAGGCTCGCCGGGACCACGCCCAAATGTTGCTAAATTTGGTCAATAATTTATATAAAACTAAGAAAATCGCTGGGAATCACGTATTATATTATTATAAAAACTAATTTTGTATAAAACGTTTATTGAGAAACCAAACGACCGAAAAACAAAACCAAAACCATTATTAGGTTCTAAAAACATTTTCTAATGAGACTTCTGAGCCTGAATTTGCCGCAGACAGGGAAATAGCGGGAAAATTCCTCTTTAAGAGTTTGATCTTGATCATTAATAAGTTTTTTTTAGCGTGGGGAAGGCCGAATAATTTTTTGCTTGGATCTTATCAATCCACAAGTCAAGTTTATCAATAAAGGCGTGGAGTTTATCTTCAAATACACACAAAACTGTTTTAACATATCACTATTTTTTTTCTCGTCCAAAAATAATTTAACTTCCTCTCTGAGCTCGTACAATCGTTCCAACATATTTCCCTACGAGAGCCAGCGAACTTCTATATGGAAAAGTAGCATTTCATGTTCGGAATTCAAATCAGCAGAGTTTTTTTTTAAATACGGGTGTTTAAAGCACTACTTTTGACAGTTTTATAATAATTGATAAGTTTTAAGGTAAAGTTTACGAAGCCAAAGGCTTGGCGATGGATAATGCAATGTTGTTAGTGTGAGGGGGTTCTTTCGTTTTATGAGTGTTGCTAAACATGAACGTGATCCCAACATTAATGGGGCGCTATCTGTGCAAAAAACAGAAAGTTTTTCCTGAATAATGTCGTGCTTCTCAAAATAGTCATAGATTATTTTGAAGTGGTTTCAAGTTCACGTCTGGATGGGTACATCCAGACCACCTGGAAGTTGGTCACGGACCACCTGTGGTCCGCGGACCGCCGGTTGAGAAACGCTGGTTTAGGACATATTTTCCTATGAAGTTTTTTTCTGAAAATGGACCCAAGAACAGCCTCCATAAATATTAGCATTTTATTAAGAAACACCCTGTATGAACCATTGATGAAACAAACATGAACCCGGCATTTCTAGCTGCTTTGCGCACGTCAATATGCCGCCTTACGAAAATAAACACAACAAAAAAGAGATGGGTTTGTTCGGGTTTGTTTCTATCTGTAGAATCCCCATCTCTTTTTATATTCCGTCTGTTTCTGCGTTCATTCTATTTTCACAATAAAATAGTCAAATCTATTTTTGTCCACGAAGCTTCTGTCATATAAACGGTGGCATGAATGTGGGTAATGTACTGTTCGCAAGAGTTCAAACTTCAACAAAGTTTAATGTATAACTCTTTTATAAAACAGGTAACGCACAAGGACAATGTGAACTCGGTCCATCTGAATCGGGGCCATCTCTAATCAACACTTTCCAAAGAGGACCTCAAGAATCGGTATGGAGGACAATACCTCAATCAACATGCGACTCATTCACATATGGAGGAAACGTAAGTGGATATCTGCATAAATATTCAGTTGGGCAAGGCCTACCAATATTCGTCAAAAAACTGAACTATTTTTAATTCTCTCATCTCTCTTTATCGATGAAATAAAAAACTTGTCCTAGTCAAATACGCCTGAGCAAATATGACTTATTTACGCGGTTTACCCGCCGATCTATATCTATGGATAGCCAAACTCTAAAAGCAAAAGTGGCAAATTTATGGCCTCGCGCATGTAAACAAAGCTGATCGTCATATGTCATGCGCAATGCCGACTGATGAAAATGATTAGTGTTGGGAAAAACCGATGATATTAATAATCGAGTACTTGATACTCGAGCGATTTTAATAATCGAGTGAATCGCTCGAGTGAATCGCTTGAAATTCCAATTCACCAAGCGATGACGTCACCGACTGCTCGACGGCAGCCTAGCCGTTTACATGTGATCAGGTAGGGTATTTAACAGGCACGTAACTACGGGTGGGCACAGGTTTAGCTAAAAAATTGTAGTAGCCACCAAAAAATCCCAGAAATTTAGTTATTTGTGAATAATGAATTTTTACCACGTGTCTCGATACCAAACAAAAAAACTGCAAAAAAAATCACCCAAATATGTATTTATTGTTCGGGTTTATTATTGTGCGTTTTTAACCCGAACAAAAAGTATTACCAAGAGTTATCTTTCTCAATCTACGAGAATAAAATAAGTATATTTAAAATAGTTTGTCTCCACTTTAAATTATCAGGTGCCCACTGTGTGCACTTCAAAAATTTAGGCTTAGTTACGCGACTGGCAAAATAAGAAAATTGGTTATTATTTTTTAAATTCATGTACTCATGAATTCATAGTTACCTAAAAAGTCCTGTTTAAATTTAAGAATGCTTACTTTTGGCTACCAAAAAATTTGTCGATACCTATGTTTTGTTAACTATTTTGCTCGTTTTCTTATTTCCCATTAACATTTTCTATAATGTATGTTATTTTTAAGAAGTCTTCTTGAGTTTAATAATGAAAAGTTCCTGTTTAGATTTAAAAATGTTTACTATAAGATTACCAACGAATTTTTCTATATATTTTGTTAACCATTTTGTTCGTTTTGTTATATTTCATTAACAATTTCTATTATTATGTTATTTTTGAGAAGTTTTCTCGTGTTTATAGTAATTAAAAATTTTAAAATTATATCCTTTAATTTTTTAATACTTACAATCGGAGACCTAAACTACTCCTCTGGCTAGCCAGTTAAAACAAAACTTTACAAAATGCATGTCGCGATGACTCCGATAAGGGATTCGGCATACTTTTTTATATGCACATTCTCGTTTATGTGCCTTTAAGAAAGACGTATGTCGTGTACCTGCTCAACGTCAAACTCGAACATCGCCAATCGGATGGCGCGGCGCGTAGACCGAAGGTCGTCTATCAAGTGACCGGTGATATTTGTCGGTTTTTCGCCTGAATTTATAACTAGAGTATTTCCTATCGAGCGAGAAACTGTTCGAGTATACGAGCAGTTTTTTTAACTCGATCACACTACAGCGGTATATTTCCGCCGGCGTCTAGCGAAGCTCGGGTATCGAGTGAAAGATAATAAGTGACGAGCGACGGTTTTCGCCTGAATAGATAACTCGAGCGGTTTTTTAATAATCGAGCGATGTCAGTTATTTCAATAATCGAGTGATCAAGCGGTTTTTCGCTCGAGCGATCACAACACTAAAAATGATTATACGGCAATATTTTGTCATTTAAAAGAAGGCCTTGTGGCCATTACGGAAAAGCAACTTTTAGAATTAATTTTGATACCTATTCTCTACGAACAAACCCGATAGATTTTTAATATCGTTACATCCTTACGGCTGATTTCGCTTCTGGACGGTCGACGGAGACAACATTATACGCAAGACAAAACACGAGCACCCTTTAAAAATATGACCGGTAAACTGTGTGCACCAACCCATTTTTTCACTCATAAAATTAACCTTTTTACTGCGCACCCCATAATTTGTACGTATCCATAGTTATATGTCTGTGGGTTTACCAAATTGCAAAAAAGTTACAGTCGCATTGCCATATTGGCCAAAATGTCATATCCTCTATTCGTTTTCAGAACGGTTTCTTGGATCTCTTCGTTGGAGACAGCAGCTACACCAGACAATGGAAATACACCGCCGCCCCCGATGCCGATGCCAGAGCCATCCAAGCCGCCTTCTGGGCCGTACAATGGTCCAAAGAAAAGGGCGTATACAGTCAAATTTCCGACACCATCGCCAAAGCTTCCAAAATGGGCGACTACCTCAGATACACTATGTTTGACAAATATTTCAAGAAGGTAAAAACTAAATTCTATTAAGATGAAAGGGCATAATACAACGTTGTGAACAGTTCGAAGCTCCTCGGGGGCATAACGCTGGGTATTTATCTTTAAATTTACCCAACACACGGTACGTCATCATGGGGGTCTTTTTTGCTTATAGTGTTAACAATTTGTCACTAACGCGTGGATTATTATGTAGCTTGTAAATTTTTCTTACTTGTTGGCATGGAACTTTACCTCACTTTCTGTATTCGAAACTTATATTTCAGATTGGAAATTGCGTAGGACCATACAACTGTCAAGCAGGTACCGGAAAAGACAGCGCTCACTACCTCTTCAATTGGTAAGGAGAAGTTGACACATTACAATCAATTTTATTTTACTCAAAAACCTTTCAGCTAAAATAATATTATCGTTTTGGAAAAAGTCATGTTATGGAACCTTCACACGTTCAATAATATTGTCAATATTTTTATTGTCAATATAGAGACCTCACAAGGCCACAAATTCATCAATATATTGACAATACCTCACACGATCAACATTATTGTCAATATCATCAAATATTGACAATATTATTGAACGTGTGAGGGCTGTTTAACAAAGAAAATATATAATTAGCAGACAGTTGTCGAGTTATCTGCAGTACGGGGTTTTGTTTAGTGTAAGTACATACCATTCTACTTCTCTATGTCCTTCCACGATATACAACACAATATTATTGTCAACATAAGAGGGGGGAGGAGTCGTTTGTACGTTGATTTTGCCATATGAATAAAACAACACGTCTAATTGTATCCAGCGTAATTTTAATGCTATCAACGCCTAGCGCTTTCGGCCTCTAAAAGGTCATCATCAGGGCTATGGCTTCGTCAAAGTCATGGTGTGCCTGGGGTGACTTTGACGAAGCCTTAGCCCTGATGATGGTCCCGTCGAGGCCGAAAGCGCTAGGCGTTGGTAGCATTAAAATTACGGTGAATACAAGATAGCCTTTTTTATTTTTTATTGTCAACATTGGACATTGCGCATATATTGACAGTAGTATTGAAGTATTGTCCATATATATTGATGTACTTTGGGGATTCGAAAATATTTCTTCAATACTGTGGGCGGGGAGAGTATACTGAAGAAGTATTGACCGTGTGAGGGCGATATTTACAATATTTCCCCAGTATAAGTATCGACGCGATGGAAGTCACATTACAGTGATTCATTCGAACATAGTTCCGAAATTCTTCAGGATCAGCTTCCAAAATGGAATGTAGCACGTGTAAATGAGTGTACTTATTCCTTTCGTTTTGATAACCTTTTTTTACTTTTTTCAAACAGTATAGATTTGATAAAATTATAGCTATCCAACCTTTTTTTGTTATTCATCATTACCACTTACCACATGCGAGATTTCGTAGCGACTGGCTATTGATTAATATACAGAGTGTAAAAAAAAGTTGCAATGAGAAAGTGAAATTTCAGAACAATGTCAGGAAAAATTAAAAACCTTTACGCAAAATTTTAGATTTTTTCAAATATTTCGAAAGCCCTGTATTTATTTTTGATTTGCAGCATATTATTGGGCCCATACTTACGCAACTTTGCCCCAATTTAACCGACTTCGTATCTCTTACCGTTTCCGAAATCCCAATGGTGAAATACGAATTTGTTGCACCCTGTATATTGGCAATAAAAAATATTGACAATATGCTTGATGCAGACCACGCACGTTCAATGATATTGTTAATATTTAATAATATTGTCAATATTTGATCGTGTCAGTCAGTCAAAATATTAAAGTATTGTCAATCAAAATATTAAAGTATTGTCAATAAATTGATGAATTTGTGGTAGTCTGAGTATATATTGACAATAAAAATATTGACAATATTATTGAACGTGTGATGGCTGCTTAAGACAACAATAAAACGACAGACAAGAAGTAAAAAGGCGAATAGTATATTATTCGACGAGCGCTAATGATAACATGGGATGTTATGGAAATAACTTATTGAAGAAAAATAATCATACGTTTAAACTAATAAGCGAGATAAGCCAGCTGATGTCAAACCCGAAAAATCACGTGGAAGGCGAGAAATGCACAATCAATTGTCGTACGTCAAGTCGCAAAAGACGTCATGTTAGCCGGTGTTGTCATATTTACACGTCAAATAATATAATTGTAACACCTTTTCATTCTGTCATACCTTCTGAATAATTATTTTCATGACAATGACGGCGAAAGATGTTATGCAACACAAAGAATTGTAAACGCGAACATACCCGTAACCAGTTTTTGTCAACAAGACGTCTTTGACCCGCGATATCGGTTTTGTTCTTTAGGAAATCAACTACAATTTTAAGCCATATGCTCTCTGACCTTCAGCCTTATTGAAAAATAATCCTTTTCTAAATTTTCATAAAAAAATAAGACACAAAATCAGGGCCGAAACTACAATGGGGCAACCGGGGCAGTGCCCCGGGGCCCCCGACTCGGGGGCCCCCTGGCAGGGGATGGAAAAAAATTTTTTTAACCCGTTCAAAACATTGCAAAAAAAAATTTTTTCTTATTATCTGAATGTCAATATTTTTTGTACCAAAAAAATGCTGCCAGCTGCGAGATATTGAAAATAATTATATTTTATAATATACGATGCATGTACATTTTATTCATTCGATTATCACATACCTTGAATCAACTCTATATGTATACACCTAGTCTAAAAGATTTGAATTTCCCGCACTAATGGTACCTACCTGGTATTACCTGTTAAGCCCTGTAGCGCTGTTTGTAAAAGTTAGTGTAAGATGTGAATAAAAATTTTTAATTGACAAAATACTTTTATTTTTACTTTGAATTTGCACAATATTATTGTGACGAGTAATTTTTAGGTGGGGCCCCCAAATTTGGTTTTGCCCCGGGGCCCCTTCAGCTCTACTTTCGGCCCTGCACAAAATGTATGTGTAGGAACACAACCAATAGCAATATCACTTTGACTATTTTAGACCCTACTTGCACTTTTTATAGTTAAAGTTTAGAGAATTGAATAAACAAGATGATCTTTTTCAAGGTACTTCGCCTGGGGAGCAGCTCTTCCAGGATCTGGCAACTGGGGATGGGTTATCGGGGATGGTTCCGCTCACTTTGGTTACCAGAATCCTCTTACCGCTTATGCCTTATCCGCTGTTGATGAACTGAAACCTAAAGGTAAGCGTCACGTACACAGGGTGTCCCAAGTAAAACAACTACGGAAAAAATGTTATACAGAAAAACTGTACGGGGACCACAAGTGCATGTTTTGCAATCATTATAACATATACACGGTGCCATTGACGACAAAGTTGACTTTTTAAAAGGACTTGTTGTATTTAACGGCATTATTAAGCAATCTCGCAGTTTTCGCAAGTCACCACACCGCACTTCACCTCTTCATAACTAACCTCCGAGCATTATGACTGTGACAATGATATCAGATTTCTTTGAAGGTTCAACATTTATCATTTAAGAATAAATATAAGGTAGTTAGACAAGCGAGTCTATAGCTACGACGTATCGGTAAGGGGAAAGCAATATCTTTTAAAACATGGCCGAGTCATGGGCGTGCTATTATCATCTTCATAATGTAAAAATATATATTTTTGCATAGCATGAATATATTTGTATCACCAGTGCAATATATTAGGCCTTTCCATTAATATTCTTCGCTTATTTTGGCATTTTTAATAAAATCCATTTGATTTCAATATGCACCTCAAAGTTTCACGGGAAAACGGAAAGTTTATGTCACTTTCCAGCTGTTGTAGCAACTTTTTTAAGGTTGAACTACTTTTAGTTCCAAATAAAACTTTTGTATTGTTCTCCAAACAATGCCAAAGTCGATTTTTTCGACAGGAGAGAGACGGGCCGGGCCGCCTTTTTTGCCAGGAGATGACAACAATTGATCCGGGTTATTTCCTTTCAGTATCTTCTTTGTGAATGTTTTTACTGTACCCACGCTTACTCCCGTATACATTGCGACCCTTTCTAGCTTTGGCTTAAGTGGCAATTTAAATGTATTAATTTGTGATTCCTCTTCACACATCCTGTACACATTGGCAATCACTTCACGGGTTTGACTATGAAGGGTTTTACCAGGGTATATCCATTCAATATCACAATTTTAAAACAAACCCTATCGCTACGCAACTGGATGAAGCATATTGGACATCGCCGAACAACCACGTCGGCACAATTGGCTGGCGTGTCACCAGACGCGTGTCGCCATCCTCTGTCTGGGATATAACCCATCAAATTAGCTCTAGCCACCGGTTACCCATGGTTACCGTTGATATTGCACCATGTTGCCCTTATTTTTAGATTAGCAGTACTTTAATAAAAAAATATATTTTATTTCGCATTTAAATATTAAAATAAATAATATGAAAAGAAAGTTTTAAGAACATCGAAACTATAATAGAATATTAGTTTCTTATATACTTATGACAATTTACTTTAAATGGGTAAATTTAATTTTAGGGTTTACTCGGTAACATATTGTTAAATTAAAATTTAATATATGTGACAACATTGTTAACCCAAGAAATTTTCTTACCCGCATTCCTTTTGTAGCTACAGATAAAATTGTCGACATATGGAAACGTTATTTTAATAAAGGGCATACGTTTTTCAGGTGCCACCGCCGTCGAGGATTGGACCACATCGCTCCAAAGACAATTGGAATTGTACGAATACTTGCAAACCTCAGAAGGTGCCTTCGCCGGCGGAGTTACCAACTCTTGGAATGGACGTTACGACACCCCCACTGACAATTTGACAGCTGACGAATTCCACGGAATGTTCTACGATTGGGAACCCGTAAGTATCTAAAGTAGCACTAGTTCGGTGCCACGTGAATCCTTAATATTTGGGTCGCGCGCAGCTTGACTTACGGTCGATAATATTTAATAACTACCGACCTAATAGATATGTATATAATAATATTTTCTTTTCGTTAATCGTTTAGGTCTACCATGACCCTCCATCCAACAGATGGTTCGGTATGCAACCCTGGTCAACTGACCGTCTTGCCCAATACTACTATGTCACTGGTGACGCTACTGCCGAAGCCATCTTGCAAAAATGGGTGACATGGGTTCTATCGGTCGTCAAACTCGAAAACGGCGACTTCCAAATGCCCGACAATCTCACCTGGGCTGGAGTTCCTCCAGAGATCCACGTCCAAGTCAACAAATACACTCACGAAATTGGTAAGTTATTTAAAAAAACGACCGTACGAATATTTAAACCTCCAATTACGAATCAAACCCGAACAAACCATACTTTGTGTTTTTCTTACATGTTTGCTGGATTAAGGCAAGGCAGTATTTTATGCGAACGTTTAGCCAAATACAACGTGCCTAGATAAGGAGCCCAGTACAGGGATCTCGGAAACCATAAGAGATACGAAGTCGGTTAAATGGAGGTAAAGTTGCGCATTTACGTGCCTAATAATATGCCGTTTAGAAAGTTTTAAAATTCCGAGTAGTTCCGGAGATGTCTGGAAAAAACCGAAACTCTGAAAAATCGTTTTATTTTTTCCTGTTTTTTTTTTAGATCGAATTCGAAAGTAAATTGCACTTTCACACTGCCACTTTTTCCGCTCTATCTAACAGCGTTAATTGTTTTGTAATCCGACGAGTCGCCTTCGAAGGGCCATTTTCAACTTTATTTTTTTAAATACGATCCTGTTTTTCTGATATTGGAATTTGATAGCTTTTTTTCTTCCGAATGCAACGATGTATGACACATTGTGGTTTAATGACGTTTCGAGGTTTTTTTGAACAACATCAGGAAATTTTGGGATACACTCCTGTATTTCTCCTAATTTTATAAATAATATCTCATAAGTAAGCTCTAAATTTTTACTTATGTTGGACTAGTTCAACAAATAACAAATAATTTAATAATAAACCACAAATAAGTTAACAAAATACAGAAACATTATTTCAAAATTCTGTTGATTTGGGATTTAAAAGAAAAGTAGGCGTTTGAAACAAAAAAATTAAGATGGTGACGCGTGATTTGTTTCACTTGACATTCCCATTGTGATAGTTTGAAAGCGTTTTAAGAGGTTTTCTATTTTCCAGAAAATATGGAAAATAATTTTACAAATGCTGGAAAGTTTGATATTCTATCGCATGTTTTATTTTATCTCAAAAAAACTATTATGTGGCAGTTAGAAGATGTTATTTGTGCTTAGAGAATAACGGAAATCATTTTGAACACCTGATTATGTAGTTCCTTTTTCGTTGTTCGTTTTATTACTGTTTTGGTATGATTTTTGTTCACTTATTTGTGATTTATTATTAAATTATTTGTTATTTATTGAACTAATCCAACATAAGTAAAAAATTTAGAGCTTACTTATGAGATATTATTTATAAAATTAGGAGAAAAACGTCATTAAACCACAATGTGTCATACATCGTTGCATCCGGAAGAAAAAAAGCAATTTACTTTAGAATTCGATCTCAAAAAAAACCCAGGAAAACAATAAAACGATTTTTCAGAATTTTGTTTTTTTTCCGGATATTTCCGGAACAACTCGGAATTTTTAAACTTTCTAAACGGCATATTTTTAGGCACGTAAATGCGCAACTTTACCTCCATTTAACCGACTTCGTATCTCTTACGGTTTCCGAGATCCCTGTACTGGCCCTCCTTAACTTGGACACGTTGTATACTTAGTTTTTTTTTTAAATCTAAAACTGGATTTGTAAAGTTAAAGGATTGGAAAACGCTATGAAAAAATTGCGTTAAAAAATATAATGTTATAAGAATAATAATAACAATTTCAAAAAAATATGAACATTTTCAATTTTTGTCACAGATCTTCCTGAAACTTGTCAGACAATCTAAATATCGATAAATTAAATAAAAAAACTTTATTATTAACGGCTAAAACTCCACGAAAAGAAATATCGATCAGCTGATGACTCTCGTCTATTTCTAACCTGCCAAAAAGCGGCATATTTTTTAATTAATTTGATGCAACATAGATGGCTCTGATTGCTAATTTGGGATCCTCATCTTAAGATCAATAGAGCATGCCTTAGAACTTCTATTTCTCAATGTTTCGACCTCTATTGGGTCATCCTCAAATTACAAAATACTTGTTACTTAGGGGAATTTGTTGCACCGCTGTTAAAGTTTTGTTGGTTAGAATACTTATAATGGAATGAAGATCTACCCCAATATTAACCTGAGGATGGCCTCACAGAAGACCAAACGTTGACAAATGAAAAACTAACGTTGTGTTTTATTGCCACAAATTCAACAAACGTTTAAAAATAATTCAGTGGGGTCAGAAAATATTTTACTTTTACTAGTGTTTGCTATTTCCTATTCAGATGATGTGTCCGAGACACTATTTGCTAATTATAGCATTATACTATACCCCACGAACGAACTGAGGGCGTCACAACAATATCACATAAGATGATCACCCTTAATGCAACTCTGCACAAACATTCTTACTTTGATAGATCACGTGATATTTGTTTTGTCAATAATCCGCGTACTGGTACCGGTGCAACCGGTTGGAAAGATCGCTCTGCCAACGATTCTAATCTAATATTGTCGCCATTTTTTCTTCAGGAACTGCTTCTGCAACCGCCAGAACCCTCTCATACTACGCCGCCAAATCCGGAGACCAAACCGCCAAAACTGCCGCTAAAGGCTTGCTAGATGCTCTCTACAAATATACCAGCGACAAGGGAATCACCATTCCGGAAGTACCCGATCAGTATGGTAGATTTAACGAACCCGTAAGTATCATACATACATAGCCAATTACGTAATTGTTTCGGAAATGACTCTTTTCACCTCTTAGCGAGGTCACGGAAAATTGTCTGCTCCGTCATTCTTTAGAAATATAAATTTTGTATAATACTAACGGATTCACCAAGTAACATTTTCCCATATAACCAAGTATTAACTTTATTTTACTTCTTAACAGTCTTGCTTTTGGACATATTTCTGAAAACATTGCATTGATTAGATACGATAATGTATCACATCCTTATTATATATTATATTTAAGGTGTACGTGCCAAGCGGGTGGACTGGAAAGTACCCATATGGTGACACTATCGACTCTTCAGCTACCTTCATAGGAATTCGTTCATGGTAAGAATACCTTGTATGCTATATATTATTATGACCACTAGCTGGACACGCTGTATAACCCACAACCTCATCAGACCAATGGGTAAAACCATTTCTGGTGAGCCGTTCGCCATATTGGAAACATATCAAATAATCTGATAGGTCAAAAGCCAAAGTGTCCAGTCTGATCCAGCGATAGAGAGAATAAACATGAAACTGAAACATATTTTCTTTATAGGTTCAAGAACGACCCTGATTGGTCCAAAATCCAGCAAATCCTAGACGGAGGAGAAATTCCTGAATTCAGTTTCCACAGATTCTGGGCTCAAGCTGACGTAGCCATCGCCTTCGGTACATACGGCATCTTGTTCAACGAGTAACCGACATTCAGAACTGACTTAGATAAATGAATAATAATATGTGTAAATAAATACATTATTTTTGTACCTAATTAAGTGTTTTATTGCATATAAAGCATCAGACGCTCTAATTATAAACTTGGAGTGAGAAATGAAGTATAGCAGAAATTAAAGGGTCGCTTTTGTAACGTTATTTACAACGCTATAAGCTAACAGTGACGTATGAATGTCAAATTGATTGTTTTACCGTTGTTATTGACGTTCTATAACGTCACTGAGTGTAAATTCTTGACGCTAAAATATGGCGATTTTCCTGACTTTGTTCGAAGAGATGTCCAAAAATAAATTTTTTTATTTCAAACTAATAGTTGTATCAAATTTCTACTTAGCGTAAGTACAAGTAATTTATTTTATTAATACAGTGGTAAAGATTGTTTCACGAAAAATCGATATAAATTAATGACTGCTGTAAAAGTACCTGGGCCATCCCATTATTTATGACCTTTTGTTATTATTATGTGGAAAGGACCGGATTGTAATAATTATAATTAAATATAGGCACATCAGGTAGGTTAGGTTGATTAATATATATTTAAATATCTTTTTGTGGTAAAATTTGTTAGTTTTTAAGGAATGGTTCAAGAATTGTCTTTTACCAAACATTCCTCCGAATAGCGTGATAGTAATGGACAATGCGAGCTATCACAGTCGCCAATTACATAAAGCTCCAAGCTCAAATAATACAAAATTGGAGATTCAGAACTACATGGCGGCGAATGATATATATTTTGAAGAAAGTTATAAAAAAAGGGATCTTTTAGAAGGTTTAAAGACATTTTGTATAAAAAAAAGTATATATGTTTGTGACACATTGGCAGAAGAAATTGGACATACAGTGCTATGGCTCCCACCCTATTATTGCATTTTTAACCCCATAGAGCAAATGTGGCACCAGTTAAAATCACTGGTTAGGTCTGAAAATATTTCTCCGACTTTAAGTTCTAGTGTTAGAGAATTAATACGAAAATGCTTTAATGATATTCCCCCAAGTAGTTGGAAAAATTCAGTCCGTCACGTAATAACTGTAGAAAATTCGTATATTAGTCTGGATCGTATAATTAATCCAATTATAATTAATTTTGATGAGGATAGCGATAGCGAAACAGAACTATCTATAGAATGACATTATAAATGTAAATAAATATGACTAGTAATATTTAAAAAAAATGTTATTTTATTTGACTACATAAATATAATCATATCATTATTGCCAAGCTCTTATCGACACAATGGGACCGACCCAGGAAATCATTAAGTCGTACCCAATTTTCGTGAAACGTACTGTACCTCGAGATATGAGTGCCCTAACATACGAGTTATTTGAGATACGAGCTGTCGAGCTAGCGAAGCTTTGTTTTGAAATACGAGCGACATTTGAGATACGAGGAACGGTCAGCTGCGATGCTGCACACAAGTTGCAACTGGTCGTACATCGGAGCTATATAATGACACTTGCCTAGCTCACTTCCGCAGCATTCTGAAAGGGAGGAAGCAACAAACTTCCTTGAACAGTTTTTTTTAATCCGGCGAAAGAGGCAAAGACCAGTGAAGAGAAAAGCAGTGACTAAAATTAAGCATACTGTAGCATTTAAGTGACCAAAATACAAATAGTATCTACACTTTATAAAATCAGTTTTTTTTGCTTTACATTCTCTTTTATTATGTTTTTATACTATATTTCTCATTTATAAATACATTTTTCTTATTCAAAAACACGTAACAACAACAATTGGGGGTAGCATTTTTGGGACTGGAACGGATTAATGGCATTTCAATTCATTTCAATGGGGAAAATTGCTTTGAGATACGAGCAAATTGACATACGAGCAAGGTTACGGAACGACTTAAACTCGTATATCGAGGAATCACTGTATAAGCCAGAACTTTCTTAAGACTTTTAAAGGAGGCATTGAGTTTTACATTTTCGAATTATACCGAATTTAAGAACAAAAAGTAAATTACAGGAACGTACTAGGAGTAGTTTAATGAAGATGGTCAATTAAGGAACAAAGCGTCGGAAAACCAGTAAGTGTTGTATACCACTGAACGTAGATTTTGGTCCTCTTTTTTTTAAACAAAAAGATCGAGGCCCATATTTAAAAAAAATAAGTTGATGATGGATACTAAAGACGAAACGTCGCACGAAAGATCTGATAATGACGTCTTGTGGGGAATAAAAAGTATCAAATGAGAAAGTGAAATTTATTTTTGGACATCTCTTCGAACAAAGTCAGGAAAAAATAAAAACCCTGTATTTATTTTTAATTTTTTACGGAATATTATTGGGCCCATAATTACGCCCCAATTTAACCTACTTCATATCTCTTACCGTTTCCGAAATCCCAATGGTGAAACCGAATTTGTAATTCCCTGTATATAGGCTTTATCCTTTTTTTTGCTAATACACGGTCATTACCCTCTTTTTTGGCTAATATTATGTACTTTTAAATCTGGTGATTTCTGATGTCTATTTGTGGTGATTTCTATTTTTTTCACCTGGCAACACTGTCACACACCCCAATAACAAAATCGATGCTACAACAATTATTAACAAAGTGCGTTAAGAAAATTATAACATCGACACCCAGTATTTCTAAAACTATCAATTTTTGGACTAGATAAGTTGGGTTAGATCGCCATATTTTAGCTTCAACAAGTTTGCACTAACTAGCAGACGCCCTGTATAAAAAAAATGTATATATTTCTTCACTAATATATTTTAATAACCTCTTAAACACACTTTCGCACATACTCTTCTTAAAATATACACTTAAATAAATAAAAAATGAAATAATGTACCTTCTGAAAATCATAAACTAAAATCCATACTTTGACCGACTCATCATCCTGTTGCTCTTGCTGGCAGACCACGCGTTTTTCAATTCTTGTTCATTGGCACGCGCTTGTTGAGCCAGATACGTAATATGGTGCTTCCTTTTT
Organism: Barypeithes pellucidus; assembly: GCA_963991005.1. Lineage (NCBI taxonomy): Eukaryota > Metazoa > Arthropoda > Insecta > Coleoptera > Curculionidae > Barypeithes > Barypeithes pellucidus. The sequence goes on along the minus strand of OZ022562.1, from coordinate 50,538,315 downwards.
CTTGTGGGATCCACCGGGTCGTCGACTTGACTCTTTGGTGCCATTTCCGGATCTAAATGGGAAAGAAGTGTTAAATATTTTCTGGTGGTTAATGGCTCTTCAATTCAGCCATTAACCACCAGAAAATACTGATGGTTAATGGCTGAATTGAAGAGCATACTTTTTATCGTCCGAAACTTATACAGATAGACCGTCGAGTTGAACATAGGAAAACCAATGTAATTTTTGAGGTGGATGAATACTGACACCCTTGTATAATAGGAAAACTGCATTATAACTTCTTCACCTCTTGACATGGTAAACCCATGTGCCGAGTTTGAATATATTTTGGTGAGCAAATCTTAAGCAATTCAATTAAACGTGATGGCAAAACCACGAAACTCTCATAGTACAGGTAATACAGCAAACACCAGCAAACTAAATTTTGACGTTGACAAAATTTGCTGGTGTTTCCAGTATTACCTGAACAATGAGAGTTTCGTGGTTTTGCAATCACATTTAATTTAATAGCTTAGGATTGGCTAATCAAAATGTATTCAAACTGTACATATAGGTTTATCATGTCGGCCTCTTCAAGAAGTTATAATGCAGTTTTTCTATAAAATGTACAGGGGAGCCAATATTCAGCCGCCTCAAAAATTACATTGAATTTCCTATGTTCAACTCAACGATGCTCTGTACATACAATTAGTTCACACGTATTTCAGGATATTTCTGAAAAAACCTTATTTTTCAAAAAATCCACACCTGAATTTTTAATAATTTCCTGGGTTTTCACATACTTTACATTTAGTATCTCCAGTTGTACTGATCGGCTCAATGTCGGTCTTGTTTCTTTACCATTTTGTTACGATTGTAAACAAATGCAAAATAATAACAATTCAATTGGTTAAATAGTTTTAACATGCTCGCCCCAAACTTTAAATTAATTTTAAAAAATTGTAAAACCCATTTTACGAAAAAGTGGCACCTCTATTAGATCGCTAGATATTAAATATTTTCGATCGCAAGTCACCAAGCGCGCGACGAGCCGAAATGTGGCAGCACTGCGGCGTTCGAACGACGGAAAATATTAATAATTCACACTGAACTGCGCTCGAGTTGATACAATCTTAGGGTATTTATTATTAATAATAATAATAATAATAATAATAATAATATTAATAATAATAATAATAATAAAGGGTCTAATGGGCAAATGATGCGACTCAAATAGCCTCTCTTTGTCAATTCCTACTCGCACCTCCTCGATGGTAGGCCCTGGTAAACTCCGCTAGATGACCTCAAGATCCTGTAAAACCTGGGTGGCGAGAACTGAAGGCGGAGGCTGACGCGAGAGGAAGAAAACCACGTATCAGGCCAACCCCCTGGTACGTGAGAAAATATGGTTCCTGAAACACAAGGAGAAGCCTCGGACCAGCGCCGTTACGGTCGAGAACGGCGCAGGAAAATACCGCTCGACCAAACCCACGACGACATAGCTAATCTTAATATGGATCAATACCAACCAACAACCTTCCTTAGATCGGATATTATTGGGGATGGAAGTTGTCTTTTTAGAGCAGTAAGCCAATACCTACATAGCCACCAAAACAGACACAAGGAACTAAGAGAAAAATCTTTAAAATACATTAAACAACATTGGGATGAACTGAAATCATTTGCCTTGATTGAAACCCACCAACTGAATAATATAGACAATTACTACAACCATATGATGAAAACAACAACATATGGAACAAGTTTGGAGATCTTAGCGTTATCAGAAATATTAAAACTTAATTTCTATGTATACTCAAGAAATAGAACAACGAAAACAAAAAAGATAATAATAAGAACAAAACCAACAATCATAAGTAAATCAAAACATGATACAACAATACATCTATTACTAATTGGCGACCCATCAGCTGGACACTTTGAACTCATTAATCCTGAACACAACACAAACCACAATATCCCCAATAGCGAATCCGACCAAAAAACAAATGATACACCAGCCCAACGTGTTTTGCCTGGACTTCCAGCAACCACAAAAGCTGGCACTACACGACAACGAATGACATGGAACGACCAAATGAACCGAACTGTCATGCGTTGTTACTACACAGCAACAAAATTGGAAACCATTCAGACAGGATACAGACTTAACCTACACACACTTTTCCTGGAAGCATATCCCGAACTGTCAGAAACAGTAACAGGACAACGCCTGATCGACCAGAAAAGAGTCATCTTGAAGAACAATAGACTCACTGCTACGGAACTGGAACTAATAAAGATGGAAGTAGCCCGGGAGCTTAGTAACTACAATAACAGTGAAAACATTTATGTAGAAACTGACACAGAAGAAACGGTAGATACCGAGAACACAAATGCACTATCACAACCTACATCCCACCACACAACAGACACTAATACTGATGAAAGATACAAAATTGGCTCACCACCTATATCACTTATGCATTCAATAACGGACGAAAATTCTCGACTGGAGGAGGAAATGGAATTGAACCTATTGTATTGGCTGGGAACAGATCCAAACTTAAGAAGTCCTATTCCAAGACTAATATTTAAACCTTGCACCTCCCAAATTATTAAAACTACAAATACCCTAATCTCTAAGTATCTAACATACAAGAGCACATTGGAAGACATCCACACAATCATATACGCAGCAGCAGTCACAATAATTAGACACAATGGCCAAAAAATTCCACAACAGGCAGAAATAAGAAAAAAACATAAACCGAAATGGCAAATCAGAATAGAAAATAAAATAAAGGGCCTAAGAAGGGATATAGGACATATGACCCAACACAAAAATGGCAACAAATCTAAAAAGATACTTAATTCCATAATGAAAATAATGAAAAATAACCCAACACAATCTGAACCAGTAACCCTTGACACAATGAAACAGAAACTCGCTGTTTATGCCGGCAGACTGCGCAGATATAAAGAGTCCAATGAAAGAAAAGATGCCAATCTTGCCTTTAATAGAAACGAAAAGAAATTCTATAATACCATAACATCACAAGAAAATAATTCTATAAATGAAACACCTACCAAACAAGATTTAACAGATTTCTGGTCAAATATTTGGTCAATACCCCTACAACACAACAATAGTCATGACTGGATCAAGATAGAAACAGAAAAGCACAATCAAATACAAACACAGATGGATCACCACATCACACAAGAAGAACTCTCTGAAACCATCAAACATACTCACAACTGGAAATGCCCAGGACCTGATAACATACAATATTTTTGGTATAAGCAGCTCACATCAGCACATGAAGCACTCGTCAGAGAAATAAACAAAAGTATTCTTGACCCAAACATATTCCCAAAATTCCTGACACAAGGTAATACATATGCTAAACCAAAAAACGCTGACACAAAGAATCCAGCCAACTACAGACCAATAACATGTCTTCCTACACTATACAAAATAATAACAGCTATTATATGTAAAAAAATAGACAAACACTTAACGAAACACAACATTCTCGCGGAAGAACAAAAAGGCTGTAGAAAACTGAGCCAGGGGTCTAAAGAACAATTGATAATAGATATGATCATACTAAAACAGACCGAAAAGGAACGTAGAAATCTACACACTTGCTATATAGACTATAAAAAGGCTTTCGAGTCAGTACCTCATAGCTGGTTAACAAAAATCTTGGACATTTATAGAATTGACACTAAAATCATACAATTTCTGACGGAAATAATGAAAAGCTGGAGAACAAAAGTTACAATAAACTCAGGATCTCAAATCGTACTAACGGATGAACTATACATCCGGCGAGGCATATTCCAAGGAGATGCTCTTAGTGCTCTTTGGTTCTGCATGTGCTTAAATCCACTCTCAAATGCCCTAAATAACTCTCAATACGGCTTTAATATAAAACATCAAAAAACAACACAACATAAAATCAACCACCTCCTCTATATTGATGATATAAAAATTTACGCACCAACTCAAACACAACTTAAAGGACTGCTCAAGATCACAGAAACATTTACAACAGATATACAAATGGAATTCGGGATAAATAAGTGTAAAACATTACATATTGAGAAGGGTAAATGGAAACAAGGCGAATACAATGAAACCATAAACAATGAAATTCTAGAAAACATAGCAAAAACCGAAACATACAAATATCTTGGATTCCAACAAAACACTAAGATAAATCACACAGATGTTAAAATACAATTAAAGGAACAATACAAACAAAGATTACTCGCTATATTAAGAACCCCACTCTATTCCCGTAATCTCTTCAAGGCCATCAATACATTTGCAGTCCCAATTCTCACATACTCGTTCGGTGTAATCAAATGGACCCAAACAGACCTGGAAAATATCAATATCCTCACGAGATCAGAGCTAACTAGATACAGAAAACACCATCCGAACTCATGTAAAGAAAGAATCACAATAAATAGGAAAGAAGGAGGGAGAAGTATGATAGATATTCAAGCACTACACGCAAACCAGATCCAAAAACTTAGAAAATTCTTCCATAATAAGCAAACATCCCTGCACCAAGCAGTCTGCAAAGTTGACAAAAATTATACCCCCCTTGATCTATCCACAACCAATCACCCATCGGACACTTACACACCAACACAAAATATAGAAGATAAACTTAGCTCATGGACAACAAAGCAATTACATGGAAAACATAGATACAACATACAACAAGACCACATCTCAAAGGAACTCTCTTATAAATGGCTCATGGATGGAAGAATCTTCCCTGAGACCGAAGGATTTCTGCTAGCAATTCAGGATCAGGTCATAGCCACGCGGAATTACCAAAAATACATAATAAAAGACCCAAATATACAAACCGATACATGCAGAAAATGCCACCAATATAAAGAAACTATCAACCATATTACGGGTGGATGCAAAATCTTAGCAGGCACTCAATATACCGATAGGCACAATATGGCAGGAAAAATTATCCATCAGGCACTAGCAAAGACATATAAACTCGTCACAGAAGAAATACCATATTATAAATATTCCCCAACAACGGTCATAGACACAAGTGAATACAAACTATACTGGGACGTAGAAATCCATACAGATAAAACAATAACATGTAATAGACCAGACATCGTGTTCCAAATCAAAAAAGAAGAAATCACCTACCTTATAGATATATCCATACCTAATGACCATAACATCCGAGAAAAATATAGGGACAAGATAGCAAAGTATACTGAATTGGCAATAGAAGTCCAGAGACTTTGGAAACAGAAAAAAGTAGTCATCATACCATTCATCATTTCTGTTACTGGCATCACCCCACACATTTTCATTACTCATCTTGAACAACTCAATCTAAACGCAAATATCCACACAAATATACAAAAGTCTGTCATCCTAAAAACATGTAATATAGTACGATCATTCCTCAATTCAACCAATAGAATATGAGATGACTTGGTTAGCCCGTCACCTCAGAAACGAAACACCACTTGATTAAAAGTGAGAAAAAAAGAAATAATAATAATAATACTTCTTTATTTCAAATTATATTCTACAAAGTGAGATGAAAGTGAAATGACGTCATAAAATGGAATGGGTTTACCATTCCTTGTCTAAAAAGCCACTAATGTATAGGGTTCAATATCTATTAACACTTTTTTTAATGTTTTTTTCCACTTTGACACACTGGTAATAGATTTTATATCATTCGACAGCTTGTTAAAAAGTTTGATACACATATATGTATACGAATTCTTTTCTGTGATAGTTAAAGGGTGACGAGGATATAATAAGTTTTTTGTTCTCGTATAGTTAACATCGACATTTACAGTTTCAAACTTGTTCTTATTCCTAAACAAAAACATCATACATTCAAAAATACAAAGCCCATAATAAGTTTACCAGTTAAAGATTTCATCATCCATGTATCCTTATCAGACATAATTTCATCTTCATGGATGTCTATAACCTGAATATTTCCTATGGGCTTTTTCGTTTTCCCAACTAACTCTTTAAAGGCCTTATTGTCTAATCCATCATAGGGCTTTTCGGGCTCTGGAGCTATAGTAAATTGTTCTGAAACAGAAAAATAGCTGATTTCACCTGTGAATTGTTGAAAAATCAAAAAAAACATTCCAAAATTATTTTTTTAACCAGGGGATTGGGTGAGATTTATAACAATAGTTCTAAAGATGCTATGAATACGGTATATCTATTTTATACAGGGTGTTCATAATAAAGTTCCAAAAACAACACATTTCAAAATAATTTTTCTCAAGATTTTCCAATGGAACACCCTGTATATTATTTGGGTATTGGACGTAGCCTTCATAAGCAATGTTTTTTTTGTAATACAAACACATTTAAGCCGTTTTCGAAATATATAAATTTCATAATACAAATATGTTGTTTAAATACCATAGGAACCTTGACTAATAATTGTAAACTACAGTAAATAGTCAAAGTATCTTCCATTTTAATCTGTGCACAAGGAAACACTTTATTGAAAAAATCTGTCTACTACCAGCTGTCTTATAATATGTCAAGTTCAGCCTTGTCATTATGACGTTACTGATCTGTCAATGAAAACCTTAAATAATCTGGCAAAATCGTCTTATATACTTAGCAATCAAGATGAAGCGTACTTACCAGCTTCAATAGGTTGCGTCTGATCAATTTCAACTATGACCGGTTGTTTCGGCCGCCCACACACTTTTTCCCACATTTGATCGTCGAAAGTCTCTGGAATTGGTATATCTTCGTCATCGTCTGTCTCACTGTCGCTGCCCTTTTTACTATTAGATACCGCTGCTGCCTTTTTTGCTACTATGTTTTTCCGTACTGAATGGGGCATCATACCTGTAAATCACAGAGAGCACATTTTGAGATCATCCTGTCGACTCTATGATCTATGTCAATGTCATTTGCTAAGCCGAGAACTATGCGGCTCTTAACAGACCTGTACTGAGGTTACAAGAAGATTTAAAATACCATTACCGTTTGTAACATGTACGATATTTGTACTTGAGTAATTTTTTATATCACATACAAATCAGGAGCGTGATACCTAACATAGCCTGTATCTATTGTCTTCTCGCTCAGTTAGGCGGGTACTGAGCGAGAAGATAATAATGCAGACTATGTTAGGTATCACGCTCGTGATTTGTGGTTTAATGACAACAAAAATTTTAGTTTATTTTTCATTATTTAGTATTAAATGATAACTGTCCATCTCAATTTACAAAATAAATGCATAATATACTCGACGAACCTCAGTACGCCTTTGTTAGGAGCCGAGGATTATAGGCTCTAGTCATTGTGTGTTACTTTGTTTATGTAGTTCTCTTCTACAGGGTAACATTACATAATCTAGTTGTTTTCGTTCCTCACTAATTAAGAGTACACAGCTAATTATTCTTACTTCTAAAAAACGTTAGGATGTACATAAATATGTCCTTTTCGCCTGATTGTTTTCAGAGTTGTTTCGTTTCAAATATCTGGTATAAAACAATTGTTTTAGACACGTTTTAAACAATCGTTTGAGTTTAAAACAATGTTTTGTTAAAAATGTTTAAAACAGGTAAATTAAACACACGTTGTTTCTTTTTCGTAAATTGATTATTTAACAGGAGTATAGCAAGTATAGTTAATTTATGCAACAACTTGGTGTGAAAAATATTTATAGATAAATAGTAAAAAAACTACTTACTAAAACAGTAAGTTCCATTCAAATTAACAAAATAATAAAAGTTAGGTACCTAATAAACATCATGCACAGAACAGTTCAAAAAACTACAAATCAGTGTATAACCGTAAGAAAAACAAAGGAATAAGGTAAAAATGTATAATAATCACTGATCGGAAGTGACATCAGTTAGCGCCGTAAGTGGGTGCATTAGAAGTTAGTTCTTTCAAAATTGTAGCCAGCTTAGGTGCTCTGACATTGCCTAGCTTATTGCGGAGTTTGGAATGAACTAAACCATAAGACGAAAAAAAGTCTTCTATGTTGGCGGACGAAGCAATAGCTGTATGTAGCTGTCGGACATGTTCCATTGCTCTCGTCTTTAAATGTTTAATAGACCGCCACCATGCTAATGGTTTTATATTTTCAAGTATCTGTTGAGAAAACATACAGGGTGGCCAATTAGTGCGACAAAGCTCAATATCTCTTTTACCGCTAGGGATAGCGGAAAACTTTTTTCACGAAAGTTGTTAAGCGTTAAGAGGTGCAGCTTTTAAAATTATTTTCGACCATACAGGGTGCTCCAAAAGGGCGGTGTGATAAAAATTTAATATTTTTTAAATGGGACACTATATATATTTTTACATATTTGAATTCACCGTAAAATTCTGTACATAGCACCGTAATTATTTGTAGACATTTTTGCAACGTTGCCAAATAGTTTGGAAAATTCCTAAAATTTGTGCAAAAACATGGTTCAATGAAATGTGTAATATTTCTTAACTTATAATGATTTGAAATAAAATATTTTTATGTCGGAAAGAGGAATGTTGATAGAAGTCCCCTATGATAACACATATCAATATTTTTATACAGGGTATTTTCTATGGATATGCCAACATTACGAACTTGAAACCTGAGTTTCGTAAGTTTTTTAAATGAAACACCCTGTATATGATTACGTTATCTTGTAGATATTTTAATCCTCTCTAATTTTTATTAAGGTCTTTCTATGCCTATCTCTAGCAATCTTGGTGGTATTTCAATTTTTATTTAAACTCGAGCAAAAAAAAGTGAATGCATTTTACCATTGTCCTTTTTCTAGTCACCTATGACAAAATAAAAACAAAATGTTGTAATTTAAAAAAAATATATTTATTCATACGGGAGGATACGACACAAAAATATTTTAACGATTCAAGCTTGTGGACAATTTCTAAAGTAAATTATTAGCTAATTATTTGTTCATATAGTGACCCCCGCTAACTTGAACACATAATTCAATACGTTTTTCAAAAGAATGAGTCATGTTTCTATACATTTGGAACTGTTTTCAAAGTATTGCCTAATTATTTGTTCATAGTGACCACCATTAACTTTAACACATATTCAATACGTTTTTCAAAAGAATGTTTCTAGACATTTGCCGAGTAATCCTTTGAAAACAGTTGAAAATGTGTAGAGACATGACTCATTCTTTTAAAAAACGTGATGAATTATGTGTTCAAGGTAATGGGGGTTACTATATGAACAAATAATTAGGTAATAATTTACTTTAGAAATTGTCCACAAGCTTGAATCGCTAAAATATTTCTGTGTCGTATCCTCCCGTATGAATGAATAATTTTTTTTTTAAATTACAACATTTTGTTTTTATTTTGTTATAGGTGACTAGAAAAAGGACAATGAATACATCCACTTTATTTTGCTCGAGTTTAAATAAAAATTGAAATACCATCAAGATTGGTAGAGATAGGCATAGAAAGACCTTAATAAAAATTAGAGAGGATTAAAATATCTACAAGATAAAGAAATCATATACAGGGTGTTTCATTTAAAAAACTTACGAAACTCAGGTTTCAAGTTCGTAATGTTGGCATATCCATAGAAAATACCCTGTATAAAAATATTGATATGTGTTATCATAGGGGACTTCTGTCAACATTCCTCTTTCCGACATAAAAATATTTTATTTCAAATTATTATAAGATAAGAATATTACAACATTTCATTGAACCATGTTTTTGCACAAATTTTAGGAATTTTCCAATCTATTTGGCAACGTTGCAAAAATGTGTACAAATAATTACGGTGTTATGTACAGAATTTTACGGTGAATTCAAATATGTAAAAATATACATAGTGTCCCATTTAAAAAATATTACATTTTTATCACACCGCCCTTTTGGAGCACCCTGTATGGTCGAAAATAATTTTAAAAGCTGCACCTCTTAACGCTTAATAACTTTCGTGGAAAAAGTTTTCCGCTATCCCTAGCGGTAAAAGAGATATTGAGCTTTGTCGCACTAATTGGCCACTCTGTATATGGCATAAATGGTGCACACCTAGCCTGAAAATTAACAATCGTTGGGGTTTGTTCGCTTCTGAATGGTAGGTTTCCACATATTCCATGACAATTTCTAATTGCTTTTGAGTCTATCTCCCCTAAAACGATGATCAAGCAAGTTTGCTAAACAATGAACTGGAGTTAGGGCCATCTCCAAACATACTACAACCTTATTTACGTAACTCAATGAAAATTCTCCATTTGATTTTTTGTTTTCAAACGGCTGTGTGCTTTTTTGAACTCTTTATGGGCCAGTTTTTCAAATAACTCTCCAAGCAGTCTGATAAAGTGTTCTAGCGAATATCCTGAGGCATTACGAGAGCGGAGCGGAGCTTCTTTAAATTTTGCGCTAGCGAAATGCACATTTCTAAAGTATTTACAAACTTTCTTTACGTTACTCTCGACTCCCAGTACTTCTAAATCATGAGCAAGTTAGTTGAATATATGAGCTGAACAACCATAAGTTATAATATCCTTTCGGTCTAATTGAAGAAAAAGGTTTTTCCTCATGTTAGTCATATTCGAAGAGTTGTTTGTTACTACACTGGTAACTTGACATTCATACTCTTCTTCGCATTTTTGTATAGCTTTTTCAGTAGTTGTAATAAATACTCTGATGTGTGGCTACGGACTCTATTAGATGCACCCGTTCATTTTCTGTATCTATGACACTATCTATAGTATAGTATAGTATATAGTATCTATGCCTATTATAGGTTCATTATGAACGTTACTCCAGTATATCCATATCTAGCAAATTGTTGGAAACAACATTTCTGTTTGGTGGTGAATATCCAGGACATAGCAAATTAATCAACAGTTTAAACTCACATATTCTACTGTACGAGATGGTGTGTTCGTCGCATATAAATATCTGGCTATTTGTATATCCATCTTTTTCTTGTCTGATTCGCTCATTCGAATAATAACACTTGACATGCTGCTACTTGATACTGAACCAGTAGAAGTAGACGATTTCGAGAGCACCTCAGCGTTCTATCATCTAACAAACTAAGCATCTTGAGAATGATGATTCTCGGCAATAATCCTAAATGTCGTAAAACTCTTCATATATATATATATTCATATTCATATTCATGTTCTTAATAAGGTTTTACTTGTTTAAAACATGAACTTTAAAAGCAAAAAAAACATGTTTAAAACAAAAAAAACCGTTTAAAACAAAAAAAAACACTTGTTTTGTTTAAAATTAAAAAATACATGATTTTGTGCAACCCTGATTGTTTTCGATGCTATTGAGGTAAGAGTTGTATGTAAATTCTTCGGCAAAAGGCTAAACTTACCTTTGGATGTAGATGGTGCTTTGGGTGGATTACTTTTATTCTTGACTGTATGGGGCACAAAACTGGTATTTGACAAGGGAACACTTTGAACTGGCGGTAACATACCTAGTAAAAAATATTTATTACATATACATATTTAAGTGGCTTTAAAATAAGCAACTGTCTACATCATTAATTTATTTTATACCTTGCAAAAATCATTTTCTACAAAATACGGATTTTAACGCCATCTAACCAAAAACTAAATTCTACTAACCAAGTAACCCGCTGCCTTTCTGCGATGGTTTAACTCGTTTCTTCAGCGGTTCCTCATCACCAGGGTCGTCAAACTCTTTTAAGGACGGAATTGATATTTGTACTTTCTTCCTCTCCTTGAGTGTTTTCACAGTTGGAATAAAATCTTCTAGTCTGTCGTTATCTTCTGAAATTTGTGGGATCGCCATTCTGCTTTCGGGAAGACTTGAGAAATGTAGGTTTTCTGTTGAGGTAGTTTGGATATCATTATTTATTTCTTGTCGATGCTCAGTAGTCTACAAAAATATATTGTCAGAAAGGGGAATACAATATTAACAAATTCATTAAATATAAATACAGGTCATATACTATCCCTTAATCCGACAGCATAGGGCTAGTCAGAATTATGGGTTGGTAGCAACCAAGGATCTTAAATCTTGAAGGAAACGGCTTTAGTTCACAGTCTTTGAAGAATAAACAATTCACATTCTTAGGTAGGTTGTAAACAATTTTCCAGCAAATTAATGGGGGAGCTCTGAAAATTAGTATAATTTTTTTTCGTCGTTTTCTGTTAATTTGACAGAGACATTATGTCTAGTGTTGGGAAAAACCATTGATTTTAATAATCGAGTACTTGATACTCGAGCGATTTTAATAATCGAGTGAATCGTTCGAGTGAATCACTTGAAATCCCAATTCACCAAGCGATGACGTCACCGACTGCTCGACCGGCAGCCTAGCCGTTTACATGTGATCAGGTAGGGTAAATAGGGCAAATATGTATTTATTGTTCGGGTTTATTCTTGTGCTTTTTTAAAGTAAAAAGTATTACCAAGAATTATTTTTCTTCACATCTTTCTCAATCTACGAGCATAAAATAAGTAGATATTTAAAATGGCTTGTCAAATTCTTCCACTTTAAATTATCAGGTGCCCACTGTGTGCCCTTCAAAAATGTAGGATTAGTTACGCGACTGGCAAAATAAGAAAATAGGTGATTATTTTTTAAAATTCATGTTTATAGTTACCTAAAAGTTCCTGTTTAAATTTAAGGATGTTTACTTTTGGTTACCAAAAAATTTGTCGATACTTATGTTTTGTTAACTATTTTGCTCGTTTTCTTATTTTCCATTAACATTTTCTATAATGTATGTTATTTTTAAGAAGTCTCTTGAGTTTAATAATAAAAAGTTCCTGTTTAGATTTAAAAATGTTTACTATAAGATTACCAACGAATTTTTCTATATATTTTGTTAACCATTTTGTTCGTTTTGTTATTTTTCATTAACAGTTTCTATTTTTATGTTCTTTTTGAGAAGTTTTCTCGAGTTTATAGTAAATAAAAATTTAAAAATTATAGCCTTTAATTTTTTAATATTTACAATCGGATCGGAGACTTAAACTACGCCGCTGGCTAGCCAGTTAAAAGAAAACTTTGCAAAACCCATGTCGCGATGACTCCGCAAAGGAATTTGGCATACTTTTTTATATGCACCTTCTCGTTTATGTGCCTTTAAGAAAGACGTATGTCATTGCTGCTCAGCGTCAAACTCGAACGTCTCCAATCGGATGGCGCGGCGCGTAGACCGAAGGTCGTGTATCAAGTGAGATGCGATATTTTTCGATTTTTCGTCTGAATTTATAACTAGAGTATTTCCTATCGAGCGAAAAACTGTTCGAATATATACGAGCAGTTTTTTAACTCGATCACACTACAGCGGTACATTTCCGCCGGCGTCAAGCGAAGCTCGGCTATTGAGTGAAAGATAATAAGTGACGAGCGACGGTTTTCGCCTTCGAGCGTAATACTTTTTAAAGCCCTTATTGGAACGGCCGTCATTCATACTTGCTTTGACATTTGACACTACCGGATTACCAACTGTCATATTTGTCATTATTGTTGAATAAAATTCTTTGTTGTTTTTCAGTGTTTGTGTGTTTGATTTATGTATTGTTTATGGAGAATAGTAATTCTTAACTGAATATGGTAAGATTGTTTCAGACTGCCAAGTCTGCCGTAAACTGGATAAAAATACATTAGACTTTTGAGTCATGTCTGTCAATTGTTTGTTTTCCCTAACCAAGACATATTGGTTTTATCAACTGTCACATTGATAACAGAAAAAGACAGAAGATAAAAAGAGATAGGGATTCTATAGATAGAATTACCATCTCTTTTTTGTTGTGTTTATTTTCGTAATAACAGGCCTCACATACATGTAGAAGCAGATAGAAAACCCAGGACCATGTTTGTTTGAAGTCAATGGTAGCAACCTATATATTTGTTTACAACATCTAAATTCAGGTTTGTGTTAACTGTCATTACAATTCTCTGGTTACCAAATAGTAGAGTCACTGTTAAAGTTAAGCATACATAATAATATGAATACTGAAGGTTACATAGCATGTAAATTCAACAATACCATCTTGTTTGACAACATATTTACTTATAACTGGGGAATACTGATGTGTCTGTTAAGTAGTGGTAGTGCTATAAAAGAGCCATTATTGATAAAAGCAAGCAGAGTGACAACTACAAAGACTTTTGCCTTCTAGGATATTAAAAAGAAATTTATATAAGAAATACAAATTTGATCTCATTTTAGTTAAATAAATAATAATTCTGCACAATGTATTTACCACTTGATCATAAGTAATGTCCTTTTGTGTCCCATTAAAAATGACTTTGGAATTGCTGGACCCCTCTTCCCCATCAGTTACTTCATTTTCACTGTCACTACCATAGTCATAAGCAACTAAAGCCATTAGTGCTTATAAGTTTGTTTATCCTAAAAACATATAAAATTTCTTTTACACTGCACTGGTTTATTTGGGGATAACACCTATTATTTTTGGGCTGTTGTACCTAGGTATCTACTTACAATTCTTTATAACGTTAATTATTTTAAATAGTTTAAACAGTTTATTGCATGGTTCATATGTTCAGTCACCCATTGTTTACAATTTTTTGTATCTAATCTTTAACCTCTGCTAAGCTTTAACTGCTGTTTTTTACTAACCTCAGTTTTACTTGTTCGCACCGCGAGCTCAAAGCAGGTAAAAACGTATAAAATTTGTACACAAGTTTTAAAATCTTTTACTTTGCTTATAGAAACAGTTTGTTTTGTTGTAGGTTGCAGCTGAAGTGCTAAACTGAACTAGGAAGTGGTACACTTTTTAAGGTTTTATCAATTTTAATTTTGTAGCACATTTTTTACTAGATTGCCACCAGAATGATTAAGGTAAGAACTAAGAAAAATGCTGTGTGCTTTTTGAAATTAATTCAGGGTTTCATTTATTTTTATTTCTTTATAAATTAAGTCACGTGGATTCCAATTCATGTGCATAATCCCCGACCTCGATTTAATAGCCACCATCTAACATTGTTGCCAATGAAATAAAAAAGTAATTAGCACTGAATACTGTTTGAACATTCCAACTTTTGTTTGTACCGATAACCATCCGATAATTTTTAGGGCGCAATCAGTTTGGTAACTGGAGGAGGTTCAGGTCTGGGAAAAGCAACAGTCGAGCGACTTATCCAACAAGGTGGAAAGGTAGTTCTTTGTGATTTGCCGAACTCGAAAGGAAATGAGGTTGCTAAGGAAATAGGAGAAGATAAAGTGGTTTTTGCGCCTGTAAATGTAAGCAAATACCCGGGCGTGATGTTTGTATTATCCTAGCGGCCAATTTAATAAAGCCAACAAGTTCGAGTTTTTCGAACTCTCGCGCAAATTTTTATAAGAATATACAGCGTGATTCACGACGAGCTTGCATTAGAACTTTATGGAGAACTACTGAACATATGTTTCTGAAACTCTGGGAATTCTAGTTTACCGATACGCTATCTTTAACTAAAATATTCACATGTTCCTGTAATTTCCGGTTATACCGGAAGTAGCCATCAACTTTGGTTTTTAAATACACCATGGTAATT
Source organism: Barypeithes pellucidus (assembly GCA_963991005.1). Taxonomy (NCBI): domain Eukaryota; kingdom Metazoa; phylum Arthropoda; class Insecta; order Coleoptera; family Curculionidae; genus Barypeithes; species Barypeithes pellucidus. Next base: position 50,522,794 of record OZ022562.1, on the reverse strand, counting down.
TTTATTATATTTTTCGATTAACCATTACATTCTAAGCAAATTTTATAGAACATCTTTTTGTCTGACTGATTAAAACAATTGTACATAGGCAGTATACGGAGGAAAATTGATTGATTGCTTGAAAAAACAGCTTTTTAAATCGTTTCTTCTTTGAATTTATAAATAAAATCCAGTTCATTATTTTAAGATGAGGATCCCAAACAATCCCAAATTAGCAATCAGAGCCATCTATTGATCAATGATCAATATTTCTTTTCGTGAAGTTTTAGCCGTTAATAATAAAGTTGTTTAGTTAATTTATTGATATTTAGATTGTCTGAAATGTCGATTGGGGTATCGACAAGTTTCATGAAGATCTGTGACAAAAATTTGAAAATTGTTAATTTTTGAAATTGTTATTATTCTTATAACATTGTATTTTTTAACGCAATTTCTTCATACCGTTTTCTAATCCTTTAACTTTACAAATGCAATTTTAGATTAGAAAAAAATTAAGTATATTTGGCTAAACGCTCGCATAAAATAGTGCCTGCCTGCTTGGCAACCTGTGATTAAACACAGCTGTTAAATTTATAATTTTAATATTATAATTTCACTAAACATTTCACACACATTTTTAATTTCACTAAAGTGTATAAACTTGTTTCTTATGTTACTTTTTTAAAAAATAAAATGAACTATTAAATCAAAAAAAAAATTAAATAATCAATTTCATTCTATACAGGGTGTTGTGGAAATGACGTATTATATTTAAACCGGCAAATCCTGAGATGAAAATAAATTGAAGAAAAATGCCCATAAATGGCGCTTTCAATTAATGACCGAATTATATCACCTTATGTCAAAACAGACAAACACATGTGGGGCACTGGCGTAATATGTAAACAATCAACACTGAGGTCTGCAGGGTCAAAAGACGTCAGCGCATTTCGGCCGGTGTTGTCATATCTACACGGCAAACTCTTTAGAAAAAAATTTATAATTTTAACAATTTTTAATTTTATCATTTATGAACAAATATGATTCCAGAAAACCGATGGCGAAAGATGTTTTGCAAAACAAATAATGGTAATATCACACACAGATTTTAAATTCGTTACAAGCACAGGAAACTAAATAGGTCAAACGTCATTGACCTTTTAAATAATTATTATCGTTAAAACTCTTTTAAAAAAATGCAATTTTATTTACTTATTTAAATACAATTGTTAGTTTAATAATTTCACACAAACCATACAGAATCTAAGTTTTAGGAAAAAACCTTTCACATAACCTCAAAAATAGCAGCTATTCACATGGAAAGAATACACGCGAACGCTATTTTAATTTTGGTCCTTTTTTTCTCGCGTAGATTTATTTATTTAACTAATTTAAAACACACACATTTTAAATACACACAATCCACTCCTTCTATTTAAAAATGAAATTTTATCTACGAACCATAAAACAGTCAACCTACGAACGAACGAAATAGATACCTTCAAAACTCGGAATAGAGATGGACAATATTTGACAGTTTGATATTTCACGAGATTCTTCTCTATTACTTGGCTATTTACCGCGAGATCTCTTGCAAGGTGTTTAATTGATATGGCGTTAATGGAATTTCGACCAAATTGAATAAAATGATAGTGGTAGCTGATAATACTGCGACTGTACTTTTTCTTATGAGAAGCTTAAAAAATTAAATTAGCCAGCTCTACTCCAAATGACATGACCGACGAAGATTTTATTTTCTTTCTCACGCGGCCATCTCTCTATCTCGCCGGACCGACGTAGGTCTATGGGTACAAGCGTGCGACTTGCAAGTATCAGTAATAGAAGAACAGCGTTAGGGTGCGGTCGCTTCTGTTGATAACCATTTACACTCTCAGCTATCCGCTTTGTTTTCAGAAGGTACGCGTATAATAGTTGTAATGATTTTCGGGCTACGCGTCCAAACTTTGTATATTATTTGACATTGTTTTTATAGGCGAACCTAAGTTGCTCAGTTAAAACGAGTAGTTGGTTTTGGACGTTTGACTTGACAGAAAAATGGAATGTCGCCGAGGAATAAGTCAAATTTCATCGCGTCGCGTGTAATAAAATCTAATCTTCTGATCTGAATGTATTTTTAAAAAACTTGTGCCTGGAGGTATAAAGATAAATACAAATAGGTAGATAAATAATTTATTTTTATAATTTTATATGGAATTTCAGTTTTGCATTAAGTTTGGCAACATTGCACGTAACACCTGTTTCTTGATATGCCACCACAGCGTGACATGACGAACAAGCCCGAACAAACGCCGGATGAGGTGTGGGTTTATGGGGCTGGACCCCACTTTTAAAACGGTCGATTTGAAAAAAAAATATGTAGCGTTTCTCTAGGACACCCCAGGAGTCACCCATTTAAATATAATACGTCATTTCCATAACACCCTGTATATGAAATAAATGAAGAAATGCTTTAGAAAGTTATTTTTTAAGCAATCAATCAATTTTCCTCCGTATAGACATCAGTACCTACGCACAGTTACTGTTTTCATATCACACTTGAAAAAATAGTATTTTCGGAATAAATTTGATTTTTTGAGGAAATGCTTATAGGTATAGAACAATAAATACTATTTATAAGGAAAAACTAATTTCTCATCAAATTAAATAAAAATATGCCGGGTGTGGCCATTTAAAATAAGATAGTTTTTAATGGTTGAATTCTGTCCCAATGAACCTTGAATTGTGACCACCCTGTACATTTTCTGAGAAGTTTCAAATATTTTTGAGACTTGATGATCTTCTAGCTATTCAGTTAGTCGAAGAGCTAAGGTAAAAAAATTATGTGGCTTATTTCATCGCCATGCATTTGCCAAATAATTACAAAAAGTCCAGATATCTCAAAAACTTGCGCAAAATTAGACAAAAAGATGTTCTATAAAATTTGCTTAGAATTTAATGGTTCATCGAAAAATATAATAAAAATTACCATGTTGTATTTAAAAAAAGAAAGTTGACGGCTACTTCCGGTATAACCGGAAATGACAGGAACATGTGAATATTTAAGTTGAAGAGAGCGGATCGATAAACTTGAATTCCCAAAGTTTCAGAAAAATATGTTCAGTAATTCTCCATAAAGTTCTAATGCAAACATGTCGTGAATCACCCTCACCCTGTATACATAACACCTAATTAATAGTATTTATCAGTGGACCGCGTGGTCCGATTTGAGATTTCGCCGCGGAACAGCAAGTCATCGTTATTGGACAATTAGACAACATCGCCACTCCAAGATACGACCAGCCAGCGCGCTGGCCGGTTGTACCGAGGGAGTAGGAGACGTTTTCCTTCTGCCTTTGATCACCCAAAACATTGCCAATCATTTATTTAGATAGTTGCGATTTTAGATATTTTTCCTGAGAACCTCGGTGTGCATTAAAACTAAACTAATTGAGATTATTAATAGTGCATGTAATACTTTCAAAAATTTCAATTTAAACGTTATTTACCGTTTTGAAAAAAAAAACTCTTTTTCGAAAAATTCAAGATAATATAGTCATATGGTAGGTACCATATTTCGAAGCTAAATTTAAAATTTTCACAAATTCTATCCAATAGTTTTCTTGTAGTTTGCCACAGCTTCTTACCTTAATGGAGGGTGCTCTTAAGGTTCATTCTTCACACCATATTAGTCATCTGTGATTTTTCATATTCTAGGTTGTAAACGAAGGTGATGTTGAAAATGCCTTGAACTTAGTCAAGGAAAAATTTGGTAAATTGAACTATGTTGTAAACTGCGCTGGAATCGGGGTAGCATTTAAAACATACAATTTTAACAAAAAGCGTCCGCATACTTTAGAAGACTTCTCAAAGGTTTTACAAGTAAGTCGGTATAGTATTTGCAGAATTAGACCGTTGTTCTTTTGACTGCAATAAACCTCATTATCCCTTCGACCATAAAATAAATAAGGAAATGCCAAATTTTAAAACCTTTTCGAGCAGAGCCAGGTATACAAATTCAATTTATACCTTAGCCTGATGCATATATAAATACAAAGTGATTTTTAATAATTTTAATCTTTAGTGGTTTTCCGGCGAGTAATTTTCAGTTAGGCTTATTAGTGGTAGAATGTGGCGTCCTTAGAATTGTGCTGATAGGGGGGCATCTTCAAGTGTCATTTTTAAAAGAAAGCATTTATCTAACGATGCCAAACTAATAATTAAAAATGTGTATCAATCGTTGTTGAGTAGAAATTTTAATTCGATGGATGCTTTAACAGAGACGTCTACTTTGACAAAAAAAATGTCGAACCAAGGCAAAAGAATCACAATATTACATGCTGGTTCAGAGAACGGGTTTGTTCCAAATTATCTGTTGCTTTCAGCTAAAAACATAGCAGATTCTTCTTTAGATTACCATCAAGATACCGACGCACAACTTTTTGAAGATTGGTTTAAACATAAACTCCTTAAAAATATACCTGAAAATAGCGTCATTGTAATGGACAATGCTAGTTATCATAGTCGGCAAGCAAAAATCTTTCCCAATTCTAATAATACAAAAGCAGAAATTCAAAATTTTATGATTGAAAATGATTTATATTTTGAAGAAACTTACAAAAAACGAGAACTGCTAGAAGTATTAAAAGTTTTTAAAATAAATAAGGAATACGAATGTGACAAACCAGCAGAAAATGGACATACAGTGTTGCGTCTTCCTCCGTACTATTGTATATTCAATCCTATTGAGCTAATATGGCACCAATTAAAATCCAATATTAGGAGAAATAATATTTCTCCTACATTAAATGCATCTGTAGTAGAATTAATTAAAAACGAAGTAAGAAAAATTTCTGCAGACAGCTGGAAAAACTGTGCACAGCATGTACTTAAGGTGGAAAATTCTTACAATTGTATGATTACTGTTCAACCCTTAATTATAAGTTTAGGCTTAGATGAAGATAGTGATAGTGATGCAGAGTTAAATTTTGAATAAATTGTCAATAGTTTCTTAGAATTTAATTCATTTTTATTGTACTTGTTATCCTAATAGTTATACTTTTAAATTATATTATTTTCAATTATCATTAATTGTTATCATTATTTTACATTTATTATAGGTACCTAAAACTAAAAATACCTATCTATTTATTTTAAATTATAAAAATAAGTCATGTGGTGTACATTTTCAAGCCGGCCCTGATCCCATTTATTGAGCTTTGAAGAGGTTCAGGCGTATACAATAGGGTTTAATCAGGTAGTTTATTTATGACAGTGAGAGTCAACGGTATAATTCTGCAACAGCTATAACCTTATAACACGTCGTATAATTAAGTTTTCACGTTTACTTTGTTATTCTCAAGTTAGTAATATTTAATTTATAACCTATTTATTTTTTAGGTCAATACTATCGGTAGCTTTAACGTAATTCGATTGGCCGTAGGCTTAATTGGAGAAAACGAACCGAACGCAAATGGCGAAAGAGGAGTGGTAATTAACACTGCAAGTGTAGCCGCGTACGACGGTCAGATGGGTCAAGCTGCATACGCGGCCAGCAAGGGCGCATTGGTTAGTATGACTTTGCCCATTGCCCGAGATCTGGCTAGTCAGGGGATAAGGGTAGTCACCATCGCACCAGGTAACTATAATCAGTCATTCATCTCATTTTAAATATGACATTGTTTGTTTTTCAAATATTTTAGGTTTGTTTAGAACGCCACTGCTGTCTGCTCTTCCCCCAAAAGTAATCGCGTTTTTGGAAAAATCTATCCCCTTCCCATCTCGTCTCGGAGATCCGGCGGAATACGCCCAGTTCGTTCAAGCGGTCTTAGAGAATCCTTTGTTAAATGGCGAAACGATTCGTTTGGATGGAGCCTTAAGAATGCAGCCATAATTTACATTTTGTGAAGCGAATATTTTGCATTTATTATAAGCTAAAAAAGGACATATTTACCATTCTAGAAAGAACAAAACAATATTTTGTATATAATAAAGGTTACTATTGTTTAGTATTTTGTGTTCTGATTCTTAAGCAATGTCAAAAGTAATTATTTATCATTGTGTTCCGGAGAAAACCACGTAACTCCACATTCATTACATGGAGTTACGTAATTTTCTCCGGCGATATGAGTGTACGATGAGAATCGCTCACTAGCTTTAGCAAGACGCATAAACGACTAAGTAGTTACAGTGAGATAAACTCATTTTCAATCTAACGTACGCAGCAAGGATGGTTACTCACGCTCTACACCAAACTCAATCTTGGCACAAGCTCTGCATAATACGCAACTCCATGAACGTTACACATATGGTCGGATTTAACAAGCCACATTTAAATATACGCTAGGCGGTTGCGTATTCAGTCCCTCGACCAACGTGCTTAACCTTACTTTTTACCTGATCTTTCAAAGTGTTCTCCTAAGCGATTAAACCCTTCCCTTTTGTGTTCTGCGATTTCTAAGGAGAGATCGTCGTGCGTTTTGTTACCACTTTTTTCATACTTTAAACGAAACATGTCTGACGAAGAGATGGAAGTGTCCAACGACAGCAGTGACGAGGAAGTCGAGGAAGAACCGGCAATGGACGAGGAAGGAAATAAACAATCAGGAAGCACGAAACAAGATGTGTATCTGCCTGGTAAACCACTTGAGGAGGGCGAAGAATTAACCTGCGACCAGAGTGCTTATGTTATGTATCATCAAGCCCAAACAAGCGCCCCATGTCTTAGCTTTGATATAATAAAAGATAGTTTCGGTAAGATCACAGCTTCTCTAATAAATCATGTCACATTCCACTAAAAACAAATTGTTATCCTTATAAACACAATCATTTTTGTAGGTGATAACAGAGAAACATTTCCCCTGTCGACTTATATTGTTGCTGGCACACAAGCATCTCAAACACATTTTAACAATGTTATTGTCATGAAATTATCAAACTTGCACAAAACTGGACAAAACGATGAGGGTGACGACGATGAAGAAGAAGACTCGGGGGATGAAGATGAAGCCAAAAACCCAAAAATGGCTGGGGCATTGATAAAACACCAGGGCTGCGTAAATAGGATTAGGGTAAGATGTTGCTGTGTTCAAAGTAAATTACATAAGCCAAACAATTTACACATACAGGCTCCATTTTATTGAGTTAAATTAAATAATAATTTTTTTTTGTAACGATATTTCGTTTTTTCCTATGATTTTAGAAATTTCTACCTATAAAACCCACCAACCTAGAAAATATGAAAGTTCACTTATCACTTATTTTTGTACTTTTAATAATCTTGATATTGATAACATAAATGGAATTTTCAGAGCACTGTTATAAATAACATGATCATAGCCGCGTCTTGGAGTGAACTGGGCAGAGTGAACATTTGGAATTTAATGCCTCAACTCCAAGTTGTCGAATCAGATCAACTTTTGGCAAAATATAACAAAGAAAGCAGAGCTAACTCCGTTACACCTATGTTTACATTTAGTGGACATCAAAAGGAGGGTTTTGCCTTGGATTGGAGTCCGAATATGGCAGGGGTAAGATATGAAGCAATCTATACATAGTAATAAATGTTTGCAACTGCCAGAGAAGTCACAGTATATTTCCCAAAAAAATAATATTATACTTTTATTTCTTGATGTTTTGTTAAAATCAAATATATTTTGATTTATGCAGATTTTAGAAATTTATCAGCAAGTTATAAGTGATTTTTCTTGAGTTGTTAACCTCTATTGCCAGGGCACCATAGATTCTGAAATGCAGTTTTTGCCTACATATGTGGCAAATGGTATAATTTGTGATTAGATATATGTTTTGCTCAGCTGAAAAGCACCATTTCACAAATAGTCCATAATTTTTTGTGTACCCTATATAAACCAGGGTTCACCCGATTTAAATTATGATTTAATCAAATGTCTTTTTTGCCAATGGGAAAGATTCAAAGCAGCTCATGAATTGTCCTCCTTTTTATAATGTGCAAACAGTTTTCTGCAAGATTTTTACAGGAAAACGCGCAAAGACAAGAAAGAGTGTTTATCGAATACTTTGCAGGATTTAACATGGATTAAATAAACCAATGCAAGATGTGTCTGAACAAAGAATATTATTTCTTATTGTTTGCACCTATAAATGCTTATAATAGCATACATTTTTGATAAAAATTTTTTTTAAAAATCACAAACTTGATTTTTTTGAAACCCTGTTATAAACCAATGATCTGTTGTATGTAAAAGTGTAGTACAAATTATATTTAAAAATTACTAAATTGGCTTTAAATAATAAAAAAGTTATTAAACTTTAAAAAAATATCGAATTAAATTTGGCCCTATGGTGCATTAGACCTTACAGATCATGTTCCTTTTTTCGCAGGTTCTAGCGACAGGCGATTGTAAGAAAGACATTCACATATGGAATCCATCGGAAGGGTCGAGTTGGAAAGTGGATCAAAGACCGTTGATAGGCCATCAAGATTCCGTTGAAGATTTACAATGGTAAGTTACGAAGCTCACTAGGAAACTTTTCTCCCAAACAATAAATTATTTTTTCAACATAATCTTCCTTAACTTTAAGGCATAGTCACATGGGTTTGTTTACAGAATGTCAGCTATACTCGAAGTCCACAATTGTAGACTGTGACTCATTTCATACTCCGAGCAACAATGCAGCGAATGCGGTTGATAATATCTTGTACGTTTACCCGCTATTGTCTGTTTAAAATTACCTAAAAAGCCGCTTCCTTGCGCTTATTTGGTCGCAAACGCGCGGCGTAGCCAAACTGTAGTTTTATCGAGCTTTATATTATTTATAGTAATAGGATTTGCACGGAGAACGGATCAGCGGGCAAACGTTTAAATATAGCATACACATGGCAACAGTGTTTGATATTATTGTATCAGTTGCAAGCTGTTGAGAGAGGCGTAGCCAGCTGGTTTTACTGTATTTTCATAGATATTTTTAATTCGGGTATATTGTTATTGTGTATTGTTGTTGCTGAGTATTGTTGTTGCCGAGTATTGTTGTTGCTGAGTATTGTTGTTGCGTATTGTTGTTGTTATTGTTGATAGTTGTTACTGTATATAATTATTGTTGTTGCTGTTTTTCTATTATTGACTAATAGTGTTATTTGTGCTAGTGGTAAAAATGCAAACTACTGCATCAACTAGCGGTCCACCTTTAAAAAAAAGACGACCTAATTTAACACAGAGGGAACAAGGCATGATAAAATCTGTGTATGAAGGTGTTCAGACCCGAAATCCGGATTTATCTGTGCTATATGCAACCGAACTATGTGCTTCTTTAATGAAGGTATCAGCTAGTACAGTACTTAGGACTTTAAAAAATAAGAAGAACAAGAATAACCCCAAAGTTCAGAATCATGTAGACCGAAAAAAAATCGTCCTTGGTAATGCGACAAAATATGCAATTCGTCGAAAAGTACACGATTTTTATTTTAAGAATGAATAAATTCTAATAATATAAATGGACTCATACTTACCGACCATATTTTGGTTTGTAAGTTGTTCAATGGAGATAGGAGATTATTAAATATTATTAAAAATTATAATTTGGTAATTCAGTAATTACCTGAAATTTTGCGAATTATTTTCAATAATAAGTACTTATATAAATTTTTTATTTTACGCGTCACTGGAAGTCTATTTCCTTCTCGCTCAAATGTACTTGTCGTTTCATTTTGTCATAGATGAATCACTGTCTACAATTATTGTGGTCTCCGAGTATAGTGCACTCAATTTTTTATGAGAATAATATAAGTGATTTTCCTTGATTATAATATAATATTGCTGTAGCTTGACTGCTAACGTGGAATACAACTGCAGACATTGGGAAAAATGCACCACATGCCACTGGCGAAAATATAGGCAAATTTTTATGAACTGTAAAAGCAGAAACCTATAATACAGAAATGGTGCGCAAATTTTAATCGAAATTGTATAATGTCAGGAATTTGTTATAGGCTTTGAATTTCGAACTATAGGAAAGACGGATAGATATGACCAATTCATAATGCGGTGATGAACTCCCAAATCGACATGATTTCAGCGAGCGTATCGTTTTGTAGCGTACGGATATCCAACGCGGTATGTCTGAGATAGACCGAAATCCGGGTAAACCAGGCGTTCGTCTCCCAATATAAATGGTTAGATTTTTACATTGTTTTTTTAATCTTCGATATTCAAAGTGGAAAATGATGAAAATATGGGCAACAAATGAAAAACTAAGGAACTAAAAAAAACTAAACATTTAGTGAAAAAATATCCAAAAAATAAAATGTAAATCACATGAACACAAATAAAAGGTAAAATATCAAAAAATACAAAGAATTCGTTTAAAAACAATCACATACAGGAAGCATATCGAGCAAGAAGCATATCTTCATCGCTGTCATTATTACCTTCAAAATTTTATTCAGCATCAATGCCTTCTTCATGACGGTCAACTTCCTCGAATCTTCAACAGTGTCAACCATAAAAATTGATCTATTGATACTATTATTATTATTTTTTTTACAAGTTTTCGTTATGGTATATGTAGAGTAGTTTTGCTGGTCTGTTATTAGTAAGCCTGTTCCTTTTTTTTTGAATGAATGTGACTGTAAATGCTAAAACTGTGTTCAGTGATTGCTGAAGATGAAATTATTTTTCTAGTGTGGTGTTTCTGGCATATAAACCTTGTTTTCAATCGTTTAAAACGCGTCTTAAATATTTTTTCAATATTTCAATTCAGATACACGCACAACAAAAAATATGCCTCAAGTTTGATGTTATGTATTTAAGAATATCACTGGCTTAATTGTTCTGGTTAAAAAAGTAACTTAATATTATACTGGGTGTTATATAACTATTGTTTTTTTTACGAAAATTCAAAACACCCTATGCAGTATACTAGGTATTGCATTGCATTTAACGTTATTGCAACAGCCAAATGAAAGTCCAGTGTTTACATTTTCTTTTTTGATTCGTTTGTTTATCGCTGTTACTTTATGAAATATACAATTTTTATTAAATGTGCTACATTTTTTACTTAAAAATAACAACACCGCAAAATGAAGGAATTGCTTTAATTATTGCAACAGCAACGAATAACATAAAAAACGCCACCGCTTCTCACTGCCGCTGGTAGTCTGGTCATCATTCGGCTGCCCCGAGAGTCACGGAGAAGTGGCGAGAACGAGCGAACATTAAGACAGCGACCTAGGTCGCTGATTTACTGAGATTGGGTCACCGGTAGACGTTGGTGACCATCTAAGTCACCGGTATAAAAATATCGTTCAGCACTAATGTCAAGTACGATAGCGCGAATACGAAATTATTTTTTTAAATAACTATTTTTTATAATAATACTTTTCCGCGCTCAACCTAATTTGTCTGTCAATCTATTTTTCGAATTCAGGTCACCAAATGAAAAAAATGTATTGGCCAGTTGTTCAGTCGATAAAAGTGTAAGAATTTGGGACACACGAGCAAATCCCAGTAAAGCGTGTATGTTGACGTGTGATGGGGCACATGAAAGCGACGTTAACGTAATAAGCTGGAATAGAAATGAACCCTTCATTGTAAGCGGTAAGTATTGTTTTTTATTGTATAAATCACTTGACTAAGGTTCAGTAGTTAAAAAACGCACAGTTTATCAATAATGAAGTTTTGAAAAAACGAATACTTAATTATAATATGTACTGGGTTAGTCGACGATTGCGCGGAGTAATTTTATTCCTAGAAGATAAGATTTGTCGATAATGAGCTTTTGTACTGATGTATGGTTGTATATACATTTATTAAGCCTAATAAAAAGAACAATACGTCCACGATTTATGGGGAATGCTGCGCTGGAGTTTTCCATAGGTTGATGGATAATGGAAAGGTATGTCTACAATGGGAGAGATTTCCCGTGTATGAAGATATTAGCATACAGAGATGTTTTAAATGTCAACAACACTACCATAAAAATGCAGTCTGTCAAAATAATATAGCTTGTGAGCATTGTGCTGATAACCATGATATTCGTGAATGTGCCAAAACTGTAAAAAAGTGTATAAATTGTGTAAATGCTAATCATAGGTTTAGCCTGAAATATAATAGTAGCCATAGTGCCAATGATCCAGCCTGTCCATCCTACCAATACCTCTTAAAAATTCTGAGAAGTAAAATAGACTATGGTAGTTATGGCTGCTAAAGAACAAGAAATTGATGTGTTGCAGCAACTGGATGATCTGGATTGCATAAACATTCAGGAAAGTATTGACTGTGATGGAATTAGTTCCAAAATAGACTTACACCACAAAGTTCTAAATGTTCTACATTTTAATATACGCAGTATTCAAAAAAACTTAAATGACTTACTAATCTTTATTGAAGCTTTTAATTTGTTTTTTACTGACATTATTATATTATCCGAATGTTGGCAAATTAATGATAAATTATATAACATAAAAGGTTACAATACATTTTATAACAACGCGAACTATAACCAGAATGACGGGGTAATTGTTTTTGTAAGACAGGAATTAGATATTAATTTTGAAATTGTAAAACTTATACAATCTGGTGTTACACTTGGCAAAATCACCTTAGTAAAAAATAATGGTACTAGCTATGGTATCACATGTGTATATAGGCCCCCTCCAGTAATATAACACATTTTCTTGCTGACCTTGACAATTACTTTCAGGGTAATATGAAGCAGAATATTGAAATTTTACTTGGTGACATTAACATTGATATACTGGATAAAAATAATAATAATGTAAATACATATATCTCTATTATGAACTTCTTTGGCTTTCAATCTGTTATTAACGGCCCTACACGTGTGACCCCAAACCACGAATCTTGTCTGGATCATATATTTCTTAGAAATAAATTACAAAAAAATTCAATAAAATACTCTTCTTTTATAATGAAATGTGACTTAACAGATCATTTCCCAGTAATGATTAACTTTTATAACAATAATCTTACCGGAACACACATTTCTCCCTTGTATGTTTCAAAAACACTAAACAGACTAAATTTTCAAACTTTTATGGAAGTCATGGGTTCTCTGGATTGGTCTAGTGTGATGCACGTGAATGATGTTGAAACTGCCACCAATAACTTTACACAGATTATATCAGATACCATAAAAAACTACAGAAACAAAAACTTTTGTTTGTAGGGAATTTAAAAAACTCAAACCATGGATAACGAATGGTATAATTTATTCTATAAAGCATAGAGATAAAATGAAAAAGAAACTTTTATTAAACTATAGTGTAGATAATGACAATAAATATAAAACATATCGAAACAACTTGAGTAAAATTATACAAAAGTGTAAGAATGAGTACTACAAAAAAGAAATTGACAATGGTAGAGGTGACATTAGAAGGATGTACAAAATAATATCAGATGCTACCAATGAAAGATCAGATAAAATCAAAATTAGTAATCTTCAAATAAAAACTGATAATGCACATCCTTCTGATGATAAATCTATAGCCAACTATTGCAATAAATTTTTTACTGAAATAGGCATCAAAATGTTTAAAAAAATAAAAAACCCTATTACACCTTTTGTACATGAATATCAGTCAAATTCGTCTATGTTTTTAAAACCAGTGAATGAAGGTGAAATAATTAAACAAATAAATTCTCTTAAGAACAATAGTGCCTCTGGCATTGATGGTATTGGCTCCAAAATCATAAAATGCTCTCATGTTTATTTGCTAAAACCTTTAGTCCATATCATTAATTTAGTATTTCAGACAGGTGAAGTACCCAGCCATTTTAAAACCACAGTAGTAACTCCAATTCACAAGGCAGGCGACAAGACTGATATAAATAACTTTAGACCAATCAGTGTGATAAACAATTTCTCAAAGATTTTTGAAAAATGTCTGAAGGACAGACTGGTTGAATTTTTTAACGTAAATAATGTCTTATCAAAAAACCAATTTGGTTTTACTAATGGCCTTAGTACCACTGATGCAATTTACCAACTTACTAAGCAAGTGACCGACAATCTAAATAAAGGTAATAAATGTCTGACGGTGTTCCTGGACCTGGCCAAGGCATTCGATACTGTACCCCATGCAGCACTCCTGGATGTACTGGAAACCTATGGTGTTAGAGGAAGGGTGTTGGGCGTATTGGGGAACTACCTCCATGATAGGAAACAGGTCCTAAAAATTGGCAAAACTCTTAGCGACCCCTTAACAGTAAAAATCGGCATCCCGCAGGGAACAGTCTTGGGGCCCATTCTCTTCATAACATATATTAATTCGCTAACCAACTTAAATGTTAACAACGGCACAATTATTTCATACGCCGACGATACTGCAGTAATTTTTTCTGGTGAGAATTGGAATGACGTTAAAAATTCAACCAACAACGGTATGACTCAAATAATAGATTGGCTCGATTCATATAAACTTACTTTAAATATTATTAAAACTAACTATATCGCATTTTCGTTGACCGCGGCGAATAGACCAAATTTCAATAACATAAAAGTAAAGAATCTGGATGATTGTATAAATGAAGTTACCCATATCAAATATTTAGGAATTATAATGGACCAAAATCTTAAATGGGACAAACATGTACTCAAACTCACAAAAAATATAAGATCATTGTTGCACAAATTTTATATATTAAGAGACATATTAAGTAAAAAACTGTTAATAAGTATTTACAAAGCCTTAATCGAATCCCTACTTCGATATGGACTTGTCGTATGGGGTGGTTTATATACAAACTCTTTGTGTCAACTGAACGTTGTTCAAAATTACATATTGAAAATTATTTTTAGGAAAACCAAGAGATTCCACACTCAACAATTATATTCTGAAGACATCATGAATGTTCGCTCACTTTACGTTTTGAGTACTTGTTCTTTTGTGCATAATAATAACAGATTGAAGGCATTTGTGGATCATACATACAATACTAGAACCAGAATAAATAGACACTTAAAAATACCAAACAGTAATAAAAACGTAAACTTGCGATTTATTAACTATCTGGCTCCAAAAATATATAATATTTTAACACCAGAATTGAAAAGTATTAATAATATAAAAACTTTTAACATAAAATGTAAGTCCTTTATTACAACAAACTGGTCGAAGTTTGAGATATTGTTTTGAAAATTTAAATATTGTTTTGATCTTTGTTTATAATGACTTCCATAGCTGTACCTTTTAAATACTACTATATTTAAGATTTACTTTATGCTAATTGTGAATTCTTTAAGATATAACACAAATTTTTCCTTGCACATACAGATGTTTAGTCATCTAGGTGCATGTTCTAACAAGTTTTGTAGAACCCTATTTAGTATCATACTATATTTTGTATATCGTTATGTAATCAAAGTTGTTAATAAATGATTGATTGATTGATTGATTGATATTTCGCACATTTTAAAAATATTTTGAAAAGTTTGGTGGTAGAAAATTATATTTTTTTAAATGGGACACCCAGTATTTTATTGCATATTTAGAGTCGTATTAGTGTCCTCTATAAAAATCTAAAATGTTATTTAATTTGCTTGGGTAAGCAATAAATTAAAAACTGAAAAAAAGTTTTGTAGTGCAGGAAAGAAAAATCAGAAAAACATTCTAATATAATTTTTTCCTGCACGGGATTGGGCGAGATGTATAACAAGAGATAATATTCCAATAGTGTTTATCTATTTTATACAGGCTGTTCATAATAAGGTTCCAAAAACGACATATTTCAAAATCATTTTTCTCAAGATTTTCAGACCGAACACCCTGTATATTATTTGTCTAGTGGATGTATAATTCATAAGCAAGTTTTTTTTGTGACACAAACATATATGTTATTTCCAGCCGTTTTCGAAATAATTTCATATTATATAAATTATGTTATTTAAATGCCATAGGGCATTGACTTGACTGATAATTGTAAACCCAGAGCTGTGAATAACTCAATAAAAAAGATACTTTTAGTATCTAGTTACTTAAAGTAACTAGATACTTTGTAACTAAGATACTTTTTTAATTATGCCAAAAGTAACTATAACTGCGTTACTTTTGAAATTATCTTGTATCTAGTTACTTTTTAGGAGTAACTATACACTTCAAAAGTAACTAGTTACTTTTAAAATATCTTAGTTACAATTAAAGTAACTAGTTACTTTTAAAGTATCTAGTTACAATAACTAGTTACTTTAACAAAGTAACTAAGATATTTTTGTTAAAAAGTAACTATTCATTTTAAGTATCTAGATACATTTATGTAAAAGTATCTATAAAGTAACTAGTTACTTTTCTGAAGTATCTTTCACAACTCTGTGTAAACCACAGTAAATGTTCAAAATGTCGTCCATCTTGATTTGTGCACAAGTAAATATGTTCTTGAAAAGATCTGTTTACATGCCTTAGGTAACATTTGAGATGAAAAACCAGCACCACCGTTCATTATCAGTGGTTAAGCCTAAAAACCATGTCAGGCTTTCAAATAAAATAGGGATTTATTTGTGGATTATAATTTGACTAGTTCTTTAAGTTGTTATTTGGGGCGAATAAATTATAATAAGAAAATTAAATGGATTTTATTGGTTGGTCATTTTGCGTCACGTTATCCCGAACTTGACTTTTTTTTATGGGGACATGTAACCAAATTGTTTATGAATATTCGCCCACTGCTACTAATATGCAGCAAAGAAAAAGTGACGTGTTTGATAGCTTTCCACCTGAAATGTTAAGGGATGTAAACAGATATTTTCAAGAACGTATTTACTTGTACCTACACAAATCAAAAAGAAACAACAATTTACTGTAGTTTACAATTATTAGTCGAGGCGCCTATGGTATTTAAACAACACAATTTATAAAATTTCGAATTGACACAACATAACACTTATCAGAATTTAAAAAATTAACATTTTAGGATTTTAACACTGATATTTTTATTAACTGGGGAGTTTTTGAGTTATTTTAACTTTATTAATAGGTGGAGACGATGGCTTTCTACATATATGGGACTTAAGAAAATTCCAGAATAAATCCCCATTGGCTACTTTTAAACATCATACGGGCCCGGTAACGACAGTCGAGTGGCACCCAACAGACTCTGCTGTATTTGCATCGGGCGGAGCCGATGATCAGATTGCATTATGGGACTTGTCCGTCGAGAAAGACGCTGATGCTGAAGGAGACGAAGTTGAGGTAAGAATAATAAATAGGCCAATAACATAAGTCAAATTAAAATTAAGTTTAGGTTATTTAGGGTTATTAAGGTCATGAAAATTGATATTTTCCGAATATTTCGCTTGCTATTGGCCTGGCGATACACAGTCGTTATAAAAACAATCCATAATATTTTTGCCATGTCATGTTGACAGTACATTAAAATGCCAGAAGTCTTATTTAAAGGCCGATGATTTAAAATTTGCATGCAATTTTGGATATTTTGGATTCACCTTTATGCATGTTAGCATGAGTAAAAGTTGCAGCATTTTTCATCCTCATCACTCATTTGACAACAGAATAAACAAGAAATTCATCAGTTTTTCCTGCTGCTTTTTGGGATTGCTAATTTGAAAAGGGGTGAAAAAAGGGGATAATTTATCTGGAACAAAGGTTTTTGTGGTTCAGACAGTCCTATTCTATCCTTACTATACTTTAACCACTGAGTATGGACTTACTTCTTAGACATCAATTCGTCGAAGTGGTAAATTGATTCTTTTATACTACGTTTGTTGATTGCTGATGATGACCTTTACTAAGGTCGAAACATGTCCTTAATCAACATTTCAACTACTTTAATGTAGTGTATTATCCAGCCTTTTATTTCATTATTAAGCATTTTTGTGGTTGTGACGGTCCTATTCTTCCCTTACTATACTTAAACGAGTGAGACATCAATTGGTCGAAGTGGTAAATTTATGTCCGTGTGCATTTAAATAAAGCGGACCGTGTTAGGGAATGCGCAATGCTGTATTTTGTAGCTTCATGAAACCATAGCGTACGGATTCGATTCGAAAAATATGACCAGTGACCCCTGCGCACCAACCCATTTTTTCGTCCACTTACTTCTTGGAGTATAAATTCAGACGGTTTATTTTGTAAGTTTCATGTGGGGTTTACATATTTTTTATCATTTTCAGGGTGTTCCCCCGCAACTTCTATTTATCCACCAAGGACAGAAGAACATCAAAGAACTTCACTGGCATTCGCAACTTACGGGTGTTATCATTAGTACAGCGGAGAGCGGCTTTAATATATTTAGGACTATTAGTATATAAAATAAATTTATTTTTATATAATCTAATTTTCACATGGTTTTATTTCAATATACAAGGTAGAAAAGGAAAAAGTATTTAATAAAAAAAAAATTAAAATAAAGTGTTTCGCAACAATGGCACAATAAATACAGGAACAAACCATTAAATCAAATTCAAATTAAGGTTTACTTATTGTATAAAATAGCCTAGAGCTTTTATAATAATCAAAAAATAAATAGCCAACAAGATGTCGAGTTTGGTATAGAAATATATCAAAACATAAAACAAGACATTTTTCTTAAAAAAAAGTAAATGTATACAGGGTGTTGCAAATTCGGCCTTCGCCATTGGGATATGCCGGAAAAAAATCTAAAATAAATGCAGGGGCTTTCAAAATATTTGGAAAAACCTATTTTGCATTTCGGTTCTTATTTTTTTCTGACTGTTCGAAGAGACGTCCAAAAATAAGTTCACTTTCTCATTGCTACATTTATTCTCCACAAGATGGCATTAGATCTTTCATGCGACGTTTCGTCTTTAGGTCACGATCATCAACTTATTTTTTTAAATACGGGATTTTTTGTTTAAATTATGAAAGAGGATCGAAATCTACGTTCAGTGGTATACAATACTTACTGGTTTTCCGACGTTTTGTTCCTTAAATTTATCATCTTCATTCAAATACCCCTAGTACGTTCCTATAATTTACTTTTGTTTCGAAGGAACTGAAAATTTTAAAATTATTATTGCTATTTCTGTCTTTAATTGTTATTACATACTACTACTGTTTTTTTTATTTCAAACTAATAGTTGTATCAAATTTCTACTTGGCGTAAGTACGAGTAATTTGTTTTATTAATACAAATAAAATTTCTCTCTGGCTCTTAAAGCCAGCACTTTCTTAAGACTTTTAAAAGAGACATTGAGTTTTACATTTTCGCATTATACCGACCAAAAAAAAAAAGTAAATTACAGGAACGTACTAGGGGTATTGTTGTATAAACTGGGTTTATACAATAAAAACCACCGTAAATAATCAAAAAATTAAGAATAAAATATGGTAATCAACACGCGGTATTGATTTGGGTTTTGTTAAATAGAGGGAGAAATGATATTTCATAATAGGAAGGTATAAAGTCTCTTTGTATAAAATATTTTAAAGTCTGCATAGCAAGATAGATTTCATAGAGCCATAAATAAATAATTTTATGTAATAAAATATCTAAATATCTCGCCTTTCAAAGGGCCCAGAAATCTAGAACCGTTCACTCGCCCGTCCGTCCGTTCAGACCTAGTCTTAAAAATCGGGGCGTGGCCAAGCGCTGCTGCGGCACGTGGCGCGAAGGAAAAACTCGATGCATGTTAATAATGTTTCAATTACAAAACAAAATACAAATTAGAGATTAGTAAATTTTTGATAATATAATAGGCAGTACTATTACCTACAGTTCGAGGTATGATTTATTATTTTAGGACTGACCATTAGTTAGAAAATCTCATTTTGAAAATTGTCGTCATCCTGAATTTTACGCAAAGAGCTGTAAGATTATTCTGACCAATTAGAAAGCTTTTGCGGTCTATAAATACCCAGGTGACGGAAATTAAGGGCAAGTTTAGTGAGAGCCCTCGACAAGTTAAGTTGTAAGATACAGGACACGGTTCCCTCTTGACAATTAACTGAAAAACGCTCCCTCGTTTTTAGGCTTCGGTCAGGAGATCCCCTAAAGCGACCCCGGAGTGGTGATACGGTGTTAGCTCTCTACTATTCTGAATTCCACTTTGTTTTGAAAGTAGCAACCATTTGCACAAAGGTTGTGAAATCGAAAGAAAGGCTAGTCCAAAAGTCGAATAACCTAATCTCCAATAAATTACGAAATTAGGGGACTTCGGCCAATGGTGAACAATTGTGAAAGTTTTTATTCAACCGCGTTTAGGGTGAACGCGCTTGCACGGCGTGTATTGTCAGTGGGGGAGGTATAAATGAGACTATCTGTTTACGAAGCTCGTTTGTAAGTAAGGCTGGTTTCTGTCGTCAGCCAAAAAGCTTAGACAGTTTAAAAGAAATTCGTGCCCCCTGACAAACCGCCATAGTTTATAACCGCAGATAGCCGAAAACTATAGATATTGTTCAAGTTCAAATCTATAGTGAGTAACTATATAGAACTTTATTTAACAAAAACTTTGACCTTTAAGATTCTTTCGGGAGTTTATAAAACTTTGTGTGTCAGTAGTAACAACTATTCAAGTAATACTTTTGGACATATTTTGATGATTCTGATATGACTTATGCATCCTTAAGGGACGTATATATTTCTGCCGTCCATAGAAATTGTCTAGTGATTGTTTCTTGGACTATTTAGTATGATAGGACTTACGAAGTGTCCGCAAGGGACATTATCCTTTTATTGATGACTTTTTATGATTTGTGAATTCTTGGAAGAAGTATGTACTTTTTGCGGTTCATAGAAATTGTCTAGTGATGGTTTCTTGGACAATTTATTCGAATTTTTTTTGTGTTCCGCAGGAACAAGATTTGTTGTAAAACAAAAGAAAATTTTGTTTTTGTGAATTTATTATAGACGACAGCGTCGATAGAATTATTTATGATAATTTTGGGGATCTGTATTAAAGTTATAAGCTTTACTTATAAAAGATTTTGTAATGATTAGACATAAGTAAATTTAAGAAATCTTTTGTAATTCGGATCCGAAAAACTCCAACTACCCCGATTTGTAAATAAAACTTAAAGGCAGGCCGTAGAAATATTTTTGCGGTTTTCTTTTAAATAAGTAAAAAAAAGAAATTGTGAGAGAAATAAGAAGTTTTTTAAATAAAAGCTACAGGGAGTAGTTTCAAAATAAAAGGCCATTACCTATTCAAATAAATTTTAATGTTTTAAAAGATTTATATTTTTATATTATCACCCGTTGTGATAATAAAAGAATTTATTTAATTTCAATAAATAAATTTAAAAGTCAACTAATCTTTGAAAATGTCTGACTCCTCAAGTCATAGTCAAGTTGAGGCGTCAGATCTGACAAGTCTGGCGGGTGGCAAGGTGGGTCCTCACAGGCCCCCTTCAGGGGCCGTGCTTGATAGCTTGTTTGACGAAATTATTGCCAGTCCTAATTATATGTGGGACAAGGTAAATAACTCTGATACTTTAAGAAAGTCAAACAGCCCCCATCATGACAGTATTAGCTCAGGTGGGGAATCCAGCATTATCTTCAACGCAAAAAGGCCTCTCCCGTCTAAAAAACTTTTTATGAATAGTCAAAACCCAGAAGTTGTAGGCATAGTTAGGGGATATAATCTTATTGACTTAGGCAATAGTGATCACTTAGATTCTAATTTTGATCTAGGCGACGCGACAATGGATTTCCGCCATCCCCCAAACAACATGCTTTTACAAAAGTATTTGAATGAAGATGGACAATTTAAGGAACAAAACGTCGGAAAGCTAGTAAGTGTTGTATACCACTGAACGTAGATTTCAGTCCTCTTCCATAATTTAAACAAGAAGATCCAGGCCCGTATTTTAAAAAATTAAGTTGATGATGGTGATCCAAATACGAAACGTCGCATGAAAGATCTGATAATGCCTTCTTGTGAAGAATAAAAAGTCGCAATGACAAAGTGAAATTTATTTTTGAACATCTCTTGGTACAAAGTCAGGAAAAAATAAAAGCGAAACGCAACATTTTAGATTTTTCTAGATATTTTGAAACCCCCCTGTATTTATTTTTAATTTTTTGCGACATATTATTGGCCCCATAATTACGCAACTTTGCCCCAATTTAACCGACTTCGTATCTCTTACCGTTCCCGAAATCCCAATGGTGAACGCCGAATTTGTAACACCCTGTATATGACTGACAAAAAAGGGGTTTAAAATATTATGTTACGGATCAAGAGAAAATACTTATTGTCGTCGTTGGATTCTACATTTTTAATTTGAAACGACTTTCCAATGAAATAATCTAAGATCTGTATTTATTACGCAATATAGACGTTTCGTAAGTCTATTGTAAAACGTTAAAAAAATATCTTAAATTAGTTTTCTTTAGAAAATTAGTATAGAACTCTCACAAGGCATAAATACACGTAACAAAAATAAAATCAAAACGGCGTGCCGTCAAGTTGCTTTTGTTTATTTTAAAAACGGTGAGATATGTTTCGCCCCTATGTGTGCATCATCAGATCTAAAAGAGTATAACTTTAGATTTTTAAGAAAAACCTAACACTTTCGTTACCTTACATAGAAACAATCCTTTGTTTGTCAATCATATGTGATTATTTGTTTGTACGGTCAGGCAATGAAAAAGTGTTAGGTTCTTAAAAATATAAAGTTATACTCTTTTACGTCTGATGATGCCCATATAAGGGTGAAACATATGTTACTGTTTTTAAAATACACAAAAAAAATTCGATGAGACCTTGTGCTTTTTTATTTATTTTTTGTTACTAAAATCGGGTCTCTTCCAGCAATGTACTACATCTTTGTATAAATACCCAAACAATAGGAGATTACCATTTTAAAATATCTGGGTGCTTACGTAAAATCGTTCGATATCGAGCTTAAAAAGCATAAATGCTAAAGCTACGGAGTTGGATCGTCTGCAGAATCGGATGCGTTAATTTGTTCAACAATTAGGTTGAGATTAACCAAATGCCTCATTGTAGGGCGCCCGTGTGGACAATTCTGTAAGAGAGGTCAAACATTAACAACGTGTCGTCTCCACCGACCTATATCTAGGGAAAGCCAAACTATAAAAGTAAAAGTGGCAAATTTATGGCCTCGCGCATGTAAACAAAGCTGATCGTCAGATGTCACGCGCGATGCTGACTGATAAACAATTATTTACCTTAACTGGCAAGCAGGACCGTACTTCTCCCTTAATGAAAATGATTACACGGCAATATTTTGCCACATAAAGACCTTCTTTACTGGGAAATAATCACACGCACTAACCTATTTTTTCACTCATAAAATTTAACTTTTTACTGCGCATCCCATAAGTTGTACGTATCCATAGTTATGGCCGGTGGTCGTCTCCTACTTGATTATTGACTTTTTATTATTCAAAAAATTATGGAAACGGTGAACCGATTTAACAAATTAAATAGTGTATCAAACAAGTTTATTAATTTATACAGGGTGTTATGGATTCCTTGGGTGTTAGAGAAAGCCTATATTTTTTTAAATCGAATGTCTAAATACTCAAAAACCCCTTTACCCGACGAGCAGTTGCTCCATGCACATCTGTTTTCAGTTAACAAGTGTAAGTAGTTGCTCGCGAACCCCCAAGGCGCTGCCCTATATGATGTAAAAAGTAGTCACAAGACTAAATTTTGTCTACAAATATTTTTTCTTAAGTAGTAAATTAGAACCACTACTACTTTATACTATTTTTCCCATGAAGAACATATTCTGTGATAAATCATGAAAAATGTGACTGTACAAGATGACTACTTTCCGATTTTGAAATTAAAAAAAAATATATTTGTTTGTAAATTCCCTGTTGTTTGTGTGTTTGCCGAGCTTTTTGTTGACCAGTTTATTTCACTGACGTCGATTGAGACTCTACGACAATTATTGATTGTGTGCGTCTTTCGCCAGTGGTTTTTCGGGTTTGACATAAGGTGGATATCTCGCTAACTAATTCAAAGCGCCATTTATGGTTATTTTGTTCAATTTGTTTTCATATCAGGATTTGCGGGGTTAAATATAATAAGTAATTTCCATAACACCATGTAGAATATAAGATATTCTAGCAGCTCTATCAAGCTAGCGGGCACTCTGTAGCGGCATCACAACAGACCCGGTGGGTCTTTTGTAGCTCCTTTGTAGCTTTTTTGTTACGCCGGTCGCACATTTGTAGCTTGAGCCGGTTCCGAGAAAACCGCGGATCCGCTAGCTTGAATCTCCATGGTAGCGGGACAGGTTCAGACCCAACTGGGTTTTCGTAACTTTTTTGTAGCTTTTTTGTTACGTTGGTCCCATTTTTGTAGCCCTTACCAGTTTCGTGAGAAACGCGGATCCGCTAGCTTAAACTTCAATTGTAGCGGCACAACCTCGGACCAAGCTGGTTTTTTGTAACTTTTTTGTAGCTTTTTTGTTACGTAGGTTTCATCCTTGTAACTTAGTCGACAACGCCCCCGGGGTGGGTATCTTAAGATCTGTCTCATTCGCGGAATATCGCGACCACTCTTACGCCCTCGTCAGGTGTGATAAATTAAAGTGGAACAAAGAACCTTTTCCGAGGTACCCAAAAATGCAGGTACGGTCTAGGAATTTTGGGGTAATAATTTAAATGGGACAGTGGCTTAAGGTACGCACCCCGGGGGCGTTGTCGACTAAGCTACAAGGATGAAACCTACGTAAGAAAAAAGCTACAAAAAACTACCCTGGTCCGAGGTTGTGCCGCTACAATTGAAGTTTAAGCTAGCGGATCCGCGTTTCTCACGAAACTGGTAAGGGCTACAAAAATGGGACCAACGTAACAAAAAAGCTACAAAAAAGTTACGAAAAACCAGTTGGGTCTGAACCTGTGCCGCTACCATGGAGGTTCAAGCTAGCGGATCCGCGGTTTTCTCGGAACCGGCTCAAGCTACAAATGCGCGACCGGCGTAACACAAAAGCTACAAAGGAGCTACAAAAGCCCCAGTGGGTCTTTTGTGGTGCCGCTACAGTGTGCCCGCTAGTTTGATAGAGCTTATTCTAGTCGAATTATTTATTAAACGTCCATATTTGGTATTTAATAATCGTTGCATTTCAGTTTTTTATGACCTCTCTAAAAAAATTTAAATGTTTGGCGGATTTAGCTCAATAAAACACAATTTATAAGATAAGTTTTTGTATTCATCAACGTTTTGACCTCGATAAGGTTATCCTCAGGACAACACAAGCCTTTTACCCTATGTTGCCCTGAGGATGGCCTCGTAGAAGTAGAAACGTTGGCAACTACAAACCTTAACATATAAGTTAAAATACTGCAAATCGTGTAAGGAACAAACTTTTAAGTAGCGTTCGTTTCGGATTAACAAAACTGTGTAAATAGTAAGATACCTTACCCATGGTTGATCAATTTCGCCCATATGACTAACGAGTCTCCTCATATCCGACTTCGAAAGGGACTTTCCAATCATAACACTCTTTCGACAGGCCCTGGAGGCAAACATTGACCGGATTCTCGATGGCCGACAAATTTTACTTTGGCTTGAATCTTCCTGAAAGCAAAAATAAAACCCTTATTAGAAGTAATAGAAAAAAAAATCGTTTGTAAAGTACAATCTGTGAACTTCGTCGATGTATTTTTGGGTATATTGAGTTAACTGGTCTCATGTTCTTTGATTCAATTTTTGAGATATTGTTTTGTTTGGCCAATGTAAGTTTTAGAGCAGTAGAAAATACATTGTTGCGACTGCTCTAAAACAATATCTCAAAAATCGAATCAAAGAACATAAAACCAGTCTACGCCATACGAATCAATCCCAAACTCTCAATTAGATTACCTTCACAACTTTATTTTTGACGAAGTTCAAATCTTAGATTAGGAAACAAATTATGAAAAACGCAACATTAAAGAAACGAGTCATATAAAACAAACAATAATACGATTAATTTTAGAACTGATACCTTAGTAATATTTACAATAATATAATTAGATCAAACTAAATGCAAATTTTTACCATGATAAAAATAAACATTAATAGCACCAAATCATTTAATATAAGATTTTCCAAACACTTTCTGTAACCACCATTGTAAAAATGTAAATAAACCCAATACCCAAAATGTAAATAATGTGAAATATGCATATCTTTTATTTTATTGTATTTAAATAATAACCTACCTTTACAGTTTAACAGTTTTCTGTATAATATCCTATACCTATCTTTAAGAGTTTTTGAATTATAAATAATCTTGTGGATTTTTAACGCCTTATCGGGACCTGAAAAAACATCATATCTTTTTAGCGGTTACAGCCAGAAAGCTGAAATTTTGACAATAGTTTCACAAGACCATCGAAATTTTATAATTTTGAACAGTATTTAATTAGTTTTATACAGGGCGTCTCCATAACAATATTTCTGAGGGAGATGAATTATTGCAAAAATCTTCATTTTTTTGTATTTGTATTGTATTTGATATGTTTCGCTAATGGAGGATCGAATTTTCTATCTAATGATATTAGGTGTTCCTATGCCTATCTTCAATATTTTCGGACTTATAGCGAAATTTAAAAATTATTTTATAAAAATATATTTTTTGGTAGTTGGTTGTGGAATGGATTCATAGAAACAAAATAATGAAAAATCCATTTGACGTTATGTCTGTGTTATTGTAATAAAAATGGCTAATTCACATTATTCGAGCTAAGATATTTTAAGTTTATTTTATATTCATGGGGAATGTGGTAGAGTTTTATCTAGAACTTGCAGAAAATTTAATGAACATCATCCTGATGCGGCTCCTATGACTCCCAATGGAAAAGGCCCCAAGGTCTGCGGATCTTACCTCCCTAGATTTTTATCTTAAAGAAATAGTATACAAGACACCCGCCACAACAAGGGAAGATTTAGAAAATCGAGTAACAACAGCTCTGAGGTCTCTAGAAGGGGAAGAAATTAAAAAGGTGACCAATGAACATGTTATCACCACAATTCATGAATGTTTAAGAGCCAACTCTTTTAAAGCCCCAACCGCATTTTAAACAATTTAGTTATTAGGTTTGGTGTTTTATTGGTGTTGTTGCGTAATTTTCATTTTATTTATTTATTTATTAATAAATTCCTTATTGGTTAACTATTTTTTTTACAACAACACAGACATAACGTCAAATGGATTTTTTATTATTTTGTTTCTATGAATCCATTCCACAGCGAACTACCAAGAAATATATTTTTATAAGATAATTTTTAAATTTCGCTATAAATCCGAAAATATTGAAGATAGGTATATGAACACTTAATATCATTAGATAGAAAATTCGATCCTCCATTAGTGAAAGATATCAAATACAGGGTGTCCCATTTAAAAAAAATTAAGATTTTTGCAATAATTCATCTCCCTTAGAAATATTGTATTGTCGAAATTTCAGCTTTCTGGCTGTAACCGCTAAATAGATATAATTTTCTGTTCAGGTCCCGATACGGCGTTAAAAAATCACAAGATTATTTATAATTCAAAAACTCTTAAAGATAGGTATATGATGTTATACAGAAAACTGTTCTAAATTTTTACCTAGATTCCAAAAAAAAATATAATATATAGGGTAATGCATTTAAAATTCCGAAGTTGCTACCACTTTCGGTATGATCCGGCAACACCGCACCATCCAAAATATTTCATAAACGTAGAAAACCATCTCTTATAGCCACAGCCAAATTTTCAAAATAAAATCTCATTTAGTTCTCGAGATACTTCTGATAGGCCACTTAACTTGGTGCACCCTGTATTAATATTACAATTTATTATGAGTAGTGTCTATCTTAAAAACCAGAGTTGATACGAAGAAAAGCTGAGTGTTTTTGGAATAACCACACTTAAAATAACTAAAATCAGTTGTCGTTTCTTCCACAAAAATTTTTTTGTTGGGCTGTGTAATTAGAAATAAACATTTGAAGAGTCGAGCAAAATAAATCGTTTCAAATATTTACAACGTATATGAAGAAAAGGGGACAATAATTAAATAATACCTGCTAAAAGGGCATTTTGAGAAAAAAAACTAGCTTTGAATTTTCACAAAGAATCCTACTGCGGAATCAACACAGTGAATTTATTTATTTTCCACTAAATAAATGATTGTTTAAGCACGCCTTAATTCTTTTTCCCCTCTGGTACTTCATACGAAAACGTTCAGAAACCACTGGGCAAACATTAGGTGTAGTATACAAGTCTCCAATTTTTACACATTTATTTTTTTAATTTTTAAGTTACCATTAATAATAAAATAGTTTACCTGAAGCATAAAAATCATTTCGTCGATATCGGCTTTCCCAAAAACATGTTTTTCGCTCATAGGAATCGATGTAAGATAAATTTTATCCCCTCCATTTGGTATATCTTCTCTTTTAAACGCGAATCCGTTTTTCTTAAATACTTCTTCGTTGTCCAATAAAGTGCTTTTTGCCGCCGCCGTTAGCTCCAACAATTTTGGACTAAAAGATTTAAATAAATAGTGTTATAAATAAACATGTTTGTTTCAAGTCGATGTAAACATACGATGAGAGAAACTTGCGATAATAGTAAAAAAAATCAATTTTTTTTTAACAAAAAGACCAAAATCTTTCACAATTACTAGATAAAGAAATTATCCCCCCTCCAAAGCCACTGGAGATTCTTAAAAATGGGTTTTTACTTATACATTACTAAAATAGCTAACCTTCAATAAATATATAAATA
Source organism: Barypeithes pellucidus (assembly GCA_963991005.1). Taxonomy (NCBI): domain Eukaryota; kingdom Metazoa; phylum Arthropoda; class Insecta; order Coleoptera; family Curculionidae; genus Barypeithes; species Barypeithes pellucidus. The sequence goes on along the minus strand of OZ022562.1, from coordinate 50,494,167 downwards.
TAAACAGAATCTATTTTTTGACGGGTGAAGACGCTGACCAATTTACTTACACAACTAACTTCTGACTGTCTATGACAGTATTACACTGTAGCTGTTCAAAATTATATTTCTCGTCGGTCGCATGTTGATCGACAATAAAAAGATCGTCACCCAATCGTGCGATTATAAATCCCATATTGAATTGCCCTATGATCTCCATTTGTTCAAATTCGGTTTTAGTGATGAGCTTATTTAGCTCTTCTTCGGCTTTTTTGTTGGTTTCTGGTGCAATATCCGATCTAAATTTTACCTAAAAAAGTCAAGTTTTTGTTGAATTAATTACTAAGATTAACTTAATCTCATTGACAGCGCCGCGCCGTTCATAAGGGCGAGATAGGGCGGCGCCCAACGCTGCCAAATGCGCCTTACATCAATGGAAGAAACATATGAGGTATAGATAGTATCACAAACAAAAATATAATTTGTATCCGGCGTCGCCGCGAATCGACAGCACTAAAATGGGAAAAAATTCACACAACGCGGTGTTGCCGGAATGACCCCATAACACGGCTCGTCTGCAGGAGGCAATGACAAACGCAATATTTTAGATTTTCCAATTATTTTGGAAGCTCCTGTATTTATTTTTGATTTTTGGGGGCAAATTAATGGGCCCATAATTACGCAACTTTGTCCCAATCTAACCGACTTCGTATCTTTTACTGTTTCCGAAATCCTGGCGAAGGCCGAATTGGTTACACCCTGTATACTTTTCAATTATAAATCAATGTGAGGGGAGCCGTATAATAGTGACTCGCCCGAGAACGCCACAAAGGCTTTGCGCGGCCCTGCTCATTGACTTAAGTCTATTAGAAAAACTGACAGAAGGATTTTAAAGTGAACTTACTGTTTGCTTACTTTCCCCAGGCTCGTCTAAAAAATGTCCCTTAAATCTTTCTTTAAACGACTCGAAATAACTATTTAAAGGAACTTGTCTTTTATTGGACTGTGTAGCTTTTGGACTGTCGACTGTTATCTCGGCAATATCTTCATCTGATGCGTCGGTTAACTTTTCATCCTTAGTATTTTTCTTTACGTCTGCAATAAGGAAACCAGTATATAGGATGTCTCGAATAAGCATGCACTCTACAGGGATCTCGTTAACTATAAGACATACAGAAATGATCAAATTGGACAAAGTTGACACATTAGGGAGTTCCGACCTGTCATGTTCTCAATTTTAATTGGATATTTGGGCCAAACCGAATTTTTACGATTGTAGCATTACCCGATTTTTTTTCTGTTGTGAAATAATTCATAATAATACATGATGTGATTTCAAATTTGTGTGATATTATCTACTGTTGATTCTGTTGCAAAAAAAAATACTTTTGTGTTTTATTTGTTGATGGAATTTAATTATAAAATGGATTATTTTAAGATTTAGATAAGAGAGTATGTACTTTAAAATTGTAGTTTTATTTTTCTAAAAAGTTTGAGAAAGAAGTGATAACGCGCATCAAAGACGTCTTGTTGTCAAAAACTGAACACGTGCGTTTACAATTCTGTGTTGCAATATGACAACACCGTCTATAATGCGCCAACCTCTTTTGAACCTCGAGACTGCCTCAATATGCCGTAATTGAGCGCGAAGGTCCTCAGGAGCGGCCACGTAAATTTTGAGATTTCATATAAAGTGTATATTTCGCTTAATAATCCAATGGTTATTTTTTCTTCAATTTATTTTCATCTCAGGATTTGCCGGTTTAAATATAATAAGTCATTTCCATGACACCCTGTATTTTCAATAACGTTCTTATGTGCATTGAAGATACGTTTTTTAGTCCGAAACGCCTAATAAATAATAGGTGTGATATATCGTTGGGTTCAGAACATAGAGTGGAGTTTATAAAGGATAAAATAAAATGTTACTACTAATAAAAAAATAAAACAAAGTTGATGATGATTGCGAAAAACAAAACGTGGGATTGAAAAGTTAATTATAATTATCTTATAAGAGAACAAGTAGCAATGAGAATGTAAACTTATTTTCACATATCTCTTCAAATAAAATCAGAAAACAAAAAGAACAAAATCGTAAAATAAAGTTTTACCTAAATTTTTTTTTATGATCAAACACAAGCACTATAGGATAATCCTTTAAGGCACTCTGGGAGTGGTGCATGTACGCATAAAGCGATTCACGTTGGTTTTGAATCGTTGGAGGTTATACTCGTTGGGAAACACAACCTCGGGAAGGTCATTCCATAAGGATGAGGTCCTCCAGATGAAAGAATTCTTAAATAATGAAGTTCGAGAAGTACTAAGCTTAACCACATATGGATGAGCGGCAGTGATTCGTCGTGTATTTCTGCTATTTACCGCTCTGGGCGGAATTAAGAGGGCAAGGTCAGCCGAGCATTTTCCATGGAAATATCTGTAAAAGAGAGTCAAATCACTAGCCTGTCTTCGATGTTCCAGGCTGGCTGTCGAGGCTCTTTGTCAGCTCGTGGTCTCCGATCAGCCGAACAGCTCTCCTTTCGATGGAATCGAGTAGCCGAGTAGACATGAGAGCAGTACTCTAGTGATAGTCGAATCTGGGCTTTGTATAGTGTCAAAAGTTGTTGAGGTGTGTACAACTTCTTGGTCAGGAAAAGTACACCAAGTTTCTGCGAAGCGATTGCCACGACGTGGTTATGCCGAGACATATTTCCTCCCAGATTGACGCTCAGCAAATTAATAGATGAAGCCAGTGGAATTGCGTGTCATGCCATGACTATATCCGGTTCTGTAATGTTAACCTTTTTAGAGAAAACTGCTGCCTGGGTTTGCTTAGCGTTAAATTCGGGTTTGTTCGGGTTTGGCTTTAGAAATATCCAGTGCAATAGCCCGAGACTCTCCATGATGTTCGATTGCGTTGGGCCAAAGATGGATGACGTAGGCTAGAAGGTCTCCCGTTGATCTGGACTTCCGAAAACCATATTGATGATCGCTGATGATGTTGAAGCCTTCCAGGTACTTTAGAAGATGTTCGTTAATAGCTTTCTCCATTACTTTTGATACAACTGAAAGCAATGCGACTGGTCGATAGTTGTTAGGCAGGGCTCTCTTACCTTTCTTTGGTATAGGTTTCTTTGGTATAGCAGTCGGAAACATTCGGATTTTTTTAAATTTGAAAACACGACGTTGCAGAACTCACTAATAAGAATTGTTTTATTGTCTTATGTGGTAATTTCTGTACGTCATATGGTTAACCAGATCCCTGTAGAGCGCATTCTTATCCGGGACACCCTGTATATTTGATTTTTACAAAAATGTATACTTTGGATCTTTTCAGAGTCCAGGAATCAAGTGGAGCGATGATTCTCATTAAAGATTGTGCAAATGATACACCGTAATATACAGTATTATTCTCTCATTTCACCTATCAAATTCATTAAACTTTTTAATACTTTTAAAAGAGAATTAAAAACGCTAACAGCAATGTAAATCTCCATAAGCAATTTAAAAATCACTCTCGCCGTGACGTTACTAAGCCACGCCTCGTTGCGTGGTATCTTACCGTGTGTTATTGTGTCATGATATGGTATAGTGTAGACTTAATACCCTAACGCGATTGTAACAATTCATATCTTACTTCGTCAATTATTTTAAGCATAATCGGCTTTCACATGGACTAACTTTGGCATTCGATAAGTCTATATTATTGAAGCGATAGTCAACATACAGGGTGTTATGGAAATGACTTATTATATTTAAACCGGCAAATCCTGAGATAAAAATAAAATACCCATAATTGGCGGCTTGAATTAATAACCGGATTATATCACCTTATGTCAAATCAGACAAGCACATGTCACTGATGTCTGCAGTGTGAAAAGACGTCAGCGCAGTTCGACCGGTGTTGTCATATCTACACGGCAAACTCTTTAGAAAAAAAATTATAATTTTAATTTGTCATTCTATCATTTATGAACAAATATGATTCCAGAAAACCGACGGCGAAAAATGTTTTGCAACACAAATAATTGTAATACCACACACAAATTTCAAATTCGTCACAGGAATTTCAAATTCGTCACAGGAAATTAAATAGGTCAAACGTCATTGACTTTTGAATGATTACTTTATAAACTCTATAAACATAATGCAATTTGACACATGATCTCTTACCTTTACTTATTAAAAAATAATTATTAGGTTTATAATTTCTATCAAAAGAAAGAATCCACACAGAATCTAAGTTTTAGGAAAAACCTCTCACATAACCTCACAAATAGCAGCTATTCACATGGAAAGAATACACGGATTACACGGGAAAGCTGTATTATTTTCGGTCCTTTTTTCCCCGCTTAGATTTATTTGTTTAACTAATTTAAAAAACACATTTTAAATATAATTCCTTCAATTTAAGAATGACATTTTATCTACGAACGAACGAAATGGTACGTTCAAAACTCGCCATATTTGACAGTTAGATATTTCACGGTCACGGTAATTGAATTCTAATAATAGGCGATACGGGACGGACTGAGATCGCATAAATGCGTTTCTTATGGTGATAAACGAGATTCTTCCCTATTACTTGGCTGCTTACCGCGATATCACTTGCAAGGCGTGTAATTTATATGGCCTTAATGGAACTTCGACCAAATTGAATACAATGATAGTACTGATATATCCATCAATTAAGGTAAGGGATAATACTGCGACTGTACTTTTTCTTTTGAGAAGCTTAAAAAATTAAATTAGCTCAGCTCTACTCCCAATGACAAGACCAACGAAAATTTCATTTTCTTTCTCACACGGCCGTCTCTCCATCTCTTTCACACAATCCACTGGGCACCGGATCAACGTAGGTCTAGGCGTACAAGCGTGCGTCTTGCAAGTGCCAGTATTAGAAGATAAGCGTTAGAATACTGTCGATTCTGTTGATTACCATTTACACTCTCGGCTATCCGCTTGGTTTTCAGAAGGTACGCGTATAATAGTTGTAATGATTTTCGGGCTACGCATCCAAACTTTGTATATTATTTGACATTGTTTTTATTGATGAACCTAAGTTGCTTAGTTAAAACGAGTAGTTTGTTTTGGACGTTTGACTTGACAGAAAAGATGGAATGTCGACGACGTCGCGTGTAATAAAATCTAATGGTCTGATGCGAGTGTATTTTTAAAAAACTTGTGCCTGGAGGTATAAAATACAAGTAGGTAGATAAATAATTCATTTTTATAATTTTATATGGAATTTCAGTTTTGCATTAAGTTTGGCAACATTGCAAGTAACACCTGTTTTCTGACATGCCACCACAGGGTGACGTATTACAGTGACGCGGGATGAGCTGTGGGTTTATGGGGCTGGACACCACTTTTAAAACGGTCGATTAAAAAAATATATATGTAGCGCTTCTCTAGGACACCCAAGGAGTCACCCATTTAAATATAATAAGTAATTTCCATAACACCCTGTATATAATACTTTCCGAACTATCTCCTACTTTTATTACCGACAGCATTTTTAGTACTTAAAATTATTGAATCGTGCTCTCACCAACTAAATCTTCAACGTCATCTTTGCTTAGTTTACACGCGATTTCCACTAATGCCTTCAATCGCTGTTCAGCCTCGTCCTCACAATCTCTAATTTCCTGAATAGTAAAGTTAGAAATACTGGTCTGTCGTTGTGTTTTGCTACCACTGTTACTGGAATTTGTCTCATCAGATCTTGATCTTTTCTTGAACGTCTCCAAAATGCTCGTTGATTTTACATTTCCTTCAGTCATATGTCTTTTTAATCCTCTTTTAGATTCTGAAAATTTAGTCGTCAAGCTTTGGGATACCTAGACAAGAAATAAAGATTAAAAAGTCAGATACCTGTCTGTGTTTAATCAAGTTTCCAAATATTCGAAAATTATTTCTTCCTAAAAAATTTTATATCCTTTATACAGTGTTACAGAAATGGCTCGTTATACTTAAATGGGTGCCTAGACGAAGCCTACAGACTTTTCATTTAAATCGGATGTTTAGGAACTTAAGTAAAAACTCCTAATATCATCTCACAAGCAATGTTGCCAAACTAATGCGCGGGAACCCAGCTTCAGTCGTTCTCTACCATGATCTAGCGCTATCGTGCTTCTCCCACGTCTCTTTCCCTCGATACGGTTCAATCCAATGACGAGGCTTTAGGGCTATTCGAGACGTACGTCGACTAAGGTTATTGGTTTTAAGCGTGTAAGGTACTTTCTCTCAATAAATATGATGAAAAATTTACCAGTTGTTATTATTTTAACAACGCAGGTACAAAACCTAACCGCGTCGTCTCGTTTACTACTATAAAGTTGTGTTGTGGAATAATTTGCTTCAATGTGCGTTATTGTGCATGTTGTTTATTGCGTTTGCAAAAAATACATTATTTGTTGTCTTTTTTATGAAAATTTCCGAAGAAATTGTTGAGGAAAGAACTTATTAAAATTGTAGCATAAATCCTGGTTATTGGAACTTACGAGTAAAATTGACAACATGTCAGTAGCCACTTGGCTTTTTATGACAATGAGATAAGGCGATTTTCCTCGGCTAATAATTCAAAGCGTCATTTATGGTTATTTTTCTGCAATTTGTTTTCATCTCAGGGTTACAGGTTTAAATATAATAAGTCATTTCCATAACACAGTAAATTCATTAATTTTTGTAGCTTTGATTGGTCTAACCTCTAAATTTTGCATTTTAAACGTAGACGGGAAATCTTTAAATGCTTCCACTAGAGAGGCCTTTGTAGCAGTTAACAACAGCTTCTCTTGTTCTAAAAACACCTGCCTTTTGTCAGGAGTAATGTTTACGTCGACCAATGAGGATTTCGTTATTATATTGAAGTAAACGAAGGGATATTGCTTGCCGTTATACTGCCTGTATCCTTCGTTCACTAATTTTATTAGTCTTGCGGGTTCGCACGGACGCTGATTGATGTAATAGAACTGACGATCTGAGGAGCTTCGACCACTGCCTAAAATAAACATTATTTATCAAAAATTAGCTACATTAGTAATTTATACATCGATTGGAATGATTCGCAAAGGTTTGTAACGTTTAAATTAAAAGCTATGACAGATTAGATTTGTTTTGACCTACTCTGTATGCTTCCGAGAGATTAGGAGGTACTTACAGGAAGCGTTGGGAAAAAACGATGATTTTAATAATCGAGTACTTGATACTCGAGCGATTTTAATAATCGAGTGAATCGCTCGAGTGAATCGCTTGACGTCACCGACTTCTCGACCGGCAGCCCAGCCGTTTACATGTGATCAGGTAGAGTATTTAGCAGGCACGTAACTACAGGTGGGCACAGGTTTAGCTAAAAAATTGTAGTAGCCACCAAAAAAATTCCAGAAATTTATTTATTTGTGAATAATGAATTTTTACCACGTGTCTCGATACCAAACATAAAAACTGCAAAAAATCACCCAAATATGTATTTATTGTTCGGGTTTATTATTGTGCGGTTTTAACCCGAACAAAAAGTATTACCAAGAGTTATTTTTCTTCACATCTTTCTCAATCTACGAGCATAAAATAAGTAGAGATTTAAAATGGCTTTGCAAATTCCTCCACTTTAAATGATCATGTGCCCACTGTGTGCCCTTCAAAAATGTAGGCTTAGTTACGCGACTGGCAAAATAAGAATATAGGTGTTTATTTTTTTAAATTCATGTTTATAGTTACCTAAAAGTTCCTGTTTAAATTTAAGGATGTTTACTTTTAGTTACCAAAAAATGTATTGATACCTATGTTTTGTTAACTATTTTGCTCGTTTTCTTATTTTCCATTAACATTTTCTATAATATATGTTATTTTTAGGAAGTCTTCTTGAGTTTAATAATGAAAAGTTCCTATTTAGATTTAAAAATGTTTACTATAAGATTACCAACGAATTTTGTTCGTTTTGTTATTTTTCGTTAACAATTTCTATTATTATGTTATTTTTGAGAAGTTTTCTCGAGTTTATAGTAAATAAAAATTAAAAAATTATATCCTTTAATTTTTTTATATTTACGATCGGAGACCTAACTACGCCGCTGGCTAGCCAGTTAAAACAAAACTTTACAAAACCCATGTCGCGATGACTCCGCTAAGGGATTTGGCATACTTTTCTATACACACCTTCTCGTTTATGTGCCTTTAAGAAAGACGTATGTTGTGTTACCTGCTCAGCGTCAAACTCGAACGTCGCCGATCGGATGGAGCGGCGCGTAGACCGAAGGTCGTGTATCAAATGACAGGCGATACTTTTCGGTTTTCGGCCTAAATTTATAACTAGAGTATTCCCTGTCGAGCGAAAAACTGTTCGAATATACAAGCAGTTTTTTAGCTCGATCACACTACACACAGTGAAAGATAATAAGTGACGAGCGACGGTTTTTGCCTGAATAGATAACTCGGGCGGTTTTTTTAATAATCGAGCGATGTCGGTTATTTCAATAATCGAGTGATCAAGCGGTTTTTCGCTCGAGCGATCACAACACTACTTACAGGACACCCTGTATACGTTCACTACTCATAACTTACCATGTATGACGCTAGAGATTAAAAAGTCAAAAGAAAAAGGCAGTTCTTCCCCTGGTGTAAAGCTAATTCCATATTCTTCCAGAATCTTTTCGTCGGGTTTGGTTATTTCAACCTCTATTAACGAGGCCAACTGTTTGACTCCAAACACGCTTATTATATTTTCCCTTGCCGTCTTGTGTCCTTCAGTTGTTACAACTGAACTTTTTGCACCTTTTGAAGTTGTATTTGTGCACGTATATCTAAAGATAAAAATTTAAACATATGATTTATTCATGTTTGATATTTATTGAAACAGCATTGTTAATTATTTGTGCGGTGGATCCAGTCAGATAAATAGTAAATCGCGACCATGGCCCTGATAAACAAATATAAAAATAATGAAATCTTAGCTCAACCGTAGGCAACCCGCAATACATGTGTATTGTGTATCATGAGTTGTCTAAATATTAAATATGGAATAAGGCAATAGTGTTATGAAAGCAAGACTTTGTACTTTGATTAGGAAAGAGAGACTTTGTATAATGGCTACGTTGGGCTACGTCTGTTCCATGCGAAAGAATATAAGCGGGACAGATAGGTAATGCAAACCGGGAACGCCTAAAAACAAATAAAACGTCTCAAGTGATTTTTTAAAATTATAATTTAAACAATTAGTCTGCCTTTTTAGTTCATAACTGTTTCGTTTTGTAATATATGTTAAAATATAATCAAAAATTTTTATGTTCCTTAAATTTATAATTTGTTTATTTGTTTGTTTATAAACTTTTACCAAAAATGTATTACAGTTTCAGTACGACTGTGTAGTATAATAGGTATGTTCCGGTGACTCCGCAACCATCCACAGTTAATTTTTGTACGATTCTCAACCCAATTTCATTAAGAGAACTGTGAACTGAATGCAAAACGTGTGGTTCTGATTTATCAAGATATGTAAATACACTTAAATACAGAACTCCCGTAACATGATAAGGACAGAGCTTAATTATTTCTAATTATCATATGAGACAGCAACGCTGCTTCAACACTTGCGACACCCAGGCAGGTGTCAATACAATAGTGTCATTCAACACAATGTTACCCACGGCTATCATTTACCGCCCTAATTGTGAACGAACAAACCAAAAACCATTCCGTGGTGACTTTAGATTTAAACAAGGCATCTTTTAACGTACCTTTGAGTATCCATTTGGATACGCAGGCCTTTTATTTGGATACCCAGTAAACATCACACAACACAAAATATTTAAAAAATAGGAGTGTTTAAAAGACATGGATATGCAGCAAAAAATCACTAAAGACATGGTACGCAGTAAAAAATCAATAAAAGATGCATTGGATTTAAAAATACGATTACTTATTGAATATTCAAAAATGGACGTTCAAATTAATAAGCTTTTATTTCGTTAATATTGAACCAATTTTAATCATTTTAATTTTAACTGATACAGGATAGAGCATAAAATCTAGATGCGTATAAATTTCCTAAATTTAAATTTAAATACAAATCTTTTACATAACAATTGAATCTTATTTATTTTTTAAACTAAACCAATTAGATGCATATCTGGTTTAGTTACTGTTCCAAAAGTATCGCCGTGGCAGTCAAGGTAACAAAATAAATTACCATTTCTTCTAATTAGTTATAGTTTTATCTTGCTGAAATGACGTATAAATTCAGTAACCGCTAAAGGTTTCTTGCTTTCTTAGAACGACTAAAAACGTAAGGCCTGTCACATTTAAACGCCGTTGTAAGCATACAACGTGTCCAAGATAAGGAGGGCCAGTACAGGGGTCTCGAAAACCGTAAGAGATACGAAGTCTGTTAAATGGAGGTAAAGTTGCGCATTTACGTGCCTAATAATATGCCGTGTGAAAAGATTTAAAATTCCGAGTAGTTCCGGAGATATCCGGAAAAAACCGAAATTCTGAAAAATCATTTTATTATTTTCCTGGGTTTTGCACTGCACTTTTGCATTGCCACTTTTTCCGCTCTATCTAACAGCGTTAATTGTTTTGTAATCCGACGAGTCGTCTTCGAAGGGCCATTATCAACTTTCTTTTTTTAAATACGGTCCTGTTTTCCTGATATTGGAATTTGAGACCTTTTTTTCTCCCGAATGCAACGATGTATGACACATTGTGGTTTAATGACGTTTCGAGGTTTTTTTAACAACATCAGGAAATTTTGGGATACGGTCCTGTATTTCTCCTAATTTTATAAATAATATCTCATAAGTAAGCTCTAAATTTTTTACTTATGTTGGACTAGTTCAATAAATAACAAATAATTTAATAATAAACCACAAATAATATTAGGAAAACAGGACCGTATTTAAAAAAAGATTACAAAACAATTAACGCTGTTAGATAGAGCGGAAAAAGTGGCAATGCAAAGGTGTAATTTACTTTAGAATTCGATCTCAAAAAAAAACAGGAAAACAATAAAACGACTTTTCAGAATTTCGGTTTTTTTCGGATATCTCCGGAACTACTCGGAATTTTAAAACTTTCTAAACGGCATATTATTAGGCACGTAAATGCGCAACTTTACTTCCATTGAACCGACTTCGTATCTCTTACGGTTTCCGAGATCATTGTACTGGCCCTCCTTATCTTGGACACTTTGTATACTATGTTATTTTATAAACTTTAAAAATAAAGACCACATACAGAACTTTTCTCCGATTATGTAAATAACTTACTTAACACCAGTAGGTAGTAGACAATAAGCATAAAGCAGGTGGCACATTTTAACAAACTCCTTTTTTAGATTTTTAGTAAATTCCTTTTTTCTAACCGGAAGCGTTGAAAATAGGTTCCTTAAAGTAACAGTCGTTCCTTTCTGTCTTGCTGCGATATCCTCACTTATAATGTGACCATCATAATCATACCTAACATAAATAATAAAATATTTTAGTAGCGAATCCAAAAACGACAATGTTGACGATTTTATCTTTCCTTCATATATTATACAGAATTCCTCCAATTGTGTCGAGCAGATAGGGGCAACCTTTGTATAGTCGACGGCCATATTTATAATTGGAAAAAAATAACAAAAATTTATTCAAAGTAAATTTTAAAAATATTTTTACCTAATTTTTGTTGCCATGTCAGCAGAATGATGCTTGGTGGTAATTTCCACTTCAGAAAGTGCACACAGTGAACTTAAAGCTTCTCCTCTGAAACCCAACGTCCCAATATGTTCCAAGTCGCTAAACTCTCGAATTTTAGATGTATAATGTTTCAAAGCTACAACATTTAAAATAAATAGATAAAATAAAGCTTTATTGTAATTTACAAAACTTAAATTACCAAGCTTAATCAAATAAAAATATGATTTCTTATCATAAGAAATTAACAAAGCTAAAAAAAACTATTTCAAAACATCAAGGAAAACAAAAAAGAAGTATACAGGGTCCTGCAATAGCGTCAGACTTCCATAGCTCCTATACGAATTAACTTAGTCGTATGCCGATTTATACTGTATTATAGGGTGCATTTCAGGAAAATATTTTTAAATATACAGGGTGGCCCAAAAATGTGTGGTAACATAATGCTGTCTTTTTTAAAATGGGACACCCAGTATTTTATTACATAATTAGGTTCGTATTAGTGTCCTTTATAATTGCCTAAAATTTTATTTCATTTGGTTATGTAGTTTAAGAGTAATAAATTAAAAACTAAAAAAAAGGTTTGGAGTCTTAAAAAAAATATTCAAAAAAACTACCTAAAATAACTTTTTTAACCAAGGCATTGGGTGGAATTTAAGACATAAGGTGTGAGCTGTGAGAGATACTGTGAATATTATAGCGTTTATTTATTTTATACAGGGTGTTCATAATTAGGTTTCAAAAACGACACATTTAAAAATAATTTTTCTCCACATTATCATTATTTGGGTATTGGATGTAGAATTCATAAGCATTCTTTTTTTGTAATGGACGCATATAAGTTATTTCCTGGATTGTAACATTAATGATATTGGCAGAAATGATTCACCCACATTCAAAGTTCTGTGATTTGTAAATCAATAAATAGGTAATCTGGCAGCTTGAATTGGGAGAAAATCATTTATACCAATGCCATTTATGTCATAGGTAACGTTGTCTGCTTAGCTTCCTTCCTTATTGGATAATAAGGAGGCATAAGGTTAAAAGATAAATAGAAAAGCCTTACTTAAAGATTGGAAGCTGCTCTTATGTACTCCTGACCCATTATCCGATACTTCTAGAAGCTCTGAACCAAACTCATTTAAATGTATATCGATTCTGGTAGCACCTGCATCCAATGCATTCTCCACTAACTCTTTCATGGCTATGGCTAAACTTAGAACTACCTACAATTTAAAATATTTATGAAATTACATTAGGTAGGTACATATAATTTACAAAAGTATTAAAATAGATGTCTTGTTCTCAAAAATGAATAAAGGAATAGAAAAAATAGTTTATAACATTCAACAATTTGTTACTTTTAAATTTCCATTAATATAATGAACTGCTTCAAGGTTTCCTGTTCACAACACACGCTAGAAATAACATTTTAAAATGCACAGAACTTCCTATTGCTGTGTAGATACCAATAATGTATTACAACTACTGATAAATTAAATAATGGTGTATACTCATAAAAATAATTAAAATAGTATATTTATGGTATAGTTAACAGTACAAATTCAGTATAATTCTGCTAAACTGACTAACCTGTCCGGAGCATATTCGGTGAATTGTTTCTTTAGCAATTGGTTTAATCTCTTTACTTTCTTCTGACGGAATATTATTATCAAGTTCTTCGAAATCCATATTTACATAAATAAATTGAAGAGCTGCAACAGGTCAGTTAATCTAAAATTGTTGGTATTCTCCTGTGGGATCTCCAATAGTTGCATTAGCAAAAAATCTGATTTTGTATCCTTACATAATTAGTTTATTACTTATCCTTAAAATTTTCGTTAAAATTTTTAAAAATAATCACAATTTTTTAAAGGTTATAACCGCTACTATCCGAATAAAGTTCCGGTTCCGGGAATGGGAATCTTGGAAGTTTAGATAAGATGGTACTAATCAAAGTCAACAACCGTATAAAAAGAAAATGTAATTGTTATGTTGACAGCACTGCTATATAATCTGACCAATCAGCAGAAAGAACGACGACCGAAATGTTCCGATTGTGTGTTCTTTAAGCACCAGCAGACAAGAATAGACGTCAAAAAATGTTTATTTTGATATGTCAGTGTCATTCTTTGTTCATAAAATCAGAAATCTGAATGTTTTTTTAAAAATTAGTGTTAAACCTAAAAATTATCTTATTATGTTTGTACATTTCGGTTGTTGAGAACCTTATGTTGAATCTCTTGAAAGTGTAAAAAAGAATGACAGGGATGTCACCTTCAGAGGTAACATATTTCTTATCAGATCATAAAATGGATAAAATTGCAAACATGTTTTCCCTTTTAGAGGCGGTTACAGAAAGAATTGATGTCGCTTATTAAAGATCCTCCACCTGGTGTTTCAGTTGATGCTGAACAAGCAGAACAAAATTTATTGCAGTGAGTATAATACCTAATATTTTATATCAATAGCGGAACATAATTTTTCCAACACTCAGACATTTCAGAATGTGACTTGGTTCGAATTGACCATAGAAGATAAAAGGACTATTCGAGTGTGCAGTATGAGATTTGCTTAAAGCTTCGCTGATTTTTTTAATTAAGAATCTGCCATAGGTCAAAGAAAAAAGTAAATTTAATACAGCTCATACAACAACTCTTTGTGGAGGGTGGAGAAAGTATCTGTAACAATTTAGCTTTTTTTTTATCAAAAGTAACTCTTTTTCCAGAGAAGGAGTGGGCTTCCTGCTTCTAGGATTTTAATTTATTATTAAAATATTTGCTTGATAACATTACAGATAAGAACTAGGGGGTTTCCCAGAATTAAGAATTCATATTTTTTGAATGTGTTTATTGTGTGGAACAAACCCAAATGTTCAAATAGCAGGGCTTGTGTTGTTTTGACAATTTTGTTGATAAGGAAGTTTAACCCAGTTCTCAGAAGATCACAATTCCACTCAGATAGGCCAGGTTAATTTTGTTAAGTTGCCATATTTTCCATTTCAATTTTATTTCTCTCATTTTTCTCACCTCAACCACCAAGTATAATATACATGATAATCGTTAGATCTTGCACCACTGGTAACAGGTATAAAATGTCATGAGGAGTGAGATTAATTATTAAAGAAACTCAAAATCTGCTTCACTAGTTTAATAAAGAAAATTTGTATTCATATTCCAGACATGTTCCTTAGGCTGTGTTCACACATGAGGTTTTACCTGGCCTTTTACTTGTTGAAGTAAAATGTATCAGTTAAAAAATTAGGTGTGGACAGGGTATACCATAAGGTTTTATTATCCAACGAACAAACGGCAGACGTCACAACAATATTACATAACCCATAAAAGTTGGAATATTTGTGCAGAGTTGCATTAAGGGTGAACCGGAACTTTATTAAATTTTTGTAAATGTATTAACTG
Source organism: Barypeithes pellucidus (assembly GCA_963991005.1). Classification (NCBI taxonomy): domain Eukaryota; kingdom Metazoa; phylum Arthropoda; class Insecta; order Coleoptera; family Curculionidae; genus Barypeithes; species Barypeithes pellucidus. The sequence goes on along the minus strand of OZ022562.1, from coordinate 50,479,103 downwards.
CATAACTGTTGATTATATAACTGTTATGCAATTTTATAAAAATAGGAAGATAAACGACATGCAAGCATGTAAAAATTAAAGAGAATTTGAGTCACGAATAAGAAAACAAACGATTTTTACGTCGATAGCATTCAACTGTCTAAATGCCGCTCCTGTACAGGGTGTCCCATTTTCGACAATTTTATAGGGTATCTCCGTAATTGTTAGTGCTATCAAAAAAGTAATGTAGGTGTCATGTGCTCTTTTTGAGTCAAACTTAAAATGGTTAAATCAAAATTCGAAAATCTTCACTCGCTTAGGTGATACAGGGGCAAATCAACAAATTGACAATTTCTAAATTACCCTATATTTTATTAGTTAAAGGAGATATAGAAAAATGTTTATACAGAAGTTCATTTATAATGAATGTTGAATAATCTGCCGTTTTCAGAAAAAGTATACGGGGTCAGCTAAGAAAGTTATCGGACCTAACCTCATTTTTTTAAACGGAACACCCTGTTTATTTTAATCTAATAAGATAACATTTTAAGCTCTCTTTTCAAATTTATAACACTATGAATGATAGATATCATATCAAATTTTTCAAAATGTTGATAAGTAATTTTCACAAATGAATATGTAAAAATGAAATTGACGTTAAATGTTAATAACACTAGAATGTCAACATAGTTGTCTCTAGAATATTAGCTTTTGTTTCATGGGCTACTGTGGTTTAAAGTAATAAAGTTTAAATAAATTGCCTAGGAAACCAATATTTTCCATGGTGTGTTATATATTTGAAAATAGAATTTAAAATGCAATCTTCTTAGTTTAAAATATACAGGGTGCTCCATTTAAAAAAAATTGGGTTAGGTCCGATAACTTTTTTACCTGACCGCGTATACTTATTCTAAATACGGAAGATTATTAAAAAATCACTATAAAGAAACTTTTGTATAACACATTTTTCTGTATCTCTTTTAACTAAGAAAGTATAGGGTAATTTTGAAATAAACTGCTGGCCATTTGCTTTCGAGCAAGAAAAATTTCGCCTAAATTTAAAAGGTAATATTTTCTGAACCAGATATGACATCGATCTCCGGTTTTTAATGGTAGATAGATTTGTCCCTTAGGAAACAATTGCCAAAGTTGGATTGTCTTAAACTGTCAGAAAATTTTATATACAGGCTGTTAAAGAGGACGATGATTTTTGCTCCAATTTCAATAGCATGTAACTTTGACAATAATATTTTTAAATTTTATCACTGTACGTCAATTGAATCACTGGTTCATAGCAAAGAAAGTAATCTGTCAAATTTTTGATATCTGCTATATTTTAAGAGATACCGATTTTTTTGAAAAACTTTGCTTTTTTCTTAGCTAGATCCCACTGTGTGTTGTATCGTGCAAACTTTGCAAGTGATTATTATACCTTATGAAAAGCTTGTTTATGTTCAGTAACAACAATTGTACCTAAATGTTGTGATGTGCAGTGGCGTACTTATAATCACTTATATGTGTATGCTTTATGAGTATCTCACAATTTTTTTGTATTGGAAAGTACGCGCCCCTAGATTAGGCCAGTTTTTGCTTATTTTTTAGTTTTTCATATCGCGCTACAGGTATATTATACAGTGTCTACAAAATTTTAAAAAAGATAATTTTTTTATTTAATTGTTTGAAAAAATTTATTTATTAATTTCTAACTTACGATACAATGCAAAGTGGGATCTAGCTAACAAAAAGTTGAAAAAATCCAAAGTTTTTCAAAAAAATCGGTATCTCTTAAAATATAGCAGATATCAAAAATTTGACAGATTACTTTCTTTGCTATAAACCAGTGATTCAATTGACGTACAGTGATAAAATTTAAAAATATTATTGTGAAAGTTACATGCTATTGAAATTGGAGCAAAAATCATCGTCCTCTTTAACACCCTGTATATAAAATATTCTGACAGTTTAAGACAATCCAATTTGGGCAATTGTTTCATAAGGGACAAATCTATCAACCATTAAAAACCGGAGATCGATGTCATATCTGGTTCCGAAAATATTAACTTTTATATTTAGGCGAAATTTTTCTTGCTCGAAAGCAAATGGCCAGCAGTTTAGTCAATTTTTTGATTTTTCCCTGTATCTCTTAAGCGAGCGAAAATTTTCAAATTTTGATTTTATCATTTTAAGTTTGACCCAAAAAGAGCACATGACACCTACATTACTTTTTTGATAGCACTAACAATAACGGAGATACCCTATAAACAATTATGCAATTTATACATTTTCAAAAATTTAATAAAGTTCCGGTCGACCCTTAATGCAATTCTGCACAAACACTCAGACTTTGATAGATCATGTAATATTTATTTCGACGCCCTCCGTTCGTTCGTTGGATTTAGTATAGGTGTGGACAGGTTCTAACATAAGGTTTTACCTTAAGTTTTATTTGTTCAATTAAAACATTAGATGTGGGCAGCATAACGGACGTTTTACGGAGTGAAGACAGATAGCCAGTGAGAAAACTGAAGGACACTGGCTTTGTTTTCAGGCGAGACGTCCGTCTTACGAAGCACGTAGACACGTTTCTATAGTTTTGCCTACAGTCTTACTTGAAGACCTAAAACGTCAGGTAATACCTCATGTGTGAACCGGGTCTATTAAAACAGTTTTGCATGACAGTCCTATTTGAAAATCTAAAAAGTCAGGTGAAACCTCATGTGTACACACAACTTTAGGCATAAACCTTCATCTGCAGTGGAAAAACAGAGGTGAAACGTATGACATTGCCAAAGGAGAATATAAACTTTGTAACGAAAAAACAAAATAAAAATTAACCTTTTTGTTAGTCCGTTTCGTGATTGTTGCCCTTAAGCTGCGCCCTCCACACGCAGGGTTAAATGCGTTAAATCCCTTGGTACATAATACATTACAATTTAACATTATAATTATAAATATAAATACGCTATGTGACCTAGTTACCTTAATTGCAACTTATGGTTTTTAAAAGCGCTTTCAATTAATTTAATCAATCAATAAATCAATTATTATGAAATAAAAGTTCTTAGGTTATAAATTAAGCAAGAAATTGATCGAGATATTCTACTTGATTAGCTTTTTATTTGTGCAAATATTTTTTAAGTTTTATTTTTGTCTTGAACTTTTTCTCAAACTGTGTACAGGGTGGTCTAGAATTACCTTATTACAGAGTGGTAGATGTTACTCTTAGAATCGTAATGTTTCTGATTAATAAATCTGATTATTAAAAAAATTATATCCTTTAATTTTTTTAAAATTTACAATCGCCGCTGGCTATCCAGTCAAAACAAAACCCATGTCGCGATGAATCCACTAATAGTGGAGTCGTTCCGGTTTACGAAGATCCCTTGACGAAATCGAGTTATTTTGTTTTCCCAATCGATACAGTAGGATCCCCACGACATTCTGAAATAATTTGTAGGGGGCGCCGCATGCGGGGGAGGGGGGCACGCCCCGTAAATCTAACCGACAACGGATTTTCCTGGGAAATAGATAATAACTCGGCCGGTTTTGATACTACAAAAAAAAATGTGAAGTGCAAAATTCAAGAGCTTAACAGAGCGCGAGTGGTTAAATCGCTCGAGCGGTTATATAATCACTTGAAACTTCGATCATCGAGCGATGATGACACCGAGCGCTCGAGCGGCGGCGGGTATCGAGTGAAAGTTATAAGCGAATCGCTTGAATCTAGAACTCGAGCAGTTTTTTCAATAGTCAAGCGGTGTCGGTTATTTCAATAATCGAGTACTCGAGCGGATTTTCACTCAAGTTATCACAACCCTGATCACGTGATTCTGACGCTTGGCTTTTTTTGGCATCATCATAATAATCAGCGTAAGAAACTACACTACTTTGCCAATTTAATCGAATTCGTAGCTTTTACAATAAGAAAGTTAGCAATAGTGTCGACTTCATTTATATATGGTGTCCCAATATCAAAATGAACTTTACGTAAAAAGATCAGTTTTTACGCATAACGGAAATACGAGGGGTGTCTAAAACCACCCTGCAGATCAAAACCTAAGAGAGCCATGACAAATTTGACACCGGAATATTTCGTTTCGTTACATTTTCTACATCTTCGATAAGAACTCTATTACCCCCAGAAAGTGTCGAAAATGGGACACCCTGTACGATACATTGTTTATCTTTTATTAAACACAATCATACAGAATATACGTACACCAAATTTGGGTCAAATCGGTTAAGGAATTTTAAGCTATCTTATGGAAGAAACAGATTTGGTCACCGCGGGCGAAGCCGCGGAGACTACCATTCCAATGGAATTAAAACCTTCTTTGAAGTAAAAAATAATCAAAAGCGAACTTCTAAGTATATTTTTACAGCGCCATGCAGAAATTACATGGTAAACATGTTAATATTGTTTAATTTGTTTTCGCCAACATGTTCTTGCACTTGATATAATTTATTAATTGCTTATATTATCTGTTAAAACCTTGTAACATTATTTGCTTAAAAGTATTTGTTTTTGTGTTTAAAATAAAATTGTCCTTTTTTTTTAGATGGACAATCCACATGGAGGGAGCCACGGGGACATTATATGAAGGAGAAAGCTTTCAACTTCAATTTAAATTTAGTAACAAATATCCATTTGATTCACCAGAGGTAAATGCATGCATTTTATAACGATCATATTTTCGTCTAAAATGCTTAGAACAGGGTCGGAAAATATTAAATTTAAATAATATACAGGGTGTTTCAGAAACTGTGGGCAATCTTTTGGATTCATATAGATCACGCGAAAATATCATCGTAAGTTCATATTTTTTTTCCCTTGTCATTAAAAAAATAGTTTTTTATTTATATCCTTTGAATTACCCTGTATATTTTAATTATAAATAGGCCTTTATTCAATACCACGGAAACATTTTACTTGCACTAGCCCTTAAAGTTCAATGCTAATACGTTCATTATCATTGAACCAAACCAACAATAGATCAGAATAGCCCAAGAAAAAAAAAACAACTGTTAACAATAACAGTTAAATAACAAATTATAGCAATAAGATGCATCAATTCAAAAGACACGAAGTTACGTAGAACTGCAAAACATCAAGACGATTATGTTACGAAATACTTAAATAACCAAATAAAAATATTTGTTAGTTCCACAGAAAATCTGCTCCGCTCCTGTTCAAGGGGGTGCAGACCATCGACCTATATCTATGGATAATCAAACTCTAGAAGCAAAAGTGACAAATTTATGGCCTCGCGCATGTAAACAAACCTGATCGTCAGGGGTCATGCGCAATGCCGACTGATAAACTATTTAACTTAACCGGCGAACAGGACCGTACTTAGCACTTAATGAAAATGATTACACAGCAATATTTTGGCATATCAAGACCTTCTTTGCTGGGAAATAACAATCTATTTTTTAACATAAAAGAAGGCCTTGCGGCCATCACTGGAAAGCTCCTTTTAGAATCAATTTTGATATCTATTGTCCACGTCTCGATAGATTTTTAATATCATTACATCCTTACGACTGATTTCGGTTCTGGACGGTCGTCGTTGATTGGCAACCAAACCGGCACCAATACCGGCGGGGTTGCCTATACGACGGCGACAACATTGTGCGCAAGACAACCGACGAGCAACCCTTAAAAATATGACCGGTAAACCGTGCGCACCAACCCATACATAAATTTAACTTTTTACTGCGCACCCGATAAGTTGTACGTATCCATAGTTATAGGTCAGTGGAGCAGACCTTTGCGGCTCGTTTGATCTTTTATACAGGGTATCCGGTAAGCACGTCCTAATCTCTCGGCAGCATATAGAGGATGTCAAAATTAACCTAATTTGTTTGAGAATTTAGGCCCCACGAGTGTGGTGGCAAGTCCGTTAATGACTTCTCTGGCGATGTAAAACATCTTCCGTAGTATGGTTTAATGAGTCTATATGGCTTCTATAAAAATATTAAAGTTTCGTTAAATTATACCGGTCGGTTCGAAAGTTAGAGCCAAAAACGTAAATCGCCGGGTAACCCTTTGGGGCTCTGTATCTTCATTAAGGGGAACTTTAGGAATTTTTTTTATGACAAATTAGGTTATTTTGACATCCTCTGTATGCTCCCGAGAGATTAGGAGGTACTTACCCCGTATACACGTTCCACGTTCACGTTAAAATATTATTACTGTTAAAATTTTTCCAATTTGTAGTTTGCAGTCATATTAGGTGTTCAGCCAAACGCCTCGGCTTCTTTAATGTTTTTTTTTAAATTATGATAATCAAATATGAACTTTAGGTTACTGTTAAGCAAACTCTTACTTGATTATATATTTTTAGGTGACATTCGTTGGCGCTAATATACCAGTGCATCCTCACGTGTACAGTAATGGTCATATATGTCTATCAATACTGACAGATGACTGGTCGCCAGCTTTATCAGTTCAGTCAGTGTGTCTTTCCATCGTGTCTATGCTCAGTAGTTGTAAAGATAAGGTAAATTTTATTTTGTTTTTCTAGTCTTATATTAGTAAGAACCTACTCACGCACTGTCTACTGTTACGTAATATACACTCGCCGGCACAAAATTCCGCCACCCGGAAATTTTGGTCAAGTTTGTAGATCGGTTTATTGTGTTTTTCCTGAATTGTTTTATAAAGTAACATTTTTCGGTTAGGCTATATTAAACAGGAGTAAATGAAACTGTTATTTTTTGTCATAATTTCAAAACACCATGTAAGAAAATTGAGGTGGATAATTTTATGTACATACTGTTTCTTGTAATCTTTGATGTATTCTATACATTTCGTTTTTTGATTCATTCCATTATCTCATTTCTGCTGCAAGCTGCAAAATTTTAAATGAAACTGATTTGAAGCCTATTGTTATTAAGAAAAATAACCACTAGGTGTATCATAAAGTTAATTAACAAAAACAATTTTTATATCGTATATTTCCTCCTCTCGCAGCAATGACAGCTTGCAGTCTTCGTGGCATCGAATGAATAAGGTTTTATCCTTTCTTGAGGGATAGCCAGATATTCTTCGGTCAGCGCCAGTCGTAAGTCTTGCAAGGTTTGTGATTGTACAGGACGACGACGAAGAAGTTGATCCCCAAGATGTTCGATTGGGTTGAGATCCTATGCGGACCATTCCAATCTTGGAAGTCCAACTTCATCCAGATATTCGCTCGTTACATGTGCAACGTGAGGTCTGGCATTATCATGCATTAATGTAAATTGGTTCCCAATGAAAGGAGCAAATGAAACAACAACTTCTTGGAGGATTTCCTCAATGTAACGGTGGGCGGTTAGAGCTCCATTTTCAACAAATAGAAGACTGGTGCGTGCTTCGGTAGAAATACCCGCCAAATCATGATATGAACCTCCATGATATGAGATTCGTTCTGATATGGTGCAGTCAGCATATTTTTCATTTCTACGTCTGTATCAGCTACAGTGGTCATTCTCCTTCTGCCAGAGCCTTGCCGCCTAGTAAAAATTCCCGTTTGTAAATACCTATTCCCGGCATCTCGAACTGTAGACCGTGGGTGTAGTACAGGGTGTTTTGAAATTATGATAAAAAACAACAGTCTGATTTACTCCTGTATAATATAGCCTAATCGAAAAGTGTTACTTTATAAAATAATTAAGGAAAAACACAATAAATTGATCCACAAACTGATGACAAAATCATGAAAATAGCATAAAATATAAAAAAGTTATAAAACATCAAACTTGACCAAAATTTCAGGGTGGCGGAATTTTATGCCGGAGAGTGTATACAGGGTTATTCACGTTATTCGAGACGACATATTATAGCTAAGCTATTTGTTTTGGATATAAACAAATATTCCGGGTGGATAGGGGCCTATTTGAGGTACATTTTAAAATTATTTTCATAATGTACAGGTTGTCCCAAAAACACGAAACGTATCAAAGTTGCATTTTTTTAAATGAAATGCCCAGTATATTATTGCATTTTCGGTTCCTACGATCAAAATAAATATTACTTTCATTAAGGTTTACCGTACTTAAACCTTACGGTTTGTGAAATATTTCGTATTTTGTCAAAATGTAGTAACAATTTTAATGATTAAATTCTCAACATGTATTTTGTTTTTTAAACCCAATTTCTCAGCGGACTCTACTCACTGATTAAGTTATGTGTATCAGTTATGCAAAATTCACTAACTTATACACGGTGTCCAAAAAGTACTACTAAATAATTACAAGTTTGAAATGGTAATAACTTGCTTAATTTAAATATAACACTCTGTATTTTATGTCACTAGTAGATGTAGAATTTAATTGTCTATCAAAAAGTATTAACCTCTTCCATAGCTAATTACTCGCATTTTCATGAAAAATGCAAATATTCACAAAGCAGGCTAATTATAATCAATTTAATATTAATCAATTCGCCTATGACATTTTGACAGATCAGATCTAGATTCTAGAGAAACAGAGGGTTTACAGTAAATGTCGGTTATTTCTAAAAGTATTTCGCTGCAAATCGTCATTCAGTTATAATAGTGGTAGTTTCTGTTTTTTTATTTTATTAGTTACTTAAAATGATAAGTTATCCAAAAGAAGAACGAATTGATGATTTTTATTCTTGGAGAATGTCTGCAAGACTGCTTACTTGCTTCCCGAGTTTACGCTAAAAAATTTCCTAACAGAAACCATCCAAATAGAGAGGTTTTCGAAAGATTGTTGACTCAATTTAAACAAACTGGGAGTGTTCAGTATAAAAAACCCACTAAAAGGAAACTTGTGACAGGAAACGAAGAAAATGAATTTGCTGTAATTGGTTCTGTAATCGAAAATCCTCTATCGGTCAAAACAAAATTGCGCAAAATATCAACATTAGCCAAGCACGTGTCTCAAGGATTCTTCAGAAACATAGTTTCCATCCCTATAAAATTCAGCGTCACCAAGAACTTTCTGCAAGCGATTTTGATGAACGAGTGGAGTTTTGTATGTGGGTGTTAGACAAAGTGGCAGATAATGAAAACTTTTTTAATTTTGTTATGTTTAGTGATGAATGTACATTTCATAATAATGGATCTGTGAATAGACATAATTTTCATTATTATTCTGATTCTAATCCCCATCAATTTAGAATAGTAAATAATGAATACAGATGGTCAGTGAATGTTTGGGGCGGAATAATGGGTCGATATTTAATCGGTCCTTACTTTTTCGAAAACAATTTAAATGGGGAATTGTTTTTAGATTTTTTGATAAATCAATTGCCAATATTGTTGCAAGACATTCCCATCGCCATCAGAGAAATGATGTTGCTTCAAATGGATGGAGCACCAGCACATTTATATCTTAGGGTCCGTGAATTTTTAAATTTCCAATTTCAAAATCGATGGATTGGAAGAAATGGGCCTCAGAATTGGCCCCCAAGATCACCCGACTTGACTTCACCTGATTTCTTTTTATGGGGATATGGGAATCGTTTATAACGCAGCTATAACAACACCGGATAATATGAAGGAGCGTATTAGAGAAGCTTTCCGAAACATCAGCCCAGAAATGCTGTCAAATGTAGCTGAATGTTTTAAAAAGAGGATACGTTTGTGTTTAGAGTCGGATGGTCGCCATTTTGAACACTTGTTATAAATATAAACAATTGTTTGTTGTAGGTATGTCCAGCAATATTTTCTGTCGTTCCCTTTACTACTAAGTAATGCATTTTCCCTCTGTTTCTCTAGAATCTAAATCTGATTTGTCAAAATACCATAGGCGACTTGATTAATATTAAATTGATTATAATTAGCCTGATTTGAGAATATTTGCATTTTTCATGAAAATGCGAGTAATTAGGTATGGGAGAGGTTAATACTTTTTGATAGACAATTAAATTCTACATCTGCTAGTGACATAAAATACAGGGTGTTATATTTAAATTAAGCAAGTTATTACCATTTCAAACTTGTAATTATTTAGTAGTACTTTTTGGACACCGTGTATAAGTTAATGAATTTTTCATAACTGATACACAAAACTTAATCAGTGAGTAGAGTCCACTGAGAAATTGGGTTTAAAAAACAAAATACATTATGAGAATGTAATCATTAAAATTGTTACTACATTTTGACAAAATATAAAATATTTCACAAACCGTAAGGTTTAAGTACGGTAAACCCTAATGAAAGTAATATTTATTTTGATCGTAGGAACCGAAAATGCAATAATATACTGGGCATTTCATTTAAAAAAATGCAACTTTCGTGTTTTGGGACAACCTGTACATTATGAAAATAATTTTAAAATGTACCTCAAATAGGCCCCTGTCCACCCTGAATATTTGTTTTTATCCAAAACAAATAGCTTAGCTATAATATGTCGTCTCGAATAACGTGAATAACTCTGTATATATTTTTCAGAAAAATATCCAGGTTAGTCCTAAATTTTACATTCTCAGGAATATAATGAAAATGTGCCAAATGCTTGAAAATCAAATAACAACCAATTATTTAAACATTTTCGTTGTTTTAAAAAATGTTTATTTGCTAAAATCTAAAATTTAGCTTCTTATCGTGTAAGTGGGTGAGGCCAGGCCCTGTATCTGGCAACCATATTAACTATTTATAGTTATTTCTGGAACAATACGCTTAGAAAAGCCGTTTTTTCTAATTTTGAACAAATTAATGTGTCTCCCAAAGTTGCTCTTACGAAATAAAAAATTAAAACTAGCTTCTCTGGAACCTTTAGTAGCTTTAATTGGGTAGTCGAATCACACTATTTTTTTCAAACGTTTTAGGAAAGTCCGCTGTTGTTCAAGGTTCATGCATGTTTGTTTTAGTTTTTGCACTATGCAAATAGATAATTATTTTCGGTGGATTGTACATTATAATCTAATCTTTTATGATTATTATTTGTTAAGTAACTACTGTAAATGATATTAAGTAGTTATTATGTTGGGCTTGAATGTTTGTTATCCTAAATAAATAATAATAATAATATATTACTTAAAATTTTTTTACAAAATCTCATAATACATTGGTTGTTGGTATTTTCTATATTTATAGTTAATTCCTTTTATAATTGTGCACCTAGGTAAATAAATACCTGTTTGTGCACGTTCCTAATTCTTCCTCAAATAATGTAATTCAAATTTTTGTCATTAATTTATGTAGTTGTAAAAATATATATATACTATTCAAAAAAAGAAAAATTTAAACTTAAATTAAAAATTAATTCTATCTAACAATTAACCTAACAGTTTAATTTACTATTTATTTTGTTAATTTATGTTAATAAAAAAAATGAGAATTTATATAAATTTGTGAAAATAAAATAACGGCACTTTTTACTAAACTTTTTGATATTTGTGGATGTTTTATCTCTGTCGAAATAATATTGTAGAATTTTGGAGCAAGATAATCTATAAACCTATAACTAATATTCTTATTTCTAGTTGGTACTTGTAGTAGGTGCTTGTTATTTCTACTTCTGGTTGCATACGAGTGATTTATATAGTTTCTTAACTTAGTTGTCTTATGAACATAGATACAGGCATTCAATATATACAAAGAACGAACATTAAAAATGTTTTCGGTGTAAAGTAATTGCGTCGGATATCTCTTTTTTTTCTTAAAAATAACTTTCAAAATATAATTTTGGACTACACATAGTTGATTCAGGGAATTTTGATAAAGACCACCCCAGACAATTATTCCATATCTTATTAAGGACTCGACTAATGTTTTATAAATATTAACTAGCATTTCCCTATCGAAAATGTCTCTTAGTATATAGAACTTATGAATTATAGTTCTGATGTTGGCCGTTAACTTTAGAACGTGCTGATCCCATTTTAGGTTTTTGTCAACAGTTATACCCAAATATTTCGTGAATGGTACCTCCTTTATTTGAAGATCGTTTGATTTAATATGATCAAAGTTAGGTCGGTTTGAGGCTGTAATTGAGAATGCTATATAATGCGTTTTATCTACGTTTAAAGTAAGTTTAGAGGAATCCAACCAGTTCTTTATTTGAAATAAGCCAATTTCTGTTGATTCTCTAACTTGAGACCACGTGTCTCCCGTAAAGATAGCCACCGTATCGTCTGCATAGGAAATTAAAGAGCAGTTTTCTATCTTCATATTTGTTAAAGAGTTTATATACGCGATAAAAAGTATCGGTCCTAACACGATACCCTGAGGAACTCCTATTTTAACATTGAGCGGTTCGCTGTATGTCTCGTTAATTTTTAAAATTTGTTTTCTGTTGCTTAAATAGTTTTCAAAGACATCCAGAGCAATGCCCCTTACACCATAAGTATTGAATATTGTTAGAAGCGAATCGTGTGGCACCGTGTCGAAAGCTTTTGCTAAATCCAAAAACACCGCTAGGCATTTCTTATTGCTATCAAGGCTTTTAGTTACTATTTTAGTAAATTCATAAACTGCATCAGAAGTACTTAAACCCCCAGTAAACCAGTCTTTTAAACATTTTTCGAATATTTTTGCGAAATTATTTATGACGCTAATGGGGCGGTAGTTATTTTTGTCGCCTGTTTTGTGTATAGGAGAAACTATGGAAATTTTAAAGAGACTAGGTACTACACCAATAAATACATGTTAGCAAGAAACTTTTCTATACGGGGCGTTTCTTAATATCATGCTAATATTTAAGGAGGTCCATTTTCAAAGAAAAAAAACTTCTTAACGTCTTAACTTTTGAGAGGGTATTAAAGATTTTCAAAAAAAACCTCCTTTTTTATTAATATCTGTGATACTGCTCTAGATATTTTTGTGAAATTTGGTACACACTCTCTATTCATCAAGATGCATTTATGATGTATAACATGTAGTAGTAGGTAAAAAGAGCCTTTACAGTACTCGGTTAGATACTCTGAATGAAGTCCCTCTGTCGCCCCCATCCGTAAACTTCTAAACCCTTTCTATAACAAATTACTTACCGGACTTTGACGTATAGTTGTTGCAGAATTATACCGTTGACTCTTACTGCCATAAATAAAGTACCTGATTAAACCCTATTGTATAGGCCTCGAGTTCTTCAAAGCTCAATAAATGGGATCAGGGCCGGCTTGAAAATGTATACCACTCCACATGATTTATTTTTATAATTTAAAATAAATAGATAGGTATTTTTAGTTTTAGGTAGGTACCTATAATAAATGTAAAATAATGATAACAATTAATGATAATTGAAAATAATATAATTAAAAAGTATAACTATTAGGATAACAAGTACAATAAAAATTAATTAAACTCTGAGAAACTATTGATAATTTATTCAAAATTTAACTCTGTATCACTATCACTATCTTCATCTAAGCCTAAACTTATAATTAAGGGTTGAACATTTGTAATCATACAATTGTAAGAATTTTCCACCTTAAGTACATGCTGTACACAGTTTTTCCAGCTGTCTGCAGCAATTTTTCTTACTTCGTTTTTAATTAATTCTACTACAGATGCATTTAATGTAGGAGAAATATTATTTCTCCTAATATTGAATTTTAATTGGGGCCATATCAGCTCAATAGGATTGAATATACAATAGTACGGAGGAAGACGCAACACTGTATGTCCATTTTCTGCTGCAAGTTTGTCATACTCGTATTCCTTATTTATTTTAAAAACATTTAATACTTCTGTAAGTTTGTTCAAAATATAAATCATTTTCAATCATATAATTTTGAATTTCTGCTTTTGTATTATTAGAATTGGGAATGATTTTTGCTTGCCGACTATGATAACTAGCATTGTCCATTACAATGACGCTATTTTCACGTATATTTTTAAGGAGTTTATGTTTAAACCAATCTTCAAAAAGTTGTGCGTCGGTATCTTGATGGTAATCTAAAGAAGAATCTGCTATGTTTTTAGCTGAAAGCAACAGACAATTTGGAACAAACCCGTTCTCTGAACCGGCATGTAATATTGTGATTATTTTGCCTTTATTTGATGGTGCCTTGGTTTGACATGTTTTGGAAGAATCACCCCAACCTTTTCTTGGAGTGTCATGGGTATCGAACCATGTTTCGTCAAGGTAAATAATTGGACGATTTTCTTCTCTAAATTGTTTAACAGCTGTTAAATATTTAAGTCTCCATTCCCGTAAACGTTGAGAGTCCATTAATGTTTGTCTTTTATCAATGCTTCGGTATTTAAAACCCATTTTACGCAATATTTTCCTAAGACTTGAAAGGCTACAAGAGATATTTGTTTCGTCTTTAATCAGCCGCTCTTTGAGGGAAATCAAAGTGGGTACAGTTTGTGCCTCATACATTTGGTAAATCTTTCTTCTTAATAAATACATGTAATTTTCATCAATGCTTCTAAATGTGCCAGAATCACTCCGATTTTTTCTAGGATTAACAGATTTAAGTACTATGTCTCTTACCGAAGATAAAGGAGTTTTTGTCAAAGTAGACGTCTCTGCTAAAGCATGCATCGAATTAAAATGTTCTACTCAACAACGATTGATACACATTTTTAATTATTAGTTTGGCATCGGTAGATAAATGCTTTCTTTTAAAAATGACACTTGCCGGAAAACACACAAGATAAAAATTATTAAAAATCACTTTGTATTTATATATGCATCAGGCATAGGTATAAATTGAATTTGTATACCTGGTCCGGCTCTGCTCGAAAAGGTTTTAAAATTTGGGATTTCCTTATTTATTTTATGGGGATAAGGGATAATGATGTTTTATTGCAGTCAAGAAATCAACGGTATAATTCTGCAAATACTATACATATCTATTATATTTTAGCAACGCCCACCTGACAATTCCTTCTATGTAAAAACGTGCAATAAAAATCCAAAGAAAACAAAATGGTGGTATCACGGTAAGTGAGATAATAATTTAATAAGTGCAACCACATAGGCATCGTGCACGCGCTTGATTAACCTAGGCAATACTTAAACCCTTTGAATGGTAGAGATCCTTACTTGATGGAAATCTATTATACATTACAATTATTTGTTATATTTTAACTATGAGTCTCTTTACCTCTTTTTAATCATAATATTGTCAAATCCAGATGACAATAACCAATTGAAGTAGTATACAACGTGGCCAAGATAAGGAGGGCCAGTACAGGGATCTCGAAACCATAAGAGATACGAAGTCGGTTAAATGGAGGTAAAGTTGCGCATTTACGTGCCTAATAATATGCCGTTTAGAAAGTTTTAAAATTCCGAGTAGTTCCGGAGATATCCGGAAAAAAACGAAATTCTGAAAAATTGTTTTATTGTTTTCCTGGGTTTTTTGAGATCGAATTCTAATGTAAATTGACTTTTGCATTGCCACTTTTTTCGCTCTATCTAACAGCGTTAATTGTTTTGTAATCCGACGAATCGTCTTCGAAGAGCCATTATCAACTATCTTTTTTTAAATACGGTCATGTTCCTGATATTGGAATTTGATAGCTTTTTTGGTATACGGTCCTGTATTTCTTCTAATTTCATAAATAATATCTCATAAGTAAGCTCTAAATTTTTACTTATGTTGGACTAATAATAAACCACAAATAAGTGAACAAAATACAGAAACATTATTTCAAACTTCTGTTGATTCGGGATTTAAAAGAAAAGTAGGCGCTTGAAACAAAAAAATTAAGATGGTGACGCGTGATTTGTTTCACTTGACATTCCCATTGTGATCGTTTGAGAGCGATTTATTATTAAATTATTTGTTATTTATTGAACTAGTCCAACATAAGTAAAAAATTTAGAGCTTACTTATGAGATATTATTTATAAAATTAGGAGAAATACAGGACCGTATCCCAAAATTTCCTGATGTTGTTAAAAAAAACCCTCGAAACGTCATTAAACCGCAATGTGTCATAGATCGTTGCATTCGGGAGAAAAGAAGCTCTCAAATTCCAATATCAGGAAAATAGGACCATATTTAAAAAAACAAGTTGATAATGGCCCTTCAAAGACGACTCGTCGGATTACAAAACAATTAACGCTGTTAGATAGAGCGGAAAAAGTGGCAATGCAAAAGTGCATTTTACTTTAGAATTCGATCTCAAAAAAGCCTATTAAAACAATAAACCATTTTTCAAAATTTCGGTTTTTTCCGGATATATCCGGAACTACTTGGAATTTTAAAACTTTCTAAACGACATATTATTAGGCACGTAAATGCGCAAGTTTACCTCCATTTAACCGACTTCATATCTCTTATGTTTTCCGAGATCTCTATACTGGCCCTCCTTATCTTGGCCACGTTGTATTGGTACAGTTGAACCGGGGAAAGAATTAACAGGCAGAAACATAAGTAACTTTTTTCCTCTTAATTTCTTAACGCCCTGTGGAAAACTTGAACGGTAGAATTTAGCTACATTGTATTTTGTTTCGAAGTGTGACCTTTTCTTAACAGAATGTTTTTCGGTTCACGTCATTATCCATTTTCTAAAAGAAGATACAAATTTTTAAAGAAAGTGCTGCGGTTTTTCAATTTTAATCACAATTCATCCTGTAACTTTTTTAATTGTTGTCCGATCTTGGTGAAATTTTCAGCAAGGTGTAGACTTGTGTCTTGGGATGATATCCTGAATTTTAGTTTTCAAAAAATAATCATGTATTAATCATTATACAGGTAGAAATAAAAGTAGCTTTTTTACGTTTAATTTCTTAACGCCCTGTCGAAAAATTGATGGGTAGAATTTAGCTTTAATATGTTTTGTTTGAACACAATGTTTTTTGGTTCACATCATTATCTATGTTTTTCAATTTTATTCACAATTCAGAACATCACATTGTTTTATCGAGTAGCATACACACATCATACCTCCAACTTTCAATCCGATGCATCTAACCATTTTCAAGTTATGGATTTTTTTCAAAAATAAACTTTCACTTTTAACATCCTGTATTTCTAGAAGGAGAAACATTTCGGAAATATTTATATGACTTAATCGGTCTAGTTTGATATTTAGTACCTCCAGTTGCTTTATGGTCCATAAATTACTGGACAGCCATTTAGAAACTTGACAAATATATGAAGCACACGAAACACAGAATATAAATACAAATAATAACAAATAGTGACTTGTCAATATAATAATTTGCCCTTTCCGCCAATACACTGGAATTGTATTTCGGTTCCAAAGAATATCGTATGAGTTATCCTTTTTAATTAACTAATAAAAAAATGTATTTTTTTTATTATACATTAACAATAACAGGTCTTCGATATTACGGTAATGTTAGGACGTACGTAGATTCTTTCCCCGGCCAACTGTACCTATTCTGAAGCCCAAGAGGAATCTCTTTTCCCTGTCGAATAGCTGCACGCCACTGCTTTTTGGTTTCCATTAAAATAATATTTATTTTTTCAGATGACTCGGTTTAAATGAAAGGACTAAAGATGGCCTACTGATTTTTCTTGCTGAGTGCAGCATTTAAATATTGTTAGTCTCCTTCCAAGTAAAAAAAAAATATATTATTTTATCAACCGTTGAAACGGCAGAAATATTAATTGAGAGTTAGTACTTATTTTTAATTGTAATATAATAATTGCATACCTCGTAGGTCAGGCAAACGATAATAAATTTAGAATGATTGTTTTTAATTGAATGATATTTTGTTCAGGTAGAATAATAAAATGAGAAAAATAACGCCTACGGTGAATAATGTTCACACGTTTAAAACGTGATTTTGCCTTAGGAAAATTGTAATAAAATACTCTGTTTTAGTTCGCATCAGTAACAGTACTTTTTGTCCACGGGCTTATAGTTTCTAGTGTACAGGAAGCGTCAAGAAAATATGATAAATTTTGCCGCATTGTCTATACAGGGTGTCCCATTAAGGCCGACGAGGTACGATATTATGGAAGCCACTTAGTCTTCGAGAAAAACATTTCATTAAAATAAAAAAATATTTTTTAAATTACTGTATCTTCCATACCTGTTATCCAAATTTAATCAACTTAGGCTCGTTTTAAAGATAATTTTACACTTATTAAATATCCGATGTTGGTCGTGATTGAAAGTTCACACTGCGTCTTCTAGAGGGTGCTGTTTACTCATGATTCTATTTTTTTAAATTTTCTTAAGAAAATTAAATAGCATGTTACATTATTTTATTACTGTGCCCACAGAGCACGTTTTGGCGCAAACCGTAATTCGATACCTTTATTCCTTCTCGAGTTATTTACAAGTAACAATTTTATTTAAAAAAACATAATGTCGAGTACCTACTTGTCATGATAGCCATGAAACAAAATGTTGGCAACCCTGCTTGATGCTCTGGCAACGTTGATATTAAGTTAGTTTGACATTTGTGTATTTAAAACTTTGTTTGTTATTTGAACATTAACAGAGTTAGTTTGATTGCCTGGAGATTGGCAATTTATTTATTTTAATGTCTTATTTTTTACTATTAAATGAATACAATGTAAAGATTGTTTTCCCATAATGTTTTTATCTATTTAGTAACAATAACTAACAATAAGAAAATTAAAATGTTTGGCCTTTTGTTGCATTTGTTCGGGTTTGTTCGTTGGTCTATTGTCACACTTTGTCCAGAATGGAAATAAGTTGATACAAAGGCAAGATCAGAAGCAAGAAGTACATAAAACTTATTTATAACAACTAAGTTAAAAAAAATTAAATTGAAAATTTTAATATTTGATATTTTTTAAATAATAATCGAACTTTTAAATACACAAATAATGTCAAATTAACTTAATAACAAAGTTGCCTACCATCTAGCATGGTGGGCAAAATTTTGTTTTCATGGATATTATGAGAAGCAGGTACCTAACATTATTTTTTTTTAATAAAATGGTTATTTGTAAATAACTCGAGAAGGAATACAGATATCGAATTACGGTTTGCGCCAACATGTAGCTGTTTTTGTGCCCCTCAGTAATAAAATAATATATGCTATTTAATTTTATTACGAAAATGTAAAAAAACAGACTCATGCGCCCTCTAGAAGATGCAGTCTGAACTAGCGATCATGATCATTATTAGGGATCGGCGGAACCTATGACCGTATAGTATTTCTAATTCGGGGTGGCTATCAACGCCCCAACATGAAACTGCCAGAAACATTATTTTTCTAAAGTAGCTGTACGCTAGGAACTTTGCGCCCGCGGAGAAAAGGTTTTCTTCGATGCGAACTGAAAATTTTCCCAGTGAATGTGTATCCTTTACAATACAGTGGCGGGCCGAATTTACGCAGCATACTATGGGAAAATTATATATGTGATATACATTTCTACAAAAACCGATGTTGGCAACCGTTTTTGCATCATCGCAAAAACCATTTTAAGGTTTTTTTTTGGAAATTAAAAAAATATATACACCTTGTCCAAGATAAGGAGGGTCAGTATAGGGATCTCGGAAACCGTAAGAGATACGAAGTCGGTTAAATGGAGATAAAATTGCGTTTTTACGTGCCTAATAATATGCCGTTTAGAAAGTTTTAAAATTCCGAGTAGTTCCGGACATATCGGAAAAAAACGAAATTCTGAAAAATCGTTTTATTTTTTTCCTGTTTTTTTTAGATCCTGTTTTTCTGTTATTGGAATTTGAGAGCTTTTTTCTACCGAATGCAACGATGTACGACACAATGTGGTTTAATGACGTTTCGAGGGTTTCTTGAACAAAACAAAATGAAACAATTTTTCAGAATGTCGGTTTTTTTTTTCGGACATCTCCGGAACTACTGGGAATTTTAAAACTTTCTGAACGGCATATTATTAGGCACATGAATGCGCAACTTTATCTCCATTTATCCGACTTCGTATCTCTTACGGTTTCCGAGATCCTTGTCTTATCTTGGACACGGCGCGTATAAGAAACATGACTTTAAATGAAAAGCAACTATTTAAAAAAAAACTGTTTAGAAATAAGTTATAAAGACGTAAAATACTATTAAGTAACACTAATGCCTGCTCTCCCAACTCATCGCTTAAGTATGGAATTACTAAGAAAGGCGTACCATTTAAGTTTGCTTTAAAATTAATTTGCTTGCACCAGCTGCAAACTTAACAAAGTAGCAAATAACAGTGGCAGCATTGAACCACCATTAAAATTTTAAGTACAGAAACTTGGCTACTTAACGTATGAGACATTTGGAGCCGATATTTGAAAGTCACCTTAAGGTACAGAATGACAAAAGACATCCTTAACAAGTTCCACAGTATATTAAAGTTCTTTTTAACTCTCATTTAAAAGAATAGACCTTTAAGGACGTGACAATCTTCCACTTAACGCGTCAATTAACCCTCAAATTAATTTAAAGCATAGTTTTTTAAAGGTTTATCCTGATGTTAAGGCTACCTTAGCTAAGGTCTAACTTAAGGTAACATTCGCCCTTATGTCATTCTGTACCTTAAGGTGACTTTGAAATAAAGTCATCCTTAACATAAGTTTGACAGTAAATTTAAGGTATCTTTAACTCTTATCTAAAGGAATAGATCGTTATGGACCTGGTAATTTTCCACTTAACGCGTTAATTGACCCTCAAATTAATTTAAAACATAGTTTTACCAAGTTTACCACAACATTAAGGCTACCTTAGGTCTAACATTCAAATATCGGCCCTTACATGGTGTTTACGTGTTGGTGCAATGCAAATTTATTCCCTACTTAACCTAAAGGTGTCCTTAACGTGTTTTTATTGAATTGGATTCAAGCCGGCATAATACATTCACGTCTGTGTTTATTAATATAACTTTATTCTAATTAGAAAACTTTTTAAATACTACTCAAACGAAATAAAAAGTTGACCGCAAAATCCCTAAAGGCGAACGCTACTGTTAATGGTTTTTGCGTAAATTCTGCCCGTCATTGTAGTGGCGTGTGTGAGTCGGAAAAAACTCCGAAAAATCGAAATATTTTCAGCCGGAAAACCCCTCCACCGGCCAATACTCGCCCCCGAAAGGGGTGAATTTTTTTTTAAATATTGGCGGTCGGCGGGGCTTAAAAAACTTTATCCGCCACCACCATACTCAGAATCTTTGAAATCGGGGATAAATATGTTTCCCGCTAATATTTCTAAAAAAATTCACCTCTTTCGGGGGCCAGTATTGGTCTGTGGAGGGGTTGGAAGGGGTCGTACGCGATATCCAACACCACCGTGCTCAGCATCCTCGAAAACGGCGGGAAAGTGTGTTTCTCTGCAGGGAAACCTTTTGAATCGGGTTTAACCCCTCTGGGGGTGGTTTTTGGCCGTTTTGAGGGGTTGCGCAACCCCAAAGAGAAATTCTGACGCCGCCATCGTGTTCAGCATCCTCGAAAACGGGGGTGGAGGTACTCTTGTTCCGGCTTACACACGCCACTATTGTATAATAAATAATGACTAATAAACGCTAGGGATTACAAAAACGAAAAGTGAAACAGATCGAACCCTATTTTACTAAAACTTGTCTAGATATGTAATTTACACGGTGTCCCACACGCCGATATTATCGATGTCGGGCATCCCTTTCCTACAGATCACTGCGACAGACACAGCAATATCTCCAACGGCCATGGACTTTTTATCGGGTCGGAGACTGTGTGAAATTCTTCATCTAAAACCATTAATTTAGAGTCAATCCGACACCGATACCGATAATATCGGTGTGTATGAAACTACGCTTACCGTGTTTATTTATTAACTATCATGGAAACAATGTTTTGCCACTACTAACCATTTAATCACGTATTATTAACCGATTTTCAGCTTGTAAAATAAGTTTTCTTCGCCTCCTGCTTACCTCCGTTATTTACCTACTAGGTCAATAATAGAGGCATCTGGCAAAACAAACTGTCAAACTTTTGAAGGCAGGCAACCCGATTACTGCAAATTATAATAAAATGAGAGCAAAAATTCTGCGAAGCTTCAAACCTGACTTGACTGAAATGATTAATAGAGCTGATCATGGAAGTGAGGAAAATGAATAAATTCATGATTACAGCAGGATTATTAGTGGAAAAAATAATATATTAACCACGGTTTAGCTATTTTATTGCCCTCACGTCTTAAATCCCTCGGCGCTTCGCGTCTCATGATTTAATATCGGCGGTGGGGCAATAATAGCGTACTTCTAAACCTTGGTTAATAATATACTATTATGATTTGTTTAATAATGCGGCGGGACATGGAGAAGGTACGCGTAAAGGAAGCTTGGTTTTAACATTGACGAATTGTTTTCTTATTTTAATAGTTTTTTAAATATCACTTCTGCATACGACTTTGCAAAATATTAAAATAATCGTAGGCAGAAACAGTTCAAGTTACACTAAAGGAGAAAATTAAAACTATTCTACACTGAAGGACATACTCACTATAATTTTAAGTACTTTTTTTTATATCACATCTTTTGATCCGCTTAATGGATTTTGATAAACTTTTCACTGGCGCGTAACCTCACTATTTAGCTACACATTGGGGTAGCAAAGTTTTATTTTTCCGTTAATTTAATTTAATATATGTACACCGTGTCCAAGATAAGGAGGGCCAGTACAGGGATCTCGGAAACCGTAAGAGATACGAAGTCGGTTAAATGGAGGTAAAGTTGCGCATTTACGTGCCTAATAATATGCCGTTTAGAAAGTTTTAAAATTCCGAGTAGTTCCGGAGATATCCGGAATAAACCGAAATTCTGAAAAATCGTTTAATTTTTTTGGTGTTTTTTTTTTAATCGAATTCTAAATTAAATTGCACTTTTGCATTGCGACTTTTTCCGCTCTATCTAACAGCGTTAATTGTTTTGTAATCCGACGAGTCGTCTTCGAAGGGCCATTACCAACTTTATTTTTTTAAATACGGCCCTGTTCTCCTGATATTGGAATTTGAGAGCTTTTTTCTTCCGAATGCAACGATGTATGACACATTGTGGTTTAATGACGTTTCGAGGGTTTTTTGAAGAACATCAGGATATATGTATTATAAATAATATCTCATAAGTAAGTTCTAAATTTTTACATATGTTGGACTAGTTCAATAAATAACAAATAATTTAATAATAACAACATTTAAACTGCGATAGGGGTGTTTTCAGGTATATCTAAGTACTCACATACTCACGAGAGTTAAGTAAAGGTTAGTCGTTTCTCAACATTTTTTTTTATTTTTCTTTTTTATCAGTTTTAAAGTTATATCGCTTTTTCCAGAACATTACATTTTATGTATACGTTTTTTTTTATCTATATTTACCTATATACCTTTTATACCTATCTAATCATACTGTATACATGATGCGACAACTTACATTTTTCTCGCCTCAAAGACCATAGAAGATTTATTAATAAATATACGATTTAGCAATATAATCTATAAACTAACAACAAAAATACATATTAAATTAAACAATACAAAAGTTAATAAGAAACAAAAATGAAATAAATAAATAATCATGAACCGTTCAATAGTGTGTTGGTCCCCCTCTTGATTTTGAAACGGCCGCACATCGCCTGCCCATGGTTGAGATGCATTTATTTATTTTTGACGCTTCAAAAATGTAAGTTGTCGCATCATGTATACCTACATATGAGTAGGTAGGTATACACAAAATGTAATGTTCTGGAAAAAGCGGTATAACTTTGAAACTGTTAAACATAAGAAGACGAATAAAGATGGAAAATGTAGAAAACAGGCTCACCTTTACTCTTGCGAGTATGTAAGCACTGAGATATATCTGAAAATCCCCGCGTCGCACTTTATATTTTAGTAAAATAATACCACATTTTATTTTATCCCGTATATTGAATTAAATGAAAAGTTTATCAAAATCCATTAAGCGGATCAAAAGATATGATGTCGCAGAGTCGTTTCGTATGTTCATCAGTGCATTTTTATGGGTACATGTTAAAAAAATATATTTCGCGGACCGGTGAAACATTTCTGCGGACCAGCGGTTGAAAACCACTCCCTAGATAGAAAACATTTATAGCAAAAGGTGCCAAATAGTGGAAATAAATGATTTTCGCTCAAACTCATTTAATTGTACCCAGCAAATAAATCTTTACATTAAAGTTTCCAGGTTCAGAAATGGAAAATGAGATATTTTGTAGGTTTTTAAATTCGCAACAGAAAAACAAATTCGAATTTGTCATGATTATGATTCGTAAAGAAAATGGTCTGGATTTGATATGTTTAAGCCATTACACAGGTCTTGCAACTTCTTTGAAGGAGCTGTAGGAAGTGCTCACACTTTTTACACTTAGTACAAGTACACTGCCTGAAATGAACAGCGGCAACCATGCACATGTCGCTAACGAACACGCGAGTGCAAATAGCACAGCGCCAACGAACAGACCTATATATAGCCTGTAATGTTGCAAATTCATCAATTATTTTTGGTCTGCAACACCTCTTTTTATTAAACGATCCTCTTTGCATCGTTAAATGAATTATTGAGATATTTAGAATTAGTTCCCTCTACTTGCCGGCTCCTATCTTCTCGTCCGACCCTATCGTTTACGGGCGAGGGTGTGAGGGGAGGGGGAAAATTAAATATCTTTTTAAGGAACCTTTTATGCACGCGTTTTTTAACGCCTGTTGCTCGTCGTAAAAAATCGCGGCGTTTTCTAAACATATTGTTCTAAATGGCTGCTTTTATGCAACGATGACGTTCGTCATGTGATTAGATAACGTCGCGATTCTTTACGACTAGCGACAGATAGGCGTCAAAAAACGCGTTCATAGGAAGGGCCTAACAGTTAACGTTACAATGGCTGTATTCAGCAGAGTCTATCGATTTATAAGCGATTTTTAATGGGTGGCGTCACTATGCGCATCGATTTGTAGTTCTGCTTAGTGTTGGGAAAAACCGATGATTTTAATAATCGAGTACTTGATTCTCAAGCGATTTTAATAATCGAGTGAATCGCTCGAGCGATTAATCGCTTGAAATTTCTATGGCTAAGAAGAATGTGTTGATAAAACATCAGGGGTAGTTTTTGTAAGTTTTAGAAGTTTAGTCTAGAGTTTTTATTAAGGAAGAACAATTGATTCTGATTTTTTTTAAAATTATATCTTTTAATTTACAATCGTCGCTGGCTAGCCAGTCCCAGTCAAAACAAAACCCATGTCGCGGTGAATCCACTAAGAGATTTAGCATACTTGTCGTTTATGTGCCTTTAAGAAAGACGTATGTCGTGTCAGCCTTCTGAGCGTCAAACTCGAACGTCGCCAAACGGCACATCACGGGTGGGGCGCGGCGTCGAGCGAAGATCGAGTTTGTTCGCTTACCGTGCATAATATTTAGTTTGTTCGGGTGGCGCGGCGCGTAGATAGAAGGGCGGGTATCAAGTGAAAGGCGATGATTTTCGATTTTACGACCAGTTTTTTAGCTCGATCACACTACAGCGGTACATTCCCGTCGGCGTCAAGCGTAGCTCGGGTATCGAGTGAAAGGTAATAAATATAACTCAAGCGGTTTTTAATGATCGAGCGATGTCGGTTATTTCAATAATCGAGTAATCAAGCGGTTTTTCGCTCGAGCGATCACAACACTAGTGCTGGATGCATTTTGTTGTCAGTTTTTTGTTTGGTTAGGATCCCTTCTAAATATTTTCATCAGATACTACGTTTTTTTCTCTACGAAATAGATGATTTTATTCCTCTTCACTAGCGGAGATCGTATACAGGGTGCACCAAGTATAGTGGCATATTAGAAGTATCTCGAGAACTGAATGAGATTTTATTTTGAAAATTTGGCTGTAGCTATAAGAGATGGTTTTCTACGTTTCTAAAATATTTTGGATGGTGCGGTATTTCCAGATCATACCGAAAGTGGTAGCAACTTCGGAATTTTAAATGAATTACCCTGCATATTATATTTTTTTTGGAATCTAGGTAAAAATGTAGAACAGTTTTCTATATAATATCATATACCTATCTTTAAGAGTTTTTGAATTATAAATAATCTTGTGATTTTTTAACGCCGTATCGGGACCTGAAAAGAAAATCATATCTTTTTAGCGGTTACAGCTAGAAAGCTGAAATTTTGACAATAGTTTCAGAAGACCATCGAAATTTTATAATTTTGAACGGTATTTAATTAGTTTCATATAGGGTGTCTCCATAACAATATTTCTGAGGGAGATGAATTATTGCAAAAATCTTCTTTTTTTAAATGGGACACCCTGTATTTGATATGTTTTGCTAATGGAGGATCGAATTTTCTATCTAATGATATTAAGTGTTCCTATACCTATCTTCAATATTTTCGGACTTATAGCGAAATTTAAAACTTATCTTAAAAAAAAATTTTTTTGGTAGTAGGCTGTGGAATGGATTCATAGAAACAAAATAATGAAAAATCCATTTGACGTTATGTCTGTGTTATTGTAATAAAAATTAACTAATTCACATTATTCGAGCTTAGAGTTTATTTTATATTAATAGGGAGTGTGGTAGAATTTTATCTAGAATTTGCAGAAAATTAAATAAACTTCATCCTTATGCAGCTCTTATAACTCAGAAAAAGTTGATTGGCCGAGGAGGTCCCTGGAAATGGCCCTAAGGTCTCCGGATCTCCCCCCCCCCCCCCTATCTATGGGGTAGGATTAAAGAAATAGTATACAAGACACCAGTCACAACAAGGAAAGATTTAGAAAATCGACTAAGAACAGCTCTGGGGCCTCTAAAAGGGGAAGAAATGAAAAAGTTATCACCACAATTCATGCCATTCAGAGCCAACAATTTAGTTATTGGTTATTTTATTGGTGTTGATGCGTAATTTTTATTTTGTTTATTTATTAATAAATTGTTCATTTGTTAACTATTTTTTTACAACAACACAGATATAACGTCAAATGGATTTTTCATTATTTTGTTCCTGAATCCATTCCACAGCCAATTACCAAAAAATATATATTTTTTTAAGATAAGTTTTAAATTTCGCTATAAATCCGAAAATATTGAAGATAAGTATAGGAACACTTAATATCATTAGATAGAAAATTCGATCCTCCATTAGCAAAACATATCAAATACAAGGTGCCCCATTTAAAAAAAAGAAGATTTTTGCAATAATTCATCTCCCTCAGAAATATTGTTATGGAGACACCCTGTATAAAACTAATTAAATACCGTTCAAAATTATAAAATCTTGATGGTCACGTGAAACTATTGTCAAAATTTCAGCTTTCTAGCTGTAACCGTTAAAAAGATATGATTTTCTTTTCAGGTCCCGATACGGCGTTAAAAAATCACAAGATTATTTATAATTCAAAAAGTCTTAAAGATAGGTATATGATATTATACAGAAAACTGTTCTAGATTTTTACCTAGATTCCAAAAAAATATATATAATATATAGGGTAATTCATTTAAAATTCCTAAGTTGCTACCACTTTCGGTATGATCCGGCAACACCGCATCATCCAAAATATTTTAGAAGCGTAGAAAACCATCTCTTATAGCTACAGCCAAATTTTCAAAATAAAATCTCATTCAGTTCTCGAGATACTTCTAATAGGCCACTTTACTTGGTGCACCCTGTATATATAATTATAATTCACTTCTTTCGTCATTTTTTTTAAATGTTACTCCTCAACCTGGCAAACAAAACTGACATCAATCGCCGTCAAATCACAAATCGCTTTTTAAATTCGATGGAAAAAATGGCGCATGATTTCCCATCCATTTGAGAAATCGATTTTGTTTTAATGAATTCAGCAGATGATTACTAGTCGCTTACAAATCGATGGGTTCTGCTGAATGCGCCCAATCTTGTTGCGGGACATGCGATTAGTCCTATTATTTGCACCAGCAAGTTGCTCGTTTGTCATAATATCGAAACAAATAAATGATCGTAATGCCAAACTTAATTCACACAGAAAATAATAAACTTTGGTTTCTGTGCTTTATAAATAGCTTATAATTATGCTGTAAAAAAAAGTAACATATTTAATCACTCGGTAGCAAAATGTTTTCAGTGCTTGCGTTATTGCCTGGAAGGAAAAAGTGTTTTTTCCTCGGGTTATTCCTTATGTTAAATTTTATAATGAATCCGAAATAATTCACTATTTTATATATAGCATCTAGACATAATATTTTTATGTAAATTATTTTAAAAGGTTGTATGTTAAACAAAAATGAAATAAAATTGTTTAAAAAAAAACTATTTTTTTTTTAACTAAAGGTTAAAAGATACAAGAAGCAAGTATAACTTCATGATTTAACAAGTCTGTCGAATGGGTAAGTGTTGTACTGGCTTTGTTTATTCTCCTGCTAGGATTCGAACTTGGTACAGTACGTTTCACGAAAATTGGATACGACTTAATGATTTCCTGGGTCGGTCCTATTGTGTCGACAAGAGCTTGGCAATAAACAAGTGAAGTATGAAGGGGCGGACTAAGGAAAACAAGTAATGATATGATTATATTAATGTAATCAAATGAAATAACATTTTTTAAAAATATTACTAGTCATATTTATTTACATTGATAATGTCATTCTATAGATAGTTCTGTTTCGCTATCGCTATCCTCATCAAAATTAATTATAATTGGATTAATTATACGATCCAGACTAATATACGAATTTTCTACAATTACGTGACGGACTGAATTTTTCCAACTACCTGGGGGAATATCATTAAAGCATTTTTGGTATTAATTCTACAACACTAGAACTTAAAGTCGGAGAAATATTTTCAGACCTAACTAGTGATTTTAACTGGTGCCACATATGCTCTATGGGGTTAAAAATGCAATAATAGGGTGGAAGCCGTAGCACTGTATGCCCAATTTCTTCTGCCAATGTGTCACAAACATATACTTTTTTTATACAAAATGTCTTTAAAACTTCTGAAAGATCACTTTTTTTATAAGTTTCTTCAAAATATATATCATTCGCCGCCATGTAGTTCTGAATCTCCAATTTTGTATTATTTGAGCTTGGAGCTTTATGTAATTGGCGACTGCGATAGCTCGCATTGTCCATTACTATCACGCTATTCTGAGGAATGTTTGGTAAAAGACAATTCTTGAACCATTCCTCAAAAACTAACAAATTTTACCACAAAAAGATATTTAAATATAAATTAAGCAACCTAACCTACCTGATGTGCCTATATTTAATTATAATTATTACAATCCGGTCCTTTCCACATAATAATAACAAACGGTCATAAATAATGGGATCGCCTCAGGTACTTTTACTGCAGTCATTAAGTTATATCCATTTTTCGGGGAACAATCTTTACTTGATGCTATAGTATAATCACTTGAAACTCCGATTCATCGAGCGATGATGTCACCGAACGCTCGAAAAGTTATAATTATTTGAATAATCGAGTACTCTAGCGGCTACGACAATCATTAAGTTACATCCATTTTTCTTGAAACAATATTTACCTTCAGTTTACCAAATTAAGCTTTAATCTAGTGTTGGGAAGAACCGATGATTTTAATAATCGAGTACTTGATACTCGAGCGATTTTAATAATCGAGTGAATCGCTCTAGCGATTAATCACTTGAAATTTTTATGACTAAGAAGAATGTGTTGATAAAACACCAGGGGTTGTTTTTGTAAGTTTTAGAAGTGTAGTCTAGAATTTTTTTTAAGGAAGAACAGTTGATTTTGATTTTTTTTTTTAAATTATATATTAGCCGGTGCCAGTCAAAACAAATCCCATGTCGCGATGAATCCACTAAGGGATTTGGCATACCTTCTTTTTGAATCCACACCACTAATACGAACCTAAATATGCAATAAAATACTGGGGTTGTCCCATTTAAAAAAGGGTATCATTTAACTGGTTAGCAAAATATTCTTATTTTTGCGAACAGAAAAATGTAATCGGTCAGCCAAAATGGCTAGTTGGTCAGCAACTTATGGACAGCAAACATTTCTGAATCGTGACAGCGCCCTGGGAAAACAAGTGAAAACCCGCCCCCGCTACACCTTTTGTAGCCGATTTCCTTCTGTATTCGGCAAAAGAAAGCAATCGCATTCCACTGTAGATTTTCAGGGAAAAACACCACCCGACATTCCTGCAGTTCAATCCGAAATGACCGAAATCGTGTTCCGTCAGCGTCCCGTCAAACGAATCCTGAAAGGACTCGACGTCAAAAAAGCTACTGGTTCAGACGAAATTCCTATTATAGTTCTCAAGAGATGCGCCGACGAACTAACACCAGTATTTTGTAGACTTTTCAACTTATCCTACAAAAAAGGAATATTTCCATCTTGCTGGAAGACGGCGCGAGTCCAGCCTATTCCAAAGAAAGGTAAGAGAACCCTGCCTAACAACTATCGACCAGTCGCATTGCTTTCAGTTATATCAAAAGTAATGGAGAAAGCTATTAACCAACATCTTCTAAAGTACCTGGAAGGCTTCAACATTATCAGCGATCATCAATATGGTTTTCGGAAGTCCAGATCAACTGGAGATCTTCTAGCCTATGTCACCCATATTTCTCCTCCATCATGGGGAGTCTCGGGCTGTTGCACTGGATATTTCTAAAGCTTTTGATCGTGTTTGGCATGAGGGGCTTCTAAGTAAACTGCGATCCTATGGTATGCCCAGGCGATTCTGTGCATGGTTGTCTAGCTTTCTTAAGGACCGCTCTCTGCAAGTGGCGATTGACGGATTTCTCTCAGACACCTTCACCATCAATGCCGGTGTTCCTCAAGGGTCCATATTGTCTCCCACTCTCTTCTTACTCTACATTAACGACCTTCTAGTGAAAACGAAAAACCCGATAGTTAGTTTTGCTGATGATAGCACACTTTTATCATCTTTCTCTTTGAATGCACAAACATCGGCTGCCGACGCACATCTTCGCGGACAGCATGAAGTATCACGCCTCAACAAAGACCTGGAAGAAATTTTGGCTTGGGGTGACAGTAACCAAGTCGAATTTAACGCTAAAAAACCCAGGCAGCAGTTTTCTCTAAAAAGGTTAACATTACAGAACCGGATATAGTCATGGACGGACACGCAATCCCACTGGCTTCATCTATTAGTTTGCTGGGCGTCAATCTGGGAGGAAATATGTCTTGGCATAACCACGTTGTGGCAATCGCCAAGATAGCCTCTCAGAAGCTTGGTGTACTCTTCCGAACCAGAAAGTTGTACACACCTCAACAACTTTTGACACTATACAAAGCCCAGATTCGACCATCACTAGAGTACTGCTCTCATGTCTGGAGCTCTGCACCCAAACATACTCTTCGGCTACTGGATTCCATCGAAAGGAGGGCCATTCGTCTGATTGGAGACCACGAGCTGACGAAGAACCTCGACAGCCTAGAACATCGAAGGCAAGTTGGTGATTTGACTCTCTTTTACAGATATTTTCATGGAAAGTGCTCGGCTGACCTTGCCCTCTTAATTCCGTCCAGAGCGGCGAATATCAGAAATACACGACGAACCACTGCCGCCCATCCATATGTGGTTAAGCTTAGTACTCCTCGAACTTCATTATTTAAGAACTCTTTCATCCGGAGGACTTCATCATTGTGGAACGATCTTCCCGAGGTCGTTTTTCCCAACGAATATAACCTCCAACGATTCAAAACCAACGTGAATCGCTGTTTGCGCACACGCACCACTCCCAGAGTGCCCTAAAGGATTTTTCCTATAGTGCTTGTGTTTGATCATAAAAAAAAAAAAAAAAAAAAAAAAAAAAAAAAAAAGAAAGTTACATAAATTGACAGTGCCCTGGGACCTCTGAAGTAAACTGCTTCTAGACATGTTTGTTTCCACTGACCGATTGTAAACTCTTGCTGACCAAGTAATCATTTCGCAGCTCGACTGTTAATAACGGCAAACCATTTAATTACTTCTCTTTAAAAAATACAACTTTATGGTATCACATTTTTTGGGGCTACCCTATGGAAACCTGGCGCACTATTGCAGGACCCTGTATATCTCTTACTAACTCCCTGTATGTAAAAAATGCAGACAAAATAAAACACAAAATAAGTTTTTTTTGTTTTTTATTCATAGTTTTATGAAGAAAAATATAACTTATGCAAAAAATATCTATTTATAATTTAAAACAATGGAATTACACGGTACGTTTTCATTAATATTTTTACTTTGGAAAATCAAATAAATAAAATGGTTTGTAAAATAAAAAGTGAGCTGTTGGTAAAAATATCAATGAAAACAATATACGATCACGAGCTTGCCACTTATTAGACGTCATAAAAATGTGGATGGCATTGGTCCGATTATGTAAATATATGTCATATGTTTATAAGTCGCGCGGAATATACGTCCATAAAACGACACTAAAAAATTTGATGTTATTTCCCGATTTTTTAAAAATATCGTATATTTGGTATTACACCCTAGGAAACAAATATTAGTTTTAATTTTGGACACCTGTGTTTATAGTGAGCAATCCAATGTGTTACAGAGTTATTTGTAGCGTCTCGTTTTATTTTAGCGTTTTGCTTCCAAGATGTAAAACAGCTGGTAAAAGTCATAAAATTTAGTCGGCCAAAAAGGGTCGCATTGCTTTACTTGCTTGGAGCTAAATTGCCCACATGTTTCTGTTTCATTAATTCTTTATAAGTCTTGTTGTCAGTAAATGTTAAAAAATGGCCATCAGCTTCATTACAAGCATTCCTACTTGAAACAGTTTCTCACTATGACATAAATATGAAGAACGATGAGATTTTAGAGCGCCTGATGGCACTTTTCATAACTCAAATTTCACGGCGCTTCGGCAATGTTTTGAAAACACCGAAAAAATGGTTAACACCCTCTATCTTTCAAACAGCGTAGTATACAGTGTGTCCGCGGATGAGGGTACCCAATAGGGAAAAAATCTTTATTAGTCATTTTACGACCAAAAGTCGTTCTTTATAAAAAAGTTCTGCTTGTTGAGAAAATGAATTGACGATAAAATTTTTTTAGATCCGATGTACAGGGTGTTAATAAATTAGGAAAATATGAAAAAGCTTCAAGAGAGAACTACCATTATTTTTTACAAACATTTTATAAAACAAAGTTGTTGATAAACTAACGTAAAGTGTAAATACGAATTTTGAAAAATAAAATAATAACAGTGGTGTTTATGTAATTATTTGCATTTTACAAAAAAATCAAGATACGTTCATGTTACGTCAGCATCTTATTTACATCCGTCAGTATTCTGATTTCGTGAAGGCATTTTCGAAAATGTTAACCAAAGAAGAGCGTATTTATTTAATACAATGTTACGGTATTGGAAATTGGAAATACGCTCTTCCTTGGTTAACATTTTCGAAAATGCCTTCACGAAATCAGAATACTGACGGATGTAAATAAGATGCTGACGTAACATGAACGTATCTTGATTTTTGTAAATTGCAAATAATTACATTAAACACCACTGTTATTATTTTATTTTTAAAAATTCGAATTTTTATTTCAAAATTTGTATTTAGACTTTACGTTAGTTTATAAACAACTTTGTTTTATAAAATTTTTGTAAAAAATAATAATTAATGGTAGTTCTCTCTTGAAGCATTTTCATATTTTCCTAATTTATTAACACCTTGTACATCGGATCTAAAATTTTTTTATCGTCAATTGATTTTCTCAAGAAGCAGAACTTTTTATAAAGAATAACTTTTGGTCGTAAAATGACTAATAAAGATTTTTTCCCTATTGGGTACCCTCATCCGCGGACACACTGTACATGCTGCCCCATGGCGATAGGAACTATTTGTCTTACACAAGAGCGACGGTACATGTTTTTTGAAACACCCTGTATGCTATTACTCAACATTTTTGTCAACGAAATGTTCGTCGCTTCAAATCAACCTCGCTTGCTCTTCTAAATGCAAATACAAGAAGGATCTTTAAAATTCGTTCAGGTTAGCTATAAAAAAGCTAATACTGATAAAATACAAAGACACAATTTTCTACTATTGAAAAATCGTTCCAAAAGCGATTAGAATTCAAATACAAAAACACAAATTTACAGAGTTTAAATTCAAAATTCGTACCTTCTTAAAGATAATAGAAATAGAAAATAATCGAGTAACAAAAAGTTATAAACAGTCCACAAGAGCTCAGAAATAACGAATAACATTAATTTCCATTGGCGTAATATCAACGTCGGTATTTTCTTTAATCGAAACGCAAATCAAAACCTTGATTTAGAATTTTAACAGTTTATTAAACGGCCCAAAAAAAGGAAAGTTAATCATCATAAAAGTTGATGAAAACGCTTCTTGTCCGTTTTTTGTCTCCTTCATAATGCTTCCTTAGTTCAAAGAAATGATTGTATGAATTTTTAAGCGGAAAACAACAATAATTCTGATATAAAAAGTTGATTACAAGGTAATGCATATTTTTATTGGAATTAAATGCCACATTCTCATTTCTTTAATTTTTGCCACACAAATCGGTATACCTTATAGAAATACTTGCTAGATTACCCTACTATAGGTTTCGTTTTGGGCGTCGTAGCGAAAGCCTACATACTTTTTTTTAATAATAATTTATAATAATAAATGTGATGTGATTTTAAATTTGTGTGATATTACTATTGCTTGTTCAAAATGTACATTTTGTGATTTATTTTTTTTATAGATCGTATTGCTTTTAAATAAAATCGAAGGTAAGAGAGCATACGTTTTACAATTGTAGTTACGAGTAGATTTGAAAAATAACTGACAATGCGGGTTTGTTCTGACGTCTTGTTGACAGAAACTGACATTCCGCATGCAGGTTTCCCTTGAATTCCTACGTGCTCGTTCGCATTTACAATTCTTCGTGTGCAATACATTTTACGCCGTCATTTTAAAGTGTTTGACGACGTGTAAATATGACAACGCCGTCCAACATTCACCGACGTCTTTTGAAACTTGCCCTACCATATTAGATTGTTGACGAGTCTAGCCAGTGCCCACCACGTGGTTTTTCGGGTTTGTCGTAAGATGGTTTATCTCGCTTACTAATTTAATGCGCCATGTATGGTTATTTTTTTTCAATTTGTTTTAATCTCGGGATTTGCGGGTCTGAACAATAAGTCATTTCCGTATACTTACTTTGGGAAAATACTAGTACAGTGGTACCTCGACATACGAATGCGCTAACATACGAGTTATTTGAGATACGAGCTGTCCAGCGAGCGAAGTTTTGTTTTGAAATACGAGCGACATTTGAGATACGAGGAACGGTCAGCTGCGACGCTGCACACAAGTTGCAACTGGTCGTGCATCGGAGCTATTTAATGACACTTGCCGAACTCATTTCCGCAGCATTCTGAAAGGGAGGAAGCAACAAACCTCCTTGGACAGTTTTTTTTTTAATCCGGCGAAAAAGGCAAAGACCAGTGAAGAGAAAAGCAGTGACTAAAATTAAGCGCACAGTAGCATTTAAGTTGTGTGTAAGTTGCATTTAAGTGACCAAAATACAAATATGTATGTACACTTTATAAAATCAGTTTTTTTTGCTTTCATTCTCTTTTATTATGTTTTTATATAATATTTGTCATTTATAAATACATTTTTCTTATTCAAAAACACGTAATAACAACAATTGGGGCTGGAACGGATTAATGGCATTTCAATTAATTTCAATGGGGAAAATTGCTTTGAGATATGAGCAAATTGCCATACGAGCAAGGTTACGGAACGAATTAAACTCGTATCTCGAGGTATCACTGTATTTATTATTTAATATAGCATTTCGGCATTATGTAGAAAAGTATATAAAAAGTGATAGACAATTCTAGATATAGAACCGGGTTCAGAATAAAAAAGTAACTAAAAATCTGTCCGTTTTTGTTTCGGTCGCAAACATCTGGCCTAGTATAATAAATATTTTATAGAAACATTTATTTTTAGAGTTGTGACTATCCTATTATGTATGAAACTAATAGAAAAGCTGCGTCGTTAAAATAAATAATAAAAAGTTCTTAAATGAAAAAATATTCCGATATATAACGACGAAAACGAAAGAAAATAATTTTTTTTAGGGAAAATAATATTTAAAAAATGCTCGCGAAAAAACGACTTTTCAGAAACTCTACATCATTAATCGATAGGTGTAACAATAAGTTTATTACAATAAATAATATTACACATAATATAAAGAGATCAAAAAAATATTATAAAATTAATCAGCAGAAATATAAAATAACTGACACACAATAACGGTGTATACCGGGTGTCCCGGATTAGAATGCACTACAGGGATCCCGTTAACCATGATCAAATTAGTTAACGCCTAATAAAATTTTGCTCCGTCGAGTAGTTTTATTTTAGCAAATGTAAAAAATATATACAGGGTTGCGTACCAAAGTAAAAACCACTACGTCTTAAATCGACATCAGAAAATCTCGTAATACAACAGAATATGCTTTAAGAAATAATATCGTATAATAAAAATACTGGTTAAATAATAAAGCTCACCGGGAAACCGCTCATCCGAAATTACCCGAAATAAAAAGCCGATCGCGACAAGGACACATATTTACACTTCAGAAATAACCAATACCTCCACTACCTTATTGCAACTTCTCATCTACACCAGCCAGCTCGTGGTGTAGTATCGAAGCGTTCGATAGTTCTTGGAACGATTGTTCGAGGCAGTGTTTCAGTTCGGCATACGAGACAACCAGAATACTTTGCTCATCTCGAGACATCAGACAGATTTTTTCTGTGGCGCCGGTGTCCAGTTTGTTCAAGCACTGTACTATGTGCGCCATGTCGATCCACGGCTGCCCGTCCTCCGACACTTGGTGAAATACGTAGTCTCGAAACAATTTCAGCATATATCTGTAAAAAAAAGTGGGTTAATTAGCTGCAAATTACTAGTGTTGTGATCGCTCGAGTGAAAAACGGATTGAGTACTCGGTTATTGAAATAACCGACATCGCTCGATTACACTAATCAACACAAAAATCCTCTTTATAAAAATATCGTGTATTTTGTAACATTTGGACTTAAACTAATATACAACTGACCCTCAAATGTTTATATTGGCCTCAGATTTCTTGGAAGGGTCGAATAGGCCCATTAATAGGTAATAAACGGTCGCCCCATTGTTATTTGCAGCTTATTTGGATCTATGCTTGAAATATCCCTTTAGTCGTTACTATATAATCATTTAGTAAACATCTATTAATATTTTCGCTTAGATCTACGTGCGTGGTAAAACGGTACCAAAAATGTCGATGCGTGTTTGCGTTAATAAAGTCGAGACCTTCCGTTATATTTGTGGCGAAGTTACCGCGAAAGCGTACCAAAAACCGATATCTTCATTAGTAAAAAAGGCTTATGAACTGTACTTTGGATGCAAAGTTGGCGATGAAGATAGGTCCTGGGCCCCAAAAATGTGTTGCAGTTCGTGCTCGAGAACATTGACTGGATGGCTGAAAGGTATTCATAAATCTATGCCATTCGCAGTTCCAATGGTTTGGAGGGAACCTCGTAATCACGTAGATGATTGTTATTTTTACATGACGACTATTAAAGGAATTACTAGCAAAACCAAGCGTAGCATTCAGTACCCCAATATTCCTTCTGCAATGCGACCAGTGCCCCATGACAACTTATTACCCATTCCCCAGCCACTTGAGAGTTACACGCTTGATTCCGAATCAGACTCCGGAAGTATTTCACCAGAAGCCGGACCAAGCTACATCCCTAGTTCTCATGATTTGCCTGATACACCTCATTTAATCACTCAAGGTGAATTAAATGATCTTGTTCGTGACTTGGACCTCCCGAAAACAAAAGCTGAACTTCTCGGATCCCGCCTGCAGCAGTGGACTTGGGAAAAGGAGTGAAGGTGTCTATCTACAGGAAAAGGCAATCTACTCTCACAAATTTTTTTGCAGTAGAAGGTGATATATTATTTTGCCATGACATACCTGGCCTAATGACCGAACTGAACTTACCATATACTCCCGATAAATGGAGACTATTCATAGATTCGTCTAAAACAAGTCTAAAAGCTGTTTTACTTTTTAATGGAAACAAGCATCCATCGGTTCCTATAGGTCATTCGGTAAATATGAAAGAAACATATGACAATCTTAAGATGTTACTAAGATGTGTAAAGTACGAAGATCACAAATGGAACATATGTGCAGATATAAAAGTGGTGGCGTTACTGACAGGACTGCAAGCAGGCTATACAAAATACTGTTGCTTTTTGTGTGAATGGGACAGCCGTGCAAGAGACAAACATTATAAAATTAAGGTTTGGCCTCCACGTGACACAATACAAGTTGGCGTTAAAAATTTGACCCGAGAAACATTAGTTCAGAAAGAAAAAATATATTTACCTCCACTTCACATTAAGCTGGGTCTGATCAAAAATTTTGTTAAAGCACTGGATAGAGAAGGAAATGCTTTCAAGTATTTAAAAGACAAATTTCCACGTATCAGTGAGGCCAAAATTAAAGAAGGAATTTTTGTTGGTCCCCAAATTAGGCAATTGTTTAAAGATGCGAACTTCAGGCAAATTTTAAGTGACAATGAAAGGCGGGCATGGACTGCATTTGAAAGTGTTTGCAACAATTTTCTTGGAAATAATAAATCAGAAAATTATCGTGAACTCGTGGAAGAACTACTCACGGCCCATCATATTTTAGAATGCAACATGTCACTAAAACTTCACTTTCTCCATTCTCATTTGGACTTTTTTCCTGAAAATTTAGGAGCAGTATCAGATGAGCATGGAGAACGATTTCACCAAGATATTGCCTCCATAGAGAAAAGGTATACAGGAAAGTGGAGCCCGAATATGTTAGCCGACTATTGCTGGACCCTAATACGAGACACATCCAGGAGTTCTCATAAAAGAAAGACGTTAGGGAAGTAAATATTAAATTTTAAATTATTTATAAATGTTTATAATGTACCTAAGCTAACTGTTAATAAAATATATTATAGGATTTTAATTGTTCAAAGCATATGTCCCTCCCTTATCATTGGGGGCTGATATCGAAAATCTGAGGCCAGATCCGGATTCAGCAGGCCAAAATATATAAAATCCAGCCAAAATCATTCCAGGGAGGAAAAAATTTTTTTTAAATGTTCGTCAGTGTTATTAAAAAGACCGCTCGAGATATAAATTCAAGCGAAAATCGTCGCTTGTTACTTATTACCTTTCACTCGATGCCCGAGCTTCGCTTGACGTCGACGTATATTCGAGCGATAGGAAATACTCTAGTTATAAATTCAGGCGAAAAATCGAATCGTTGCGTTTCGCTTGATACCCGCGCGCCACCCGAAATGTGCCGATTGGCGACGTTCGAGTTTGACGCTCAGAAGACACGACCTACGTTTTTGTTAAAGGCACATAAGGTGCATACAAAAGTATGTCAAATCCCTCTTGTGGGATTCATCGCGACATGGGTCTTGTTTCGACTGTGACTGGGTATAATAGGATATAATTTTGTTTTTAATCAGAATCAACTGTTTTTCCTTAATAAAAACTCTAGCCAAAACTTACAGAAACAACCCCCGGTGTTCTATCAACACATTCTTCTTAGTCATAAAAATTTCAAGTGCTCGCTCGAGCGATTCACTCGATTATTAAAATCGCTCGAGCGATTCACTCGATTATTATCAACCCCTCAATGTGGCCAAAGGGGATAGCTGTTAAAAGATTTTCATTTTTTCGAGGCCGAAAGGAAAGAGAATGATTACTTGGAATTAAGGATTGGACATGCAAACGTTCAGGGAATATCAAATAAATTGTTGCAACTAGAGCTGTTCTTGCAACAGCAAAGTGCTGACATATTTTGTGTTACTGAGCATTGGTGTAACCAGAGCAACATTGACTTGACAAATATTCCCGGTTACGTAATAGCTTCCGCTTTTATACGTAAGGAACGGATACATGGTGGTTCACTGATATTCTGTAAGGACAATGACAATTACCAAGTGAAAATTATCAACTGCGACCGATTCACAAGTGAGATGAACGTCGAGTGTTGCGCAATACAACTTAAAACACGGAACCGTAAGTTTTGCATAATCTGTGTATATAGACCTCCGACTGGAGAGATACAATTATTTTTTAAGGCAATGACCGAGCTACTTTTAAAGTGTAGGAATATATCTCCAGACGTTTTTTTCTGTGGAGATCTGAATATAAATTTTCTTAGGGACTCATTAGAGAAAAGACTACTTGTGGACTTTCTTACTGAATTTAAACTGGAGAGCTTATCAGATCAGCCAACAAGAATTTTTTTGAATAAAAATAATATTTTAAGTTCAACTATGATAGATTACATGATAACTAACTTAGACCCTAGTTATGTGGAAACAAGCACTGTGCAGGCAAACCTTGGTGATCATCTGGCAATAGTAAGTAAATTTAGAGCATTAGATAATAAAGATCAGAACGTCAGAGAATTTCAAAATTATACTTATCGAAGCTACTCAGAATTCAATTTAAACATGTTAAAATCATTTATGACTAATATTACTTTTGATGAAATCTATGATGTTCTGGAGGTCGATCAGGTTTATAATCAAATAGTGGAGACCATAAAATGGGCTATCGAGGCTAACTGTCCCTTAAAAAGTAAATTTCCGAGAAAACACCGAGC
The DNA here is from genome assembly GCA_963991005.1 of Barypeithes pellucidus. Lineage (NCBI taxonomy): Eukaryota > Metazoa > Arthropoda > Insecta > Coleoptera > Curculionidae > Barypeithes > Barypeithes pellucidus. Next base: position 50,438,637 of record OZ022562.1, on the reverse strand, counting down.
AAAAAAAGACTGGATCAATGCGGACATTATTGACAAGAGTAATGAATTAAAAAAACTATTTTGGCTTACAAAGAATGTAGCTGACAATAATTTACATAATTATTACAAACAGAAAAAAAAAGATTATAATCTTATGGTCTTAAAGGCTAAAAAAGATTTTAATAGCAACAAGATAAATCGATCTCAAAATAGGCAAAAAACGGTGTGGAATATCATTAATCGCGATTTAGGAAGACAAAAGGTAAGCAAAAAAATTACTATTATTAAAGATAACACGGTTATAGACAATACTAAGGAAGTCTCAAATATTTTCTTAAATTACTTCTCAACAATCACAGAAAAAAGTCTCGAGGAAAAATTCGGGAATAATAGGTCGCAACACTGTACGCTACCCACTGAATATAATGTCTGTCTCGTGCTTTTGATAGCCTTAATGTGACGTTCATTTTAAACAAACTGTATGTGTATGGCTTTAGAGAAAATATCTTAAGACTGTTAGAATCATATCTTACAAACAGGAAGATGCGCGTAAAGGTGGGTAATGATCTGACTGAAGATGCACACATTGACATAGGGGTCCCTCAGGGCTCGGTTCTGGGACCACTTCTGTTTCTTTTATATGTCAACGAGATGCCTGATTACATCAAGGAGGGTATAAAAATAATGTTTGCTGATGATACAACGGTGGTGGTCTCAGCATCGAGTCCGGACGAGCTCAGATTGAAAATGTTAAGGATTATAGAACAATTCAGCGCATGGTGCGCATCAAATAATTTAATTTTGAATGTCAGCAAGACAATCTGCCTGAATTTTTGTAGTTCAGTTAGAAAACAAAAAGTGGAGGTAGAGACTCTCAACTGCTCAGACACTACCAAGTTCTTAGGTATTTACCTGGATAGTTTAGTAAACTGGACTGCGCAGATTGACCATATCTGCAGTAAGGTTAATAAGGGGGTATACTCCATATATCGGCTAAAGCATACCGTAAACCAGGAGACACTTATCACTATGTATTACTCTTTTATCTATAGTCACCTTAGCTATAATACTCCACTTTGGGGAGCAAGTGTGGAGTGGGAGAGAGTCTTTATTTCCCAGAAAAAGGCAATTCGTTGCATTTTTGGTCTGGACCTTAGGGCGAGCTGCAGACCAACATTTATTGCACATAGGATTATGACCTTTCCATGCATATACATTTTTAAAACTTTATTGTTTGTGAAACAAAATGCGCATAGGTTTTTAAAGAATTCGGACTATCATAGTTACCGCACGAGAGGGGGTCCCCTCTTTACTATCGATAGTCATAATTTGACAAAAGTTGAAAGATCCCCGGTATATGCCGGGAAAAAACTATTTAATAAATTACCAAATTATATAAAGGAGTTACAATACGACCAGTTTAAGAAAGAAATTAAAAATATATTATTAAACAAATGTTATTATTCTACTAAAGATTTTTTTATCGATAGTATATAAACTTAATTTTATCTCAAGATATGACTTTTTAAAAAAAAATGTTTTATGTGGAAAATATTTGTCTAACTTATGCTATTCTAGTCACATAATCGTCATTTTGTTGTTGATTTTATGTTAATATTGTTTGTGAATATCTAGTTGGTGTGTATTTTACTATTTTCTTAATTTTAAAACCTGACGTATACATCTGTACTATGTATAGCCACAGTATGAATAAAATGAGTTTATGAGTTTACGAGTTTATTAAAATCGCTCGAGTATCAAGTACACGATTATAAAAATCATCGGTTTTTCCCAACACCACAAATTACTCTTTTACAGGTCGACAAGTTCATCTGTAGCTACGAAAGGAATCCGGAAAATTTTTTTTTCTGGAGTTAACAATGCCGTCACGTATATTAAATTTTACATTTACGCATTTAAAATAAATTGTAATAGGTCTATAAGAAACCAATATTCTATTATAGTTTAATTCACAATGTCGCCCTAAAAAGTCGTTACTAGTAAGTCGACTTACCTATCACCCGTTTCCGACCATGTATTTTCCATATTAAATTCAGGTCTTTCGTTTATTGTTGCTAGTTTGGTCATTAACCTAAATAGTCGACCGTTTTGAACTTCTTTGCTTAGTTCGGTGTCGAGCACCTCAATGTGATTATGAAGATTATCTAGTTGAGTATAGAACCTATAAAGAAACGTATTTAATTATTATATAAACGCAACATGTCTACGTAATTTAATTTTTATTGTCTTTCCCATTAAGATTTATTAAATTATATTTTTGACGATATTATAGTAAACTTGGGTTATGACTTGTAATTTTATTAAAACAGCATATGCTGGATATACACCTAATGCTAAATATACAGGGCGATTCACGAACAAACCCGAGCTTGCATTAGAACATTATGGAGAACTAGTGAACATATTATGTGTCTGTAACTTTGGTGATTTAGGTTTATCGATACGCTCTCTTTAACTAAAATATTCACATGTTCCTGTCATTTCCGGTTATACCGGAAGTAGCTGTTTTTAAATACAACATGGTAATTTTTATTATATTTTTCGATTAACCATTAAATACTAAGCAAATTTTATAGAACGTCTGATTTTGCCAATTTTTGAGATATTTGGACTTTTTGTAATTATTTGGCAAATGCATGGCGATGGAATAAACCACATAATTTTTTTACCTTAGCTCTTGGACTGGAAAAATTTTCTTACCGAATAGCTAGAAAATCATTAACACTCATAAATATTTCAAACTTGACAGAAAATGTACAAGGTGGTCACAATTCAAGCTTCATTGTGAAAGAATTCAATCATTAAAAACTTGCTTATTTTACATGGAACACCCTGTATATTTTCATTTAAATTAATGATAAATTAGGTGTTCTTTATAAATATTATTTACTGGTCTATACCTATACAGGGTGTCCGCTAATTAATGGTACATGGAAAAACCACACACTCCTTTCGTAAAAGTATTATGATTTAATTATACCTGAGATTAATTATTACCTATATCAGAAAGGTGATATTAACTGAGATACAGGGTGTTAAAGTTAAAACTTCGTTTTTGTTTTCCTCTAATAACTTTGAGAGAAACTAACGTTTTTTTACACAATTTGGCAATTATGTTTTTTTTAGGACGAGAAATTGAATTTTTTAATGTACAATGTAGGGGGCGCTGTCTGACGCATTATTTGCACATTTATAGGTCATAACTTGCCTCAATGTATTTAAGTTGTTAATGAAAATAATACTTTTCTCATATTTATTACGTAGAAAAGGTATATTAAGTTTAGGTCGCCCAGTTACCGTTGCGGAGATATTTGCATTTAAATTGTTTAGTGCACCCTGTCCATTTATTATTAATTTACAAACAATTTTTTTTTCTTAAAGCAACCTATAAGAAAACAAATAAAATTTAGAGATGCAGTTGCTATGGAACCGAAAATGTTTCATTTTTGAGTTTATCGTAAGTTTGTGTTGGTTTCTTTCGACACAATATTTTCTAGGGTCAAAGTTATTTTAATTAAAGTAAGTTAAAGAACAATCCAATTGTTGTATTTATTATTCCCAATTACCGTTACTAGAACATTAATTATCATGTCAAAGTTAATTGGTAAGAAGTAACAAAATATTATTTGCTTGCCTGAGCTAACGCGCTAACAATTTAAAAGCAAATATCTCCGAAACGGTAACTCTGGGCGACCTGAACTTAGTATACCTTTTTTACGTAATAAATATGAGAAAAATATTATTTTCATTAAAAACTTAAATACACTGAGGCACAAAAAATTTATGACCTAATAAATGTGCATATAATGCCGCAGACAGCGCCCCGCCCCCTACATTGTACATTAAAATTTAATAAAAAAATCAATTTCTCGTCCTAAAAAAAAACATAATTGCCAAATTTTGTAAAAAAACGTTAGTTCCTCTCAAAGTTGTTAGAGAGAAACAAAAATGAAGTTTAAACTTTAACACCCTGTATCTCAATTAATATCAACTTTTGGATATAGGTAAATATAATTAAATCCTAATATTTTTATGTAAGTAGTCTGTGGTTTTTCCATGTACCATTAATTAGAGGACACCCTGTATAAAGCGTTTGCTCAAAAAATCAAATTTATTCCGAAAACATTACGTTTTCAAGTGTGCTATGAAAACAATTGTACATAGGTACTGTATACGGAGGAAAATTAATTGATTGCTTGAAAAACAACTTTTTCAATCATTTCTTCATTAAATTTATAAATAACATGCAGATGATTATTTTAAATTTATAATTTTAGTATTATAAACGTCACTGTATTAGCATACCTGGCGCCTATCATAGGCATTAGGTCCGTTACACTCCTTCGCTGGTTCGTTAATAAATACATTATTAAGTTTCTTAGGTCCATCGTGTAAGTACGACTAACTATATCAAGGGCTGTTGATATGTTTTCTCGCTGTACAGCCACCTGCCAATTAAATATCAATCACTCAACAATAATACATGTCATACTCCCTAAAAAACAACTGTGTTTAATGTACAGAATGGCATGTCATCCTTAACACAAGTATGACAGTATATTAACTTACTTTTTAACTCTCATCTAAAGGAATTGAACTTTAAGGACGTGATAATCGTAAACTTAACGCGTTAATTGACCCTCAATTAAATTAACGGTTTTGTTTAAGGTTTACCATAACGTTAAGTCTACCTTAACTAAAGTCAAACTTAAGGTAACATTCAAATATCGGCCCTTGGGGCCGGTATTTCAAAGTCACCTTAAGGTACAGAATGACCTTAAGATCAAGTCATCCTTAACACAAGTATGACAGTATATTAAAGTTCTCAATTACTCACATCTAAAGGAATAGATCTTTGAGGACGTGGTAATCTTCCACAACGCGTCAATGGACACTCAAATTAATTTAAAACATAGCATTTTTAAGGTTTATCATAACGTTAAGGCTACCTTAGCTGAGGTTTATCTTAAGGTAACATTCAAATATCGGCCCTTAGGGCCGGTATTTCAAAGTCCAGTTAGGAACAAAAACCTTAAAACTATATCAGTAGAGGAATCCACTGATCTGGTGAATTTATTTGTCCAGAAAGTAGTTGTAGGATATATAGGGCGGTTGAACTAATATCAGTAGCTACAGTTCTGTTCATAAAAAACAGTACAACATTAAAATGGGAGGTGCCATTTGTCATATATATTATGCATGTGTCATGTCACAGTTCCTTTACTCCTTGTACGGGTTTTTTATGAATAGAACTGTACATCATATAATTTTTTTTACATCTCACGCCAGTACCTATCATGTGGTTTTATGAATTTGACATAAGGTGGCTTATCGCGCTTATTAATTCAAAGCGCCATTTATGGTTATTTTTCTTCAATTTGTTTTCATCCCAGGATTTGCGGGTTTAAATATAATAAGTAATTACCATAACACCCTGTATAGTTGCTGCAATGTTTTCTATAACTAAAACCTACCTCACTTACCGCGACTCACCCTGTAGATAACGTTCCGCTCCAATTCCTGTTCAAGTTTGTTTTAAAACTATTCATAATTTAGCTGTAAAGCTTCGACTTACCGTTGACTTGCACGCTAGGGCAAGAACTAACTTGCCGAGAGCCGTTAGATCTTCCTGTTGGTAATGGTGCACCAGAGCCAAGTGGTTGAGCGTCGAATTGCTTTCGTGAAGGATAACGTCCATTACACCCAAACAGCTGAGTCTTAACCTAAAAAAATAGAGCCCTTCTATACTAAATCCAACGAAAGAACGGAGAGAGTCAAAACAAATATCACGCGATCTATCAAAGTCAGAATGTTTGTGCAGAGTTGCATTAAGGATCGACCGGAACTTTATTAAATTTTTTAAACATGAATAAATTGCAAAATTGTTGATTCAATTTTTAACTTTTAATGTTGCTTTTAAATGGGCAACATTTTTCAGCAATATATGGCTGAAATATTAGTGAACTATAGCCCGATCGGCAATATTTCTGCAACAGCATAGTCCATATCATTTATCTGTAAATGGGCTATTCAGTCGGGCAATATTGCATATGTGTCATTAGGGATGCCGCTTTGAAACAGGATCTGTTCTTTTCGAAACAGGTTTTTATGTGGAACAGGTATGGGTCGATAGGTTTTCCCGTTTCGCTCTTCGCTGGAGGCGTCTGGTTCGCTGAAGCAGTCTACTCCGCCGGATCAACTTGTTTCGCCTGAGCGGCCCGAACAACCTATTTCGATGAAACAGTTTCGAATGCTCGGACACTGTCTGTTGCAACCAGTGCTGCCAGATCGAAAATGACAAAGACGGTAGATTCGACATTCAAAAAACGGTAGATTACGGTAGACGGTGCACGGTACCACATAAAATAGATTTTTTTAAACAAAATACTAAGAAAAAGGGTAAAATTAAACACAAATAGAAAACGGTAGGCGGTACACATAAAGAACTTTGTTTAGCAAATTACTAAAAGAAAAAAAAATTATTCTAATGATAATTTTGAAAGGGAAAACCTACTAAATTCAATTTTAATGTCAGTCGTTTTGCTTCTGCTTCTCATTTTTATGACTCTCAAAAAGCGGTAGACTACCGTATTTTCATTTTTTATGACTCTCAAAGCGGTAGATCTACCGTAAAAGCGGTAGCTCTGGCAGCACTGGTTGCAACAACGGAGCAGAGGCAGATAGCAGCGAAAGGCGATAGGGAATGAATTGCGCGGTGTTGTCGATGTTTAATATTTTTCGGAAATACGGCAAAAAATCAAAACTAAATATTTATCAAAAATTATTTTTATAACAAAAAAATAAATCTAAAATATATGAAATAAAAATTCTTTGGCAATGTATGAAGATAAAGTGTGTGTCCACAGTGTCAGTATGCCTCTATGCAGTATCGTAGAAATATTTATTTAAAAAAAATTATAGGTACTAAACACCTATTATCAGTATCATCTAAATAAAGGAAGATCGTCTTCTTTGCACAGTCAGATGTTTTCTTTCAATATGTCTTTCTAAGTTTGTTATAGAAGATATATACGAAATTTGTAACTTGCATACATTACATGGGTTTGTTTTATCTATTAGGTATTGCGGATTACTTCTGTTTCGTGTTGATAAACTTTTTATTAAAATAAAAGCCAAGCTGCGAGCGACGGGTTTTAGTGAGAGCTCAGTTTGTTGGTTTGCAAGTTTTCTGAAGGGGCGCACACAGAGTGTTAAGATCAATGGTTTCGTATCAGAATCATTTCAGGTCTACTCTGGGGTTCCGCAGGGATCTCATTGCTCACCGCTTCTGTTCAACGTTTTCATTAACGATGTGTCTGATTATATTTTACATGCCAGGAGAAGTTTCTATGCTGATGACTTGAAGTTGTATAAGACAATAAATTGCATTCAGGATAGTATTGACTTGCAGGGAGATATTGATGCTCTGTGGAAGTGGTCTCAGATAAACCATATTAACATTAACATCGAAAAATGTTGCCATATTAGCTTTTATAAAAGGCTGGTAAGAATTCAAAACATAGTAAAAGATTTAGGTGTTTATTTTGATGAGCGTGTAACTTTCAATGACCATACAGTGAGTCCCAGAAGAAATGTCTAAATTCATTTAAAATTCAGCGGTAAGTTTTTTCAAAAAACGCTCGTACCATGTCCTATACATAAACTCAACAGTTATTGAAAAAATTAGGATTGAACATATCATTTAGGGAATCCAACGATCTATCAAATCTTCTGGCAATATGGCATTTTGGGCTCCATAATAAGTAAGAGTGTACTGTCTCACTGTCACCGTTTATTTCCATAGAAACTGTATGACAATTTTATTTCAAATAAGTATAATTATTGTCAAGCGTAGTTTCAAAGTTGCGGTTTTCACAATAATGGTGAAGTTAACGGAACGGGAAAAAACTCATGTTAGAGATTTGCCTAAATCTGGTCGTCCTACTCGAGATGAAACTGAACAACTTGACGTTTTGCTTTCCTTGGAAGAAAATCCATGTACTCCCCTGTCGCACATTGGGGCCGATTTACACATGCCGAAATCTGTTGTTCACCGAGTAGTTCAAAAGCACAAATATCACCCATACAAAGTTATTCCAGTGCATGAGTTATTTGAAGATGATTTCGATAGGCGAAGTGAGTTTTGCGGACGCATGCAAAATATGTGCAATCTAGATAATAATTTAGTAAAAAATATTATTTTTTCGGATGAAGCTACGTTCTATTTGAATGGTAATGTGAACAGACAAAATTGTCGATATTGGGCAACAGAAAATCCGCATTGGATGATAGAGGTTCACAGCCAGTACCCTAAGAAAATAAATGTTTGGTGTGGAATCGTACGCGAAAGAGTAATTGGTCCATTTTTCTTTGAACAGTCTTTAACTGGACAAGTATATCTCGAATTTCTCCAACTAGAATTAATTCCAGCATTAGTGGCTTTATTTCCGAATCCATTGGATCCAGACTCCCCTGACGAAGAACTGATATTCCAACAAGATGGTGCTCGTCCGCACTATGCGACCACTGTGCGCACATTTTTGGATGAAACCTTTCCCAATCGGTGGATTGGAAGGAGAGGACCTATCGAATGGCCTGCTAGGTCGCCAGACCTAACTCCGCTGGACTTTTGTGGGGTTACCTCAAATCAAAAGTATTTGTTAACAGGCCAAACAATATGCAGGAGTTGAAAGAAAGGATCCGAAGAGAAGTGCGTGTCATAACTCCGGAAATGGTTGGAAACGATTTTATGTATAGGACATGCTACATGAAACATGCTTAGAATTCAATGCAAAATTCAAAAATGAAATAAAAAATATGTTTTCATTTGAAAAAATGAAGTTAATGGTCGTAACTTATTTTTGAGCTTCATGAAATTACATCAAAAAAAAAAAAAATTAAAAAATCAAAATCGACGGGTACGAGCGTTTTTTGAAAAAACTTACCGCTGAATTTTAAATGAATTTAGACATTTCTTCTGGGACTCACTGTATAGTGAGAATTTCTGAAAATGGTATAAAACTGTTGGGTTTCGTTTATAGAAATTGTCAAGATTTGTCACTAGAGGCGCTAAAAACTATTTATATAAGTTTAGTTTGCTCGAATCTGGAATATGCGAGTGTTGTATGGTTTCCCTACTATCGCGCATATGTTAATATTATCGAACCAAAACAAGTTCTTGAGAGCGGCAGCTTTTAAGATGGGGATTGATTTTCGCGACTACCACAGAGAGAACATTCTCCAGCGCACCGAATTAATTACGCTAGAACAGAGGAGAGTATACTTAGATGTATGTTTTGTGTATAAGGTGATACGGGGTTTGTGTGACTGTGGAGGTTTGCTATCGAAAATTCGACTGAATGTTCCTAGTCGAGTTTTAAGAGAGCATAACATTTTTCATTTGGATTATCATAGAACTGCATATGGATCAAAAATGACTTTGAATAGAACTCTTTGTACTCTTAATGATATGAGCAGAACTGTAGACATTTTCAATATATCGCTGGGGGCATTTAAACATAATACTATGATATATGTCAAGACTCTGTAAATCTGTTTTTTCTTTTGTAGTTTATGTTGCGATCGCCAATTAAATATGTTTCAATGTTACTAATTAGTTTTAAATTTTTTTACTTTGTTAAATAGATAAGTAATTAATCCCGTAGATTTAATAAATAAATAAATAGAACTGGGGAAAGTCCCCAAGTCCTCTTCTGTTAATGGAACAACCGGCAACCCGGCTTTATCAGAATGCAACGCCGACGCGGCAGAAGAGCAGCTAACCTTTTGAAACAGTTTGCAACTGGAACAGGTTTCTCGAAATAGGTATTTTGTAAAACCGAAACAGGTTACATCTGATATTTAAAACACCTTGTTCCAGCCATCCCTACCTACTGGTACTGATACTCGCATTTTTGTCGATCCTACCGGTCCTGGCATTTTTGTTGACAAAAAATCCCTAAATCGACACGACGTTGCCATGTCATCGAAAGCACTGATCCATAATTTCTTAATCCCACTAATTTTTGTGTTGGTGCAAATATTTAATGTCAGAGTACCTGTTCCTGTATTAAATCTAAAATGGCACGAATGTGCATAAACAAAGCAGAAATGAGAAAGAATAAGAATACCTGGAGGTTAACTTAAGAAGTTAATTCTCAGATTTGACATTTTTGTACCCATTCGACAAACCAGTTAGAGGCAGAGTGTTCCTCCAAACCCGAACGTCGTGACATCTTCAGGAAATCGACAAAAACATATAAAAAAAGAAAAATACAACTACAAATACCTACTTTAACCAAATACCTGTTTTTTGAGGTCAAAATTATTTTCGTGGGATCGAGACTCCTGCACGCCAACGCGTTCGAGTGGATCAACCTTAACGCCGACGTCAACTGAATGATGTAGTTCCAAATCAGCGGTTCCGGCAACTTGTTGTTCGCCTGGTGTCGCATAAGATTGTTTTTCTGGTAACTGTACGGTCGCGGTGTGGACGTATCGGTGGTGAAAGGATCCGAGTATCCCGGTTGATCCGTCGAGAAGTGCTTGTTGAGTAATGTTTCAGATCCGGGATGAAAGCTGCGGAAAAAGGAATGTCACTTTACTTTACACATCGACGGAAGCTGATAATGCAGGGTGTTATGGAAACAAACCAGTATGATTAGATTAAAGACGTTAACCGTTATTTTTCCTGTAAGTTCGTATCGGCACCACATTTTTAAAAGATCTGTAACTATTCAATATACATTGATATAAGTAGAGGGAGTTTCTGATTTCACCATCCCCTACTGCACAAGACCCGAGAGGAAAAAACATGTCTAGAAACGACTAAACAGGTCTAGAAACGGGAAAATAGGTCTAGAAACAGGTCTAGCAACAGAACAATACCTTAATAAACAGGCCCGAGAACAGAAAAAACAGTCCAGATTCAGGAAAACATTTTAAGAAATAGGACAGTGGAACTGTTTTTCTGTTGCTGGGCCTATTTTCCTGTTTCTAAACCAGTTTAGTCGTATCTAGACATAAGAGGGGGAAGTCGGTTGTACGCTGTTTTTTCGGAATAAATAAAACACAACGACTTGTATAGCCCTTTCGGCCTCTTAAAAGGGGGGGGGGGGCTAAGGATCTACAAGAAATAATGAAAAACTGTGACATACACTATATATATATGCAGTGAGTCCCAGAAGAAATGTCTAAATTCATTTAAAATTCAGCGGTAAGTTTTTCAAAAAACGCTCGTACCCGTCGATTTTGATTTTTTTAATTTTTTTTTTGTGGTAATTTCATGTATACAGGGTAGCTCAAAAATAAGTTACGACCATCAACTTCATTTTTTCAAATGAAAACATATATTTTTTATTTCATTTTTCAATTTTGCATTGAATTCTAAGCATGTTTCATGTACCATGTCCTATACATAAACTCAACAGTTATTGAAAAAATTAGGATTGAACATATCTATAAGTAAGACCTGTTTATTAAAAAAAAACACAACAAAATCAAATTAAATGTTGAAAATGTGCGCCATTTACGGCTTGACAATATCCAAGACGATCAATAAACTCTCTTTGCACGTTTCCAACCATTTCCGGAGTTATGACACGCACTTCTCTTCGGATCCTTTCTTTCAACTCCTGCATATTGTTTGGCCTGTTAACAAATACTTTTGATTTGAGGTAACCCCACAAAAAAAAGTCCAGCGGAGTTAGGTCTGGCGACCTAGCAGGCCATTTGATAGGTCCTCTCCTTCCAATCCACCGATTGGGAAAGGTTTCATCCAAAAATGTGCGCACAGTGGCCGCATAGTGCGGAGGAGCACCATCTTGTTGGAATATCAGTTCTTCGTCAGGGAAGTCTGGATCCAATGGATTCGGAAATAAAGCCACTAATGCTGGAATTAATTCTAGTTGGAGAAATTCGAGATATACTTGTCCAGTTAAAGACTGTTCAAAGAAAAATGGACCAATTACTCTTTCGCGTACGATTCCACACCAAACATTTATTTTCTTAGGGTACTGGCTGTGAACCTCTATCATCCAATGCGGATTTTCTGTTGCCAAATATCGACAATTTTGTCTGTTCACATTACCATTCAAATAGAACGTAGCTTCATCCGAAAAAATAACATTTTTTACTAAATTATTATCTAGATTGCACATATTTTGCATGCGTCCGCAAAACTCACTTCGCCTATCGAAATCATCTTCAAATAACTCATGCACTGGAATAACTTTGTATGGGTGATATTTGTGCTTTTGAACTACTCGGTGAACAACAGATTTCGGCATGTGTAAATCGGCCCCAATGTGTGACAGGGGAGTACATGGATTTTCTTCCAAGGAAAGCAAAACATCAAGTTGTTCATTTTCATCTCGAGTAGGACGACCAGATTTAGGCAAATCTCTAACATGACCGAATTCTCTAAACTTAGCCTCTATTCTACTCACCATCTTTGGACATATGGGAGGACGATCAGGATGGATTTCATTAAATAATTGGGCTGTTTCTATTTGAGTACATTTTTATCACCAAACCCAACCATGCATAGAATTTCAATTTTTTTTCCGTTCCGTTAACTTCACCATTATTGTGAAAACCGCAACTTTGAAACTACGCTTGACAATAATTATACTTATTTGAAATAAAATTGTCATACAGTTTCTATGGAAATAAACGGCGACAGTGAGACAGTACACTCTTACTTATTATGGAGCCCAAAATGCCATATTGCCAGAAGATTTGATAGATCGTTGGATTCCCTAAATGATATGTTCAATCCTAATTTTTTCAATAACTGTTGAGTTTATGTACAGGACATGATACATGAAACATGCTTAGAATTTAATGCAAAATTCAAAAATGAAATAAAAAATATGTTTTCATTTGAAAAAATGAAGTTGATGGTCGTAACTTATTTTTGAGCTACCCTGTATACATGAAATTACCACAAAAAAAAATTAAAAAATCAAAATCGACTGGTACGAGCGTTTTTTGAAAAAACTTACCGCTGAATTTTAAATGAATTTAGACATTTCTTCTGGGACTCACTGTATACATAAGTTATACAAAAAAATTTTCTTTAAAAAATTGTTATAAACAAGTTGAATTAAACAATATAAAATTAATTGAGTATACTCACTCGTCTAAGCTACCCCAGGCACACAAGAAACATACCACAAGAAGATATTAAACACCTTTTTAAATTTAAGTATTTGGTGGTTTCTTAAATATAAATAAATAATCGAATGACATTTGGTACCTGACGTAGCATCGACAATGCGTATCTCAGGTCAAACAATGGACACATCGCTAGGCGATGGTAGGATTAAAAAAATTACGCTGAATACAAGTCGTTTTGTTTTATTTACTGTATCTAGACATGTTTTTCCTCCCGGGTCTTGCGCAATAGGGTGTGCGAAATATGATGATGAACGCAGCAACTCCCTCTACTTATCGGCATCAAATTTTTAAAAGATCTGATTGTCAATAGTAGCAAAGTTGTAAAGCATAACAATTGTCATGTAACGACGAAAACCTCGCGTTGCGATTGAACAACACTGCAAAACCTTGATACCTGTATAATAAATATAAGAATAATGTATTTATAATGCAGTGGAAGAATAAAACTTCATCTGTACGCCGTCAAACTTATACATATTAGAATATTCTTTTATCCGCAATAATAAAATCTACGAAGAAGCCGCAAGTTTTTCTTGTATGTAACTGTATTTACAAGCTGTGCCATGAGCAGAGTTTAGATTTCCTCAATCTGCTAAACGAATCGAAGTATATTACCCTTTATGAACTGGGATTATTAAATAAACTTTTAAGGTTCTGGGAAATTGCCTCGTAATACTGAAATTTTAAAGATTTACAATCATACTAACCTATATACAAATACCATCGAATTATCACCAAACGCTTTGGTCGTAAATACTTCCTTAAGCTGTACAATATTGGAATGATTCAGTTTCTTCCACATCTCCACCAGGGCCATACACTTAGTGTTCTGCAAACGGAACCCGTGGATTCGCCTCAAACAGTAGTGGACCCCCGTCTTGACGTGCGTTGCTTTGTACATAGATGCTTGGTAACCGAGATGGGCCTTGTGTAGTACCTGAAAATGATAACGTACAATTCTTATGGAATTTTGATGTAATACAGCGAAAGCTCCCATTAGCGACCAGTCACGGTTCCAGCTTTTGTGTCCGCTTATGGGCACCATTGAGATTTCGGAAACGGAAAGAGATACGAACAAACCCGAACAAACTCAAAAAGAGCAACTTGTTATAAAGTAAACGGTAAATTCCCAAAAAATTTACGGGGAATTACCGAAAATGTACGGTAAAATATAATTATATTTTCTAGTCTTGGGTATAAATAATGGTGCCCGCGCACGTTTACAGGAGCGCCCGCTTATGGGAATGTGTCTTATATGTAAAAATATAGAACTAAAATCGGTTCCAAATTTAAACGAGAGTTAAGGGAGCTTTCACTATATACATAATATAATATTTACAACGCCAGAAGGAAATACAAAGTAAATTTCTTAAACAGTTATATGGAATTTTCGTTAGAAAGTACAGAAAATTCGATTCAAACAATAGCATATTAGGATCAAGTAGTTATTCTTGTTGAATATCTGAGCACCACAATAATAGCAGTTATCTAAAATAAAACGTTTATTACAAAATTACGTGTGGTTATTGAACCAAAAACGTCCCGGCTTGCTTCACAAAAATGTCTTATTCACAATAATGCGCAAGTTCACAAAATCAAAGCCCGTGTAACTTTCCTGACACGGACTACCCGCCGCATACAGGATCTCCAGGATGAGAATGCACTCTACAGTAGAGAAGAGCGATATTTTTCTACAGGTGACTTAGATAGTCACCAGCTTATACCGGTGACCCAAACTCAGCCAAGCAGCGACTAGGTCGCCGTTTCGTTCTCGCCACTTCTCGGGGCAGTTAGATGGGTCACCAGCTTATACCGACGACCCAATCTCAGCCAAGCAGCGACCGATGATCCGGCAGCGACCTTGGTCAGGGGTCGGCAAGGACGCAATTTGATATCGAAAGAGACACAACTTGACATCGAAAGAGCCGCAGGTTGCCGACCCCTGACCTAGCTCGCCGTTTAAAAGTTCACTCCTTCTTGCCACTGCTCGGTCACTCTCGGGACAGCCGAATGGTGACACGGCAGTGGCCGTAACGGTAATCGATGTCGGGGCGGCGATGTTTATTATGGTTCGTTCATGTTGTAATCATTTAATCTGTTGTATTGTTTCAAACTTACATGTTAACTAAGAGTGTTGATTTACTGTATTATAGGAGTGAATATATTATATTGTGGTAACTGTAATATAACAAAAATGTCAAAACGCACAAGAACCAGTGATATTTGGAAGTTTTTACGCAAGACCGTGACCAATTTGCTAACTAATATTTGCAAGAAAAAATTTTTCTATAAAATCACAAACTCTAATATGCGAAAACATATTAAATCAAATCATCCCACAGTTTTAATTTCTTCTTGCAAGAATATCGAAAATGACGTATCAAGCAATAATAAAGAACTAGGATTAACATTTAATATATACAGATTTCACTCGGTCTCAACTTATTCTTATTCAAAGCATTTTTCTAGTGCCACTCATATTCTAATAGTGGGACGTCTACATTGGACCAATCGTCTTCGGTTCGGCCCAAACTTTCCCTATAACGCCAGTTGGTTGCGATAATAATGTAAACCAATCGGTTACATTTTGAAAAAAAATTAACCTTCGGGAACAAAAATAGGTTGGACCAATTTATTTTTAAAAATGAGATTTTATTCAAAATCACTCAACACGTAACAATTAATTATATTATTTATCTGAAAAAACTATTTTTACTACCTAATACAGGGTGTCCCACCGGGAACCGCCGCGATCCGTATAGAAAAACTATAAGTAGGAAATTTTTGTAAATTGGTAAATTGGACATCAAGCCATCAAGCTAATGTTGGGCAGCTCGGCTAAAATATTTTCAATATGGCGGCACTTCCGGTTATACCGGAAGTAGGTGTCAACTTGCTTATTTTAAATGGAACACCCTATACAGAGTGTTATGGAAATGACGTATTATATTTAAACCGGCAATTCCTGAGATAACGACAAATTGAAGAAAAATAAGCGGGAAAAGTGACCTCAAACCAGAAAAACACCTGTGTGGCATTGAGATACATGTAAGCAATCAAAGAATTCTGGCCGGTGTGGTCATATGTACACCTTAAACTCTTTAGACAAAATAAAATAATTTAAACACTTTTCCATTCTGTAATACATTTTTGTACAATTAATTGAAGAACATTTACTACGGACTATGTTTTAAACAACCCGAATAAACATATGGAATAGTAATAGCCACGTACGTCACTAGGTCAAATGCCAATCACCTCTTGACCCCTTACATCGGCTGAGCGAAGTAGTTTCAGTTAGTGGAAGACCAAACAGTTGCCGGATACGTTGTGTCTCGTCGATCACCGACACATTCTCAGCAATCCGCTCTGTTTTTTCGGTATACGCGTGTATCTTGCCTGTACATAAATAATCTTTGAATATTGTTTTTATTGACGCGTTTCTTCTGGACGTCAAATTTCGACGCGTGTAATAAAATCTAATAATCTGTAGTATAATCTGTATTATTGTATTTTCAAAAGCTAACTATCGGTTCACTATTACTGTGTGTACATAAAGTGTTTCCAGGAGTGTTCCCATGAAAAAGAAAAAAAACTGATTGTGTTTGTTACTGGATTTCCTCCCTCTTTAGGTATAAGGATAAATACAAGTAGGTAGAAAATAATTATTTTTATAATTTTATATGGAATTTCAGTTTTACATTAAGTTTGGCAACATTGCTGAGTGAAATATTGTACAGTAGCGTGGACTGACCTGTGAGTAAGAGTGTTTATTACCCCACTTTTAAAACGGTCGATTTAAAAAAATAAAAATATGTAGCGCTTCTCTAGGACACCCAAGGAGTCACCCATTTAAATATAATACGTCATTTCCATAACATCCTGTATATTACTCCATTTCTCGATTCTACACAAGATTCTAGGCAGATTTCATATATCATGTCCTATACCTAAGTCTGAGCGTGTCATATTTAAGTTTTTATGTCAAAAATTACGTTTGCAGACCTTATATAGTATACAGGGTCCGCAAACGAGGCGTGGACGGAAGATTAAATCGTTATCGAAGTACTTATCAACAATACTAAAACAGCTTGAGATATTGGATTAAAAGCGGCATGTTTTAAAAATATTTTACATTATACAGGGTGGCCCAAAAAAGTGTGACAGCATAAAGTTATATTTTTTAAAATGGGACACCCAGTATTTTATTGCATATTTAGGTTCGTATTACTATCGTGTATAAGTGCCTCAAATTTTATTTAATTTGGTTTTGTAGTTTCGGAGAAATAAATTAAAAACTAAAAAAAAAAGTTTTGCAGTCCTGAATAAAAAATTCAAAAAAAACAATCCAGAACTATTTTTTAACCTCGGCATTGAGTGAAATTTATGACAAGAGGTCTAGAGATACTATTAATGTAATTACGTTTATTTATTTTATACAGGGTGTTCATAATAGGCTTTCAAAAACCCCACATTTTAAAAGAATTTTTCTCAAGTTTTTCAAATGGAAACCCTGTATATTATTTAGCAATTTGACGTAGAATTCATAGACAATTTTTTTTTGTAATACAAGCATATATGTTATATCCAGCCGTTTTCGAAATAATTATAAATATCATAAATTATGTTGTTTAAATAGAGTTTTCATTGGGAAATTTTGTTATAGGCGACTAGACTAATAATTGTAAACTAAAGTAAATATTCAAAATAGCTTCCTTTTACTCTTAGAGTTTACCGTATTTTAGTTTTTTTCGATATAAATTTTAAAAGCCTACATTTTTGCTACTTTTATTTATTTAATTTTATTTTTGTTCTTAATCGAGTTGCCATGATTTTTTTTTGTTTAGATTGTTACTATGACAGCCAAATAAAATTACTTACATTTGTTCAGTCGTCGAAATTAAGTACTAACTTACACAAAATGTCGAATTTTACAACTTTAGAAATGGTAAATAAGATTTTTATACTGTGTAAATGTGCAAGAAATTGCCTACTCGCGAGCCGAGTGTAAGCTGAAAGATATCCAGATATTGAGAGAAAGCCGAGACCAGAAACCTTCGAGAAGTGGTTGCAAAGATTTGTAGCAACAGGAAGCACTGCATACACAAAAAGGATGATAATCAATAAACCCGTTATTAATGAAGAAGATGAATTAAGAGTTCTATTGGCAGTAGAGGAAAATCATTAAATTAAGTAAAAGGAAGCTATTTTGAACATTTACTTTAGTTTACAATTATTAGTCTAGTCGCCTATAACAAAATTTCCTAATAAAAACTCTATTTAAACAACATAATTTATGATATTTACAATTATTTCGAAAACGGCTGTATATAACTTATATGCTTGTATTACAAAAAAAATTGTCTATGAATTCTACGTCAAATAGCCAAATAATATACAGGGTGTTATATTTGAAAAACTTGAGAAAAATTATTTTAAAATGTGGGGTTTTTGAAAGCTTATGATGAACACCCTGTATAAAATAAATAAACGCAATTACCTTCATAGTATCTCTAGACCTCTTGTCATAAATTTCACTCAATGCCGAGGTTAAAAAAATAATTCTGGATTATTTTTTTTGATTTTTTTATTCAGGACTGTAAAACTTTTTTTTTTAGTTTTTAATTTATTTCTCCGAAACTACAAAACTAAATTAAATAAAATTTGAGGCACTTATAAACGATAGTAATACGAATGTAAATATGCAATAAAATACTGGGTGTCCCATTTAAAAAAATATAACTTTATGCTGTCACACTTTTTTGGGCCACCCTGTATAATGTAAAATATTTTTAAAACATGCCGCTTTTAATCCAATATCTCAAGCTGTTTTAGTATTGTTGATAATTTCTTGGATAACGATTTAATCTTCCGTACACGCTTCGTTTGCGGACCCTGTATAAATAATTATTAATTTTTCCTATAGGGAAGCTTTTATTATTTAATTTGGGTTGGATTTTCTTTGAAAAGGATATGCTCCAATGGATTTTTTATAATATTTTGATAACCATTAAATACAGGTTGTTCAAAAAATAAGGTTAAAAGAAAAGAGAAAACTGCAAAAACTGTACATTTGCAAATGGAAACACCCAAATTTTATAATTATTTTCTATTAAGCATTAAAAATAAGGGTAAGTTGTTTGTATTAGGTTGACTATTCTGAAAATTTGTAGTTTTCGAAATATTGAGGATTTCATATTTTTATATGGCCATTTTGTTGCGGATTTTAAGTTCCGTTACTCCTAGTTAGCTATGACAGCGTTGAAAACCAGTTAAGTGGTAAAGAAATATATGAAGCTGAAATCTTCATCACTTACCAATTGAAATTTATTAAGAATCATGCCGGGGCGCTTAAATTATACAAACGAAAATTATTTAAACTAATTTATTATTTATGGAAAATATGATAAAGTAAAATCACGAATATTTATTTCTTTAGCATTTGACTATTATTCTACGCCGTCAAAGCAAACTAAGAGTAACTGAACTTAAAATCCGCACCAAAATGGCCGTATAAAAATATTAAATTGCAAATATTTCGAAAACTACAAATTTTCGAAACCGACAACCTTATACAAACTTACCCTTATTTTTAATGCTTAATAGAAAATAATTATAAGATGGGGAGGTTTACATTTGAAAATGAAGATTTTTCCATGAATTTAATTTTTAATCTTATTTTTTGAACACCCTTTATTAATGGTTATCAAAATATTATAAAAAATTTATTAAAGCAGGTCCTTTTCAAAAGGAATTCCAATCCGAATTAAATAATAAAGGTTCCTTACAGGAAAAATTAATAATTATTTTAAGTTCTGCAAACGTAATTTTTGTGTCAAAAAGTTTAGACTTAGGTATAGCACATGATATGCGAAATCTGCCTAGAATCTTACGTAGAATTCCAAAATGCAATAATAAATAGGGTGTTCCATTTAAAATAAGCAAGTTGAAATCTACTTCCGGTATAACCGGAAGTTCCACCAGATTGAAAACATTTTAGGCGAGTGGCCCCCCTATCAACATTAGCATAATGTGTAATTTTCAATAATTTCCTATATACAGGGTGTCCCATAACTAATGGTACACAGGAAAACTACAGATTCCTTGGGTAAAAATACTGCGATTTGGCCATACTTAGTTTAGTTCAATAGCTGGTAATCACCGAGATACAGGGTGTCCAAGTAAAAATTTAATTTTCAATTTTTCTAAATATTTTATTTCTGAATCAATATTTTTGCACAAAATTTTGTGACTAGGGTTTCTTGGGGAAAGGAATTTGAATTTGTTAATAATTTTGATGTAGATTATAGGGGGCGCTCTCTGCGGTACTATGGATACATAAAAAGAAATGTAACTTTTTTGTGCCTTAGTATAATTATATTCTTATTAAAAATATCAGTTTTTCCGTAATTTTTAAGCAATAAAGCTATACTTTGTAAATGTCGCTCCGACTAACCGTTTTCGAGATATTTTCAATTACAATTTCTAATGCGCCCGTTTAAATTTTGATTTGTAAATGTAAAATTTGGCACAGTAGGCTTTGGTAAAAACAAATACAATGAAAGCACTTTGAAACCTCATTTCTGTCAAAGTTTATTTTCATTTGTCAGCATTGTGGGTGTTTTTAAGGAGTTTTTGAAGATACTGTTATCAAAAATTAAACTAAAAATGCCGCGACATAACTGTTTTCTAACGGAGAAATGCGAGACATGGTATGTTTATACGCACAAGAAAATTTTAATAGGCGGGGCCCATCGTCGGTATTTGGAAATGTATCCAAATAGAAGGCAGTCAGATTTTAAAATTTTTAGTTTAGCCTACACGACAGACTGGGAGAAACAGGATCCTCCACTATTGCGTTTTGGACGCAAGGATCCTGTAACTGTATCTTCAAAAACTCCTTAAAAACACCCACAATGCTGACAAGTGAAAATAAACTTTGACAGAAATGAGGTTTCAAAGTGCTTTCATTGTATTTGTTTTTACCAAAGCCTACTGTGACAAATTTCACATTTACAAATCAAAATTTAAACGGGCGCATTAGAAATTGTAATTGAAAATATCTCGAAAACGGTTAGTCGGAGCGACATTTACAAAGTATACCTTTATTACTTAGAAATGACGGAAAAACTGATATTTTTAATAAAAATATAATTATACTAAGGCACAAAAAAGTTACATTTCTTTTTATGTATCCATAGTACCGCAGAGAGCGTCATCTATAATCTACCCTGTATCTCGGTTATTACCAGCTATTGAACTAAACTAAGTATGGCCAAATCGCAGTATTTTTACAGAAGGAATCTGCAGTTTTCCTGTGTACCATTAGTTATGGGACACCCTGTATAGTTTTCCATATATCGATCGCGGCGGTTCCCGGTGAGACTCGCCGACCTATATCTATGGATAGCCAAACTCTAAAAGCAAAAGTGGAAAATTTATGGCCTCGCGCATGTAAACAAAGCTGATCGTCAGATGTCATGCGCAATGCCGACTGATAAACTATTTACCTTAACCGACGAACAGGACCGTACTTCGTCCTTAATGAATATGATTACCCGGCAATATTTTTACACATCAAAACCTTCTTTACTGGGAAATAAACAATCTATTTTCTCGCATAAAAGTATGCCTTGTGGCCATCACTGAAAAAGCCACTTTTAGAATTAATTTCGATATCTATTGTCCACGTATCGATAGATTTTTAATATCGTTACATCCCTACGACTGATTTCGATTCTGGACGGTCGTCGTTGGTTGGCAACCAAACCGGCACCAATGCCGGCGGGGTTGCCTATATGCCGGCGGCAACATTGTGCGCAAGACAACCGACGAGCAGCCTTTAAAAATATGACCGGTAAATCGTGCCCATCAACCCATTTTCTCGCTCATAAAATTTAACTTTTTACTGCGCACCCCATAAGTTGTACGTATCCATAGTTATAGGTCGGTGGTGCGACACCCTCTATGAACTAATATTTATTGAAAATAATACATCAACATTTCGATATTTTTAGTGTTTCTTAAATTTTAATATACTTTACCTGACTGGAAATCGGCTCCAACGGAAAAAGTTCATGGTAACTGTCAACCTCTTGAGGCAGATCCGGATACTGGGCCGGATCGGGCTGTAACAAACTCAACATGTTCCTATTCAATATTTCGCTCTTCAAATCTTCCGAAACGAAAAACGACGGCTCTGGTTTACCGGGAATCGTGGTGAACTCAGTGGAAGATGCGCTGGTATTGGCTACGGTTTCAGAGGAATTGTCTGGAACATACACGGATATTTTCATGCCAGTATATTTGTTAGAAGGGCAACCCGAGATACTATTAGTTTATATTTACTCGAGTATATTCTAATAAAGTAATAGGCATTAAAACTCTAGTAAAAAATGTAGCTTGCAAGACCAGTGTAGGAATCGCTGAACCTAGAAAAAATCTTAGTAGTGACGTACTGAAAACTACAAAGAAAACATTTTATTTCTTTTTGATAAATTTTTCAAAAATTCCATTTTTCCAGGGCATCTTGTGTTTCACAGAATCAGTAAGTCCAGTGTTGTTATCATATTACATTCAATATATATCCTTGTCCCAGGCATTTTTTCAAAATAATAAACTTACCCTCTCTTGCAGATCTAACTCTGGAAGCTGAAAGAAAAAGATAACATACAGAATACTTATTTTCGATTCATTATACTTAAAAAATTAATATTGTTAAACGGCCATATCTATATGACTGGCTGTAATGACTACAAATAAAATGTTTAGTACCATAGTACCGCAGGATTTGATTTAACATAAGTCTCTGGAACGTTGTCTAAAAGTAACTTGAAATATAAGAAAAATATTTTGATTATAAAATATGTTATCATTCACTGTGAGTGACCTATTAAAAGATGTCAGAAAAAAAAGAGTAGTCGCCTATAAAAAATGACGATCTTTCTAATGAAGATATTTTGACATTTCCGGCTATACCGGAAGTTGGGCTTAACATTGTGATTTTAAATAGTATGCCCTGTACATTTTTTAAAATGACATAAGTATTTAATATACAGGGTGTTATGGAAATGACTTATTATATTTAAATGGGTGACTCCTTAGGTGTCCTAGAGAAAGTCTACATAATTTTTTTTTTAATCGAATATCTAAATACTAAGGTAAAAACCCTTACATGCTGTCGCGCCGCTCCATCTGGTTTGTTAGCAACAATGTAGGTCACTAGAGTAAACCACAGTGATGCCAGATCACACCGCGTGTATCGACCTTGCTTGGCTAACCGCCGCGCGCGTATTTATATGTTTAACCTTCGGTATCGTTGCTTCAGTATGTTTCGATACTAGGTATTGGAACGACGTTCCCGAGGGTTCCACGTGCTTGACGTATACGAATTTTAACCGTTTTGTTAGTTGTAGCATTACGCGATTTTTTTTCTGTTGTGAAATAATTCATAATAATAAATGTTGTGATGTGATTTCAAATTTGTGTGATATTAGGTTCGTTCCAACCACCCTAAAAATCGTACAATGTACGGTCACGCACATGCGTAGTAGTCGAAAGGCGTTCCAACCGACACAAAACGGTGTAGCTGGCGATCCCTTTGGTGTTCCAACCAAATTGTGATCGTTCGCAAACCAGTTCCTGAACGGTAAAAACGATACATGGCCAAGACCAGGAACCGCTTGTACTGACTTGCGCCCTAAGAGTTTTAACCGTTGTTTTTGTATTCCTGGCATTCATGCAGTTCTTTTAGCCTTGTTTTGTAGGAGTTGTTGCTTAAAATTTTGATCATTTAATTTATTCTTATTAAATTTGTATAATCCGGTTCCCAAACCTACAAGATATTCTTAACATTAAACGTTATTCTCTTTCATGATTATTAAATACAACAAAACTAAACGAAAAAAGATAATACTCAAGCTTAGACGAAGAAATCAAAACAACAAAAGTAGGGTTGTGATTTATGAATGTTATAATAATTAACTAATTACTAAACTTCTTTCCTAGAATCAGACAGGCGATCAGCTGAGATTTTTACACAGAATGGTCACAAAAACGTACCAACCTTGCCTCCCTTGTGCATCGGCAACAAACAGTGCAAAATTAACGCCTGCGCACAAAATCGATTCCAACAGTTTCGTGACGGTTCTAGAACGATACAAAAATAGGGTGTTGGAACAAACCTAATATCTACTGTTGGTTCTGTTGCAAAAAATACTTTTTGTGTTTTATTTTCTTATGGAATTTAATTATAAAACGGATTATTTTAAAATAAGATCGAAGGTAAGATGTACCTTAAATTTGTAGTTTTTTTTCTCAAAAGTTTGAAAACTAAGTGGTAACGCGGGTCAAAAAAGTCTTGTTGTCAAAAACTGAACACGTGTGTTTACAATTCTGTGTTGGAATATGACAACACCTCCTATAATGCGCTAACCTCTTTTGAACCTCTATACTGCCTCAATAAACTATTGATTGCGAACGTCGTCAGTAGCGTCCACTTAAATTTTGAGATTTCATATAAAGTGTATATTTCGCTTAATAATTCAAAGCGCCATTTATGGTTATTTTTATTTGCATCTCAGGATTTGCCGGTTTAAATATAATAAGTCATTTCAATAACACCCTGTATTATACCAGAAAGATATATTTTTTAAATACCATATATAAAAAATGTCTAGTAGTTTTATGAAATAAAGACACGTATATTTCCTAAAATTTTTAAATATGCATTAGTTACAAAGTAAAGTCAAGTCAACCTTTGACATGTTTTTTTTATGAAAAAATCATTAAACAAATTTTATCTCAGAAGTGGTTGGAGATGGGTATAGGAAATTATTAAGAAGTTTGGATTTTTACATAGATTGAAAAATGCCAAAATATACAGGGTATTTTTATTGAGAATAACAATGCTACGCCTAACTTCCGATATAACCAGAAGTCGTCAAAATATATTCGTCAAAAATATCGGGATCTTTTATAGCGAGTACCAATATTTCAAACAAATATCTCTTTTAGTTCCCGAGATATTTTAATAGGCCACTCACAGTGAATGCCCCTGTATATAGGACCTTTACATTGACAAATAACTAGGAACCAACTCAAAACAACAAAAAAATAGCGAATAATCCAGGTTCTTTTTAGACTTAAAACACTTATGTGTTGCCTAAATAACCTACAGAAAATTTACTTTATACAGGGTGTTCCTTAATGACGTGCTAATATTTCAGGGTGTGATTCCTTAGGTCATTTTATAAAGAAAAGTTCATATGAACATATGTCCGCAACGGCTTAAATTTTTTGCTACAGGGTGTTGAATTTTTATTTTTTAAATGGGTATTATTTAATATCTCCGAAAATACTTTAGATATTATGTTCAATTTTGGTATGTGTTAATAGAATATAGAACCACAAATTTTAGTTTGAAAAGTTATTCAATTGTTCCACCAGTGGCGTCCCTACAAACATGTCCTGATATTTTTTACAAAAAAGATGATACGCCACTGACATTTTTCCATGTGAATTTTTTTCTGATTAGCCTGGTCAATTCTGCATGAAAATGGTCTCTTGAGTTTTTCTCGTCACCGTTCTTGATTAAAACCACTAAATTCATATTGAAACTCATTATGGTTAACGATGATAAAATAATTAATGATAAATTTTGTTTTATAAAAATTGTTGGAAATGGCCACCGTCACTCAAAAGGCATACTTCCGCCCGTCTTCGCATCGAATTGGTTTCAATATGAATTTAGTGGTTTTAATCAAGAACGGTGCGTCTGACGAGAAAAACTCAAGAGACCGTTTTCATGTAGAACTGACCAGGATAATCAGAAAAAATTTCCACATGGAAAAATGTCAGTGGCATACCATCTTTTTTGTAAAAAATATCAGAGGACATGTTTGCAGGGATGCCACTGGTGGAACAATTGAATAACTTTTCTAAATAAAATTTGTGAGATTCTATATCCTATTAACACATACCGAAATTGAAAATAATATCTACTTACGTACTTTCGGAGATTTTTAAAATTAACCATTTAAAAAATAAAAATTCAACACCCTGTAGCAAAAAATTTAAGCCGTATATTATAGTACTTAACCTATTTTTTAATTGATACTTACCCACGGTATTTTCAGCTGTCGTCGGATACTGATAAAAATATGTAGTTCCGCCAACATTTTCCTGGTACGCTGGTACGGCAACTGTCCCATTAGACGGATTAAGTTTGTCTTGTAGTGTAGGAGAGGTGGTAATAGAGTGAGACGGTGACTGAGTTCCAGAAGTACCCCCTAAGGAAAGAAATATTTTTATCAAAAAGGGACCAAGTTAATTTCCCATGACCCCCTAAAATTTAAAGAAGGCAGCTTGTGTTGGGTTATCCTGCCGCCAATAGGAATAAAGCTTATTAAGCCCCGTCCCTTGACATCAACTGTCAATTAACATTTGCGTAAACTTGTGTCGATGGGTGTTTATTGGAAGTTATCAGATGTCGCAGGTGGTCAGAAATGTATAGGGAAATATTAATATTAAATTATATTTTGACGAGAAATAATAAAATTATTATATAATTAATTATTGAATAATTGTCATATATGGACCTTGCTACTTTCCTTATATATTTCTGACAACCTGTGACATTTAATAACCTCCAATAAATTGACGGGGTCGATCGCGGGACGATTTGATTGGTCCTCTTCTTAACAGGATCACGTGACGCTGGCTATTGGTTTTTCGAAATACGTCCTTTTTAACAAGGAAAAATGCCCCTCTAACTCAACGAATGGTGTAATCATAATACGAAATATTTAGTTTTTAATGTTAAAGAGGGTGTCAACTCAGCACCTCTACTTGAGTGAAGGCAGAGCTTGGGTGGGGAATGACCAAAAAAAAACTTGTGGGGATGCAAAAGATAGAGCTCTGAATATCGTGCAGCGTTGGTGTATGAGGGTGGGCCTCAAAGTCAACGCTGTAAAGACTGCTATTTTACCATTCACCAAATGTAGAAAGATAAGCTATAACGACCTAAAAATCTGTGGTGAACATATAAACAGAGTCAGCGAGGTAAAGTATCTAGGATTAACCCTGGACATCAAACTTACATGGAACCAATAAATAAATAAAACCCTAAACAAAGGAAAAATGTGGCTAATAAGATGCAGGAGCTTAGTTAGGAAGATCTGGGGACTCAGGCCCCAGATGATGCAGTGGTTGTATGTTACAGTTATTAGACCCCTGATATCATATGGGTATGTAGTTTGATGGATAAAAACACAGCAAATTACGACAGCGAACAAACTTATTAATTTGCAGAGGCTGGCTTGCTTGTATATAAGTGGAGCTATATGAAGCATCGCAGCAGCGGAAGTCATACTAGGACTAAAACACCTAGATATTTACAGTGCCTCAAGGATGAACACCAATGGGGAGTGGACACAGCACCCCGTGAAAATTGGGCACACAAAATCCATGGTTCTAATCAACGACAAGCTCTTGGAAATGCAAAACCGATCGTATGAAAACGATCTAAGATTTCACAAAATCACTCAAGATTAGTTGGGACTCTGATATATGGACAAATAGTACACCCCCGTGTTCCAACGAGTATAATTAAAATAGCAGCTAATGAACTAAAAAATATATTGTGCTACATCATAAATAATTCCTTTAATTTTGGAATATTTCCAGAAAATTTACATATCGCGCTTATTAAACCCTTGTATAAAAAGGGGGATCCTGAAATGCTCGACAATTATAGGCCCATAGGTTTACTACAAGGTTTCTCTAAAATATTTGAGATGGCAATGAGCACCAGATTAGTAAATTTCTTAACTCAATATAATTTATTTAATAAATGTCAACATGGGTTTTTAAAAGGTAAGTCAACGCAAACTGCTATTTTGATTGCATCGAGAAAATTCTCAATCACCTTGAAAAGGGCGAATTGGCGCTTGGAATGTTCCTTGATCTATCTAAAGCATATGACTGTCTGGACAGGGATTTGCTAATACAAAAACTTGAAAGATATACCATAAGAAGAAAGGCAAAACTTTGGCTTACATCGTATTTAAATGATAGAAGGCAAATAGTAAGCGTAACAAAAAAAGGAAAAAGCGCTAAATCAAAAAGGCTATCAAATAATGTGGGAATAGCTCAAGGAAGTATTATAGGGCTGATTATTTTTATTATATTTCTCAATAACTGCAGACGACACAAACTTAATTATAGGAAGTAAAGATCTGCAAGAATTAATTATCAAAGCTACAGAATTTTTTAAGCTAGTCACCGAATGGTTTACTTCAAATAAGTTGGTTCTGAATAAAGATAAAACGAATGTACTCTTATTCAAAACTATTCAGTCAAATATAATAAAGCCATCGAATATTGAGTTACATGACAAAGTAGTGAATCTTATGGAAAATGTTAAATTCTTGGGTATTTATTTCAATGAAAACCTTAACTGGTCATTTCATGTAAATATGTTAATTAAAAAATTGAACTCTATTTGTTATGGTATCAGAATCGTTGGCACATACATGAATGAAAATTCACTTAAGATTTTATACTATGCAAATTTCGAATCTGTCATGAAATACGGATTCATATTCTGGGGACGAGATAGTATGGGTCAAGGTATCTTTACCATTCAAAAGAGATTAATCAGAATCATTAAGAATATTGACTATTTGCAGAGCTGTAGATCTGTATTTAAAAGTTTGGGTATAATGACCATATTTGCTGTTTATATACATGAATGTTTAATGTTTCTCTTTCGCAATAAAAATGTATTTAACCTGAAACATAAACATGAATACAGAACTAGAACACTGGATATTAACCATACAGGGTGTCCCATAACTAATGGTACACAGGAAAACTACAGATTCCTTCTGTAAAAATACTGCGATTTGACCATACTTAGTTTAGTTGATAATAAGAATAGCTGGTAATAACCGAGATACAGGGTGTCCAAATAAAAATTTAATTTTCAATTTTCCTAAATAACTTATTTCTG
Source organism: Barypeithes pellucidus (assembly GCA_963991005.1). Lineage (NCBI taxonomy): Eukaryota > Metazoa > Arthropoda > Insecta > Coleoptera > Curculionidae > Barypeithes > Barypeithes pellucidus. The sequence continues at coordinate 50,409,446 of OZ022562.1, read as the reverse complement.
AATCAATATTTTTGCACAAAATTTTGTGACTAGGGTTTTTTTGGGGAAAGGAATTTGAATTTGTTAATAATTTTGATGTAGATTATAGGGGGCGCTCTCTGCGGTACGCTGGATACATAAAAAGAAATGTAACTTTTTTGTGCCTTAGTATAATTATATTTTTATTGAAAATATCAGTTTTTCCGTCATTTTTAAGCAATAAAGGGATACTTTGTAAATGTCGCTCCGACTAACCGGTTTCCAGATATTTTCAATTACAATTTCTAATGCGCCCGTTTAAATTTTGATTTGTAAATGTGAAATTTGTCATAGTAGGCTTTGGTAAAAACAAATACAATGAAAGCACTTTGAAACCTCATTTTTGTCAAAGTTTATTTTCATTTGTCAGCATTGTGGGTGTTTTTAAGGAGTTTTTGAAGATACTGTTATCAAAAATTAAACTAAAAATGCCGCGACATAACTGTTTTCTAACGGAGAAATGCGAGACATGATATGTTTATACGCACAAGAAAATTTTAACAGACGCGGGGCACATCGGCGGTATTTGGAAATGTATCCAAATAGAAGGCAGCCAGAGTTAAGATTTAATTTTAATTTAACTAAAAATAATAATAATAATAATAATAGACGTTTATTTAGCCATATCTCGGCTAGTTAAGATCAACACTTTATGTACTATCAAATACTAAAGACTACGTAACACTATGCTACACACACACTTATTTATTTATTTACCTAACAGATGCTTAGTCAGAAGTTTGCCAAACGAACGAATGTTTGGCGCACTCCTGACCACGTTCGGCAGAGCGTTAAAAAGGCACACACCCTCATAAAATAATGTTTTTTGAAGTTTAGTAGTCTTAACAGATGAAACATTATAATTTTCCTTGGAACGAATATTATAAGAATGTAACTCGGACCTTTTTTCCAAAAATGACTTCAAATATGTTGGAAGCAGACCATGCTCCATCTTATAAATTAATGTTATGTTCGCCTTCTTAACGCACTGCTCCACCGACAACCACCCTAACGATTCCAACATAATGTCTATAGGCATGTATCGATCACACCCCAACAGAATACGCATTGCCTTGTTCTGCTGTATCTGAAGTCTGCTTATGCTATCTTTGTTACATGAAATTAGTAATGATATGCAATAATTAAAATGAGGAAAAATAATGGTATTGTATATAAGCTTTTTAGACCAGTGAGATAGATTTAAAGATATTCGATAAAGAAACCCTACTTTCTTTCCTATTTTTCTACATAAATAATCAACATGCTTATTAAAACTCAACTGTGGATCCAAAAAAACCCCTAGATATTTAATTTCATTAACAAAATCTACTGGTGACGTGTTTATATACAATGTTAAACCCAATTCACTGAATTTATTACAATTTGTTGTAGAGCCTATGACCATACATTTAGTTTTTGCCGCGTTTAATTTTAATTTATTTTTACATAACCAACTATATAAAATTGCGAGCTCCTTATTTAAAACATTAACAAGCTCATAGAAGTCAATACCAGAAACAGAGATTAGCGTATCATCAGCAAAAAGACTAACAAAACAATTTTTTAAGGCTTTATAAATATCATTAATATATATTACAAACAATAGGGGGCCTAATACGCTACCCTGTGGCACTCCCCAGACACACTCTCTTTTTGTTGACATACCATGTAAAATCTTGGTCATTTGATACCTTTCTCTCAGATAATCCACAATCCAATCCACAGCTTTGTCGCTTACACCATATAACTTTAATTTTTTTATCAATATTTCGCGATCGACGGTCTCGAACGCACGCTTTAAGTCCACAAAAACGCTTAGTATTGTTTTTCCTTCATTCATTTCATTTCGCCACTTGGCATATTGAATTGCAGACTCACATGAGTGTTTGGCCCTAAAGGCCGATTGCCCCACATACAAGAGATTATTGGTTTCAAAATATGATTTTAACTGCGCACAAACTATAGATTCCAATATTTTATCGACCACCGGCAGTAAGTTAATCTGTCTAAACTCACCAGGACTCGCAGGCTTTGGTACCTTAGGAATAGGTACAATAACACTGGTCTTCAGGTCTTTTGGAAAAGTGCCAGATTCAAAAGAGGTATTTATTAAGTATAAAAGGGGATATCCTATAACGCAAAATATGCCCTTTATTAGTTTTATATTTAAATAATCGTCACTGGTACTTTTATTTTTCAAATTAAAAACTACTTTATGTAGTTCTGCAAGAGTAATTTTGCTAAACTGTAAGAAACTCATCTGCTTATTCTCATTTATCTCACTCTGCCATTCTTGTGTTTCTATACTCTGAGCTACTTCTTTTAAACTATCCAAATAAAAGTCATTAAAATTCTCTTCGATTGGTCCATTATAATTTCCAAAGTCAATACCAGACAAATCAGTTTGTTTCCTCTGGCTGCCTACTAACTCCTTTAAGGTACGCCACATTTTTTTTCCATCCCCCCTACACTCATCGATATTTGACTGAAAATATTTCCTCCTCTGTGACTTCGTGACTGTGACTACACTATTTCTCTTTTGCTTATAATTTATCCAGTCCTGTTCACTATTGGTGAAACAAAATTTTCTGTATGCTCTATCTCTTTCTATCTGAGCCGTTTTAACCTCTTTAGACAACCAAGGATATTTCCTATGCCGTGACATAACTGTTTTCTAACCGAGAAATGCGAGACATGATATGTTTATACGCACAAGAAAATTTTAACAGACGAGGGGGGGACATCGGCGGTATTTGGAAATGTATCCAAATAGAAGGCAGCCAGATTTAAATTTTTAGAAGCCTATACGACAGACTGGGAGAAACAGGATCCTTGCGTCCAAAACGTGATAGTGGAAGATCCTGTCTGTCGTATAGGCTTCTAAAAATTTTAAATCTGGCTGCCTTCTATTAGGATACATTTCCAAATACCGCCGATGTGCCCCCTCGTCTGTTAAAATTTTCTTGTGCGTATAAACATATCATGTCTCGCATTTCTCGGTTAGAAAACAGTTATGTCACGGCTTTTTAGTTAAATTAAAATTAAATCTTAAATCTTAACTCTGGCTGCCTTCTATTAGGATACATTTCCAAATACCGCCGATGTGCCCCGCGTCTGTTAAAATTTTCTTGTGCGTATAAACATATCATGTCTCGCATTTCTCCGTTAGAAAACAGTTATGTCGCGGCATTTTTAGTTTAATTTTTGATAACAGTATCTTCAAAAACTCCTTAAAAACATCCACAATGCTGACAAATGAAAATAAACTTTGACAAAAATGATGTTTCAAAGTGCTTTCATTGTATTTGTTTTTACCAAAGCCTACTGTGACAAATTTCACATTTACAAATCAAAATTTAAACGGGCGCATTAGAAATTGTAATTGAAAATATCTCGAAAACGGTTAGTCGGAGCGACATTTACAAAGTATACCTTTATTGCTTAAAAATGACGGAAAAACTGATATTTTTAATAAAAATATAATTATACTAAGGCGCAAAAAAGTTACATGTCTTTTTATGTATTCAGAGTACCGCAGGAAGCGCCCCCTATACTCTACATCAAAATTATTACCAAATTCAAATTCCTTTCCCCAAAAAAACCCTAGTCACAAAAATGTTGTGCAAAAATATTGATTCAGAAATAAATTATTTAGGAAAATTGAAAATTAAATTTTTACTTGGACATCCTGTATCTCGGTTATTCCCAGCTATTGAACTAAACTAAGTATGGCCAAATCGCACTATTTTTACCCAAGGAATCTGCAGTTTTCCTGTGTACCGTTAGTTATGGGACACCCTGCATAAAGCATAGACTTGCACTAACTGAAAAGTCTCCCCATTACATGTGTATAAAACTTTTTAACACTCTTCCACATAGACTGAAATGTATAACTTCACCAAAAGTTTAAATTAGAATTAAGGAAATTGTTGATAGAACCATATAGCCTAAAAGAATTTTGCCCAAATTTATAATTCTTCTTGTTTGACGTCATTTCTTTTGTATTCGTTGTACACAATTTGAAATAAAGAATTTATTATTATTATTATTAATAACCTAAAAGAACTGACGGCAAGGAGGCTTTTTGGGTTCGCGACCTAGTCGCTGGTTGGCTGAGTTTGGCTCACCGGTATAAGCTGGTGACTATCTAAGTCACCGGTATAAAAATATCGCGCTTCTCTACTACTCAGTACAGGTGGCACAAGTTAAAGATAGAGGGAAAACTGTTCTAATATCTCCCTAGTAATGATTATTTTAATAAAATAGAACAAATTATTAAATTTCTAGCTATACTAATTTGATCTATACCTGTTGAAATAAGTTCCTGATGATCATCAAATTTCTTGGCCAATGAGTGAAATGCTGCCGATGGTGAAACGGAAGGATAAGAGTTGTTTAGAAAATTCGGTGAAGCTGAAGTGTTTGGGGAAGTATGGACCCTCGGAACAAATTCTGTGACATGAGCTGAAAATTCAAAATTTAGTAAGAAAGTGTACGTTTGTGCGGATTTCATTATACTTATACATTGTTATTACCAAATCGTGTATCATAGTATTGCGTGAAGTCTAGTGACAGAAGCGCGAATTAAATTAAATTACTTTTTTCAAGAAAGTCACGAATTCACACTCTTTCTAATAAGAATTTTTTGTGCAATTATCTAAGTGTTAGTAAGCTTAAGAGGAGAAGTAGCAAACCGCTTTGAATTGTGCTTCCGGAGTTCCCAACTTTATTGACAGTATTATTGCGATTCCATGCAAAGTTGTTCCCTTATAAACCCCTGCTGCATGGTCTATGTTATCTCAAACATGATAGATATTGAGTGATTAGTGTCAGCATTTTCACTTATAAATATAGACCTTGTAGCGCATCTTGCGCTGCGCAAGATTACATAAAATAACTAATGGCAGCAGTAGCTTCTTCTGCAGGTGTGGAATAGTATATTATGTACTGAGGTGGAAAGTGTTTCATTCCTGTCGAGGGAGTAGGTAGTTAACTAAATCTCGAGACAGTAATGAAACTTTTCACCGAGGTTTGTATATTATTTTATTTACAACCACATCTAACATCCACTTCTTATTATTTTGAATTAACTTTATTAATAAAAGATAAATGTCATTTTGACTTTTCCATTGAAAAATTAGTAAGAAACTTCAAATAACCGCAGGTGGTAAAATAACGTAGGTAATAATACACATCAAGATGGCAAATATCATTTTTTGAATATGGTTTCCATGTCACTAAACAATATATTATTTTAACAACAGACAAATGCTATCAGATAAGGAACTTGATTTTGCTGCTACTCCACCAGAAATTCGAGAAGCAGCAAAAATAGTAGAAGAAGATCTTCTGTCAACTAAAAGCCGACCGAGATATGACAAGGCATATAACTATTTCAAAGAATGGTGTACGGGAAACAAAGTTCAAAATCCTGGTTCTGATTCGGCGCTACTAGCTTATTTCGGTGAAAATGCCAAGACAAAGACGATGTCAACGAGTTGGTCACAATACTCAATGCTTTAACATTTCAGTGACTGCCTACAATAATGCCAATGTAATATTTAATGTAAATAAGTAAAACAAAAAATATGTCTATTTTTTATAAATGTCATTAGGTTTATTTTAAAATTAAAAAAAAAATTCATTGTCGTTAAATTTGTGTAATGAGTTATATGTTGGTGTGTTTGTATATAGTATTTTGAGATATCGATTTTTAGAAATATTACAAAAAAATTATTTACTTTTCACCCGGGTGGAAAGTAAAAGTAAAAAAACGTCAACTTTCCACCTTTCAAAGATAGATGGTGTCATTATTACATGCATGGTTGTAAATAAACAATTTTTTTCGTCTTTTGGGTTTGTGCATTCTTACTCACGATATTGACTAGGTGTGGAAAGTTGCCAAATCGCCAAAACTAGCGAGGTTGATTTTTATAAAATTTTGCAGATGTGATTATAACAACATATTTTGGACCTTTAAATAAGATTTAATTTTTTTGTGAACATCCATATTACCGTAGATAAAAAAAAATTGTACAATATGCGTGCGTGATAACGCTTAATTGATAAACTTATCTATTAATTACATTTTTAAAATATAACATACTTAAATATTTTCGTTTAAATCAGTTGAGAAAAATAACCCAAAAGAAACAACCACGAAAAATGCAGATTTTCACCCCGACACCAATTTATGTCTCATTTTCGACACTTTTATAGGGTATCTCCGTAATTGTTAGTGCTATCAAAAAAGCAATGCAGGTGTCATGAGCTCTTTTTGGGTCAAACTTAAAATGGTAAAATCAAAATTTGAAAATATTCGCTCGCTTAAGAGATACGGGGGAAAATCAAAAAATTGACAATTTCAAAATTACCCTATATTTTCTTAGTTAAAAGAGATACAGAAAAATGTTTTATACAGAAGTTTCTTTATATCGATTGTTGAATAATCTGCCGTTTTCAGAATAAGTATACGGGGGTCAGGTAAAAAAGTTATCGAACCTAACCTCATTTTTTTTAAAATGAAACACCCTGTATATTTTAATCTAAAAAGTTACTATTTTGAATTATTCTAAATATTGTATAACACGCCATGGATGATATTGGTTTCCTAGGCGATTTATTGAAACTTTATTACCTTGAAACGAAATAAAGATTCAGATAAAGGTAAAAAATAACGGGAATCATCGCAAATGTTGATAGGTCATTTTCGCAAATGAATATGTAAAAAGGGAATTGATGTTAAATGTTAATAGTCAACATAGTTGTTTCTAGGATATTAGCTTTTGTTTCATGGTCTACTGGTGGTTTAAAGTAATAAAGTTTAAATAAATCGCCTAGGAAACCAATATCATCCATGGTGTGTTATATATTTGAAAGGAGAATTTAAAATAGTATATTTTTAGATTAAAATATACAGGGTTTTCCATTTAAAAAAATGCGGTTAGGCCCGATAACTTTTTATTTGACCCCGTATACTTATTCGAAAACGGCAGATTATTCAACAATCAATATAAAGAAACTACTGTATAAAACATTTTTCTGTATCGCTTTTAACTAAGAAAATATAGGGTAATTTTGAAATTGTCAATTTTGATTTTACCATTTTAAGATTGACCCAATAAGAGCACATGACATCTACATTACTTTTTGGATAGCACTAACAATTACGGTGATACCCTATAAAAGTGTCGAAAATGGGACACCCTGTATATCAAATTTTAGACTTTCATAATCTTAAAATTTCCAAACTGAAAATGAACTTACCATGCATAATTGAACACACGCGTTTAAAGCATAAAATAGAAAATAATTTTACCACCTACATGTCGTACAATCAGATCATTAAATAAATAGAAACCTCTACAGAACTTATTATGAGGTGGAATAATTTAATTTATAAATATTTCGCTAGAACTTTGTGTTTAATAATAAGGTAGGCGACCGGCCGCGACCCCTCTTATTTGTTTCTACTTAAATATCAGGTATCTGTAAATATATTTGAACGGATACTCTTTACCTACAAAGAATTTGTAAATCACCCAAATCTAGAACCAGAAATTTTTATTTTTTTTTTTACACATCAACACAACAGTTAGAGCGACGGTGACAATAGGGGGTCCGTGAAGTGGAATATCAGTAATTTGGTTTTTCGTGGAGTTTAGGTCCCTCTACAACTTTTATATCTGATGAAATGCCGTGGAGCGTTGCTGAGAGGCGCTGTACCGCTTTAGATAGGAAATTCTCAATAAATTCAAAATTATATCGAGCCATGTCTGAAAATGAATTTACAGCATCTGCGTGACCCTAAAGTCACGGGAAACACATTTTCTGACAAGTCAACCCTTGCGTATACTTTTCCGAGCGTGTAAAAAAATGAATGGAAAAATTATAAAGTCTCAAGTGACATGGGTCCAAGTGGGCTTAATCGATTTGTATTGACATGGAGATGACTCGTAAACAATTTTCTGATAAAAAGAATATTGCGAAAGTGCAGCATACTTTCAAGGATATCGTGAAAAGGAAGACTATGAAAGTCGGTACGAAGGTGCACGAAGTAAGACTGCAGCGAGATCTCTTTGGACAATTGCTGACTGCATCGCTCTCTCAAAAAATAGATTTAGAGAAAGTTTTGCAGTACCCGATTACTCCAGTCCCGTTTTCTCTCTGTCATACCTTCCGGCATCCCTGCGTAATATTGTCAGAATTCCGCCTAGGTAGGTGCGATTCTTCTGAACATTTTTTTTCCACAATATTTGGATGTCAAGGAATGTAGTGTGACAATTTTTTGACATGTCACGATCATTTTCCGAATTTCCTCCGAGGAGATTTAAAAAAAATTCCAATAATGAAATGGCGAGACCTGGAACGACAAAATTTTTTTCACATAATCTTTAACATATAATGTTCCATTGCATTTAAACTTCAAATTCGCTTTTTTCCATTTTTTTTTGAAATTTTCATTTTTTTTTGACACGCTTGGAAAAGTATATGCAAGGGTCGACTGGTCAGAAAATGTGTTTCCCGTGACTTTGGGGTCACGCAGATGCTGTAAATTAATTTTCCGACATGGCTCGATATAATTTTGAATTTATTGACACTTTCCTATCTGAAGCGGTACAGCGCCTCTCAGCAACGCTCTACGACATTTCATCAGATATAAAAGTTGTAGAGGGGGACCTAAACTCCACGAAAAACCAAATTACTGATATTCCACTTCACAGACCCCCTATTGTCACCGTCTCTCTAGCTAAAAGGTAGAACTTCATTGATATTTTAATATTTATTTAGTCTATGGGTCATTTTTTTTACACACGCAATTTTAACCTTTGCCGTTGCCGTTTTTTCGAAAACGGATAGGATTAGAGACATGAATGAAGAGTACATAACTTTTAGTCGATAGAAAGGTATGTAAAATCCGTTGTCTAAACTTCTTATCATATAGGGCGTTAAAAAAAGGGGTCATAAGTGTCACAGCTGGTCCGTCCCGGCAGCTATGAGTAATTCACAACACTTTCTTGGATAGTAATTTGAAGGGTCTTACCTGGTATACACCGTATTAAAAAAAATTAATTATATGTAAAAAACTTGCTTCCATTGGTGCTCTTTGGGAGCCCATATCTCCGAAGAGGAGGCCTATACGAAAAAAGTGTATACGGACTTGTAGTACTCTTTTCACTTGTTGTGTCACCTTCATATCCGGGAGATTTCCCACATTTTCGCGGACACCCAGTATAAGTTGTAAAAAAAAGTGTCGGACGATTCTAAAAAGTGTGCGGCTTGTAAAAGAATTACCCCTGTATAAAATTTTGATGATTAAGTTCTATATAGCAAAGTACAGTTGAATTCATTGAAAATGGGGACAAGTCTTATGACTAGTTTTAGATTAAAAAAATGTGGTGTGGTATACGACCATGCGGCTTTTGTGAATTGTTAAATTTGACATTTTCTCCACAAAATGTCGAAAAATGGCATTTATTGATCGAATTAAAAAATATATATATTTGGAAAAGTTGTTTGTATTATAATTTTATGTCCACAAACCAAATTCAAATCACTTATGATAATTTTTGTTTCCTATCCATTTTTGGTCAACTTATATTTTAATTGAAAATGGATGTCGACCCTACCACCCTAATTATAAATAACGGCGCTATTATTCTAATCTCTCCATAGTTTTCAACATATTTATTATTTAAGAAACAAGACTCTCCTCTTCGTTGGTTAAAAGTTAGGAAGAGTTTGTTCGGGTTTGTTCTTGAGGAAAATGAATATTTTGGTAGAATTTTTGGTATAAAGAATGAATTTAGATGATGAGTATTGTATGAATCATAGACAAAGGAAGAGAGGGGACGAATAATTCCGGTTTACGGGCCGTCGCAGAAAGTGTTACCTAAAATTGATCGGCCGCCATTGATAGGGAGCCAGACAATCGAGGTGGCACCCAATGTATTTTGGTGATTTGTGGTGAGAAGAGCTATTATAAGAATTCAGTTTATTTACAGAAAAATGGTGAATTGTTGTGCCTATAGCTGTAAAAGCCGTAATGAACGAAAGAAGCTTGGAATTACTTCCCATCGGTAAATATTCAAATTGTATTTTTTGCATGCATTTATTTTATATTAGATATCTCCCTTGTAAGTTTAGCAGTATATATTATTTGAAACTATGATTAAGGCCATAGTTAAAGCTACCTTCCTTTGTAATTTGTACTAGATTTGTTGCACTTTTCATTCAAGATTTCTAATAAGAACCAGGTAATTGCCCTTGGAGAGGGTGTGTCACTCAATGGCGTACCTGCATGATTTGTATATTTTGACAAAATTAAATTATTTCTTATTTAATTTTGGTTAATTATTAGTGAAAGCATTATATTATTTCGAATGTATACCAGTGTTATTTTTTTAAAGAAAGCGATTAACGTTTGTCTTGAATCGTTGAAGGTCATAGTCTTTGAGAAACACGACTTCAGGCGAAGGTCGTTTCACAAGGATGGCGTCCTGTTAAAACTTATTTTAAACCACTAAGCTCACACATTGTTGTATTGTTTTTAGATTTCCGAAAGATCCACAAAAAGCAAACATTTGGGTGCAGAACATGGGACTTAGAGATTGGACACCTTCTCCTGCCTACAGGATTTGTTCAGAGCATTTTGAGAAGTCCTTTTTTATAAAGTTGAGGAAAGAGTACGATTACTTGGAGGTGCTGTGCCAACAATATTTTCAAAGCTACCAGTAATTACATTTTGTTGCTTCTTTGTAATAAATTTTGAATCGACCAATTTTATTTTTGATCTTACATTTTCCCTAAAGTTGAAAGATATTTAAATTTCACAACCTTTCCTAAATGAAATTATATTTTTAGCTAATAAAATTAATATTTACTAAGCATTCATAAATTATTAAGAAGCAGAAGAACATTTGTACTCAGTAAGGGACACAATATACAAATTCAATTCAATAAAAATATTACTTCCATATTCCATAAATAATAATTTTGTACTGGGATAATACTAAGAAAATATTCATGTAACGCCACTGCTAAATCCGATAAGGAGCCAGGCGGTAACAAAATAGCTTCTGGTTTTACGCGTCCCCTCTCTTCCTTTGTCATGGAATGAATTAATAGATTTACAGTGGTAGGCTCGATTTCCGTTTTCAATGAAAATAGATATTGGCCAAAAATAAATAAAAAACAAAATATATCATAAGCGATTCAAATTCGGTATGTGAGCATAAAATTACAATGCAACTTTTCAAATCAAAATTTTTAAAAATAATTTCAAATAATTAATGCCATTTTTGACATTTTCTGGCGTAGTCCCATTTAATTATGTAATTTTTTTTGTCTTTATTGAAGAACTTATGGTAAATTCAAATTTTACCTAAATCGAAAAATACAGTGCTTTCATGGTTCCAACTGTATTGGTGAATATGGACGAACGGGTTTATGTAGAGAATTACAGTATCATGCTTTGGATGTACCATCGTGCCGAAATAAAACTGGGACAGCAAAATGTAGTTTCATCTCCCAGACTATTAGTTTGTTTTGAAGTTGTGAGTTTGATTTAATTTTGTGACTGAGGTGTCGAACGAACTATTTTTTAAAAATGCCCGCGTTAACCTTACAGCAAAAAGCGATAATTTACACGGGATCCAGAGATGGGCATCAAATAAGACACATCGCAGATGAATTAGGAACTAGCAAAAAATACCGTACTGTTGGCTAAGCACAAAATTGCAGAATATGGAAGTATCCTAAGAAAAGCAGGTACTGGTCGCCCCAAAATTTCGAATGAAGGCCAAGATATACAATTAATTAATTTTTTAACAGATAATCCATTCGAAACAGCAATAAGGGCTAAAGAAGAGACACATTTTCCTGGTTCGTAATACAGCTCGTAGTAGAATTCGTAATAGGAGATAAAAAGTTGTTGTGCTACAAATAAAATATTTTTGACCGAAGCAAACAAGCAGAGAATATTAGAATTTGCTCATGAATACATAAATCGAGATAACATGTGGGAAACCGTAATATTTTCAGATGAAAAAACCCTTCAATCCTGCAACAATGGGAGAATCCGCGTTTAAAGGTCTTCTGGTTCGAGATATGATGAAAGATATACACATAAGACCAATCAAAGTGGCCGCCTTTCTATAAACGTTTGGGGCTGGATTAGTGCAAGAGCCCAGGAGTTTGTCAAATAGTGCAGGGAAGGCTCAATGCACCATTATATTGCCATATACTAAACCAAGTCATGATACCATCAGTCGTCGCAGTACATGGCCAAGATTTTTTATGAGAAGTAATTAAATGGTTTGCCGTTATTAACAGTCGAGCTGCGAAATGATTCCTTGTTAAAGTTTATGTATAAACATAACTTCCAGCCTAGAACTTAAGATAAATTGCGCCAAAGGATAATGGAAGCATGGGATGAAATAACGCAAGAGTATATGAGAAACCTAGTGTTAAGTATGCCACGACGTTTGCAAGCCTTAATCGATAATAACGGTGCAGCTACCAAATATTAAAAAATATATTATTTTTTGTTATATTAAAGTTTAAATATGATTGAAATTAAAAATTGGTTTAATTTTTGTTACATTTTAAAACATAAACTATACAGCGTGTCTTCGGAAGTTCTTACCAAATGGGAAACTTTTTAATTATTAACTCTACGAGAAAAAGTGCCTCTTCCTAAAAAGTCCTGCTTGGTGAGAAAATTAATTTGCACAAGAATATTTATATGTTGGACATATAGGGTGTCTTCAAAAAGTACCGGGTTTAAAATTTATAAAATACGTCGGCTATATTTACAAAACTAATACTATTAAAGATTTGGTAATAAGTATTTCTGGATAAGTAGGCTTTGAACAATTGATTGTTGTTGGCAACAGAATAGGCGTTTTAGCAGTGACAGTTTGGCAATTATAATTTCTGTTTCAAAACGTGAACTTCTTGTTAAAAAAGGTTTTTCCGTTTCTTAGTTACTTTAAACAATAATAGTGATGTTAATGAAAAAATTGAAAAAGTTCTTATTGTTGGCGATCATTATAAGATGCATCGCGAGGCTGCCGACATTTTTAATACTAGACACCCAAATAAACATATTAGCCACGTTACTGTCGGCAATGTCGTCAATAAATTTAAAAATACTGGCTCTGTCGAAAATAATTTCAAGAAGAAACATGAAGTTCGAACACTTACTGAAGAAAATCAATTACAAGTATTTCAAGCGATTGTGGAAAATCCAAAAATTTCATTGGAAGGAATAAAGAAGACAGTTCAAGATAACGTGTCAAGAGCTTCCCTGGCCACCTAGGTCACCGGACATTACACACCTAGATTTTTTCTTGTGTGGTCATTTGACGCAATTGGTGTACAAGCACAGACCATTTCCTGATATTGATCACCTAGAAGAAACTATAAGGCAGTGTATCCGGCTAGTTACTCCTCATATGATCAGAAACGCTGTGTCAGAGTTTTCTAGAAGGACAATCATTTGTATTCAAAAAGACGGGGGCCATGTGGAGACCTAGATTATTTTTCGAGTCATTTAGTTTTAATACACTGTATGGATGCTGCAGTAGGTTTTTTATGAAACATTTTTAAATATTGTGAAATTAAACTCTTTTTTTTGCTTTTAAATGTTTCAGTTTTAATAGAGTATTACTCTACATATGTTTCGCCTTCTTAGGGCTTAGGCGAAACATATGTAGAGTAATACTCTATTAAAACTGAAACATTTAAAAGCAAAAAAAGAGTTTTATTTCACAATCATTTAGTTTTATTTGTTATTGGGAAATTAGAAATTGACCACCTCATAGAAATTAGTGAACTAATTTTTATCCGTCATAAAAGTAGTTCTCTTAAGTAGAGTTTTTATTGTGTAATTGTTATAGTTTGTTAGCCTTTAAACATGCACTCTCCAAGTTTTTAGTTTTGTAAATATAGCCGACGTCTTTTTATAAATTTTAAACCCGGTACTTTTTGAAGCCACCCTGTATGTCCAACATACAAATATTCTTGTGCAAATTTATTTTCTCACCAAGCAGGACTTTTTACGAAGAGGTACTTTTTTCCGTAGAGTTAATAATTAAAAAGTTTCCCATTTGGTAAGAACTTCCGAAGACACGCTGTATGTATTTTGATTTCTCCTTGTATTTTTCACAACAATAATAATCCATGACAACAATGATTATTTTGCATACTCTTTATAGCCAAGGACAGGGGTCGGCAACCTTTTGAGACGGAAGAGCCAAAAGTTATAATTTAAACAATTTCTCAGTTTTTAAAGAGCCACTAACGGCCGCAATTTGATATCGAAAGAGACATAACTTGACATCGAAAGAGCCGCATGCGGCTCGCGAGCCGTAGGTTGCCGACCCCTGGTCACAGCCAAAGGGCCGGTGAAGACGCCAAATTGTCTTGCGTCGAAAACGAATTACAACCTACATAGAAACATTCGACGACGGCGTCATTCGAGAGCTTTCGACGGACTGACGACAGTAATGACGCGTGTCACGGGGGAGGGGTGCGGTGAAAAGCGCGTACCAGTGGGTGCCTAATCCTCGTTAATCGATTCAAAAAGAATTTTTAATATTTTTTTTTTCGATAAAATAAATAATATTTGCGTATGGAACTAAAGAACCGCAGCTTCACATCCAGAGAGCCGCAGGTTGCCGACCCCTGGCCTAGAAGATACTCTACAACAAGATTTTTATTGTCCCAGTTTTATTTCGGCGCGATGGTACATATAAATTAAGAGTATATGACTTATCATATAAATAAAAAATGTCGAATGGTTCCCTAGTTAAAGGTAAATACAATAAAATTACTAATTATATTTGAAAAACAATGAAAACTACTTAGCATGTAGATACGTTTTAGTAGAGGTGTCTGTGTATAAATTAAACGGTCTATTCCATCATCATCCTTACTGAAGCTTGATAGAATGTTATATTTCAAGCATAATGTATTTATTATGAGAGCAGTAATTTAGAATTACATTTTATAATCCCCATTAGGATTAATTTTTGGTTTTAAATAGTTAAAAATAATATGTTATTATTATATTTATGACTCTTAACAGCTTTGTCAACGAGAATTTATATTCTTATGATAATAAAACATTATTGACTTTCCTTTTAATTATCATGTAACATGTAATGTTAGAATTAGATCAAGTTCATATTTGGCATGATGGTTCAATCCAAGGAATAGTGTCCTCTGCAGGCAAAAATGTTTCCTTAATGAGCCACCAAAACTTTACCTGTTAATCTAAGCTTGTAATAAACCTCATCATTTTTTAATGATGCTGATAGACAAACAATTCATTGCTAAATTTTTAAATGTGTCAAGTAAACTACAGGTGTTTTATAGTCCGTCTTCTTCACAGATTATTGTTATTGTTATTAGTGTGTCTATCGTGTTGTTTTGAATTTTTGAGTAAAGTTAAATTATTTTATATGTTATACCATACAATGTTTCCTTCAATTGTGAGTTTTTGTTCTAGATTATGTGTCATTTTAAAGATGTTAAATTTGTATATAGAAATTGCTGACCTTCTCACACTGTTCAACGCCCGTTTGGGTTTATTTTGTTTCTGTAAAACATTTTTGAACAAATAAAATATATCTATCTATATCATTTAGCCACAAATCAACACTTAATTACAGTTTACCTAAACTTGGTTTAAACATAGCTAAATCATGGTGTTTTATTTGTTTTCTTAAATTTTGACATATTTGATGACTTACTACCCTTATTTTATCATCTAGAATTAAATAAGTAAGTTTTCTGATATTTTACCCATGTAAATAAATAAAACATTCTTAAAATTATTTACTCTACTTAGTTTGTTTTTAAGATTTTAAATAATATATTGATATTTTACAATACTGATGCGTCTTATTTCAACAAATCAGTTCAAAATGAACCAATTTTAAGTGAATTAACACTTTTACATACTTTGACATGCCTCACCAATCAAAAATTACAGCAAATTTGTTTTTGCAAAATAAATTGACCCAAATATTTATTTTGGGTATCTATTGTGATAATTAATGTAAATATTAGTGCGCACTTTCAATAAACATAAAAATTTTAAATGCCCTAGAAACGCCAATATTTTAAACAAAAATTGCAATATTTTAGCAAATACTTAATATATTTTTAAAAGTTTGTGTATGATATTTAATTAATGATTTCTTTGAAAAGCGGGACAATCTAGTCTTATACCGCCCAACAAGAACAAGACCGGTTCATAAGAAAAATTTTAGGACCTATACAGCAACATAAGTTTCTACTTTACTTGTTCTTCCCAGCTGTGACAAAGCTGTATGAGGACGAGAGCTTGGGGACATCCAATCCATTAGAATTATTTTTTTGGATATCACAACAACTTGTTAGCTAAATACAATGAAGTTTTAATTAAAAAACTGCTACATATGTTTTCTGAATCTTGAAAATTGCAACATAAATTCTCTAAAATCTTGTTTTTGTTCTTTTCTCCACTACATTTTCTGACAATCGACCTACGACTGGCTGTCAAAATGTCCAAAGTGACAAGTATTGCGATGATTTTATTGCAGGATTGCCACTAGTCTAATCCAAAAGTGTTGTTTAGCGTCCGCTAAACGGAGCTTTAATGAATGAGCTTAGCCTCTATTCGTCAAATTCGTATTGTCCATGTCCCATTCGCCAATTTGGGAGGGAAAGCAATTTTTGTTTTGACTTTGACAAAACGACAGGCAAAACGACAACGAACGATATTTACCAAACATTAATTAAGCATTTCCGCAAAAAGATTAGGAGAGGATTTCTTCGAACTAAATAGTATAAGATAAATATGACTGATTATAAAGACATGGCTTGTTAGAATTACAACCAAAAACTAAATAGTTTAATAGAACCAAAGTTCCAAATGGCACAGAACAACCCAACATGTTTTCTAAAAGAATGGGCCCCTTTAACCGATTTATTTACGAAATTACCTACAAAAACTGGTGGAATCTTCTCTCATGAGATAAAACTGACTTGTGTTGATGTTCTGCCCGACTTTGTAGTGCTCGGGACAAATGTTGGAATAATATATTGGTATGATCGAAAGAGAAAAGACTTGCAAAGATTAAGATGTGAAGTAAGTAAACTTTAATTTAATATTAGGTTCAATATAAATATTACAATAATTATGGTAATTATTACAGAATGCTAATATCCCCATAAGCTTTGTAAAAGTTGTATCAACAGTGGACAACATGGTGGCATGTGGAAATCGTTCTGGGAACATTACAATATTTCAAATACCTAAGTCACATCCAGATTCATTACCCGAGACTTTAAAACCTAAGCAAAAACAAGTATGTGTTTATTCTTTTAGTAGTTCTTTATGGTAGTTAGGTACATAGAGCTACATAAAGTTACTCCAAACCCATCACCTACTGTTATGTTTTGTTTCAGGTTGAAAGGTACACAGTGACTGATTTACATAAAACTTCAATTACAGCTATGGAATGGTCAAAAAATGGCATGAAATTGTTTTCTGGTGATAAAGATGGCCGGGTAGTATTGACTGAAATTGATTTTTATATGGTAAATATTTTATATAGTTATTGTCAAGCTGTATTAATCCTCTTTTCTAAATGATTTTGATATTTTTTAACATTGAGTGTATTATTCATGGATGAAATGATATTTCAATGTTAATTCATAAGTAAACTCTGTTTTTAGCATATGTGCAAATCTGTAGAAGTCCTTAATGAATCCTTTGAGGTGGTACAGTTAAGTTATAATCAACAGAGGCTATTGGTTTCTACAACATTCCGAAGTATAATATGCCAACAGTTAGACGAATGGAAAGTGTCTCAAGTAGGCAAGAAGGACCGAAAAGTGTAAGACTTTTTTTGGTAAATGGCATGATATGATATATTGTACTGAAATATTTTCTATTAATATTTACTGTACAGGGTGTTACAAATTCGGCCTTCACAATTGGAATTTCAGAAACGGTAAGAGATATGAAGTTGGTTAAATTGGGGCAAAGTTGCATAATTATTGGCTCAAGAATATGCCGCAAAAAACTCAAAAACAAATACAGGGGCTTTCCAAATATTTGGAGAAATCTAAAATTTTGCGTTGCAGTTTTTATTTTTTCCTGACTTCCTGACTTTGTTCGAAGAGATGTCCAAAAATAAATATCACTTCCTCATTGCTACTTTTTATTCTCCACAAGATGGCATTATCAGATCTTTCATGCGACGTTTCATCTTTTAATTCTTGTTAATATTTTTAAATACGGGCCTGGATCTTTTTGTTTAATTTATGAAAGAGGATTGAAATCTATGTCAGTGGTATACAACACTCGGTTTTCCGACGTTTTGTTCTTTAAATTGACTAATTTCATTAAAATAGCCCTAATTTGTTTGTGTAATTTACTTTTGTTTCGAAGAAACTGAAGATTTTAAAATTATTATTGCTATTTCTGTCTTTTATTGATTGCTATTATGTACTACTATCGTTTTTTTTTTATTTCAAGCTAATAGTTTTATCAAATTTCTACTTAGAGTAAGTACAAGTAACTTATTTTATTAGCAGAAATAAAATTTGACTCTTAAAGCCAGTACTTGCTTAAGACTTTATTGAGGAGGCATTGAGATTTACATTTTCGAATTATACCGAATTTAAAAAAAGTAAATTACAGGAACGTACTAGGGGTATTTTAATGAAGAACAAAACGTCGGAAAACCAGTATTAAGTGTTGAATACCACAGAACGTATATTTCGATCCTCTTTCATAATTTAAACAAAAAGATCCAGGCCCGTATTTAAAAGATTACGAAACGTCTCATGAAAGATCTGATAATGCCATCTTGTGGAGAATAAAAAATAGCAATGAGGAAGTGATATTTATTTTTGGACATCTCTTCGAACAAAGTCGGGAAAAAATAAAAACCGCAACGCAAAATTTTAGATTTTTCCAAATATTTTGAAAGTCCGTGGTATTTATTTTAGATTTTTTTGAGGTATATAATTGAGAAAAATAATTATGCAACTTTGCCCGAATTTAAACAACTTCGTATCTCTTACCGTTTCCGAAATCCCAATGGTGAAGGCCGAATCGTAACACCCTGTATATTTCGACAAATACTTATTTTGCAAATTAATTTAAATTTAGGGTTACTGTGGGATACTGATCACAGTTTTATTCTTCTCTTTAAAAAAATTGAAAGTTTGTTTTTCTAATTAAGCAAACATAAACACATACATTTAAGTAATTGATTTTATGTCATACCAGTGCATTATTGTCTTTTTATACCTTAGATACCATCTACATAATGGATTACTTTATGCCCGTGCAGGCATAAAGTACACATTATGGCGCTGGCATTAAGACGCAAGAAACAGTTTTCGATTAACTTATTCTTTATTAACAAAATAAAAAAATTTCAGATAGATCATTAAAGTACCCCAACAACACAGTTTCGTTAATGTTTTCTACAGCATTTTCTGACATCCACTTCAAAAATTGGTCATATTCATATTGGTCTCTGGATTTTCTCAGTAACATGTTTTGCGTTTCCTTTTCAGCCTTTTTTTCAATTTTATCGGGAATTTCAAAACTTTGTTCCATTTTTGATTTCTGACTTTGACACATTAAACATTTGAATACTTATCTCCCTAGAAGCAAAAACGCAGGCTATAATAATGTCAAGGTAATGTCGCAGGTAAAAATAAAAAATTGGTAAATCAAATTAAATTTTAAAAAAATATTTATTATTTAAAACGATAACATAAAAGTTTGTATGCACCACGGGTACTAATAGATATACAGGGTGTTATGGAAATGACGTATTGTATTTAAATGGGTGACTCCTAGGGAGTCCTAGAGAAAGTCTACATACTTTTTTTTTTAAATCGAATATCTAAATATTAAGGTAAAAACCCTTTTTACCCACATACTGTCGCGCCGTTACATCTGGATTCACTTAGCAACAATGTGGGTCACTAGAATATACTAACAGTGTTGTCAGATCACACCGCGTGTCTCGCCCTTACTTGAATACTGGCGGCGCGCCCTTCATATTTCAGTAGGCTTCGCGATTCGGGAGTGAAAGGACGTTGGTTCCACGACGTCGAGGGTGCCACGTGCTTGACGTATACGAATTTTAAACGTTTGGTTAGTTGTATTGCCCGATTTTTTTGTTATTGTGAAATAATTCATAATAATAAATGTTGTGATGTGATTTCAAATTCGTGTGATATTATCTACTGTTGGTTCTCGTGAAAAGCAGACTTTTTGTGTTTTATTTTTTTATGGAATTTAATTATAAAACGGATTATTTTAAAATAAGATCGAAGGTAAGAGAGTATGTCCCTTAAAATTGTAGTTTTCTTTGTCTAAAAACTTTTAGAAAGAAGTGATAGCGCGCGTCAAAGATGTCTTGTTGTCAAAAACTGAACACGTGCAATGTGTTGCAATATGACAACATCGCATTTAATGCGTTAACCTCTTTTGAACCTGGAGACTGCCTCAATAAAATATTGATTGCGAAGGGCCTCAGGAGCGGCCACGTAAATTTTGAGACTTCAATTTATTTTCATCTCGGGATTTGCCGATTTAAATATAATACGTCATTTCCATAACACCCTGTATACCCTCGGGCGACTTACGAACCGTCGGGCCAGAGACCCTCGGCTTTGTAAGACTGTCCCCTCAGGGCATAATCAACTGCTTAGTACCCTTGATACATAAATAACTATTACAAACCTAGAGCTCTTTTAAAATATTATAGACAGACACATATGCATTTTTATGTTAATGTCAGCATCAGTGGCGTATAATATCCCGAAATATAATGTAATAAGTTCATAATATATTCAAAAATACTCAAACTGAAGCGAATTGTGTTGCCGACTTGGCAACTATGCGATTAATCTTAAAGAGACGAGTGCATCGCCTCTTGGCGCCTAACTCGCCGCTCCACTATGTTGATACCCCTGAGTAGTGTTGCCACACGCTGTATTATTATAGGGGTAGATTTCTGGAAGGAGTGGGGTAGAATTGGGCCGATACGGGTAGAATTTATGCCGATATTAATATAGTGTTATATTAAAATCTTGTCATATTCCCTCGTTAAATTTTAACTTCCATACATGTTTCGAGGGTATCTTCAGTAGAAAACTTTTGACATTGTCAGGGTGAACTGTAAGAAAGAAAAAACAATTTTTAAGTACTATGAAAAACTTTTTACTTTTGATGAAAATTTGAAATTAAGAAAAAAAATGAATTATATATTTTCTTATTCCGGTAGAAGAAAAAGAAAAAGTGAAAAAAATCAGTAATTCTGTTTCTACTTTTTCTACTTCCGGAACATTTTTCTTCGTTTTTACAGTTCATCTTGACAATATCATAAGTTTTTACTCCTTATATATTATCAACTGAAGATGAGCGTATAAATCCTTCGGAACATATGGAAGTTAAAATTTAAAGCGTGTTTATTAAACTGTAGTGCCTCTTCATAATATAAAATTTTTTAAATAAATTAACAATTAACAGTTAAAAAAATTTATTAGTATTAATTTTGTTGTCAAAATATTTCTCTTTAATTTAGGGCCCCCCCCCGAAACATATTTCTATATACGCCACTGGTCAGCATATAGAGATGGGACGGAAATCCAGCAGTAGTCCGGCCAATCCGGCCTTATCACCGAATCTACTGTTCCGGCAGATCAAAGGTTAATTCCGGCCAAATCTATTTTAAAATTTAAAAACCATTAAAAACATCATTTTGTTGATAGAAATTAAGGTGTAAATCCTACAAAATTTGTGTAACTAAAAAGTAGTACTTAATTAAATAACAAAAATTGTGGACCTTCTATCTTTTATCGAAAATGTAATTTCTTCTGATCAACCTTTATTTCAAAAGTAACTAAGCGGTTTTCTAAAATGCGCCCTTTCAAAAAATATACCCTAATTGCTAAATTATCTGTAACTGTTGCTACTTCCTCATCATCTTCCTTAAAGTTTTTCAAGTGTTCAGAAGAATGGTGTCGTTTTAAATACATTATTAAAGTTGATGTCGATTTACTACTGCCTCGTTTCGAAACTATATTTCTACAAAATTTCCAAATTGCTTTATTGTTCTCCTATTTATGTATTTCAAAAAAACTCCACACTTTACTTATGTTGGGCGAAGATTGTAGGAAAAAAAGCAGTCTTGAGTTCCATGCTCGGCACAGGCGAAGCATCGTCTCGATAAAATAGTTATCATTTAATTTTATGGATTTGTGGATGGAGTGACGGCCCCGCAAAATCCATAAGATCCAATGATAACATATTTTGCCAAACCGGTGACTTACCTGTGCCGAGCAGGTGCCGTGCACGATAGTGAGAATCGGCCGTTAGTCCTAAGCAAATAAAAAATTATACGGACACACTTGACCACACTGAAATTAGTATCACATCACGGAATATTACTTAGGGACTTTCCCGTTCTGGTATTTAATGAAATAAAACACCTAACGTCATAAACGCGAACTGCATTACTGACAAGCGTTGATTTATGTCTATACGAGAAAACTCGATTAGGCGGCCGGAATTTCGGCGGCTATGGGCCGGATTTCACTCTTCCGGTGATCCGGGCAAATTCCCCGTTCGGTCTATCCCTATCAATATACCAAGTATCCCCACTAGGCGGGATACTTAATCTTTTATTAAGGGCCGATATTTCAAAGTCACCTTAAGGTAAGGAGTGACATAAGTCATCCTTAGCACAGGTTTGATAGTAAGTATACTGTAGAATTAAGAATGTTTAAAGTTAGTACAGTTAACAATAAATCTATAGAAGTTAACGTAAACAAAAACATAACTAAAAATGTTCTTATGCCTTTCCTGAAAAATTTATCTTTTTTGAGTTACGTTGAGTTACGACGGATTTCAACGGGATGTGCGATATTTCCTTGGTATTTTATGGTCTATACCTACAAAATGGTTTTTAGGTTAGGCGCATTTGGCGGCCTGGTGTTCCAACATGGATTTAAACCCAGTGATGTAGTTCTATACTGTACAAGACCAGGGCTCCGGACATGGATTGCGGATACTGAAGGAAATGTTCAAAATACACTTCTTTTTAAGGTATAATAATATATCCATACATGCAGTTTAAAGGTTGAATTACAGTTGAGGGAAAGAAGGGGAACAATCAAAATATGCTGAAAAAATGGAATATTTCTATATTTGTTATTACATACAAACCCAAACAATCAAAAAATAGAAAATCAAGCACCTCTTGTATTTGGGAATAATAGTTCTATTCAATATTAAATACCTTTGACGCTATTGTTGAAATTGTTTCCTGGGAAAAACACCAGAGAGAAAGAGCTGCCGCGCTGCCGTGAGTTTCAACCTAAAGGAAGCATTAGGTTCGTTTGCAAAGCAGTCAGAAATAGTTGCCTACAGTTGGTTTAAATGTTCGCAGAAGCAAAATCTGTGACCGATAATTCGTTGTCCGTTGAGCAAAGTGTATCGATTATCGATCGTCAAAATAAAGCTGGATTTATAAACTTGACGTTACGATTGACGGTGCTGTTGAACGGTGATGTTACAGCTTAAACATATTGAAATGCATAAGACCATTTATATTTGACGATGACGGTGCCGTTTGACGGCCGACATAAACCAATTTTATCTTTTGACGGTGGACGGTCGTAGCTACGTTCGTAGTAAGTTTACACAGCCAATCAACATCGTGTTTGCCTGTCACGTCATATTTAGTAAATATTATTTTACTTTCATCTTATTAACTATTTTAATGTGTACTGTTGATAAGTGTTAATAGTATCATTCAGATCACATAAACACCAAAATAAATATAATCACATAAAAATATAGAAAAGCCGAGAAAAACAGGTTATGTTATCGTCGCCACCGTCAAGTTTATAAATCCAGCTTTTTACGGCACCGTCAAACTGCACCGTCAATCGTAACGTCAAGTTTATAGATTGGCCTTAATCCACGTGCTCGTTCGGAATTGTGGGTTTGGATTCTACGGACAGCCTTCTTAACAACTAGGTTAACAACCTATTCTGCACTAAAAAATGACAAGGTCACATGACCCACCAATCTCGAAGCAGCGTTGCCGACGTGACCATTTCGCGGCTTGGAACTTAAGTGGGCAATGTTCTGCGCATTTGCTCAATCAGCTGTTGTTTTACTTGTTATTTTCTTTAGTTTTGACATGTTTTAGTTCTTACTTTTCATTATATTTTAAATACCGCTTTGGAACAGGGTCTGTTCCTGTTTTCGAAATAGGTTTTTATGTGGAACATGTATGGGTCGATCGATTTTCCTGTTTCGCTCTTCGCTGGAAGCATCTGCTTCGCTCGGACACTGGCTGTTGCAACGGAGCCATGTATAAATAGTACCAGCGATATGGAATGAATTGCGCGGTGTTGTCCATCTTTAATATTTTTCGCAAATACGGCAAAAAACCAAAACCACATATTTATCAAAAATAAATGTAAAATATATGAAATAAAAACTCTTCGGCAATGTATAAAGATAAGGTTTGCGTCCACAGTATCAGTATGCCTCTATGCAGTATCCTAGAAATATTAATTCCAAAAAAAAATTATACGTAAACACTTTTTATCAGTATCATATAAATAAAGAAAGATCAACCTTTTTGCACAGTTGGATGTTTTCTTTCAATATGTCTTTTTGAATTTGTTATAGAAGATGTATACGACATATATTACACTTTGGTTTCTTTTATCTATTATTGTAAAAAGTTCCAAAGCGGGTTACTTTTATTCCGTGTTGATAAATTTTTTATTAAAATAAAAATAAAACTGGGGCCTAAAAGCTAACTATTCTGTTAATGGAACAACCGGCAACCCCGCTTTATCAGAATTTAACGCCGACACAACGTCGCGATGTAACAGAAGAGGGAACCTTTTGAAACAGTTTGGAACTTGAACAGGTTTTTTGAAACAGTTATTTTTTAAACCGAAAGAGAGTATACCTGTTCCGACCATCCTCAACTTGTAGGTTAAGTTGACAAGTCAATTCTCAGAATTTGTAACCGGTTGCAAAGTTCTCTCTGCGAACGAACTTATATGGTTGAATTAAAAAACGTTATTATTTGCTTGTGTTTTTTGATATCCCGTCCTGCTGCTGATATTATTCAAAAATTCCGTATTTAATAAAAAAATTAATTATACCTTAACTGACAGCTAACTTACCTATAGTATAGTATAGTAATCTACAAGCTTTATGTCGATTTGAATATTGTTCTCATGAAATTTCAAATTAAGGACACAGGCAAAAGTAAGTATAACTTTTATATATTTCTAGGATCTTCTATGCAAAGAATGCCCTCAGGTACCGTTACTGAACCCCATATCAAAGGCAATGCAACAGTTGAAACCACAACGGGAACCGTCTTTTGGAATATTACTACCCTTTTGCGAGAACCTATTGGTCACTTATAATAGTGATGTAGTTTATATTTTGGATCCCGCAGAAATGACGATTTTAGCAACCGTCACTCACTTAAGAAGGTTGGTTCTTGTGCGATCTTACCATATCGTTGGTATTTTCACGTTAATTTATTGGAGATATACAGGGTGTTATAGATGGGTGACTCCTTGGGTGTCCTAGATAAAGCCTACATACTTTTTTTTAAATTGATTGTCTAAATACTTAGGTTGTCTAAATACTTAGGCAAAGTGTCAGTAGACTAGCGGTGTTGCCATATCACAATGTGGGCCTCCACTTCGGTAGTTGGAAAACACACTTTATGTGTGTTAAATTTTAAACTTTAAGGCAGGGGTTCCCAAACAATGCGCCGTGGAGAATAAGCAGGGGCGCCGTGAGCTGACGCACGCAAGTGACTACAAAAATAAGTGACAACGCGGATCAAAGACGTCTTGTTGACGAACTGACCACATGTTTGTTCTCGTTAAAAATTTGTTATGTTGCAAAACATTTTTCGCCGTCATTGTTATGAAAATAATTGTTCAAGAAGGTATAGTATAGTCGTTGCAGCGAACCCTCTCGCCAGATATGTCAAGTGTCACGTGACATTAATGACTTGCCTGCTTATTTCTGGTTCTTTAGTTTGCCTAGGTTTGTATGAAATTCCAGGACCGTACTAAAATAGTAGGTACGTTTATTTTAAAAATTAAACTAGTCTATTTATATTTTTTAATGCATTTTTTATTATTTATTATAGGGAATAAAATACATAAACACATTGTATTTTTTTCTTATTTATTTATTCAAATATATAAAATAAAGTTTTAAAAATAATTTCACCATACTTGTGAACCCCCTCTATCATAGATCACGAGCCGCCACTGCTTTTCATTCTCCCCAAGATGGCATTTTATGAAGGAATGAACAATATGAGTATGGTCGGGTTTGTTACCCATTACAATTAAACGATCCACTCAAGTTTTAATAATTAATCAAAACATGATACAATGTCCACTTTAATAAACAATATATTTAGTATTCTCTGCAAAGTTCTAAAAATAGTGAACTTAGATAAACATATTATTACACACTTTGCACTTAAATTCGGAGAAAAACTAATGAACATATCATGCAGATATTTCTTACTTTCCCAGCTAACCAAACTGTCTACATTCAAGTCGCCACACAAAAGTATCACCTGATATTTAACTGAAATATATCTGAACTCGCTCGGAAAGAAATAAAACATCTAGAAATTTTTTTATTAATATTAAAAATCACCTTAGTTTCTCTAACGGTAGCATCAGCTGAGGTAGAAGGCAGACAATAATAATTATGCTTCATAATTATTATTTTCGCCTAAAAACAGATAAATAAAATATTAACCTATAAATTTTTCGTTACCTGACTTATACTTACTGTGGTTTACCAGATACACAAACAAAATAAACTATACTAAAACGACGGAAATACACTTTTAAAATTTATTAGCACCAATCAAACTAGACAAATATTAAAACACAACACGCTCAATGCGGTTCTTATAGAACTGGGGTATTTGATTAAGTCCCCAAACAGCTGATCGATGACATATTGCTGATGTCAACTGTCGAAAAAGCTTGAGGGTTCGCTGCAAAGACTATATGATTCGAGGTATGACGGAATCAAAATTTTGTTTAATTATGTTTCACATGAAAATATGTCAGAGACATTCACCGACATATTTTGAGATTAGAACTGCAACAATTGATTGTGTCTCTGCCTTCCACGTGGATTTTCGGGTTTGACATAAGGTTGCTTTTTCTTTTTCTTCAATGTGTTTTCATCTCGTAATTTGCGGGTCTATGTACAGGGTGTCCGCTAATTAATGGGATATAGAAAAAGCACAGACTCCTTACGTAAAAATATTGGGATTTAATTATACTTACCTATATCTGAACGTTGATATTAACTGAGACAAGTTAAAACTTATTTTTGTTTTTCTCTAATAACTTTGACAGAAACCAACGGTTTTTTACAATTATGGTTTTTTAGGATGAGAAACTGATTTTTTGGTGAAATTTTAATGTACAATGTAGGGGCGCTGTCTGTGGAATTTTTCGCACATTTATTAGGCCATAACTTTTTTGTGCCTCATTGTATTTAAGTTTTTAATGAAAATAGTACTTTTCTCATATTTATTACGTAAAAAAGGTATACTAATTTCAGGTCGCCCAGAGTTACCGTTTCGGAGATATTTGCATTTAAATTATTTAGTGCGTTAGCTCAGGCAAGCAAATAACATTTTGTTACTTCTTACCACTTAACTTTAACATGATAATTTTATTAATGTTCTAGTAATAGTAATTGGGAATAATAAATACAACAATTGGATTGTTCTTCAACTTAGTTTAATTAAAATAACTTTGACCCTAGAAAATATCGTGTCGAAAGAAACCAACAGCAATGAAAACACAAACTTGCAATAAACTCAAAAATGAAACATTATTTTCTGTTCCATAGCAACTGCATCTCATAGGTTACTTTGAGAACAAAAATGTTGTTTGCAAATTAATAATAATTGGGCAGGGTGCACTAAGCATTTTAAATGCAAATATCTCCGAAACGGCGACCTGAACTTAGTATACCTTTTTTACGTAATAAATATGAGAAAAGTATTATTTTCATTAAAAACTTAAATACACTGAGGCATAAAAAAGTTATGACCTAATAAATGTGCTAAAACTGCCGCAGACAACGCCCTTACATTGTACATTAAAATTTCATAAAAAAATCAATTTCTCGTCCTAAAAAACCATAATTGCCAAATTTTGTAAAAAACCGTTGGTTTCTGTCAAAGTTATTAGAGAAAAATAAAAATGAAGTTTTAACATTAACACCCTGTATCTCAGTTAATATCAACTTTCAGATATAGGTAAGTATAATTAAATCCTAATATTTTTACGTAAGGAGGCTGTGGTTTTTCCATGTCCCATTAATTAGCGGACACCCTGTATAATAAGAATTTTCCATAACACCCTGTATAGTAAATTAAATTTCGCGATTATTTCCTGAACGCATACGATACCCAGAAGACAACGGGTTTCGAAACATAATTCATCTTTAGTAAATTATAGCATTGCATATATCATTTTTCTCGGACAATTTCATTCACCCACGTATTTTTAGTTTAAAAAAAATCATAAGGAGCATGCGTAAAACTGTAGTTAAAATAGTCACTAATGAAATATTATTACAAAGCTTTTGATGTATCATATACAGTTTTTTGTTAGTATTTTAGATGTAGCTACCTATAAAGATGAAATATTTATCCTCGAAGAGGAGAGAAGTCTGTTAAGAATATCATTTCGCCCGGAGTCAGATAGCGGTAAGTTAGAAAACTATACAGGGTGAGTAAAATCCTCACCATGTATAAATTTTAATAAAAACATATTTTTAGCTTCTAGTCCTATCAACTCTGCCGGCAACAAGGCGTTTCCGTTGGGTGGAATCACCCTTAAAGATACATTCCAAGTTACCAGTGGGCTGTTTACAAATTCCTTTATTCAACAAAGCAACGATGGTAAGCAAAAAAACTGTTTACGGTTATCACCTATAAAATACAAAATTATTAATTTTGTTCTTAAAAAACTATGAACAAAAAAGTCCTTCAAGACGATGCGAAAATTCACTTTCTTAAGCTGGACTACCCGACGATAGTCCCGATTTGGCTTCGTCTAAGTCCTTTTTATTCATAAATATGGATAGGCAGTTAGTGGTACGATGTAGACGATAATTAATTGTGAAGGAGAATATTTTTGTACCCCTGCAGCAAAAAAAAAACCATCTAATGGAGTATAAACTCCCAATAAACTGCTTGTTATTTGGTAATATCTCTTAGACTATGTGCTACATACAGTGTATATACAGGGTGTTATGGAAATTACTTATTATATTTAAATGGGTGATTCCTTGGATGTCCTAGAGAAAGTCTACATACTTTTTTTTTTAAATCTAATATCTAAATACTAAGGTAAAACCCTTTTTACCCACATACTGTCGCGCCGTTCCATCTGGATTCACTTAGCAACAATGTGGGTCACTAGAGTATACTAACCGTGTTATTAGATCACACCGCGTGTCTCGCTCTTGCTTGGATACCGGCCGCGCG
Organism: Barypeithes pellucidus; assembly: GCA_963991005.1. NCBI lineage: Eukaryota > Metazoa > Arthropoda > Insecta > Coleoptera > Curculionidae > Barypeithes > Barypeithes pellucidus. Next base: position 50,379,801 of record OZ022562.1, on the reverse strand, counting down.
CCACTATCGTTGCTTCAGTATGTTTCGAGACTCGGGGGTGGAGTGACTCTGTCGAGGGGTCCACGTGCTTGACGTATACGAATTTTAAACGTTTTGTTAGTTGTAGCAGTACCCGTGTGCCATTAATTCTTACAAACTGAGACCGATTATGTAGATAGGATTGAAGAAGTTTATTTTCGTAATAACAATGTGTACAAAGAAGATAGAAATACGGGGTTCTTGTTTGTTTCAAGTCGATGATTTACTCGATATCTTTTTCGAGATAAATCTGTTTTAGCCTGTCATATTTTCTTGAGCCACCGTGTATAGTTTTTGCCGCACTAACAGGCAATCCTGATTTTAATACAACAAAGATTTACATCTTTTATTGCATATTTGTTTGTACTTTAGCCCGTCTTTAAATAAAACATTATTATTGCAGGTGAAATTGACATTCATACGGACGACAACAGTATTCTTAATGCCGAGGAAGCTCAAGAATCGCCCAAAGAAGATTTGAAAAAGTTCGACGATATTAGTAAACAAGATTTTGAGGAAAACATCCTGTTTAAAAAGACGAAGAAAACTAAGAAGAAAGCGAATAGCAAAATGAGTGCTAGTACCGTCAGTTTGAGTTCAAATAGTTCAGAAGAAAGAGATCTTAGTTTTACCAGGTACAGTAAACTCCGGCTATAACATATATGTGATATAACGTACTTCCGGTTATTACATACGCGTTTTATTGGTATAATACTCTGATTTTTACCGGATATTGCGTACGATTTACAGGGTGTTTCATAAAAATATGTGCCAATAAATAATACAAATACAGTGAAACCTCCCTACAGGGCCGTCTAAATGTGTCCGCCTAATAGAGGTGTCCGCCCATGGGAAATTTGTTATTAGGTAATATGTAAATGCAAAATTGTTACTATGTATGTGTATGTACAAATAAACATAACATAATAAAAATACACTAGTTTTAGTTAGGATGTAGTACTAAAAAAATCTAATAACGTAGTTTGACGTGTTTGTTCGTACGTTTTATACTTGCAATCAAGAAAATGTAATTCCAAGTCTGTAGAGTCACCTACCTCTATTCTTTGCATACTCTTATAATTCCTTTACCATACTAATGGCTTGTTGATAATTGGTGACATTTGTTTGATTACTGCATTCAACTTCTTCATCAGAGTCGTCAGATAGTGTATGGTTTCAGTTTGAACTACATAATCGGTAGGAATGGGGTCACTATCATCTTCTAATAGCACATTGCTATCAATGTTAATGAACTCGGCCAAATCATTGTTATCAAATTACAAACTTCCACAACATAATATTCTCTTTCAGACTCAAAACGCGACATTTTTGTGCTATTGTTTACGATTTTAACCTAACAACTCACAAATAAACCGCGGACTGCTGGCGGGGAATCACACATACTTTAATTCGGCGAAGTCCGCATACGCCATTGGTTGCCGGTCTGTCTTCAGAGAGTTTTTGCACCGTACTTATTCGTCTCCCAAATACTTAAAAAAAAATTTTGTCCGTTTAAAGGAGGGGTTTCGCACTCTTTGTATGAAAACAGCCTGTCCGTGTCCGCCAAAGGAGAGTCCGCTCAAGAGAGGTTGATTTTAATGAAATTTCATACACCTAGTTCCGGACTATGAAAAAATGTCCGCTTAATAGAGATATCCGCTTATTTGAGGTGTCCGTTATAAGAGGTTTCACTGTAGTTGGTTTCAACATGGGTCTAACCCAAAGATCTTACAAACTCCAGATAGAATTGTTTACATTTGAAGTCGACGTAAGGATTGTAAACGTGCACTCCCCACCTTGCTGTTATGCTTGCAGCATAGCCAGATTGTCCTATTTATCGCTAAGGTATCTGCAAAATCCCAATTAAAAATTTGTTAATTTGACAATTGCAACTGGTTTAAGGTTAATCCGCAATTGCTTTTAAAATAAATTTATTTCCCAATAATTTCAATATAAATTGTGAATAGGCCTTGAGAGATTTAGAAAAAAAATATTATTATTATACATAAAAGTTTGAAATAAACCGACTGCACTCTGACAACATCAAGTTAAAAGTTACTACGCTCGATGGCAAACGATCAAACTTTATCAATGTATCGGATTATAGTAAATAATACACTGTTGCTACTAGCTGCTAACCGCTTTTAAGGGAGTATTTATATACTTGGTTGTTTTTATTTTTTTTTGTGAGTATTGGTGAAAAAGCGTCTTTATTATAAACAATGATGGTGCATTCATGTATAGTTTGTAAAAGAGTGGATCTTTTAAGCAAGGATTTATCTTTTCTTCGGTAAGTATGGTTGTTTTAATATGATTGTATTGATATGATTTCTGACTAACCATTGACGTTTAAAAGGTTATGGACCGGTCCATGGTGCTAGTCCGGGCAAAAAGCAGTCGAGTTGGTTTATTTCTTAATATAAATCTTGCATTTACAAGATGGTTGAGTCTTGTGCGGCCATAAAATACTTCACTAGAAGATGCAATGGTGTTAAATTAAAATTTCACAGGTTAGTAAATATATTTAGAAATTTGATTTTGAATTTGCATCACTATGAAAATTCGGTTTGTTTAAGAATGTACCAAATGTTTATCCACTTCGTCAGGAATAATTATAGTCCAGGTGATACAACAGTTATTTGTGAGAAACACTTCACAAAAGAAGATTATGTAGGTCATGTACATGGGAATAAAATACTGAAGAAGCGTGTATTTGACCAGGTAACCCTTGCCATCGAGATAGGTGTTGTTTTTTCGACCATCTATCTAATGTTGTTTTCGTTGCCTGTTTTGATATCCCAAAGGCCGGTTCGGGGCCCCTGAGATTTTGGGCGGATCCGGCTCTCGCTAGTTCATCCGCTTTTTCATTTCCTAATATCCCAGAGTGACCAGGGACCCACAAGAGCTCTATCTTGTTCCCCCTGGCCGCCAGTACTTTTAGGTTGGTATGGCACTCCAGTGTAAGTTTGGAAGTAAACCGATTGGAGTTCAGAGCCTTAAGAGCAGCTTAGCTGTCCGACAGGATGTAAATCTTTTGGTCGTGATAGCCCTTTTCAAGATTTTGCAGTACGCATGCTTGTATGGCATGAACTTCCGCTTGGTATACTGTGGCGTAGTTCCCCAGAGGAATGCTTATGTCCATCCTGGGTCTTTCCCCAAATATACCTGCGCCCACACCGTTGGCGGTTTTTGATCCATCGGTGTACCAAACTAGACCCTTGTCAAATGACGGGGGTGCACCGTTCGTCCATTTATCAAAGTTCCAGTCAATTTTGAAGGGCTTTGTGAAATCGTATGTTGCTCTCATACGATCGGTTTGCATATCTAAGAGCTCATCGTTGATTAGATCCGTGGCTCTTGTGTGTCCAATTTTTACGGGGTGTTGTGTCCATTCCCCATTGGTGATCATCCTTGAGGCGCTAGCTTCCATAGCGCTTATCAAGGCCATACACCAAAATTATACCAAATTATCCAAACTTTCTAACAATGTTACCAAAGGCGTAATGTGGGAATTTTCGGAGAATTTTTGAATTTTAAAATTTACTTATCAATTGTGAACTTAAAAATAAATTCCTGGATTTTCTCATACTTAATTTATTAATGATTTTTTCCCCTGAATTTCTATACCCAGTAGTTACCGAGATATAGCCGGTGGCCGGCCTTAATTAAACACCCTGTATATAGACTTCGTGCTATGCACTCTGCATAATGACTTTTATCAGATTAATAATTCTCTAATTTACTCGCATTTTAATATCAATAATGGTATTTGCAGGCCAACTATAATGAATCTCAGTGCGGTAGGCGTATTACCCGACCTCAGGAGTCCCGAATCCATAATAAATGATATCGAATACAAGGAGAAAATACTGGCTGACGTTCTAAATTTTGATAAAGTTCAAATTTCGTTGAATTCAGGACAGGAAGTACAAAACTTAAATATAGATAAAGAGGACGGAGAATTTGTAAGCTCTCGAATTGCAAGGCACAAGGATTTCGCTCAAGATGGTTCTTCTATACCAAATTATCAAGATATTGTGAAAAATAATGAGGCTTCTAGTAAGAAGAATCTGATATCTGGTGCACCAGGTAGGTCCCCAAAGCTTTACCCACGAGCTTTATTATGTATAACGGTTTTATAGAACCCCTCGAACAAACCCGAACAAACCCGACAAACCCGAACAAACCCGGGCGCGGGTGGGGGTAAGTTAAGATTTTCAAATGGAACCCCATATTTTTTTATTGGCGTATCTTGCGAAAATCAAGTTTTATCCCGGAAATACTCTTTTTCTATGTCTGTTGTTTGTATTCCACGGGCATTTTTTAGTACAAGACAGAGAAAAAGAGTATTTCCGGGATAAAACTTGATTTTCGCACGGTTTTGATTTTGGCTTTCGCATGGTGATTATTGTTGAAGGATGGGCCCGAATAAAAAAATTTTCGGACAAAAAAATGTTTATTTTTGGTCGGCGAACACGATACGCCAATAAAAATATGGGGTTCCATTTGAAAATATTAACTTACCCCCACCCGCGCCCGGGGGTTTAGGGGGTGGGGGATGGTTTAAATTGCAAACTATTCCTCCTTCAAAACCAAACAACTTTTTCCCCAGACATTTTCCGCTCCAATGCGATGCACCGGAGTTATTCCGGGGTACCGACCTTTTTTCAACACCATATACAGGGTGTTTCGGGAGGAAAGGGAAATATTTTGGGAACATGTTCAGATGGTCAAAATAAGAGAAATTAACCCATATGTTTTAATCCGATTCTTAACCGTCTCTGAAATAATCGGTTCTAAAGTTTTTTTTGTAACTATTTTTTATTTCAAAAGCAACACCAATAGATACTAGTAAAACAACAAAATTCCACTAATTTTGAATGTTTTCGAAAATACCCCCACCAACTTCAATACAAGCTGCACCACGTTTGTTAATCGCTTGTGTTGCGCGTTGAATTGCTTAGGGATTGTTTATAATAATATTTGCAGCATTAAAAATTCGATTGTGGAGTCCTTCCACGGTTTCTACTCGTGTTTCGTATACTAGTGATTTCATCCACCCCCAGAGGCAATAATCCAGTGGGTTGAGGTCTGGTGACCTCGGTGGCCAAGCTTGAGGTCCTCCTCTGCCAATCCAATGATCAGGAAAACGATTATTCAAGCCGGCGACTAAAATGAGGTGGGGCTCCATCGTGCTGAAAGAACATTCGGTGTCGAACAATTAGCGGAACATCATCCAACATGTGTGTTAAATGGTCTTCCAAAAACCGTAAATATCCATCTCCAGTAAGACGGTCATTCAATACAAAAAGACCAAACAACTGGTCGTTGAGCATTCCACACCACACATTAATACTGAATGGATGTTGAAAGTTTCGTTCAAACGTGGCATGAAGATTTTCATCTGACCACCGATGTTCATTGTGACAGTTATTGATTCCATCGCGGGTGAACTGAGCTTCATCGCTAAATAAAATGTAGTTATGTAGGCCTCGATTTTGTTGGATCCATTCACAAACCTTAAGCCATAATCACCTTCTTGAAGATGTTGGACCGGTTTAACATGGAAAGGCTTTAAACCGTTTTTTCTCAGTGTCTTCCAAACGCCCACATGTGATTCTAATCGAAGTTCTTTCATAATCCGCCTCGTACTAACACCTGGGTTCTCTTCAGCCATATCCAGAACATTCTCTTCATTTTCCACATTTAGACCCGCCGCTCGTTCAGTATCAATCCTTACGCTTGGAAACATTCCTGTTTCCTGAGCATTTGCAAAAACTTTTTGAAACACTTTTCGATTAGGAACTCTTCGATTTGGAAAACGACGTCGGTATTCATCAACAGCCCGTAATGCGCTACCATTACAGAAACCATACACGAATATCATGTCGGCATACTCCCCATGGGTGAATGTGTGAGGCATTATGTATGGAACCTTTTCTCTCTTCGAGTCGAAACGCTCAGCATAAATCAAACTGACAACCATGCTTGTCAATTAAATTAGGTATTGACAAGCAATGAAATACCTACAAACTGGAGTTAGAAATACAAAACTTCTTAACTACTCCAAAACTTTACAAAAAAAACTTTAGAACCGATTATTTCAGAGACGGTTAAGAATCGGATTAAAACATATGGGTTAATTTCTCTTATTATGACCTTCTGAACATGTTCCCAAAATATTTCCCTTTCCTCCCGAAACACCCTGTATTGTTCGGGTTTGTTCATTCCTTCGTTATTAATTTTGAATATAAATTGTGAATATTGTTTTTTTTGCTTAGGTATATTAGATTATTAAAAATCCAAAAGGTATACACACACACACCGTTGGGTTTAATTGTAATTAAGTTACTGTTTTAGAATATTGTACTTCCTTTTTGTTACATAAATATTGTTTTATTATATTTTAGTTAAACGCATACCAAACGACTGGAAACTAACCACTGTTGAACTAACCAAGAAAGAGACACCAAAGAGGACGCCACCAACTAATATACCAGTAGTCGTTAAAAGACGGGACTCGAATCATGATTCGTCCTTAAGTGACTGGGAAATAGTGTAGTAGATAAAAGGGGTTTCCTAGTATATTTACCAAATAAGCGTTAAATTATGTTATTTTTCTTACTTAAAGCGTCGGTTTGTGGCGATTTCTTTTTGAAATTGTTCTTTAGCGTAATGTTATTTACAAGGGCAATGGACCAATGAAAGCAATGCTTTCCCTCGAATATTTACCACCTAGTTTATGGGAAGCCGGACGCACAAGGTATGATATCTAACCATTCCAATTTCGTCTGTGATCAATTTTTAAATTTTCTTTTAAAGGTAGTAAAAGGCCAGAAATAGATAGAACACAAAAATTATCATAAGCGATTGAAAATTGGTGTGTGTGCATAACATTACAATACAAACAACTAATTTTTTTTACAATTCCATCAATAAACGCCATTTTTCGACATTTTGTGGAGAAAATGTCATATTTGACAGTTAACAAGGGCCGCATGATATCAGTTAATTACGTCATTTTTGGCATTTAGGCCGGTATTAGACTATAAAATATATTTGACAAAGAACTTTTATAAAATATTTTGTAGCATTTCTTTGATAATATTTCTTTTATAAAAGTTTATATTAGTATTACACTGTCAAAAAACTTTGACAATTTTTGAAGGGACTTGTCAATACTTTTACAATTAAAAATGAACGATAGACGTGCATTAGCTTGTCTAGCGTTAAGTGCTGCCGTGATTACAATGTGTTTAGTATTAAAAAAGAAAAAAAAAGAGCTAGGCGCCTTTGGGTAAGGCACTGGGTGGCAAGACGTAATTTAAGGGGTGTCCACCACAATCTCCTTCGGGAGTTACGAGTTGAAGGTATTAGGAGTTATAAAAACTATTTAAGAATGGGCGAGGAAACATTTAACTTTATTGTTTTAAAGATATCACCATTGATAGCCGGACATAATACACATTTAAGGAATTGTATCAGCGTTGAGGAACGCCTTATGGTTACCCTTCGGTTTATGGCAACAGGAGAGAGTTATGCTAGTTTACAGTACAGCAGTCACATACCTCAATGTACCCTTTCAGGCATAATCCCAGAAACTTGCAAGGCAAAAAATGAAAATAAATAAATAAATATATCCAGTTTTTATTTCGGTTTTTGTAATCCGGGTGTTGATGGTTGTACAATATTTCGAACCTTTCATACTCCGAAATTAGCAATTTTGTTGTTGAAATGCACCAGACAAACTTATTTTCCGCCATGGTATTATATACCAATACCAGTCGCAGTCAATGTCAAATTTATGCCTTATTGTCAGAAAATGAGGTTACCACCGTTACCAATCAACTATAAAATCTTTTATCAAAGATAATCGTCTGTTGTTATCTTTTATAAAATATCTTTTATAACAACAAACGATTATCTTTGATAAAAGATTTTATAGTTGATTGGTAACGGTACTAACCTCATTTTCTGACAATAAGGCATAAATTTGACATTGACTGCGACTGGTAGTGGTATATAATACCATGGCGGAAAATAAGTTTGTCTGGTGCATTTCAACAACAAAATTGCTAATTTCGGAGTATGAAAGGTTCGAAATATTGTACAACCATCAACACCCGGATTACAAAAACCGAAATAAAAACTGGATATATTTATTTATTTATTTTCATTTTTTGCCTGCAAGTTTCTGGGATTATGCCTGAAAGGGTACATTGAGGTATACGACTGCTGTACTGTAAACTGGCATAACTCACTCCTGTTGCCAAAAACCGAAGGGTAACCCTAAGGCACAATTCCTTAAATGTGTATTCTGTCGGGATATCAATGGTGATATCTTTATAACAATAAAGTTAAATGTGTCCTCGTCCATTCTTAAATAGTTTTTATAACTCCTAATACCTTCAACTCGTAACTCCTGAAGGAGATTATGGTGGACACCACTTAAATTACGTCTTGCCATCCGGGGCATTACCCAAAGGCGCCTGGCTCTTTTTTTTGTTTTTTAATACTAAACACATTGTAATCACGGTAGCACTTAACGCTAGACAAGCTAATGCACGTCTATTGTTCATTTTTAATTATAAAAACTTGACAAGTTCCTTCAAAAATTGTCAAAGTTCTTTTACAGTGTAATACTAGTAAAAACTTTTATAAAATAAATATTATCAAAGAAATGCTACAAAATATTTTATAAAAGATCTTTGTCAAATATATTTGATAGTCTAATACCGGCCTTATTGAAGCAAAAACTTATGCTAAATTTAAATTTTACCTAAAAAAAACCCATATGGTTCCAACTTTAATTCAAACTTTAATGATATGACTGTATAATATCAAAACGGTAGATCCCCTAAAAACGGCAGGTCTGGCAGCACTGCGCCCTGCTCGTCATCACTTGACGTCATCAAGTCACGCCTCCTTACGCGATATAATACCTCGTATTTATTGTATCGTGCATGAAAGTAATCGACTCGGGTTTTCGCTGGTCTATCGCATACGAAAAAAAGCGGTGTTACCAAATTGTGATAAAATATTCATTTTAATAATTGTCGTTGCAGTTTTTTAAAATTTGTATTAACATGTGGCACGTCATTTTAAAATCTTATTCAACAAGTTAGAGCTAACGAAACTAAAGTAGGTGACCACGTAAAGGGTATTAAAGTTGCATTAACAGAGTATTGGTAGAAAAGTATTTACATAACAATAAAGTCGCCTAGAAAAGCTGGATTTCATTAGAACGTCTTTTTAATAATTAATTTTTATGGTTTGCAATATTTTATTGGATTTTTAACGTTCGTTTAGGCAACAAGATATTAAAAAAACAACAATTTTTCCAACTTCTGGTAATCTTCATTATCAAGATCGGCCTCTGATATAGGGAATGCCAATATTTCAAACGAACATCTTTTTTAGTTCCCAAGATCTTCTAATAGGTCAATCACCGTGAATGAGAGCCCATCGATTTGTAAGCGATTAGTAGTCATTTGCTGAACGCACTCAAAAAATCGATTTCACACATACAACGTGTCCAAGATAAGGAGGACCAGTACAGGGATCTCGGAAACCCTAAGAGATACGAAGTCGGTTAAATCGAGGTAAAGTTGCGCATTTACGTGCCTAATAATATGCCGTTTAGAAAGTTTTAAAATTCCGAGTAGTTCCGAAAAAAAACGAGATTCTGATAAATCGTTTTATTGTTTTCCTGGGTTTTTTTAGATCGAATTCTAAAGTAAATTGCACTTTTGCATTGCCACTTTTTCCGCTCTATCTAACAGCGTTAATTGTTTTGTAATCCGACGAGTCGTCTTCCAAGGGCCATTATCAACTTCCTTTTTTTAAATACGGTCCTGTTTTCCTGATATTGGAATTTGAGAGCTTTTTTCTCCCGAACGCAACGATGTAAGGCACATTGTGGTTTAATGACGTTTCGAGGGGTTTTCGAACATCAGGAAACAAATACAGGATACGGTCCTGTATTTCTCCTAATTTTATAAATAATATCTCATAAGTAAGACTAGTTCAATAAATAACAAATAATTTAATTATAAACCTCAAATAAGTGAACAAAAATCATTCCAAAACAGTAATAAAACGAACAACAAAAAGTAAGGAACTACATAATCAGGTATTCAAAATGATTTCCATTATTCTCTAAGCACAAAAAACATCTAACTGCCACATAACAGTTTTTTTGAGATAAAATAAAACATGCGATAGAATATCAAACTTTTCAGCATTTGTAAAATTATGTTCCATATTTTCTGGAAAATAGAAAACCTCTTAAAATGCTCGCAATCGATCACAATGGGAATGTCAAGTGAAACAAATCACGCGTCACCATCTTAATTTTTTTTGTTTCAAGCGCCTACTTTTCTTTTAAATCTCTAATCAACAGAAGTTTGAAATAATGTTTCTGTATTTTGTTAACAATTATTTGTTATTTATTGAACTAGTCCAACATAAGTAAAAAATTTAGAGCGTACTTATGAGATATTATTTATAAAATTAGGATAAATACAGGACCGTATCCCAAAATTTCCTGATGTTCAAAAAACCCTCGAAACGTCATTAAACCACAATGTGTCATACATCGTTGCATTCGGGAGAAAAAAAAGCTCTCAAATTCCAATATCATGAAAACAGGACCGTATTTAAAAAAATAAAGTTGATAATGGCCCTTCAAAGACGACTCGTCAGATTACAAAACAATTAACGCTGTTAGATAGAGCGGAAAAAGTGGCAATGCAAAGGAGCAATTTGCTTTAGAATTCGATCTCAAAAAACCCAGGAAAACAATAAAACGATTTTTCAGAAATTCGTTTTTTTCGGATATCTCCGAAACTACTTTACCGACTTCGTATCTCTTACGGTTTCCGAGATCCCTGTACTGGCCCTCATTATCTTGGACCCGTTGTATATAGAAATCGGACGCCATTTTTTCAATCGCATTTAAAAAGCGATTTGACAAATTTATTCGAGATTTATTTTAGTTTTGCTTGTTAGGTTGAGGAATGATTGTTATAAAAGAATTACGAAAAAGTGAATTATAATTATAAAAACATCTTATACACGATCTCCGCTAGTCAAGAGGAGCATTAAAAATAAGATTACCAATTTCGTAGAGATAAAAACGTAATATTTGATGAAAATGTTTAGAAGGGATCCTAACCCAACAAAAAACTGACAGCAAAATGCATTCCGCAGAACGATAAATCGATGCGCTCGTGCCGTCACCAATTAAAAAATCGCTTATAAATCGATGGGCTCTGCCGAATGCAGCCAATGCATTTTATTGAAGATAACCCGAAAGAGGAACTTAACCTGTGAAAAATGCGTTCGCCTGCCACAGCGAAGTGTCCTAAACAAAGAAGAATAGAAAGAGATAACTTTTACAATTTATAAAAATTGTTTAAAAAATGTCCACCTAATTTAACTGTGGGCAACCTTATAATCTATGGTGATCTAAGCAGTCCCAATTCTCAAAATATCTAAAAATCTTGATTCGGGTATGTGCGTCATACAGGGTGTCCGGTAAGCACCTCCTAATCTATCGGGAACATATGGAGGAGGTCAAAATAAACCTAATTTGTCAAAGAAAAAGATTCCTAAAGTGTCCCTTAATGGAGGTGCAGAGCGCAAAAGGGGTACCCAGCGATTTAAACCTATTTATTTCGAAAACCGCCAGTTTTATCCTAATTAATTAAGAGCCCCCTTTTTAAAGAGGAATGACCGAAGTATTAAAAAAAAAACATACACTGGTCAAAATTTTGGCCCAACGAGTGTGGTGGCAAGTCCGTGCCTGACTTCCCTAGCGATGTAAAACATCTACTGTAGTATGGTTTAATGGTTCTTTATGGATTCTATAAAATTTTAATTTCATTAAATTATACAGGTCGGTTCAAAAGTTAGAGCCAAGAAAGCTGGGTACCTCTTTTGAGGCTCTGTATATCCGTTAAGGGGCACTTTTTTTTTCTATGACAAATTAGGTATATTTTGACCTCCTCTGTATGCTTCGCTCTGGTACTTAGCGGACACCCTCTATTTTCGGCTGGTTATAAATCGGTAAAGTTAATTGACACACTGAATGACGCGAGCTATGTTTAGTTATGTATACATTATGTTTTGTAATTATTTTAAATGATGTTTTGTGATAATTTTTTTTGTATTTTGTTTTAAACATGTTTTGTTAATGGTGGTCGTTTATAGAGTTCCTCGTTGCCATTAAACAGTGGACATCTTCTCACTTTTTACCTAAATAAATGGCCGCCCTGTATGTATTTTATTATTATTTTTAATATGAATATAATTAGTTAAAAGTAATGAGTGTATCTTTCGGGTGTGTCGGGGGGAATACCTATACAGGATGTAACAAATGCATCGTTCACCATTTGGATTTGGGAAAGGGTAAGAGATACGAAGCCGGATAAATACAGGGGCTTTCAAAATATTTGGAAAAATCTAAAATTTTGCGTTCCTATTTGTTCCTGTCTGCTGGGTTTAAATTTCACTTTCTCATTGCTACTTTTTGTTCTCCACAAGATGGCATCATCAGATCTTTAACTCCGACGTTTCGTCTTTGGATCACCACCATCAAGTTAATTTTTTTAAATGCGGTCCCTGATTCTTTTGTTTAGATTATTGAATAATAACTAAATCTGCGTTCAGCAGTATACAACACTTAATGGTTTTCCGACGTTTTATTCTTTAAATTGACCGTCTTCATTAAAATACCCCTACGTTCCTGCAATTTACTTTTTTTTTATTAAATTTGGTATAATTCGAAAATGTAAACTTCAACCCCTCTTTTAAAAGTCTTAAGAAAGTGGTGCATTTAAGAGTCGCATTTTGTTGGTGTTAATAAAATAAATTACTTGTACCTACACTCAATTTGATACAACTATATTAGTTTGAAATAAAAGGAAACAATGGTAGTAGGCATGGGCGTTCTTAGAAAGTTTTGTAGGGGGAGCAATGATAAAATGAGTAATTTTATGAACTTAAAAACCAGGACACCAGCCATAGCAACAAGGGGAAAAAGGGCGCTGCGAACGAAAGCGCCGCAGGCGAAATTATTTATGGACAACGCCCCACGAGCAATCCCAAAATACACATCTAAATTTAGTCCATAATTTATAGCAAATACTAGAGAAACCGTTTATTTCAATTTAAAAAGCGCGACATTTTTACTTAAGACGAACAAAAGTAATTTTTTTTCAAGAAGAGTTTTCCTTTTTCTGAGGATTTTTCAGTATTTTTAAAATGATCCCGATTTTACGAGCTATATATAAAAAGAGACAGCGGAAAACAAACCAAAAAATAACTCCATACCTATTTATTTTAAGTAACTTTGATTAGTATGCTTATTTCTATTGGAATGGTATTCTACGGTTGTAATGCCAAATATGCAATAATTTCATCGTAAATGCTTCAATGTCAAATAGTTCTTGCGGAAACAAATGTGAATAGGATTAAAAATTATTTTTGGTCAATAAATCGAAAAAATTTCATCCACTGATGTCCGAAAATATAGATTTAATTTAAATAATAACGGTACCAAAAATGTCTTTATAAATTTGTTTATACAGTGTGTACTTAAGTTGGAATCATATGGAAAACTTTTTTATTATTGGTTTTATGAAAAAAAGCTATTCTTCATAAAAAGTTCTGCATGGTCTAAAACTCGAAATGCAACCTGCAGTTATCAAAATTTCCCAGTCATATACGAGGTATATCAGAAATTACGAAGTTTGCTCAAGAGTAAAGTACCTTTATTTTTGATAATACAAAAGAATGTTATGAAGAAAAGTTATTTTGAATTAAAAGTTATATTCAAATATGCAATTACAGTTATTTAGCCTGAAAATTTAGGTTTTGTGATTATTTACTAATCATTCCGTATTAAATATTAAAACAATTTCTATTTTTTCTTCACAACTTAGTAAAGCTGTCATTTCTAATGTATTTTATAAATACCTACGCACTAGGACATTCCGTGTCCAATATTTCTTGTCAGTGCATCCTAGATTACGTTAAATTTTATCAAGCCAGAAGAATTAATACGGAATGATTAGTAATTAATCACAAAACCTAAATTTTCATGCTAAATAACTGTAATTGCATATTTGAATATAACTTTGGATTCAAAATAACGTTTCTTCATAACATTCTTCTGTATTGTCAAAAATAAAGGTACTTTACTCATGAGCAAAATTCGTAATTTCTGATATACCTCGTTTATGACTGGGAAATTTTGATAACTGAAGATTGCATTTTGAGTTTTAGACCATACAGAACTTTTTATGAAAAATAACTTTTTTTCATAAAACCAATAATAAAAAAGTTTTCCATATGGTTGCAAGTTAAGTAGACACACTGTATAGCAGCTTCGGATCCGCTATATTAGAATTTTTCTTCGGTTGGCTTAGCTTCGATTAAGAGAAATATTTTTAAAGAAACAATATCCGACCATATGCACCGCCTCGAATGTCAAATTTACTTTATACCTTAAAAATACGTACCAAATTTGAAAAAAAATAGAAAACACATACTATCTTTTCCGCTAACGAAATAAAAGATTATTGATGTTTAATTTTGACATTGGGCGACAACCTCGCATGCTAAAAAGCCCGCTATATTTAGGACGAACCACATAATGTGGGACTAACGCCAATGAAATATCAACTATCAAATTTAAGAAAAAATAGAAAAAACATACGAACTACCTACCTTTTCCGCGAACGAACTAAAAGTTTTTTGATGTGTTATTAAGTTATCCAATTCCAGGGGGGCGGCAACCGGCCCTCTTGCCCCTTATAAACGACGCCCATGGTATTAAGTAATAATAATTAAGGACAGAAATAGCAATAATAATTTTAAAATCTTCAGTTTTTCGAGACAAAAGTAAGGTACAGGGACGTACTAGGTGTATTTTAATGAAGATGGTCAATTTAAGGAACAAGACGGAAAACCAGTAATTGTTGTATACTACTGAACGTAGATTTCGGTCCTCTTTCATAATTGAAACAAAAAGATCTAGTCCCGTATTGAAACAAATTAAGTTAATGATGGAGACCCAAAGGCGAAAGGTCGCACGGAAGACATGATGATGATGTATGTCATCTTGTGGAGAATAGAAAGTAGCAATGAGAAAGTGAAATTTATTTTTGGACATATCTTCGAACAAAGGCAGGAAAAAATAATAACCGCAACGCAAAATTTTAGATTTTTCCAAATATTTTGAAAGCCCCTGTATTTATTTTAGATTTTTTGCGGCATATTATTGGGCCCATAATTACCCAACTTTGCCCCAATTTACCCGACTTCGTATCTCTGACCGTTTCCGATATTCCAGTGGTAAAGAATTTGTTACACCTTGTATAGTTTGGTAACTATACATTGTTTATAAGGCAGACGTTTTTGACGGTTTTTGTGACACAAACATAAAATTCGGTCAATAGCCGAACGTCATTTTTGTTAGCGTAATCGTCGGGATCATTGTAAGTACTATACCTATCTTAGCATTTTTTTAAATTACTTCTTTTAAACCCTTATATTTATTTTTTTTATGCAAGAAATGATTCTAATTAAGTTAATAGTTTTACTCTAGGATTGAAGATGCTACTAACTGGTAACCGCAACAGAATCGTAAGCAAAAGCTAGTAAAAGGCATGCGAGGTTCATAGACCTATGCCTCTTAATCGCAGTGAAATTTACTAGTTTATCTTGAAGCTGTCAAAATATCTGTGACATTATGTGAAGCTTCTGAAATCTGAATAATAGTTTAATCTTCGTAGAATCTATAATCGAGGTGAGTAAGATCTATGTAATATTTCGTATATTGTTTTATAATTATTTGTATAATTTAGTAATCATATAGCTGTGTAACCAAGAAGCTAATCTGTGTAGTACATGATATAATAATATTATTTTTTAAATGTGGTTCTCTACGTTGTATACATGCTGTTATGGCAGTGGCGGCTCGCCAGGTGATACAAGTGAGGCGGCGCCTCACTACGTATTTTATAAAATAAAATATACATTACTTATTATATTTAAATGTGCGACTCCTTGGGTGTCCTAGAGAAAGTCTACATACTTTTTTTAAAATCTAATACTAAGGCAAAAACCCTTTTTGCCTACATGCTGTCGCGTCGCTCAATCTGGTTCCAGTTAGCAGCAATGTATGTTACTAGAGTAAACTACAGTAATGCCAGAGCACACCGCGTGTCTCGCCCTTGCTTGGATAACCGCCGCGCGCGTATTGATATGTTTAACAGTCAGTATGTTTCGTACTCGGTGCTGGAACGACGTTGCTGGGGGTTCCGCGTGCTTGATGTATACGAATTTTAAATGTTTCTGTTGTGAAATAATTCATAATACTAAATGTTGTGATATTAATTCAAATTTGTGTGATATTACCTACTGTTGGTTCTGTTACAAAACATACTTTTTGTGTTTTATTTTTTTATGGAATTTACTTATGAAACGGATTATAAGATCGAAGGTAAGAGAGCATGTACCTTAAAATTGTGGTTTTTTTTTTTTCTAAAAAGTTTGAAAAAGAAGTGAAAACGCGGGCAAAAACGCCTTGTTGTCAAAAACTGAACACGTGCGTTTACAATTCTATGTTGCAATATGACAGCACCGCCTACAATGCGCTCTGCCTCTTTTGGGACTTGAGACTGCCTCATTAAATTATTGATTGCGAACGTCGTCAGTAGCGGCCACGTACATTTTCAGATTTAATATAAAGTGTATACTTCGCTTAGTAATTCAAAGCGCCATTTATGGTTATTTTTCTTCAATTTATTTTCATCTCAGGATTTGCCGGTTTAATATAATAAGTCATTTCCATAATGCCCTGTTTAAATAATGAAAAAATATTTTTTTCATTTCAAATTATTGCACATTCATATACTTGGTTATGGTTATTAAAACGTTATTTCAGTAAACAACGGCGTAAGTGCAATGACACACGTCGGCGACAGCCATTTCGACTCCAAAATCCAAATGTCCATTGCCGATGATGGGTTATTACACCGGGCGCACGGTACATTTCCATCTCTGTCGCATTGTATTTCTTCGCAGAGGCGACCGATAATTTAACACTCTTAATTGGCACTGTATATTCAACAAGGTTAAATAACAAAATTTATTTTATGTCAATGTTTTGTAATTTATTTAAAAATACATATATATTGAACATATATTTAAATTTTGCTCGTTTTAAACAACATTTCATAATAGTAGTATTTTTTTATTAATCGTTTAAATTGAAGATTTGACTACATCGAGCATTTTGATTGAAACGATTCACTGCTTGGGTCGTAGGAAGAAGAAGGGTCAGCGAGAGTAAAGTCAGCAGTTCTGATGAGGTCAGTGTTTGTTTTGGCGGTTAATTTTACAATATTATCTATTTTAGTCACTTTCGCGATTTTTCTTTCGACACGCTGATGAATCCGTTACATGATATTGTGACGTCCCTTATGGAAAAGTATTTTTAAAGGAATAATGAAGAGGAAGAGCGGTAAGTTATTTGCCTTACCCCTCAGATAAGTACTCTTAAAAAATATTTAAAAAAGACGGACAAGAATACTCGTAGTTTACCAATTTTTTGGTATGTAACCCATATCTGGACCTAAATTTGCGGTAGCATTCTTAAACAGTGTTTAATTTTTTCAATACAAACAATTTTAACAACCTCAGAAGCTCATACTATGATGAATTGCATAATAAACTTTAATTTATTAAATCTAAAAGCCGTATTAGAGTCGGTAAAAGCCGTATTAGAGTCAGCAATTTTTTCTCTTGCGCCGGCAATTATAATTACACGTATTCATGCGCAGTAAACCATTCTCGATCAGTTGGAGCATTGCCAACAGTCAGAACAGCAGTTGGTACTGTCGAAATCCCTAAAATACCCCCAGAATTAGAGATGGGCAAACCTGTTCGTTTTGATTACCAGTTAAAGCAGCTACTGCTATTTACAAATAGGTGGTGCAAAAAGTTGCTACGAATTAGCAGTCTATAAGTTTAATAAAGAAAGTGAACTGCTAATTTAAGTACCAGTGGGTTTAAATGGCCATTAGCTGTTTATACCTACTTCGACCAAATAATAAACGGTTAAAATTAACAGAATAATCCATCTCTACCCAATTGTACCGGCAATGGCAATTAAAATGGCGCGTGCCCCATTTCTGGCAATGATAGACAGCTGATCCGTTCAATTTTAATTGTCAGAAGAGTAGAATTTCCGACTGTAATACGGATTCCATTATCGCATTGCGCCCGCAATACGAGCAGTATTGGACTAGCTGATCGAGGACGGTGTACTGCGCATCAATCCTTGCAATTATAATTGCCATTGCTGGCACAACAAAAATTGCCGTCTCTAATACGGCTTTTATACGGATTCCATTCTCGCATTGCGCCGGCAATGCGAGCAGTATTGGGCCTGCTGATCGAGCACAGTTTAGGGCGCATGAATACGTGCAATTATAATTGCCAGGCGCAAGAGACAAAAATTGCCGACTCTAATACGGCTTTAAGGGCAAGAAAATCCTACTAGATAAAATTAAAAATGTCATGGGGTAGGTATAAATAACATGTTGATAACAGATCATCCAAGATATCGCCTCGCCGCCTCTAAGAGTCACGAGCCGCCACTGTGCTAGGGAAGGGGTTTATTATTTTTTAATGTCCGACTCCTTGGGTATTCTTAAGAACGCCTACACACCGACGACCTCGTAAATATTCGTGATGCGATGTTGCGAAACTACCGCGCGGGCTCTGACATTATGTCGTTCGCTAGAGTTTAAACTTGCAGGTAAAATTGACCACATCGCTGACGTCTCTTGATTAATCATATATGGAGATGGGGTGATTTTTCTCGCTTGTTAACTCGAAACGCCATTTACGGTTATTTTTCTGCAATTTGTTATCATCTCAGGATTTGCAGGTTTAAATATAATAAGGCACCAACACCCTGTAGTCGTTAGTTTTCCCCGCCTCGTACTACGACTGTGGCATCGATTTTAGACTAAAAAATATTCAGTAACGCGCAAGTTTCATTTTGAAATGATTTTAAAACCACAAAAAATTATTTACGAGCCAGTTGTTTATCGGTTTTGTTGTTAAACGGTTGTTTTCTTGAGGAAAAGACGTAAAGCTAGTAAGTGATAAATCGTTTACTGTAATTGGTACTTTGGTTTAAAAATAGACTTTTAAATATGGTGATATTACCGTAGGATATTTTTAACAAATTGTCTATACTGGACGAGTTTTTTTTTTAAATGTCACAAGGCTCGAAAATGGTTCAAAAATTTTCATGTAATTTTGGTGTGGTATACAGGGTTGTTAATGTCGCAGAAAAATTGAATTTAACTACATTGTAATAAATGTAATTATTGTTTTGATTGGCTGAAGGTGTCAAAATCACAACATAACCCTAACTTTATTATTAGTGTTGGGAAATACCGATAATTTTAATAATCGAGTACTTGATACTCGAGCGATTTTAATAATCGAGTGAATCGCTTGAGCGATTAATCACTTGAAATTTTTATGACTATTTTAAGAAGAATGTGTCGATAACACCAGGGGTTGTTCGGGTTTTAGAAGTTTAGTCTAGAGTTTTTATTAAGGAAGAACAGTTGATTCTGATTTTTTTAAAAATTACATTCTTTATTAATTTTTTAAGAACTCCACTATAAGGGATTTGGCATACCTTTTTATATGCAGCTTCTCGTTTATGTGCCTTTAAGAAAAAATTATGTCGTGTCAGCCTTCTGAGCGTCAAACTCGAACGTCGCCAATCGGCACATTTCGGGTGGCGCGCGAAGATCGGGTATCAAGTGAAAGGCAATAATTCAATTTTTCGCCTGAATTTATAACTATAGTATTTCCTATCGAGCGAAAAACTGCTCGAATATACGTCGGCGTCAAGCGAAGCTCGGGTATCGAGTGAAAGGTAATAAGTAACAAGCGACGATTTTCGCTTGAATTTATAACTCGAGCGGTTTTTTTTTAATAATCGAGCGATGTCGGTTATTTCAATAATCGAGTACTCGAGCGATCACAACACTATTTATTATTATAAAATTGAAAAAAGAATTTCTTTCTCGATCACTAAAGTAGTTTTTCGCACCCTAGTTACAAAAATAACTATTTGATGTATTTTTAGAAATAAAGGTATTTTATTCTTAGACCAATTTCACATTGTTTGGCCACTTTGTACAATATTTCGGATATGGCTAGGAGGTTTTCAACCAAGCAAAACTTTGTAGCAAGAGTGCCTTTTTTCGATATAATGATTCTACCACACACGCTTGTAGTATCACGTACCTCTCCTGATGCATTATCGGAACACCCTGTATATCGCTCTTTTTGAGGAACAACTTTAGAATTTTAAATAGGATTATGTAGTTGTGTTTACAAAATTGGAATATTCGTAAAAGAACTACGTATGTGTACAAAACAATTTTTGTGCTCTTTTGCTTACTGAATCATGGTTAATTAAATTTTTATTGTCATTCGTTTCCATGGAAATGCGTTGTTTTTACTTAAATCGGTTAAGAATTTTGACGTTTGAAGGATTATCAGCCTCTGTCAGTTTGTTCCTTAATAAATTAAACATGGAAGCACATTTTAAAGTGTAAGTTGATATGTTTACTTTGAGGAAATTACAGACAAAACCATAAGTTAGGCAGCTAACTAAAACCGACGAAAATAGGGTAATTGCGATAACTATTTGCGCATGTACAAAAGTACCATATGGCTTACTAGAGATCCTGGAATGAACCGAAATTCAATTTGTGACCGTATTGATTTTGTACAATTTTAATCCGTGCCACATTGCACTCCTGCAAGAGCTATAATAATAATAATAACCTCTCCACACTAAACGCTCACACTGTATAGTTTTTGCAGAATTATATCGTTGATCTCTTGACTGCAATAAAGCCTCATTATCCCTTCGACCGTAAAATAAATAAGGAAATCCAAAATTTTAAAACCTTTTCGAGCAGAGCCGGACCAGGTATACAAATTCAATTTATACCTATGCCTGATACATATATAAATACAAAGTGATTTTTAACAATTTTAATCTTTAATGGTTTTCCGGCGAGTAATTTTTAGTTAGGCTTATTAGTAGTAGAATGTGGCGTCCTTGGAATTGTGCTGATAGGGGGGCATCTTCAAGTGTCGGGAATGGAGACTTAAATATTTCACGGCTGTTAAACAATTTAGAGAAGAAAATCGTCCAATTATTTACCTTGACGAAACATGGTTCGATACCCATGACACTCCAAGAAAAGGTTGGGATGATTCTTCCAAAAAATGTCAAACCAAGTCACCATCAAATAAAGGCAAAAGAATCACAATATTACATGCTGGTTCAGAGAACGGGTTTGTTCCAAATTGTCTGTTGCTTTCAGCTAAAAACATAGCAGATTCTTCTTTAGATTACCATCAAGATACCGACGCACAACTTTTGGAAGATTGGTTTAAACATAAACTCCTTAAAAATAAACCTGAAAATAGCGTCATTGTAATGGACAATGCTAGTTATCATAGTCGGCAAGCAAAAATCATTCCCAATTCTAATAATACAAAGCAGAAATTCAAAATTTGATGATTGAAAATGATTTATATTTTGAAAAAACGAGAACTGCTAGAAGTATTAAAAGCTTTTAAAATAAATAAGGAATACGAGCGTGACAAACTTGCAGCAGAAAATGGACATAAAGTGTTGCGTCTTCCTCCGTACTATTGTATATTCAATCCTATTGAGCTAATATGGCACCAATTAAAATCCAATATTAGGAGAAATAATATTTCTCCTACATTAAATGCATCTGTAGTAGAATTAATTAAAAACGAAGTAAAAAAAAATTTTCTGCAGACAGCTGGAAAAATTGTGTACAGCATGTACTTTATGTGGAAAATTCTTAATTACAAATGTTCAACCCTTAATTATAAGTTTAGGCTTAGATGAAGACAGTGATAGTGATACAGAGTTAAATTTTGAATAAATTATCAATAGTTTCTTAGAATTTAGTTAATTTTTATTGTACTTGTTATCCTAATAGTTATATATATTTATCATTAATTGTTATCATTATTTTACATTTAATATAGGTACCTAAAGCTAAAAATACCTATCTATTTATTTTAAATTATAAAAATAAATCATGTGGTGTGGTATACATTTTCAAGCCGGCCCTGATCCCATTTATTGAGCTTTGAAGAGGTTGAGGCGTATACAATAGGGTTTAATCAGGTAGTTTATTTATGGCAGTAAGAATCAACGGTATAATTCTGCAACAACTATATCTATAAATCTACAAAATTTGTTATTAAAGGTTGATACCTGAGCGAGCAAAAAATCCACAAAGTACTACAGGGGCGTAATAAGGGGGTCAATGTTTTGTGTATTCAATGTGGTCTGGTTTTTAGGGGTCTTTATTCACTTTTTTAGACGATTTAAAAAAACAGTTAGAAGGCTTGTCTAGAGTTTGGAACACACAAATAGTTACCCATAGTAGTATTTTAAAACTTAAGATTATTCGTTTTCTAATTTTTTTAGCAATATGTTATCGTGTTGGGTGGCCGTAATCTGCCTACTAGGACTCGCAGCAGCCGAAACTGACTTACATCCTTTGTCCGATGAATTCATTGAATCCATCAACAAACAGGACACCACGTGGAAGGTAAGAGTACACTGCTATCCCTGTAAGTCGGTGGTTCCCAAATTGCTCGAAATCCCGGACCCCCGAAATGCTACTAAAGTACTAAAACATTCCTTTTGTAATTTATTTAAAAGCAAAAATAAACTTGACAACACGAAATGATTTTCTCTATATTCTAGGATTTGGGTTTAATAGTACATTATGTAATAAGAGTTACAACTCGAATTACATAGCGTTTTACCTACGATCATATTTATTAATTTTTTAAACACTATTAGACTTCAATATTTCCTTCAACAATATTTCTCAGCAAACACATTTGAAAAAAGTTAGTGCATTTCGCCTTTTTTCCCGGCTTTTGTGATAGCAGCCGCTAACGACTCTCTTGTTATTATTTAAAAGGTCCATATTGAACGAACGTTGCTACGCAACGTTTACTTTTGTTATAAATAAATAAGATGGCATTATTTATCGTGGGATTTACTTTACAAAAACCGTATGATTTACTTTATAGTGCATAAAGTTTAACATATATAGATAATTTATATTAAACGAACAAACCATAATTAATATGTGACTGGAATAATTCTTATTAAGAACTGCCATTAAAGTATATCAAAATTTTAACCTAAATTTTTAGTAAAAATTACAAAAATATTTAGTAAACCATTCATATGAAAAAAGTTTACTAAAATCTTTTGTAAAAATTTTGGTATTGGTATATGGTATACCCAATCGGGTTTGTTCGGTATTCCCAATCGGTCACCCTTCCTAGTTGTATCCTCGCATTCCGTCGCTTGACGTCATCGATTGATGGTATGTTCCCTATATAAGTTATCCGCCTATTATTTGACGAAGAACGGAATCCGTTGCATCGGATTTATGCATTTTATTCTTGTAAAAATATTTTCACAACACTCATTTAAACTTGGTCAATTTTACAATATAAAATACTTAAATAGTAGCCAGTGAAATGTACCATTATTTTCACATTCGTTATAACATTTAGAATATATTTTTAGTAATTACTTGATTTAACTAAATTTATTAGAAATTCTAACTATATTTTTTTTAGAAATTATGTACGGATTAATAATGAAAATTGTAATTAATACAATATTTTATAGGAAATCATACAAAAAAATCTTAGCGATAATAATTTTACTATAGTGCTTGTTCCGTTTACGTACAGGGTATCCCATTTTTGACACTTTTATAGGGTATCTCCGTAACTGTCAGTGCTATCAAAAAAGTAATGTAGGTGTCATGTACTCTTTTTGAGTCAAACTTAAAATGATAAAATCAAAATTTGAAAATGTTCGCTCGCTTAAGAAATACGGGGAAAATAAAAAAATTGACAATTTCAAAATTACCCTATATTTTCTTAGTTAAAAGAGACACAGAAAAATGTTTTATACAAGAGTTTCTTTATAAGGATTTTTTTAATAATCTACCGTATTTAGAATAAATATACGCGGTCAGGTAAAAAAGTTATCGGACCTAACCCCATTTTTTAAAATGGAACATGTTTTATCCCGGAAATACTCTTTTTCTCTGTCTTGTACTAAAAAATACCCGTGGAATACATTTAAATACAGGGTATCTCCGTGTCGAAAATGGGACACCCTGTACATTCGTTTTACAGTATATATTTTAGTATTTACTTGATTTTACTAAATTTATTAGAAATCCTAACTATAGTTTTGTATAAATTACAATATTATTTTGGCACGGATTACTAATAAGAAATATAATTAATACTATACCGGGTGTTTCAGGAGGAACGCTCTCCCCTATAACTTTTTTATTGCTTATATTATAGAAATAAAATTTGGTGGGTTTGTATATGATATTATTTTGCATTTTATGACATGACTGACTCCATTTTGTGACTTCTGGTTTAACCGGTATATACATCAACTTTGGATTTTTAAATAGAACACCCAGTTGTGGTGGACACGAAAAACTATACAACGCGAAAGAAAAATATTTAAAATAGAGAAAAACTTTATAAAAATTTTATTGAAAATTGGGATAAACCGATCAGCTGATATTGTCAAAATATTTTATAAAAATTAAAAAAAAAATATATATACAGGGTCCGCAAACGAAGCGTGGACGGAAGATTAAATCGTTATCGAAGAACTTATCAACAATACTGAAACAGCTTGAGATATTGGATTAAAAGCGGCATGTTTTAAAAATATTTTACATTATACAGGGTGGCCCAAAAAAGTGTGACAGCATAAAGTTATATTTTTTTAAATGGGACACCCAGTATTTTATTGCATATTTAGGTTCGCATTACTATCGTTTATAAGTGCCTCAAATCTTATTCAATTTGGTTTTGTAGTTTCGGAGAAATAAATTAAAAACTAAAAAAAAAAGTTTTGCAGTCCTGAATAAAAAAATCAAAAAAAAACAATCCAGAACTATTTTTTTAACATCGGCATTGAGTGAAATTTATGATAAGAGGTCTAGAGATACTATGAATGTAATTGAGTTTATTTATTTTATACAGGGTGTTCATAATAAGCTTTCAAAAACCCCATATTTTAAAATAATTTTTCTCAAGTTTTTCAAATGGAACACCCTGTATATTATTTGGCTATTTGACGTAGAATTCATAGACAATTTTTTTTTGTAATACAAGCATATAAGTTATATTCAGCCGTTTTCGAAATAATTGTAAATATCATAAATTATGTTGTTTAAATAGAGTTTTTATTGGGAAATTTTGTTATAGGCGACTAGACTAATCTTATTCAGCCATTCTGCATCCACTCCTGGACATAGGCCTCTCTTAAATTTTTCCACGTCACTCTGTCCTGTGCCACCTGTGACCAGTTTTTGCCTGCAATCTTCTTAATGTCGTCCAGCCATCTTTTTTGTGGCCTTCCTAGACTTCTCTTGGTCATCCTTGGTCTCCATGTTGTTATTTTTGGTGTCCATCGTTCTCTTGATTGCCTTGCGACATGTCCGACCCATTCCCATTCCCAGTCCCACTAGACTAATAAGTAAGACTAAAGTAAATGTTCAAAATAGCTTCCTTTTACTTAATTTAATGATTTTCCCCTACTGCCAACAGAACTCTTAATTCATTTTCTTCATTAATAACTGGTTTATTGATTATTATCCTTTTTGTGTACGCAGTGCTACCTGTTGCTACAAATTTTTGCAACAACTTCTCGAAGGTTTTTGGTCTCGGCTTTCTCTCAATATCTGGATATCTTTCAGCATACACTCGGCTCGCGAGGAGGCAATTTCTTCCACATTCACCCAGTATAAAAATCATATTTACCATTTCTAAAATTCGACATTTTGTGTAAGTTAGTACTTAATTTCGACGACTGAACAAATGTAAATAATTTTATTTAACTGTCATAGTGACAATCTAAACAAAAAGAAATCATGGCAACTCGATTAAGAATAAAAAATAAAATTAAATAATAAAAGTGGCAAAAATGTATGCTTTTAAAATTTATATCGAAATAACTAAAATACGGTAAACTCTAAGAGTAAAAGGAAGCTATTTTGAACTTTTAATTTAGTTTACAATTATTAGTCTAGTCGCCTGTAACAAAATTTCCCAATAAAAACTCTATTTAAACAACATAATTTATGACATTTATAATTATTTCGAAAACGGCTGGATATAACTTATATGCTTGTATTATAAAAAAAAATTGTCTATGAATTCTACGTCAAATAGTTAAATAATATACAGGGTGTTCCATTTGAAAAACTTGAGAAAAATTATTTTAAAATGTGGGGTTTTTGAAACTTTATTATGAACACCCTGTATAAAATAAATAAACGCAATTACATTCATAGTATCTCTAGACCTCTTGTCATAAATTTAACATAATGCCGAGGTTAAAAAAATAGTTCTGGATTGTTTTTTTTGATTTTTTTATTCAGGGCTGCAAAACTTTTTTTTTTAGTTTTTAATTTATTTCTCCGAAACTACGAAACCAAATTAAATAAAATTTGAGACACTTATAAACAATAGTAATACGAACCTAAATATGCAATAAAATACTGGGAGTTTCATTTAAAAAAATATAACTTTATGCTGTCACACTTTTTTGGGCCACCCTGTATAATGTAAAATATTTTTAAAACATGCCGCTTTTAATCCAATATTTCAAACTGTTTCAGTATTGTTGATAAGTTCTTCGATAACGATTTAATCTTCCGTCCACGCTTCGTTTGCGGACCCTGTATATAAAGAACTAAAAATAAATTAATTAATTATTTATTTGAAAATTTAGCAATTATAAATAAAAATATTAGTTGAGTCCAAATAATATTTCAAAAAAAAAATTAAATTAAAATTTAATTTTTATCAAAAATTTGCTAAGTCCTCAATCAAAAAATAAATAAATAATTTAATAAAATTAAAATTTAATATTCAAAACTGTAGAAAATTAAATTAATGACAAATAATATTGGAAAAACTTTTAAAAACGACTTAATAAGGAATTAAAATTTTTTTTATCTATTTACCAGAATTTTCTAAGTCCATAAGAGCCAAAATTAAATAAAATAAAATAAATTCAAATAAATTGTAGAAAATTATTAAAAAACTTACGTTTTTATAGATAATCCAAAGAGTAATTTCACAGAAGAAAATAAAATTACTATAATTTTATTTTATATTTTTACAAAAATAACTTAGAAAAATGCACTTTATACGTATAATTCCCTTCTTTCTCAACTTCGGAAAACAATTGTAATTCGGACCAACCGCGACGGAAATTTTAATATTACTAAACGCGCGGAAAACGATACGGCTATCAGGTAACTCTACCCCTACTACCTCTGGAAAACATGACTAAACAAATAAAAGGGGTGCCCTCAATGACAGGATTTACGACGTGGGCATATTGGGAGTCAGGGATTTCGGGGACTAATGCGCGATTTTGAACCTTATACGCCGATAAATCGTGAATTCTGTCAGGATTCCAAGAAAAACAATAAAACTGTCGAAGGGGAACCCTTCCTTTTGGCCACCCAGAGGGCGGAAAAGCCTTATTTAAGCGGAAAATTCCGCTCGTTTCAGCAGTCCATCCAACGAACTGCTCGCGAAATCTACAGAAAACTCTGCCGGTTTTCCGGGAAAATAAGTCCATCCAACGAACTGGTCGCGAAGTCTACAGAAAATTCTGCCCGTTTTCGGGAAAATAAGTAAAAGTATTTGATCCAGAACGAATCTCTGTCCGACAAAAAGTGGAACGCGAATATATGTCATCGGGTTTTCCTAAATCGATTAGGACGTGGAAGGTTAGCGCTCAAGAAACCGATTAATTTACGCTATCCAGAACAAAGTTATTTTGTGAGTTATTGTGACTAAAAGATATTAAATCGGAAATACGTGAGTTTTATGACCTTTTGAGAATTTTGTAGATTCAGTTCGTAACAACTTGGGTGACTCCACAATTTTAGTAAATTGTGTTAAATTTAGAAGTTTTGTCAAAAGTAATATTGTCTATTAAACTAGAAAGCCAGCATAAGTAAGATGGGAAGTGACATTTGTAATAGCAAGTAAATATTTCTTAAGGAATGACAATTATGTAAGAAGCTGAATGATTTTTACAAGATAATAAAACAAGTGTATGTCAAAGCTAATTCGTGTCTAATTGCCTAACTTTGGAGCAGACATATAGTTAAAACTACAGGAATTCAGGTGTGATATCAATTAAAACTAATCGAGGGTGTCTTTTCAACCCCTCTGAATTACTAACATCAGATAACAAAAATAAGGGTCATTCGATACTAACACAGGAATCTTCCGAACCCTGCGAAAGTGTTTTATATAGCCCACCTTGTAAAATAAATCAAGCCGCTCGGATTTTACCAACAGAATATACAGGGTGGTTGCTATACAGTATAGTTTTGGCTATATCGATTCAAAATACGTCACTATTTGACACTTTAAATAATTTTAATTTTTTCATCTAGATTGCTATGAACTCCCCAAAATGCTTACTTCTCTTGATAGAAATGGAATTATCAAGTTTTATTGTGTTTTAAATTTGATACACACTTTTTAACTTTTTACGAAGGCTTTTTACCAGAAAACTCAATATTTTCAAATGGAAGCATATTGGCTCACTCAGGCAAGAAGACAGAACACTTTGTTTGCAACAATTTGATATCGCGCATCTTTATGTCAAGTTAAAAAAGGAGAGATAATTTATTAAAAAC
Source organism: Barypeithes pellucidus (assembly GCA_963991005.1). Classification (NCBI taxonomy): domain Eukaryota; kingdom Metazoa; phylum Arthropoda; class Insecta; order Coleoptera; family Curculionidae; genus Barypeithes; species Barypeithes pellucidus. Next base: position 50,350,876 of record OZ022562.1, on the reverse strand, counting down.
ACCAATTCACGACAAAGGTAGCCATGACGCCATAATGCTAACAAACAAATGAACATAATTACAACCTTAAAATCCGCCATCATTTTTCTTAGAAGTAAACCATTTTAGAGAGTTCATAGCAATCTAGATGGAAAAATAAAAATAAGAAGAAAAATGATTTAAAGTTTCAAAGAGTGGCGTATGGGATGTCGTTTAATTTGGACTGTTTAATTTGGAACCGGTTAAACAGGAAGTGACAAAATTGAGCCCAAAAATTCTAAATAATATTACATACAAACTCACCAAATTTGATTTCTATAATGTAAACAATAAAAAGTTATGGGATTTTTGTAGGAAAGTTCACAATAAAATCTTACTATAATCTGTTTTTCGTCTATGTTTTACGATAGTGATCGTAGGTAAATATAATAAGGCAATTAATTCCATAATACATTCCATTTTATAGGCAGGAAGAAACTTTGCAAAGGACATCCCCCTCGACTATTTCCGCGGACTCATGGGCGTACTTCCGAACCACAAAAATTACATGCCTCCGGTCCACATCCATAATCTGGACGCGGTGGAATTGCCTCCCGCTTTCGACGCCCGCCTGACCTGGCCAGATTGCCCCACGATACGCGAGATCAGCGATCAAGGGTCGTGCGGTTCATGTTGGGTAAGTAAATTTGTTATTGGCGAAGATTGTGCTATACGGAGATTGTTTTTAAGTAAATTTGCGAGACGGAAAGGAAATAATATATACATGGTGGCTCGCTGTCAACTTAGAACTACACAGAATGGAGCATATCCAATTTTGTAAATAATTTCCTGAAATTTAAATTTATCATATCTTAACAACTTAACAAGTCGTAAACATCCAGAAAATCCATCGGGGAGCTCCGAAAATTAGTATAATTTTCCTCTGTCGTTTTCTGTTAATTAGACAAAGACATTACGTCGCCTTCGAGCATTCGAACGTACTTTTTATGAAGCCTTTATTAGAACGGCCTTCTTTCATACCTGCTTTCAAGTTTTACACTACCGTATTAACAACTGTATTTGTCGTTATTGTTAAATAAAATTCTTTGTTTTTCAGTGTTTGTGTGTTAAATTTAAGTATTGTTTATGTTTATGGAAAAAATAGTAATTCTTAACTCAATATGGCAAGGCTGTGCCAAGTCTGTCGTAATCTGGATAAAAAATATAGACTTTTGAGTCACGTCCGTCGACGAACTAATCGTATGAGAGTAACGTACGATTTCACAGAGCCTTCCAAGAATGACTGGAACTTTGATAAATGGACGAACAGTGCACCCGTCGTTTGACAACGGTTTTATTTGGTACACCGATGGATCAAAAACCGCGTGTGGGCGCAGGTGTATTTGGGGAAAGGCCCAGGATGGACATAAGCATTCCTCTGCGGATCTACGCCACAGTATACCAAGCGGAAGTTCATGCCATACAAGCATGCGTACCACAAAATCTTGAAAAGGGCTATCACAACCAAAAGATATACATCCTGTCGGACAGCCAACCTGATCTTAAGGCTCTGAACTCAAGGTGGAGCTCTTGTGGGTCCCTGGTCACTCTGGGATATTAGGTAATGAGAAAGCGGATGAACTTTCAACTTTGGGATATCAAAACAGGCAACAAAATCAACATTAGATAGATGGTCGAAAAACAACACCTATCTCGATGGCAAGGGTTACCTGGTCAAATACACGCACGGGCCGTAATCGAAAATACTATCGAATGGGATGCTAACCCTGACGCGGCCCCAGCTGAAACAGGTGGTGGGTCTGCTAACAGGCCACTGCCACCTGCGAAAACACCTTCAACGGATAGGTATAAACAACGGATCCATTGAATGCAGACTCTGCGCCGAAGAGGATGAAACCGCCTTACACATAATATACCACTGCGTAGCGCGGTCTCGTAGAAGACAAAATATCTTCGGGAACATACAACGTGGTGATAACCTCCCACATGACAAGCTTGGTAGAAGGTTACTGGACCTCATAGAAGGAACAAACATCTTCTAACGAGATCGGGGTACACAATAAGCCAGTAGGCTGCAGTGATAGAAGTTCGGGCCTTTAAACCGACCCCGCCTTTAACCAACCAACCACGTCCGTCGATTGTTTTAATTTCCTAACCAAAACATATTAAACTGATCAGTGAAGATAGAAACAGACAGAAGATAAAAGAGATGGCGATTCTACAGATAGAATCCCTATTTCTTTTTTGTTCGGGTTTATTTTCGTAATAACAGGCGTCACATTTAACTCGTACAAAGTAGATGGAAATACCGGGTCAATGTTTGTTTTTGTTTCAAGTCAATGTTTTCACGTTGGTATTCTTCAACTAAAACAGCAACACGTCCTTTTAAATGAGAATAATAAATCAATAAACTACACATGTTAATTAATAAAACAACTTATGGGCTCTTTAGAAAATTGCTTATCTTTGATCATATGACTGTACCATCTTCTCTTTTGTTGTTTCTGTATTCGATAAGAAGGAACAAATAATGTGGATAAAGACTTTTGTATTTACTTCAAATTTGTGATTATTACTCAACATTCACAAACAAAGATTAGTCCAATCGAACTAGATAATGTTAATAAACAGTATTATTACGAACCATGTGATATTTTATAGTTTTTAAGCGATTTTAAATATAATTATATATTAAAGTACAAGTTTTATGAGGGGACAAGTGCTACAATAGCTTTATAAAACATGTACAGGGTGTCCATTTTTCGATGGTTTTACGGGGTATCTCGGTTATTAGTAAAGATTGAAGGATGCGGTTTGCGCAGCACTGTGCTACTTTTTTGCGAAATAAAAGGCCATCTTGTTTTTGATATACGGGATGTTTTTGAGAATTTTACATTTTGGGACATCCCCTATATTTCGGTTATCCTGTATATCAAAAGGAAATAAAATGTTCTCTTTATAGTTTTTTGCGTAAAATTCTGTGACTTTTTTTACAGTTTTTCAGTAGTTTTCAAGAAAAAAAATTTGCTTGTTTATACAGTGTGTCCGCGGATAAGGGTACCCAATAGGGAAAAAATCTTTATTAGTCATTTTACGACCAAAAGTCATTTTTTATAAAAAGTTCTGCTTGTTGAGAAAATAAATTGACGATAAAAAATTTTTAGATCCGATGTACAGGGTGTTAATAAATTAGGAAAATATGAAAATGCTTCAAGAGAGAACTACCATTATTTATTATTTTTTACAAAAATTTTATAAAACAAAGTTGTTTATAAACTAACGTAAAGTGTAAATACAAATTTTGAAATAAAAATTCGAATTTTTAAAAATAAAATAATAACAGTGGTGTTTATGTAATTATTTGCATTTTACAAAAAAATCAAGATACATCCATGTTACGCTCTTCTTTGGTTAACATTTTGTACAGATGTAAATAAGATGCTGACGTAACATGAACGTATCTTGATTTTTTTGTAAAATGCAAATAATTACATAAACGCCACTGTTATTATTTTATTTTTAAAAATTCGAATTTTTATTTCAAAATTTGTATTTACACTTTACGTTAGTTTATCAACAACTTTGTTTTATAAAAATTTGTAAAAAATAATAAATAATGGTAGTTCTCTCTTGAAGCATTTTCATATTTTCCTAATTTATTAACACCCTGTACATCGGATCTAAAAATTTTTTATCGTCAATTGATTTTCTCAACAAGCAGAACTTTTTATAAAGAATGACTTTTGGTCGTAAAATGACTAATAAAGATCTTTTCCCTATTGGGTACCCTCATCCGCGGACACACTGTATATTTTTTAATAAATTTAATTTTTTTACAATCTTCTCAGAAATATATAATACTTTATTTTTAGTTTATGCATTATGCCCAAAATTTTTTGTTTTTTGTAAATATAAAACGCAGTCAGTTATGTCATAATGAAACATTCTTCTGTGTCTGTCAGAGTATTCAGATTTGTTATAATTTCTTATTAATAGTAAAAAATCAGTTTGTCCTAACTATGACAGCCAATGTAAACGACATGCTCGTTTGCTATAGCCAGTGTAAGTGTATAGCCGTAACGGCGCACCACCCATAGCCCTCGTCCATAGCCTGGTACCACAGCACCGCACAGTAGTAGCCATAACGGCGCTCCGACCCTCGCTTATTCGCTCATTGCCTTGCCTGTCAGTTTGTCTCTCGACATCGAGATATAAACATCTTCTTCCGATGAAGAAGATATTATTTTAGACGCTATATAACTAAGTGGTATATGTTTAAACAGAAATCAAGATTACTATTGCATCCTATTAACGCAAAGCGAAGATTCTATGGAGAATTTTATCAGCTTTATAAAGATCTAAGGAAAGATCCCCAACGCTTTTGTGAATATATGAGAATGCATATTAATACCTTTGATTATATCGTAAGCAACAGTGAAAGGAGAATAAATAAATTTTGGAAGACCTGCTATTCTCAACCTATACCAGTGGAAGAAAGAGTAATGGTAATTCTCATATGTTCAAAAAAGCGTCGGGAATATTTCCTAAGATCATTATAAAGGTGATAAAAAACTCCATTTAATCTTCGCTTTACGTTAATGGGATGAACTGGTAATTTTGATTTTTGTTTAGGCATATAAGCACCACTTTGTTATATTAGAGTCTAAACAATATCTTCTTCATCGGAAGGAGATAACAACGCACAGTCCATGTTTATATCTCATGTCGAGGAACTACTATGCGAAGCTCAAGCGAGGCTGTGCGGTGTTATGGTACAAGGCTATAAGCGAGGGTCGACTAACAACATGCAGTTGGAGCATTAGAAGTGTATTTCAACGGTAATAAGTAATCCTATGAAATTTATAAAATTTCTTAAATTACTTGTAGACATCACAAAAGACGACAGCCGGATAAAATAATTTTTACAAGCATAAAATCAAACTTAATTGAACAAGGTTCATTTTCTAAACCTCAGCTTAAAATCTACCTTAAGGAAAATCACGATACTGATAAAAATAAATGTGCTTTTGTTTCGATTGAAACAAATTCTATTGTAATAATGAATATTAACTGTGTGAAACATGCCTTAAGGCATAATGGAGAACAGTTTGAGCCATATTTATGAGAGAATTCCATTAAGTCCATAACAATTTTGTTTCTAATAGTTAATCGCACCAGTATTTTTTTTTAATATCCATTATGGCCTTAAAAAAATTGTATATTTTTTAAAAAAACATAAATTTCGGGCATAATATTAAGACTAAATAAAACATGGTGTCCCATTTTCGACATTATTAGTGCTATCAAAAAAGTAATGTAGGTGTCATGTGCTCTTTTTAGGTCAAACTAAAAATATCAAAAACAAAATTTGAAGCTTAAGAGATACGGGGGAAAATCAAAAATTAACAATTTCAAAATTACCCTATATTTTCTCAGTTAAAAGAGATACAGAAAAATGGTTTATACAAAAGTTTCTTTATATTGAATAATCTCCCGTTTTCAGAATAAGTATACGGGGTGAGGTAAAAAAGTTATCGGACCTAACCTCATTATTTTAAATGGAACACCCTGTATATTTTAATCTAAAAAGATAGCATTTTAAATTATCTTTTCAAATATATAACACACCAAGGATAATATTGTTTTCCTTGTAAGTAAGTATTCTTCAACACTCGTGTGATATAAGACACTTTCTGGCCGTGCTTTTTTCGATATGGCGTACGTTTGTCAGATCTCTGTAATAATCATATCAGAAAAATAACATTGCAAATATTTCAGGCTTTTGGTGCAGTCGAGGTTATGTCGGACAGAGTATGCATCCATTCCAAGGGCAACACCCACTTTAGATTCTCTGCAGATGACTTAGTTTCCTGTGCAAATGACTTAGTTTCCTGTTGTTATACCTGCGGAATGGGTTGTAACGGCGGCTACCCAGGGTCGGCTTTCCATTACTGGGTTAGAAGAGGTATCGTGTCTGGGGGACCGTACGGATCCGAACAGGTAAATTATAAAAAACACTGGGACAAAAAAGGTTCAGACAGATTTTACCATATTTTAGAGCTAAAGCATTTCTGGATTATTCAATTTATATTAATTTTAGGGATGCAGACCGTATGAAATTGCTCCTTGTGAACATCACGTAAACGGTTCGAGATTACCATGCACAGGTAAGTAGATATAACTCATAATTAGGGCTTGTTTCCCAAAAAGCGAATAAGCGGAAGAAACTTGTATCCTGCATGTTCGTCGTTTATTAGATGCCTTTCTTTCTATTAGTTATTAGGGAAATAAAGATAAACCCATATTACGAAAAGCGAACAACTTTCTTTAATTGTTAGGAAATCCTTTAAAAATACCATTTTTAACGAACAGACCCGGACAAACCAAATTTACTCAACTCAACAAAGAAGGTTTTGTTTTCTTGTATTATTCAACATGAGCATGCAGACATACTTTTTCTATTTTGATTTAATATCAAGGCTATTTCGATATCGTTTTCAGAATCGTATTATGCTTTTTATGAAACCGTTCCTCTCATTTTTAAAGGTTGGTAATGCAGTCATGTATGTTTGGTTGCAGAAACAATTACTAAACTAACCTCACATTTGTCAAGTTTATTTTCTTTATAAACTACGAAAGGAGTATGAAACTCATCGCGACATCTCGCGGTGTATTTGCCTACCCATCCTTTTCCTTTGTCAGATTGCGAAACGCGTCTAAGAATGAGTTTGCAAAGGGAAAAAGGAGAAGAAATTCTATTTATTCTTCGTGACGGAACAATTAACCGTTGAGAGACGTATTTGCTACGTTTGTCTGTTTTTGCAGAATCGACCCTCTGCATTGGTATTCTATAAGATGCTGCTTTGCGTAGTGCATTCAGTACTGCGAGATCTTTTTTTCCTTTGTCACACTCAAGTCTTCCTGATGGACCCGTAAACGGCGAAACTCGTTAAACAATGAGTTTGAGGGAAAAGGGAGGAAAAGATCTATTTTTTCTTTTTAAAGCTGAACACAGCCACTGTCGCCCCCATTTCGTGGGATTTTTGAGGCTTCTGTGAGATAAAGGGATATTTAGGTCAATTCGTGGAACTTTTTAAAAGTTTGAGAATTATATTTTTGTAGTCATAGTACCAGGGAGGCTACCGTTTTCTACTTTTCTATACAGGGTGATTCACGACGAGCGTGCATTAGAACTTTATGGAGAACTATTGAATATATGTTCCTGAAACTTTGGGGATTTGGGTTTATCGATATGCTCTCTTTAACTAAAATATTGACATGTTTCTATCATTTCCGGTTATACCGGAAGTAGCTGCCAACTTTCGTTTTTTAAATACAACATGGTAATTTTTATTACATTTTTCGATTAAGCATTAAATACTAAGCACATTTTATAGAAAATGTTTTTGTCAGACTCTATTAGTTTTTGAGATATCTGGACTTTTTGTAATTATTTGGCAAATGCATTACGATGAAATAATCCATATAATTTTTTTACCTTAGCGCTTGGACTAAAATTTTTTTCTCACCGAATAGCTAGGAGATCATCAAGTCTTAAAAACATTTCAAATTCGGCATAAAATGTACAGGGTGGTCACAATTCAAGCCTCATTGTGAAAGAATTCAACCATTAAAAACTTTCTTATTTTAAATGGAACACCCTGTATATTTTTATTTAATTTGATGGCAAATTAGTTATTCTTTATAAATAGTATTTACTGTCCTATACCTATATCAAAGCGTTTTCTCAAAAAATCCAATTTTATTCTGAAAATACTATTTGTTCAAGTGTGCTATGAAAACAATTGTACTTAGGGTACTGATGTCTATACGGAGGAAATGAGGGCAATACTTTCTAGTGTGCTTTGACAAGAAAAACAATTGTCTGATATTTCTTGGCGTATTTTCAAACTGTCAATTATTCTGTTACTAAAAAATGTCACGCTCCGGATTTTCAAGTGAAGATTTTTTAAATTTATTTACGGTTTACATTGAATGTGGCAAAATTAAGCTTGTCGAATATATCGGGATAAATATCCGAATAGGCCAATTCCCACACCTGGTATTATTAGAAGACTAATTAATAATTGTTTAAAATTTGGATCATTTGAAGCCAAAGTACGAAGAATTAAACCAATACTGGACAATGAGGTATTTGAAGTTACATTTTAGCCTATTTTTATGCTTTTCCAACAGACTCAAATCGTGAAGCTGCAATGCAATTAAGAGTTTCGTATTCGAGTATACAAAGAATTTTAAAAAAATATTGCTGGAGGCCATATTCATATGCCCAAGTTCAGCATCTAAAACCACAAAATTTGTCAGCTCGAGTCGAACTTTGCGAGTTTGTAAACTTGTTTCATTGCTATTTTTTAAAAAATAATATTTAAACCATTAAATTTAAAACAATATAAAACAATCAACTGCATTTTATTTATAAATTATTAAGAAACACTTTAGAATGTTGTACTTTCAAGCAATCAATCACTTTTCCTCCGTATATACATCAGTATACAGCCCCTAAGTACAATTGTTTTCATAGCACACTTGAACAAATAGTATTTTCGTAATAAAATTGGATTTTTTGAGAAAACGCTTTAATATAGGTATAGGACAGTAAATACTATTTATAAAGAACAACTAATTTGCCACCAAATTAAATAAAAATATACAGGGTCTTCCATTTAAAATAAGAAAGTTTTTAATGGTTGAATTCTTTCACAATGAGGCTTGAATTGTGACCACCCTGTACATTTTATGCCGAATTTGAAATGTTTTGAGACTTGATGATCTTCTAGCTATTCGGTGAGAAAAAAATTTTAGTCCAAGCGCCAAAGTAAAAAAATTATATGGATTATTTCATCGTCATGCATTTGCCAAATAATTACAAAAAGTCCAGATATCTCAAAAACTAATAGAGTCTGACAACAACATTTTCTACAAAATGTGCTTAGTATTTAATGCTTAATCGAAAAATGTAATAAAAATTACCATGTTCTATTTAAAAAACGAAAGTTGGCAGCTACTTCCGGTATAACCGGAAATGACAGAAACATGTCAATATTTTAGTTAAAAAGAGCATATCGATAAACCTAAATCTACAAAGTTTCAGGAACATTCAGTAGTTCTGCATAAAGTTCTAATGCACGCTCGTCGTGAATCACCCTGTATACTTATTGGAACTCATAACTTCTTGGTTTTCAATCGTATTGGAATTACCTCTTTTTTAGTAATTTGCCAAAAATATTTAATTTTTATTTCTTTTAGTTGTACCAGGCAGACCGTGTACCGCCTAAAGTTTTGCGTTGGAATTTTTTTTTAAATATTGGCCATTTCGTCCTCACATTTGTGATATTTTTCATGCTCAGGTTGGCAATACTGAACACACTACTATAACATGTCTTTGCAAGTTCTTTTAACTCGGGAGGAGTTAAACTAAGATTCTTGGTTCATATTGTTTAATTTTTAAGAAAGTCTTTGAATTTTCCGTGACAAAATGGCAGGCACTGATTTCTTCTGAAGTTCTTATAGCACTCATCCATGAACGCTAGCTAAAACATGATGATTTATAAAATTTTGTACTTTAATATACTATTACCTCGACCCTCAGCGGCGGAAAAAGTATTTTTACTTTCGCTGTCAATAGCAACCGCCTACTGATAAAAAAGCAAAACTTTAACGTCAAAGAATTAGTAGAAAAATGTCCATTTATTGACATTTCTCACGAAAAGGAAGTCGCTTTAGTGCGGAGTTACACTGTTACCTTTTTGCAGGTCCCGTTTTGTGGGAGCCGGTCGGCGCAATGGTAAAAATAATCGTTTTGCGGGAAATATTTGACAGTGGGGATAAGATATAATTTATTTTCCCGTCTTGCGGGACAGTATAGCACCGCACTTAGGGAACTTCAAAAATTTTGTCGACTTAGTAAAGAATTCCAAAAATGTAAATTTTTGCAGTTAAGGTTACACATGCATGGATTTAGTGGCGCCAGTGGTCGCGCCAGTTCTATTTGCACGCCAGTAAAGGTTTACACTTTGTTGAGAAAACAAGAATAAGTGGCACGCCAGTTTAATTTTTAAAGCGTTTTTAGCAGTGCGAACTATGTCGAGTCGAAAAAGATTAACATAAAAGAAATACAGAAAAAAAAACGAGGAAAAGGCCGTGTCTGGGTTAAAAATATAACCTCCAATGATTCAAAACCAAAGTGAATCGCTTTTTGCGCACACGCACCACTCCCAGAGTGCCCTAAAGGATTTTTCCTATAGGGCTTGTGTTTGATCATAAAAAAAAGGTCGGCGATCAATCCATGGTTTAATCCAGACACGGCCTTTTCGTAGTTTCTTTTTCGGAATTTCTTTTATCTTTTTTTCCACTAAAAGTTCAGCGACTATTTTACAGGCTTACACTAAATCCATGTATGTGTAAATGCACCTTAAGGCTAGTAACGAAAGTAATTTTATGTACTTTAGGGATTTAAAATACCCTTTAAATCCCTATTTTCAGGGAAAAAAGGTAAAAATATAGTAAAAGTAAAGTAAAACGTCTTTCAGTGGATGTAGTGTGTTTGACTAATATTTATCGAGTGACTTTTGTTTTACTTAGTTACTTGTCATTTGGTCGTTGATATGGTAACATCAGCCGCTTCGATGATGGCATTTAATTTTTTTTAACGTTTCACCTATCCTAAAGTACATAAAATAGTATATACACCTCAGGACCAAAGTGTTTTTAAATCCCTTGACAAATTATAGCCCTCCAGTTGGTCGGGCTATAAACTTTTTGTCTCGGGATTTAAAATAACACTTTAGTCCCGAGGTGTATAATGTACTATTATTACCTCCTTCTAGGCGACGACAATAAGACTCCGAAATGCATACAAAAATGTGAATCAAGCTACTCAATTTCTTACGAACAAGATAAACATTACGGAACTAAAGCGTATTCTGTGTCAAGTAGAGTGGAACAAATTCAGACCGATATTTCGACAAATGGGCCTGTTGAAGCCGCCTTTTCGGTTTATGAGGACTTGTTAAGTTATAAGAGTGGTAAGTCTATATTGTGTGTTAGGAAAAATCTAACATTTCCTGGCGACCGTAAAAATGCCAAGATCGGCAACTCAGAATCGTGGAATGTGTTTTTTTTTTCTACCGGGCACAATTAAAAAAAATAGCTTGTGCAGCGGAACAAACCCGAGCAAAAAAGTGCCAAACTTGTTTTGAGATAGATACAACTTTTACATCATTTTATTTTTCCCGATTCCCTTTGTCGTGATAAACTAGATTCCCGAGATGGTCCCATTATAAAGTCGTGAGTTACGTTACTTTCAATTTGTTATACAGGGTGTCCCATAACTAATGGTACACAGGAAAACTGCAGGTTCCTTGGGTAAAAGTACTGCGATTTAGTTCAATAGCTGGTAATAACCGAGATACAGGGTGTCCAAGTAAAAATTTAATTTTCAATTTTCCTAAATAACTTATTTCTGAATCAATATTTTTGCACAAAATTTTGTGACTAGGGTTTTTTTGGGGAAAGGAATTTGAATTTGTTAATAATTTTCATGTAGATTGTAGGGGGCGCTCTCTGCTGTACTCTGGATACATAAAAATAAGTGTAACTTTCTTGGGCCTTAATATAATTATGTTTTTATTAAAAATATCAGATTCTCCGTCATTTTTAAGCAATAAAGGTATACTTTGTAAATGTTGCTCCGACTAACCGTTTTCGAGATATTTTCAATGGCAATTTCTAATGCGCCCGTTTTTTAAATTTTGTTTTATAAACGTGAAATTTGTCACAGTAGGCTTTGGTAAAAACAAATACAATGAAAGCACTTTGAAACCTCATTTATGTCAAAGTTTATTTTCATTTGTCAGCATTGTGGGTGTTTTTAAGGAGTTCTTGAAGAGACTTATCAAAAATTAAACTAAAAATGCCGCTAACAGAGAAATGCGAGACATGGTATGTTTATACGCACAAGAAAATTTTAACAGACGCGGGGCACATCGGCGGTATTTGGAAATGTATCCAAATAGAACACAGCCAGATTTTAAAATTTTTAGAAGCCTATACGACAGACTGGGATAAACAGGATCCTTGCGTCCAAAACGAAAAATGTAGCGGCATTTTTAGTTTAATTTTTGATAACAGTATCTTCAAAAACTCCTTAAAAACACCCACAATGCTGACAAATGAAAATATACTTCGACAGAAATGAGGTTTCAAAGTGCCTTCATTGTATTTGTTTTTACCAAAGCCTACTGTGACAAATTTCACATTTACAAATCAAAATTTAAACGGGCGCATTAGAAATTGTAATTGAAAATATCTCGAAAACGGTTAGTCGGAGCGACATTTACAAAGTATCCCTTTATTGCTTAAAAATGACGGAAAAACTGATATTTTTAATAAAAATATTATTATACTAAGGCACAAAAAAGTTACATTTCTTTTTATGTAGGTATCCAGAGTACCGCAGAGAGCGCCCCCTATAATCTACATCAAAATTATTAACAAATTCAAATTCCTTTCCACAAAAAAACCCTAGTGACAAAATTTTGTGCAAAAATATTGATTCAGAAATAAGTTATTTAGGAAAATTGAAAATTAAATTTTTACTTGGACACCCTGTATCTCGGTTATTACCAGCTATTGAACTAAACTAAGTATGGCCAAATCGCAGTATTTTTACTCAAGCAATCTGCAGTTTTCCTGTGTACCATTAGTTATGGGACATCCTGTATACAGGGTCAGGAGGAACGGACCAAATTCCAGGGGTGTAACATGAAAATAATTTAAGATATACTCATCATCCGATTTTAATTTGTTTTGTTTGGGTTTGTTCTAGCGTAATTAAAAAACAAATTTTCAAAAAACTCCCTGTGTGGTTTGTGGCGGTCATAGTGAGTTTGTTAGAGCCAAAAAAGTAAATCGTTGGATATCCCTTTGCGGTTCGGTCGGCCTTTACCATTGGGATTTCGGAAACGGTAAGTGATACGAAGTTGGTTAAATTAGGGCAAAGTTGCGTAATTATGAGCCCAATAATATGCCGCATAAAAAGAAAAAATAAATACAAGGGCTTCTAAAATATTTGGAAAAATCTAAAACTTCGCAGTTCGGTTTTTATTTTTTCCCGACTTTGTTCGAGGAGATGCCCAAAAATAGATTTCACTTTCTCATTGCTACTTTTTATTCTCCACAAGATGGCATTAGCAGATCTTTCTTGCGACGTTTCGTCTTTGGGTCACCATCATCAATTTAATTTTTAAATACGGACCTGGATCTTTTTGTTTAAATTATCGAAGAGTATCGAAATCTACGTTTAGAGGTATTCAATATTTACTGGTTTTCCGACGTTTTGTTCCTTAAATTGACCATCTAAATCTTCATTAAAATACCCCAGGCCTGTATTTAAAAAAATTAAGTTGATGATGGTGATTTTAGATTTTTCCAAATATTTTGAGATTTTTTTGCGGCAATTGGTTGTGCCCGTAATTACTCATCTTTGCCTCAATTTAACCGACTTCGTATTTCTTATCGTTTCCGAAATCCCAATGGCGTAGTCCGAATTTGTAACACCCTGTATAATTGCGCTCGGTCCTTAATAAAAATTATTATATTATGATGCCGACTTTCTTAAGGATACTGTATAATATTTTTAAATAAAACGGAAGCCAAAAATGAATGATGTTCCTTTTAGGTGTTTACCAACATGTCACCGGTAGATTCCTCGGTGGTCATGCCATAAGAATTTTGGGATGGGGTGTCGAAAATCGCGTTCCCTATTGGATAATTGCAAATTCATGGAATTCTGATTGGGGAGACAATGGTAAGTACATACATGCATATAGTTGAACCTGGGAAATAATGAACTTGCGTCATCACCTGTAACAGTACGATTCAAATCTAGATTATATAAATCAAATAAGACAAATCCACGTCAGCATAATATATGTACGTGATTAACATTATGGAGGTCGTAGATATAAAAAACTTGTACTGAATTAAAAAATTAAATTTTAAAATGGTAGTTGGTAGTACGTAAAAACAGGGTGACCAAATTACAGTGAAACCTTTCTTGGGCGGACACCTACGGGACCGTCTAAATGTGTCTGCCTAATAGAGGTGTCCGCCCATGGGAAATTTGTTATTAGGTAATATGTAAATGCAAAATTAACGTTATGTGTATGTATGTAGAAAGAAACATAACATAACAAAAATACACTAGATTTAGTTAGGATGTAGTACTAAAAAATCTAATAACGTAGTTTGACGTGTTTGCGTTTTAAAACTTGCAATCTAGAAAATGTAATTCCAAGTCTGATAACAATTCCATTGCTGTAGAGTCACCTCTATTCTTTGCATACTCTTATAATTCCTTTACCATACTAATGACTTGTGATAATTGGTGACATTTGTTTGATTACTGCATTCAACTTCTTCATCAGAGTCGTCAGATAGTGATGTGGTTTCATTTTGGGCTACATAAACAGTAGGAATGGGGTCACTATCATCTTCTAATAGCACATTGCTATCAATGTTAATGAACTCGCCCAAATCATTATTATCAAATTACAAACTTCCTCAACATCAATATTCTCTTTCAGACTCAAAACGCGACATTTTTCTGCCATTGTTTACGATTTTGACCTTACAACTCACAAATAAACGGCGAACTGCTGTCGGGGAATCACATATACTTTCATTCGGCGAAGTTCTTTCGCGCTGACACTCATACGCTATTGGTTGCCGGTCTGTCTTCAGAGAGTTTTTGCACCGTACTTATTCGTCTCCCAAATACTTTCAAAATTTTTTTTGTCCGTTTAAAGGAGGGTTTTTGCACTCTTTGTATGAAAACAGCTTGTCCGCGTCCGCCCAAAGGAGCGTCCGCCCAAGAGAGGTTGATTTTCATGAAATTTCATATACCTAGTTCCGAACTATGAAAAAATGTCCGCTTAATGTGTCCGTTATGAGAGGTTTTACTGTAATTAATATTTGGTCAGGTAGTTTGAAACTGTTCGTCAGAGGTGTAGTTACTGAGGTTATAACAAAAATTTAGGTTTAATTTGAATTTGAATATATTTAAGGCGTAACTGTGTTTGTTGTTTGAGTTACATTTTTTACTGACGGTGTGAGTGTTACTGGATGATTAAATACAAGTTTGCCTTCCTTCTGAGGATGGCAATGACAAACTACTGATAATTATTGACAAAATGGCACACACGTTTAACAATATGTGTGGTTACAAAGACACAATGTACGAATAAGGTTTATTACTGTAAAAATATAATGCAATACAGAAACCTTTACTAAATAATAATGGTTAACTGTACTACACAAACAGTAACCAACTTTATTAACACTTGTTGTGATTGTCTTGCTGGACACATAAATATGGAAAATTCAGGTTACCTTCTTCTTGTAGAGGTTAAAAAGTATATACTGTTCTTCTTAGCTTTCTGAATTGTAAATACCAAATTTCTAATTTCGTCGGGTCAATCTACCAACTGTTTACCACACGTTGTCGTCTTGGTTTATTACTTTGCTCATCTACATACGGCGGGATGCCTCAAATACTGAATACAAAGGATCGGGGTTGTCCTTAAATTATTAACCTGCTAGGGGTTTCACCAACAAATTACCAACTAATCGTGGCGGAAACGTCTGTTGAGGTCACAGATTTATATTTATATTTTACAGCCGTGTTAAAAGAGTGCGTACTATCAAAGCAGCTTGTCTGGTTCACTACTTGAAGCGGACTATTTTTAACGGGTGGAATTCCGATGCGCGAGAGTCGACCTGATCGGTTGTTGAAACAAAGGAATTTGCAAGCCGACGCTTCGCTGGTCGTCTGCGGTGTGGGATGGGAGAACTTGTGATAGAGAACTGTCCACGGTAAATTGGTATGACAGTGGACGCAAAGTTTGGGACTTCAATGTTATTTGATCTTTTAAAAATACTGAGAATTTGTTGGCAATACACATGCATTCAGGTTCTTTGGTATGTAATGAAAATATATGTTTTAACCCGCTGTCAGATGGGAATATAATTTGATAACTACAAATTATAGTTTGTTTAAAGGTAAAATACATGAGTATAAGCGAAAAATCCTGCATAAATGGAATTGGTTTGTACAACGAAAGCAGAAAATATTTATCTATACAGGGAAGAATTAGAAATTAGTATAATAAAAATAAGATAGAAAAAGAGACGATTGTTGGAACTGGTTTTCCAACAAGTGGTTATATTTTATTCAAACATGAATTACAATTTTTTATACCTAAATATACAATATCTAGGAAGCAAATTTGTAGCTAATAAATATGTAGTTCTTATAAACTGATCTTGATGATTAAATTCTATATTGCAAAGCACGTACTTTCGTTTATAAACTTGAAAAATTCGCGATACACAAAATAGAAATGTCAATTTTATTTTGTTATTTCCGTCTAATACACTGGAATTGTATTTGGTTTCCAGAGAAAAACGTTGTTTTTCATTAACTGGTCAAACAAAAATAATATAAAAAATAGCAGGTATTTGATATTACTTAAAATAGTTATGGAGCACTTGCTGGAGCACACATCAGCTTTGTTTTCATGCGCGAGGCTATACATTTTAATACTAACAAAGTTACAGATGGTGGACACATAATTTGAATAACCCTATATTTATTTTATTTCAATTTGCTCAGGGCCTAGTTTTGCAGTTCATAATAATAAATATTTATTTACAGGTACATTCAAAATACTTCGAGGTGAAGACCATCTTGGAATTGAAAGTTCAATTGTAGCTGGACTGCCAAAAATATAAAAGTAACATTATGTTAAAACGTTATCCATAATACTCTGTATCCTGAAATTAGGGTATACCCATGGTACAATAAACCCAAGGTCTAAGGCCTCTAAGGGGCATGATACAATAAACCTAAGGCCCTTAGGGCCGATATTTTAAAGTCACTTTAGATATGTCAGAATGATATGTCATCCTTAACACAAGTTTGATAATATATTAAAGTCATTTTTAACTCTCATCTAAAGAAATAGATCTTTAAAGACGTGGTAATCATCCACTTAACGCGTCGATTGATCCTCAAATTATCGGCCCTTAGACTTTAAAATTACGTTTAAGATTTAAATACAGTACAATGTGTGTGGGTTAAAATTATTTTATAGGCAACTTTCAGTAAATCGGGTTTTAAAAATAAATAATCTCAAAAATACCTGTTAATTTTTTAATAGGTTCCTTATAGTATCTAATTAGAGGAATTATATATGTCCGCGCAAAAGAATCGTCACAAAGATCTTGGTATATAGCATCGATTTTTTAATAATTTAACTCCCGTCACATGGCTAATTTTAATCTACCTAAGGTGTAAACGAAACTTGCACATCAAAATATATTTTTCCTTAATGGTTTATAAACGGTTAATAGAGAAATATTATATATAGCTTCGGATAACAAAGCGTCGCATCAATTTATCTCCGGTAACATTTTCATGCGTGACCGGTGTTACTGTGACCGGCGGACAGCTAATACAAGCTATTTCTTAAACTTTTTAGACTGAAATGAGTATATGTACTCAAAAGAATGTCTTCGTGTAGTCTTTTTCCCTTAATTCAGACCACTAGGTCTGGGTTAACCCTGTGACCGGCGATACGATACAACATAAAAACACACGCCTGGTAAAAAGTAGGCAATGTTATATACCTAAATAAACATAATAAGGAACTTACCTAAAAGGAGTACGCTTTACACAAGTTCAAACACATACCGTCATATTTGTAAAACTATTAGGCCGACCTGTAGTGGCGTTATTTATAAGCAATTTCTGCCGTGACCGGCGATACATGCAGCTGCGGGGACGGAACTTCTGGTTAATGATTGCGTTAGAGAAACTAAACTGTTGATCTTTGAACATTATTTTTTCAATACAAATTGTAGTAGGAATGTAAATTATTTATATATAAAAGTAACTTTAGTAAAATGACGTGAAATATAAAAGGGTAAAGTAAGAAATTATTGACTGGGGACACGTGACCGGCGATACATTTTTAAATTCAAATTTGAATACTGCAGCTATAATCTAAAAAAATACTTTTAAAATTGCTTTCTAATGCAGGAAGCAACATATATTTCGCAAATTATAATCGTTTCTACAGGCAAATAGTTTATTTTAGTAAGTTATATGCTAAGGACTGAAAGTTCCCTGTAAAAAAATTTTTACCCGTGTACACAGAAAGTTTTACAATAATCAATTTTATCTTCATCTAAACGTATTATTAAGGTAACAAAAAATCAAATTGCACAAAGTAGGCGTCTCGCTCTTGCTTATGCAATATGATTTTTTGTTATTAAAATCACATATAAAAAATAGCACTAAAAATTCCGGTCGATGGCCGCAGAAGCTTCTCACACGTTGGCGTCACTAAGCCACGCCTCCTTGCGCGATATCTTACCTTGTGTTTATTGTATAATATACCTTATAATAGCGTGTAAACTTTTATTTAGGTTCTTAAAAAAAAATTAAAATAGTTTATAATAAATAATAGATCAGTATAATTATTAATACTCAGAACGATATTTTGTTTAATTATTGATTATTATGTTAAATAAAATTTTTAAATTTATAACGGCCAAGTTTGACACTTAGAGGTTTAAAATTACTTATGTAAGAATAAGTTAAGCATTTTGTAAATGAAATTTATACAGAATTAGAATAGGTAGGTTTAGAATCGGTAGGAAAAATAATATTCTCAGCCGCCGACACGAATTGCTGGCCGAGGCGCCCCATCCAGCAAGCGTCGGCGCGATCGAAAACGAGTAAAGAAGAAATATAAAATAAATAGAACATTAAAATTAGTAAAATTACTTTTTATTATTATTAAGCGACAAATCTGCCCTTAATTGGCTGGTACTGTTTAGGGCAGTTACAGTTATTGTACTTAGTGTACAGTCACTAGTTCATGTGACCCATCAAAAACGCCCCTGCAAATATTCAAATGATATTTTTTACAAAAAAAAAGCTCCACTGAGATTTTTCCATGCGAATTTCTGTTAAGCCTGGTCATAGTACGGCAGCCCGTTACCAAAATGTCCTGTTATCACGCCTTCATCTAGTCAATGACTAATCGCTAGATTAATTAAAAATAAGAAAGTTTTACTGGAGCGAGAAAGTTCGGCAACGCTGCGCTTACCCGTCAGAGTGATTTCAGTTCGTAAGAAAGCAGATCGTCTTTTTGTCCGTTCTTGATGAAATCATATTAAAAATATAAAAAAAAAACGTGAATTCATCGACAACGGATGTTTTGAGTGTTGCAAAGATTCCATAGTTTAAATAGAAGATGTAAAGAAAAGGGGTATCAAGCGCCCGGGTTTTGCTAAAGAATGCGTATGTAAAAATGTCAGTTAAAATTTTTTCCCCATTTTCCGAGGCACAATACACGATTTCTGCGTGAAAACGGACGAGGCGCGATAACTCGAACAGCGTTAAAAAAATGACATACCTAAGTTCCGACCCTTGGGTCGCGCGTCGATGAAAATGTCCGTTCTCATTTTTTTCCGGTCACGAATAACTAAAAAATAACATCCGACAAGTAAAACGGACGAGGCTAAAAATTCTCCACTGTAAACAAATTTCGATTTTTCTCAAACCAAAACTATTCACCGCACGGAAAATATCAGTTACGATAAAAAAATAAAAAGAACGGACGAGGCGCGATAACTATTACGACCACTTTTTTTATATATGTGAAGATGATTCTCAATGATTTCGCAACGTTGCCAATGTCCGTTCTTGTTAATTTCCTTCTCAAGTCCTTATTAAATCGCCAAAAAAGTCAAAAAACTTTAGGTCGCGATCAGTCTGAAATCCTGGTAACGGGCTGCCGTACTATCAATTCTACATTAGAGATGGGACATACCGTCAACCTCTTATCGCGGTATGTACCGTTGCGCTACACAAAAATACGACGACTAAATACCGCTACTAAAAATATCGTTAGTAAGAAAAATAGATACCTTGAAGAAAAATTATCTTTTTTTAGAATTCCATACACCTTGAAGAAAAATACCGTTAGAGACAAAAAATACCCACTACTACGTACCACCAGTTCGCCCCTGAATGACTTTTTTTAGAAGTTCTTATTGAAAATCTAAAATACCTTATGTAAACCTCTCCATACAAAATATATACTTCGAAGAAAAATACCCTTAGGGAAAATACCCAGTCCGAACCTGAATACCGCGACACGACGGTATTGACGTCTCGCCTCTATTCTACATGAAAACGGTCTCATCTAGCATATTTCCAACTAAACTGGGCAACAGAAAGATCTGCAAACGGGTATGTTCGCACCAGGAAGTTCTGCAAACGGGTTTTTATCCTCATTTTTAGCACTCTATGGCTCGAAAGGGGCTTAACCGATTTGATTAAAGTTTTCCGATTTTTAAACGTGGTTCCGTGGGAGTTGGTGGCGTAATGGTTCGCCCTGTCATATCCATGTATTGTTCTGATCCTTTCTATATTTATAACATTTCTCTTTTCCTACATAAGGGCGCAACCATTGCAGAACTACGAAGGGGAAGTGGGTCGGTCCTAGAGTACAATTCCATCAGTAAAAACCCTATGATTTGATTTTAAAACATCTATTGTATAAGTATTTAAATTTCCACAAGGTATTACAAATTTGACAAACTGCATAAGTTCGTTTATAATTTCATCATTATATTATAAATTTGATAACTGCATAAATTCTGGTAAACATCAATATTATGGTTATAATCTCTAAAGTGCATAAAGGGAGCTTTTCCATGAACAAACTCTTTTTAAATGTTAAAATATCAATATCAATTTTCACATACTTAGTTCCAAATTCATTTACAAATTCTTGAAAGGGAGCTTTAATGTTAAACAATTTCTATTTTCTTAGAAGGTTATTTTCACTTTATTCAAAGTCATTTATAAAGTCTGAAAGGGAGCATCTTCAACAAATAATTTCTGTTTCTTTAAAATGTTATTAATTTAGAACAAATACTGTTTTTCCGCACTAATATTATATTGTTCAACATACAATACAATTTTCTTGAAAGTCGAAATATGTCTTGGCATAACCACGGTGTGGCAATGGCCAATATAGCTTCTCAGAAACTTGGTGTACTCTTCCGAACCCAAAAATTGTACAGACTTTTTAACAACTTTTGATACTATACAAGGCCCAGATTCGACCATCACTAGAGTACTGCGCTCATGTCTGGAGCTCTGCACCCCAAACATACTCTTCGGCTACTGGATTACATCGAAAGGAGGGCTATTCGTCTGACCGGAGACCACGAGCTGACGAAGAACCTCGACAGCCTAGAACATCGAAGACAGGTTGGGGATTTGAGTCTCTTTTACAGATATTTTCATGGAAGGTGCTCGGCTGACCTTGCCCTCTTAATTCCGCCCAGAGCGACGAATAGCAGAAATACACGGCAAACCACTGCCGCCCATCCATATGTGGTTAAGCTTAGTATACTCCTCGAACTTCATTATTTAAGAATTCTTTCATCTGGAGGACTTCATCCTTGTGGAACGACCTTCACGAGGTCGTTTTTCCCAACGAATATAACCTCCAACGATTCAAGACCAACGTGAATCGTTTTTTGCGCACACGCACCATTCCCAGAGTGCCCTAAAGGATTTTTCCTATCTCCCTCTCTTTCTCTCTCTCTCTCTGCCTTTACAGCAAACGCGTGACGGTATTTATAGGGGGTTTTCATGACATATGTTGTTGATCGCGTGATTTTTGTTGGTGCCAAATTCTATTGACAAAACGCATGGTAAACGCTGACTTCTCTAAGAATTTTTGCTGATATAAACAAGAAGGAATTTATTCCGCGATGAAAACCGAAAAACAATCTCAGGGTCAAAAGTGGCGTGATCGTTTCCAAGTTTAAGAATTTTATCCCCGAAGAGGCCCCGAGCTTAGTTAAGCTACCTCTTATAAAGAATTTCGATTCTTAATTTGGTTGGCTGCACCTTTTTTGATCCTCTAATTTTGAACCGAAAGAATTTGCGGTATGCGTGACTCGAGCAGAGTATCACGAATTTTTGATATTGAAAACAAGTTGGAATTTTTCCTAAGAAAATCTCAATGTGATGACGAAATAATATTGCACAACTTGTTCCCACTTTTTGAACCTTCGGTAGGGTTTGACTTTAAAAATCTTTCCAGTCTACAGTTTCTGTTTTTGAAGTGATGGCTCACGAAGGTCTTCGAATTTATTCTCATTTTAAAGTAAGTTTGTTTTATTGTCAAACCTTATGATTATTTTTCAAGAAAAGAATTATTTTTTCAAACTTAATTCTGATTTAATTTTTTGAATTGATTAAGAATTTTTATTAAAGAATATTTTAAAAATATTCATCTTCTTAAAATTCTAATTCCTGAATTCTTGTAAAATTATTTTACTTTTTCAAAACATGATGGCAGATAAATTCCCGGGCATCACACCAGGCTTATCATAAAAACATCCACCATGGAAAAATATCTCGCCACTTGTTTTGTAAAAAATATCGGAGGACATGTTTCCAGGCACGCCAGTGGTGGATCGATAGAATAACATTTCTATCTAGAATATGTGGTTTTAGATCACATTAACACACATTCCATAATTGAAAATAATATCTAAAGTACCTTCGGAGATATTAAAAACTAACTATTTAGAAATAAATCTGCGGTTGGGGACATCCGTTCATATGAACTGTTCTTCATAAAGTGTTCTTAGGAATCACACTCTGAAATATTAGCACGTCATTAAGGAACATTCCGTATAACTTGCATTCAGGTTCAAAATTTGTAGTTTCTAAAATAGAGTGAGAGAAAAATTATTTTAGTATGCATTATTAAATAAATCGGCCGATATTTACAACAATATCATGCCTTATAAGATAAGCCGATTGGCCAAAATATCGAAATAGAACGAAGGTTTACCGCCACACTCCCCTTTCCTGGATGGAACACATTATCTCCTCATCATGACACTTCAAGCTAAATATCTTGGCTATTCTTTTATAATTACATACTTGAGTGCGGCACTGTGGCAAGTGTTTTGTTTTTCGGTAAATGCAGCAAATGGGTATGTATAAATTATATTTATATAATCTTAAGAGTGATTCCTAATTGTTTGTGTGTGATTATTGATTTAAGAACTTATACATATTTGCAAAATTAAATAATTTACTTTGACATTGGAATTTATATAGATAAAAGATGGTTATTTTAAAAATAACTTAATTGTACAGGGTGTCCCATTTTCGACACTTTCATATTGTATCTTCGTAATTGTGCTATCAAAAAAGTAATGTAGGTGTCGTGTACTATTTTTGGGTCAAACTTAAAATGGTAAAATCAAAATTTGAAAATTTTCGCTCACTTAAGAGATACGGGGGGAAATCAAAATATTGACAATTTCAAAATTACCCTACCCTGTATATTTTAATCTAAAAAGGTAGCATTTTAAATTCTCGTTTCAAATATATAACACACCATGGATAATATTGGTTTCCTAGGCGATTTATTTAAACTTTATTACTTTAAACCACAGTAGGCCATTAAACAGAAGCTTTAAAAATAACTATGTTGACATTCTAGTTGTTATTAACAATTAACGTCAATTAAATTTTTACATATTCATTTGTGAAAAATACTGATCAACATTTTGAAAAATTTGATATGATACCAGTTTATATTGAAAGTGAAAAAAACGAGGAAATGTCTCAAAATTTATATTTTGTTCGCTATCCGGACAGACGGCCAATATTCCGATGACTGGAACATAATTAAAAAAGAAACTTCTGTATAAAACATTATTCTGTATCTCTTTTAACTAAGATAATATAGGGTAATTTAGAAATTGTCAATTTTTTGATGTTCCCCCGTTTCTCGTAAGGGAGCGAAAATTTTAAAATTTTGATTTTACCATTTTAAGTTTGACCCAAAAAGGGCACATGACACCTACATTACTTTTTGATAGCACTAACAATTACGGAGATACCCTATAAAAGTGTCGAAAATGGGACACCTGTACGCTTCTGCACTCTGCCTTAAAAACAATTTTATTGTGTCTTTAATGAATATTTGCAGCCTGTGTTTCAAGGATAACATCTAGCCCTCCCAGGGGGTTAAATCACAAACACTGCAGATATCCTTTAAAAACGCCCCCCTTCAAAATAAAATTGACGCATCTTTCCGATTTTTAATATTACTTACTGTAATCGAGATATTAAGGGTGGGAAGTTTTCGAATTGACACCCTATGCCCATACGGGGTGTTTTCTAATATCATGCTAATATTTAAGGCGGTTATTCTTGGGTGCATTTTTAGAAAAAACATATTAACAGGACATATGTTAATAAAAACGTCTTAACTTTTGAGATACGGGTGCCAAACGACAAGAAATCAAGAGACGACATTTGCTCAGTAAGGAATGAGAGTTTCAAAAATAATTTTTAATTAAAAGAAAAGAAGTGCCGTACCATTCCGTTCTTCAAAAATACCGAGAGCAATTCCCGCACGAACGCCACTGGTCGGAATGAGAAAGACATGTTATACCTCATAAAATGCCTCTTGATGAATAGAAAGTGTGTACCAAATTTCACAAAAAATATCTAGAGCAGTATCACAGATATTAACAAAAAAGGAGATTTTTTTAAAATCTATAATATAGTTATATCAAAAGTTAAGACGTTTAGGACATATGCTCATATAATGTTTTTTTTCTGAAAATGGACCAAAGAATATCCTCCTTTAATATTAGCATGTTATTAAGAAACACCCTGTATGATGATATGATTTAAATTTTACTACGTAATAGTCATCATGCACTAAAATAGTTTATTCAATTTGAGGTTTGAATGGGCATTCGAACTTTTTTTTATTAAAAGTATCTTGACTTTGACCAAACCTGAACATACGGATCGTTCCAATAATGCAGCAGCTGCGCAGCTGAGTTGTATCTAAGTTACGTCGTTGTCAAGGTAAGTGAAATTTTTAAAGTTCTTCTTTTAATTCGTGTTGTGGTGTTATTTTGCCAGTTATACAGGGTGTCCTACCGGGAACCGCCTCGTTCTGTATATGAAAAACTATACATAGGAAAATTTTGAAAATTGGAAAGTATGCTAATATTGATGGGGGCAACTCAGCTAAAATATTTTCAATATGATGGCACTTTCAGTTACACCGAAAGACGGTGTCAACGTGCTTATTTTAAATGAAACACCCTATTCATTTTTGGATTATACGCAAGATTCTAGGCCGATTTCATACATCATGTTCAACCGTGTATTAAATCTTGTAAAACGAGATTTGTGTTTTTAAATATTTTATATTTAACTAAAAACTAAGGTTTAGAAAATATTAATAAAAACATGTCACTTGACGTGACAATGAAACCCGACTGACTGAATGTAGATTCTCCTCCAGCAAGGCATCTTGGGTGTTGATTACTGTTCATGCTTATTCAGAAATTTCTTGAGGGTATACTGGATTTAATCCTGACATAAGTATCGTTCATCCTGAAGAAGAGAGACATCTCAAAATTTGGCATTTCTGCGTTCTTTATATTAATCAACTAAAAATTGTGTCTAATCGACGTCTAATTATAAGGGAAATAATGTTACATGTAAGCTGCTCTATGCGACCGAGAGATGGTTAGATGTTCTGTTGATTTTGTAAATAACACAAAAATGCCAACTAAAATATGGTCTTCTCCAGGATATAGTATTTAAGGTTTTATGTCTAAAATGACGTTTGCAGACCTTAAAAAATAAGCCTTTATTTAATTTGAGTTGAATTCCTTGTTGAAGGAACCTTAATAGATTTTTTATAATATTTTTAAACTATTAATAGAGGGTGTTAAAAAAATAAGATTAAAAATGAAATGGAGAAAACTGGAAAAACACATTTTCAAAAGGAAGTCCCCAATTTTTATAATTATTTTCTATTTGGCATTAAAAATATTGTGTTGGCTGTCCATTCTGAAAGTTTTTTGTTTTCGAAATATTGCGCAAACGTCATTTTAGACTTAAACCTTTAAATATGTCAAACATGCTTAGACTTAGGTATATGACATGATATACGATAATCTGCCTACCACTAGCATCCAAAAAGGTATTATATAATATATAGGGTGTTCTGTTTAAAATAAGCAAGTTACCACCGACTTCATATGTATAGTTTTTCATATATACAGGGTGTTATGGAAATGACTTATTATATTTAAGTGGGTGACTCCTTGGGTGTTCTAGAGAAAGTCTACATACTTTTTTTTTAATCGAATATCTAAATACTAAGGTAAAACCCCTTTTTACCCACATACTGTCGCGCCGTTCCATCTGGATTTACTTAGCAACAATGTGGGCCACTAGAGTATACTAACCATGTTGTCAGATCACACCGCGTATCTCGCTCTTGTTTGGATACCGGCCGCGCGCCACTATCGTTGCTTCAGTATGTTTCGAGACTCGGGGGGTGGAGTGACGTATCAACACATTCTTCTTAGTCATAAGAATTTCAAGTGATTAATCGCTGGAGCGATTCACTCGATTATTAAAATCGCTCGAGTATCAAGTACTCGATTATTAAAATCATCGGTTTAACCCGACACTGTCATGATGGGCTTCTAAGTAAACCGCGATCCTATGGTATGGCCAGTGGATTCTGTGCATGGTTGTCTAGCTTCCTTAAAGACCGCTCTCTGCAAGTGGCGATTGATGGATTTCTCTCATACATCTTCTCCATCAATGCCGGTGTTCCTCAAGGGTCCATTGTCTCCCACCCTCTTCTTACTCTACATTAACGACCTTCTAGTGAAAACTAAAAATCCGATATTTAGCTTTACTGACGATAGCACACTTGTCTCATTTTTCTCTTTGAATGCACAAGCATTGGCTGCCGATGCACATCTTCGCAGACAGCATGAAGTATCACCGCTCAACAAAGACCTGGAAGAAATTTTGGCTTGGAGTGACAGTAACCAAGTCGAATTTAATGCTAAGAAAACCCAGGCAGCAGTGTTCTCTAAAAAGGTTAACATCACAGAACCGGATATAGTCATGACAGGACACGCAATTCCACTGGCTTTATCTATTAATTTGCTGGGCGTCAAACTGGGAGGAAATATGTCTTGGCATAACCACGGTGTGGCAATGGCCAATATAGCTTCTCAGAAACTTGGTGTACTCTTCCGAACCAAAAAATTGTACACACTTTTTAACAACTTTTGATACTATACAAGGCCCAGATTCGACCATCACTAGAGTACTGCTCTCATGTCTGGAGCTCTGCACCCAAACATACTCTTCGGCTACTGGATTCCATCGAAAGGAGGGCCATTCGTCTGATCGGAGACCACGACCTGACAAAGAGCCTCGACAGCCTAGAACATCGAAGACAGGTTGGGGATTTGACTCTCTTTTACAGATATTTCCATGGAAAGCGCTCGGCTGACCTAGCCCTCTTAATTCCGCCCAGAGAGGCGAACAGCAGAAATACACGACGAACCACTGTCGCCCATCCATATGTAGTTAAGCACATATGGATGAGCACGGACACGCAGCACTCCCAGAGTGCTTTAAAGATTTTGTTTTAACATTTTTCGTATGTTTTAGTTAACAATGGGATTGTATTTTGCACACTAAACGACCACTCTGTCTAAGCTTTGAATTTTTATATAACTTATTAAGTAATTAATACGGAAAAATTAATACACTCTACAAATAAGTTGATTGATAATTGTTTTTTCATGTTTTTAAAACGCAAAATACAATATTGTTTGTCGAATTTCGAGTGCCCTTTTAACCATGGAGATTATTTTTCATTTTAGATAAATAATCTTTAAATAAATGGACAAATTGTTGTAAACAACATTACCTAACTGTAGTTAAACATGAACTCTGCTGTAGTGATTCTAGCACTTGCCAGCGTTTGTAAGTATTTTTGGCTATTTTTTTCATTATGCATTCTTAATCTACACATAGATTCGAAAATTTTGCATCACTCTGCCCCTAGAGAGTTGTAGGGGGATTTCTTCTAACGCAAACTGTCCTAGAGAACAAGTCCCAAGCATGTTCTAGCGGGTTCATGTCAGGGGACAAAGCAGGCCACTCCAAGCGATTGATTCTCTTACTTTCTAGGTATTCATCCACAGCTCTAGTACGATGGGGTCGGGCATTGTCGTCCATAAACACAAAATTGTTACCAACAGCCCCTCTTCACGTTCTAACATAAGAATGTAGAATATCCCTAATGTACCTGTCGCGAGTCATTGTGCCTTGAACGTGGACTAACTCAGTGCGCCCGTCAGACATAATACCTGCCCAAAACATGGCGCTTCCTCCCGCGAATGGAGGCAAGGGGCGAGTATGGGCAAGTTGAGCGGTTCTTGTTGGTTCTCTACAAATGCGAATCCGGCGACTATCGTTTACCAGACAAATCCAGGTCTCGTCGGAAAATAGGACAGAATTCCAAAATTCTTCGGGTAAGCCAACGTGTGCGTTTCAGCCCACTGCAGTCGACGAACTCGGTGGTCATATTGTAGTTGGGGAACTCTTACTGATCGCCGATATCTTAAACCGGATTCAAGAATTCATCTTCTTAGTGTAGAGACGGATACGCGAACTCCAATTGCATGCGTAACATCTCTCTGAAGTTGTGGGACTGGCATAGTACGATTTCTCTGAATTGTTCACGTAATATAGCGGTTCTGCTGTTCGTTAGTAACACGCCTTCTACCACTTCGTGGTATGTCTCGAACAGAATTGGTCTCTAGATAACGATTCCATATGCGAGAGACATCACTTTGAAAAATCCCTATTCTTTCAGCAACAAATCTTTGGGAATGACCTTCAACTAAAGCTATACTATTCGTGCACGATAAATTTCAGATATTACTCGGCAAATAATTTTTACACACTGAATCGAAAAATTTAGCCAACAAAATACAACACTGAAAATGTTCTTCTTAATATTTGTTTTTGCTACAATAAATTGTATCATTTTAACTGATAAACATAAATAAACATTTAGAAAAAAAATCATTCCTGAAATTATCTTAACATGCCAAAATCAGAGTGATGCAAAACTTTTGAATCTATGTGTATTACACGTACAGAAATTCTTTTAAAGTGACAAATTTTCTAGAAATAGTTTTTTAAACATAATAACATTAATACATATTTTATTTCTGTATCCAGGAATACAAGAATATACATATACTATATGGAAAAAAGAATATTCAGTTGTAAGAACTTAAGATTTAATTTAGTGTTGGGAAAACCGGTGATTTTAATAGTCGAGCGATTTTAATAATCAGTTGATTCCGATTTTTTTTAAAATGGTATCTTTTAATTTTCAATCGCCGCTGACTAGCCAGTCAAAACAAAACCCATGTTGCGGTGAATCCACTAAGAGATTTAGCATACTTGCTTGTATGCACCTTCTCGTTTATGTGCCTTTAACAAAGACGTATGTCGTGTCAGCCTTCTGAGCGTCAAACTCGAATGTCGCCAATCGGTACATCTCGGGTGGCGCGCGCATCTAACGAAGATCGGATTTATTCGCCCGCCGTGTATAATATTGACACTCTGTTTTTTATTAGGCGCTGCCGCAACTATCGAACCTCAACCAGAAATTAAATTTGTTAAATATGGATACTCGGGCGATACCACCACGTCCAGATATTGGGATTGCTGTAAACCTACTTGTTCCTGGTCAGGAAATACAGACACCAGCATTGGTAGGTGTAAAGTTTTTTTTAGAGAAGAAGAAAAATAACTCCATTGTGGTTAGAGATATATTTTTCGCTCTCGAAAGCGAAAGCAAAGTTACTTTGTCTTTCAGTTTTCAGTGTCTTTATTTGTTACATATTGCTTTAAATGAATATTTTATATTGCAGGACCTGTAAAATCTTGTGCTATCGATGGCGCTAGTGACATCGATGGAAACACTCAATCGGGATGTGAATCAGATGGTAGTGCATACATGTGCAATGCTCAACAAAGTATTATCATTAATTCTACATTAGCTTATGGGTAAGAAAAGAAATATTCATTGTTTTCGTGTAAATTTTAAGTTTAGGTTTCTGAGATTAAAATCAGTCTCAAGTTCTTTCTAAATGTTACTCCAGAACAATTGATGCTCTCAGAAGAATAAAGAACAAACGTATTTATTGTTACAAAATGGATTTTAATTTTTTTGCTTCTTGTGAACGCAACAAATACGACCTTTGCAATGCGCAATGTTTATAATATGCATAAAATGTTATTGATTATGCAGCGGCGGTTCCTGAAAGTATCGTGAAATTATTATTATTTTAAACAACAGCTGTATCTCGATTTGAGCATTCATATGAGCTTGAGTGTTTTCATGTTTTTTAATTTTTTGTGTTAAATTTCCCAAGTCGGCTATTCCATTTTTTGTCCAGGCAGGCTCCGCAATGCCGCGACCAAACAACAAACAGGAAGAACAAAACAAACGGTTAGTTGTGCTGCATCCACAAATCCAGTTATTTTTTCGTATATTTCATTTTTAAACTTTCTAATAAAGTCCCTAGATTTACCCTTTGTAGTCTGCGTTAAATTAATTTCGGTTTTAGGTCTTCACGCATTCTTCACTTCAATTTTTTGCTCCAAACTCAAAGAGCTAAAGTTATTTTTTAAATAGTCCAACTAGTTATTCATTTTAACTTAAAAAATATATATTAAAATATTGAAACATCCACGCTCGAATTACTACACATGCACGAACAAACAGACAAACAGACTTTTCCATGTAAAATCGTCATATCCCCGTTTCCCACGCCACCTGATACTAAAGAGAAACTGCATTATGTCCCGCCTATTTGAGCGCATATGCGAACATTTCTCGTCATCAATTTAACGACTGGCGCGCCGGCCGGATCGCTCCACTGTGTGAGCCGCCTATATACAGTTTGGTTTGACGGTACGATAAAATATTAAGGAGGGTCGGATTTTATACGATAAATAATATTAAATGAATATAAATTAATATTTTTTTATTTGTTTGGGGGTGCACGTGCGCATGTGCTCCTGTTGAAGAACCGCCACTGTGATTATTAAATCGGTTCTTATTGATTTTGCCCTTTATAATAGGCCACTCACCGTGACCATGTATATTTTATTTTTTGTAGATAATTGTTCATTGTCCTTATTTTTCGATATTTCTTGTTTCATTAATGTTGAGCAAGAAAGCAAATCTATTTTTATTTTTTCCTTATAGATTTGCTGCCGCTGCATTCCTGAATCCTCCAGAGAACATGTGTTGTACTTGTATGCTCGTCAAGTTCCAGCAAGGCCAATGGGGCGATTGTTCCGGAAAACAAATGGTTGTACAAATTACTAACACCGGAGGAAGTAGCAGTACTAACACCACTTTTACTAACATTGAAATCGCCATTCCTGGTGGTAAGGGATACCTACATATATACTTCAGTAGGAAATTAGAAAATAAAATTTTCACTTCGACACCCTGAATCTCAGCTATTGTCAGCTTTTGAACTAAGTAAAGTCCTCGGGATCCTACAACTGCCACACTTGAATTTGCCGCCCACTGAGTATATCGTGTTAACGGTTATCATTTCTGTTTTAAGGTGGAGTAGGATACTACACCTTGGGATGTGTAAGCCAATGGAATGCGCCGGCAACTGGTTGGGGTGCCCAATACGGAGGAGTAGAGACTGAGGCAGATTGTAATCAATTACCAGCTGTTTTACAACCTGGATGTAAATTTAGGTAAGTAACTCACTTATTATTTACAAAAATCTCACTAGCTTATTAGACGTACAGGGTATTATGGAAATTACTTCATTGTGTTTAAACCCGCATATCCTAATTGAATAAATATAACCATAAGACACCTATACCTTCATTGTCATACCTTCTTGAACAATTGCTTCCATAAAAATGACAGCAAAAGATGTTTATAAACACAAAGAATAATATCACACCTTTGAACCATTTATTATTATAAATTATATCAACAGAACAGAAACTATAATAGCACAACTGGTAAATTGTACACCTTATTTATGAAGCCAGACATACCTTAACGTTTAAAATTCGTATACAAACCACGTGGAAGTTCAAGAGAAACCTGCTTACGTATCAACCGCGACTGAAGCGTTCAACGATTTTCCACGGCCATGGTCGAAGCACGCGTTGTGATTTGGCATCGCCGCTACCCTATTGACCTGCATTCGCTTGTTAAGAAAACAGATGTGTATGGCGTGGAAGTACGTAGGGGTAATGATGTTAGTAGCTATTAACCTACGTATATTTTTAGGTGGGAATTCTTAAACGGATGCTCAAACCCTCCAGCAACCTACCAACAAGTTGAATGTCCGCAAGAAATCGTCAGCATATCTCAATGTAAAATGGATTAATTTTGTTATTTCTGTGTTATATATCGTATATATTATAAATTATTATTTTGTTGTTTTTTTTTATTGCGTCAATACATTACCGAGGAAATACTGAACTAAAATTATACCATTAATTTAAGATAATAATAATAAAGATCTACGGAAGTGTATAACATTCCTGCCTGCATTTACAAAGGGTTGGCACATTTTCTGGCGAAACCATTGATGCATATTTTCAATTTGTCTATTAGCCGAACAATTTCCTAATGCTCAAAAGTACTTCCATTCATAATACTGGCGACAGAGGTGAAATCAGAAACTATAGGCCAATTAGCTTGATTAATGTGAAACGTTGAAACAAAACCGTTTAATGACTTGACTAACTTCCTAGAATCTAAAATTTCCAACATGGATATGTAACCGATAAGTCCACAGTAACAAATCTTACTATACTATCAGCAGCTATAGCTGAAGCAATATCGAGCAAAAAACAGTTGAACGTAATTTATACTGATTGTGAGAAGGCATATTTGATAAGATTAATCATATATTGTTGTTGGATGTACTTGTAAAGTTTGGCATATCTGAAAGTGCTTATTGTTACCTGTCGCACAAGGCACAGTTGCTAAGAGTAGACAAGTGCATGTCGGAGAAAATCCTTGTCAGCTCTGGTCGAGTGTCTCAGAGTAGCATCCCGGGGTCTTTGCTTTTTATTAGCTTTATCAACTAAAGTCTGTTTCGTTGCCGTTGATAGCTCGATACCCTCATTAAAGATTCAAAACAAGGGCCCGGTGGCCTAAAATATTTTACCTATAAAATGGTCTCATTACGTACATCTAGCATAAAGATGAAGAAATTTTGACCTATTCCACCGGGTAACAGATAAAGTAACAATAGAGCCATAAAATGAAATGAAAGGATAATGATTAAAACGGCCCATCATGGTCGGAGAGTTGGGTTTTTAATGTAACCGCTTATTATTTTATTTAAATGTAATAGATTTTATGATTTTATGAATTTATTTACAAGAAAACTAATTTATTTACAGATCAAAAAATATTGACAATTTCAATAATTATAACTCGATAAAATGGTCCTCAGAAGAATCTGAAGAGTCATCATGTCCTACGCTTATTACTAAAGGCTCAATTTCCATAGTTGTGTCAATTACGTTGTCAAGTTCCCACATTTTTTGTTCCTCTACTATAGCATGTTTTATGGCGTTTTGCCAATTTTCTGATGACACATTTGCTAAAGAATGAAGCAAGAGGTGTCGCACTTCTTGCATTTTAAAAGTTTTGTTATTTCTAGCAACATATCCTTTTACTTGAGCCCATATTAATTCGATAGGATTTAGCTCACAATGGTAAGGTGGTAAACGGAGCACTATAATACCTCGATCTCTTGCCATCTCGTCAATAACATACTTTTTATACTGTGATTTATGTAGCCTAACAATATCCAAAAGTTCTTTTTTTACCATGGTATTATCGTAACTCAATTCCTTTCGTTGTAACCAGTTTACGATTTCCGCCTTTTTCCATGAAGCTGTGGGAAGATTCTCTTTTAGCCTAGAGTGATAGCTGGCATTATCCATCACTATTACAGAATTAGCGGGAATGTATTCTATCATTTGCTTAAAATATTCCTCGAAAACATCAGCAGTCATTTCTTCATGATAGTCTTTAGTAGAATTCGACTGGAATTGTAATAATCCTTGATCCAAAAAGCCATTTGAACTTCCTATATGAGTTATAATAAGTCTGCGTCCCTTTCCAGATGGTGGTCTAAGTCCTGTTGACCAGCCTTCCATGACAGCTTGTCGAGAACTTAGGACATTTTTATCTTGCCAAACTTTAGATACGGTGTGCCCTTCGTTCAGCCAAGTTTCATCCAAATAGAAAATGTTTTTGCCTTCGCTGCGGTATTTTCGGATGGACCTTAAGTATTGACGTCTCCAGCAAATAATATCTGCTCTATCAATAAGAAAAGACTTTCTGTTTTGCTTCTCCCATCGAAAGTTCATATCATGAAGTATTTTCCATAGTTTCGTTCGTGATAGCTGTGGTAAGTCCTCGTCGTAGTTAATGGCTTGTAAAATTTTGTCTATAGTTGGTATTTCCTTGGCAAAATAAAAACTATGTACTTTTCTTCTAATACCATTTTTAATGAAATTGTCAATTTCTAACGGTTTCTTTCCTGGGAGTGGTTTTGGCTCACTGAGGTTCTTAGATTTTCTTTCACGCAAGAACCTATATATAGTAGCCTCTCCAACTCCTACCATATTGGCACACTCTGCAATGATGCTACGAACATCACTTGCAGGTTTCTGGTACACTAGAGCATCATGCACGTTTAATATTAATGTCTTTTCTCGGAGAGAATATGCACTCTTGCTAATTTGACGAAGACACGTTGGCGAAAAACTTGAAGCCATTGTTACAAGTATAGGAAATAATTCAACTTTGAGATAATGCAGTATCTAAATACAACTAAATACATAGTTTGACAAACGCACATCAAATGGCGTAATAACATCCTAAAGCAGGCAAAAATAGGTAAATTAATTACCCCTGTTGTACCTACTTTAACCCTAATCCTACTTAACAATGGACAGAGGCCAATTTTCTTATTAAATAAGGTAATTACTATTGGCAACGCCTATGGTTTACGGTTGTTTTATGGCTTCAACCCTCGATATGAGCTATCAACTGCAACAAAACGGACTTTACTAACCTGACTGTCTCTCTTACTCAACTGGCCTGTTGTTTGCGGATGACTTCAAGCTATTTAGAATAATTACATCACAGGAAGAATGTGCTCCAACTTGATGTAAATAACTGGTTTAAATCTAATAAAATGTAGATAAATGCTCAATTGTAACATACGAACCCGGTAGATATACATACATTAACGGTGTTGAACTTGAGTGTAACAGTGAAGCTAAAGACTTGGGTGTTGTATTTCGGTCAAATTTGAAATTTAACAATTATTTCATAATATGTAAATAAAAAATAAATGGGAAAGCATTTAAATCTTTGGGTTTTGTTAGGTTGTATAATGCCCTGGTGAGGCCTCATCTGGAATACGCATCATAGATCGGGATGCCAACAGCAACCACACATAAAGATCAAATAGAGAAGGTCCAAAAAAGATCTCTATACAGGGTGTCCCAGAATATGTGGGTAATCTCCCGGGTTCAGATAGAACACTTAAAAATAACCGGAGAAGTTCTTATAAATTTTTCTTCCTGCGGCCTAGCCTGCGGAAATACGGGCCTAAAACGGACGTCTCTGGAAATCGTTGTTTTTAAAATAAGTACTAGGTGTAATTTAATAATTTTTTAGTATAATATTTACTAGATGAGTCTCCTTGAAAGTCGCCCTTTTAAACACATTTGGCTTATTTAGTTTGCCAGGGACGGACTAGACGTAACACAAAGATGTTTTTTTTTGTATGATGAAGGAATAACAATAATATTTTTGGATACTCTAAACCTTAAGCTGAAAAAAAGTACTCTTGATCAATGTCGATAAAATGAACTGTTTTCGAAAAAAATATATTCTTCAATATGATTTATATTCAGTATACGTAAATTCCATTACTAAGTTAGTAACTAATAAGGCAAAGGAGAAAAACCGCAAATTTCAAGACACTGGCATAAATATTCTTATTTAAATCGATACATGTGAAAAAAACCATAGCAACAATGAGGGAATTTAATGAACATAAAACAACAACTAATGCCAAAAACCATATTGAACAAAAATGTTTTTTCCGAAAACAGTTCACTTTATCGACATTAATCAAGAGTACCTTTTTTCAGCTTAAGGTTTACAGTATCCAATAATATTATTGTCGTTCCTTCATCATACAAGATGTACAAAAAAAAACATTTTTGTATTACGTCTAGTCCGTCCCTGGCAAACTAAATAAGCAAAATGTGTTTAAAAGGGCGAATTTTAAGGAGACTAGTAACCATTATACTAATAAATTATTAACACCTAGTACTTAATAAATTATTTAAAAAACAACGATTTCCAGATTTCCAGGGACTTCCGTTATGGGCCCGTATCCCGTAGGGGGGGCCGTAGGAAGAAAAATGTTTAGGTACTTCTCCAGTAATTGTTAAGTGTTCTATCTGATCCCGGAAGATTGCCCACATATTCTTTGACACCCTGTATATGTAAGAAAACACCATGCGTATCCATATATGGTCTCGTACCGGAGTATGCTCAAGAACTTTGGGATGCAATTCCTTCTGGAAAGGCCAAGGAGGAAGCAACAGGATGTGATATTTTATTTTTTAAAACATTAAATACAGGAATTGTAACCTTAGCTTATTAACTTCATTTTAGGATAGCTTATCCCCATCATAAGTCATTGTTATTGAACAATGAGACAACATCGCCATTCCAAGACATGACGAGCCGGCTGTATCGAGGGAGTAGGAGACGTTTTTCTTATTCATCTGCCTTTGATCACCCGAAGCGTTGCCAAACCACTTTAGATAGTTGAGATTTTAGATACTTTTCTTGAAAACCTCACTTATTTGTGGTTTATTATTAAATTATTTGTTATTTATTGAACTAGTCCAACATAAGTAAAAATTTAGAGCTTACTTATGAGATATTATTTATAAAATTAGAAAAAATACAGGACCGTATCCCCAAATTTCCTGATGTTGTTCAAAAAACCCTCGAAACGTCATTAAACCACAATGTGTCATACATCGTTGCATTCGGAAGAAAAAAGCTCTCAAATTCCAATATCAGGAAAACAAAACCGTATTTAAAAAAAGAAAGTTAATAATGGCCCTTCGAAGACGACTCGTCGGATTACAAAACAATTAACGCTGTTAGATAGAGCGGATAAAGTGTCAAGGTAAAAGTGCAATTTACTTTAGAATTCGATCTAAAAAAAAAAACAGGAAAAAAATAAAACGATTCTTCAGAATTTAATTTTTTTCCGGATATCTCCGGAACTACTCGGAATTATAAAACTTTCTAAACGGCATATTATTAGGCACGTAAATGTGCAACTTTACCTCTATTTAACAGAGTTCGTATCTCTTACGGTTTCCGCGATACCTGTACTGGCCCTCCTTATCTTGGACACGGTGTATATGGTTTAGCTTACTACTCCTCGATCTTCCTTGTTTAAGAATTCTTTCATCTGGAGAACTTCATCCTTATAGAACGACCTTCCTGGTCTGCTTATGCTTCATAATATTTCTGGAATATCCCAATGGAATTAGAGCACTAACATTGAGGGTATATGGCATAGAACAATTAATTGCCATCACATAACCATCAGTCGATTTGATTTTTTATCTTTTGACATATTTAACGTAATTGTTTACCAATTTTCGAGTGCCTTTAAACTCTGAAGATTTTTTTATCATTGCATTCTTTATGTAAGTATATAAATTGTTGTAAAAGAATGTTATCGCACTGTAATGTTAAATATGAACTCTGCTGTAGTGATTTTAGTATTTGCCAGCCTTTGTAAGTATTTTTCTTATTTTTTTTTCAATATACAGGGTGTTCCTTAATAACGTGCTAATATTTCACTGTTTGACTCTCTAGAATCTAGAGATCTAGAGATCTAGAGTCTAGATCATTTTATGAAGAAAATATGAATATACTCGTATATGTCCGCCACAGCTCAAAATTTTTGGTATATCCGTCGACATTTTTTTTTAAATCGAACCTTATTTTTTATGTCATACCAGTGCATTATTATGTTTTTACACCTTAGATACCATCTACATAATGGATTGCTTTATGCCCGTGCGGGCATAAAGTACACATTATGGCCCGCGCTGGCATTAAGACGCAAAAACAGTATAAATTTACGTTTATATATTATTTGGTTGCTTCTGCTAAAAGAGTTGCCGACGTTCGACGTAAACAATGACCAGTGTACTTTTCGGGGTTGTTCAAACCCAAATATTTTACAATAATACAGGGAATTTTCCCAAATGTGTTTTTACAACAGGTTGTACAGTACAGCGGCCTTGTCTCTAGGTTTTGCGTTGACTTTGACATGTTAAACATTTGAATACTTATCTCCCTAGCAACAAAAGCGCAGACTATAATAATGTCACGGTCATATCTCAGGAAGAAGTTGGCAAATCAAAATGAATTTTAAAAACATATTTATTATTTAAAACGAACTGGTATGACATAAAAGTTTGTATGTACCACGGGTACTAATAGATATATAACCTCGGGCCAGAGGACCTCGGCTTGTAAGGTCACCCTCAGGGCATAATCATCTACTTAGTACTCTTGATACATAAATAACTATAATATCTCCTAAATATATTGTTCCGTATTATTTTATTAATTACCTAACAAAGCACCCTTTTTGAATACTAGCTACTATAGGTCTTTCGATGTAAGCTTAATTGTGTACATGGAGGGCCAAAAAAATTGACCTCATTATTCTTTCCTGACTTTTCTTGTTTATAGGTAATCAATTTTAAACCAAATTTGCAGGAAATATTTAGAAAAGCACAGGTCCTCGTGAATGATTTTAAAAGTAATACGATCAAATTAGAATATCAAACAGGGCAGGTTACAGTAATTTTAATAAATTACTTTAAACAAATCGGAAAATTTGTCAGCAATTTAACCGAATGAAATACCAAAAAATCTTAATCGTGTTTTTTCTTCAGAATATAAGAGGCTTTAAAGTCCCAATTATATGAAAAAAGAAAGAACTTATTTTTGCGACTTATTTAAAGTATCTTTATATTTTAACGTGCCCTGTATGATATTCAAATTCGATCTTATTATTCCTAAATTCATTTTACGGTTACATATTGGTAGGTACTTTTGTTAATATTACCATCAAATTTGGTTTAAAACGGAAGAATAAAGTTTTTTAGAAAATACTAATATTTGTGGTCACTTTTTTGGTCCACCGTGTATAATATTGACTTTCATTAGGCGCTGCAGCGACTGTCGAACGCCAACCAGAAATTAAGTTTACTAAGCACGGATATTCAGGCGATTGCACCACTTCCAGATATTGGGACTGCTGTAAACCAACTTGTTCCTGGTCAGGAAATACTGACACCAGCATTGGTAGGTCTAAAGTTTCTTTAGAGGAAGAAAAATAGCTCCATTGTGGTTAGAGATGTTTTTTTCGCTCTCGACAGAGAGAGCAAAGTTACTTTGTCTTTCAGGGCAACAAAGTATCACTTTTAGCTCTTAATACATATCTATTACATCTGGAAAGAAAATACCGACACCACCATGTCATTGTGACTCGGTTAGAATTCAATTTTTCTTCGTTGCTCGTTAGTAAACAATGATTGTTGCACAGGGTTGTTAAAGTAGTTAATGTAACATTTGCTACGTAATTTATTACCGTAGGAAATGTAATTTGCCACATGCTCTTACTACACTTAGCAGCAAAAATAACGCACAACCAAAAATGATGCTAAATTTCAAACTTGATTTTCTCGCGAACCAATAAATCGATTTCGCAAATTTTTCTTTTAAACTGTAGCTTCCTTCTTCGTTAATTGCACTGTGATAGAATTTTTTATTCATATTTCAGTTTTAGGCTTATACAGGGTGCGAAAATGAGAATAGTTTTTTACGTTAAATTTGAGACACCCTGTAGGGTGCATTAGCAGCAACAACGAGTGTATGATGAAATCATACTGTAGCCTCATATTTTCCAAACATTTTGTTCCTTTAATTTCTCTGATATCGATAATATCAAAGAAAATACACAGTTTTATACCAGAAAATGTTTTTTCAAAATTAAACTAACATTTTGACAACATTAAACTAAGAATAACAATAAATAGCAAAAAGTACATTAGTAGCGTGTTCCCACCTCTACTAATGACTGCTTCGCATCGCCTCGGCCACTCGATATTAAATTGGATATTTTATTTTGGTCAAGTCTATTCCAAATATCGGTAACCATTATTTGGACCTCTCGCTGTCTCAGTGCCCTATCAATAATATCCCATAAGTGCTCTATAGGATTGAAATCGGGATTGCGCGGTGGCCAATTTAGAGTTCGAATATTTACTTCATATAAGTATTCATTGCTGATGCGATGAGGTCTTGCGTTATCGTGCATTAGTAAAAAAATATTCCTAATGTACGAAGGGAAAGGGACAACGTGGTCAGACAAAATGTCACTGATATACCTCTTGCTTTTTAAAGAACCCCCACGTGAAGGTACGATATCCGTCCGTGCTGTTAAGGAAATCCCAGCTCAAAACATCACAGAGCTTCGTATGTTGCACTATGCCATAACATGTTCTGGATAAAACTGTGTATTTTCTGTGATATTACAGATATCAGAGAAATTAAAGGAACAAAATGTTTAGAAAACTTGGAGGCTGCAGTATGATTTGATCATACACCCGTTGTTGTTGCTAATGCTCCCTACAGGGCGTCTCAAATTTAACGTAAAAAGTTACTCATTTTTGCACCCTGTATAATCCTAAAACTGAAATCTGAATAAGAAATTTTATCACAATGCAATTACCAAAGAAAAAAGTTACAGTTCAAAAAAAAATTAGCGAAATCGACTTATTAGTTCGCGAGAAATTCAAGTTTGTTCGGGTTTGTTTGAAATCCCCAAATCCCCCCCTGAATACGGCCCTGATTCATGGGTGTACTTCTAGTTTAAAACAAAATATCACTTTTCACGCTTACCTAATACTCACATAACTAATAATTCATATTGCAGGACCTGTAAAATCTTGTGCTATCGATGGCGCTAGTGACATCGATGGAAACACTCAATCAGGATGTGAATCAGATGGTAGTGCATACATGTGCAGTGCTCAACAAAGTGTTGTCATTAATTCTACATTAGCTTATGGGTAAGAAATATTCATTGTTTGCGCGTAAATTTTTAGATGAGATTAAAATCAGGGTTGAAAAAACTTAATCATTGATTGAAATCGCGATTTAAATCACTAGATTTTTTTTCAATTTAAATCATGATTAAAATCAAAATTTCTGATAAGTTATAATAATTACGAGGAAATAAAAACTTTATGTTTTAATTAACGGTTTATAATATCAAAATAATAAAACCACGTTATTAACGCAAAATTCTACGTTTAAAACAACAAAATATTCTTTTAACATCAAAAACGGATTAACAACCTACTCTAAAAAAGAAATATCATCAGGTAAATTTGAAAATGACTTCGACTTGGAGTCGTACCGGGTCATAATTTAAGTAGTTCCTTGAACTAGGGATGGTTGCAACAGGGCTTTTTAAATAACAGGTGCAACCTGTTTCGGTTTTAAAAAATACCTGTTTCAAGAAACCAGTTTCAGTTCCAAACGGTTTCAAAATTTCCGCTGTTCTTCTGTTACATCGCAATGCTGCGGCACGCGGGTCGGTTTGGCTGCTGGTGCCGGAAAAGTAGCCCAGATTGGAACTTTTTCGTTTGTTTTAAGATACCTACGTATTATTATATTCTGTTTAGATATTTATTGTTATTACATAGGTATCAATGTTTTGGTATTCTTTTAAACTTAAACCAACCAAATTTGGAGAAATTTAAGTTCCTACTTGTTGGATTTTGGTTTTCTATATAGTTTATAAATATATGTTCTTTACTTAATAGTTTTTTAGCAGGTACCTATTAGTATGAGTGTTGTGTTGTTTAGATGATAACTCACATATACTTTATCTTTGTACATTGCCAAAGGGTTTTATTTACTATATTATTATTTTCTTGTTATAAAAAGTTTTTGTGATAAATATTTAGTTTTGATTTTTACCAACATTTCTGAAAAATATTAAACATTGACAACATTGCACAATGCCTACACGAGGCGACGAATCGTCACGATCAGCCAATCCATCAGCCTTTTGCAACATAGAGTGCGCGAGCATTCGAAACTGTTTGTTCGAAACCGTTTCATCCGAATCCGAAACAGTTTTACCGAAACAGTTTCATCGAAACAAGTTGTTTCGGCCGCCTCGGAGAAGCAGACCGCTCCAGCGAAGAGCGAAACAGATAGTTCCAGTGGAACCGGAAAACCTATCGATTTATACCTGTTTCGACCAGTTCCACATAAAAACCTGTTTCGAAAAGAACCGATACGGTTCAAAGCGGCATCCCTACCTTGAACCCAGAGTTCATTTATATACCCGCACCATCGTCTAAAGTCGCCTCCGTATTTTTTGAAAATCACCCTGTAAAAAAAAGACGATGATTTTTTAATTCATATTTGCTAAAAGCATCAAGTAAACATCAGGTTTCAATAAAACAAACACCAACAATTAGAATAATGACCACAGGTCCAATAATCCATTCATAAAACTCTTGGAAAGCGAAGCTGTGATTGTGTGAAATGTTATTGAAAATCAGAAATGAGTGGAAGAGACAACTACATAGCCAATGTTGAAGTCTGGTTATATCAAATGTTGTCTAAGGTTAACTATTAAAACATAACCATACTTACTGATGAAAAGATAAATCCTTATTTAAATGATCCACTCTTTCACAAACTAGACTGAATTGTTTATAATAAAGACGATTTTTCACCAATAATCACAATAAAAACACAAAACAACCAAAATATATAAATACTCCGTTACAACAGCACCAACGCTGTAATTTTTACGAGATTCTTAGTCATTTTCATTTATAGTTTGCCTCGAGATCTTGGGGTCCTAGCGCATAGTAAAATAAAAATAGGTGTTGCCAGAATGAAGTCGGATTAGTTCAAGATTCGTTTGATACTTTTAAGTATAATAATATTTTTTTAAAGAATCTCTCATCGCCTTTTTACAGTTTATAGTAAAATTATTGGGAAATAAATTTATTTTAAAATCAACTGCGGAGTAACCTTAAGCCAGTTGTAATTGTCAAATTAACAAATTTTTAATTGGGATTTTGCAAGATACCTTTGCGATAAATATGACAATCTGGCTATGCTATGACCGAAAGAGGTGGGAAAGGCTATTTGTATTCGTTGCGTAGGCTAGAAATGTGCATTTTTCTATGGGTATCATTTAACTGGTTAGCAAAATATTCTTATTTTTGCGAACTGAAAAATGTAATCGGTCAGCCAAAATGGCTAGTTGGTCAGCAACTTATGGATAGCAAAAAAATCTGAATCGGTCAGTAATTAATGTCATACTAGAGTGCTCTAAATTATTTTGGTACGCAAATTAAATATTCAAGTTGCTATGAGCGATCCAATTTTAATCAAATATTGGTAAGCAATCAGCGGGTAAGCAAAATATTTAATCTTGGTCATCAAACAAAAAAAGCAATAAAACGTGAAATATAGTGACAGTGCCCTGAGAAAACAAGTGAAAACCCGCCCCCGCTACACCTTCTGTAGCCAATTTCCTTCTGTCTTCGGCAAAAGAAAATACAAGAAAGTTACATAAATTGACAGTGCCCTGGGACCTCTGAAGTAATGCTTCTAAACATATTTTTTTCTATTGACCAATAAATCTTGCCGACCAAGTAATCATTTCGCACCTCGACTGTTAATTAAGCGAACACATGATATTACATGCGGACTGATATCGGTTAAATTGTTGACAGTTTTATTGCAAGCAAAATCTTTTCATACTGATCAAATGATTTAATGGCTATTTTTTGCTGCTAACCAATTTTAATAACGGCAAACCAATTCAGTACTTCTCTTTTTCTATCTGGAGTTTTACATGATCTTTGATAATAACAAATCACAGCGTCATAACTTTTTCAATATTTCCAAGTCCGTTAAATCAATGGCAACCCAACTCTATTTAGGATGCTTCAAAATGTGCAAATTAGAGGTTCGGTCTGGGTTCGATTCTCGGCACAGACAAAATGGGTTTTTTACTAAAAAAAAATCGGCATGCCTCTAATACAATTTAAAAACAACTCTTCCATATTTTTTTTTTTTTATAGATTTGCTGCCGCTGGGTTCCTGAATCCTCCAGAAAACATGTGTTGTACTTGTATGCTCGTCAAGTTCCAAAAAGGCGAATGGGGTGACTGTTCGGGCAAACAAATGATTGTACAAATTACCAATACCGGAGGAAGCAGCAGTACTAACGGAACTGCAACCAACATTGAAATTGCCATACCTGGTGGTAAGGAGGAGTATATCATACGCTTCAGTAATTGGCATTCAGTTATTGGGCTCGCGCTTTAAAAATGCGGCTACCCTATTTGACAACAAATCTGATTATGAATTGCCAAACACACGTTAGCAAGGGTTTTACGTATTCCTTTATCTAGTGTGCGCCAGCGTCGGAAAATACAGTGACGTTTGATCTTCTGCACGCGGAGCTTATCGTCATAGACGCGTAAAAGATTCGTCTTGCTGCAACGATTCGTCTACGCCTTAACTTCTGCGCACGGAGCTTATCGTTATAGACGCGTAAAAAATTCGTCTTGCTGCGACGATTCGTCTACGCCTTAACTT
The DNA here is from genome assembly GCA_963991005.1 of Barypeithes pellucidus. NCBI lineage: Eukaryota > Metazoa > Arthropoda > Insecta > Coleoptera > Curculionidae > Barypeithes > Barypeithes pellucidus. Next base: position 50,306,042 of record OZ022562.1, on the reverse strand, counting down.
CTGCACACAGAGCTTATCGTCATAGACGCGTAAAAGATTAGTCTTGCTGCGACGATTCGTCTACGCCTTAACTTCTGCGCACGGAGCTTATCGTCATAGACGCGTAAAAGATTTATCTTGCTGCGACGATTCGTCTACGCCTTAACTTCTGCGCACGGAGCTTATCGTCATAGACGCGTAAAAGATTAGTCTTGCTGCGACGATTCGTCTACGCCTTAACTTCTGCACACAGAGCTTATCGTCATAGACGCGTAAAAGATTAGTCTTGCTGCGACGATTCGTCTACGCCTTAACTTCTGTGCACGGAGCTTATCGTCATAGACGCGTAAAAGATTTATCTTGCTGCGACGATTCGTCTACGCCTTAACTTCTGCGCACGGAGCTTATCGTCATAGACGCGTAAAAGATTAGTCATGCTGCGACGATTCGTCTACGCCTTAACTTCTACGCACGGAGCTTATCGTCATAGACGCGTAAAAGATTTATCTTGCTGCGACGATTCGTCTACGCCTTAACTTCTGCGCACGGAGCTTATCGTCACAGACGCGTAAAAGATTTGTCCTGCAGCGACGATTAGTCTCGCCTTTAAAAATCCACAAATTAATAGATTTTCTTCTATTGTATTAGTAGTGGGGCCTCGGTGTTTACACTATGAAGATTTCAAGTAATGAAGAGAACATACTTTTCTTAAATTATCTTCATAACCCTAAGAAGAAGAATAAACGTAGAAAATTTTGGGTGCATCCCCATATCTACAAAAATGTTAGTAAAAGGATATTTATTGTGCCAAAGAGTTATCAGAAGATGACTCTAAATTCCAGACATTTTACAGTTTTATCGGCCATTCTACAAAGAAACCGTGTTCTTCTTCGCTAAGCGTACTGTAAGCGACTCTTGCACCCCTGTACGGCCGGCGTATTACAGCTTGGCTGCTTTGATGGACCCGCGTCGCTTAGGCCTCGTTTGCAGTTCGCTATTGACACCCAAGGGAGCAGCACCAAAGCGTACACCTTCCGTATGTCCCACCTAATACGAGTCTATGGCGATAAGCTCCATGTACATAAGGCCTTACAGCTGTTTCTTTTATGTCTCTAATATTTTGATACATTTTTTTGAACTGGATCGACTTTGATATTTGTGAACTTGACGTTTATTATTTCTGTTTTAAGGTGGAGTAGGCTACTATACTTTGGGATGTGTAAGCCAATGGAATGCTCCGGCCACTGGTTGGGGTGACCAATACGGAGGAGTATGGACTGAGGCAGATTGTAACCAATTACCGGCCGTTTTACAACCCGGATGTAAATTTAGGTATAATTCGCAATTCATTTACAAAATCCGATATTACAAGCTTATTATAATACTGGGGGAGTTTTTAAAGTATTCAACCCTTTATTTGATCACTTACCTTTATTTTTTTAATAACATAATTTCTTGAATAACATATAATTTTTCTAGGTGGGAATTCTTGGACGGATGCTCCAACCCTCCCGCAACCTACCAACAAGTTGAATGTCCTGACGAAATCGTCAGCATTTCTCAATGTAAAATGGACTAATTTTATTATTTCTGTGTGACATTACAAACGAATTTTATTATTAAATTAAAATGAAACCATGGATTTATGGTAATACCATATTATAGTAATAATCTTTAAAATTATCTGATCTATGAAAAACTTTTTGCTAAAGAATAAAGGAAGTATTTTATTTTCATAATATTTTTATATTTATTTTTGTTATAACACAGTCGGCTCCAGTGTTGCCAACCTTAGCATGAAATATCCCAAATGCGAGGAGAAAATGTTCCGTATTTAAAAAAAAATGCCCACCACATAACTTTAGGCAGTGCACGTCTGGGTGATATAAAAGAAATAAAAATATAATCGATTGAAAACCAAGAAGTTATGAGTTAAAATAAGTATATAGAAAAGTTGTAAACGGTAGTCTGCCTGGTACCTAAAAAAGGGTAATTTTGAAACTTTTAAAAAGTCCCACAAAGGCCCCAAAAATCCCACGAAATGAGAAATATCCCACAAGTTGGCAACAGTGGTCGGCTCTGTCGCTGAATCACGAAGAACGTAGAGAAAGAGATATGATCGTTTTCCTAAGTCAAGAATAGATTTTCTTGTTTTTTAATTGCTTTAGCTAGCTGATTTTATTAAAAATTTAAAAAATAATTGTATCTTGTGTGAAAACTGGCACTTTAAACTAGTCAAAAATAAATCTCTATTAATTATCTTGAGATGTATGGCAACGCTGTAGCAGCGGGCTGTTTTTTGCTAAAGTTAATTTATTATACCAACTGGTAGAAAGTCTAACAAATGGGAAACTTTTTATCTTTTATTTTATCGAAAAAAGTCACGCTTGCTTGGTTGAAAACCTCCTATATTGCCCACAGTCGAATATCCAAAATATTGTACAGTGGCCAAAAAATGTTCAGTAATGTTAGAAGAAATTTCTATTTAAGATTAAGATGTTGCCAAGACGTTCGCGGCGAGCAGTTTCAACATCTCCTACATTAATGGTTTTTTTTGTTTTTTACATTATCAAGAAATAAACAGTATTACTTATTAGTTTTTGAGTGTGTTGTTAATTTTTGCAATAAATCGGAAAACACACACAAATATTTGCGAAACAGTTGAAGATAGGTATAGGATATTGTACATTAAATATGTCTAAAATTTTCTGTGGGGTTCAAAAATTGAATAATATACAGGGTGTTGCATTTAAAATAAGAAAGTTGGTATTGGGCACTGTTACATAACACACCTTACATGAAAAGTTTTTATTGAAAAAAATGCGCAACTAGACATGCCAATCGACGTGTCCCAGCGTTTTTTCGCACACGACGCCCCCATGTGTTTATTATAGAATTTATTCCATTTGGCTGATACACGCTGTATAAGTTCCGTAAAATAGGTATAGGTATATCATTAAATGTGTTTTATTAAATTTGACTTCCTACACTAAAACCAAAACTATTTTATTTCTTATATAGTCCCGTTCCTCGTAGCGCCGTTAAAACGAACTGACGTTTACCACTACATTGGCGTGAAACGTGAGGGGGAATTTTGTGCTTTTTTTGTTATAACGGCGTTGGCGTTTTGCTAATCACGTTTTTCTATCAATTAAGTAACGGATCAAACAATAATTAGAAATGCACATTTGAAAAGTCAAGCAAAATGAATCATGGGAAATATTTGATTAAATAAGATTTCCGTTTTTGCAAGTTTTCTTATTGTGACTTTTTGCAAATGTGTCTTGTTAGTGCTTTCTTGCGATATATGTGCTTCTGGCATATAAAAAATTTTTTCAAACCCCCCTAAAATAACACAAGGCCATATTAATAAGTATTATTAGAAAACTCTGACTCAAACTTTAGTCGTGTGGAGGATATGTAGTAAAAATTTTGTTCTTTTAAGGCTGTTGTATCTATTCTAATTGGATAAATAAAATCAATCCGGGCCAATGGGAAAGCCCATTCCTGGTGAGATCTCCACCATATAAAATATCAACAAAGTTCCTGATTGGCCATGCGCCATGCAGAAGCCAAAATATCCCCTCAGAGGGAGGAAAATCTCTCCGTTCGTTATTCTTTTCACCAAAAACGCGAAGAAAGAGAGATACAGAAATAATCACTTCTCTCGATATGACCTAAGTCAAAAATAGACCTCCGCACAATTTGCTTTTTTTCCAATCTGAACACACAGAAAGTAAGAAGTTGCCCTAACAAATCGTCGATGTGTTGTCAATGATAATCCTTAAAACTACGTGCAGCATACTCTAGCCAGTTCTTTTGGTCCTTGGCTGCGCCATTTTTTGCCATTGCGGTATTGCGCATTTATCGTCGACGCCATTTTATCTGCTTGCGTGTTTTCCAGTTTGGTTGCACGCTAGAAAACTTTCTAGGGCAAATTGTTACGGTCTACATTTAATAAACAGTTTTGAAAACCGAAGACATTTAAAGAACCGAGGTATTGACTAGGCTAGTGATTATATGAAAATATTTTGCCTAGTAGATAAACTTGACTATCGATTTTCACTTGTGCTTGTCAAGGGACCGGATGCATAATGTTTAAAATTTGAAAAGTGTGTGATATTCCCATAAAATGACTCAGTTCCTACCTCCAAATTTATTGGCGCTTTTTGCGCCCAGGGACCCTATACCTTACTTGCCTCCTGTGGCTAAGTTACCCCATGAGAAAAAGAACCGAGGATACCTTGGACTAGGTGCCTTTCTTGATGAGTTTGAAGTAAGTTTTTCATATATATTTAGGTTACTTTGCTTTATTGTCAGGAAATGCACAGATAGCTACTAATTAAGAGAAAGCGGAACTTGAGTGGCACTACCTTGTATTCAAAATTTATCTGAGAGCTAGACTAGAAATAAAATAATATTTTTTTAAGTAAATTTAATATTAACAGGATCCAAAGGATACTCCTCCCCCAACAAGAGCTGAATCAAGGGAGGAACGGCTGGAACGTCGACGAAGGGAAAGAGCAGAACAAGTAGCGTATAAATTAGAACAGGAAATTGCTGTTTGGGATCCAGCAACAGCTCCTAACATTACTGGGGATCCATTTAAAACTCTTTTTGTTGCACGAATAGTAAGTAACATTTATTAACTTTTAAATTATAGAATTCTTACAGTAATTATGAAAAAACTTCATCACTGTCATCTATAAGACTGTTTCCAAACATTTTTTTTTAATTGAAATATGGGGTATGTTAAGATTGAACCTATTGACACGTGCAAACGAAACATTGTACAAGCATGAATAAATCTATTGTCTATATTTTTACTTACTTTACTATAAATTTTCTACAAATTTTAGAAAAGTTTTAAAAAAAATTAATTTCTCTTTTTTAGAATTATGATACTTCAGAATCAAAACTTCGAAGAGAATTTGAAGTTTATGGCCCTATTAAAAAGGTAGGTAACTTATGTTGTGCCCCCAAAACTAAGATCTGGTTACGCTACTGGTATATGTATTCTTATGGACTTGATGGTATACCAATCTGTACTAGTAAAAAGCTTTGTATACTCCTTCAGGAGGAATATTTTGTACTGTTCTCTTGTGTCACATTTTCCTTTAGTTCCGGAAGACTCCTATTTAAAACTCTCTAAGTCAGGTAATAGGGTGGACTATACGGTTTCTATCAGACAGAAAGATTCTTTACTGAGCTTGTATCAGAGTATTTATCATAGTTATTATAGCATCTTAATTATGGGTTTATTCAGAGCAAATCCACAGTACTCTTTTGTAGCAGAATCGCATGTAAAAAAACTATAACCTTCATTCATTGCTAAATATCTTTACTAGAATGTCTGGAAGAAGAAGTATGACATGGTGTATCTGTATAAAGTTTTATCTCAAAGTGTAGATAATCCAGAATTGCTTTTCTCACTTACCGTTTTCATTCAATCGCATAAATAATAGACATAATAGGATATTCTATTTTAGATTTCCTAAAAACCTTTACATGAATTCTTAATTATATTATATGGGTAGTATATTTAATAGGTTTGGTAAGTGATATTGCTTGAAGAAGTACCACAACATTAAGTATATCCACAGAATCTATAAGAATGTATGCAATAAGCAAAAAAATATGTGAATAGGCAAGGGCACAAGGATTTTAAATCAAGGAGGATACGGCTTTGGTTCACAGTCTTTGAAGATTAAACAATTCACATTCTTAGGTAGGTTGTGAACAACTTTCCAGAAAAACAATCGGGGAGCTCTGAAAATTAGTATAATTTTTCTTTGTCCTTTTGTGTTAATTAGACAAAGACAGTATGCCGCCTTTGAGAGTTCGGAACGTACTCTTTGTAAAGTGGAAGGCTATCTTACGTACCTGCTTTCATGTTTGACATTACCAGATTAACAACCGTCATATTTGTTGTTATTGTTAAATAAAATTCTTTGTTTTCTCTCAGTGTTGGTGTGTTAAATTTAAGTATTGTTTGTGGAAAAAATAGTAATTATTAACTCAATATGGTAAGACTGTGCCAAGTCTGCCATAAGCTGGATAAAAATATGGACTTTTGAGTAACGTCCGTCGATTGTTTGTTTTTCTTAACCAAAACATACCAAACGGATCAGGTTAGAATAAAGACAGAAACAGACGGAAGATAAAAGGAGATGGGGCTTCTACAGATAGAATCCTCATCTCTTTTTTGTTGTGTTTATTTTCGTAATAGCAGATGTCAGATAGAAATAACCGGGTCCATGTTTGTTTCAAGTTAATGCAAGTGCATATACATTAAGGACGATTTTGCAAAATTCTTGTGCCCCGTTATGAGAGGCCACGGGACGGATCGCTCGAAAGCAACTTGTCTTCCCCTTACCTCTCGGCCGCGGCGGTTCGCGTAAAATATCATTTATTATATTCATTCGCCTCGAGTACACAATATATAATTTAATTCTCTATCGAGTATAAGTATAAAGCTTTACCATAGCTAATTGCTCACGTTTTCATGAAAAATGCAAATATTCATAAAACAGGCTGATTATAATCAATTTAATATTAGGTGACTTGACCTATGGCATTTTGACAGATCAGAAGTGATTGTAAAAACAGGGTTTACAGTAAATATCAGTCATTTTTAAAAATATTTCGCTGCAAATCATCATTTAGTTATAATTGTGGTAGTTTCTGTTGTTTTTTTGTTATCTTATTTAGAATGATAATTTATCCAAAAAAAATAATGAATTGATATGATTTTTATTCTTGAAGAATGCCTGCTAAACTGCTTCACGAGCTTAAACCATATAACCAAACCAAATAAAGTAACAAACCCGAGTTTAAACCATATAACCAAACCAAATAAAGTAGTTTCGAAAGATTATTGACTCAATTTAGACACACTTGAAGTGTTGCGCAGCTTTCCGAAACCAGCTGACCAATGTGGTCTAATGTTGCTGAAAATTTTATATATGTTTGTATTTAGAGTAGGAGGGTCGCCATTTTGAATACTTGTTATAAAATTGTTTGTGGTATATCCATCATTCTTTTATTTCGTTACCTTTACATTACTTTAACCACTAAGTAATACAATTACTGTAAACCATTTGTTTTTTACAACCAAGTCTGGTGTGTCAAAATGTCATAGGTGACTTGTGACTTTATTAAAGCGATTATTATTAGCAATTATTGACGCTAATACGGATAACATATCCATCTCTTTTTATCTTCTGTGACAGAAGTTCTGTCTGTTTTTGCCTTCATTCTAACCTCTGATTAGTTTGATATGTTTTAGTTAGGAAAAACGAACAATGGACGGCCGTTCCAGTAAGGGTTCTATAAAAGATACATTAAGATTAGATAAGATACAAGAAGATTAATAATTTCGCGAAACTTTTTGAAAGGACTTTAAAAGTCAGACTAACAAATTTTATCAAATTAAATAACCTTATGTCGAACACTCAGTTCGGTTTTACAGAAGGCCGTAATACCGAGGACGCAATGTGCTGTCTGATTAGTGAAGCCTCAAATATAATTAACCAAAACAAAAAAATGCTTGGTGGTGTTCCTGGACCTTGCGAAGGCTTTCGACACCGTTTCCCATAAAATACTTCTGGAAGTCCTTGAACACAAAATACCTTGGGATAATGATTGATTGCTTTTTGAAGTGGGATGTCCACGCTGAATATCTTAACAAAAAAAATTAGATCTCTAGCATATAGGTTTTATATTCTTCGAAATATCCTATCATCGAACATGTTGATCACGATTTATCGGAGTCTGGTGGAATCATTGTTGACCTATGGTATCACCGTCTGGGGTGCAATGTATGAAAATGCCATTAGGCCCTTACAAATAGTTCAAAGTAAAATTCTAAAAATAATTTATAAAAAAGACCGCCTTTACCCTACAAACTTGCTATATAATGAGACGGCCGTGAATTTGAGTGTTCTGTTCTTCAACTCAGTGGGTTGCCACATTCATAAACACCTCAATGTGCAACCTGTTGCGTCACATTGTCAAAACACCCGCGGTCAGGCTGGTCAGCCTTTACAGGTTCCAAAATGCCATAGCGAATTCTATAGACGATCAATCAACATCTTGGGTCCGAAAATATACAACTTGTTACCACCTGATGTAAAAAATGTTGTAAAGCCAAAACTGTTTTCAGAAAGGTCGAAAGCATTCGTTTGGAGAAATCTGATTCTGTTTAAAAAACTTTTTTAAATCACTATAGAGAATCAAGTTCTTTTTAGCATTAGTAAATAGTTTCGTGTGTTTTACAGAAAATACAATATAAGCAATAAATTAATATATATTATGTAGATGCACATACAGGCGCTCTGCGTCTAGGTGCTAGGACAATGATATAATTTCATTTAATACTTATCTGATTATAAAATTCTAATTGTAAATTGTAAATATTTTGAAACAATAAACAATAAAAAAAACAAACAAAGAAAAATTATACTAATTTTCAGAGCTCCCCGATTGTTTTTCTGGAAAGTCGTTCACAACCTACCTAAGAATGTGAATTGTTTAATCTTCAAAGACTGTGAACCAAAGCCGTATCCTCCTTGATTTAAAGTCCTTCAATATATTATTATTAATAAAACTTCTTTTCTTTCAGATTGTTCTTATTCATAACACCGTGAATGGTAAACCAAGGGGGTATGCTTTTATAGAATACGAACACGAACGTGATATGCATTGTGAGTATAATAGTTTCGAATTAGAAACTCCAGTTAAATTCGATCATGCCGCCCAGAGTTTTTTTATAACTTGATTTGAGTAAATACACCAAAAATAAGGCATGTTGAATTTAACAAATCGTTATGTAGCCAGCAACCCTAACTTAGTACATCTGGAACTGAAATTAATTTTTTCTTTTTTATACACAGTTCAAGCTTCAGGCAGCTAGTACCGTTTGCCCCAAACTTCCGCTTTTTGCTGGCTATATAGGTTTGTATGTGTGGTAAGAGCCCTACATACAACTTACGGTGTAGAAGGTGTAAACGCTTGCATTTAAAAGTTAAGATCATGCAATGGATAACAGATTCTTGGTTATTGGTGATGCTTTTTCCGATACTTAATCCAACGAAAGAGCGGTGGGCGTCGAAACGAATATCACGGATCTTTGAAAGTCGGAATGTTTGTGAAGAGTTGCATTAAGGGCCGACCGGAACTTTATTAAATTTTTGAAATTTTATAAGCTGCATAACTGTTGATTATACACGGTGTTGAAAAAAGGTCGGTACCCCGGAATAACTCCGGTGCATCGCATTGCAGCGGAAAATGCAGGGGAAAAAGTTGTTTGAAGGAGGAATAGTTTGCGATTTAAACCAGCCCCCACCTCCTCAACACCCGGGCGCGGGTGGTGTAAGTTAAGATTTTCAAATGGAACCCCCTATTTTTTATTGGCGTATCGTGTTCTCCGATCAAGAATAAACATCTTTTGTCCGAAAATGTTTTTTATTCGGGCCCATCCTTCACCAATAATCACCATAAGAAACACAAAATCAGAACCGTGCTAAAATCAAATTTTATCCCCGAAATACTCTATTTCTCTATCTTGTTCTAAAAAATCCCAGTGGAATACAAACGACTTTTTCCACGGGAATAATTAATACGGAATGATTAGTAAATATCACAAAAACCTAAATTTTCATGTTAAATAACTGTAATTGCATAGTTGAATATAACTTTTAATTCAAAATAACCTTTCTTCATAACATTCTTCTGTATTGTCAAAGATAAAGGTACTTTAGTCTTGAGCAAAATTCGTAATTTCTGATACCCCTTGTATATGACTGGGAAATTTTGATATCTGAAGGTTGCATTTTGAGTTTTAGACCATGCGAAACTTTTTATGAAGAATGACTTTTATAATAAAAAAGTTTTCCATATGGTTCCAACTTAAGTAGACACACTGTATAGCAGCTTCGGATCCGCTATATTAGAACTTTTCTTCGTTTGGCTTTCATTAAGAGAAATATTTTTGAAGAAACAATATCCGACTATGCACCGTCTCGAATGTCATATTTACTTTAGACTTTAAAAATACGTACCAAATTTGAGAAAAAATAGAAAAAACATACTTTCTTTTCCGCTAACGAAATAAAAGATTATTGATGTATAATTTTGACATTGGGCGACAACCACGCATGCTAAAAAGCCCGCTATGTTTAGGACGAACCACATAATGCGGGACGAACGCCGATGCAATAGCAACTATCAAATTTAAGAAAAAAATAGACAAAACCTACGAACTACCTACCTTTTCCGCGAACGAACTAAAAGTTTCTGGATGTGTTATTAAGTTATCAAATTCCAAGGGGGGCGACTGCCCCCTCTTGCCCCTTATAAACGACGCCCATGGTTTCGGTTGACCCTTAATGCAACTCTGCACAAACATTCTAATCTTTTATAGGTTATGTGATATTATTGTGACGCCCTCTGTTCGTTCGTTGGATATAGTATAGAAAAAAATTTCCTGTTCATATTGAAAAGTTAAGGTCATCTGTGGAGACACTATACAGGGTGGAATGAGGTATTCTAGAATTTTGAAATAGTTTTGCTACTTGATTATTCCACAGTGTTTTGAAATAAAAAAAACATTTCAATTTTTCTTGTATAATATGTCGAATAACCAATGTTACTTAAAATTTGTAAAAGTCACTTTAAAACTATAGTAGTTCAGTTCTCAAAAAAAAAAATGATTAATATTGTACTAAAAATAAAATTAAGCCTGAAACTTTATCAAATTGTTGTAATCGCCGTTTTCTTTGAACGTAAGTGTATTTCTGAAAAGTAGGAGCTTCAGGGAGAGACGGTTGTGGAACTGGAACTATAAACTTCATAATATTTTCTCGGGTTGCCAGCAGCTTAGCTCGGATTGTTGTCAAATTGCATTTTCTGTATTTTTTCCGAAAAGTTTTTTATACCTTCTGCATTAAAAATATCAAAATTATGGTTTGTTGAGGTTTATTAATTCAAATTATTAAATTTTAGTTAAATGGGTTGATCATATATTGAGGGTTTAATGGATATGTTTTAAAATCAGTCACCATAATGTTCTTGTTTTTTATTTCATATTAAATGTATTCTTTAATTCTTATTTTTGTAAAGGTTTAAAGCAGTCGATTAAAAAAATACCTCCAGTTAAATTAGGTCAAGTTTCTTGCTGTTTTTATGTTTTGGGAAGCAAATATATTACAGATGAGGTGTCGGTGATTTAATGATCCGACCTCAAAAAGACAGGTTTAAATGATTGTCAGGTACTATAAAATGATCGGAAATCAGCGTTAACAGAAATAACGGCCAAATCGACAACTTCACAGATACATGATTTAAATGATCAGAACGACAATTTTTTTTACGTTAAATTAAAATTAATTTCTTTATACACTCGCAGCCAAAAGAATCGATCCACTCAATAGTTGGATGTTTTGACTTTTTATGTGTTGAAACTTTTTATTTTATCATTTAGTTATCAGGCGACATGTATTTTGTACAGCTGAGATTTTTTTTAAAGAAACATTATTACGTCATATTGCGAGAATTGTTAACAAGTATTTAGACGAGGTCGAAATTCAAAAAATCAATTGGCTTATTAAGTCGATCCCAAATTATTTGTTTCGACAATTTTCAATCCAGGAGTATTCTGGTCCCGTCTGGAGTTCCCCAAGGGTCCCATTTGGGCCCTCTTCTCTTTAATTTGTTTATTAACGACTTGGGGATGCAATTTGATTACTGTCTCTTCCTCCTGTTTGCTGATGATCTGTAACTGTTCATAAAAATTTCCTCATTTGAGGATTGCTTAAAGCTCCAGTCGGACTTGGATAAATTGATAACATGGTGTAAGATCAACGGTATGGAGATTAACGCCTCAAAGTAAGTGAGGTCAGCTTGGTCTTCTCAGACGCTCTTCATATTGCAGGAGATTACCAGGAAGTTTAGTTGCGCGACGCTGCATTTTCTCCAACAGATCCATGTCCTTGTGAAGAATCTTTAGAAACTTTCACTCGCTAATGTGGTAGATAGTGTTTCGGGATAAATGAGAGATTTAATCGCAGATCGTTCTGCTGCTCTGTGGCAGCTATAGGCTGACTGTTGAGAAAGTAACTAAGCTCAGGGTTGTTTCTGCTGAGATGGATTACAGTGCACTTGCCAGTGTTTATACGTAACAACCAATCCACAAATTAGGTGTGATTAAATGACAAAATAAAAAATTTGACATCTCCATCACACTACAGAGTGTTTTAAAGTTCTTATTTCAACCTGTATATTATGGACATATTCTTAACTTTCTTAAAATCTCACACATATGCGAGATTTTCGATAAATTTATCTACAATATAAAAAAAGAATAACAAAAATCGGACTTGAAACAAAACAATTATTCAGGATCAAAATCCATCGGAGTATTGAGTGGATCGATGATGAACTGTTTATAAACGTAAGAGTTTGATCATATTCCATATTTTTAACATAGAAGAACTTTCATACCTTTTATACAAAGGTTTGTTTCCATAAAGTCAGTTTAAATTTTATGGGTTTGTTTTTAGGTTGTTCTTAATAATAAAAAATAATTGTATAACAAAAATTCGCGTAAATAGGTACTATACTTAGCTAAATGTGGTAATAGACTTGAAAATATATGAGTACCTATGGTTCATATAAATAGGTAATATTTAATTAATCCGGGCAAACCCAAGCTATATTTACATTCAGTTTCAATCTTGGTTACAGTATGACATTAGTGAATTTTAATCGAGCCCTGTTCAGGTTTGTCAAGTATACGGGGTGTTTTTTAATAACATGCGAACAAACCCGATACAGGGTGTTAAAGATTTTCAGTTTTTTTAAACAATTTGTTAATGACTTAAATACGTGACACCTAGACTAGGTAGATAACTGTCAAAACTGTTTATGTTTACAAAACAAAATCTGCTTCTTACCTACTACATCCTTTTTAATCTTTGGTTAATACCTAATTTCATAACAGAGTGCAATGAAATTAATTTCATTTTTTTATACGAAAAATGTACGTTAAACGACAAAAAATCAAGAGACGAGACATTTGTTCAGCAAGGAATGAGAATTTCAAAAATAATTTTTATTTAAAAAAAAGAACGTACCATTATTTTCCTCAAAAATACCGAGGGCAATTCCCTCACGAACGCCACTGGTCGGAATAAAAAACATGTTATACATCATAAAATGCCTCGTGATGAATAGAAAGTCTGTACCAAATTTCACAAAAATATCTAGAGCAGTATCACAGATATTAATAAAAAAAGAGATTTTTTGAAATCTTTAACACCCTGTATCTCAAAAGTTAATACGTTTAGGACATATGTTCATATGAAGTTTTTTTCAGAAAGTGGACCCAAGAATAACTTCCTTAAATATTAGCCTGTTATTAACAAACACCCTGTATAATAAAATTGTGGTCATAAAACAGAGTTTCCAGTGTAAACTTGTTTAAAGCCGAAAAAAGTGTTTGTTCGGGCCTTATTTTAGCAATTACGTTTTGAACTTGATAAATATTAAACCCCAATAATAATTACAAATTATTTAAAGCTAATTTACAATACTGAAGAATCGCTGTAAAATAATTCTATGGACACGACTCATGATACAATAAACACAAGGTATGATATCCTTCAAGGTGTGTGTTAGCGTTCTCAATTATTTTTTAGATATTAAAAGGTTTTATGCCATTTTTGGAGAAAATTTCAAATTCGACAATTAGCAAAACCGCAGGGCCCCATTTTTGGTCCTTTTTGTAGCAAAAACTTATGATTAAGTAACCCAAATCGAAAAATACATTTTTTTCCTCATATGGTTGCAACCTTAATGGTGATGACATTGTATATCATATTTTCCTGATTATTCACACCACAACCGATCATAGCGCACCTTATACAGGGTGTTATGGAAATGACTCATTTTATTTAAATATACTCCTAGGGTGTCCTAGAGAAAGTCTACATACTTTTTTTTATCGAATATCTAAATACTAAGGTAATAACCCTTTTTACCCACATACTGTCGCGCCGTTCCATCTGGATTTACTTAGCAACAATGTGGGTCACTAGAGTATACTAACAGTCATGTCAGATCACACCGCGTGTCTCGCCCTTGCGTGGATACTCGCCGCGCGCCACTATTGTTACTTCAGTTATGTTTCGAGACTCGGGCATGGACTGACGCTGTCGAGGGTTCCACGTGCTGGACGTATATGAATTTTAAACGGTTTTTTTTCTGTTGTGAAATAACTCGTAATAATAAATGTTTTGATGTTATATTATCTACTGTTGGTTCTGTTGCAAAACATACTTTTTGTGTTTTTTTTTTATGGAATTTAATTATAAAACGGATTATTTTAAAATAAGATCGAAGGTAAGCGAGTATATATATACCTTAAAGTTGTAGTTTTCTTTTTCTAAAAAGATTAAAAAAGAAGTGATAACCCGCGTCAAAGACGTCTTGTTGTCAAAAATTGAACACGTGCGTTTACAATTCTGTGTTGCAATATGACAACACCGCCTATAATGCGCTGACCTCCTTTGAGACTCGAGACTGCCTCAATAAACTATTGATTGCGAACGTCCTCGGTAGCCACGTAAATTTTGAGATTTCATATAAAGTGTATATTTCGCTTAATAATTCACAGCGCCATTTATGGTTATTTTTCTTCCATTTATTTTCATCTCAGGATTTGCCGATTTAAATATAAGTCATTTCCATAACACTCTGTATTATGAATATTAGGATATTTATTTTAATTAATGCACAAATACCTCAGCAATTACCATTAAAATAAGAAAAATTCCGATAAACTTCGAGAACATCCGTTGGAAGCGTAGGTTTATGGCCCCAGAAGCTTCTCTCACCTTGAAGCCTCTTTACGCGATATCTTACCTTGTGTTTATTGTATCATGGACACGGCTATACGTTAACGGAAAATATTATAACTAAGACTGAGTCTAGATCCACGTAAGCTTGAACAACACACATACTTAAGCATTGGGGCACGATTGGTCGATCATTCATGCTGTCAAAAATTGGGGCTGAAATTCAATGTCAATATAGCTTAATATCAAATTCGTTTGATGAAGTTTTAACATTTAAAAGTAAATTTTTAACTAGGGCTTAAACAACCACTTGAAAAATACGATATAATTTCAGGGATTTTAAGGTTTTACCCTACAAAAATGTAATATTAACTCTAAAAAAAATTATTTTAAAATTTTTTTGAAAACTTAAATTTTTTAATTTTAAAAATTGGGTATGCGCTCAGTAAGTAAATGCGCACCAGGTAAATCACTATAAAAGGAGTCTTCTCAGCACACCGGTGAAGTTTTAAATATTCAAAATCAATCCACTTTTATTATGATGTTTCGTTGTTGTTACCTACGTAAGTAATTTCGGTAGGTATATTTTATTTATACCTATTTAAAAACTATAGTCAGGTAATAATAAAAATCTTAAAATGATCGATAAACAGTTAAATTATGATTATTACAAAAACGACCTTATTGGCTCTGATAAATATTTCAAATTGGAGGTTAGAAGGGGGGTTTTGTATTAAAAACTACTATTATTTAAAAAATTAATTAACTTCATTAATAAAGGCAAATTAATTTGAGTTTAAAATTTAAATACAATAACAAAAAGTCTCAAGGTGCATTTACACATGCATGGGTTTAGTGGCGCCAATAAGCAAGCAAGCGTAAACATCGACTTGCATAAAAATTTATTTTTGCGTGCAAAGACCAAAAAAGTCTTCATCCTTCTGAAATCACTGGCGCCAGTGGTGACAAATTCGTACCGAAAATCAAAACTAACAAGTGTTTGCACGTCGGCGACCGGTCGACAGTTTTTAGTTTGATTTTGGTTTAAGTTGCGCTTCTAATTTTTCTTAATTATAGTTTATTATGGCTAAAAGAAAGTGGTCAGCAGAACTGACAATAAAATTTCTTGAAAGGTATGAATCTTATCCGTGTTTATGGGATGTGCACCCAAAGCAGGTCGACGATCAATCCATGGTTTAACCCAGACACCGCCTTTTAGTCGTTTCATTTCCTGAATTTTTTTCACTAAAAGTGCAGCCACTATTTTACAGGCTTCTGAAAGTTCACTCGACATAGTGCGCACTGTAAAAAACACTTTAAAAATGATGGCCTGCCATTTATTTTTTTTTCTCAACAAAGTGTAAACCTTTACTGGCGTGCAAATAGAACTGGCGCGACCACTGACGCCATTAAATCCATGCATGTGTAAATGCACCTTTAGGCTAGCTACGATGCATTTTTCATTTTTATATTCTTACCTCATTTTAATAGTTTAATTTTTTATGAGTAAAAGAGGTACCTAAAAGTTTACTCGACTAAAGCGGCGTTCACACTCAAGGTTTTACCTGACGTTTTAGGTATTCAAGAATGCAGTTGTTGCCAGGTGAAAAAAATATAAATCACCAGAAATAGTTATTAAATATTACCATTATCCTAAAAAGAGAGTAAATCATTATTCTTTTATGACAATATTATATTTGGAGCAAGAAAAATAAAAGGTCAAATTGCGCCTAAAGTATATATTTACGTCCTACTGTTGACAAAAAATATGCAAATGAATTAGAAAATCACCAAAGACCAAAAAATCACCACAAATCGTTGAAAATAGTTTTTTTAGCCAATCACCAATTTATTCATAAAATTACCAGATCTGGTGAAATATCACCAGACTTGGACTGTTATGTCAGGTACAGCGTCAGCTAAGACGTCAAGTAAAATCCTATGTGTGGACGTCGCTTAATACTATTTTTTTATCTAAGATTGGTTCATAAGGAAGAAATTTAAACAAAATTCTAAATACACTTTTGTGCATGCCTAAACTCGCCGTGCTATTCCTTCCTTATTACCTGACTATTATTCTATGTTCTATCAGGGCCCAATCAAAATTAAGAAATTCTTGTAACAAAATTCCAAAGCTTTTCGGACTTAACCTCATTGATCTATGTATATTTTTTTTTGTATGTATTTTGCATATTGTTTTATAAGTCTTCATATACAATCTGTCTGCTGCCAAACAGTGTTAGAATCGAGTGGATGGTATTTATATTTCTAACCGTCTTTCCGGACATTCACAATCATTTGTATATTTTATTAGATTCATTGATTTCTTTCCTTTTCTTCCCTTCAATATACAAATGATTTTATGTCATGCATTGTGTTGTTACTTCAGCTCAGCACAGGAGACAATAAATACAAGGTATGATATCTAGCCGTTCCAATTTCGTCTGGCGCGCACAGTGACGTCAGGGTGTGAGTTATTTTTAAATTGTTTATGGAGATTCACGTTGTTGTTAGCGTTTTTAATTCCTTTTTAACGGTATAGAAAGTTTTATTTGACAGTAGGTGAAATGAAGGCATTATATCATGGTATTTAGGTATATTTATTTCAAAGAAATCCAACATAGATTAAAGCTAAAATACTACCTAGTTAAACGAATAAAAGTATGACAAAACTTACATTGTGTAATATGGGTCGTTTCTAAATAAGCGCGAGCAATTTTTAAGTGTTTAGTCTTGAGACAATTAAAGCATGAAAGTTCATAAAAATTAAATTCTTTCTAATTGTATTTTATTCCTATGAAAGGAAAAAATCCTTATACATCAAAACTATGTTTCTGGTTATCCACATTTTAGAATCGTTCAAAAAAAAATTTACAACTTATATGCATACAATTAGTTGACACGTATTTCAGGATTTTGCTGAAAAAAATGTTTTTCCAAAATATCTACAAATACATTTTTGATAATTTGCTGGATTTTTTCCAATCTTCTCAAACTTGAAATGTAATATCTCCGTATACTGATCCTTTAAATGTAGGTCTTTTTTTATTTAGCTTTCGAAGAGTATTAAAAACAATTGCCATTGTGAACAAATGCAAAATATTAACGATTAATTGTTTAAATAGTTTTAACATGCCCGCCACCCACCTTAAATTAATTTTTAAAAATACCGGTTTTTTCTTTATCCTCTTATCTGCAAAACCAATTTTACGAAAAAGTGACACCTTTATTAGATCGGTAGTTATTAAATTTTTCCGATCGCAAATTACGCAGAGCGCTGGGAATGCAACAGCGCGACGGGCCTGTTGTACAGTGTGAATCATTAATAATTCCATCCTTTGCGTCGTTCGAAAGCGTAGTTATGCCACGCTTCGACCGCGCGATCGAAAATATTTAAGATGAGGATCCCAAACAATCCGAAATTAGCAACCAGAGCCATCTATGTTGCATCAATTTAATTTAAGAATATGCCGCTTTCTGGCAGGTTAGAAAGAGACGAGAGTCATCAGCTGATCAGTGTTTCTTTTCGTGAAGTTTTAGCCGTTAATAATAAAGTTTTTTAGTTGATTTATTGATATTTAGATTGTCTGACATGTCGATTGGGGTATCAGCAAGTTTCAGGAAGATCTGAAATTTGAAAATTGTTCATATTTGAAATTATGATTATTATTCTTATAACATTATATTTTTTAACGCAATTTTTTCATAGCGTTTTCCAATCCTTTAACTTTACGAATCCAGTTTTAGATTAGAAAAAAACTAAAGATATTTGGCTAAACGTTCGCATAAAATAGTGCCTGCTTGGCAACCTGTGATTAAACGCAGCTCTTAATAACTACCGATCTAATAAAGGTACCAGTTTTATGTAAAATGGGGTTTGGAGATAACAAAACGGTATTTTTTGATTTAATTTAAAGTGGGTGACGAGCTTGTTAAAACTATTTAAACAATTAAATTGATATTTTCTTGCATTTATTCACGATGGCAATATTTTTTAAAACACTTCGAAAGCCAACATAACAAAAAGACCCGCTACGATCAGTACATCTGGAGATATTGAATTTCAAGTATGAGAAGATTGGAGAAAATCCGGAAAATTATCTAAAATTCAAAATGTGTGGATATTTTGGAAAACAAATTTTTCAAATCAAAAATGCTGTAATACGTCAACTAATTGTGTGTATATAATTTGTAAAAAAATTTTCGGACGATTCTAAAATCTCTAAATACCTCTAAAATAAGGAAAAAAATCCGGTATACTTTCAAAACATCCGTTGAAAGCATATGTGAACCGATCGATGGCCGCAAAAACTTCTCATACTTTGACGCCACGCCCCGTTTCGCGATATCTTACCTTGTGGTTATTGTATCATGAGTTGAGCAATAGTGATATTGTTATTTTCTTTGTGTTCCACTTTTTTTCAATTCTATTCTAAAGCAAGTGAAACCTCATATGTCGAATGATAGCTCCTAGTAAATCGGCAAAATATATCCCCCTTATTTTCTCTAACTCAAAAATCATTTCCGCGCAGAAGCTAAGCTCCGCCATTACCCCTTTGCTATAAAGCGAACATGTGTGGGACAGCCGAAAATCGCAACCTTGTCTATTGCTAGTGCAATTCCTATCGCTAAAGTAATTCTCCACTGTCTTCTTACAATTCTCCTTAACAATTAAGACAGATCTGTTATCAATGACTTTATAAAACAATATGTAAATTTGAAAGTATCGTTTGTTGTTTTAATTTTTATGTATTTTAAAAATTACCTTTACAGCCGCCTACAAACATGCAGACGGTAAGAAAATCGATGGTAAGCGCGTGTTGGTCGATGTGGAGAGAGCTAGGACTGTCAAAGGATGGTTGCCTCGTAGGCTAGGTGAGTTAACATTAAAAATATACACATGGAAGTTATAATGATATTTTATACCAATTAGGGTGGTGAATAAAATGACAAAACGATGCAGTTCTTTATTAATTATCCTCGGGCGGTTAGGAAACTATTGTATACTTATGTATACATGGGCCCAATAATATACCACAAAAAAATCGGAAATAAATACAGGGGCTTTCAAAATATTTGGAATAATCTAAAATTTTGTGTTTAGGTTTTTATTTTTTACTGACTTTGTTCGAAGAGATGTTCAATTTCATTTCCTCATTACTACTTTGTATTCTCCACAAGATGACATCGTCAGATCTTAATGCGACGTTTCGACTTTGGGCCACCATCATCAACTTCATTTTTTTAAATACCGGCGTGAATTTTTTTTTGTTTAAATTATGAAAGAGGACCTAAATCTAGGTTCAGCGGACTTAGTGATTCTCCGACATTTTGTTCCTTAAATTGACCATCTTCATTGAAGTACTCCATAGAGTAACCACAGATTGTACACATGAAAACAATAGGTTTGAGCTAAACATGCCTTAGGAAACTGTTGGTCGTTAATGAGATACAGACTGGTACAGTTTAATTTCTAAATAAATTTTTTATTTCATAGCTCGAGCTGTTTTTGAGATATAGACATGACAATTTGTAATTGGGGGGTTTTTGAGGGCGAGTAACATGACACACAACATTCCTGTTTTACATATATCACTCTACACGCCATTATATCACGCTCAAAATTTTTCGCAGGTATCTTTATCGAGATTCTGATTAAAATTTATAATAGAACGGTAATTTCTAAAGAAAAATGTATGGTCAATTTATTTTGTTAAATCCATCAGTTTCCGAGATATTAACTTAAAGAAAAGATCTAATACACCGTCACAAATGCATTATAGGAGGTCGTACAAAATTATTTTTACCATGTCTGTTCATAAAAAACCCATACAACATTAAAATGAGAGGTGGCATTTTTCATATATTAGGGTCTAATTTGGTACACCGATGAATCAAAAGCCACCAACGGTGTGGGTGCAGGTGTATTTGGGGAAAGGCCCAGGATGGACATAAGCATCCCACTGGGTAACTACGCCACAGTATACCAAGTGGAAGTTCATGCCATACAAGCGTGCGTCCAACAGAATCTTGAATAGAGCTACCACGACCAAGAGGTTATACATCCTGTCGGACAGCCAAGCTGCTCTTAACGCTCTGAACTCCAATCGGTTTACTTCAAAACTCACATTGGAGTGCCTTAATAACCTAAAAGAAATGGCGGCCAGGGAGAACAAGGTGAAACTCTTGTGGGTTCATGGTAACTGTGGGATAATAGGTATTGAGAAAGCGGATGAATTAGCAAGAGCCGGATCCGCTCAGAGGCCCTGAACCGGCCTTCATTAGAGAGATGGTCGCAAGAACAACATCTTTCTGGATGGCAAGGCTTACCTGGTCAAATACACGCACGGGTCGCAATTGGAAAACCAATGAAGATACTATCGAATGGGATTCTAACCCTAATGCGACCCCAGTTGAAACAAGTACTAACATGCCACTGTCACTTAAGAAAACACCTTCAACGTATAGGAATCCACAATGGATCCATTCAATGCAGACTCTGCGGCTAAGAGGATGAAACTGCCTCCCATATAATATACTGCTGCGAAGTCCTGTCTTGTAGAAGCTCTTCGGGAACATCCAACATGGACACAACCTCCCACATGACAGACTTGGTAGAAGGTTATTGGACCTCGTAGAAGGAACAAATATTTTCTAATAAGATCAGGGTAATCGATAAGTCAGAAGGCTGCAGTGATAGAAATTCGGGCCTCACACCCGACCCTCGCCTTTAACCAACCAACGGGTTTTTTATGAACATAACTGTACAGTGTTTCTTTTTAATTTTCATAAGAAAGGAATTTTGTGTAATTTAGACGAAAATGATAAGATTAATAATAATTTTGTAGTTAATTTTTTTTAAATATATTTTTCATCGAAATGGCTGCATTTTTTAAATGACAATACGGTCGTCATCATATATCATTCACAAGGTCTTTCAAAATATTTATTCCTCGAGATATTAATTATTAGGATTAAATATATTTTCCAGAGTTCTCATATTGGATTCCTGCAGATGTCTCAAAATGTCAATGACGCATTTGGATGAAAGATAAATATATATTAACGAATGATTTCCTTTCAATAACACCCTCCCCAGTTTGAAATCGCTGAAAATTACAAACTGCAAACGACTAACATAAAAAATTGAATGAAAATGATCTTAGCTCTCATATTATTAGATTCATGATCTTAATGCTCAATAATTTATATAAATAGGGAAAATATCGCTTTTCTTGGTAGTACCATTCAGGCTGAATTCGTATATTATATCTGGTACAAAAACATCTTTTTAAAACTTTTGACCAAATCTATTAAAATTCGAAGACGAAAATTTGTTGGCATCGTGTTTTTGTCATTAAATTATTATTCTTAATAATGCCGTTAGCTTTGATTTAGAGCTGGATTTGATCGAATTATTTATTTTAAGGCGGTGGTTTGGGCGGCACCAGAAGAGGTGGTGCAGATGTCAACATCAAACACTCTGGACGCGAAGACAACGAGCGAGAAAGAGAAAGGTAATTATGTACCTCTGTCATAACAATTTACTAATATTATTCTAAACACAAATATACAGTTTTTATTAGTAGCGGTTTAAATAAATATTTATCAACCTTCACATATTTTAACTAATTAATTCTTTAAACTTTACAGGTATAGGTTAGAGCGCGAGCGGGAAGAACGGGGAGTGGGGGTAGGTGGTGGTGGTAGAGACAGGGACAATAATAGGGAACGTCCCTTCGAAAGACGTCGTTCGAGGTCGAGGGAACGAAGGAGACGTAGCAGATCTCGTTCCCCGAGGAGAGAGAAGAGGCGCAGGAGTAAAGAAAAGGTCCGGGATGAAACTGAGGAGTTCGACAGACCGAGAGAGAAGGATAGAGAAAGGTACAGCTATAATATGCGACAATTATAATCCTTGTAAGCTATTTTTGTTTTTTTATAAGCAAATTCATGATCTTTGTTGGCGATATTTAAAAAATATACACTCCGCGACAGTAAATTCCTGACAAAATAGACAGTTTATTTTCAATTTTCAAACGAAGATAAGTTCGTTCGCAATAGTTTATTAATACCCATCGGGTCACTTATGAGTTCTATTTACATTTAGGGATCGTGACCGAGATAGAAAAAGAAGACGTTCTAAATCAAGAGATAAAGACAGAGAACAACGAAAGAGAGAAAGACGGGAACGCCGTGAAAGAGAAAAGGGTGAAAAACTTGAATACATCAAGACGGACGACGGTGGAGAAATTAAAATTAAAGAAGAACCCATGGACGGTAAGTGTATATTATCCATTACAAATGAAAATTTGGCGAGTCTTTAAAAAAATAACCTGAATTTGCACATTGCAAAAATATTATTACAACATTTTCTTGATTCTTGGACTTTGATTTCAGACTGATCATGACCTAAAATTTTTTGAGTTTTTTTGGTGATTTAATAAGGACTTGAGAAGGAAATTAACAAGCAAGGACATTGGCAACGTTGCGAAATCATTGAGAATCAAATAGTTATCGCGCCTCGTTCGTTCTTTTTATTTTTTGAGGAGATGAAAGTAGTAACTGACATTTTCCGTGCGGTGAATAGTTTTGGTCTGAGAAAAATCGAAATTTATTTACAGCGGAGAATTCGACTTATCAGGTCTCGTCCGTTTTACTTGTCGGATGTTATTTTTCGTTATTCGTGACCGGAAAAAAATGAGAACGGGCATTTTCATCGACGCGCAAGCGCAGTGTTGGATCTTATGTATGTTAAATTTTTTAAAGGCTGTTCGAGTTATCGCGCCTCGTCCGTTTTCAAGCAGGAATCGTGTATTGTGGCTCGGAAAATGGGGGAAAAATATGAACTGGCATTTTTACACACGCATTTGTTAGCAAAACCGTTTTCAGTCGAGAAAAAATGTGTACCAATAATAATGCAATATGGGGACATAGCTGATGCCGAGTTGTTATAGACAACCAAGCCACACAGCAAGCCGTCGCATGCGCGTGCCGTGTACCTCGATCATGAATCATACAGAGACGAGATCCGACTCCGCTGCCCTCCCTGCAGCTGCGCAACACGGAAAATGTCCGTTCGAAGGCCGTATTACAGTCGGCGAGTCTTTCTGCAATAAACTTGAAGGCAGCCAGGAGCCAGTTGATTTAATTTTGCAATATCCTTACAACTTGCAAGACTTGCCGAAAACCTGTATGCTTGATTTTTGTTGCGGTTTCTGCTGCAAGCCTGGTGAAAACCATAGTGATTTTTATACTACCAACAACAACAACAGTTACTACATATTAACCTTAAACTACGTCTCGTGTATTTATTGTGGATCGTTTATTCATATTTATTTATATTCTTATTCATTTTTTAGTTGTATTTTACGGAGTTTAAGCGCGGTATTTTGATCGTTTCACGGCACTTTTTTTGCTGCATGACATATTACTTGCAACTCTCATGCCAAAAATTAACTTGCAGCAAAATTGCAAAAGTATTGCAGACTCTAATACGGCCTTAAAAATATTCGTGCAGTGCTGCGGCTTCTACTAGAAAGTATTAACAATTTTGAAATTCAAATTGGATTAAATAAAAAAAGGTATGCAGGCTTTTCCATATGACACACAAGGAGTCGCCCATTTAAGTATAATAAACCATTTCCATGACACCCTGTATATTTAAATAACTTTTAAATATTTTTTATTAGATTTTCTAATTTATACACTCGCTGCCAAAATAATCGATCCACGCAATACTTGGATGGATTTTGATCGTGAATAATTATTTTATTTCAATTACTATTTTTATTATTATTTTCTTATACTGTAGGTAAATTTATCAAGAATCTCGCAAATGTGTGAGATTTTATGAAAGTTAGGAATCGCCGAACAAACCCATATTGGACAGATTGAAACAAAAACTGTTTTTGACTCGAACTTTAAAACACTCTGTATAGAGTGATGGGGATGCCAAACTTTTTATTTTGTCATTTAGTTATCAGGCGACATGTATTCTTAACATTTTCGTTTTTGGTTCATTTCAATACTAATTTTTGTAGCAGATACAATAAAATTTTAAACATTACAATTTCCACGCACGGACGTGGTAATGGTGAATGAAGGAGCTATGACAGTGGGTAGGTACACTAGAGATGTTTTAGAGCCACATGTTCTTCCTTTCGCACCATATATTGGAACAAATTTTTTGCTAATGCAGGATAAGACTCGATTTCGAGAATTGTTAACGAGTATTTAGATGAGGTCGAAATCCCGAAAATGAATTGATCCCCATGCAGTCCCGACTTGAACCCAATAGTACATATCTGGTATACACTGGGCAAAAACTACTGTACCTACTCCTGCATATTTACATAAGCTCAGTGCAGCTCTTGTTGCAGAATAGCAACAAATTGACCTGAATTATATAAAAGCCGTATTAGAGTCGTCAATTTTTGTCTCTTGCACCAGCAATGGATTATAATTGCACGAATCCATGCCCAGTACACCGTCCTCGATCAGCTGGCCCAATACTGCTTGCATTGCGGGCGCAATGCGAGAATGGAATCCGTATTACAGTCGGCAATTATATTCTTCTGGCAATTATAATTGCACGGATTCATGCGCAGTATAACGTTCTCGATCAGCTGTCTCGCATTGCCAGAAATGGGGCAAGCGCAATTTTTATTGCCATTGCCGGTGCAAATCTGGGTAGAGATGGATTATTCTGTTATTTTTAACTGTTTATTATTTGGTTGAAGCAGCTATGAACAGCTAATGGCTATTTAAACTAACTGGTGCTTAAATTAACAGTTCACATTCTGTATTAAGCATATGTACTGCTAATTCGTCAACTTTTATGACTTGTTTTTTTGTAAGTAGCAGTAGCTTTTTTAACTGGTAATCAAAAGGAACAGGTTTATCCATTTCTAGTTCTGGGGGTATTTTAGGGGATGTCGACAGTACCAACTGTGTTCTGACTGTTGGCAATGCGCCAGCTAATCGAGAATAGTTTAGTGCGCATGAATACTTGCAATTATAATTGCCATTGCACGCGCAAGAGAAGAATTGCCGACTCTAATACGGCTTTAAGGAACCTCATTGAAGCTATGCCATGGCGTACTGCAGCTGACATTCGTGCTCTTGGGGGAAACACCCGTTACTGCGGTCTATTTTACTTTATAAGTTGGTTTTGTCATTCTCGTAATTTTTGGTTTAAGTTTTTGTTATATTTAGAAATTAATACAATTTTCTTAAACGTCTTTCTTTAAAAAAATCGTATCTGCTACAAAAATTATTGAAATGAACCAAAAACGAAAATGTTAGGAATAGATGTCACTTGATAATTAAATGACAAAATAAAAAGTTGTTGTTGTGTTTTAAAGTTTGAATTAAAATACATTTCTTGTTTCAACCTGTATATTATGGGCATATTCTTAACTTTCTTAAAATCTCACACATGTGCGAGGTTTTCGATAAATTCACCTGCAATATAAAAAAAGAATAATAAAGATCGGACTTAAAATGAAACAATTATTCACGACCAAAACCCTTCCAAATATTACTTGGATCAACTATTTTGGCTGTGAGTGTATAATTTTATATTCTTATTCTAATAGTAGATCTTCCCATTTGAACCAATATTTTCGAGATATTTTCGGAATAAATAAAAATACAGAATAAGTAACAGGGAAAGTTGAGCAGCCCTTACTACCGAGTTCTAATTTTATGGTATTTTTTTTAATTTCAGACTATGATTACAACTATTCATCTCAAATGTATGATCAATCCAATGTCAAATACGAGGAGGAAGACGAACAAAAATACAAACCAGATAAAGATAACCCCAATGGCAATGACAAGGAATATGACGAGGAGTTTGAGGAAGGCGAGGCATACTAATCCAATGCTCATGATCAGTGTGGCGTAGCCAAGGGGCCTCAAAAACCATTGACTACACACCTGCTACTGATCAGGTCAAACCCGTAAATATTCCTTGTATTAATTTCGTTTTTCTTTTTCAGATAAAAACACTCACGTTTAATATTGTCGGAAATTCTATTTAGTGGTGCCCAAAAAGTTGGGCTTGATGTTTCACAGGAGGGAGCATATAAATCTAATATTCAAGTTGGGCGGAATGTGTCGTGATGTTATACTATCTATCACTAATTATTTAGGAGATTTAAAGGAGAAGGGGGCCGGTGGGGATTCTTTTTTTCTATCCGAATTTTCAATGTATTAGTCCAGCATCAAGAAAAGTCAATTTTGAACTACCGAAAAACCGAATCGAAAATGGGCAATTCATACATTATTTTTTAAAAAGTACAGGGTGTCCCATATTCAACACTCTGGGGGGTATTCGAGCTAGTGTCGGATAGAATGTTGCGGTTTTCACTTTTTAACGAGACGCAAGATTCCGGTATCAAATTTGCCATGGCCTTCTTAGTTTTTAATCTACAGGGTGATTTTGAAAATTTTTGCTTTTTTAGACACCCCTCGTTAACTTATCAAAAAAAAGCCGATCTTATTAGAGATTTTTACTTAAAGTTTTTTTTTTCTAAAAAGTTCAATTTGAGATGAACAGAAGTTAAATTTTGAAGATAAATATAAACGACTGTACATTTTTGTAAAGCCCACAGTATGCTCAATTGATTAAAAATATAATATACAGGGTGTTATGGAAATTACTTCTTTTATTTAAACCGGCAAATCCTGAGATGAAAATAATTGAAGAAAAATAACCTTAAATGGCGCTTTGAATTATTAAGCGAAATATACACTTTATATGAAATTTCAAAATTTACGTGGCCGCTCCTGAGGACCTTCGCAATCAATAGTTTATTGAGGCAGTCTCGAGGTTCAAAAGAGGTTAGCGCATTATAGGCGATGTTGTCATATTGAAACACAGAAAACGTGTTCAGTTTTTGAGACGTCTTTGACACGCGTTATCACTTCTTTTTCAAACTTTTTAGAAAAAAAAACTACAATTTTAAGGTACATACTCTCTTACCTTCGATCTTATTTTATACTAATCCGTTTTATAAATAAATTCCATAAAAAAATAAAACACAAAAAGCATGTTTTTCAACAGCTCAACAGTAAATAATATCACACAAATTTGAAATCACATCACAACGTTTATTATTATGAATTATTTCACAAACGAGTACTGGTACAACTAACAAAACGTTTAAAATTCCTCGACAGCGTCAGTCCAACCCCGAGTCTCGAAACATACTGAAGCAACGGTAGTGGCGCGCGGCCGGTATACAAGCAAGGGCGAGACACGCGGTCTGATCGGACAACACGGGTTAGTATACTCTAGTGACCCACATTGTTACTAAGTGAATCCAGATGGATCGGCGCGACAGTGCGTACGTATAATACGTAATTTCCATAACACCCTGTGTAGGTTCCATTTAAAATTTTTTTACTTTTGTTATAATATCTTCAAAAACTAAATTTTTTTGGGAAAAACGGACTACGCTACTGAACTTTACGTAAAAATCTCTAACAAGATCAGTTTTTACCTTTTTGATAAGTTAACGGAATTACGAGAGGTATCTAAAAAGAGAAGATTTTCAAAATCACCCTGTAGATTAAAAACTAAGCGAGCCATGACAAATTTGACACCGGAATCTTTCGCGTTAAAAATGGAACACTAAAGTGAAAACCTCGACATTCTATCTTCGATAATATTTCTAATAACCCCCAGAAAGTCCCGAAAATGTGACGCGCTGTGCGCACAGGAAACCATCCCCGGACCTCTTTGAAAAATTAAATAGGAAGGAAAACTTATAGCCACTTTTACTGCTCGCCTTGAACATTGTTTAGAGATAAACAGCAGATTTACCATTAAACAATGTTTAAATGACCAGTGCAAAGCGATTAATTTTCTAAAAATACCTAGTGTGTTTCAAAAACGGTACTTCTTTGCAAGTTAGTATTTTTTTTTTAAATTAACGCTTTAAATTAAAACTTTTGAATTGGCAAAATTTTGAACGATTGGCCGATCACTACTTTACGGCGTCCAAAACTTCACCTTCACGGTAATGGTTATATTATTGTTGGTAACAAGTAATAAATGTTATAAGTTGGCAACATATTCTTAGCCTAAGCTACAATTAACTTGCACATGGTTACCGTTTTAAGGCTTTCTGAGAAATTCGGTATTGAATTTTTTTCGACACGCATAATAAATTTACCACAAATCAGTACTTAACGCCTTTTGGTTAGTCAAATGAACACTAATATTAGCCGATAAGCAATTTTTAAATATTTCAATATAATTGTAAATCCCTTCTTTAAATTAGTTAAAACTTATTATTTATTATGAATGGTACAGAGTCGGCCAAATATCCAAAGTGTTATAAATTCAATGCTTTAAGGTAACCCATAGCTGATGAACGCGTTGGCCGAGCACGATTTTAATATTTGGAATGATAGACTCGCCGCTCTGTGATGGCTTGGGTCATAAAAACACATAAAATAAATTTTAAAAAAACTTTGAACGATTCATGGTTGTATTCTATGATTGATAGATGATTGAATTTGCAACAATTTGAAGTAAAATTGATAATTGTATACATTTTAATGTAATAAGGTAGGTATCGTAGGTAATCGGTTCGAGGGGGTACGCCGTACCCTAAATTCTACAGGTAGTATAAATATTGTGCAAATATTTAAAATTAATTTTAATTCTTTAAGAAATAATTTTAGAAATAGAATGTAGTGAATGTCATTTTTAAAGTTTTACTGATATTCCTAAGTTCCGGTAATTAAAAATAAAGTATTTCTATATAAACCAGATATGGAATTTTAATTTGTTGTTACCTTTTTCTCATACAGGGTATCCTGGATAAGAATGCGTTCTACAGGGATCTTGTTAACCATAGGACATACAGAAATGATGAAATTAGACAAAAGTTGCGCGCGTTAGTGAGTTCTTCAATGCCGTGCTTTCAAAATTAAAAAAATTCTGAAGATATTTTTTTTATTGTTAAATTTCCTTAGACATTACAATGTGTGGAAAACGTCAAAGTCAAATACATGAGTATATATAAAATTACACATTATATAAAATTTACAAAAAAAAAACTTATACTAAAATAAATGTTATGCTATTGTTAAAAAAAGGTAAATAAAAAAAAATTAATATTCATTAACTGCATAAAAAGCCTCGGACAACAAATATTGGTTTGAACGTTTTTTAAACAACATAAGACTATCAACAGCCTTCTGGTGATGTTCTACCCACATTCATTCGGTTCAATCAATCAATCTTTATTTGAGAAATCTTACAAAATTTGCAATTTTACATGTCACAATATTAGCTAGAATAAAAAACAAAACGAAAATAAAACGGAATAAAAAACATATAAACAAAAATAAAACCAAGTAGAAAGACCAAAACAATCTACAATTTAAAATGTCTGCCAGGACATACAGAGACAGCATACTAACATTAAACACTGTGAGCGGAAAAATCAAAAAAATCCTCACTTGAATAAAATACATTTTCAATTAAAATTTGTTTTACTTTTACCTTAAATTTGTCCATCTGCAGTTCCGTCATTTCCCTTGGCAATACATTAAAATATTTTACCGCCCAGTAGCTAGGGCCATCCTGACACCTCCCCAGTCTCCGACATGCTGAAACTAAGTTTCTCCCATTCCTAGTCGAATAGCCGTGCCTGTCCCCGTGGGCCGAAAAGAGACGCACGCCACTCTGCAAGTACAGGAGATTCTCCAGAATATACATAGAGGGCAGGGTGAGTATTCCCAACTCCCTAACACACACACACACACCCCCCCCCCCCCCCCCCCCCCCTTACAGTCATCCCTGTAACCCAGACCTTTCACAACCCGAACTGCAGTCCGAAGAGACTTCGAGCACCCGGGGTATGACCCCACACAAGTATAGCAGCGGTGAAGAGGAACTCTAAATGAGCTCACTTGTGTTATAGGTATGAACATCACTGTTAATAGCAAATCGACATTTATTTTTAAAAATATTTTTTTTTTTAAATATTTTTTTTTTTTTTTATGATCAAACACAAGCACTATAGGAAAAATCCTTTAGGGCACTCTGGGAGTGGTGCGTGTGCGCAAAAAGCGATTCACGTTGGTTTTGAATCGTTGGAGGTTATATTCGTTGGGAAAAACGACCTCGGGAAGGTCGTTCCACAAGGATGAAGTCCTCCAGATGAAAGAGTTCTTAAATAGTGAAGTTCGAGGAGTACTAAGCTTAACCACATATGGATGGGCGGCAGTGGTTCGTCGTGTATTTCTGCTCTTCGTCGCTCTGGGCGGAATTAAGAGGGCAAGGTCAGCCGAGCACCTTCCATTAAAATATCTGTAAAAGAGAGTCAAATCCCCAACTTGTCTTCGATGTTCTAGGCTGTCGAGGTTCTTCGTCAGCTCGTGGTCTCCGATCAGACGAATAGCCCTCCTTTCGATGGAATCCAGTAGCCGAAGAGTATGTTTGGGTGCAGAGCTCCAGACATGAGAGCAGTATTCTAGTGATGGTCGAATCTGGGCTTTGTATAGTGTCAAAAGTTGTTGAGGTGTGTACAACTTTCTGGTTCGGAAGAGTACGCCAAGCTTCTGAGAAGCTATCTTGGCGATTGCCACAACGTGGTTATGCCAAGACATATTTCCTCCAAGATTGACACCCAGCAAATTAATAGATGAAGCCAGTGGGATTGCGTGTCCGGCCATGACTATTTCCGGTTCTGTAATGTTAATCTTTTTAGAGAAAACTGCTGCCTGGGTTTTCTTAGCGTTAAATTCGACTTGGTTACTGTCGCCCCAAGCCAAAATTTCTTCCAGGTCTTTGTTGAGGCGTGATGCTTCATGCTGTCTGCGAAGATGTGCGTCGGCAGCCGATGTTTGCGCATTCAAAGAGAAAGATGAGATAAGTGTGCTATCGTCAGCAAAACTAAATATCGGATTTTTAGTTTTCACTAGAAGGTCGTTAATGTAGAGTAAGAAGAGAGTGGGAGACAATATGGACCCTTGAGGAACACCGGCATTGATGGTGAAGGTGTCTGAGAGAAATCCGTCAATCGCCACTTGCAGAGAGCGGTCCTTAAGAAAGCTAGACAACCATGCACAGAATCGACTGGGCATACCATAGGATCGCAGTTTACTTAGAAGCCCCTCATGCCAAACACGATCAAAAGCTTTAGAAATATCCAGCGCAACAACCCGAGACTCCCCATGATGTTCGATTGGAAACAAACATGGACCAGGTATTTCTATTAGATACTTAAAGACAATGCCCCATGATGTTCGATTGCGTTGTTCCAAATATGGGTGACATAGGCTAGAAGATCTCCAGTTGATCTGG
The DNA here is from genome assembly GCA_963991005.1 of Barypeithes pellucidus. Classification (NCBI taxonomy): domain Eukaryota; kingdom Metazoa; phylum Arthropoda; class Insecta; order Coleoptera; family Curculionidae; genus Barypeithes; species Barypeithes pellucidus. Next base: position 50,273,879 of record OZ022562.1, on the reverse strand, counting down.
ACTTCCGAAAACCATATTGATGATGTTGAAGCCTTCCAGGTACTTTAGAAGATGTTGGTTAATAGCTTTCTCCATTACTTTTGATATAACTGAAAGCAATGCGACTGGTCGATAGTTGTTAGGTAGGGTTCTCTTACCTTTCTTTGGAATAGGCTGGACTCGCGCCGTCTTCCAGCAAGATGGAAATATTCCTTTTTTGTAGGATAAGTTGAAAAGTCTACAAAATACTGATGTTAGTTCATCGGCGCATGTCTTGAGAACTATAATAGGAATTTCGTCTGGACCAGTAGCTTTTTTGACGTCGAGTCCTTTCAGGATTCGTTTGACGGGACGCTGACGGAATACGATTTCGGTCATTTCGGATTCAACTGCAGGAATGTCGGGTGGTGTTCTTCCCTGGAAATCTACAGTGGAATGCGAAGAAAATAGTTCAGCAAGTAAGTTTGCTTTGTCTCCGGCTGTGGATGCTATTGTACCATCGGGACGTGTTAGAGGTGGAATAGTTGATTTGGTAATATATATATACATAGTTCAAAATATGTATACACAAATTACGGTCAAAATCTTGTATTTCTTAAAGAGCCCTCTGCACGAGTAAGTCCTCGACACGCCCACCAAAGTCCTCAATATTCTCTTCCGACATATAAGCAATTCCCCAACCATACTGGACGAACCCCAGAAGATCCCCATGTAACGCAGGCGAGAATCTACTTGTGCGTTATACACCATGAGGAGCTCCCTCATAGAAATCGCAGTCTTGAGTGAACGAACAAGAAAACAACATGAATTTAATTTTTATTTGAGATCACAATGATTTTTCCAATTCAGATTTGCACTCCTAGAAATTTTATAGTATTGATTTTTTATATTTCTTCATTATTTATAAGCAGTTCCATATCCAGATTATTATGATCCTGGTAATTGTGAAAACGGATGTAATTAGTTTTAGTGTTATTGAGAAATAGTGAATGTTGACAGAACCAATTACACAGACTGTTCAAATTTCGATTACAATTTTGGATTAAAATACTATCGTCCCCATGAGAAAATAAATAGGAAGAGTCGTCGGCATACTTTGCCTCGTCATCTGCGTCATTAATATAGATTAAAGAGAATCGGAGCAAGAACCGCCCCCTGCGGAACGCCCATAACAATTTCTAAAAGTCCGGTAAGGCTTTCACCATTCGTTGCATTATCAGCAATATTGATCGCTATGAACCGTTTTCTTTCTCTTAGAAATTGCGACAGCCAACTCGGTGCTTGACCACGGATTCCATATCTCGAGCTTCTCTATTTGGGCAAAGCCGAATTTTTACGATTTCTTTCTTTTTGTTTTATGATTCTATTTGAAGAGATATATATGGAAATGAATTTTAAATTCTCATTGCTGCTTTTTCTCCTAGCATGACGTTAAAAATAAGAATAAAAAAAACTTTTGACAGGCTGTAACTCGAAAAGGATTTATAGTTTTAAGAATCACGTCTCCGAACACCGTGTATATTTTAGTAAATGAGTTCACAGGTTTTACGCCATATTTATAAAGAAAATGGACAATAAAATATAACGGTTCTTGGTAGCTTTGTATTGTTCATTATTGCTTACAAATTTTACTGTCTCTTCCACCAGGATAGACACTGAAATATTAGTTTTTGGACAAAACATGTTATATTCCATACAAAATGATTATAAATCCAAATGATTATATGTATACGATGTGTCCAAGGAAGTGTTACACAGATAGGAAACTTTTTTATTATGGAGTTTAGGAAAGAAAGTGCCTCTTCCTAAAAAGTTTTGGGAGAACTACCCTTATTTTTCATTTTTGAGCAAAACGACAAATATATTTATTAACGAACTATTACTCTGGTACAAAATTCGTAAATTTTCCGTCTGAGATGTTTAAAAGCAGTAAAAATGGTTGACGACGGCAGACAAAATTGGGATAATATAGTATATTACGTACCGATGTAGAAACTGTTTCATTCCTGTCGAGAGAGTCGGTAGTTAACTAAATCTCGAGACAGTAATGAATTTTTTCACCGAGGTTTGTATACTATTTTATTTACAACCACATCTAACATCCACTTATTATTTTGAATTAAAATTATTAATAAAAGATAAATGTCATTTTGACTTTCCCATTGAAAAATTAGACCGAAATTTCAAATAACCGCAGGTGGTAAAATAACGTTGGTAATAATACACATCAAGATGGCAAATATCATTTTTTGAATATGGTTTCCATGTCGCTGAACAATATATTATTTTAACAACAGAAAAATGCTATCGGATGAGGAATTTGATTTTGCTGCTACTCCACTAGAAATTCGAGAAGCAGCAAAAATGGTAGAAGAAGATCTTCTGCCAACTAAAAGCCGCCCGAGATATGACAAGGCATATAACTGTTTCAAAGAATGGTGTACGGGAAACACAGTTCAAAATCCTGGTCCTGAGTCGGCGCTACTAGCTTATTTCAGTGAAAATGCCAAGACAAAGAAGATATCAACGATTTGGTCACAATATTCAAAGCTGAGGACCACTCTATCAATTAGGGAAAAAGTAGACATATCTAAACACGCAAAGCTATTGGCATTTTAAAAAAAGTGTGTTCGTATATTATTTTGAGATAGAAGTGAGCACTTTCCACCGGGGTAGAAAGTAAAAGTAAAAAGAAGTTAACTTTCCACCTTTCAAAGATAGATGAAATGTCATTATTACATGCATGGTTGTAAATAAAATAATAATTAGCCTTTTGAAAACCCATGCATGTCATAGGTAATTTACGTCACTCTAATACTTAAAAGGTGTATCTATTTGATACAATGGTGGGCGGAAAAATTGTGACTGATCAAGGCGTGAAGGTGTTTTATAAAATAATAATATTTAATTCAAATTTTGTATTTGTACTGCCAATAATATTTGGGACTTTTATTTGTGGTTTTGCTCAAAAAATAAAAATAGGAGTAGTAGTGGTAGATCTCCCTTGGACCTTTCTTACATTCTTGTACTTTTTGAAAACCCTAACAGGGTGTTACAAATTGGGATTTCGGGAACGGTAAGAGATACGAAGTCGGTTAAATTGGGGCAAAGTTGCGTAATTCTGGGGCCCAATAATATGCCGCAAAAAACTCAAAAATAAATACATGGGCTTTCAAAATATTTGGAAAAATCTCAAATTTTGCGTTTCGGTTTTTATTTTTTCCTGACTTTGTTCGAAGAGATATCCAAAAATAAATTTCACTTTCTCATTGCTACTTTTTATTCTCCACAAGATAAAATCATCAAATCTTTCATGCGATGTTTCGTCTTTAGGTTACCATCATCAACTTAATTTTTTTTAAATACGGGCCTCGATTTTTTGTTTAAATTATGAAAGAGGGCCGAAATCTCCGTTCAATGGTATACAACTACTGGTTTTCCGACGTTTTGTTCCTTAAATTGACCAACTTCATTACAATATACCTAGTACGTTCCTGTAATTTCCTTGTGAAGATTTTTAAATTATTATTGCGTATTTCTACTTGCGTACTTTCTACGTACAAGTAATTTATGTAATTAATACAAAAAAAATTTGACTCTTAAGTCAGCACTTTCGTAAGATTTTTAAAAGAGGCATTGAGTTTTATATTTTCGAATTATACCGAATTTAAAAAAAAGTAAATTACAGGAACGTACTAGGGATATTTTAATGACGATGGTCTATTTAAGGAACAAAACGTCGGAAAAACAATAAGTGTTGTAAACCAATGAACGTAGATTTCGGTCCTCAATAATTTTGAACAAAAATATCCAGGACCGTATTTTAAAAAATTAAGTTGATGATGGTGACCCAAAGACGAAACGTCGCATGAAAGATCTGATAATGCCATCTTGTGGAGAATAAAAAGTAGCAATGAGGAAGTGAAATTTATTTTTGAACATCTCTTCAAACAAGGCCGGGAAAAAATAAAAACCGAAACGCAAAATTCCAAATATTTTGAAAACCTCTGTATTTATTACGCAACTTTGCCCCAATTTAACCGACTTCGTATCTCTTACCGTTTCCGAAATCACAATGGTGAAAGGCCGAATTTGTAACAACCACATAATGAAAAAAAGTTTCCCATTTGTGTAGAACTTCCTTGGACACGTTGTATGTAGATAGAACATTAAAAATAATTTTAAGAAGTCATTACACTATATCTTATGGTAAAAATAAATCAAAACTTGCTTACTCTTCCTATACTTAAAACTAAGGCACTATGGTATATTCCATGCGTCATTTACAATAATTGTCACAAATACTTAAATTCTAAAGTTTTATCTTCTAAGACCTAGCCTATTAGAATTGGTCATAAATTAACCCACTACCAACATAAACATTATTTTTAGGGGCGGGGAAATTTTTATTTGCACAGGCAGTGTTCAGAAACACAACTAAATTCTAATAAAATTAATAAGTGCAAAACCAAAGCAAGTAAAAACAATATCTGCACTCAGTGAACACTTATGCATATTTCAGTTGCGGTATTATTTGTCGATGATTTCCAAAGGTACAGTACATGTATGTATGTATTTACCTTCATAATAAGATTACTTACAACTTAAATATGGCAAAATGAATAATTCTGTTGTATCGGATTGACAAAACGTGGTTACTTGCAAACAAACATCGTCAAAAATTAGTTTGTACTTTACGTTTGTAATTTACACCACCCGATATTTTCATCGAGATTTTAAGCGCTCGAGTTCATGGTATTTTCGGTCGTACATGTATTTTTGATAGTTATAGTCCTCGCCATCGGTGTTCCAAGCTATGTACATATATAAAGTTAAAATTGTTGCCAGCAACACTCTGTCCAACCTAAAAAAAATACAGAATACGAATTTATAAATAATTTGAACATACGTATACAGGGTGTTTAAAAAAACAACTCAACATGGGTCCGCAGATGCTTTGTTTGAAAGGTTTCTTTCGGTGTTTTCAAGATATTTCCGACACGGCTCTAGTAATTTTAGTGAAATTTGGGTTATAGCAATAAACATATATGAACAGGAATACCAAGGGCACGAGTGCGATCAGGCGCCCTAATAAATTTAACAAAAAATAGGTGCGACACTGACTATTTCATATTTTGAGAGCACCATTTGGTAGAAATTTAAATGACTAAAGAAAAAAAACATCTTAATATTTATTTGAAATCAGCTTCGTTTACAAGATAAATGCAATTTTAGCAAATTAATAATGTTTATTTAATTCCCAACGAGCTATTTTAGACCATTACAGGGAATATTATGACATAGAACATAAATAAGTAATTAATCAATGTAAAAAATAAAAATTATATAAATGGTTAAGTAATTTGTATATTTTTCAGAAATAATTTCTTTGCATATTTTTAAAATTTTTTAAAAATTTAATTTCTGTAGGTAACGTATTATAAATATTTATTCCATCAAATAAATTGATTTCATCCCTATGCTACTTTTAATTTGTTTTTGTTTTAAATGGTCAAAATTTCTGGTATTGTGATTGTGTATATCAGTTGATTTTACAAATTTTATACAAGATTTTTTTATTTTGATTATTAATTGCATGAATTATAGTATACTAATTTTTAATTTGTATAAACTATTCAGATCTAGATATCCTCTTGGTTTATATAAATTTGTTGTCGGTTCCAAAAAATTTAGTTTATGAATACATTTTATAATTTTGTTTTGTAGTTTTTTTAAAGGGTTTAATATTGTGGCACATACAGATCCCCTAACTTATATTAAATAGTGAAATTTTGAATAAATTAATGAATAATAAATGTTTTTTTAAATGTATTAAAGGTATATAATCTCGAATTTTATATAATATTCCAATGAGTGGTGATACGCTTTTTCGAAGGTTTTCAACATGTTTTCTCCAATTTAAATTTTCGTCTATATATAAGCCTAAAAGCCTAAAAACTTTACTGATTCTACATACTTAATTTCGTGTTCATTAAAAATTATTGTTGAAATATTGCTCCCAATTGCACATTTAGAAATAAACGTGAAATATGACTTTTGAAAGTTTAACGAAAGTTTATAGGATTGCAGCCATGAAAGTATAATTTTCAAATCATTAGTAATATCAGTGTGAATATTGGAAAAAGACTCGCCAAAATATAAAATTGTAGTATCATCCGCTAACAATTTGACATTACCTTTTAGATTTAACTTAGAAATTGAATTTATATATATAAGGAATAAAGTAGGTCATAAAATTGATCCTCGAGGAACACCGCAAGTAATATTTTGTTGAGAACTGGAGCAATCATCAATGTAAACGTACTGTTTTCTGTTATATAAATAATTGTTAAACTATTGTAAATATTTCCTCTAATACCAATATTGAAAAGACTTTGTAATACAATTTCGTGATTCACAGTATCAAATGCTTTTCGCAAGTCTAAAGATAATGAGCAAAATTATTTATTATTGTCTAAAGTTAATTGAATGTCAGTAATAATATCAATAGCAGATATTTCTGTATCTTAGACTTACGAAATCCATATTGACCACTAAATAGCATATTTTGATTTTCTAAAAAAATTGTCAATTTCTTATTCATTATTTTTTTCAAAATTTTAGATAAAACAGGTAAAACAGAAATTGGTCTATAATTATTATTATTTTTTTTTTATAATCAAACACAAGCAGTATAGGAAAAATCCTTTAGGGCACTCTGGGAGTGGTGCGTGTGCGCAAAAAGCGATTCACGTTGGTTTTGAATCGTTGGAGGTTATATTCGTTGGGAAAAACGACCTCGGGAAGGTTCCACAAGGATGTAGTCCTCCAGATGAAAGAATTCTTAAATAATGAAGTTCGAGGAGTACTAAGCTTAACTACATTTGGATGGGCGGCAGTGGTTCGTCGTGTATTTCTGCTATTCGTCGCTCTGGGCGGAATTAAGAGGGCAAGCTCAGCCGAGCACCTTCCATGAAAATAGCTGTAAAAGAGAGTCAAATCCCCAACCTGTCTTCGATGTTCTAGGCAAACAAACCCGAGGTTCTCCGTCAGCTCGTGGTCTCCGATCAGACGAATAGCCCTCCTTTCGATGAAATTCAGTAGCCGAAGACTATGTTTGGGTGCAGAGCTCCAGACATGAGAGCAGTATTCTGGTGATGGTCGAATCTGGGCTTTGTATAGTGTCAAAAGTTGTTGAGGTGTGTACAACTTTCTGGTTCGGAAGAGTACCCTCAGCTTCTGAGAAGCTATCTTGGCGATTGCCACAACGTGGTTATGCCAAGACATATTTCCTCCCAGATTGACGCCCAGCAAACTAATAGATGAAGCCAGTGGGATTGCGTGTCCGGCCATGACTATTTCCGGTTCTGTAATGTTAACCTTTTTAGAGAAAACTGCTGCCTGGTTTTTTTATCGTTAAATTCGACTTGGTTACTGTCACCCCAAGCCAAAATTTCTTCCAGGTCTTTGTTGAGGCGTGATACTTCATGTTGTTTGCGAAGATGTGCGTCGGCAGCCGATGTTTGCGCATTCAAAGAGAAAGATGAGATAAGTGTGCTATCGTCAGCAAAACTAAATATCGGATTTTTAGTTTTCACTAGAAGGTTGTTAATGTAGAGTAAGAAGAGAGTGGGAGACAATATGGACCCTTGAGGAACACCGGAATTGATAGTGAAGGTGTCCGAGAGAAATCCGTCAATCGCCACTTGCAGAGAGCGGTCCTTAAGAAAGCTAGACAACCATGCACAGAATCGACTGGGCATACCATAGGATCGCAGTTTACTTAGAAGCCCCTCATGCCAAACACGATCAAAAGCTTTAGAAATATCCAGTGCAACAACCCGAGACTCCCCATGATGTTCGATTGCGTTGTTCCAAATATGGGTGACATAGGCTAGAAGATCTCCAGTTGATCTGGACTTCCGAAAACCATATTGATGATCGCTGATAATGTTGAAGCCTTCCAGGTACTTTAGAAAATGTTGTCTCCATTACTTTTGATATAACTGAAAGCAATGCGACTGGTCGATAGTTGTTAGGCTGGGTTTTCTTACCTTTCTTTTTAATAGGCTGGACTCGCGCCGTTTTCCAGCAAGATGTAAATATTCCTTTTTTGTATTGCTCGGACCTAAATAAACTTATAGTAAATAATGTTCATAATGGCCACTATCAGCTTCATTACAAGCATTCAACCTTCTACATACAGATCTTCGCACTCGCACAAATATGAGGATTTGCCGCCTATGATATTATTTGAGCGCTTGATCGCACACACGCCCCTGGTAAACCTGTTCACACATTTTATTGCTAAAATGTGCGCTATTTCAGGTATTTTTCATTACTTAAATTGTTAAAGTAATTTCGGAAATATCTTGAAAACAACGAAAAAAATTTAAAACCCTGTCAACCTCTAAGCAGCTGCGGACTCATATTGATAGGAACTATTTGTTTTATTTTCGGGTAAGGAATCACCACACGAACGATGGCAAGTTTTTTTAAACACCCTGTAGTACAACAAAACCGAAACATCGATATTTCAAAACTCGCCAGCCAGAGGCGCCTCAAGTAGCTACAATAGGAAAATAGGAATGCCTGTCATTAATACAGAAGGTATGTCTGTTTTCATAAAAAAGTGTATTATTTTATAATAACCTCTGTAAATGCGCACTTCTTATTTCCATGAAACAGAGCAGTATTTTGAGTTATTACACTTTTGTATGACAAATGGTATTAAAAAAGATAAATTTGTTAGTGCAAAAGTGCATCATTTTAAATTAATGCATTTTTGTAGGGAATATTTAAACCAGTTGAGAATATTTTTTGAATATAAGTATAAGAATATATCTTTAAAATGACGATGTTTTAACAAAGTTTCTTAGCGTCATTTCTTGTTTAGGTCTTTTTCAATTTCAATATGAAGCAACACAATGGTCAAAAGAAGAAAGAAATTAACGCATCATGTATGCATTATAATTCAATATGTCCAAGCAGATCAAAAAAATTAGTGTTGAGAAAAACCGATGATTTTAATAATCGAGTACTTAATACTCAAGGGATTTTAATAGTCAAGTGAATCACTTGAAATTTTTATGACTAAGAAGAATGTGTTGCTAAAACACCAGGGGTTGTTTTTGTAAGTTTTAGAAGTTTACCTAGAGTTTTTATTAAGGAAGAACAGTTCATTCTGCGTTTAAAAAAAATTACATCCTTTAAATTTTTTAAGAATTTACAATCGCTGCTGGCTAGCCAGTCCCAGTCAAAACAAAACCCATGTCGCGATGAATCCACTAAGGGATTTGGCATACTTTTTTATATGCACCTTCTCGTTTATGTGCCTTAAAGAAAGACGTATGTCGTGTCAGCCTTCTGAGCGTCAAACTCGAACGTCGCCAATCGGCACATTTCGGGTGGCGCGCGAAGGTCGGGTATCAAGTGAAAGGCACCGATTCGATTTTTCGCCTGAATTTGTAACTAGAGTAGTAATTCCTATCGAACGAAAAACTGCTCGAATATACGTCGGCGTCAAGTGAAGCTCGGGTATCGAGTGAAAGGTAACGAGCGACGATTTTCGCTTGAATTTATAGCTCAAGCAGTTTTTTTAATAATCCAGCGATGTTGGTTATTTCAATAATCAAGTACTCAGTCTCGAGCGATCATAACTCATTCAAGTTTTTTTTTTATTTGAAAACAGATTTGTAATAAATTTCAGCCCCAAAGTCTCACTATATCTAAAATATGTAAATAATTATGTTACAAAATCGAAATAATTTATATTGCTTGTCCTGTAAAATTTAATTTTACTTTTGTGAGTTAATATACTTTTGTCCGGGATGTGCGAAATATACAGTGAGAATGTAAAGGTTTGTTCAGGTTTGTGATTAATTGATTGATTTAATGTCATGTAAGCAGTGTCCATGAAAAATAAATGGCAGCACAAAGCAGTGACGCACCCGAAGGGAGAACGAGGCGTGGGTTGGCTAGAGAACAAACCCCCTCCTGGGCAGTAAACATGTATCTTTTTTTGGATCCTTAAAAATATGCAATTTTTCAATTAAAAAATACATAGGTGTAAAGGATCGACTAAATGGAAAATCTATATTATTGATAATTAATATAAACCCATAAAATAGATTTATTATTAGGTAATAAGTACTTACGTCATGATGGGAAAAAACCACAAAACAAGGAAAAAGCCTATGAAGCTCGGATGTCTCATATGTTGCGATAGTTTCCGAAGTTGATATGATTTTCGCCGGTTTGGATCAGGCAAATTAATTAAACTGTAATAAATCTGCAAAAAAATAGATAATTTTTAGGATATTGTTTCGATCCATAGAATGAAAAAATCTTGAGTGCATTCTCTCACCTGTTTTAAGCCTAAAAGTTCAGTAACATCAGTACAAATCGTTGCCACATAGATAATTATCCAAGCAGTAGTATGTACTCCAAAATAGAGCCAGAAAATTGGTTTGTACGATAGATCTAAATTCCACAAAATTGTGCTTGCAGTAGTCTGCCAATATTTTATCACTACCTAAAAGGAATGATACAGTAAGTAATATATTATTTAGATTTCATCTAGATATACTTACCCATAGAACTGCAGCAGTTGCTGTAACATATATGGTTCTTGATGTGTCTTGAAGTCTGAGATTGTTCATACTATTCTTAAATTTCTCAGATGCCATTGCTGAATGCTGAATAATAAATAAAGTTAATAGGGCCATATCTCTTAGCATTGCTCGTGATGATTGAAGCCATGGATCTACAAAGGGAGGAAGTATTTTTGTAGGTGTACATTACAGAATCAAAAGAGTTCTATAAAAAAAATCTTTCTGTCTTACCACCAGTGTCCTTTTTGGGCTCTACTTTGGGAAATGAAAGGAAATAAGTCAGCTCCAAGATGGTGTAAAATACTGTTATAAAACTGCATATCGAGAATAGTATTTTTATTAATTTAAGAATGTTGTTAATCATTTTAAATGAAGACCGATTTAAAAAATTATTTATATAAAAAATATTTTTGTAAATGACCTAACCTCTTTTGACCTTGATTCTATAAACATAACCAAAAAGCTAAGGAGACCTCGCTACAGGTACATCAGTTGGAACTTTTGTTCGGGTGACGATACGATATTTTCCAGTGGTGCCATCTAGTATTAGGTAGCTGAGCGACCTTTAATTATCATTCGGGAAAATGGAACGTTGTGGCTCAAACGTTTTATATATTTCCCGAAAACGTTAATAATGATTATAACGTTTGTTTAATCGGGTATTATCCAGTGGTGGTAAGTAACATTCATAGTGACTGATAAATAAATACACGGGTTAAAAAAAAAGTATTTCTTGGAGCTTACAACTTTGCTTACAGCTTATTACCCCCATATGATTCGGGAACCAACCAATTTTTGTTCTCCAAACAGCGTTTTGAAAGTTTATATTTTTAACTTTTTATATAATTTAAGATTATTTGAGGGATTGAGGGATATCCCTACAGATATATTATTAAGGGACCATCGTGGATTGTGATGAGGGTCGCTACCTCTATAAAATTTGGATGGATTATAACGTTTTAGGATAAACAAAAGAAATACTTTTCACAATTACATAAGACAGGGTTGTTAACATGGAAGTGTCCATTCTAGAACAAACATGTGAATCGTAATTTAACTTTGCCCATGCACTATAAATGTCACACAAAGATCTGTTTCTTATTGATCCATAGGTTAGCTGAGGTCTGGCTATGGATTTTATTGTAGTCAGTTTTGTTTGTCGTGTTCATATGACTTTTCCTCCCTATGATCGGAGAAAGCCTGCTCAGTGCTCATGGCTGCTTCTTCCCTACGGCATAGTCTATGTGCTTTTTCCAAGATAGCCTTCTATCTAGGATTACTCCTAGGTATTTGTTTCCATCAAGGGCGGATCTAGAACTTCGGTTTGGGGGGGGGGGGGGGTCCATGCATGGAAAAGTTACGAAAAGTAATACCCTGTCGCGTAAGTCAAAATGAATTATATGATATTTTTCGTGTTAAATTGATGGTTTGAGGGGGGGTCATGACCCCCAAGACCTCCCCCCTGGATCCGCGCTTGGTTTGCATGGTATCATCTAATTCTATAGATTTACTTCCGGTCTCATGTTTCTTTTGGTTAGAATTATAGCCTGACTTTTGTCTCCATTAACCTTAATCTTCCATTTAACGCACCAGTTGTGGAATCTGTTCAAGTTGGTTTGTAGCCTTCTTGTTATTACGCCAATGTTTCGTTAAGAATTAAGGTGGTGTCATCGGCGTATAATCATAGTCCTAGGATGTTGTGTGTGGCTCTTTGGGTATATCATGTATATATATATATATTATATAGTAGTGGTCCTAGTACCGATCCTTATGGTACACCTGTTCAATGTCTCTGGGGTTGAGGATTTGCCCTTTATTCTGACGCTGAATCAACACTGATCAGATTTTTTTTTTTTTTTTTTTTTTTTTGGACACACGATGAGAAATCTGCGCACAGACACCTTACAGACGCGGCTGCAAGGTAGTGTCGGGCTAGCAACATTGTGGGGAAAGACCATCAATATCATCCGCTCTGAAGGAGGGGATCCGCCTCAGAAGGAGACGAGCCAACCGACTAAAACTCACCGTCTCCGAGTCAGGCATGATACCTGTAACTCCTTTCACTTAGACGTGTTATTTTTGTTTATCATAAGTATGATTTTTTAGGTTAAGCCTTGAAGCGTTGCTTGGTGTGTTTCGGTTACAGCTCTTAACCCTTTCTTATTTGAATTTAATCAAATAAGCAAGTTTTAAGAGCTCCGTTAACATATTGGGTGTAGAGGTAGAGGGGTAGTTATTGTAATTGTTTACAGAGGCGTATAGTGTGCGTGTACCCTTATTTTATACAGAACAAGTTCTTAAATAATTTGGAGTGTGGATTTAGCGAGTGATCCAGTCTTTGGGCATTCTGTGTTTTTGACGCGGTAGTCTGCGTATGTGCGATGAGGCTATCTTGGCGTTGTTGGCCAAGTTAGCCTTGGTGTGGTATTTCGTGATTATTTTATCGAGAAACTTCGAAATTGTGTCAATTTGGAGGTCTCGATGTATGACGTGAGTTCGGGTATATCTAGGTGTATTCAGTATTATTTTAAGTGCCTTGTTCTGTATTACCTGTAGTCGTTGTAAGTCCTGCTTACCCAGTGTGCACCATGTCGGTGCTCCGTATGTGAGCACCGGCCTGATGAGCACTTTGTACATCATGACTTTTGTCCTGGTTGTTAGCTTGCTCCTACTGTTGAGCAGCGGGTATAGAGTGCTCAGTTGGGCGTGAGCCATCTTTCTCCTGTGGGCTGTATTTACGTTCCAATTGAGGCGTTTGTCGAAGTGAAGTGTGTGAAGTCCCAAGTATTTTACGCTTGGGCTCCAATCGATTGGTTTGTTTCCTACAGTGACCCTGCCTTCCGGTCTTCTGAACCTTGATGAGTTCTTGGTAAAGTAAATTGCCTGTGTTTTTTCTGGATTGATTTTTATTTTCCACTTGCTGAGCCATTTTTCCAGAGTAATGATGTTTTCTTTTAGCGCCAGCATTATTTGTTTTGGATTTCTTGATGTCACTGCTATGGTTGTGCCATCAGCGTATATGAATTTTTCGCAAGACGGATGCATTTGGGACATCACAAGTAAAGATATTGAAAAGTAGGGGGGCTATTACCGAACCTTGTGGGACTCCGGCCCTGATTATTTTTGACGTAGAGTATAACACTCTTCAACAAAAGTTTTAAACGATCGATTTTCAAGATAGGAGGCTATAAGTTTTATCATATAGTTTGGTACTCCTAGCCTGATCATTTTGACAATTAACCCGTTATGCCATACCCTGTCAAAAGCTTTACTGATATCGAATAGGACGGCTCCCGTGCTCCTCCGTCTATTGAATCCATTGATTATGTTAGAAGCCAGTCTTGTTGTCTGTCTAACGGTGCACAAGTTAGCTCTAAAGCCAAACTGCTTCACTGGTAGACAGTTGTTAGTTTCGACAAAGGTTGTGAGCCTACCCGAAATTAACCGTTCCACTATCTTGCTTGCGTTCCCTATCATAATGATTTTTGCCTGTTTCCATGGGGCGGGAAAATGTCCAGTTTTCAGTATAGCATTTGCGATGTTGGCTATGTCCTTTATTGTCTTCTCCGGTCGATTTTTCAGTGATAGGTTGGTGATTCTATCTAGCCCGGGAGCTTTTTTTGACCTTTACGTAACGTATGATCTTTTTGATTTTTTTTTTTTTTTTTTTTTGGGACAGCCGATGAGAATCTGCATACAGACACGATGCACAGAGTATGCAAAGTAGTGTCGGATTTAGCAACCTGTGGGGATGAACCTCCGACAATATCATCCTTCCTGAAGGGAAGGATCCGCCTCGAATGAGGAGGGCCGACCGACTAAACTCACCGTGGGAGCCAGGCTAGAAGCCTGTTACTCTTTTTCACTAACTAGTGTTATTTTTGAATCATGTATGATTTCTTTGGTTTTAGCTTCTAAGCTATACACTTATGTTTGGTGCCAGCTCTTGATATTTTTCCATTCAAATTTAATCGAATGAACAAACAATCAAGAGCTCCGAACGCATAGGGTAGAGAGTAGGCGTAGTTTGTCTATTTGGGTTTTTGCGAATTTTGGTTCTGCAATCAAGGCCATATTCTTGTGTTTATGAGACATTTGTTTTTGGATCAATCGCGGTTTCGAGTGATCCAGTCTTTAGGTAGCTTGTAACAAGTGTTAGGCTGTGAGTGTATGTGCGATGCAAGTATCGTACTGTTGTTGGCTATATTAGCCTTAGTGTGGTATTTTGCGATTGTTTTGTCAAAGAACTCGGAAATTGTGTCAATTTCGAGATCTCTGTGTATGATGTCATTTCTTGTGTATCGCGGCACGTTTACTATGATTTTTAGTACCTTGTTTTGCATAACCTGAATTCTTTTGATGTCACTCTTACTTATGGTGCACCAAGCTGGAGCTCCATATGTCATCGTTGACCTGATGAATGTTTTGTAGAGGGTGACCTTCGTTTTCATGTTTATCTTGCTGCGTTTGTTCAGCAGACAGTAGATTGCGCCTAGTTGTTGATTGGCTTTCCTTATTGTGTTGGCTGTATTTACTTTCCAATTGAGCCTCCTGTCAAAGTGCAAACCTAGATATTTAACGCTTTGTTGCCAGTCTATTTCTTTGTTTCCAACTTTGACTTTCCCCTCCGGGAATTTGTGGCACGATTTTGAAAAGTAAATTGCCTGTGTCTTGTCAGGGTTTAACTTTATCTTCCATTTGTTCAGCCATTCTTCTAGAATGGCTATGTTCCTTTTTAGCCTGATCATTATTAATCGAGGGCTCCTTCCTGTTACTGCGATGCCCGTGTCATCCGCATATATATATTTGTCACACTGGGGAAGCTGAGGAATATCCGCTGTGTAAATGTTGAAAAGTAGGGGGGCTATTGCTGAACCTTGTGGAACGCCAGCTCTTATGTTTTTCAGTGTAGACAGTTCGTCATCTATCCAAGTTTGGAATGTTCTATCTTCCAGATAAGAGGCTATTAGCTTTATCAGATAGTTCGGCACTCCTAGTCTTATCATTTTTAATATTAGCCCGTTGTGCCATACTTTGTCAAACGCTTTACTGATGTCAAACAGCACGGTAGAGGTCGAGAACTATCGATAGCGGATCGATAGTATATCGATAGTTTTCGCTATCGAGTGCCATCGATAGTTTTTTTAAACTATCGATATATTTCGATAGTAGTCTAAATCTGTTGCACCACACTGTCGCAGACGTAAGCGGTACGAGAGAGACAAAATAAATTGATTGGCTAGTGATACATACATACACACATCTCTAGTATTAACATTTAATGTCGCCTTTGAATATAAAAATTTATATTTAAAAATTGTCTTCAATACTTGGGCAATATCAGCATTGTACTCCTACTTAGCACTAGATGGCGCGCCCTCTGTCCTTTCAATCATAGGGCAGTGTTCACAAAGGTTGTTTCCTTATGAGACCAGGTCAGTTACAAAGTTAGCTACATTGCTTGACCCTAGGTTTAAGAAAGAAGGCTTTCGCAGCCCTGAAAATGGTTCTGTGCTTGTGGCAGTTACTCAACTTGAACAGGACATGTTTGGTATATTAAAAAAGAGACAGGAGAATGAAAAAACAATGGAAACAAATAATGAGAAGCAAAACCCTACGTCGGTTCAAGAAGAACCAAGTACTTCAACTTCACTTTTTGATTTTCTACAAGAGAGAAATGACTTGAAAACAAAATGCAAAGTAGTGTCGGATTTAGCAACCTGTGGGGATGAACCTCCGACAATATCATCCTTCCTGAAGGGAAGGATCCGCCTCGAATGAGGAGGGCCGACCGACTAAACTCACCGTGGGAGCCAGGCTAGAAGCCTGTTACTCTTTTTCACTAACTAGTGTTATTTTTGAATCATGTATGATTTCTTTGGTTTTAGCTTCTAAGCTATACACTTATGTTTGGTGCCAGCTCTTGATATTTTTCCATTCAAATTTAATCGAATGAACAAACAATCAAGAGCTCCGAACGCATAGGGTAGAGAGTAGGCGTAGTTTGTCTATTTGGGTTTTTGCGAATTTTGGTTCTGCAATCAAGGCCATATTCTTGTGTTTATGAGACATTTGTTTTTGGATCAATCGCGGTTTCGAGTGATCCAGTCTTTAGGTAGCTTGTAACAAGTGTTAGGCTGTGAGTGTATGTGCGATGCAAGTATCGTACTGTTGTTGGCTATATTAGCCTTAGTGTGGTATTTTGCGATTGTTTTGTCAAAGAACTCGGAAATTGTGTCAATTTCGAGATCTCTGTGTATGATGTCATTTCTTGTGTATCGCGGCACGTTTACTATGATTTTTAGTACCTTGTTTTGCATAACCTGAATTCTTTTGATGTCACTCTTACTTATGGTGCACCAAGCTGGAGCTCCATATGTCATCGTTGACCTGATGAATGTTTTGTAGAGGGTGACCTTCGTTTTCATGTTTATCTTGCTGCGTTTGTTCAGCAGACAGTAGATTGCGCCTAGTTGTTGATTGGCTTTCCTTATTGTGTTGGCTGTATTTACTTTCCAATTGAGCCTCCTGTCAAAGTGCAAACCTAGATATTTAACGCTTTGTTGCCAGTCTATTTCTTTGTTTCCAACTTTGACTTTCCCCTCCGGGAATTTGTGGCACGATTTTGAAAAGTAAATTGCCTGTGTCTTGTCAGGGTTTAACTTTATCTTCCATTTGTTCAGCCATTCTTCTAGAATGGCTATGTTCCTTTTTAGCCTGATCATTATTAATCGAGGGCTCCTTCCTGTTACTGCGATGCCCGTGTCATCCGCATATATATATTTGTCACACTGGGGAAGCTGAGGAATATCCGCTGTGTAAATGTTGAAAAGTAGGGGGGCTATTGCTGAACCTTGTGGAACGCCAGCTCTTATGTTTTTCAGTGTAGACAGTTCGTCATCTATCCAAGTTTGGAATGTTCTATCTTCCAGATAAGAGGCTATTAGCTTTATCAGATAGTTCGGCACTCCTAGTCTTATCATTTTTAATATTAGCCCGTTGTGCCATACTTTGTCAAACGCTTTACTGATGTCAAACAGCACGGTAGAGGTCGAGAACTATCGATAGCGGATCGATAGTATATCGATAGTTTTCGCTATCGAGTGCCATCGATAGTTTTTTTAAACTATCGATATATTTCGATAGTAGTCTAAATCTGTTGCACCACACTGTCGCAGACGTAAGCGGTACGAGAGAGACAAAATAAATTGATTGGCTAGTGATACATACATACACACATCTCTAGTATTAACATTTAATGTCGCCTTTGAATATAAAAATTTATATTTAAAAATTGTCTTCAATACTTGGGCAATATCAGCATTGTACTCCTACTTAGCACTAGATGGCGCGCCCTCTGTCCTTTCAATCATAGGGCAGTGTTCACAAAGGTTGTTTCCTTATGAGACCAGGTCAGTTACAAAGTTAGCTACATTGCTTGACCCTAGGTTTAAGAAAGAAGGCTTTCGCAGCCCTGAAAATGGTTCTGTGCTTGTGGCAGTTACTCAACTTGAACAGGACATGTTTGGTATATTAAAAAAGAGACAGGAGAATGAAAAAACAATGGAAACAAATAATGAGAAGCAAAACCCTACGTCGGTTCAAGAAGAACCAAGTACTTCAACTTCACTTTTTGATTTTCTACAAGAGAGAAATGACTTGAAAACAAAGTCGTTGACTGCAGACATAATAATTACAAAAAGGCAATATTTAGAAACCGCTAACTTAGTAATAATAATAAGAATCAGAAAGATGCTTTAGTACAACAGGCCAGATTATAACTGAAAGGCGATCTCGCCTGAAGCCAGAGAATGTGGACAAGATAGCATTTCTTCATAAGAATTTGTAAATTATTCTAATGCTATGCTAATCAATAAAAACATTACAATAATGTCATAGTATATTTACGACACACCTGCTCTTCCCAGTTTTCCAGGGGCAGGCTGTCCCTGCCCTTCCATATACCCCTGGAAAGCTGGAAATTGCTTAAAACGTATGAATAATGTTTATTAATACTGTCGATGGATTTGATGATAGTCGCATCCAAAGAAAAGTCGCATATCTGAAGTCAGGTTAGGATTAGGAACGGACTTCGGACTATCGAATACTATCGATAATAATCGATAGTCAAAGACCCGACTATCGATAATTATCGATAGTGGGGATTTTCGATAGTTCTCGACCTCTACAGCACGGCTCCTGTATGCTTCCTTTTGTTAAATCCTTTAAGTATGTTAGAAGCGAACCTTGTCGCCTGTCTAACTGTGCACAGATTTGCTCTAAAGCCGATCTTTTTGATATCTTCTGCGGTGACTTTTATTGAATTATAAATTATAGCAAATGAAGGTTTGTATAAATGATACGATATTTTCAATGGCGCCATCTAGTGTTCGATAGCTAAACGAATTCTATTTAGTTCATTTCGGGTATATGGAATTATATGGCTCCTATAACGTTTTTTAGTATCATAATTATATAATTCCATGCTCCATTTCTCAATCGAGAATGAACGTATCTATCCAGTGGTGGGATCTAAATTGATATTGCAAAAATTTTGAACTGTTCCAGCAAATCGTGTAATTTCACAAACTCAGATTGGCAACACTGATACCAACACATTTTTGCAACATAACCTCAAAATTCTTTCATCTCTCCTCATTGCATTGTATCAGACTTGTTTCCTAAACTATTTGATTAGCTGAACAATAAAAATTCGTCTATCATTATAATATAAGTAAGTCTCAATTGAATTGGCATCATTTAATACGAATATTACTTAAAATTGTCAATTTGAACAACTTCATTTGTAAACGTATACCTAATAATCTCTATACTTTTTTGCTATAGATCAAAAATGGCCAAAAGTATAAGGAGCAAATGGAAAAGGAAATGCAGAGCCATCAAAAGAGTACGTTATGGAGAAAAAGAATTACAGCGATTGAAGAAAACCTTGGCTAATGATACTACTGCTAGCAAAGATGAGGTAAAATAATTAGCACATTCTGTTATTATTCTAGTTACATATCACCATATTGATGGTCACTACTTACAGACATTTATAGTTATTTTACCATTTCACACTTATGCGCTCTTTTACAGGACCTATAACGAACGTCTTGGCTAAAATAATACAATGTTTTATGTAAAATGTTATTAATTGTATTTTTTTTACATTAATTTTTATGTACGGCTAACTGTCAAACTGTATTTTTAGGATACAGTAATGGCTGAAATTGAACAAGTCGCAAATATTAAAACAGCCAAAGAAATTAAGAGTTCTGAACAACAAGGCGAAGAAGTTAAGAAAGAATTTAATCCTAAAACGTTACGGAGTAAAGATGGTGCATATCCAGTGTGGGTACATCCACGTAAAATTAAGTCTACAAAGAAATCCAAGAAGAAAAATAAAAAGAAGAATGTCAAACGAAATAAATAAGGTTAAAAAAAAAATAGCTCTTAATAAAATGAATTGTGATAAGGGGATGACTTATTCTGTTAAGAATATCTATTTTTGTTTCATAATATACACACATGTATCTATTAAATATTGTTTTGGTTTTATTTGGTAGTATTTGTCTAAATTGAAGCAGATTATATGAGATGACTTCATCAGGCCTAAACTGTTCCTACTGAAGCAAGTATGGTTGTTATGTAAGTATGATTGTTATTTTATTAGCACGTAATTAACTAAATACCATTTTTAAGTGTTAACTTCAAAAATTGGGCCCTGGGGTAACAATGTAAGCAGGCACAGGCGGGGGACGACGACTACTAAAATTAGTTCCATATGGGGGTTTCTACTAGTGGCAATAACGCAAACCACACATGGGGCCCCACAAAAAAATTTAAACAGGCTGGGGAAAATTGCCTCGCCAGTGGTTACGCCTCTGCTTTCAATATAACTATTCATTGTAGCTAAAATCACCTTTAGAAATGACACGCAATCCCACTGGCTTCATCTATTAGTTTGCTGGGAGGAAATATGTCTTGGCATAACCACGTTGTGGCAATGGCCAAGATAGCTTCTCAGAAACTTGGTGTACTCTTCTGAACCAGAAAGTTGTACACACCTCAACAACTTTTGACACTATACAAAGCCCAGATTTGACCATCACTAGAGTACTGATCTCATGTCTGGAGCTCTGCACCCAAACATACTCTTCGGCTACTGGATTCCATCGAAAGGAGAGCCATTCGTCTCATTGGAGACCACAAGCTGACGGAGAACCTCGACAGGCTAGAACGTCGAAGACGGGTTGGGGATTCGACTTTTTTACAGATATTTTCATAGTCCATCCATATGTGGTTAAGCTTAGTACTCGTCGAACTTTATTATTTAACAATGCGTTTTGATCTGTTTTTATTTTGAGACATACTCCAGCCAAGATGCCGGATGTCAAGACATTGTAATAAAATGACTGAAACTAATTAAATAGTAGAAACTGTTTTGTTGCTTTTTTAACAGCTCCCATCACTGTCTGTTGACACACCTGAAGACGACTGGAGATAATTACCAGTTGAAACGTTGTGATATATAACAAATAGAGACAATGCAAGTCCAAAACTTTTCTATCATTCAAGAAACATCATTGTCTACAACCTTCAAACAGACAGTAATGGGAGCTGTTAAAAAAGCAACAAAACAGTTTCTACTATTTAATTAGTTTCAGTCATTTTATTACAATGTCTTGACATCCGGCATCTTGGCTGGAGTATGTCTCAAAATAAAAACAGGTCTCCAGGTATTCACCTGAAGACGACTGGAGATACTTACCAGTTGAAACGTTGTGATATATAACAAATAAAGACAATGCAAGTCCAAAACTTTTCTCATTCAGCTCCTATTACTGTTTTTGCGGTAAAATTTTAGTTGCGATTTAAATGTTCTTGATCTTGACACACAGGCGGTCCCATGTCCTTAATTTGTAATTTATCCTCTAATTATAGAAAACTATTGTTAGTAATATCCCACATTATTATTTTCGGGCCAGTCACATATCGCGGAACCCAGGCGGGTTTGTTCATATCACGAAACCCAGAATCTTCTTTTATCGGCTGGCAAATCCGGCGAACAAGCTAATCCGGCTATGAACTGGCTGCACTTACGCTCGGCCCATCTATAAACTTCCGCATGAGGGCCGAAAGCGATATGATGTTGCCGTTTACTTCAAAACTGGAAGTAGGTTTTGATATAACGAATTATTCATTTAAAGCTAAATTAATAACATTTGAAGAGCTGTTTAAATCGTCAGGTAGGGCGATGGCACCACCCCAACAGAAACCAACCGACCCATTTGTCAAAAATATCCAATTTCAAAATGTTTTACCTTTGGAGGCAATATTTTCATATGCAATTTTCCATATCATAAACATTCCTTAAAACAACGCCCAACTTAGGCCACTGGTCAAAACTTCTCCAGCCCTCTGTAGGTTTCAGAATACATACAAATTTAATTTGACGTTTAAAACAAATAAATATGCTCAAAAACCAATTTAATTAACACATAAAGGACATGTACACATTATTTATAAATACTTGAATTTTATTTATAAAATTCTTCAAATTTTTACAATATAATTAATGTTTCTATACAATAATCGATCCTACAAACTAAAAATCAATATTCCCAAATGGCTTCAAATCAAATAAAAAAGAACTGAAACATGCTTATGTACAAATCACAAAAGTTTATCACTCTTGGATCTCGGCCTCTTGCTGAAGCTGCACCGAAGTTTTAACAAAACATGATCGTGCCACCGACTCAAATAACCTGGAAAATAAATAAAATCAAATAAAACCTATACAAGAAAAAATACCAATGAACGCAAAACGAGAAAAGAATATTTTTTCCTCATTGAAGTCAAATTTTCCTTCGTCAATATATACAGGGTTCATTACTTTATGCTAAATAAAGTGTTTTTTTTTAATTTAACAACAACTTATTATTTTACTTTGCTCTTAAACTTTGTAACTTGTGGGATGATCCTCTGGATTTTCTGGGGGTTTGCAACGCTGCGCGCTGGTAGACTTCACAGGATATTTTTAATGCAAACAAAAGCCATCAGTATAATGCAAGGCCAATGGAATAGCCCACTGCAAACCATTGTTCAAATTTTTACACTTTATGACTTAATTATTTATGAGTGTCACTTCGCTTCATAACATGTACTTGGGTAGAAGCAAGTGTTCGCATAACTACCCTACTAAAAATAGAAATGCTATATGTGTGCCCTCTTTGGTGTGCTCCAATATCAGTTAAGACTAACAATGGAAACTGTTTTTCATACAGTGACAGGAAGTTAAATCTAAAATTAAGCAAATTTTTATATCCGCAGTAAAGTCCTGGTTTGAGGGATATTCTTAGAGAATTATATTCCTAGACTGTAACCACTTGACAATGGACTTTAGCAGGCTATCTTGGGGTGAATCGTATTATTCTAGTATATTGATTTATTGGCTCTCTTACTCAATTTTATTCCTATTTTTATTTCGATTTTGTATTTATATATTTGTTGCTCTGTATGATTCGTTTTGATTTTCTTTGTTACCGTTTTAGTGTGTTCTATTTTACATATTGTTGACTTAGAAATTAGGATTTGCGATCAACAGCTCTAAGATAAGCGCGCATTTATTAGTATCGGACAGACGGAACGAAAGGAAATTATTATTTACCTAGTTTTAAATTTGATAAAGCACATTTATTCGTATCGAACGCATCGTAGGGACGGAATTCCATCCAGAATTATTTAAAAAGAATTAAATCCGTGGATACGATACGTACGGATCACACGTCATTCGCAAATCCGAGTAAATGCGCGATAAGTCAAAGCAGGAATCGGCTCAGATTAAAAATAAACCGTATTTAGTAACAACAGTCTTATGGTTGTTTATACCACATCAAATTACAATGGATGACATAACTTTAGTACAACAATGTGACGAAATTTATAATTTGAAACAAACATTATAATATCAACCAACAGGGACGGCAGTGTTGCATCTTCAAATTTATGTTATGGACCCAAAGTTATTTTTTTTATTTCATTCTGTCTTTGCTGTTTATCTTGAAATGTTAATGCAATTGCAAATATTTCTTCTTCAGAACTGTTGATTTTACGGCACAAAAACAGAGAGAAAAGAGTGCATACCAAAAACATTTAATTAATAAATAGACAGAATTGTTTGAATCATACAAAGTTTTAAATAGCCAATCAATTATGCCAAGTCTGTACTGAGGGTCCTAAATCTACCGCCTGCGTTTGAAACCGAAAAGTATAATATTAATTATATTGAATGTATTTCTCACGTGTACCTATTAAGTAAAAATGTTGTACTAAATAAAATATGTGTGTATTTTTAAATTTTCTATTCGTAAAGTTATATACAGTGAGGACGTAAAGTAAGGAATAAATTCATTATCTCGCAAACTACAATTTTTTTAAAAAATCGCTCGGACCCTTCGATTTTGTTTTTCGAACGCGCATATTCTGACATAAAATGTAGATATACAGGGTGTTGCAAATAAGAGTGACACATAAAAATTTTTTTTCTTAAATAGAACCCACTGTATATTATTGCATGTACGGATTCTTCGGAAAATCCTAAACATTTTTCATGTAGCATGTGCTATACCTTAGCCCAAGCGTTGCATTGATTCATGCACGCTGAGGAAAACCTGTAGTCAGCATGCGTGAAGCGCAAGAAAAGTCAAGTAGGCTTTGGAGTTATGATGCAAGAACCAAAAGAATTAATGTCAATAGTTACCGTTATTGTCAGTTTTATGTGTATTTTCCTAACGTTGTACTAGTTTTCAAAAGACTCATTTCGTTTTTTCATAACTAAATTAAATTAAAATGCGGCTCACTGAGAAACAGCGCATAGAGGTTTTGATGATGATGGGCTACGGCGATAGGGTTAGAACACAGCAAGAAACTTGTGAGTTATTTAATCAAAAATACCCCAATCGTCCGCCAATATCACAATCAACAGTAAGCAAAATTGAGTACAAGTTTAGGCAATTCGGTCATGTAAGAGATGTCCCTAGATTTGGTCGTCCTCAAGTTGATGAAAATCAACAATTAAAAGTCTTACTGGCAGTTCAAGATAACCAGCATGTGGTGTCTAGGCAGGTAGCAAGTGACGTGGATATTGGAAAAACAACAGTTCTTAAAATACTGCATACAAATAAATACCATCCTTATAAAATGCAAGTTCTCCAAGAACTTTTGGAAAGGGACTTTGAGAGGCGCCTTGAATTTTGTGAGCGTTTACAGGATATGTGTTTCGTAAACAGAAATTTTGTAAAAGATATAATTTTTTCCGATGAGTCCACATTTTGCTTGAATGGTGACGTAAATACCAAAAATTATCGATATTGGTCCGATGTAAATCCACACTGGATGAGGGAAGGACACACACAATTTAATCAAAAGATCAATGTGTGGGCTGACGTTGTCGATGACATTGTTATAGGGCCTTTCTTTGTTGACGGAAATTTAACAGGCGAGAGATACTTGAGTTTTTTAGAACAAGAACTTGTTCCAGCCCTGGCCACCCTTTTTCCTGAGTTAGAATGTCCCGATTTGCCACATCATAATATCTGGTTGCAACAAGATGGTGCTCCCCCACATTTCGCTGTGGGAGTTCGTACATATTTGGACGATACTTTTCCAAACAGGTGGATTGGAAGAGGTGGTTTTATTGAGTGGCCGCCAAGGTCACCCGATTTAACACCACTCGACTTTTTTTATGGGGATACCTTAAGGGAAAAGTATTCAAAAGCCAGCCTGCAAATTTAGATGATTTAAAAGATCGCATCCGGCAAGAAATTCGGCAAATTACACCCCAAATGGTTCGAAATGTTCAGCGAGAATTTGTAGATCGATTAGGCTATTGTCAGTTGACCAACGGAAGACACTTCGAACATTTACTTTAGAAAAATTATTTTTAAGTTCACCTAACTGTTTTTTCGATAAATAAGACATTTTTAAAATAATTTTATTCTTCGTTTTCTCCATGACTTTTTCCACTTTTCAAATTTTGAATGAGAATAACTCCAAAACGCTTGGGCTAAGGTATAGCACATGCTACATGAAAAATGTTTAGGATTTTCCGAAGAATCCGTACATGCAATAATATACAGTGGGTTCTATTTAAGAAATTTTTTTTTTGTGTCACCCTTATTTGCAACACCCTGTAACACCCTGTATATCCTACACATGTCAGAATATGCGCGTTCGAAAAACAAAATCGAAGGGTCCGAGCGATTTTTTAAAAAAATTGTAGTTTGCGAGATAATGAATTTATTCCTTACTTTACGTCCTCACTGTATATACCAAGAACATCAAATTGCAATGTTTTAAAGAAATCACAGTGGCAACGCTGTATGCTCACTTTTACGTGCTAGTGTAAAAATGACCCTGAAGTTTACTACTTTATCACTGCTGCTTTTGTGACTAAAAATTAATCCAAAAACACAATAGATCACAAACAGATCTATTGGGTTATGGATGAATTTTTAATGTTTTTTTCGAACTAAAACTATTTATTAGCCATCTACAATGGTTTGTCAGTGCGTGGTGTGTAAAAAATTCGACTATTATAACCCCGGATTGATATTGCGTCGCTAAGTGAGAATAATGAGGTTATGTTTTTTTAGGTAAAGCAGTGGTGTAGCTAATTCTATATTTTAAGTAAATATTGTAAAAATATGGATTATTTCTTTATATTATCTGAATTTCTGTAAAAAATACCTACAACGATTATTATTATTACAGCGTTGCCCTTTTTTTTTAGCCATCTTCTTCTAACTTATTTGAAACTGTAGAACTGTGCATGATTGTAAATAAATGGTGTGTTCAATGATGACAAAAACGTCAAAACAATTCGTCCGATGCATACAAATGCAAGCTTATCTTTATTGTTCTTTGTTGTAAAACTTAAATCATTAAATTGAATGGACTTAAAAATACTGTAAGCAAAGAGAGGCTCTTTGTTTTGTTCGGTTTCGGGTATAACGTTTATGGACTTACTTTTCAATCTCAGGAGCACAATGCACGAACTGATGCTGCCAAAATTTGTACGTAGGATTCTTAATCAGTTCAATGAAAGTAATCAATAGACCCCACGGATGCGGTCTGTTGACGATTAACCTCTCTAGCAACACTCGGGTGATCTGTTCTTGTATTACTTCCGTGTTGGCTTCGGCAAACAAGTACAGGAAAGTGCACGAAAAGTAGTGGGTGTGGCTGTTAGGGTATCTTAGCTGGTTTGCCATAGCGTTGAAGAATAGGTACCTGCCCTCAGTATCCAAGTCAACGGTCAAATTTTGGAAAATATCCATGTGAGCGCTGTGCGCGATCGTTGACATGCTGGGAGTATGGCCCTGAAATTTCATGAAAAATAATTAGGAAGGGTTAATTCAAGTTTCTATTTAGTGATATTCGATTAATAGATTATTAATTTTCAAAAAATAGAACAGGGTTCAAAAATGCCTTAAAAACTATGAAATATAATAATACACTCGCAGTAAAAAAATTCGATCCACGCAATATTTAGATGGATTATTTTAAGTCCGATGTTTGTTATTCTATTTTATTGTAAGTAAACTTATCGAAAATCTCGCACATGTTTGAGATCTTAAGAAAGTTAAGAATATGTCCATAATATACAGGCGGAAACAAAAACTGTTGGTGGCAGATGGCATCTATTCCTAACATTTTCGTTTTTGATTTCAATAGTTTAACTTTACAGATACGATTTTATTAAAGAAACATAACAAAAACTTGAACCTAAAATTTCAAGAATGGCGTGAATTAAATGAAAACCAACCAAAGATAACATCGACCTCAGTAACGGGTGTTTCCCACAGGAGCACGAATGACAGCTGCAATACGCCTCGACATACCTTCAATATGGTTCCATATGTAATTCTGATCAACTTGCTGTAATTCTTCAAACAAAAGCTGCATTGAGCTCATATAAATTTGCAGGAGCACGTATCAGAGATCGTAATTGTTTGCATACTAATCGCAGACATGTTCTATTGTATATAAGATGGCGCTACGTGGGGACCTATTAATTGTTTGGGATTGCTACCTCATCTAAATACTCGTTAACAATTCTTGCAACATGTGATCGAGCATAATCCTGCATCAGCATAAAATTTGTTCTGGCTTCTGGCTCTAAAGCAGTGTTTCTCAACCGATAATCCGCGAACCACAGATGGTCAGTGACTCACTTCCAGGTGGTCCGCAAGAAGACACTTGGCTCATCCCGACCAGGCAGATGCGCAAGTCCCTAATCTGCTGTTATCCGGAGTTATTTGAAATCCACCAAGGTCCATTTGATTATATATGCAGATGATGGCACATGCAAAGACACTTTTAGTTCATATATAAGCCTCAAGGAGTTTTGGTGCAAGAGTGCACTTTCTTATCTGAAGATACGAGAAATTGCTTTAAAATATCTGGTGATCTTCTTCACAACTTACCTTTGTGAACAATTTCTCGACGTTACTTCAAATAAAAAGTACGAACAGAAACCGGTTTGACGCAAGTGACGATATGCGCGTAGCGTAGAAAAACAGTTTTGCTTATGTTTTTAGCTCGTTGGGTTCCTTAACAAAAGTCAGTCGAGACAAATGAAAACCCGAAACTACTCCCCTGGCAATTTGCCACGCCGAGCGTGGAGCTACATGGAAATTCTCAAAACTGTTCTATGAATACTTTATGTCTGGGTTTGTTCGGGTTTGTTCCAGCTTTCGTCAGAGAAGCGAGTGATTCGAGGGTCGATTCCGAGAGGGAGACATAAAACTTTTCAATTTTAAAAACATCAATGGCTTATTTGTAATAGGATGTAACCCACATTTTCTTAATCGCCAATAGATAAAGGAAATTAATCTGCATTTATTTGTGAAATCTCATAACCATATGACCCATCGAAATCTACCATTTCAGGGTTGTTTCAATATGTCGTATTGCAAACCATGGCTTTAAAGAGATCATATTTTTTTTAACACTTATTTAGTTGTTCTTATTTCCTGAACAATTTACCTACGAAGGGTCATGTCATATTGCAAATAGGTCATCGACATCTTGATGATGCGTCGTGTATATTAGTTACTAAAAGCTAATTAAACTAAAAGTTAAGGTAACTCACCTTATTTCTAATGTAGGCAATGGCTTGAGTCCCCACATAGAGCACCAACGCATTCATCAAAGGAATATTATAACGTACGCCTGGTTCGTTTGAGATTTGCAGATTACTTCTCAGCTCGGACAAAAATGTCACTGGTGCTCTCGCTTTCAAGTAAGAATCCAAATCCTTTTTGAACTGAGCCGGTGTGATCATAACGGAAATATTCGTAAGAATTCTCGGCGCATACGAGATCTCGGGAAGCATATCCACTTTCAGATTGGGAATGAAAGGATCGGGGAGTCTCATCGTTCTAGGGAACGCCGACAGAATTAAGTTCCTCATCTGAATACAGTTAGGAGGGATGACATCACAGAAGCCATAGTAATAATCACATAAAAATTCGGGGAAATCGTGCAGGAGAACGAGGAGTACTCTTAGAGTTCCTTTGTATAACATCGTGACGGGCTTAGCTAGCTCGGCGTTACGCAAGAACGGAGCCAAATACTTGAATAAATCGATCAATAGTTGCGCGTAAAGAGGCCAACACTTCTGTTGGGGAGTGGTCGCTAACATTCGACCAATAAAAACTCTGTGAGAGATCAGTTCTAACCACGCATAGCAGAATCCTGCTGCCTTCGAGGGTCTTAAAATATGGAAAGTGTGACAGTACGCTGTAAGTACATGGAAGTTTATCGCTTCCAATACAGGTTCTGGTGCGTTTAGTTCCAGGAAAAGCATCGTAAAGATTCTTTGGTAGGGCATTTGTTGGAAGTCTACTGTTCGGGTGTCGTGATCTTGCAATAAACAGCCGGCGACGATCCCTAAAACTTTATTTAATAGGTGAACTTTGGTGGTGGTATTGGTGGCATCGCCAGAGTGTTTCACCAGTAACGACACCAATCGAACAAACGCGTCCAGAGTATGATAGCACTTTGGTCGAATCAAGGACATATTAGGGCTCGTTTTATCTAGAAGCGCCCTATAAACAGTTTCGACACATAATTGAGTAGCCAAACGGAAAAATCTCGTTATTAGATCGTCGGTTTTCAAGATTCCGTGTAAATTCATTTGATGCACAAACATGCTGAAGGCTTTTGTCGAGTCTCTTCCTTGATGTTGAGAGTTGTAAATGCTGATCCATTCTCTCAGGAGATAATCGGTCTTCTCGACTAAGCCTGGCGGGTCTTCGTAGTTTGGCGCTCGTACCTAAAAAGATTATAATTTTTTTAGTGTTTTCCATTCTATTATTTATACAGGGTGTTTCTTCACAACATGCTAATATTTAAGGAGGTTATTATTGGGTCAATTTTCAGAAAAAACTTCATGTGAACGTATGTCCTAAACGTCTCAACTTTTGAGATACAGGGTGTTCATTTTCAAAATATCTCCTTTTTTTATTAATATCTGTGATACTGCTCTAGATATTTTTGTCAAATTTGGTACAGACTTTTGATTCATCAAGAGGCATTTTATGATGTGTAACATGTTTTTCTTTAATTCCGACCAGAGTTCGCGCGGGAATTGCCCTCGGTATTTTTGAAGAAAAGAAATAAAAATTATTTTTGAAATTCTCATTCCTTGCTGAGCAAATGTCGTCTCTTGATTTTTTTTGTCATTGGACGTAGTTTTCGTATAAAAAAATTAAATTCATCCATTCATTCTGCGAAGTCCTTCAATAAAAAAATAATTAGCTAAAACGCAATATCTTTCACACCAAAGTTGTATATTAGTTTATTTAAAAGAATAGAAAGTAAGTGTCAACAACGTTACATTTAATTTAAAGTGTGGGGAACATGATACGTGGTCAGACCTAATCACAACAAACATTTTGTTGTTTTCTATACGAATTTCAAAAGTAGCAAACTATCGTCGAAGACATATTTTCAATTTATTAATTAAAACAAACCTGTAAAATTCCATTATGGATGTGAACTGTAGGACCCATAGGAGCCCGGTCCCCAAAAAACGGTGTATCGTGATTTTGTCGCAATATATCCATCATATTGCCGAGTCCTTCTGGAGGTTGCCTCGTATGAGTTTGGATCTTCGCCAAAACCTCGACGGTATTGCAAAGATCACTTTCAGTAACAAATTGGCCGGATCTGTTATTTAAAAAAGAAACAATCATTTAAATAATCAAACGTCTTGAAATAATACGACTTTAGGACGAAAATATGGGTAATTCTTTTACAAACCGGTCTTATTTTACACTTTCGAAGTGTATTGGGTTAACAGTGTTGTCACATATATTAAATTTTAATTTAATAACATGTTACCAAGTAAACCCTAAAATTAAATTTACCCATTTAAAGTAAATTGTCATAAGTATATAAGAAACTAATTATTCTATTATAGTTCTTAAATCTTTCTTTTCATACTAATTATTTTAATATTTAAATGCAAAGTAAAATATTTTTTTATTAAAGTACTTATAATCTAAAAATAGGGCAACATGGTGCAATATCAACGGTAACCATGGGTAACTGGTGGCTAGAGCTAATTTGATAGGTTATATCCCAGACAGAGGATGCGACACGCACCTGGTGACACACCTATTGTGCCGGCGTGGTTATTCGGCGATGTCCAATATGCTTCATCCAGTTGCGTAGTGATAGGGTTTGTTTTTAAACTGTGATAATGAATGAATATACCCTGGTAAAACTCTTCATACTCAAACCCGTGAAGTGATTGCCAATGTGTACAGGGTGTGTGAAGAGGAATATCAAATTAATACATTTAAATTCTTAAGCGAACGATAGAAAGGGTCGCAATGTATACGGGAGTAAGCGTGGGTGCAGTAAAAAACATTCACAAAGAAGATACTGAAAGGAAAGAAAATAACCCGGATCAATTGTTGTCATCTCCTGTCAAAAAAAGGGCCCGTCTCTCTGCTGTCGGAAAAATCGAAGGCTTCGACTTTGGCATTGTTGGAGAACAATGCAAAAGTTTTATTTGGAACTAAAAGTGGTTCCAATCTTAAAAAGTTGCTACAGCAGCTGAGAAGTGACACAAACTCTCCGTTTTCCCGTGAAACTTTGAAGTGCATGTTGAAATCAAATGGATTTTTTTGGTGAAAATGCCAAAATAAGCGAAAAATATTAATGGAAAGGCCTAATATAAATATTTTCATGCCATGAAAAAATATATATTATTATATTATTAAGATAATAATAGCACGCCCATGACTCGGCCATGTTTTAAAAGATATTGCTTCCCCCTTACCGATACCGCGTAGCTATAGACTCGCTTGTCGAGCTATATGTGAATCATTAATATTTCCATCCTTTGCGTCGCTCGAAAGCGTGACTTGCGATCGAAAATATTTAATAACTTCCGAACTAAAAGAAGGACCAATTAATAGTAATAGTATTTAAGCAGTTAAATTGTTATTATTTTTCATTTGTTCACAATGACTATTTTTTTTTAATACACTTAACAAACTGTAAAATAAAAAAGACCGATATTGATCCGATCAGTACAACTGGAGATATTAAATTTCAAATATGAGAAGATTGGAGAAAACCCAAAAGTTATCTAAAATTAATGTCTGGATATTTTCGAAAAAAAATTTTTCGGCAAAATCCTGAAATACGCGTCAATATAAGTTGTAACAAAAGCTTCGGACGATTCTAGAATGTCAAGGTTAAAAAGTGTGCGGTTTGTAAAAGAACGACTCATAAAGAAAACCTGCTAATATTTACCTGTCATTGATAAGATAATGTTCCACCAACTGCATCGCGAAACTGACCCCCATATAATTCAAACCGTTCTCCAAACACTGAGCCAACGCCATATCGTACTGGGGTACATTGACCAAACCCGATTTAATAAGCGTATCGACAGCATCGATGTTGTACCGCTGTTGCTCATCACGACACTCGGTCAAGTATCTAGTTATCAACTTGTTGGCCCATTGTTGGTTAAAAATCCCTTGCATCGTCTTTAACGTTCTTACAATTACTTCCTTGAATCGTAGTACGACCGGGTCGGTGTCGTTTAGAGTCGGTACTAAGCAATCTTGTAGACTTTCTACGCATTTTTGGACAACCGCTTGAGGCGGACTGACATCTCTAGTACGTATGAAGTGTAACAAGCAGTCGCGTATGCGCAACATATTCGTGTTCATATGCGTATATTGCGCCTGTGTACCGGTCAACTGAATAAACTGCTCTACTTCAGTTATAAGCTTCTCGAACAGCAAGCTTATGTCATCGCTGGCAAGAACGGTTTGATTAACAGGGAAAGGAGTAGCGGGATGTGGCTGTGGATCCAACGCCGGGATAGTAGTGTTCTGCATCATTAGGGCGGCGTCGCGTTCGCTGGGCAAAAAACCGGGTATATTCCTGGCAAATTCTTCATACACCGCCATTTGGGTGGACGTCAGGCCACCCACTTTCAATCGGATGGGCTCGGGCATACGTTCCGCTTGGTAGGTCAAAGCGAGGGCATCGCAATAACACCTAAAAAATAGAATCATTATATGTACATTATATGCTTATCTGGGACGCCCTTATATATAATATTAATAATTCTTAAATAGTGTGAAACCAAGAATAATTTTTCCTGATGAAACAACGTACCTTCCCTCTTTCCTAGCGATTCTCCTTAGTTCATATTCGCTACACAGCCTCTTGTCAATTTCAGGAATAGCTTTTTCGACGGCAGTCTTCTGAACAACCGCGCAAGCCAACTCCATGTTGTCATTGGCGACTATACTGGCGGCCTGCTCGATCATTTCTTTCTGCTGCACGCTGGGCGTGACCAGATTAGCATTTAAGGCCTGCTTTAGGTGAGTATTGATGGAGGTTAATAGTTGATCGCGACAAGTAATCATGGCCATGCCAGCGGTAAGATTTCTGACCTAAAAAAGAAAACATTTATTTGAATTTAAATTAGTTTTCTTAAATCAAACAATAATCATCATAAAGTCCAGCCCTCTCACATAAAATAAACTTTATTAAAAAGTTTTGTATTACTGTAGTAATACACCTGATACTTTTATTTAAGAATTAATAGATGTGTTCTCTGTACAGATCATCTGTTCCTTCTTTAGCAAGAGGCGACTGCAGCAAATATAGCATTTTTTTATGTACAGAAATATTTTAGATTGGTTCAAAAAAAAATTCTTTATCCACAAAATATTTCTTGCAACTCGTTTCTATGCAATTTAAAGCACTCACTTTATTTTAGCAAATAATTTCTATACTGAGATATTATGTTGCAACCAATCGATTCTATTGAGCAGTAAAAACTGTCTTCGTTAGTTCATACATACAGGATGTCCCATAACTTATCACCCATAGAGCAACTGGAGATAATAAACATCAAACTAGACCAGGGGTCGGCAACCTGCGGCTCTTTGGATATGAAACTGCGGCTCTTTAGTTCCATACGCAAATATTATTTATTTTATCGAAAAAAAACATCAAAAATTCGTTCTGAATTGATTAACGAGGATTAGGCACCGATTCTATCTCTCGGCCACTTGTACTCGCGTTTCACCGCACCCCTCCCCCGTGACACGCGTCGTTACTGTCGTCAGTCCTTCGGAAGCTCTCGAATGACGCCGTCGTCGGATGTTTCTATGTCAGGGGTCGGCAACCTACGGCTCGCGAGCCGCACGCTGCTCTTTCGATGTCAAGTTGTGTCTCTTTCGATATGAAATTGCGGTCTTTAGTGGCTCTTTAAAAACTGAGAAATTGTGTAAATTATAACTTTTGGCTCTTCTGGCTCAAAAGGTTGCCGACCCCTGAACTAGACCGATTAAGTCGTATAAGTTTTTTAATGTTTTTCGTTCTAGAAATACTGGATGTTGAAAGCGAAAAGTTTATTTTCGAAAAATAAGTCATAAAGTTTCACTTATAAGGGCGCTTTAAATACACTAGGATTAATAAATCTATGATTTATTATTATTATTAATTTAGTTTAAAAATTACCCTTCTTTGAGAATCTTGGATCAAAAATACTTAATAAAAGGTAAGAGCTGACGAACATTGGCGTAACTAGAATGATTTTGTAGAGGGAGCCTAGCCCCTAGTCTAGTGGGATTTTAATGGCAAGTGTCACTATGACGTATGCTTCGAACAACACCCCCCCCCAGGTACGGTTATGCTGACGAAGAACCTCGACAGCCTGGAACATCCAAGACAAGTTCGGGATTTGACTCTCTTTTACAGA
Organism: Barypeithes pellucidus; assembly: GCA_963991005.1. Taxonomy (NCBI): domain Eukaryota; kingdom Metazoa; phylum Arthropoda; class Insecta; order Coleoptera; family Curculionidae; genus Barypeithes; species Barypeithes pellucidus. Next base: position 50,238,971 of record OZ022562.1, on the reverse strand, counting down.
TATTTCTCTCTTTTACAGATATTTTCATGGAAAGTGCTCGGCTGACCTTGCCCTCTTAATTCCGCCCAGAGCGGCGAATATCAGAAATACAAGACGAACCACTGCCACCCATCCATATGTGGTTAAGCTTAGTACTCCTCGAACTTCACTATTTAAGAAAACTTTCATCTGGAGGACTTCATCCTTATGGAACGACCTTCCCTTTTTGCGCACACGCACCACTCCCAGAGTGCCCTAAAGGATTTTTCCTATAGTGCTTGTGTTTGATCATAAAAAAAAAAAGAAAAAAATCGTAGATTTTTTAAACCCAGTGTATGTATGTAAATAGCGCCCTCTAATGTAAAACTTAAAAATTTCTACAAATTCTCATTTCCTTCCTACTCATAAAAACATTATACCGCAGAAAATTTCAACAATTTTTTTCTGGACAGCATTAATGATGTCTCTGATAGTATTGAATTTAAAGAATGGAAAGCCACTGGTTCTTATACTGAGACAAGTTTTCTCAGTTTCAGAACCATCTCTATATCGGATTTGCGAAAAACAGTGTATGGGCTCAAAAACAAAAGCACAAGTGACGAGACTCTCAATGTTAAATTGTTAAAACAGTTGTTCTGTGTGATAGGGTACCCACTTTTGTATCTGGTAAATACCTCATTAAAAACAGGAAAATTTCCAAGTTTACTGAAAATTAGCCTCATTGTACCGATTCCAAAAGTGAATAAGCCGGAGACCGCCGCGCAATTTAGACCAATAAATCTCCTGCCAGTAGTGGACAAAATTATCGAGACTATTGTGTGCAATCAGCTTAAACAGTACTTTGAAGAGAATCAGTTGCTATTCGTGGGACAGTCCGGATTTCGAAGTAATCATTCATGTGAATCGGCCATCCAATATATTTGTGCAGAATGGAGGAAAAAAATCAATGAAGGAGACATAGTGATTGGTGTTTTTGTGGACTTAAAGCGAGCCTTTGAAACAATAGATCGCAACATATTGTTAAAAAAATTGATAGCATATGGGATAGGAGAGAGCGCATTAAGCTGGATTGGTGACTATTTAAATTATAGGTTCCAAAGGACAAAAATAGATAATACAGTGTCTGGAAATAGTATTACTAGACTAGGTGTCCCGCAGGGTAGCGTACTGGGTCCACTTTTATTTATAATATATATAAATGACATTTATAAGTCTTTAAAAAAATGTTTTGTCAGTTTATTTGCGGATGACACCCTAATTTCTGTTTCTGGTAAGAATTGGCGAGAAATAGTTACTGTTCTTAATAGTGAGCTCAGCATTTTATATGACTGGTTATGCCAGAATAAATTAAAGTTAAATGCAACAAAAACGAATTGTATGATAATTGGTTCAAAGACACAATGTAATGCTTTTAATGAGTTAAATTTATCGCTGTACATAAATAATACTCCAATCACATATGTAAGTGAAATTAAATATCTCGGAATAATTTTGGATCCGCAGCTCAATTTTTCTGCTCATGTTGACTATCTCTGTAAAAAGTTGGCAAAAAAGATTGGGTTTTTTTATCGAGTATCTTCCTGTGTGTCTCAATGGACAAAAAGATTAATTTATAAAACAATTATTTTGCCGCATTTTAATTACTGTACGTCTTTGTTAATTTCATGTACGGGGGAGGAGATTGGTAGATTGCAGGTACAGCAAAATAAGGTCATGAGGATTTTGCTCGGATGTAATAAATATACACCAATAGATTGTATGTTAACAGAGTTGGGCTGGTTGAACGTCGGGCAGTGGATTGGAAGGGCGAACCTCATTTTAATATACAAAATGGAAAACAATTTATTGCCTCATTATCTCAACTCATATCTTGAGAGAAGATATGACTGTCACAATTATGGTATCAGATCAGCAAGAAACTACAACATTCACTATGTAAAATCTGTTGGTCTACAAAAAACTCTTTTTTATGAGGGACTTCGCCGTTTTAATGCGCTTCCCGATGTGATAAGGAGCTCACCTAGTTTGACTGTATTTTGTAGAAAACTTTTTGTGTATTTGCGAGGACAGAGCTTATGTTAGCATTTTGTATTTGTAAACAATGTATGTAAATATGTATTTATTTTGTTCTTTTTACTAGCCAAGTGCTAAATAAAGTATATATAAAAAAAAAAAAAACTTTGAATCAGATACATTGAACCGAAAGAGAAACAATTCGAAAAAACGTATATGACTTAATCGGTCTAGTTCGATGTTTAGTATCTCCAGTTGCTCTATGGTTCATATCAATATACCATACCAATATCAAAAAAGCCAAAAATAATTAGCACCAAAAAAAAAAAAATACTCAAACTCGACAACGGACAACCACTGAAACATTTAAAAGCAAAATTCTCGTAACTAACCCTACCCACCATGTAATGTGCGGCCAGCCGCATCCGGTCCTCGTCCGGCTCCAGTGCAAAGTCCTTCCGGATGATATGCTCGCACGTCTGAATTGCAATCTTAATGGACCGATCGACAACGGGCGCGATCCATTCCTGAATAGCCCTTTCGATTGAAGTTTTAACCAAAGGTTTTAGTTGAGGTTGAGTCTGGAACAATAATATATTCGGAGAGATGATTGTGTGCGTCTGGATTGCCTGCATCCCGTTGATTTGGACGTCCGCGTAGCTGAAACGCGGCTCTGGTGGAGCAGCCAAAGCTGATGTGGGAGTTGTGCTAATATTTTGCATGACCTGTGGGAAAAAATTTATATACAGGGCGTTTTTTAATAACATGCTAATTCTTATAATTTTATATAATATAGTGGAGTCGATCCGTTTTACGAAAGCGAGGGGCACGCCCTGTAAATCTAACCGACAACGGATTTTCCTAGATAACTCAGCCGGTTCCGATTCTACAAAAAAAAAAATGTGAAAGGCAAAATTGAAGAGCTTGACAGAGCGCGTAAGCTCAAACAAACCTGATCCCGATATCTCAAGGAGGTCGCGAATTATCGCGATTTTTAACTGCAAAAACAATAAAATTTAATTAAACATATCTCGAGAAGGGGCGGAGTTATCAATTTTTCGCGAATCAACGGGTGACACCGAGTACTTTGATGGGCGGAAGCTGGGTGTGGTGGGGCAATGGGGAGGAGAGGTATGGGGGGAGGGGATATTACATAAATGCTAATAAGTAGTTTATTAATCGAGCTACGGGGATCGGGCCGGAATCTTTTCTTATCAGCTACAAGGGGGGATTGGCGAAAAATTTTTGTTTTCGCAAATGAGCGCTTGCCGCGGCATACAAGAAATGGCCACTATTTAATATCTCCGAAAATACTTTAGATATTATGTTCAATTTTGGTATGTGTTAATAGGATATAGAACAAAACATTTTAGTTTATAAAGTTATTCAATTGTTCCACAAGTGGCGTCCCTGCAAACATGTCCGTTTATATTTTTTACAAAAAATATGGTACGCCACACGCCGACATTTTTCCATGTGGATATTTTTTCTGATTAGCCCTGGTCAATTATACATAAAAACGGTCTCGAGTTTTTCTCGTCAGATGCACCTATCTTGCGTCCCCCCCCCCCCCCCCCCCCCCTCAATGCGGCGCCCCCTACAATTCATGTCAGAATGTCGAGAAGATTCTACTATATCGATTGGGGAAAAAAATTACTCAATTTCGTAAAGGGATTTTCGAGCCGTTTATTTCGCCAGAACGACTCCACTAATAGGTTTTCTTAGGTCCATTTTTAGAAAAAAAAACTTCATATGAACATATGTCCTAAACGTCCTAACTTTTGAGATACAGGGTGTTAAAGATTTTCAAAAAATCTCCTTTTTTATTAATAAATATGTGATACTGACTGCTCTAGATATTTCGATTCATCAAGAGGCATTTTAAGATGTATAACATGCTCTTTTATCCTGACATTCATGAGGGAATTGCCCTCGGTATTTTTGAAGAATAGAATGGTACGCCACTTCTTTTTTTTTAAATAAAAATTATTTTTGAAATTCTCATTCCTTGCTGAGCAAATATCGATTATTTGTCGTTTGATGTACAGTTTTCGTATAAAAAATTAAATTCATTCATTTGCACTCGTTATAACATTAGGTATTAACAAAGATTAAAAATGATCTAGCAGATAGGTAAGAACCAGATTTTGTTTTGTAAACATAAATAATTTTTACAGTTGTCTATCTAGTCTAGTTGTCACGTATTTAAGTTATTGACCTTAACAAATTATTAAAAAAACATGAAAATCTTTAACATCCTGTATCTCAAAAGTTAAGACGATAAGGGCATATGTTCATAAGTTTTTTTTCTGAAATGGACCCAGAATAACCTCCTTAAATATTAGAATGTTATTAAGAAACACCCTGTATAATATTTTGTCGACATACACTCAAACAGTCAAAATAATCGATCCACGAAATATTTAGACGGATTTTGATCGTGAATGATTGTTTTATTTTAAGTCCGATTTTTTCTTTCTCGCACATGTATGATATTTTAAGAAAGTTAAGAATATGTCCATAATATACAGGCTGAAATAAAAGCGGTTTTTTTTTACTCAAACTTTATATTTTGTTATTTAATTATCAAGTGACATACATCTATTCTTAACATTTTCGTTTTTGATTCATTTTAATATTTTAATTTTTGTAGCAGATACAATTTTTTCAGACAAACATTAACAATTTCCATTTCTTTTCATTTAGAAAAAGAACTAAGGTGACAGCGGATAGGAACAACAAAGAGATGTTTTAGAGCCACAGGTTGTTCCTTTCGCGTTATTTATCGGAGCAAATTTTACGCCGACGCCGGATTATGCTCGACCACATGTTGCAAGAATTGTCAACAGAATTACATATGGAACATTATGGAAGGTATGCAAAGGCGTATTGCAGCTGTCATTTGTGCTCGTTTCTTTAAAAAATCGCATCTGCTACAAAAATGAATGTATTGAAATGAACCAAAAACAAAAATATTAAGAATAGATGTCACTTGATAATTAAATAACAAAATTAAAAGTTTGACATCTCCATCACTATACAGAATGTTTTCAAGTTTGAGTCAAAAAAACACGCTTCTTTCAACCTGTATATATTCCTAACTTCCTTAAAATATCACACATGTGCGAGATTTTCGATAAATTTACCTACAATGTAAAAAAAAATAATAAAAATCGGACTTAAAATAAGACAATTCACGATCAAAATAAATCCGTCTAAATACTGCGTGTATTGATTATTTTGACTGTGTGTGTAGTTTAATATTAAAGACCAAATAACTGACCAAAGGTATGTATAACTTACTAAGTGGAGACGGATATAAAAAAAAAACGTTAATACATTTTTGGATATTAGATTTGCTTCTTATCACTTAGATCCCTAAACCCCTTTCTAAAAGAGGTAAACATTTTTACAATAAAAGAAAAACAACGAATGCATATACACAGGGATACAGGGAAATAAGCGGGATGTTCAGATATAAATTGTTGCTATTTTAAGTTTAGATTGTTCCTTTCTAGAGGTTTCGTGAAAATGTATTCTTCGTCAGAAACCAATATGGAAGAACTACTTACAGGCGAACTAGTAGCCTGTCCAGGCAAAATATTGGCCAACTCCGGTTCAGCCATGTTGCCACTTTGATTCCCCTGGGAAGAGGACAAAGCCGCCTCCTTTTTGATGGGCTGTGAAAGTTGATATTCGATTTTTCTAATCCTCTCTGGATCTTTTAGGTAAATACTCGGTTTCAGCTGAGCTACGTCGATTTCCAAATTCTTACACAAAACCTAAAAAGACATGTAAAAAATTAATAGAAATTTAAAATATTAATAGAAATTTAAAAAAATTCGATTACGCTTTTTTTTTTAACATTCAGCTTCCGCTGGGACACCAATAAGCTAGCCAATAGAGGGTATGGTGGTTTAAAAAACGGCGTGGATCACATTTCTTTACCATAAAGTAAAAACCTAAAATAAATACACTAACCTCAATTTCAAACTTTAAAGTCAACTTCAAGTCTGGCTCCGAGTGCAGTTCAGCAAGGACATTCATTAATGCCATTGTCCATGGATTTGGTGGTTTGAATACTTTACTCTTGGCGCATGACTCTAAAACCTGAAATGATTAACAAATAGGTTATCTCTTGAGACAGCTAATTGAAAAATGAAAATAACCTTTACCAAACACTGACCAATATATTTTGCTAGTTTACATTACAATTATACGAACCTTGGCGACAAACGGCACCACATAAAGCAACTCCTGTTGCCCTTTGTGGTACGCTTCCACCAACAGCGATTTCAGGTCCAACTCAATCTGCAAAATGGGCTTGCTGCGGGTTAAAGTAAGCATACCCAGCCAGTGTCCTAGGTTTTTCAAGAGCGATCTATCCGAAAAGTTGGCTATTGCTTTGTCTGATCTAAGCAAGACTCTGATATTCCTAAAAATCAAAATAATCAAATATATTTACTGTAAGATTCATATCTATGAATAAATTTTTATAAACCATACAAAGTAGAACTATGCAAAAATCTAGATTATAAGCTTCTTGTATTAACTGATTCCATATAGTACGCTTTATACCATAATAAATTGTCTAAAAAGAATTCAAAATATATTTAAACGTCCTCCATAGTACACACTAAAATTGTGGTTTTAAGGCCGGTATAGACTATAAAGGATGTTTGATAAAGATTTTTTATAAAAGATAGAATGTTTGACAGTGTAATACCAGTTCTTTTGTGAAATATTAATTTTATAAAAGATATTTTATAAAAAGTAACAACAGATTATTATCTCTGGTAAAAGATCTTATAGTTGAATGGTAGTAACCTTATTTTCTGACAATAAAGCATATTTAGACTTTGACTGGTATTAAAATAATATGGCGAAAAACAAGTTTGTCTGGTGCGTTTCAACAACAGTTAAGTGCGGAGTATGAAATGTTGTTGGTATCTTCGAAAAAACACAAACAAACTTCTGGTATCTTCAGATTATAACTCCCAAAGTAGATTATGGCGGACACCTCTTAAATTACGTCTTGCCATCCAGGGTTTTTCTTTTTAAAACTAAACACATTGTAATGAATTAATCGCTACGAAAGCTAATGCTTTCGTTTAATTGTAAACAAGGTTATTTGGCAGTGTAATACTACTTATAAAAGAAATATTAGCCACGAATTGGCTACAAAATATTTTATAAAAGATCTTTCGTCGCTGGTGGTAACCGCATTTTTGTTAATGTAATTATGCATTTTGTCGCAACAGTTTCCGGCTAGCTAATTCTCGTTTAACTGGATTTGAGCAACCGAATCTTACAACATGTCCAACGTAAGCGACCCCATGAGAGTAATAAATCGATACTGCCGTGAAGATGTTTTCCTCTTCCCCGAGCCATCAGTCTCATCGCCCGCATCCCATCGCTCACATAGAACACCGCCTAAGAGTCGTACGCAGCTAATAACCATAAAACTGCTACTAGATATATAAGAAGACCATACAAGATCACAAAACACACCCCAAAGCAGCTGATCACCAAGCCTAAAAGACTTCAAAGCCACAAACGCCCATAATTTAAAAAATTAAATATATATAAAAAATAAAATAAATATTCAAGTTTAAGAGAAAGGGAGAGTGAGCTTTTTTACATAATTAAATAAGCAAATTTCACAGAGGACACTCTCAGATTATCCGTAAGCAATAAACTATATTATAATTTTTTTATAGATCATAGTATCAAAATTACCTAAAAGTTTCCTTCACTACCATCCTATGTAGCTCGGGCATATTCAACTGATCTAAACAATTTGAATACAAACTGTGGAAATTGAACTCGATAGAAGCACGCTTCATGACGAGATACTGAGCTAGCCAGAAGTAATAGTCTTCTGACATCAGCTCCCTAAGCTCGTCACATTTCGGTTTCAAATTCAGCTGACTTAGATTGTTGAAAATAAAGGCAATCTTGTCTTGCAAAGTCTCCGGCGGAGCAATGGCCTTTTCTTCCTTCTCGGTGGCCACTAACAGCGTGTCGATGTTCGTGGCGTTCGCTATCGACGGTCTGCTTCCTAGGGTACTGGCAGGAGTAGTACTGGTTTTGCTGGACACGGTACTGCTCACTGTCGAGTTGCTTTTGTAAACTTGGGTAACTGGGACGTTGGGCGGTGCCAGCATGGCAGCTAGACTGGCAGGTAACACAGGACCTTCCGGTTTGGTGGGTGGCTCCATGCCTTGTAACCCGTATTCGGCGTATTCTTGTAAATGTTGTGGAAAATCACTGAAATATAGAACAATACACATTTCAGATGTTGACAGCGACAGAATAAAGTTAGTAGTATTAGTAATAATTCCTTTAAAAATACTGGGTGATTGATGATGGATGGCCTCTTAGACGTTTATGAAGAACTAGACAACAGTTCACGTTGAAAATTTGGTAGCTTATATAAGTGGAATTCTAAAAATACTTTCAGGCGTGCAGTGCTGCTGCTTCTACCAGAAAGTATTAGCAAATCTGATAATTTAAATGGAACATCATGTGTATAATTTTTTAGAATACCTATTAATTTCTTAATTTCTTAATAACTTAATTTAAAATTTCTTTGTTGGAAACCACGTCCTTCAAAAAAGGCTGATATTTTTCAACGTTGATAAACTAGCGCACTGAAATTTGGTTGGGAGTCAGGTAATACCCAGAGGCCTTTCGCTCTGTTAATAGTACAGGATGTTTCAAAATACAAATATTTTGATTGTTTGTGAAAACGATATGAATATGTTTTTTTAAATGAAACATCCTCTATTTTATCTGAGGTCCTAAAAGCTCTAGAAATTGTCCATCTTTCTATATATAACGCCGTTATACCTATCTCGAACATTTTTTTTTTACTTATGAGCATTTATTTAGCAAAATTAATTATTAGACATTTTTTGCTTTTATTTTTTTAAGAACTTTTAATAATCTTGTAAGAAGTGAAAAAAAAAATGATTTCTATGTCGCCTCCTTATATGCTACATCTTAGATTTGGTTAAGTAATCTTAAGCTTTCAAGAATTGATTTGTGATTGTTATCAGTAATATGCTTTAGTTTGTTGTCTGTTTATAATTTTCTTTTTCGAGGCTTTGGTGCCAGTTCCTGTTTTGAGGTCTGGAAGGTTTGGAAAATAAATAATTAGTCTTGCTAAATAAATAAAAGTCGAAAACTGATTGGTATAGCAACTTTTACACATAGAAAGATAGACAATTCCAAGAGCTCATTTAAAAAAAAAAAACATACTTTTTATCATATTTCCAAACAATCAAGATATATATTTTTCGAACAGAGTAAAGGCTTCTGGGTATTTCCCGACTCCCGACCAAATTTCAATGCGTCAGAGTTTTAAAAATATTAGCCCTTTTTGAAGGATGTTTTCAACAAAAACAAAATTTAAGTTTATTGGTATCTCGAGAACGATAACAGATAGGCATAGGAAAATGTTAAAGAAACATTAAAATAAGGATTCTGAAAAAAAATAATCCACAGTGTTTAAATTTAAATTATCAAAACTGCTAATACTTTCTAGTAGAAGCGGCAGTACTACATGGCTGTAAATACTTTTAAAAGAGAAAGTATATCCACTTAGATAAGCTACCAAATTTACAAAGTGATCCGTTGACTAGTTCATAAGGTCAATAAACCATCCACTATCAATCACCCGGTTAATCCTATTAAATTTTGATAATCTTTAGTGTTCCAACCAACCAACCAACCAACCAACCAAGTCAACCAACCAGAATCAACCATTTATTACCATCGTACCAACTCACCTAAAATGAGGAATAGCCCTGACGTGTTCACAATACTTATGATATTCTTTCAATCGGTTCTTAAATCGGTCCAAAGCCGCAATACCAAAATAATACATTTTCGATCCCTCGGGCTTCTTCAAAGCTTCAAGGACAAATCTAAGGGCTAACCCCAACGTTACATAAGATGTCACTATGCCCCGTTCTATAATACCTCCGAATAGTTGAGCGGTCACGTGAAGTTCCTTGTCGGGATATTGCGGGAAGAATTTGTATTCTTCGAAAAGACTTCGTAGCATACAATTGAATACCTATAAATAAAAAACATTGATACCTTGAAAAAAAATGTTTATAAAAGTTTGTTTAATAGATATGGCCCTAAATTTGTGTAGCGACTGTAGTTTAACACCAAATAACTTCAACATGTTAGAGTGTATACGCCAACGTGGTTGAATCTGCGGGTAACCGCAATCGCAACAGCAGCATCCGGTTGAAAAACCGTCGTTGATGACTCGCAAAAAGTTGACCGCTACGGTTTGCGGGTAGCCGCATCACAGTGCGAGTCCATGCGTTTACATATAATTTCATTGCTTACGATCAACCGGACGGCACCCGCATCGCAGCTAACCGTTTAGTGCGTATGCGGGCTTAATGTTATGCCAAATATAGAAAATATTTCTTGCCAATGAATCATTGCCCACGGCCTGTGAATAATGATTATTTTAATTACAAAAAATGGCATGGCAAGACTTAGTTTACTATATATAACCATATACAGAGTGTCCCACATATGAATACACTCTACTCACTCTACTGGGATTTCGTTAACCATAGGACATACATAAATAACGAATTATACAAAAGTTGCGCGTTCTGCAACGTCATGAGTTCAAATTTAAAAAATTCCGAATATTTACGAAGAGATTTGTACACAAAACCGAAATTTTACGATTTCGTTATTTTTCTTTTCTGATTATACAGGGTGTTATGGAAATGACTTATATTTAAACCGGCAAATCCTGAGATGAAAATAAATTGAAGAAAAATAACCATAAATGGCTCTTTGAATTATTAAGCATTATTATTTTGAATTATTAATTATTATACACTTTACATGAAATCTCAAAATTTAGGTGACCGCTACAGAGAACGTTCGCAATCAATAGTTTATTGAGGCAGTCACGAGTCTCAAAAGAGGTCAGCGCATTATAGGCGGTGTTGTCATATTGCCACACAGAATTGTAAACGCACGTGTTCAGTTTTTGACAATAATACGTCTTTGACGCGCGTTATCACTTCTTTTTCAAACTTCTTAGAGAAAAAAAACTACAATTTTATTATAGTGACCCATATTGTTGCTAATTGAATCCAGATGGAACGGCGCGACAGTATGTGGGTAAAAAGGGTTTTTACCTTAGTATTTAGATATTCGATTAAAAAAAAAGTATGTAGACTTTCTCTAGGACACCCTAGGAGTGACCTATTTAAATATAATAAGTAATTTCCATTACACCCTGTATTTGAAGAAGATATGTGAAAACAAATTTTACATTATCTGTGTTCTATGAGGTTATTGAATTAAATTTTCAATCCGACGTTTCGTTTTCTCGCAACCGAATCAACTTTGTTTTTTAAATAGTAGTAATATTTTATTTTATGCTTTATAAATCCATTTTATATTCTGAATCCAACGATATATCACACCTATTATTTCTTAGTTTCGGAATAAAAACACCTATCTGCAAGGCAATTAAGCACATTATTGAAAATATTATATATTATATTATTTTACAATAATAATGTAACATAAATTATTATTTTTCATTTTCGAACACAAAATAATAATAATAAATAATAGGTGTGATATATCGTCGGATTCAGAATATAAAGTGGAGTTCATAAAGCGTAAAATAAAATGTTACTTGTTTGTTAAATGTTTTTAAATTTGAAAACGTAACTTTGCAGAACTTACTAACGCGCATCTCAAGTCTTATTGGATTATTTCTGTATGTCCTATGGTTAAGGATATCCCTGTAGAGGGCATTCTTATTTGGAACACCCTGTTTAGGGCTGTAGAAAAAAAATTACTTACATGATTAATGCAAAAGTAAACGTTTACTTTAAATTACCTATATTTTATTTCGTAACGCACCAATTTTTAATTTTTGAATTATAGCTACCTCTTTCTCTCTCTTGCTAGGCGAATCCTGGAACCTTTTCAACATATTCAACACTTCATCGATGGATAGAGTGGGATGGGGCGGATGGTTGTAAATTCTTTGAAAGTAATTATTAGCCTCGTCTTCGATTTCCTTGGAAACGTGAGGCGAACCTTCGGGAAACAAGTTGTAATCTGGTATTCTCGTCTTATCTATGTTAGCAGCTGGACCTAAATAACAATTCGAAGAATGTTACCGAAATTTATTTCAAAACCTGTTTGGACGGTATCAGTTTAATGCCCGCTTTCTCTACTCATCGCTTAAGTATGGAATTACTAAAGTAAGCGTAAAATTTAAGTGTACCTTAAAATGAATTTGTTGCACCAGCTGTAAATTTTGAAAACTTAACAAAGTAGCGAATAGCAGTGGTAGCATTGCGCCACCTGCATTTTTTTACGAACTGTCCGATATTTGGGCAAATAATCTGGTTGTGACTTTGGTAATGGAACAAAAAATATCAGGAAAAGAGGTCCAAATTATACGGCAAAAGAAAAAGAAGTTCTTTTGGCTGTTCAATGATATGGAAAACGTCCAGGTCGTCATTGAGAAACTCCATGAGAAAGAAATTATTTGACACAAAAACTTACAACTTCATATTTGATGTATGTTTATAAATCATTACTTAAAATCTTAAGTAAAGAAATTTGGCTACTTAAGGTATGAGACGCTTACGTGTCGGTGCAATGCAAAAAGGCAATTTACTCCCAACTTAACATAAAGGAGTCTTTAAGAAAGATGTTTTTATTAAGTGTGGTGCAAGCCGACATAAAATACTGATGTTGCAGAAAGATTTGTTTCAAAAAATAACTAACCTGACAACTTTGACTGGGACATAAATGATATTGACAGAAATGATTTTCTAACAATCAAAGTAGCCCGGTTAACTAAATACTGATTTACTAGTCAGCCAAGTTAGAACGTGAGCGATTTATTTCTTCCAATGTCATTAATGTCCCAATCAAAGTTATCTGGTTAGTTAATTATTATTTAAAATCTTTCTGTAAACCAGCATAATTCTCATATAGTAGACATCTCACTAATCAAAATATCCTTTTCATATTTCAATATACAGCGTGTGTGAAAATATAGGGAAAAACAATTTTGTATGTAATTTAGGGAAAAAATATTCATTCAATTCAGTTTTTCTTACGTTAAAAACCATTATCAGCGAAAAAATCACAAATATAACGTACAGAGTGGTCAGAAAAGATAAAAATGTTAAGTAACATTAATTTACATGGTACAAAAAAATTTATTATTAAAAGAAAGTTCAATCAAAATTAATGTCAAAATATAAAATAACAGCCTTCTACGAAGAAAAAATATTTTCATCTATTTCTGCTTGCCCAAGATATGGAAAACCTCATTATTCTAAAGGTAAAGTAAGTCTTTTTAAAAGTATAAGACATCAAGCCACCACGAAACAAATAGGTGTCAAAATAAACGTTAATGTAACTTAATTGAATTAATTAAAAATGAGACTTATAAACCAAGAAAAAGTAGAAATTGGGCTTACTGTGTACAATAACTACCAAAAACAGAATTACACAAGCCTGCAATGAAGTACAAGGATTTGAAATTGTAAGCGCTGTTCGAAGATTTAGACAAAACTCCGCAAATGCATTAAAATACATAGTTTTTAAGGTAAGGAAAACATTTCATTAAGAATAGTTTTTTTTCCAAAAATCAGAGATAAAAAGTTTTCCATATGTTGCCAATATTATCACACACGCTATATACAGTGCGATGCATGCATCAAATAACATTTGTAAGTGACATTTTGACCAATTTCAGAGTTCAAAATAAATTCCAATGTTTCAAACCTTAAATTTGGTTTTTTAGATTCATTTTTTTTAAATGCCTCTTTCATCCAATTTGTATCTGATTATTTTGGTATTTTGCCTGTAGTAAAGGTAAAGTAATATATCCGAACCTGTTATGTCTTCGCCTGTAAGAAAACGATTACAATGTTATTCGATGCATGTATCGAGTGTTGTTTCCTGTTTTGCCAAACATTTTTCACCAAAACATACATATTTTCCGTAAAAATTTAATTTTTACTTGCCTATTCTTCCTAGGTTTCCAATCTGATTAACACCAAGGACCAACGACGAACCTGTTCCCACTGGTCCCTGATGTTGCATTGGCATAATGGGAAACGGACTGTTGGACGGGCCGCTGAGAAGCCTCGACGGAGACCCAGGGGACTGTACCAAAGGCCCTAGTCCTCCTTGCAAATTGAAGGCAGTATTTGTAGGTCCTAAAAAGTGGAACATATAAATTACTCTTATTAAAAACAACATGAAATAATTAATGAATCCAGTTTATCTCAAATTTTAGTATGTTGTTAAATGCAATAGATCCCTCTAAACACAAAATGCCTGCGAGCGTGAAAAATACGGAGTTTAATGAGCCGCGTATTTAAAATATTTTTTTACTGTGAAAATATTTGTTTTGTTTGCAAGTAAAAAAACAAGTTCTTGGAATTTTATTTTTTACTTTGACTTGGCGATCTATCGTTTAAAGATACAAATAAATTTCTCAAAATATACCATTTTAAATTGTATTTAACTGCTATAAACCTGCACCATGAACTACGTTGCTTTTTTAATTTCATAGATACGAATGTGTGTGAAATAATGAAGTGCAAATCAACTTTGAAAACAACCAATCTATTCCTTCCCCTAGTCTTATTTTACGACAAATTACCTTTTATTTAATTTTAGTATTTTCCCATAAATAAGTATAGATTTATAGAAAATCACAAATGCATATACAGGATGTTTCAAAAAACATGTGCCATCGCTCGTGTGTGCATTGCTAAAATATGTGCTATTTTAGGTACTTTTCATAACCTCTATTCTTTTAGATGAGAGTTAAAAAGAACTTTAATATACTGTCAATCTTGTGTTAAAGATGACTTATATCATTCTCTACCTTAAGGCGACTTCGAAGTATCGCCCTTAAGGATAGGAGGATATTTAAGGACAGGTAATCTTAGACTTAGGGCCGATTTTTAAAAGTCAACTTAAGGTACAGAATGACATAAGTCATCTTTAACACAAGCTTGACAGTATATTAAAATTCTTTTTAACTCTCATCTAAAGGAATAGACCTTTAAGGGCGGTGGTAATCTTCCAATTAACATCAATTGACCCTCAAATTAAATTAAAACATAGTTTTTTAAGGTTTACCATAACGTAAAGGCTACGTTGCTGAGGTCTAACTTAAGGTAACATTCAAATATAATATCGGCTCTAACTTAAGGTAACATTTAAATATCGGACCTAAATTTAAACCATCTTAGTGGATAAGTTGGTTAAAGAATAGGAACTTAGTGACCCGGAGGAAAAGTCATATAGTAATCCTACTGTGGCTAAAACCAAAATATACTAAAATTCCAGAAAAATTGACCGGAGGCCTGTCTAAATTAATAAGATAACTTACCGGCCAAGCTTATATTAGCCAAATTAGTCCCGAGGCTCTGTATTTGTTCAACGCCCGCGTGATTGTACAGCTGTCCGGCAAAAACCGACGGTAATGACGCATCGATACTTCTGCCTCGCAATAAAGCGTTCGCATTTTGTTGCTGTCTTGATTTTAGAAACAGCGAACAGTTGTTAATGACAGTGACGATCGCCTCCTGACACTCCGGAGTGACGTTGTTCATGCATCTTTGTAGACATAGCATCATTGTTGTGAGAGTTTCCGCCGGTAGTGGGACGGGTTTTGTTAACGTATCCTCCTAAAAGGGAAAAAATGTATTAGATAAGATTTAAGATACCTACACGGTGAGCCAAAAAAAAGGAGACCACATTGTTCTTGAATAACTTTATTGTTTAATAAGTTACCTTAAATAAGTCGCAAGTTCTTTCTCTTTTAAATTAATTGGAACTTACATAACATTAAAAGAATAGCTTACTACTAATAATAATCTACAAAAAAATATTTATTATTATAGGTCCATATGATAGGCGGAATTAATATACATTATTTTAGTTGAAAAAGAGATATCAAAATATTTTAAAGGCATGATGGGAGTAAGCCCCATTTTGGTTGGAATTACCACACATTTTTGGGAACGTTCTAGGAATGGTAGTGTAACGTCAGTTCCAAGAACAAGGCAGGTGCGTAATCGTACCACAAAATCATTCCATACTTTGGTAACAATGTGTTATTAGTGAAGAATACGTAGCAGCGACTAAAATTGCTATTTGGGTAGTGATGTAAATAAAGTCATAATAAATTCATTATTAACAGGGTAGTTTTTTGATAATCTGTATTTAATTTGACAGCAGCCACTAGGAACGTAATTTGAAATAGTTTTAATCTAGTCATCTACAACAAGCCTTTCAAGAAAAACATAATTCAAGCCTTAATTTGACCACAAATCATACCTTGCCAATCTGAGGACATCTTCTGTGTAAGAACTTAACACAAGCAGATATAAAAGCTTCTCCGTGCTCGCCTATCTTGTCCGACAGCCATTTTTCCAGCTTTAGATATTCCCTTCTCGAGGCGAGACAAGCCAGGTCTATTATGAAGGGATAAGACTGGGCAGACTGTGCATTGAGGAGCATTGACAGAGCCTTGAGGTCCTGGGCAACGTCTAAGATGCGAGATAATCTAAAAAAATATTATTATAGACACAAATAACCAAAAAAACAAACAATTATAGCGGCGTCTTCTACACACACGATGAACGCGTTGCATAAGAACGTACATTTAGAACAATATGTTTAGAAAACGCCGCGATTTTTTATAACAAGCGATAGGCGTCACAAAACGTGTGCTTAAAAGTCTATCGGTACTCATATTACCTGGTACCCACACCCTTTGGGTCATCATAATCGTCGGTGCACGAAACAAGAAGCCGAAAATGGATTAATTAATCAGGCGTGATACAAGAATATTTCAGGTAAATTTTTCACGTGTACAAAACAAGAGAACACTCTGTGAACAAGGGCTACTATTAGGGCATGTTGTTATTTGCAGCAATTGAATCATGGCTCTCCAAGCCATATTAAGCTCTAGGTGGTAAAAAATTAATGCAGCTATTTTAGTTTATCAGGAGAAATCTTTTAAAACTAAGCGCAAAGTTATTTGTACTAAATAAATGTACTTACCGTGTTTGATCGCATTCCCCTCGGGCATACCATTCGGCCATCGCGTGCATAATAACCGGCTTTATGTTGATGTTCTGCGTGTGCCACGCGTGATGCAGGATGATGCCGGAATTCGGGTGGTTACCCAAAAAAATAGGAATCAGGTTCGTCAATAGTTCCTGTCTGAGAAGCGTCACTGGGCCGGAAATTTGAAGAAGGGCCAATACCAGAACGTCAGGGCAGCTACAAATAGTTAGGATAAGTTTTAAAAAATTGTTGAAGTCTTATATTAAATCGTTGGGTTAGTAAAATGACACCCGCGTATAGCGCAAATAATCACGAGGCACATTTTACTGGGAAGTGTGTGCAAAAAGAATAGATTTGATGATTTCTCAACCATAACATGATTTTTTGATGAAGAAAAATTAATGAAAAGGGAGCTGAAATAAATTCATCTAAAAATAATTGAGCAATGTTTCCTGGTTACTACAGTCTTCAATAGATATACAGGGTCCGCCAACGAAGGGGGGACGGAAGATTAAACCATTATCAAAGAACTTACCAAAAATACTAAAGCCGCTCGAGATCTAGGATGATTAAAAGCGGCATGTTATATATATTTTACATTATACAGGGCAGCCCAAAAAAGTGTGATAACATAAAGTTATATTTTTTAAAACGGGACACCCAGTATTTTATTGCATATTTAGGTTCGTATTGGTGTCCTTTATAATTGCCTAACATTTTATTTCATTTGGTTTTGTACTTTAGGAGCAATAAATTAAAAATTGGAAAAAAAGTTTCGCAGTCCTGAAAATTTTTTTTCAAAATCATCCAAAACTTATTCTCTTAACATCGGTATTGGATGAGATTTATGACAGGAGGTATAGAGATATGATGAATCTAATAGCGTTTATCTATTTTATACGTGGTGTCGACACATTTAAAAATAATTTTTCTCAAGATTTTCAAATGGTACATCCTGTACATTATATGTTTTTGTAATAACACATATTTTTTACTCAACGTAACATAACTAATAACGAATAGGTTAAACTGTTAAAATTGTGTTCTTGCCTTTTCCGTATAAATTTGCTAGTGCACGTATTGGCCACCCATCTTCAATTCTGGCTACTATGGAACTTCTTCAAGTTCTGTTAAATGGCAAGGAATCTTGCGAGTTGTAGTGTCCCCATTTTCAATGAATACAACTGTACAATTCAAAGCGGTTTTTTTTGTAATACAATCGGGTTTGTTCCGGTTATTTCCAGCAGTCTTCGAAATAATTACAAATTTCATAAATTAGGTTGTTTAAATAGCATAGTCGTCCAGACTAATAATTGTAAACTACAGTAATGTTCAAAATGTCTTCCATTTTGATCTATGCACAAGCTAACACGTTCAAAATCTGTTTACATCCCTATTAACACTTTAGGTGAAAAACTAGCAAACACGTATTTTATTCTTTACTGCATATTAATAGCATTGTAGGCGGATCTTCATAAACAATTTGGTTACCTGTCCCCATAAAAAAAATCAAGTACGTGACGCAAAATGACTTCTTGCTACCAAACAATTTTTTTCGCTCACACCAAGTACAAAGGCCATATCAACGAACCAATAAAATCCGTTTTAATTTCTTATTACAATTTTCTAGACCTAAAAACAAGTTTTTAGTTAACGAACTAGTCAAACTATAATAAACAAATGAATACCTATTTTATTTCATAGCCTGACATAGTTTTTACGCTTAACCACTACTAATGAACCATTGTGCTAGTATTAAGGGATGTAAACAGATTTTTCAAGAACGTCTTTAGATCAAAATTATATTATATTACATACTATTTTCAACATTTACTGCACAGTTTAGAATTATTAGTTGTTTAAACAACATAATTTATGAAATGTAGAATTATTTCGAAAACGGATGGAAATAACTTATATGCTTATATTACAAAATTACCTCGCACTCAAAGCCAAGGTTACAAGAATAATTTTTTTATTTTTATTTCAGGACTGCAAAACCTCGTTTTTCATTTTTTAATTTATTGTTCTTAATACAGAACCAAGTTAAATAAAATATTAAGGAAATATGAATGACACTAATACGAACCTAAATATGCAATAAAATACTGGGTGTCCCATTTAAAAAAAAATAACTTTATGTTATCACACTTTTTTGGGCCACCCTGTAAAATGCAAAATATTTTAAAACATGCCGCTTTTAATCCCATACCTCATGTTGTTTTAGTATTTTTGATAAGTTCCTCGATAATGATTTAATTGTCCGTCACCGCTTCGTTGGCGGACCCTGTATATTACTAGTTTCGTAAGATATATTTTTCGGCGATCTTCACATTTTATTAGCAATAAAAATATGTACTGATACGCGATCCTCAAATATATCCTTATATTACATACTATTCAAAACGTTTCTTCATAGCCACGCAATTTAAAATAGTTTCATATAATCCAATAAAAAGTAACATACCTGTGCATGGGTACTTTAAACAAATCCTGAACATGATTGTACAAGCCATACTCGGACAAGCTCAACGTCAGTTCGATCAGATTAAGAGATCGCCAATTGGCCAGCTCTTTTCCATCCTGTTCGGGAGGTGTTTTCAGAACGTCTACAGCCACCGAGACGCACGGGTAGTCCGCGAAGCAGAAAACGTCGTGGTTCTTTAAGATTTGTTGAACGAGGCTGAACTGACCCTGGACGTTCGACCATCGTTTGTAAAAGTGGTCGACGGGAAATGTCTCTGCAAGTACAATATTAAGTTATCCAGTAAACCAGAAAGGTATAATTTTTAAAATACTTTGTATAGTCTAGTATTTTTATGAACTAAAAATACCCATACCTTTTCTAATTTTTCTCAAATATTTAAATCTTGCAACTTTTTGTCTTGCGCCCGCAATGGCAATTATAATTGTACGGAATCATGTGCAGTTCACCTTTGTCAATCAGCTGTCGCAATACTTCTAGCATTGCGAGTGCAATGCGAGAATGGAATCCGTATTACAGTCGGCAATTCTACTCTTGCGCCAATTAAAATTGAACGGAATCATGCGCAGTACACAGTTCTCGATCAGCTGATGCAATTAGTCTTGCATTGCCAGAAATGGGTCGTGCGCCATTTTAATGTCCATTGTAGCTGCAAGTCGGAGTAGAGATGAATTATTCTGTTATTTTTACCTGTTTATTATTTGGTCGAAGCAGCCATGAACAGCTAATGTCTATTTAAACTAGCAGTTAACATTCTTTATTAAGCATATATACCGCTAATTCGTCGCAACTTCGCAATTCGTAAGTAGCAGTAGCTGCTTTAACTGGTAATCAAGACGAACAGGTTTGCCCATCTCTAATTCTGGGGGTATTTTTAGGGATTTTGACAGTACCAACTGCTGGCAATGTGCCAGCTGATCGAGAACGGTTTACTGGGCATGAATACGTGCAATTATAATTGTCATTGCAGGCGCAATTACTTTGGACATGTTATTTTATAAAAAAAAATCCGAGTTAAGAGTTTTATCTCAGAAACGGTTGGAGGTGGGTATAGGAAATGATTAACAAAAGTTACTTGGATTTTTACATAGAATCGAGAAATGTTAAAATATACAGGGCATTCTATTAAAAATAACAATGTTAAGCCCAACTTCCCATATAATCGAAAGTGTATAGATACGTCAAAATCTTGAGTAAAAAAAGCGGCATCTTTCATAACAATATTTCAAACAAATACATTTTCTTTTAGTTTCCGAGATCTTTTAATAGTAGTAATTAAACAACACAATGAAAAGGAGCATATAACAAACTAAAAGTTCTCTTCAATTTTTAAAATCTCACCTGGATGAAATCCGAGCGACTGGAAACCCTGCCTTAGGGCGCTGATAAGAATATAGAGACCCTGTCTGTCTTTGATAACGAATTCGGGATGGTCAAGTTCAGCTACCACATTGTTCCATTGCAGGGACGGGGATACTTCTTTTAAGGACTGTACAAATATTTCGATGTTCCATGAAGATCTTACATCAGGTCCTTTGTTGAATGCAACTAAAATTTAAAAAAGTACACTCAAAACAGGATTGAGACTTTTCAACAGCTGTAAAATTCCATGACTTTTCCAGGCAAATATTTGGTTACATGATGTGTTAAAAATAGCTTAGTATGTTTTTATTTCTAATTTTTGCTACATTGCTGGCAAAAAAAATGCAACACCCCAATATTTACATAACCACGTCTGTTTTCGAAAAACGCTTTCCACATTTACAAATTTTGAGAATTTTTAGTATTATACAGGATTGCTCAAACAGTCGGGGTACACAACTTTAGGTTTTCAATTGGAATACCTCAAAGTTTGTTCGATTTTTGAATTCTACTTGAACCGTACCCAATTTCGATCTTCACCTGTTCTCGAGATATCACAATACAACCAAGATGTTCATGGAAATCAATAAATGTCACTTAAATTAAAATCACAGTAGCTACCTAAGTAGAATACTGTGGTTTGTTACCAGGTTACTACAATAAAGAAAATAATTTTCCTTCTTTCTTTTTCCATATTCAAACACAAGCACTATAGGAAAAATCCTTTAGGGCACTCTGGGAGTGGTGCGTGTGGGCAAAAAGCGATTCACGTTGGTTTTGAATCGGTGGAGGTTATATTCGTTGGGCAAAACGACCTCGGGAAGGTCGTTCCATAAGGATGAAATCCTCCAGATGAAAGAATTCTTCAATAATGAAGTTCGAGGAGTACTAAGCTTAGCCACATATGGATGGGCGGCAGTGGTTCATCGTATTTTCTGCTATTCGCCGCTCTGTGCGGAATTAAGAGGGCAAGGTCAGCCGAGCACTTTCCATGAAAATATCTGTAAAAGAGAGTCAAATCCCCAACCTGTCTTTGATGTTCTAGGCTGTCGAGGCTCTTCGTCAGCTCGGTATTAATTAAATCCCTGACCATCGCCATCGTGTTTAGTTTTCGAAAACAGCTGAAGATCGAAATAGGGTATAAATATAATTTCAAGTAGAACTCAAAAATCGAGTAAAATTGGGAGTATTCCATTTAAAAAACTAAATGACGTGTGCCCCGACTTTTTGAGGAATCCTGTAGAATACAAAAAATTCTCAAAATTTGCTCGTTTTGTTGAAAACAAAATTGACAGGTCCGAGGGTTTTTCGAAACTATACATGGTTACGAAAATATTAACGGTGTTCCATTCTTTTTGCCAACTGTGTATTATGGTTTGTCAAAAATTAAGAACTAAACAAAAAGAGAGTAAATGTTCGCAACGATTTGCAATTCTATTTAGTAATGAAAAAAAAATACATTAAAGGATTCCAGGTTGCCATATCAAAGTTCCAGGATTTTGGGTACAATTACAAAACTCAACAACTTCCAGGTTTTTTATGACCAGTTTTAAATTCCATGGCTTTTTCAGGATCTCCAGGATTTCCAGGCCAAACCTTGTTAAAACCTCTTTTTGGGATTTCGTCCAAAAGAAGTAATGGCACAACTTCATAAACTTTTTGTTTCACAATTAAAAAAATGGTTGTCGGTTAAAAATTGACTTTACCTAAAGAATCATCCAGTCCTGTGTGAGTACGGCACATGACGGCCAGCACACGGGCAACTGTAGAAGGCGCAATGTCTCTACCACCCAACTTTACAATCGTATTCCTACATTCTTCTAGAGATGATGTAAATCCATAACCTAGTTCCTTTACCAAGTCGGCTAGTGAAGTATCTAGCATACTCCCAGATAATCTAAAAAATAAATTAAATATTACTATATACAGGTTGTTCTTTAATGACGTACTCAATCTCAAAGTGTGATTCTATAGCTATATAAAGAAAAGTCCCACTTATAATAGAAACAAGCTTATATTATCGGTGTTTTTTGAATTGATTGATTTGAATTTTGGTGTCGTTAAGTGCGATCCTAGGGCGCACTTTCTATTGGTCAAAATTTTAGTCAACTCATTGACGTACGGATTTATAGGGGTTTTAAAATAATAACTATAAGAGTAAAGTACCTTTAGCGATTATTTTAAGTAAGAAAAGTTAAGAACAGTATTTTGTAGATTTTATTTATATTCGACGATATAAAAATCAGGGTCGAGATGAATTAATTTAGTGATTTAAGTCTTGATTTCGCCGATATATTGTCTTAGCGTAGGAACAAACCTGAGACTATTTTAAGATAATTTATTTTATATTTTTTTTATCCTTTTTCCAACTTTTTTTAATAAAAATGTTACGTCTGATGATGCCCAGTTGGGCGAAACATGTAAGCTATGAACTTTGAAAATATATATGTAAATCGTGAGACCGTTAAATTTACTTTGTCGATATCTATTCAACAGGTCTCTTGGAGAAAACGAACTATTTCTTTGATTATTGTGCAAGTGATTTTTTAACACCAATAAAGAATTCGGTCGGATTTTATTTTCCTGTGGTTGTGCAGTTGAATATCGCCTCAATTACAAGCTATTAGAATGGCTCAAGGAGAATTAAGGTTCATATGTATAATTAAAAAGTTAATAAACAAATAAATACCAACTTGTAGAAGCTATCAATAAATTTCGACTTCACAATACCTACCCTGGGCCGTCCGACGTCATTTCTGGAGCTAATTCGCACTCTTCGGGGTATACAAGGGGCGCTAAAACGACAGGAACCAATTCCTTGGGAAAGTCCTTGTGTAAAGTATTGAGAAAAGTCGTGTGTATGTCGTTCGTTAGGCCAACTTCTTTGGGAGTTTCCAAGATGGCCGATAGGATAAGATGGAGGACTTCGGGACTGGTTTCGTGAAGTCCGCCTTCGTGTTGTCTACTACTGCCCTCGGTATCTAAGAAAAAATCATGCCTAAAAACCTAAAGTGTAGCCAATATACACTAATATATACAGGGTCCGCAAACGAAGCGTGGACGGAAGATTAAATCGTTATCGAAGAACTTATCAACAATACTAAAACAGCTTGAGATATTGGATTAAAAGCGGCATGTTTTAAAAATATTTTACATTATACAGGGTGGCCCAAAAAAGTGTGACAGCATAAAGTTATATTTTTTTAAATGGGACACCCAGTATTTTATTGCATATTTAGGTTTGTATTACTATCGTTTATAAGTGTCTCAAATTTTATTTAATTTGGTTGTGTAGTTTCGGAGAAATAAATTAAAAACAAAAAAAAATGTTTGCAGTCCTGAATAAAAAAACCAAAAAAAATAATCCAGAACTATTTTTTTAACCTCGGCATTGAGTGAAGTTTATGACAAGAGGTCTAGAGATACTATGAATGTAATTGCGTTTATTTATTTTATACAGGGTGTTCATAATAAGCTTTCAAAAACCTCACATTTTAAAATAATTTTTCTCAAGTTTTTCAAATGGAACACCCTGTATATTATTTGGCTATTTGACGTAGAATTCATAGACAATTTTTTTTTGTAATACAAGCATATAAGTTATATCCAGCCGTTTTCGAAATAATTATAAATATCATAAATTATGTTGTTTAAATAGAGTTTTTATTGGGAAATTTTGTTATAGGCGATTAGACTAATAATTGTAAAGGTTTCTCGGCTTTCTCTCAATATCTGGATATCTTTCAGCATACAGTCGGCTCGCAAGGAGGCAATTTCTTGCACATTCACCCAGTATAAAAATCATATTTTTCATTTCTAAAGTTGTAAAATTCGACATTTTGTGTGAGTTAGTACTTAAGTTCGACGTCTGAACAAATGTAAATAATTTTATTTGGCTGTCATAGTGATAATCTAAACAAAAAAAAATCATGGCAACTCGATTAAGAATAAAAAATTAAATTAAATAAATAAAAGTAGCAAAAATGTAGGCTTTTAAAATTTATATCGAAATAGCTAAAATACGGTAAACTCTAAGAGTAATAGGAAGCTATTTTGAACATTTACTTTAGTTTACAATTATTAGTCTAGTCGCCTATAACAAAATTTCCTAATAAAAACTCTATTTAAACAACATAATTTATGATATTTATAATTATTTCGAAAACGGCTGGATATAACTTATATGTTTGTATTACAAAAAAAAATTGTCTATGAATTCTACGTCAAATAGCCAAATAATATACAGGGTGTTCCATTTGAAAAACTTGAGAAAAATTATTTTAAAATGTGAGGTTTTTGAAAGCTTATTATGAACACACTGTATAAAATAAATAAACGCAATTACATTCATAGTATCTCTAGACCTCTTGTCATAAATTTCAGTCAATGCCGAGGTTAAAAAATAGTTCTGGATTGTTTTTTTTTTGATTTTTTTATTCAGGACTGCCAAACTTTTTTTTTTTAATTTTTAATTTATTTCTCCGAAACTACAAAACCAAATTAAATAAAATTTGAGGCACTTATAAACGATAGTAATACGAACCTAAATATGCAATAAAATTCTGTGTGTCCCATTTAAAAAAATATAATTTTATGCTGTCACACTTTTTTGGGCCACCCTGTATAATGTAAAATATTTTTAAAACATGCCGCTTTTAATCCAATTTCTCAAGCTGTTTTAGTATTGTTGATAAGTTCTTCGATAACGATTTAATCTTCCGTCCACGCTTCGTTTGCGGACCCTGTATATAAGGGAAAATCTAAATTAATAAACTGTCATTTCGTTACTGATGAACAAATTGTAATAAAAGATTTTTAACTGAAACAGATTCTAGCCTTTAGGGTAGATTAGAAGAGTAACAAAAAACTTATCGATTGTTTAAGAAACGTTTTTTCGGTATGTATAACGTATTTGGAAGAAATAGTAATTTTTGTTATCTCACGTGACATGGCAATACTTTTGGGCAAGTATCTAACCCCGACCTATATCTAGTTTAAAAAGGGTATCATTTAACTGGTTAGCAAAATATTCTTATTTTTGCGAACAGAAAAATGTAATCGGTCAGCCAAAATGGCTAGGTGGTCAGCAACTTATAGACAGCAAACATTTCTGAATCGGTCAGTAATTAATGTCATACTAGAGTGCTCTAAATTATTTTGGTACGCAAATTAAATATATAAGCTGCTATGAGCGATCCACTTTTAATCAGATATTAGTAAGCAATCAGCGGGTAAGCAAAATATTTAATCTTGGTCATCAAAAAAAAGCAATAAAACGTGAAATAGTGACAGTGCCCTGGAAAACAAGTGAAAACACGCCCACGCTACACCTTTTGTAGCCGATTTCCTTCTGTATTCGGCAAAAGAAAACACAAGAAAGCTACATAAATTGACAGTGCCCTGGGAAAACAAGGGAAAACCCACCCCCGCTACACATTTCGGGCCTCGACTGCTACACCGAATGAAAACACACGCACGCAATTAGCTACTCGTATCACGCGACTGCTTTCGCTCCGCCCACAATAACGAACTTTGCCGATTATTCAAAACAAACGCAATCCAATGATTTATATTGATAGATAACCATTCTTTAATATGCAAACCTCTGAAGTAAACTGCTTCTAGACATGTTTTTTTCTACTGACCAATTGTAAAATCTTGCCGACCAATAATCATTTCGCAGCTCAACTGTTAATTAAGCGAACACATGATATTACAAGCGGACTGATATTATTTAAATTGTTGACAGTTTGTAGCATTTTTGCAGAACAAGTGTTGCAGCCTGATTTTTGTTTATTGCCAGCAAAATCTCTTTATGCTGATCAAATGATTTAATTGCTATTTTTTGCTGCGAACCAATTTTAATAATGGCAAACCATTTAATTACTTCTCGTTTAAAAAAATAAATCAAATACAATTTTTATGTAATATAAGTCATATTTAAATTTTAAGAAACTTACATGCATCTATACTCTATTCAAAACCGAGAGTCAGTACACGTAAATAAATGCACGTGGTCTTTAACATTCACCAGGACCGCACTAAGAAATGGTAATATTTTCCATATATATTTTGTTCATATAAGGGAGACAGTCAATGGCGATAGGTTCATCTGCGGTACCTGCGCTGATAGACATACTTATTTAACGGTGATTAAAAGTAGTTTTGGTTTAGGTCCCAAAGACACTACGGTTATAATACCATTATAAAACAGTATTAAAAACACAACAAACTGCAGTCGTTGCAGCAAAATCTCTTTATGCTGATCAAATGATTTAATTGCTATTTTTTGCTGCGAACCAATTTTAATAATGGCAAACCATTTAATTACTTCTCGTTTAAAAAAATAAATCAAATACAATTTTTATGTAATATAAGTCATATTTAAATTTTAAGAAACTTACATGCATCTATACTCTATTCAAAACCGAGAGTCAGTACACGTAAATAAATGCACGTGGTCTTTAACATTCACCAGGACCGCACTAAGAAATGGTAATATTTTCCATATATATTTTGTTCATATAAGGGAGACAGTCAATGGCGATAGGTTCATCTGCGGTACCTGCGCTGCTAGACATACTTATTTAACGGTGATTAAAAGTAGTTTCGGTTTAGGTCCCAAAGACACTACGGTTATAATACCATTATAAAACAGTATTAAAAACACAACAAACTGAATCAGCCCAATTCTGTCGCAAGCACCGCCCTTCACGCAGCCATTAAATATTTTATGGTTGATTAACCAATCGCAATGCAGGATTTCCAATATCGATCGCGGATCAAGCGTGCCATGCGCATGGCCTAGTGTTTAGAGTTACTGACTCTTGGTTTTGAATAGGGTATAGATTTTATGCGCTACACCGTACAATTAGACGTATCAGTCGTGGAACCACAAACAATCGCTTTTATGCCGATCAATAAAGAGAAGTCGCTTGATATTTTACGACTTAATAGGCTTAATTAAGACTATAGCAAAATATCTACTCACCCTGTTTGAATGAACAATATAATAAAATAATGAAAAATTGACTATATTTAAAATGATTCATCTCGTAGAAAAAAAAATCCTGATTTTTGAGGTTATGTTGTTCATTGGCAAGCTGTAGCCGTAGCGGAGTCTACTTGTCCGTCGATATGTTTCGATTGGATAAATCGATATATTTCGGCAAGAAGATCTACTGTGGTTGCAATTTTATAGATTAACCTCGAGATATGGCGAAACGGGAAGAGACGTAAGGGGAAATTGTCGACAGATTTAAGCGAGAAGATCAGTCAGTGCAAATTGTCGATCGCCTCAGCAAGGCAGATGTCGATATTTCTGTAGCGATCGATAATAATGCGATCGTTTGTGGTTCCCCTGCAGGACTCTGCCTTAAATTATTAATGAAATAACAGCTTATTAATTTTAATGTGCATTCGGTAATAATCGATAATTTATTGGAGTCCTGGGTAGTGTATAATACTTGCATCCTTATCTATCAATAATTGATAAGTCAGATAAGACGGCACATCATTGGCAACAAATAGATTTTCGAATCACTAGTTCTCAGGAGTCCGTGAAGTACAGTTGTATTCATTGAAAATGGGGACACTAAATTTATTGTAATGTAAATAAATCGTTCTGCATTGATTTTAACGTAATCATTTTATGGTTGACGAAACTGTCACTGTCAGAATTCTCAAATTGCCTCGCCATTTCAATTAGTAGCCAGAATTGAAGATGGGTGGTCAATACAGGCACCAGCAAATTTATACGTAACAAGCAAGAACACAATTGTAACAGTTAAGCAACTTTGAGAGCAAGAGGGGTATTTTAAAAGAAAAAACTGGTACTAATCAGGCCCGCATTTCTGACCAAAAAGAATCGGAGCTAAAAAAAAACTGGGTAGCTGAGTAAGAAAATAATGCTCACAGATGAACGTAGACAATCTCGGATAGTTTCCACCTTAAATTATACACTCATGGACAAAATTATCGAATATTTTTTGTTATCACTGTTACTCGAAAAGAATCTTAAATTATCCAATTAAACTGATATATGTGCTAATATGTTCACTTGTTTTAAAATACTTTGACATTGACAAAAATCAAAAAAATATGAAACTCAAGAGAATACAACAATATATCACGAAACTACTAAGACTAAAGCAAACATTGTCAAATTTAAACAACTTTTACAAGAATTCGACTGGTCTGTGCTAATGAATGAAAAATGTTCAGAAAGTGCATCCAAAATTTTCTTAAAAACTTATAAAGAATTATTATCTAATGCTACGGAAACATACACAATCAAAGTAAAAAAGAATAAGAAAATAAAAGAATGGATTAGTAACGGCATTATCACCTCAATTAAAACGAGGGACAAAATGAAAAAAAAACTTCGAAATAATTCGCAATGTTAGTTCGAAAACGGTCAGAAGAAGATTAAAAGAAGTAGATTTAAAGCCAAGGCGCCCTGCTAAAGTTCCTCGTCTTCTTCAAAACCACAAAACTCGTCGATTGGAATTTGCCAGAACGCATGTTCCGTGGAATCACGAGCACTGGAAAAATATTCTGTTTACGGATGAGACTAGAATTCAATTATGGAAGCCAGATGGACGAAACCACGTCTATAGAAGAGTTGGGGAACGGTACGCCAACTGCAATCTCATACATAGCGTTAGCTTTGGAGGTGACGGCATAATGCTTTGGGGAGGTATTAGTTGGGAGGGACGCACCGAACTTGTGGAAGTGATTGGGCGAATGACTGCGGATAGTTATATCGAGAACATCCTTCAGGACCATGTTTTGCCATATGTCGGCCATATTGGCTATGAAAGTTTCGTATTAAAGCACGATAACGCCCGACCACATGCCGCTGGCATAGTAACTAATTACCTCGATTCAGTCCATATTCAAACTTTGGATTGGCCGCCCTATAGAACAGACTTAAATCCGATAGAGCACATGTGGGATGAGCTAAAACGC
Organism: Barypeithes pellucidus; assembly: GCA_963991005.1. Classification (NCBI taxonomy): domain Eukaryota; kingdom Metazoa; phylum Arthropoda; class Insecta; order Coleoptera; family Curculionidae; genus Barypeithes; species Barypeithes pellucidus. Next base: position 50,209,039 of record OZ022562.1, on the reverse strand, counting down.
CGCATAAGAAAAAGAAATCCCGTTCCAAGTACAATAGAAGAACTTCGGTTTGCAGCACAGTATGAATGGAACGCAATTCCTCAAGAATACATTCAAACTTTACTTAGAAGCATGGCGAGAAGGATTCATGCAGTCATTGGAGCTCGAGGAGGGAATACTCGTTACTAACTATGTTCGTATTTTAATTAAAACACTAAGATTTTGCCATCACAGTAGCAGTTAAGTTACTCTAAATATCCCTAATTTTTGTAACATTTAGCCTTTAATTTTTTTCACAATTTACTACTCATAAAATTTTAATAATGTTCACTTAAAATTTGTAAAATAAATCGTTCTTACTAGTACAAAGTGTTTAAATGGTTTGATTCATCAGAATTCATTTTTTCAAAAAGAAATTATGAAAATTTTAAAATATTCGATAATTTTGTCCATGAGTGTATATTCCGCGATTGTCAGTTGTGGAACGCGGCAGTGTTCACTGACGAAAAGGTTTTTCAATCTAAATATAGGTACTAAATTCGGGTACCCATACCGTTATTAGTTATGTGACGTTTAGTGTGTGTTATTACAGAAATATTTTTATAAATTTAACTCAATTTATCACATTTAATCATATTTCATTTTGTTTAGCGACGCCAATGCTTATTGCTCATAACCTTAAAAATAATAAATCAATCAGAAAAGCCTGACTTACGCAAATATGGCAAAAGTAGTCATAAGACTTGTCCCCATTTTCAATGCATACAACTGTACGACACAAAAACCGTGAAAAACATTGCTGGCCCCACCGACCTATATCTATGGATAGTAAAACTCTAAAAGCAAAAATGGTAAATTTATGGCGTCGAGCATGTAAACATACAACAACCGACGAGCAACCTTTAAAAATATGACCGGTAAACCGTGCGCACCAAACCCATTTTTTCACTCATAAAATTTAACTTTTTACTGTGCACCCCCATAAGTTGTATGTATCCATAGTTATAGGTCCATAGCTGGCCCCCGTAGAAGGTACTAGATGTATCGATTTTTGATGATTCTCTCAAAAACGGTTTAAATTTTGGTTATAGATTACTGATTTTTACGAGAAGTTTTATAAACCCTTCAGGTGAATAATTTGGTTTTGTTGTTACTATCCTAAAAATACTATAAGATTCTGCAGATGGCATGTATCGATGTAATGTAAGATTGAACTTCTACGGGGGTAGCAAGAGTGTGTTTTTTGTATATTCAGATAACCATATGTTACCACATACTACGGCATTTTAAAGAAATAATCTCTTAAAATGTAAATCACTACTATACCTATATAACTTTGCACTAAGAGCGGGACAGTAGTTCGTAAGTGAGTTTGGGCAAGATTTGCAACCTCGTTAATTGACGAGTGGCGAAGGGCGAGCGCGAAGAGTACTTCTTGCACAGCTGAGAGCCGCAGGCACTTGCTCAACTGCTGGAAGAACTGGGGTCCAAGTTTGAGATTCTGAAAGATACAAAAAAATTGTTCATAATAATTTACAAAGAAAAAATCTATAATAAAATAGATTCGCTTTCGGCCGATACCGATATATAATAATAATAATATTTATTCCATATTGTTACATAAGGATAACAATTGCAATACGCAATCAGCCCATAGGAGCCTAATAAAAAGAAAATACTTAACTTAAATAAATATTACTGATTTGACAGTTATTTTGTTGTTTACATGTTTATGTGGTCATCCAGGTTAATAAGCAATTTTTTTAATTTCTTTTTAAAAAATAGTCGTACTTTCAATTCGTCTAAGTTGTGCCAGTAGTCTATTAAATAATTTTATGCACATATACTCTGAGTTCTTTTGACTCAGATGCAGTCGGTGCCTAGGGTAAGATAAATATTCGGATCTTGTGTTAAGGCCGTATTAGACTAGGCAATTTTTTCTCTTGCGCCGGCAATTATAATGGCACGTATTCATGCGCAGTAAACCGATTTCGATCAGCTGGAGCATTGTCAACGGTCAGAACAGCAGTGGGTACTGTCGAAATCAATAAAATATCCCCAGAATTAGAGATGTGCAAACCTGTTCGTTTTGATTACCAGTTAAAGCAGCTACTGCTATTTACACATAGGAGGTGCAAAAAGTTGCTGAATTAGCAGTCCATAAGTTTAATAAAGAATGTAAACTGCTAATTTAAGTACCAGTGGGTTTAAGCCATTACCTGTTCATACCTGGTTCGGCCAAATAATAAACAGTTAAAAATAACAGAATAATCCATGTCTACCCAATTGCGCCGGCAAGGGCAATTAAAATGGCGCCTGCCCCATTTCTGGTAATGAGAGACAGCTGATCGGGAACAGTGTACTGCGCATGAATCCGTGTCATTTTAATTGTCAGAAGAGTAGAATTTCTGACTGTAGTACGGAGAACGGTGTACTGCGCCTGAATCCTTGAATTATAATTGCCATTGCTGGCGCCATAAAAATTCCCAAGTGTAATACGGCCTTTAGAAGATCAACCACTACAAGTTAAAATAACATTTTCATAAGCGCAAAAATATGGCGTTAGGAGGCGCTCATTTTGCTGCAAATATGTTAGACCATAGATTTCTCGGACAACGACTAAAGAACTCGCAGAAAGAAGAAGCTTATGAATTTATTGCAAGTAAGAATGGAGATTTTTTGCCATTTGTAATGGCCTGAACTCACTACCATTTCCTAAATTCATGCTTGGACCACATTTCCGCAACACAAGTCCAATGCTATGGTGGAAGTCATTAACTCTTAGAAAAAGAAAATTTTCTAAAATTATGCGAAAAGCTACTAACAGCAATTGCATCCACAGCATCCTTGGAAAGATATTTTTCAACATTTGGCTTGGTACAATCAAAATTAAGAAATCGATTGGGACGTGACAAAACAGCCAAACTTGTTTTTTATTTGTTTAAATGTTTAAACAGAGAGCATGCGGCTACAACTAAACCTTGCAATAGTAGCAATTTAGAAGGATATGGGGTGGTGAGATCAATGCGTCTGCACAGGAAGTCTCTTTCTGATTCAGATGACGACCCTTGGTGAATTTTTTTAAAAAATAATTTTTTTACATTACCTAATTATGTTCTTTTCTTTGTTTTTAAGAATTTTGTTTACTTTTTTTACATTAAGGTTTGTTAAACCTCCTTTTTATTGCGTTTGATTTGTTAGTTTTATTCAAAAAAATATTTATAAAAATAAATATCAAGAAGTTGATATATATACAGGGTCCGCAAACGAAGCGTGGACGGAAGATTAAATCGTTATCGAAGAACTTATCAACAATACTAAAACAGCTTGAGATATTGGATTAAAAGCGGCATGTTTTAAAAATATTTTACATTATACAGGGTGGCCCAAAAAAGTGTGACAGCATAAAGATATATTTTTTAAATGGGACACCTAGTATTGCATATTTAGGTTCGTATTACTATCGTTTATAAGTGCCTCAAATTTTATTTAATTTGGTTTTGTAGTTTCGGAGAAATAAATTAAACACTAAAAAAAAAGTTTTGCAGTCATGAAATAAATAATCAAAAAAAACAATCCAGAACTATTTTTTTAACCTCGGCATTGAGTGAAATTTATGACAAGAGGTCTAGAGATACTATGAATGTAATTGCGTTTATTTATTTTATACAGGGTGTTCATAATAAGCTTTCAAAAACCCCACATTTTAAAATAATTTTTCTCAAGTTTTTCAAATGGAACACCCTGTATATTATTTGGCTATTTGATGTAGAATTCATAGACAATTTTTTTGTAATACAAGCATATAAGTTATATCCAGCCGTTTTCGAAATAATTGTAAATATCATAAATTATGTTGTTTAAATAGAGTTTTTATTAGGAAATTTTGTTATAGGCGACTAGACTAATAATTGTAAACTAAAGTAATGTTCAAAATAGCTTCCTTTTACTTAATTTAATGATTTTCCTCTACTGCCAACAGAAGTCTTAATTCGTTTTCTTCTTTTTGTGTATGCAGTGCTTCCTGTTGCTACAAATCTTTGCAACACCTTCTCGAAGGTTTCTGGTCTCGGCTTTCTCTCAATATCTGGATATCTTTCAGGATACACTCGGCTCGCGAGTAGGCAATTTCTTGCACATTCACCCAGTATAAAAATCATATTTACCATTTCTAAAGTTGTAAAATTCGACATTTTGTGTAAGTTAGTACTTAATTTCGACGACTGAACAAATGTAAATAATTTTATTTGGCTGTCATAGTGACAATCTAAACAAAAAAAAATCATGGCAACTCGATTAAGAATAAAAAATAAAATTAAATAAATAAAAGTAGCAAAAATGTAGGCTTTTAAAATCTATATCGAAATAACTAAAATACGGTAAACTCTAAGAGTAAAAGGAAGCTATTTTGAACATTTACTTTAGTTTACAATTATTAGTCTAGTCGCCTATAACAAAATTTCCCAATAGAAACTCTATTTAAACAACATAATTTATGATATTTATAATTATTTAGAAGACGGCTGGATATAACTTATATGCTTGTATTACAAAAAAAAATTGTCTATGAATTCTACGTCAAATAGCCAAATAATATACCTCAAAATAAAACTTGAGAAAAATTATTTTAAAATGTGAGGTTTTTGAAAGCTTATTATGAACACCCTGTATAAAATAAATAAACGCAATTACATTCATAGTATCTCTAGACCTCCTGTCATAAATTTCACTAAATGCCGAGGTTAAAAAAATAGTTCTGGATTGTTTTTTTTGATTTTTTTATTCATGACTGCAAACCTTTTTTTTTTAGTGTTTAATTTATTTCTCCGAAACTACGAAACCAAATAAAATAAAATTTGAGGCACTTATAAACGATAGTAATACGAACCTAAATATGCAATAAAATACTGGGTGTCCCATTTAAAAAAATATAATTTTATGCTGTCACACTTTTTGGGCCACCCTGTATAATGTAAAATATTTTTAAAACATGCCGCATTTAATCCAATATATCAAGCTGCTTTAGTATTGTTGATAAGTTGTTCGATAAAGATTTAATCTTCCGTCCACGCTTCGTTTGCGGACCCTGTATATATCGGATATATATCCGATATTTTGATATTTATTTTATATAAATATCATGATATTTTCGAACCCTGCATTATCCCATATCTAGCTAACAATAAATTGTACAATTTCTTGTGTAAAGAAAATATTGTGGGAATTGTAAGTAATTTGTAGTGTTATCTGTTTTAAATTTATATGCGCATTAAGTCAGTGGTTTCAGAGAAATGTTTGTTTTTATCTTGATAACAACAAAAACGTTGGTAAGGCTTATAACCTATCTAATGTATTTTTAATTTTAACTATGGTTTTTTAATGTTTGTATTATTTATCTATTTTTATTCAGATAATCTGATACCTCCTCCAGAACTTTGTGTTTCAAATCGTGAAAATGACGTGAATCGTGAAATGCGACCAGTACAAGTTGGCGCAAGCGCAATTCAAAATTGTACCGTAAATTGGATAAAAAATAGGACATGCTCTATTTTTGTATACATTAGAGTTAGACAATAGATTTATTCATGCTTGTACAATGTTTTGCTTGCACACGTCAATAGGTTCAATCTTAATATACAGGGTGTTATGGAAATGACGTATTATATTTAAACCGGCAATTTCCGAGATGAATACAAATTGAAGAAAAATATCCTTAAATGGCGCTTCCAATTCATTCAGCGGTAAAAATGACCTGACGCCAAACCAGGAATACATCTGTGCGGCACTGCGTCACATACGAATTCTCACCGGTGTGGTCAGAATTACACCTTACACTCTTTGAAATACGCAACTACGTAACTAGGTCGAATGTCAATGACCTTTTGACTTTTAGTTATTGACTGACTGATTTTTTAATGTAATTTTATTTAGGCCACACACATACACTTACCTTGTCTGTCTTATTTAAAAATTAGTGTCAATTTCTATAAAAACTTATACAGCGTTTTAGTAAATAAACCGGCACATCACATAACCGCAAAACTTCACATGAACAATGGCCACATAATGCACAAAATTCACTTGGAGACATCGTTTTTATTAACATTGGCTCGTCTCGCCTAGATTTGTATGAACTTTTGTTTTTAATTAAAAAACACATTGTAAAATGTAAATAACATTTCTTCGAATTAAAAATGACATCTGAACTGAAACTGTCAAAAACTAGAGATGTACTAATAATGCAATGCGTGTTTTTCCGGTAGATTCCAGCGCATTCACCAAAAAAGGTTGAAATAAATAATTATAATAATCTGCAGAACTTATTTATTGTTTTCCTTCACTGCTGTAGATACCAATAAAGATTAAAAAACTTGTTAATCGCTGCTCTGATTGTTTCACAGCGGGATTTTAAAACCAAAGATTAGCCATCTCTACTAAAATCGACTGAAGGTTAGAAGTTGACATTTGCTTGACAACAAGATATTCCTCTGCGGCTTCGCGCGAAAGAGTTTTTCGGGATATTTAATCAACTGTAACAGTGCGAATAAGTGTGAAAATGTTTAGTACATACAGAAAAATCAAGTCGAAGGCATATTAGAAACCGGATCTTACCCCATGCAAAGATATGGATCCGTTGCGATATAAGATATTGGATGCAGCAGATAAAATAATTGCTGAACGTTTTAAAGAATGCATTAGTGTGTAGCGATTTTGTGTGACAAGGGCCTATCTTCAAAAAACTAATTTGAAACATGTGTGTGTTTCTTTAAGTGATTTATGTTAATTTGTTCAGTGTTTCACTGTGTTCTGTGTCTCTGACGATATACAGGGTCATGTTCTAAGATTGGAAGAAAAACGCCAATGGGGTTTTAGTGGGGTATAAGCTTTACCCACTAAAACCAAAAAAACTGAAGATGTATGTGCCCTGGATTACTTGCTAGTGTCTGGCACCTGGATTCACTTCTATTTGGATACTAGGTAGCTAAATATTTATTTTTATAAGAATCTAAAGTTTTACACTAACAGTTTGGCAACATTGCTTCAGAACATCTGTTTATTACACAGCTGCTCAGTGTAATATGACTGTGCCGAGGAGTTGTGTGTGGGTTTATGGGTGAATTTTTAAATGAACGATTTGAAAAAAAAAATATGTAGCGCTTCTCTATGACACCCCAGGAATTAAATATAATACGTCATTTCCATAACACCCTGTATTTTAAGTAAAAAAAAAATAATGTTGTTTTCATAGTTGTTAAATTAACTTAGAATATAACATACATTAAATGGCGTTTCCTATTCTGAATTTCAGAGACATCTGAGACTGAATTTTACTACTCCTATAATTATAGGCTGAGATATGTTTTATGGGTATTAGGCGCTGTGTGTTGAATGTTAAGTTAGTTTTTGAATGTCAAGTTTTTGTAATATTTTTTTTTTGTAATGTTTTTGATTGTATTACTCTTGTAATTTTAAAATTTTAATTTTAATTTTTGTTAGTTTTAAAGTCTTTGTACTTAAATTTTCTGAACTGAAAACACAATTAAAATAATCATTAAAACCATAAGAAATTCTCTAGTCATAGCCATGAATCATTCTACAGAGTCAAACCACATCAAATCAATCAAATGATTCACTATTGAAATTAAAATCATATTCATCAAGACAACAAAATGCGTGATTTAAAAGAAAACTCTTGATTTTGGCTAAAAAGGTTATTGTTGTAAGTTCTCTTACACATAACAGAAGGCGGTTAAACATTTTGGGAGCATGATAATTAATCGAAAATCTTGATTGTAAACTCTATGGTTGTTGTATTGTATTGTATTGTAACTCAATGCAATTTATGACACAATTTACTGTATGAAACTATACAATTTAAATTGTACAAGAAATTGTTCAATTTCTTGGATAAGAAATGGGATAATGTAAAACAAAGCAGGTAAATTTGTAATTCAAGGTCCTTCTACATTTTCTTGCTTCCAAAAATCCAGTTCTGGACTTGATGAAGTTGAATTATGAATTACACAGGACCAAGGCAAAGTAATAATAATGCTAAAACTTTTATTGTTATAAAATTCATTCACGAGTGAACATTGATGTCAAACTTTTTTTTTAAATACAAAAAAGAAGCATCACTTACCTTTTCGTTAACTAACGGGTTATCAGTAATATAACAAATGGCCGTTAATAAGGATGGTGTATTTAATAGTCGAGAGCACTCGTCTAATAACACTTGGATTTGGGGCGAGGGAACTGCAACTTTTGTAGTCAGCTCAGAAAAGTCCACAGACGAAAATAAACATTGGACCAAGTGACGGTCCGCCTCCAGACCATGCAAACTGACTACCTGTTAAAAAAATGTAATTAAAATGACACACCAACTTGTTTCAGTTTTAAAATGCTATTTTATATAATCTTAATATGCGTTTCCCTGAAATGTGGCACATATTTGATCTTCAGTTGCTAGATTGTGTAGGATATAGGTATAATATATAAACATAAACACTGACCTATAATTATTGGTCAACATTATAACTATTATAAGTAAGTGATTCCTTATACATCAGCTGTTTTAGCCTTACTGTAAACATATAGATTATTAGATTATCTTCTAAATATATCTGAATAGTTATAATCTATACTTTGTTACCAAAACTATAAAAGGTCATCATCCCTAAGGACTTTCACAATGTTTACAGCTGCGTTCTTAAATTCAATTTGAGATTTAAATTAGTATGATCTTATCCTTGATAAATAATATTTTTTCATAAATACCTTTGTCCATTTCCCCAGCAAAAACGAAAGATGTCCGTAGTAAGTAAGAAAGTTATCAAAATGGCGGCGGTCTGAACCTGTCAATATTCGATTTTTGCCAGCTAATTTTTTAAAAGATTTACTTACCTTTGAAAGTTCTCCTACTACTTGTTTGTAGTTCTTTTTTGTTAATGTAGCAATTAAATAACTGATTTGTGACAAAGTAAAGGACAACGAATCAAGGTTCATAGTTCCATGAACACGGCCTCGAAAGCTTCAAAAGTATTTGAAGCTTTCTTTGGTAAGCACTCGCACTTTATCCACAGAGTCTTATGAGTTTTTAAAGAATAACTGAATCTCAAATGGCCCAAGACCATCATCGAGTCTTTAATTTACCGTCCACGTTCTCAATTTAAAAAAATCATCGCAAAAAAATTACCGTCGGTCACACAATCGCACTCTTCTCGCACCTCCTATTCATTCTTGACGTGATAATATGATAATGTCAATCGAATGCGAATGACAATAATGACATACGGAGGCGCGTATTATCAAATAAAAGGTTAAGTTGATAGACTTGCGAGAAAGCGGGGAGAAACGTATAAAGGGTGAGTTTTTAAAATCCGTGCTTTAACTTTAGAGTGTATAGAATTTATTTACTTTTATAGGAGTACCTCAGGGGTCCATTTTGGGACCTTTACTGTTTGTTATATACATTAATGACATAGTTAATTATCTGGACATTAATAGTTTGCTTTATGCTGATGATAAGAAAATCTATGCTCGCATCCGTAACCTGACGGAATGTGAAAGGCTTCAAATGTCGTATATAGCTGGTGTGTTCAAAATAAACTTCCGTTAAATAAAAGTAAATGTAACGTAATGACCTTTGCTTTAAAGCGACATACCCTTGTGTACGATTACAAAATTAACAATGTAACACTGAACAGAGCTGAGACATTTCGCGATTTGGGTGTGTTATTTTACTATCTTTTGTTCCTCACATAAAAAAGCTTATTGCAGCTTGTTATAGGTCTTTAGGTTTTGTAATAAGAAATTCTCGTGATTTTTTAAATTGTCATAGACTAGAAATACTTTTTTAGGCATTTGTAAGATCAAAATTGGAGTACGCCTCGGTGGTATGGTCTCCATATTATCAGGTGCACCTAAAACGCATCGAAAAGGTCCAACGACGTTTCCTAAAGTACCTAAGTTTTAAAATTGATGGTCAGTATCCTGAGATAGGCATTCCAGATGATGTTCTATTGCGCAGGCATTTGTTTTGCTCCTTAGAGGATCGACGTACCATTGCTCAACTTAAATATTTGCATAACATCTTGCATAATAGAGTGGAATGCAGTGATATATTGAGATACCTGCAATTTCTTGTTCCTAGAACACGTCATTCCCAGACGTTTTATATACCAACAGCGCGTACCAATATCTGTAAATATTCACCCATTTATCGATTGTGCGATACTTACAATCTGCACCAACATAAATTTGACATTTTCACCTGTAGCTTATCCAGTTTAAGATTAAATCAGTGTTTTCTTTAGGCATCTAATTACTCTCCTCAATATGTACACATATATTAATATAATTCCTTTAATATTTCTTTCTATCACATATATTTTTTTTTGTTGTATTATTGTGATTACTTATCTAATATTGTATATCTGTGATACCCATTTGTTAATTGGTTATTTTGTAACTGTAAAATGGTGTAAAATAAAAATGAAAATAAATAAATAAATATAGTAGTATACATTTTAAATTTGCGGTTTATATATGTATATTTATATTCTTACATTTACTTAAAAACGTCTGTAACAAGGAATTGGGGGGGGAGGGGGATTCAACCTTCAAAACCCTCCCTTGGCTGCGCCATTGAATGGAGTGAAGGGGGTGGGACCACAATACTGTGTGTTAAATTTTATGTTGTCTCTGTGTGAATAGTTTTAATATAGCACCAATCCTACCAATGGGAAGCGTAATTAGTTTTAGTTCGGACGTAAACAAACCCAAGGCAATTTTGGTCAAATCGTTGGTCTTAGATTAGTTAATTTAACTGCCGGAAACATATATTTCCTTCCCTTGTCTAAGTATATTTCGAACACATAATGAGGAATCCAGATAGATAGGCTATTACAAAAATCCTACAAGGCAAAATTAACAGCAAGAGAGCATCTCGCCGAAGGAGAATATCTTGGTTGGCAAATCTTAGAACATGGTTTGACAAATCATCAGCAAAACTTTTCCGAATCGCCATCAACAAAGTAAGAATATTAAATACCAATATGGAAAATTATTATTTCCCAGACCACCCGATCGGACATCGGGTAGTCTGGGAAATAATAATTTTCCATATTTTTATTTGATATTAATACCACCTGACAAGCATAGACTTTTCATTTCTTAAATAGAAAGTAAGAATAGCCGTGGTGATAGCCAACATCCGGAACGGATAGGCACTGGAGAAGAAGGTCTTGATGCTTGGTGCCATTTTGTTTACAATTGTCTTTCAAAATCTCTAGGAGGCATGGATACACGACAACGGACATTTATCCACAACCAATCAAATAAAATTTGAATAGTGTTTGACATTGACAGCAACGAGCAACGGCCATCCTAATCTTATATACGAATTATATGATTTATATTTTTTCGTTATAGCAGTAGAGGTTTTTCAATTTAATTGACAATATTCAGTTTTGTGTTGTGTTTTATTAATTTCATAAGAAGATGGAAGATGTTTCTGAGGTATTCAAAAAACATTTCAGTTCATTACATAAAGGTACCACATGCACAAAAACAGTGCATGATCGCAGGGAAGTCCTTAACAATTTCCGGAAATCAAAAAGGGACACCCTAGCGAATATGAGAAGAAATATAAACAACTTAAGCCCTATTAATACTCCCACTCCATTCAAAGGGGGTTCCAGAAATATGCTTGAAAAACCTAGTTCTCCACCCAAAGCCAAGCAAGAAGGAGTAAAGAAACGATTAGAACTCCTACAGAAATGGAAGACAGAGAAGGCAAAGGTAAAAGAACAGGAGAAGGCCAGAGCGAAACCAATTTTTAAAGTTTGTCATGTACCTTCTGACCTAACTGCAGATCTAGAAAATGCAAATAAAGTTTTAAAAGGTAACGAAAAATAAACCTATATATTTTTAGCAATAGTGTTAATGCTAGCTTCTGTAAAACAATTAAGGCACACAATTTTTGTATTCTGGCATTGACATTTAAACTCAGATTTGTTATTTTTGTTTATTTCAAATTATTTAATAGACTATACAATTTTTTAATTTAGGAAAACCAATTGTACCAGGGTCGGCTAGTAAGAAGTCACAATTTGCCCCACCAAATCACAAATTTAAACCACCTAGTGGTATTCAACCATTTAGTTCTGATGCATCTACTACGCAAGGCCAGTCTGCTGCGTCTACAAGTATCAGGACATTTAACAAATTCAGATCTACCCTACAAACAAGAAACAATGCCGTTATTAAGGAAACTGTATCAGAAGAATCAAGGGGTAAGTTTTTTTTCTAAAAATATTAGCACTATATCTCGCATTAAACTAAATAATTTATAAAGTAGCAATGTTCCCTGATTTTACTGGGATGCCCCCAATAACTCATATAATTAGCTAGGTTTTGTGAATAGCCTTATTGCATTGTATACCTATTTGTTGTTTATTTTCACGTACAAGTAGTGAAGTACTTTGGGAATTTATGAGTTGTAACACTCGATAGCATTTATGCCGAAAAGCAAAGTAACTTTATACTTATCCAATTTGCATTGTTTTAAGTGAATAAAAATCTCATTAAATTCTTTCTGCTTCCCGACATAATTGAGCATACAATGTGTCCAAGATAAGGAGGGCCAGTACAGGGATCTCGGAAACCGTAAGAGATACGAAGTCGGTTAAATGGAGGTAAAGTTGCACATTTACGTGCCTAATAATATGCCGTTTAGAAAGTTTTAAAATTCCGAGTTCCGGAGATATCAGGAAAAAAACCGAAATTCTGAAAAATCGTTTTAGTTTTTTCCTGGGTTTTTTTGAGATCGAATTCTAAAGTAAATTGCACTTTTGCATTGCCACTTTTTCCGCTCTTTCTAACAGCGTTAATTGTTTTGTAATCCGACGAGTCGTCTTCGAAGGGCCATTATCAACTTTCTTTTTTTAAATACGGTCCTGTTTTCCTGATATTGGAATTTGAGAGCTTGAAACAAAAAAATTAAGATGGTGACGCGTGATTTGTTTTACTCGACATTCCCATTGTGATCGTTTGAAAGCGTTTTAAGAGGTTTTCTATTTTCCAGAAAATATGGAACATAATTTTACAAATGCTGAAAAGTTTGATATTCTATCGCATGTTTTATTTTATCTCAAAAAACTTTTATGTGGCATTTAGAAGATGTTATTTGTGCTTAGAGAATAACGGAAATCATTTTGAACACCTGATTATGTAGTTCCTTACTTTTTTCGTTGTTCGTTTTATTACTGTTTTGGAATGATTTTTGTTCACGTATTTGTGGTTTATTATTAAATTATTTGTTATTTATTGAACTAGTCTAACATAAGTAAAAAATTTAGAGCTTACTTATGAAATACCATTTATAAAATTAGGAGAGATACAGGACCCTATCCCAAAATTTCCTGATGTTGTTCAAAAAATCCTCGAAACGTCTTTAAACCGCAATGTGTCATACATCGTTGCATTCGCAAGAAAAAAAGCTCTCAAATTCCAATATCAGAAAAACAGGGCCGTATTTAAAAAAAGAAAGTTGATAATGGCCCTTCGAAGACGACTTGTCGGATTACAAACCAATTAACGCTGTTAGATAGAGCGGAAAAAGTGGCAATGCAAAAGTGCAATTTACTATAGAATTCGATCTCAAAAAACCCAGGAAAACAATAAAACGATTTTCGTTTTTTTTTTCGGATATCTTCGGAACTAGTCGGAATATTGAAACTTTCTAAACGGCATATTATTAGGCACGTAAATGCGCAACTTTACCTCCATTTAACCGACTTCGTATCTCTTACGCTTTCCGAGATCCCTGTACTGGCCCTCCTTATCTTGGACACGTTGTATTTTAGACTTTCAAAAAACTTTTTCCTAGATACTCTAAAAATACTTGAATGTTTATTTTGAAATATTACAGATTATTTTGTACTTAGATTTAAGTTTGCCTAATAGTAAACTTTATTTTCATTTTTACAGTAACTTTGCTGGACGATTTTACATTATTCTACATTAATAATAATAATAATAATAATAATAATAATAATAATAATTACATTTTACATGTTTAAGGAAAGCCACCTACCCTCCATAGTGTAGATAAGTGTATTAATTATTGTATTTTAAGTTTCAGGAACCTCCAAGGAGGATTTAAGCACGCCAAGACATGCATCCCTGAGGAGCGCCAAAGAAAATAATTCAAAACCTGGCATTAAAAAGAATATTAAAGAAACAATTAAGCCTACAGTGAGCAAGCTTAATAAAGATAAAAGAGATGAACTGACAGAAGAAGTAAGGAAGAAACCAGTCGACACATCAGTTCAGACAAAAATAAGTAAAAATTCTAAAACTAATCTAGGGAGTAAAAATACTGGCACAGTGTTTAAAAAGGGTACTGCTGAACCAAACTGTCAAGTAACTAGAAACACTAGAAAAACTGAGGCAGGAAAAGCAGCTAGTGCCAAAGTTGCTGATCAAAGAACTCCTAAAAAGACTATAGGTTGGAATGTAAAAAAAAGTGACCAAAACGATAGCAACTCCAACAGTAAGATTACTTATAGGAAGACCCCTAAAAAATCAAAGGGTTCGTTAGGGAGCAATGAGAGAGAGTTAGAGACTAATATTAAAAATAGTGCTGATACACCCTCACTGGAAGATACCACAGAAGGGAGCTCCAAAACGACATCAAGTAAATCAAATTCTGTATGTCAGAATGAAGATAACTTCACCGCTTCTAATGATGTTCAGCTCCCGGCACAATCAGTAGAAAATCATGCAGTAGGCTCAAGTTCATCTGTATCTACTGATTATTCTGTTGATTATGATAATTGCAGCATTGCACCACCACTACCACCAACAGTTAATCCAGATTTTGATTACTACACATCGCCACCAGTTTATGTCAGTCCTTTTGTGACGATTTCGCGGGGCAAAAATTTCGCCAGGAAGGAGTATAAGATTAGGAAGTCACAGGGTACATGTGATATGACCGGTATGTATCTTAATTTTTTATTCTTGTTAACATCTACATTTCTATTATTTTGTATGTATGTATGTATGGCCTATACCAATATTAGTGTGATTTAAGTGTGTTTTTATTGAAAAAGATATAAAACATTTTTGCAAATGCAAAGAACATATACAGGGCGATTCACGGTGGATGGAACGTTAGACGTTTCTGGAGAACGGGAGATCAGTTTGTTTTGAAAATTTGGTTTTCCAGATAACCGACCATGGTCTACAGTTCTAAAATATTTTCAACAATGCGACGTCGCCGCTTCTACCTAAAACCGATGGCAACATCGTTATTTTAAATGGAACTCCCTATATATTTATACATTTTCAGATTCTACATCTATTTCTGAGCAACTTTTATTAATACTTTCCTATACCTATCTGTTACCGTTTTTTAGTTATTAATTAATTTTCATTTTTTTTAACGAAAACATGGCTTCTAATAAATATGGTTTTCTCCAAACTCTAAAACATTCCTAAGTTGAAATGTTGCGTACGATTTAAAAATGCCTTTTGGTATTTGCTTTTTTAGTCATATCTGAGTTCAAGCAAACAGAGTGCTTCAAAAATAATTGTTTGAAAGTTACTTGAAAAAATGCCCGAAACTTGATTTTTTCAAATGGGACATCCTGTATCAATACTGATTTGGAAAGATGATGAAAGTAGCTTTCTAAAAATATATACTTATACATATTTAACTCTTCAAGTTTTTGATTTATAAGCATTTCTTTGCGAAATTTTGCAAAACATGTAAATTTCAACGACTTTAGTAGTAGGAGGCCATGAAAACAATTGTTAGTCTCAATATCAAGAAATTTAATCGAATCCAGAACAATTTCAGAGATTTTGGCTCAACATTAAAAGCACCAAGAAATTTGCCCAGACCAGTGACTTCTAATGAAGACAACGAAATTGCCGTTTTCGCATACTTTCATGCATATCCCCACTCTTCCATACGTGGGGCCGAAGAAGATTTGGGCATTACATTTTCATCTGTGCTAAGAATTAAAAAAAAATATAATATGCACGACTATAAGTTTACTACCGTTCAAGCTCTTAAACGTCAAGATTTTATGCAAAGAGTCGAGTTTTGCGAAATGTTCGTAACACATACACAGGAGGATCCAAATTTTTTAAGCAAAATTATATGGACCGACGACTCAAAATTTGCCAGAGAAGGTATTTTTAATCGACGTAATAATCACTATTGGGCCAGTGAAAATCCGCATGCTACAAAAGAGAGAGGATTTCAGGAAAAATTTAGTTTTAATCTTTTTGTTTGCTAATGGACAATCAAATTAGGTATCTGATATACGAGGAAAACCTCAATTCCAGGAAGTACTTGGATATTTTAACAACAGTGGTCGAAGATTTTACAGTCTTTCACTTGAAGAGTACTGTAGCTGTTGGTATCAACTGGATAGGGCTCCAGCTCATTGCTCCGCAGACGTGACTGCAGAGCTGGATCGAATTTTCGAATACCGATGGTTTAGACGTTTGGGACCGTGGAATTGGCCCCCAAGATCGCCAGATCCTCCTTTAGATTTTTATTTATGGGGTACACTAAAGGAAAAGGTTTACAAGCCTCCTGTAAATACCAGAGAAGAATTAGAGCGTCGAGTGCATCAAGCCTTTGAGGATATCGATCCCCATGTTATCAGACGCGCTACATGTGATGGTGTCAATACAAGTGTTTAGACGTTAATGGCCAACATTTTGAACATTTGCTTAAGAAATCTTTATAATGACATTCTTAAAACCTTTAATTATTTTAAGTGTATTTTTCTTGGTGCTTTTAATGTTGAACCAAAATCTCTGAAATTGTTCTGGATTTGATTAAATTTCTTGATATTCATTTCATTAAATTTTCTACACGTTCTGCCTATAATCTTATCACACTGTCCATGTATAATAAATAAATTCATTATAATTGCATTTGAGTAACTATTAATATCTCCCATAATACCGCCAACTTAAAATTACAAATGAAGGAATGACACTTCAGCTAAAAATATAGTTGTCATGGAGACTAACAATTGTTTTCATGGCCTCCTACTACTAAAGTCGTTGAAATTTACATGTTTTGCAAAATTTCGCAAAGAAATGCTTATAAATCAAAAACTTGAAGAGTTAAATATGTATAGGTATATATTTTTAGAAAGCTACTTTCATCATCTTTCCAAATCAGTATTGATATACAGGATGTCCCATTTGAAAAAATCAAGTTTCGGGCATTTTTTCAAGCAACCTTCAAACAATTATTTTTGAAGCACTCTGTATGCTTGAACTCAGATATGACTAAAAAAGCAAATACCCAAAGGCATTTTTAAACCGTACGCAACATTTCAACTTGGGAATGTTTTAGAGTTTGGAGAAAACCATATTTATTAGAAGTCATGTTTTCGTTAAAAAAAATTAATTAATAACTAAAAAACGGCAACAGATAGGTATAAGAAAGTATTAATAAAAGTTGCTCAGAAATAGATGTAGAATCTGAAATTGTATAAATATATAGGGAGTTCCATTTAAAATAACGATGTTGCCACCGGTTTTAGGTAGAAGCGGCGACGTCGCATTGTTGAAAATATGACCATGGTCGGTTATCTGGAAAACCAAATTTTCAAAACAAACTGATCTCCCGTTCTCCAGAAACGTCTAACGTTCCATCCACCGTGAATCACCCTGTATATGTACTGAGCAGTTAGATAAATAATGTAATTCTACATGTAAAGGTAAATTAAAATACAGGGTGTTCCATTCAAACAACTTGACTTATGATCGATATTTATTATATTAGGTACCTATACAAGGAAGGTATAATTTTTAAAAAGCCTGTATAAAAAATGTCTAATATTTTTATTAAATAAAAAAACTTTATCTAAATTATCTCAAAGTTTTAAATCTTGCACTGTATTAGTTACGTAATAGTACGGCAGCCCGTTACCAAAATGTCCTGTATCACGCCTTTATCTAGTCAATGACTAATCGCTAGATTATTAAAAAATAAGAAAGTTTTACTCGAGCGAGAAAGTTCGGCAACGCTGCGCTTACCTGTCAGAGTTATTTCAGTCCATAAGAAACTAAAAAATAGTAAATCGAGTCGAACGGACATTTTCCGTGTTGCGCAGCTGCAGGAAGGGTAGCGGAGTCGGATCTCGTATCTGTATAACTCATGATCGCGGTACACGGCGCGCATGGTACGGCTCGCTGTGTGGCTTGGTTGTCTATAACAACTCGGCATCAGCTATGTCCCCATATTGCATTATTGTTGATACACGTGCTGTGTTAACTGAAAACGGTTTTGCTAAAAAATGCGTATGTAAAAATGTCGGTTCATATTTTTCCCCCATTTTCCAAGCCACAATACACGATTTCTGCTTGAAAACGGACGAGGCGCGATAACTCGAACAGCGTTAAAAAAACGACATACCTATGATCCAACACTGCGGTTGCGCGGCGATGAAAATGTGCGTTCTCATTTTTTTCCGGTCACGAAAAACGAAAAATAGATAGATAGATAGATAAACTTTTTTTATTCAATAAAGCCAACGAGGCATAGAACAATGTTACAATTACAATACTATATAACATTAAATAAATAAACATTTTTTTAAAAAATCCAGTACACGAAATATATAAAACATCTTCACTCTTCCAAAAAAATCATATTTTAAAACTATATCAGAATTAAACAATATGAAACAATACTTTCTCTTACAAACAGAACACACGCAGTAGCGACAATAGTAATAATATTTAAGACCACATAACATATCAAAATCAAATACCTTAAATATATTAAAACAGAAACAGAGTCACAATGAACCCCACTATGCCATACTAGATCTATCAAGGTCATTATAAATTTTACCCATATTGTAAAAGGCCTTTAAATAAATCTTTAAAACTGTTTTAACTCTGTCTGGAGGCAGGTCACGCACACTCTCTGGGAAGCTATTATACATTTTAATCAATGTGTAGGGAACATTTTTTTGCATGTAACTAAAATTCAATTTTTCTATTAACAAATCCGTCTTAGGTCTAGTTGGATAGCAGTGCTCATTTATAGCGTCTGTAAATAAATCTTTGTTATTATAAATAAACATGAAAGAGTCCAAAATGTACATACTAATCAAAGTTAAAATTTTCTTATCTCTAAACACACCCTTACAACTTTCACGCTGAGTCATGCCGAAAATACATCTGAGACATCTTTTTTGAAGTATTAAAATTCTCTCAATTTCTATTGAGTTTCCCCAAAAAATAAGATCATACCTTATTCTAGAGTGAATGAAAGCATGATAGGCCGAAATGGCCGCATCCACTCCAACATTTCCCGCAATAACTCGTGAAGCATAACAATACCTAGACACACCCGTCGCAACGCTCTCGACATGCACCCTCCAGTCCAATCTCCTATCTATTTTTACACCGAGAAAGGAAACGTGTTGCAGCATCGCATCGGGGTTCTCCTCACTAAAGATCAGTGTTGTATCATCCGCATACAAAACCGTGTACTGTCCTGACACATCAGGAAGTTCGGTTGTATACATTATATAAAGCAACGGGCCCAAGATAGACCCTTGAGGTACACCCCTAGCAATGCCGATCCTGTCGGAGGCTATATGCCTACCGGAAGTGTCAATCTCAATCACCTGTTGTGTTCGGTTTTCCAAATAAGATTGAATTAACTTCAGAGCATTACCTCTGATTCCATATGTTTCTAGTTTTGCACATAGTTTTTTGTGATTGACACTATCGAAAGCCTTTGAAAGATAATAACATCCGACAAGTAAAACGGACGAGGCGTAATAAGTTGAATTCTCCGCTGTAACCAAATTTCGATTCTTCTCAAACCAAAACTATTCACCGCACGGAAAATGTCAGGTCAAAAAATAAAATGAACGGACGAGACGCGATAACTATTACGACCACTTTTGTTTTACATATGTAAAGATTATTCTCAATGATTTTGCAACGTTGCCAATGTCCGTTCTTGTTAATTTCCTTCTAAGTCCTTATTAAATCACCAAAAAAAACTCAAAAAACTAGGTCGTGATCAGTCTGAAATCCTGGTAACGGGCTGCTGTACTATAAGGTCAAATGGCCTTGGACATGATTTTTATAAAAAATTCTGTAATTAATTTTATCTCAGAAACGGTTGGAGATGTGTATAGGAACTCTTTAACAAAAGTTACGTAGATTTTTACATAAAATCGAAAAATGCCAAAATATACATCAGGTTAATTAAAATAACAATGTTAAGCCTAACGTCCGTTATAATCGGAATTGACATACAGGATGGCTCATTAGTTTGAGGAAGTCCAATATCTCAGTTGTCAATAGAAATACAAAGGTAATACATACAAAAGCTATATGATCCGTAGAGATGCATATTCTAAAAATATCTTCTAGTATACAGGGTGGCCCACAAAAGCAGAGCGACAAAAAGGTATATTTTTTAAACTCACATTTTTTATTGCGTAATTGAATTCGGCATAAAATTCTACGTATATTGCCGTATTTAATTTAGAGTCGAGCTGCGAAATGATTACAATTGGTCAGTAGAAACAAACATGTCTAGAAGCAGTTTACTTCAGAGGTCCCAGGGCACTGCCAATTTATGTAACTTTCTTGTGTTTTCTTCTGCCGAATACAGAAGGAAATCGGATACAAAAGGTATAGCGGGGGCGGGTTTTCACTTGTTCTCCCAGGGCACTGTCACGATTCAGAAATGTTTGCTGTCCATAAGTTGCTGACCAACTAGCCATTTTGGCTGACCGATTACATTTTTCTGTTCCCAAAAATAAGAATATTTTGCTAACCAGTTAAATGATAACCCTTTAATTTAATGTTCGTTGCGATGTTGCCACGATATTTATAATTTACAAAAAAATCCAAGAAAAACGACCTTTTCAAAATGCCTGATTTAAATTTAAATAATACTGGGTTCGGGTTTTCGTGCCCAAAGGGATAACAGAATAATCTTAATAGAGAAAACTGACTATAACTTACACAGAGTGTTTTTTACGGTGGTGTCAATAGTGCTCTTTTTGAAGTAAAAAATATTAAGTAATTTATGCTCTATAAATTCTATTAACATGGATAGTGATTTTGATTTCATTTGGAACTAAAACATTTTAGTTTATTTTTACAACAAATAAAAAAAAAACAGAAGAAAGTAGTAGGAATCAGAAAAGCAAATAAAGAAACACACACGTAAAAATTAAAAACGACTACTATAAAAACGAAATAAACAAAAACATTAAAAACTTGAGAAAACCCTTTCAAATAATTTCAAAAGCAGCCAATGAAAGACGTAAAAACAGTAATAACAGTTTACATATTCTTAACGATCAAAATGAAGAATTTCAAAATGATAAAGAAATGGCAGATCACTGCAATGCCTATTTTTCTTCCGTTGGTACTGAAATATATCAACGTATTCCTTTGTAATGTGGCCTTTCCTGTAAATATAATAGAAAGTCAATGTACCTACTTAAAACCCAGTTTCAGAAAATGATATTATTTAGCTTATAAACGGCCTAAAAAATAATGGCGCTCTTGGATCCGATGGTATAACAGGTAAATATTTGAAACTATTACATCTTTATTTATTAAAACATATTATAAATTTAATTTTTAATACTAGAATCCTACCTACTGTTAGGTTTCGTAAAAATTAAGAATTTACTCCCTAAACATCAGTATGGATTCACCGAGGGTTTGTCTCGAAGTGATGCCATGCATCAATTAACATCTCAGATTCCTGTTGAAATGAATTCAAATATTAAATGTATAGCTATATTTTTGGACCTTGCAAAGGCTTTTGACACAGTGCCACACCAAAAGCTTCTTGATGTCTCGGAACAGAATGGGGTGAGGGGCCTTGTGTTGGAGGTCTTTCGAAACTATCTAATAAATAGGGAACAGAAAGTTAAAATTAGAGAAACTGTTAGTTCTCATGAAAATGTGCAAATTGGTGTACCACAGGGAACAGTTTTGGGTCCAATATTGTTTAATCTATATATTAAAAGTCTAACTGAAATATATATTCAAGGCAAAGTATTATCATATGCGGATGATACTGTGCTTGTCTTTAGTGATAAAGATTGGGAGGCCGTGAAGGTACGAGCTGTAGCAGCAGTAGAACATGTCAAAAATTGGTTGGATGTTTTTTAAATTATCACTAAATGTTAATAAAACAAACTATATTGCATTCTCAAAAACATCGGTTTTGATCGTCTCCAATTTACAAAATTGACATGTGCGAACTTGACCTCTGAAATACAAGAAACTAAATCTTCTAAATATTTGGGCATTATTATAGACCAAAATTTGAAATGGGACTCTCACATAACCTATGTAGCAAAAAAAACTTAGATGTTTAGTTTACAAATTCTATCTTATGAAACAATTTCTTAATTTGGATCTCTTGATAACATTGTACTTTAGTTTAGTTGAATCTATTTTACGTTATGGAATCTTGGCGTGGGGAGGTATATATGGAATGGCGCTGAAACCATTAAATGTCATTCAAAATAAGATTTTAAAAATTATTTTTAAGAAAAGTCGATTACATTCTACTGTGTTGTTATATAGTGAAAATATTGGATGTTTATATATTCATACCATCTGCTGTTATATACATAAGCATGCATTTTTGAAAACCCCTATAAATGATTTGCATGTCACTAGAAATGTTTCCAACAAGTACATTGCAGTTCCAAAGCCCAATAGTGAGTTTTTTAAAAATTCTTTTAACTACTTAGGGCCAAAATGTTACAATACTTTACCGATAGCGGTCAAAGTGTTGTATAAACCTAACAAATTTAGTGAAACTGCCAAAATTTAAATCTATCAAAATTATAAGAATTTTTATAGACATTTTTTAGAATGATACATTGTTCAGTGGTTGATGTAGATCAGTGGTTCTCAAACTTATTTGGCCTACCGCCCACTTTGCGAATAAAAGTTTTTCTAGAGCCCCCCAGATTTTTTTTCCTAATCATCAGTTGCGCATCTAAAAAACAGTCATATTATACGGATAGATAGAACCTGGCCCATACCATATTTCTGAGTGCAACGAAGAAATTTTCAATGAAAGCAATTGAAACGCATACTTAATCATATTTAGAAGTATTTTTATTCACAATAATTACAAAAAATCTATCTGATTACAAAAATATAATACTAATGTGAAGGATGAATTTGATGCACTTTAACGAGTTTGTTAATATCAGGCTCGAATTTAGTTAAAAATAGCCGTAAATCGCCGCGTTCAGTAACATGCAGCCGATTTCTCTTTTTAGTTAGCAACGTTGCTACAGCACTGAATCCACGTTCAGACAAATACGACGATGGGAATGCTATCAGAAATCGTTGAACAATCGACCATAATCCAGGGTACAGTTGCGGGATTGGCTTCTGCAGCCAAAATTCGTGGTAGCCGTTCTTGAATTTAATTTTTAATTCCTCGTTTGTTGTTAGTTCTATAAGTTGTTCTTCTAACTGGGATGATCCTACTGTGTCAACATTTGATAAAGGATCCAACACCCAGCCTGGTATGTCCAGGTTTAAAATGTCCTGGAATCGGTCCTTGAAATCACCGTGGAGGTTCTCCAAGTGTTCACAGTAAACAAGCAAGTCGTCGTTGTTGTAAGATACTGCTGATAAATTAGGGAAGTTATTAAATTCACGTCTTCCGATATTTTTCTTGTACAATAGTAGTTTGGCTACGAAAGCAGCAATGCCATTTTTTGTTTTAATCAAGTTTAAGTCGTCTCCTTGAAGCTGGAGATTCACATCATTAAACAATCTATATAGGTCTGTCATGTAAGCAATATCATTCTTTGATGTTATGAGGTTGTCTCGCAATTCTGTGTCTTTGTTTCCCAGGAACTCTATCACAGAGTTAAACAAATTGTAAAACCGAGTCAGGCAAGCACCTTTTGAAAGCCAGCGCACTTCTGTGTGAAGCAGCAAGCGGTTGGAATCTTCATCATTGGCAACGCAAAGCTGACTAAATAATCTGTCATTCATTGAGTTGCTTCTGATTTTATTAACTGTTCTGATAACATTTTGCAATGACGTATGCAGGCGTTCACTCGGATTTCTCGCAACCAAATGCTGACGGTGAATGACGCAATGTACAGCAAGCACGCCCGGAACTTTATTTTTTAAGTACGCTATGAAGCCTTTGTGACGCCCTATCATAGCCGGAGCGCCATCAGTAGCAGCTGACATAATATTCTTCAAAGGAATTTTCTTTTCATCACAAAACTTTTCCAGCGTATTAAATATGGCTTCTCCTTCTGTATCTGTCTCTAAATTTCTAGCAAATAATAGTTCTTGACATATTTTCTCCTCTTTGATAAACCTCACGTACGACAACAACAATGCTTCATTAGTTGGTAAAGTGGACTCATCCAACTGAATTGAAAATTGGCAAGTCTGCAGATGATTGCACAATGATACTTCAATGTTCTCAGCCATTTTATCAATTCGCCTTTGTACAGAACTATTGCTCAAAGGAATTTTTCGGATAATATCTTCCGCTGGTTTATGAAGCACAGTAGATATTACTTCTTTTACTGCCGGTAAAATTAAATCTTCCCCAATAGTGTGTGGTTTACCGGTTTTAGCTATTAACAATGATATATTGTACGAAGCTCGAAATCCGTCATCGTCTTGCGTAGAAGCGGATGAAAAAAGTTTTGATATAGTTGGCCGAGCTATGTACTTCTTTTCCAAGTGTTGAAAATATGCCACATCTTTTTGTTTCTTATCCGAGTGTATTTTATTTAAATGTTCTTGTAGCCTAGAAGGCTTCATGTCTTCATTTGAAAATGTTTTTTGACAAATAAGGCACATTGGCGATAATGGAGTTGTGGGATTTTCGATAAATCCATATTTAATATATTCCGCACTGTACTGCCGCCTTTTCTTTTTGGATTCCGACATAGTTCTCTGACTTCACAGATAAGTGAGTAAAAAATTGATCTTAAGAAACCTGCTACCGATTGAGCACCAGAGAAGCAAATAAAATAAACAATTACTGCCTTTATGTGCGACCGAATTCGTACTGAGAAGTGTTGCCGGACAATTTTTATCAATCTTAACACAAGCGCCTAAAAAACTTAACAGATACACCAAAACAATAACAGCATTCTAGATATTACGAACAAACAAAACCAGGGTTGCCAATAATTTCATTTCAATTATTTGTATTTAATACATAAAAATATACATAAAGCATTTTTAAAACAAGATTTATTAACCTTCAGGTTTCATATAAAAAGTAACAGATCATTTAAGAGCGTAACAGATGCTTTAAAAACGTATGAAAACGTAACAGATTTGTTACAATTGTACAGACTGGCAACGCTGGTACTGAGCAAGTTAGAGGGTTGTTCGTTTGGTCCGCTAGACCTGCTGGAATCTGCTTGAGATGACGTCAACGCAATGCTTTTAGATACGGATGTTGATATCTCCAAAAGGTCTAGCAGACCAAACGAACAACCCTTAGATTAACAAGTAGGGGTGTGCGATAATTATCGATGTTTGACGAACATCGATAATTCACTACGATAATCGATGGTTTTTAATTTAATTTAATTAAATAATTGATTGTTTTTGGGCAAGATGAAATCATTATCGAAACGGTATTCCATCGCCCCCCCTAGACCGCCTTGACGCCCCCCAATTTTCTCCAAGGCTTCTACCGCCCCCCTGAAAGCCTCCAGCGCCCACAGGGGGGCGCTATCGCCCACTTTGAGAAACACTGATGTAGATTCTCACACAAATTCACCTCAGGTTAATGTATGTATTACTTGTAATTTACCTCTTTTACTTACTTACCTATTAATATGGCACATACAGGTGCTCTCACCTAGGTGCCAGGTTAAAAGCGTTTGATTTTTTTTGTGTATTCTTTTGATATATATATATATATTTGTTATGTAGATATTTTTTTGGATAAATAAATAGAAATATATGTGCAATATACGTAGAATGTTCTTGAATTAGGCACCTCTACAGATCCTATAACTTTTCTATGTATTATTTCTTTGCATTTCTGTTAAAACCTGAGATATTGGACTTCCTCACACTAATGGGCCATCCTGTATACGTCAAAATATCATTATTAAAACTGATCGTGAATGACCCGGTATATTAGTATGACAATTTGGGATTGTTCATTATATTTCAAATAAAAATACGTTACCAAAATATTTTTATGGTTCTAATTGCACCAATTTCATTTGCAGACGTGAATAAAGATACCCCAGAAGTAAAAAAGATCCTGTCAGCACACACCAGTCCGAGGGCGGGAGCGGTGTACTTCAAGAAAAAATTAGAGGCAGAGATCGAGCGAATTAACTGCATGTGCGGCGACTGGGAAACTTATTTGAAAGATCCGGATCTACCCGAAGAAGCTCAA
Source organism: Barypeithes pellucidus (assembly GCA_963991005.1). Lineage (NCBI taxonomy): Eukaryota > Metazoa > Arthropoda > Insecta > Coleoptera > Curculionidae > Barypeithes > Barypeithes pellucidus. Next base: position 50,182,593 of record OZ022562.1, on the reverse strand, counting down.
TCATCAATAGATGTCGCCATCGGCCAATCGAAATTGCTCATTTCGAAAAAGTTCCAACAATTCCGCAGCTTGATATCTCAATGTGAGTCCGAAAATTACGAAACGAAACCGGTGACATGCGAGGACCTACACGGGTTTTGGGATATGACGTACATGCAAGTTGAAGATTTGGACAAGCGGTTTGCTAATCTCCAGAAACTCAGGGATAATAATTGGGAGGAGGTTTTACCGCAGAAGGTGATTCCTGCAAAGAGAGCGAGGGGACGTCCCAAAAAAGGTAAATATTTTTTAGGAGGGCAAGCAAGGCTGTTAAAACCCATTAAATATATTTATAAAATTAGTAGATGCTGGAGAATATACAGGGTGTCCGGTAAGTAACTCCTAATTTCTCGGGAGCATACAGAGGAGGTCAAAATAAACCTAATTTGTCATAGAAAAAAAATCTTAAAGTGCCCCTCAACGGAGATACGGAGCCCCAAAGGGATTGCTCCCAGCGATTTACTTTTTTGGCTATAACTTTTGAACCAACAAGTAACAGGGTGTGTAGATTTTATAGAAAAACATCATTGTAACTTCTTGTGGCCCATCTTTGCCGGTCACTGTACAGGGTGTCCCATTTTCGATACTTTTATTGGGTATCTCCGTAATTGTTAGTGCTATCAAAAAAGTAATGTAGGTGTAATCTTTTTGGGTTAAACTTAAAATGGGAAAATAAAAATTTGAAAATTTTCGCTTGCTTAAGAGATACGAGGCAAAATCAAAAAATTGACAATTTCAAAATTACCCTATATTTTCTTAGTTAAAAGAGATACAGAAAAATGTGTTATGCAGAAGTTCCTTTATAATGATTGTTGAATAATCTGCCGGTTTCAGAATAAGTATCGGGGTCAGGTAAAAAGTTTTCGGACCTAACCTTATTTTTTTAAATGGACTGTATATTTAAATCTAAAAAGATAGCATTTTAAATTCTCTTTTCAAATATATCACACCATGGACGATATTGATTTTCTAGGCGATTTATTTAAACTTTATGACTTTAAACCAGTAGTCCATCTCGAAGTGGAGTGAAGTTACAGAATGTGGAGTGATACACTAGTGAAGCAGATTATGAGTTTCTTTGCCTCTCAGTATGCCATGTAACAAAAGCTAATATCATAGAAACAACTATGTTGATATTCTCGTTGCTATTAACATTTAACGTCAATTTCGTTTTTACATATTCATTTGTGAAAATGACGTTATCAACATTTTGAAAAATTTGATATGATATCAGTTTATATTGAGTGGAAAAAACGAAGAAATGGCGCAAAATTTATACTTTGTTCGCTATCCGGAAAGACGGCAACCATTTAAGGACATATCCCGAACATGTGCGATGATTCCCGTTACTTTTTACCTTAATCTGAATATTTTATTTCGTTTCAAAGTAATAAAGTTTAAAGAAATTTCCTAAGAAACCAATATCATCCATGGTGTGTTATATATTTGAAAGAAAAATTTAAAATGCTATCTTTTTAGATTAAAATATATAAGGTGTCCCATTTAAAAAAATGAAGTTAGGTCAGATAACTTTTTTACCTGATCCCGTATACTTATTCTGAAAACGGCAGGTTATTCAACAATCATTATAAAGAAACTTCTGTATAAACCATTTTTCTGTATCTCTTTTAACTAAGAAAATATTGGGTAGTTTTGAAATTGTAAATTTTTTGATTTTCCCCCGTATCTCTTAAGCGAGCGAAAATTTTCAAATTTTGATTTTAAGTTTAACCCGAAAAGATTACACCTTTTTCTATAAAATATACAGGGGAACCAATATCCTGCCACCTAAAAAATTACATGGGATTTGCTATGTTCGACTTAACGATGCATCATTCGGTATAGAAAGTATCTAGGATATCCAAGAAGTCACCCATTTAAGTTTTAAATATAATAAGTCATTTCTACACCCTGTATATTTGGATTTGTTTTATTTGACAGCGTCGGTATAAACTTTTAGGCAGCACCAGCTTGATGCAATACACAAGAATTAGTTAATTTGGCTATCCATCTAACAAAAAAAAATTAATATAGTGTTGTGATCGCTCGAGCGAAAAATCGGTTGAATACACGGTTATTGAAATAACCGACATCTCTCGATTATTAAAAAAACTGCTGGAGTTAAAAATTGAAGCGAAAATCGTCGGTTGTCGAGTTAAAAAACTGCTCGTATATTCTAGCAGTTTTTCGCTCGATAGGAAATACTACACTAGTTATAACTTCAAGCGAAAAATCGGTGCTGTTCACTTGATACCCGATTTTCGCGCGCCACCCAAAATGTGCCCATTGGCGACGTTCGAGTTTGACGCTCAGAAGTCTGACCCGACATACGTCTTCGTTAAAGGCACATAAACGAGAAGGTGCATACAAAAAAGTATGCCAAATCCCTTAGTGGATTCATCGCAACTTGGGTTTTGTTTTGACTGGGACTGGCTAGCCAGCGACGATTGTAAATTTTAAAAAAATTAAAGGATATAATTTCTTTTAAAATCAGAAACAACTATTCTTCCTTAATAAAAACTCTAAGACTAAACTTCTAAAACTTACAAAAACAACCCCCTGGTGTTTTATCAACACATGCTTCTTAGACATTCACTCGATTATTAAAATCGCTCTAGTATCAAGTACTCGATTAAAATCATCTGTTTTTCCCAACACTAATTCAATATAAATTTTATCAATTTTTAGAACCGACAAAATCGAAACTAATGCAGTTGATCCAAGACGCTAGAAAAAGGCAGATAGTTCAACAAACGGACGGGATAGTCCTAATTAACGGGTTAGATTATCCAAGAATTTTGCAAACTCCACCCCCAAAGGGAGAATCATTAGACGAATCGAATTCTACAAAGCGGAGAAATTCCCGATTATCAGTGCTGAAGGAAAATAAAACTCGATGCAGTTCGTCACCGGGATTAACTATGATGAAAGTCACCCAGTCTATTAAGCAAGGCGATGGTCTAACACCGGCTAGAAGTATTTTGAAGACTGACGTTTTCAGATCGACTGGTAAAAAATCCGTGGTTTTTAAAGATCCCGAAGAAAGCCCTAAAAATCTTTGGAAGACGAAGTTGTTTTGTGAAGCAGAAAAAGAGAATGTTTCAGATAATTTGATTTCTTTTAGCCCTGCTCCCTTAACGCCAAGAAGGTCCGTTAGATTATCCACACTCAAGAAATAAGTACTTCTTAGTTTTTTCTGTTTAAAATATAAATATGTACAGGGTATACCAAGTAAAGTGGCATATTACAAGTATCCCGAGAACTAAACGAGATTTCATTTTGAAAATTTGGCTGTGGCTATAAGAGATGATTTCCTACGTTTTAAAATATTTTGGATAATGCGGTATAGCCGGATCATACCGAAAGTGGCAGCAACTTTGGAATTTTAAATTTATTGCTATATATATTATATTTTTTTGGAATCTAGGTAAAAATCGGTTTTCTGTATAATATCATATACTTATCTTTAAGAGTTTTTTAATTATAAATAATCTTGTGATTTTTTCACGCCACATCAGGACCTGGAAAGAAAATCATGTCTTATTAGCGGTTATAGCTAGAGAGCTGAAATTTTGACAATAGTTTCACAATAGATATTTTACAATTTCGAAAATTATTTAATTAGTGTATTTCTGACGGAGATTAATTTATTCTAAGAACCTTCTATTTTTTAAATAGGACATCCTGTATTTGATATGTTTCGCAAATGGAGGATCGAATTTTCTATCTAATGATATTAGGTGTTTTCCTATACCTATCTTCAATATGTTCCGACTTATAGCGGAAATAAAAATTATCTTATAATAATATATTTTTTGGTAGTTGACTGTGGAATGAATTTATGGTAACAATAATACAGACAACGTCAAATGCATTTTTCATTATTTTGTTTCCAATAATCCATTTCACAGCCAACTACCAAAAAATATATATTTATAAAATAATTTTTAAATTTCGCCGTAGGAAAATATTGAAGATAGATATAGGAACACCTAACATAATTAGAAAGAAAATTCGATCCTCCATTTGGAAAACATCAAATAGGTTTTTACAATAATTCATCTGCCTCAGAAATATTGTTTTGGAGACCCCCTGTATAACACTAATTAAATACTTTTCGAAATTGTAAAATCTCTATTGTTTTGTGAAACTATTGTCAAAACTTCAGCTTTCTAGCTATAACCGCTAAAAGGATATGATTTTCTTTTCAGGTCCCAATATGGCGAAAAAAAAATCACAAAATTTTTTATAATTAAAAAACCTATTAATACAGGGTGTTATGGAAATGACTTATTCTATTTAAACCGGCAAATCCTATAAATTGAAGAAAAATAACCATAAATGGCGCTTTGAATTATTGTACGAAATATACACTTTATATGAAATATCAAAATTTACGTGGCCGCTACTGAGGTCGTACGCAATCAATAGTTTATTGAGACGGTGTTGTCATATTGCCACACAGAATTGCAAACGCACGTGTTCAATTTTTGACAACAAGACGTCTTTGACCCGCGTTATCACTTCTTTTTCAAGCTTTTTAGAAAAAAAATACTACAATTTTAAGGTACATACTCTCTTACCTTCGATCTTATAATCCGTTTTATAATTAAATTCCATAAAAAAATAAAACACAAAAAGTACGTTTTGCAACAGAACCAACAATAGGTAACATCACACAAATTTGAAACCACATCACAATATTTCTTATTATGAATTATTTCACAACAGAAAAAAAATCGGGTAAATGCCTACAACTAACAAAACATATAAAATTCGTATACATCAAGCACGTGGAACCCTCGACAGCGTCATTCCATTACCAAGTCTCAAAACATACTGAAGCAACGATAGTCGCGCGCGGCAGGTATCCAAGCAAGGGCGAGACATGCGATGTGATCTAACAACACTGTTAGTATACTCTAGTGACCCACATTGTTGCTAACTGAATCCAGATGGAACGGCACGACAGTATGTGGATAAAAAGGGTTTTTACCTTAGTATTTAGATATTCGATTTAAAAAAAAAGTATGTAGACTTTCTCTAGGACACCCTAGGAGTCACCCATTAAATATAATTAGTCATTTCCATAACACCCTGTATTATTAATATGATATTATACAGAAAATTGTTCTAGATCTAGAGGTATAGGATATTATACAGAGAACTGTTCTAGATTTTTACCTAGAGTCCAAAAAAAATAATATATAGTAATCCATTTAAAATTCCGAAGTTGCTGTCACCTTCCGTACCGCATCATCCAAAATATAAACGTAGAAAACCATCTCCTATAGCCGTAGCCCGTAGCCAAATTTCGAGATAGTTCTAATAGACCACTTTACTTAATGCATACATTAAGTTATTGCATTTTTCCCTGTAGGAAAAATAAAAACTGTTTTTTATTATAGTTCAATGTTTAATTAATGTAAGATATGTGTTATTGATTGTTTTTTTTTGTAACTTTGTAAATTTTGATTTTTGTTTATTTACTTCACTAAATATATTTTATAGTATAGTGACAATAAGGTAATATTGTATTTTAAAAATAAAATGGACGGTATTTTACGACCTGAGATTTTTTTCCAAAATTTTGTTTGTAAGTTTTATACTACAGGGTGTTATGGAAATGACGTATTATATTTAAATGGGTGACTCCTGGGGTGTCCTAGAGAAGCGCTACATATTTTTTTTTTTAAATCGAACGTTTAAGAAGTGGGGTAATTCACCCATAAACCCACAGGTCACTCCGCGGCACAATCATATTACACTGCCCAGCTGTGTAATAAACACATGTTCTGGCGCAATGTTGCCAAACTGTGGAAAAGTGTAAAACTTTAGATTTATACAGTGTCACCATTAAAGTCCGCACCATATGGAACTTTTTTTTATTAATGAGGTTAGTTAAAATTAAATTTCGGCAATCGTTTTTGCTTCAAATTAGACTAAAAATTATATAATCAAATGTCACCATCTGTCATTCGGTATCTGTCAAAAATTACATTCTAATCAAAAAATGCTGAAAAATGGCATTGTTTTACCGAATTTCAAAAAATTTTATTAGAAAAAGTTGTTTCTAGTACAATTCTTGGCCTAAATACAAAGTTTCAGTTTTCTAGCTCAAAGTTGATTTTTTGCCATTTTTTCTAATTAACTTTTTTTTTATTTAATGTAAGTTCGCTTAATGGATATTAAACTATTTGCTTATACCATACTCAATATTTTATTTAGTTTGTATGAGCTTTTTTTTACTAGAATGCCATTTTTTTTCGAAATTTAAAATTAGAGGCAAAAAAATTTGACACAGGTGGTGCAAAGTTATCCTAATTTAAAAATTTTAACAGATAGACGTCAGATGTTTCGTTTTTCAAATGACAAATACATCTAAATATTTGATAAAAATTTTATTTTATACTTAAAACTATCATTATTATTAAAAGGAACAAAAAGGAACTTTAATCATTTTAAATAGTTAACACAAAAGCAATATAAATTTCACATTTCAGTGTGACGTCCTTCTCGCTCTATACAAAACGATTGCCGAAATTTAATTTTAACTAACCTCATTAATAAAAAAAAGTTCCATATGGTAAGGACTTTAATGGTGACACTGTATAAAAATAAATATTTAGCTTACTTAGAAATTAAATCCAGGCCGCCGACACGAGTAAGGAATCCAGGGCACAGACATCTTCAGTTCTTTTTTCTATGAGAAGAGGTTTATGCTCATCACGTGCCCTGATGATAGTGTGTAATAAGCTTATACCCACTAAACCCCATTCGGCCTCTTATTTCCAATCTCGGAACATACCGGCATATCGTCGAGAGAAAAAAATACATAGTGAAACAGAGCAAATTAGTTTAGTTAGTTTTTTTGAAGATATGCACCTATTATCAGATTACACAAAAGCACTAAACACTAACGCATAATTACCCTATCGTACACATAGAACAACAGCACACACAGAAGATAGGATACAAATTATTTCGCAATAGAAAGTCAGAAATAATATAAACGCTAATTTCTAATGGGCCTAAAACAATTTTTAATCCTTTAATGAAGAATGATGAAATAATTATGTTGACAACAACAGGACGAGTCCAACCAAGGGTCGAGTGCTTCGTGCATATTCGGAAAAATATCGCGGTCGCCGTTTCCGAGACAATAATTATACAGGAAAGTAATATTACAGAAGGAAATTCCGCAATTTATGAATATAATCTAATAAAACATCGAAAGTGGCAACGCTGTGTTTTTAGATATTTCCAAATAACGCAATATCAATTTCTACTTGATTTTAATAATTTATATTTTGTATACCTACTAACTAATAGGCGTTTTTAGATTTAAGGGAAAATTGGTCACCTTCAGATCCATGACCAATAAATATAATATAGAAGCACTCAGCAATACTGAAGAACGCGAAAGGCTTAAAGATGAGCTGGAAAGAAATATAACAGACAAATCGCTTGAAGAGGAGACTATTGAACAACAGTGGAGTGGTCTGAAAGTAAGCCTACAACAAGCTACAGAGAAGGTGCTGGGATATAAAAAAAGACAAGCTAAGAAGGAATGGATGACTAATGAGATACTCGACATTATGGAGGAAATACACAGAAATACAACGAAATCCACCGGAACATTCGTCGCAAAATCAGGGAAGCAAAAAACCTATGGATGTCAGAACAATGTAGAGAGGCTGAAGAACTACATGCAAGACATGACGCTTTTCACTTCCATAAAAAATTGAAAGAGATAACCAACACTTTTAGGAAGACAGTTGTCTCCAGGATTACTAGAAATAACCATATTCTTAGGGACCCGCAGGAGATCTGTAAAACATGGGAGACTTATATACAAAACCTATTTGAAGACGTATGTACTATAGCTCCGAGCAACGATCTAAATAAAGCCTCTGGACCACCCATATTGGAGTCGGAAGTCATATATGCACTTTCAACTCTAAGAAACAAAAAAGCACCTGGACAGGATAACATACATGCTGAAGTATTAAAATTGATAAACACCAAAAGGCTATGCAAACTTTTTAATGACATATATGACAGTGGCGAAATCCCAAGCGATTGGCTAATTTCTACCTTTGTCGCAATTCCCAAAAAACCAAACGCTAAAACATGCGAAGAACACCGACTCATCAGCCTTATGAGCAATGCACTAAAGGCATTCCTCAAAATAATTCATAAGAGAATATATCAAAAGTGCGAAGAAAAATCGGGCGCAACTCGGTTTGGATTTAGAAATGGCTTAGGAACACGGGAAGCACTATACTGCATGCAACTGCTAGTTCAGAAATGTTATGACCAACGAAAGGACGTATTTGTGTGTTTCATCGACTACCAAAAAGCTTTCGACAACGTACGACACGATCTGTTACTGCCTACATTAAGAGAAACAGGTATCGATGAAAAGGACATACAAATAATACACAAACTATACAGGAATCAAACAGCAAAGCTCCGACTGCATGACTCACAGCACACAAACAACATAACCATAGCTAAAGGGGTCCGACAGGGATGTATATTATCCCCACTGCTGTTCAACATCTACGTAGAAAAAATATTTCAACTAGCTTTGGAAAATAACCCAAGAGGCATAAAGGTAAACGGCATTCCTATCAACAATTTACGTTATGCCGATGACACAGCGATATTAGCAGATAATATGGGAGATTTACAAGCAACCATAAACGATATAAATGCGATTGGAAAAGATTTTGGTCTTAACATCAACATAAGTAAGACAAAACTGATGATAGTAAGTCGAGAACCCCACGAAAACGCACAACTTTACATCGATAATAACCAGATTGAGAGAGTTAAAAAGTTTAAATATTTAGGCACCACACTGAACGACAAGTGGGATATAACGATGAGGAGGTAAAAATACGTGTGGCTATTGCTCGAGCGACGTTTGTTAAATTCAATACCTACCTACTACGACAGGAAGTTCCCTTAAGTCTCCGTCTGCGAGTAGTTAAATGTTATATATGGCCAATACTGCTGTACGACGGAGCGGAAACCTGATGGTCACTAAAGGTCAAATCCCTGAACAGAATCGAAGCTTTCGAAATGTGGATCCTGAGAAGGCTACTCAAAATCCCCTGGGTAGACCATATATCAAATGAGCAAGTTTTACAAAGAGCAAACACACATCGGCAACTACTAGATATTGTGAAACAAAGAAAAACATCCTACCTAGGACATATTCTACGAGGTCCTAAGTATAGCCTGCTTAAAACTATACTTATGGGAAAAATCGAAGGAAAAAGGGGACCGGGTCGAAAACAACATTCATGGCTTCGCAATATTCGAAACTGGTGTAACATTGCAGATGCAGCAACAATTTTTAGAAGAGCCGAAGAAGGCACGCTCCACATTATCCAGTGAACACGTGAACGCCAACGCGCTAAGTTAAGCGTACGGCACCATAAGAAGAAGAAGATACCTACTAAATATTTGTTGTAGATGGAAAGACCACACTCGAATACTTAGCAGGATAGACTTGTGATAAAAGCGCATAAACTTGCCCAAACTATGGAAACGAACAACATAGAGATACTAGAGGTAGGATTTGGCGAATTTCAGGTAAAGTCTCCAACAAGTGAGAATTTTTACAAAATATATTATAATGAATTATGTGAGGCAGAATGCAAGACTTCTTATTGTAAAATATGTAAGGTCTGTATTCATCGTTATAGGTGCAATTGTCCAGAGTATGCCATAAAAACTACCATGTGTAAACACGTACATTTTGTATGTTTGTATGAGCAAAGGAAGGGAAGCGAATCTGTTTTAGGTGATGTTGCTGAACTACTTTCTGAGGAAAAGCCATCGGACATTAAAGAGGGGCATAATAAAGAAATTAAGAACTTTATTACAGAGAAGAGAGAGAGTGAATGTTCAACTACAATAAATGAAAACGTGAAGAGGGAGGCAGAAATTAAAACTTTGTTAAACTTTTTAACAAATAATGAAATAATTTTTGCCATGTATGTGTATTCTAAAAATTAAGCTATATTTTTTTATAAGGTGTATGGGGCAAATTAGTTTGGTGATGGAACAAGAAAATAGATCAGCAGTTCATAAAAGGAAATTAGAAAAGCAAGAATTCTTTCCAGCAAAGAGAAAGAAATAATATTGGTTAAGGGTTTTTATTTTGTATGGTGACAGGGCTGGATTTTGTATTTTATAATTCAAAAATTAATTATTGTAGTTGCGTAGTATGGTTTAGGTTTTTTTTAGATGTTAGCTATGCTTATTGTGTTGTACCTTTTGTAAATTGTAAAAATAATGCAGGATAATAAGGAATTTGAAAAAAACATCACTCGTAAGTTTCTTGCAGTTTCTTCTTACGGGTTGTAATCGAAGCTGGGGATTTCTGAAAACTATGTAAGTTTAAATAAAGTACTTTATTATTATGTATGTTTTTATTTTGTAAGTCATTGTACTGTAGTTTTGGTGGTTTCAGCAGTATCATAAGTTTAATTGTGTGCATGGATTTGCTTTGCTATATAAATTGGTTGACCACATTGTTCCCCCATCCTGACTTTTTGACCGACAATAAAGAAGCAGTTCAAAATATCCCGTGTTTTATTTCCGCTAAATACAGAGGTGACTCAAGTACACCACATATTTAATAAAGGGTGCCATTCAATAACTAATTTTCAGGGCATATTTTATCAAAAAGAAATTTTAATATTTTTTTGTCCAATATTTCATGACGAGCAATAAATCAGTATATATGTATTAAAAGATAAATGAAGATTTTAATGTAATTTGGTACGCAATTAAACCATTTTACTAATATTAAAAACGATTCTAGTACTTCAAAATAACGACGAGACGAGAATTAAAACCATATTTGCTACAAATAAAGCAAAATAATCCACAAAACCTAAACAGAAATTTTAGATACTGAAGGGACCTGAAGCGATAACATAAATCTATTTTGAAGTCTACGACCAAAGAAAGTCGCAACCAACGGTATTGTTCACGAGCTGTGCGCCAGGCATCCGATCCTCCGATATCGTCCTTTAACTTTTAACTGTTTTATGAGAAGTAGGTACTATAATGAAAAAATATTTTATTTTGAATTTAAATATTAAAATAAATAGTATGAAGAGAAAGTTTTAAGAACATTGAAATTTTTTTGCCTGCATTCCTTTTGTACCTAGAGATAAAGTTGTCGACCTTGATTTATATTTTTTCGTTCTAGCAGTAGAGGTTTTTCATTTAATTTACAATATTCGGTTTAGTGTTTTATTAATTTCAGAACATGGAAGATGTATCTGATGTATAAGACATTTCAATTCATTACATAAAGGTACCACATGCACAAAAACAGTGCAAGATCGCAGAGAAGTCCTTAACAATGCCCGAAAAGCAAAAAGGGACACACTAACAAATCTGAGAAGAAATATAAAACACTTGAGCCCTATTAATACTCGCGCTCCATTCACAGGGGCTCCGGGAAGTATGCTTGAAAAACCAAGTTCTCCAGCCAAAGCCAAGCAAGAAGGAGTAAAGAAAAGATTAGAACTCGTACAGAAATGGAAGACAGAGAAGGCCACAGCGAAACCAATTTTTAAAGTTTGTCATGTACCTTCTGACCCAACTGCAGATCTAGAAAATGCAAATAAAGTTATAAAAGGTAACGAAAAATAAACCTATATATTTTTAGCAGTAGTGTTAATGCTAGCTTCTGTAAAACAATTAAGGCACACAATTTTTGTATTCTGGCATTGACATTTAAACTAAGATTTGTTATTTTTGTTTATTTCAAATTATTTAATAGGCTACAATTTTTAAATTTAGGAAAACCAATTGTACCAGGGTCGGCTAGTAAGAAGTCACAAACCACCTAGTGGTATTAAATCATTTAGTTCTAATGCATCTACTATGCAAGGCCAGTCTGCTGCGTCTACAAGTATCAGGACATTTAACGAATTCAGATCTACCCTACAAACAAGAAACAATGCCGTTATTAAGGAAACTGTATCAGAAGAATCAAGGGGTAAGTTTTTTTTCTAAAAATATTAGCACTATATCTCGCATTAAACTAAATAATTTATAAAGTAGCAATTAAGTAGCGATGTTCCCTGATTTAACTGGGATGCCCCCAATAACTCATATAATTAGCTAGGTTTTGTGAATAGCCTTATTGCATTGTATACCTATTTGTTGTTTATTTTCACTTTGGGAATTTATGAGTTGTAACACTCGATAGCATTTATGCCGAAAAGCAAAGTACCCTTACACTTATCCAATTTGCATTGTTTTAAGTGAATAAAAATCTCATTAAATTCTTTCTGCTGCCCGACATAATTGAGCATACAATGTGTCCAAGGAGGGCCAGTACAGGGATCTCAGAAACCGTAAGAGATACGAAGTCGGTCGGAGGTAAAGTTGCGCATTTACGTGCCTAATAATATGCCGTTTAGAAAGTTTTAAAATTCCGAGTAGTTCCGGAGATATCAGGAAAAAACCGAAATTCTGAAAAATCGTTTTATTGTTTTCCTGGGTTTTTTTGAGATCGCATTCTAAAGAAAATTGCACTTTTGCATTGCCACTTTTTCCGCTCTATCTAACAGCGTTAATTTTTTTTTAAATATGGTCCTGTTTTCCTGATATTGGAATTTGAGAGCTTGAAACAAAAAAATTAAGATGGTGACGACGCGTGATTTGTTTTACTTGACATTCCCATTGTGATCGTTTGAAAGCGTTTTAAGAGGTTTTCTATTTTCCAGAAAATATGGAACATAATTTTTCAAATGCTGGAAAGTTTGATATTCTATCGCATGTTTTATTTTATCTCAAAAAACTTTTATGTGGCAGTTAGAAGATGTTATTTGTGCTTAGAGAATAACGGAAATCATTTTGAACACCTGATTATGTAGTTCCTTACTTTTTTCGTTGTTCGTTTTATTACTGTTTTGGAATGATTTATTGTTCATGTATTTGTGGTTTATTATTATATTATTTGTTATTTATTGAACTAGTCCAACATAAGTAAAAAATTTAGAGCTTACTTATGAAATATTATTTATAAAATTAGGAGAAATACAGGACCCTATCCCAAAATTTCCTGATGTTGTTCAAAAAAGCTCTCAAATTCCAATATCAGAAAAACAGGGCCGTATTTAAAAAAATAAAGTTGATAATGGCCCTTCGAAGACGACTTGTCGGATTACAAAACAATTAACGCTGTTAGATAGAGCGGAAAAAGTGGCAATGCAAAAGTGCAATTTACTTTAGAGTTCGATCTCAAAAAACCCAGGAAAACACGAACGGATTACCACTTTTTTTTATAATAGATGATTCTTAATGATTTCCGTTCCGTTCTTGTTAATTTCCTTCTCAAGTCCTTATTAAATCACCCAAAAACTCAAAAAACTTTAGGTCGCGGTCAGTCTGAAATCCTGGTAACGGGCTGCCGTACTATAAGGTCAAATTGCCTTGGACATGTTTTTTATAAAAAATTCTGTAATTAATTTTATCTCGGAAACGGTTGGAGATGTGTATAGGAACTCGTTAACAAAAGTTTCTTAGATTTTTGCATAGAATCGAAAAATGTCAAAATATACATCAGGTTATTTAAAATAACAATGTTAAGCCTAACATCCGGTGTAATCGGAATTGACATACCGGATGGCCCATTAGTGCGTGGAAATCCAATATCTCAGTTGTCAATAGCAATGCTCAAAAGCATTACATACAAAAGCTATATGATCCGTAGAGATGCATATTCTAAAAATATCTTCTAGTATACAGGGTGTCCCACAAAAGCAGAGCGTCAAAAAGTTATGTTTTTTAAATTGCAACAGACGTTTTTATTGCGGAATTGAATTCGGCATAAAATTCTACGTATATTGCCGTATTTAATTTAATGTTCGTTGCTGTGTTACCACGATATTTATAATTTACAATAAAAATCCAAGAAAAATGACCTATTCAAAATGATTTAAATTTAATAATACTGGGTTACGGGTTTCGTACCCAAAGGGATAACAGAATAATCTTAATAGAGAAAACTGGCCATATTACTTATACAGAGTGTTTTTTACGGCGTGCAAATATTGCTGATTTTAAAGTAACAAATATAAGTGATTTATGCTCTATAAATTCTATTAACATGAACAATGATTTTGATTTCATTTTGAACTAAAACATTTTAGTTTATTTTTACAACAAATAAAAAAAAACAGAAGAAAGTAGTAGGAATCAGAAAAACAAATAAAGAAACACACACGTAAATATTTTAAAAAAAACTATTCCAAATGGCCGCCATGGATTGTTTTTCTGTTTTCTGTAGGTCTGTTTCTGTTGTAAATTCGTTATTTATTTATTCTCTTACAAACACACAGAAGGCAGTATTAACAAGTAAGAGAATCTACAACTAAAGACTAGAAAAAACTAAAGGAAACTCTCACAATTTCATAGTTTTACAGTAATAAATTTGCTTTAAAGGATCCTATCAACAGAAATAAGATCTAATTTCATCAACACTTGTATTAAAAAAAATCTATATTAGACATCTCTATTAAATTGCCCTAGCATATGATTAAGTGGTGAACAATCCATTCGACTTGTACAGGGTTAGTCAACGATTGCGCGGAGTAAGTTTATGCATTGAAGATAAGATTTGTCGATAATGAGCTATTGTGCTGAGGTATGGTTGTATATTCTGCACATTTTAAAAATATTTTCAATTATACAGGGTGCGTTCAAAAAGTAGGGTGGCAGAAAGTTGTATTTTTTTAAATGGGACACCCAGTATTTTATTGTATATTTAGGTTCGTATTAGTGCCCTCTATAAATATCTAAAATATTATTTCATTTGCTTGGGTAGTTTAAGAGCAATAAATTAAAAACTAAAGAAAAAAAGTTTTGTAGTCCAGTAAAGAAAAATAAAAAAAACATTCTAAAATTATTTTTTTAACCACAGGATTGGGTGAGGTTTATAACAAGGGGTCTAGAGATACTATGCAATTAATAGTGTTTATGAGGTTCCAAAAACGAAACATTTCAAAATCATTTTTCTCAACATTTTCAAATGGAACACCCTGTATATTTTTATGCCATCTTATAGCTAGTATAATATTCTTCAACTTTTGTAGGAAGTATCCAATTCCTATCTCTAATGGTTTTCAAACTATTTTGGTTTTTCTGGTTTTTACCATTTTAAATAATTTGTTAATCGAACGAGGTAGCCATGGAAAACAAATTGAAAAATGTAAATGTCACTTTAATCAGTTTTCAAAATATTTTGATTTTTTTGGTTAACACACTATTTTTGTTACTTTAACATTCCAAGAAACAATCAGTTTCTTCTTCTTAATAAATGTTCGAATATATGTCCTTCTTGTTCAATACACATGTCACTTCTTCTAATGATATTTTCTCAGACATTAGATAACATGCCTGGGGTTATTGTTTGACATATATCCCTAATCTTATTATTCATGTCCTGCTTTGTCGTAGGAGGTCTTGTGATCTTACCCCGTTAGATTTTTTTCTATGGGGCTACGTAAAGGATAGGGTATATGTTACACCTCCTACGACAAAGCAGGACATGAATAATAGGATTAGGGATATATGTCAAACAATAACCCCAGGCATGTTATCTAATGTCTGAGAAAATATCATTAAAAGAAGTGACATGTGTATTGAACAAGAAGGACATATATTCGAACATTTATTAAGAAGAAGAAACTGATTGTTTCTTGGAATGTTAAAGTAACAAAAATAGTGTGTTAACCAAAAAAATCAAAATATTTTGAAAACTGATTAAAGTGACATTTACATTTTTCAATTTGTTTTCCATGGCTACCTCGTTCGATTGACAAATTATTTAAAATGGTAAAAACCAGAAAAACCAAAATAGTTCGAAAACCATTAGAGATAGGAATTGGATACTTCCTACAAAAGTTTAAGAATATTATACTAGCTATAAGATGGCATAAAAATATACGGGGTGTTCCATTTGAAAATGTTGAGAAAAATGATTTTGAAATGTTTCGTTTTTGGAACCTTATTATGAACACACTGTATAAAATTCATAAACACTATTAATTGCATAGTATCTCTAGACCCCTTGTTATAAACCTCACCCAATCCTGTGGTTAAAAAAATAATTTTAGAATGTTTTTTTGATTTTTCTTTACTGGACTACAAAACTTTGTTTCTTTAGTTTTTAATTTATTGCTCTTAAACTACCCAAGCAAATTAAATAATATTTTAGATATTTATAGAGGGCACTAATACGAACCTAAATATACAATAAAATACTGGGTGTCCCATTTAAAAAAATACAACTTTCTGCCACCTTACTTTTTGAACGCACCCTGTATAATTGAAAATATTTTAAAATGTGCAGAATATACAACCATACCTCAACACAATAGCTCATTATCCACAAATCTTATCTTCAATGCATAAACTTACTCCGCGCAATCGTTGACTAACCCTGTACAGAAAAACCATTTATTTCTAATTCTTAGATACATTTTAGGTAAAGATTGTTTCACGAAAAATGGATACGACTTAATGATTTCCTGGGTCGGTCCCATTGTGTCGACAAGAGCTTGGCAATAAACAAGTGAAGTATGAAGGGACGGACTAAGGAAAACAAGTAATGATATGATTAAATTAATGTAATCAAATGAAATAACGTTTCTTTTAAATATTACTAGTCATATTTATTTACATTTATAATGTCATTCTATAGATAGTTCTGTTTCGCTATCGCTATCCTCATCAAAATTAATTATAATTGGATTAATTATACGATCCAGACTAATATACGAATTTTCTACAGTTATTACGTGACGGACTGAATTTTTCCAACTACTTGGGGGAATATCATTAAAGCATTTTCGTATTAATTCTACAACACTAGAACTTAAAGTCGGAGAAATATTTTCACACCTAACCAGTGATTTTAACTGCTGCCACATATGCTCTATGGGGTTAAAAATGCAATAATAGGGTGGAAGCCGTAACCCTGTATGTCCAATTTCTTCTGCCAATGTGTCACAAACATATACTTTTTTTATACAAAATGTCTTTAAAACTTCTAAAAGATCACTTTTTTTATAACTTTCTTCAAAATATATATCATTCGCCGCCATGTAGTTTTGAATCTCCAATTTTGTATTATTTGAGCTTGGAGCTTCATGCAATTGGCGACTGTGATAGCTCGCATTGTCCAGTACCATCATGCTATTCTGAGAAATGTTTGGTAAAAGACAATTCTTGGACCATTCCTCAAAAACTAACAAATTTTACCACAAAAAGATATTTAAATATAAATGAAGCAAGGCTGATGTGCCTATATTTAATTATAATTATTACAATCTGGTCCTTATTTCCACATAATAATAACAAACGGTCATAAATAATGGGATGGCCACAGGTACTTTTACTGCAGTCATTAAGTTATATCCATTTTTCGTGAAACAATCTTTACTAATATATTTATACTATTAATTAAGCCCAGATCTTTGTACTTGAGATTATTAATGATATAAAAAATAAACAATACAGCTTGCATTGACCTTCTACTTTCTAACGTTACAAAATTGAAAGAATCCAGCAGAGTTCTGTATGCTGTCATATATGGATATTCATTACTGACATATAAATAGCGCAAGAATCTTTTCTGTACTCTTTCAATTTGATCCATATACGTCTTGGCTTGAGGCGCCCAAATGGTACATGCATATTCCAATTGAGGCGTCACCAAGGCGTTTAAAGTCTTACAATAGTATCCACATTTCTGAAAAATTTAGTATTTCTGATTTACAAAACCCAACAATAATGTTATAGTGAGTATTAAATTTTAAGTCTGAGCGCAAATTAACTCCCAAATCTCTACACTCATCCTTCCGAGGCAACACTGAATTATTAAGAGAATATTGATTTTTTATGAAATTCACCTTTCTTGTGAAAGTAACAACAGCACACTTTCCAACATTGAGAGATATCCCATTCTCTCGAAACCATGTAGAAACTGAGTTTAAGTCATGCTGCAATTTACAGGAATCTTTTATTGAAGTGATCAGTTTAAAGATTTTGAAGTCATTAGCAAACAGAAGGCCCAAGGAATATCTGATGCAGCCAGGCAAGTCATTTATAAAAATGGCAAATTTATTTATTCGTGTCAGAAGCATCATAGTTTAACAATAAATAACAATAATAATAATAATGATAATAATATACATATACAAATACAAATGTCCATCGTCACTTCAGACGTGAGTAAAAAGAAGTGGCCCTAGGGGCACACCAGACGTCACCAGGAACTCCCCAGACAAATATTCGCCAACTTTAACTTGCTGAAACCTAGTTCTAAGATATGATTCAATAAACATACATGCACTGCTAGAAAAGCCGAAAACCTTCAATTTCTCCAACAAAACACCATGGTCTACTCTGTCAAATGCCTTTGCACAATCAATCATAATAAGTTGACCTTTGGCATTCATAGCCTCAGCTATATGATTAGTAAAGATACATAGATTGGTCACAGTAGATCTCTCCTGTAAAAAACCATGTTGTTCATGGACGAAGTTATGTGAATATTATAAATAGCATGTCAACACTGCAACGAACATCAAATTATTATATGTGCAATATACGTAGAATTTTATGCCGAATTCAATTCCGCAAAAAAAAATGTATGTTGCCGTAAGAAAACATACTTTATTGCCGCTTTGATTTTGTAGGACTAGGTATACTAGAAAATGTTCTTGAATTAGGCACCTCGACAGATCCTATAACTTTTCTATGTATTATTTCTTTGCATTTATGTTGAAACCTGAGATATTTTGCTTCCTCACACTAATGGGTCATCCTGTATACGTCAAAATATCGTCCATAAAAAGATTGGCATATTTTATAATGAGTGCCAATATTTCAAACAAATATCTTTCAGTTCCCGTGATCTTGTAATAGGCCGCTGACCGTGTATCACCCGGTATATTAATATGAAAATTTGGGTTTGTTCATTATATTTCAAATAAAAATACGTTACCAAAATGTGTTTATGGTTCTAATTGCGCCAATTTCATTTGCAGACCCGAGGGCGGGAGCGGTGCACTTCAAGAAAAAATTAGAGGCAGAGATCGAGCGAATTAACTGCATGTGCGGCGACTGGGAAACTTATTTGAAAGATCCGGATCTACCTGAAGAAGCTCAATCATCAATAGATGTCGCCATCGGCCAATCGAAATTGCTCATTTCGAAAAAGTTCCAACAATTCCGCAGCTTAATATCTCAATGTGAGTCCGAAAATTACGAAACGAAACTGGTGACATGCGAGGACCTACACGGGTTTTGGGATATGACGTACATTCAAGTTGAAGATTTGGACAAGCGGTTTGCTAATCTCCAGAAACTCAGGGATAATAATTGGGAGGAGGTTTTACTGCAGAAGGTGATTCCTGTAAAGAAAGCGAGAGGACGTCCCAAAAAAGGTAAATGTTTTTTAGGAGGGCAAGCAAGGCTGTTAAAACCCATTAAATATATTTATAAAATTAGTAGATGCTAGAGAATATACAGGGTGTCCGGTAAGCAACTCCTAATTTCTCGGGAGCATACAGAGGAGGTCAAAATAAACCTAATTTGTCATAGAAAAAAAATCTTAAAGTGCCCCTCAACGGAGATACAGAGCCCCAAAGGGATTGCTCCCAGCGATTTACTTTTTTGGCTATAACTTTTGAACCAACAAGTAACAGGGTGTGTATATTTTATAGAAAAACATCATTGTACCTTCTTGTGGCCCATTTTTGCCGGTCACTGTACAGGGTGTCCCATTTTTGATACTTTTGTTAGTGCTATCAAAAAAGTAATGTAGGTGCAATCTTTTTGGGTTAAACTTAAAATGGGAAAATAAAAATTTGAAAATTTTCGCTTGCTTAAGAGAAAATCAAAAAATTGACAATTTCAAAATTCCCCTATATTTTCTTAGTTAAAAGAGATACAGAAAAATGTGTTATGCAGAAGTTTCTTTATAATGATTATTGAATAATCTGCCGGTTTCAGAATAAGTATACGGGGTCAGGTAAAAAGTTATCGGACCTAACCTCATCTTTTTAAATGGACTGTATATTTTAATCTAAAAAGATAGCATTTTAAATTCTCCTTTCAAATATATAACACACCATGGACGATATTGATTTTCTAGGCGATTTATTTAAACTTTATGACTTTAAACCAGTAGTCCTTCTCGAAGTGGAGTGAAGTTACAGAACGTGGAGTGATACACTAGTGAAGCAAATTACGAGTTTCTTTGCCTCTCAGTATGCCATGTAATAAAATCTAATATCATAGAAACAACTATGTTGATATTCTCGTTGCTATTAACATTTAACGTCAATTTCGTTTTTACATATTCATTTGTGAAAATGACGTTATCAACATTTTGAAAAATTTGATATGATATCAGCTTATATTGAGTGGAAAAAACGAAGAAATGGCGCAAAATTTATACTTTGTTCGCTATCCGGAAAGACGGCAACCATTGAAGGGCATATCCCGAATATTTGCGATGATTCCCGTTACTTTTTACCTTAATCTGAATATTTTATTTCGTTTCAAAGTAATAAAGTTTAAATAAATTTCCTAAGAAACCAATATCATCCATGGGTGTTATATATTTGAAAGAAAAATTTAAAATGCTATCTTTTTAGATTAAAATATATAAGGTGTCCCATTTAAAAAAATGAGGATAGGTCAGATAACTTTTTTACCTGACCCCGTATACTTATTCTGAAAACGACAGGTTCTTCAACAATCATTATAAAGAAACTTCTGTATAAACCATTTTTCTGTATCTCTTTTAACTAAGAAAATATAGGGTAATTTTTAAATTGTAAATTTTTTGATTTTCCCCCGTATCTCTTAAGCGAGCGAAAATTTTCAAATTTTGATCTTACCATTTTAAGTTTGACCCAAAAAGAGCACATGATACCTACATTACTTTTTTGATAGCACTAACAATTACGGAGATACCCTATAAAAGTGGCAAAAATGGGCCACAAGAAGTTACAATGATGTTTTTCTATAAAATATACAGGGGAACCAATATCCTGCCACCTAAAAAATTACATGGGATTTGCTATGTTCGACTTAACGATGCATCATCCGGTATAGAAAGTATCTAGGATATCCAAGAAGCCACCCATTTAAGTTTTAAATATAATAAGTCATTTCTACACCCTGTATATTTGGATTTGTTTTATTTGACAGCGTCGGTATAAACTTTTAGGCAGCACCAGCTTGATGCAATACACAAGAATTAGTTAATTTGACTATCCTTCTAACAAAAAAAAATCACTATAGTGTTGTGATCGCTCGAGCGAAAAATCGCTTGAGTACTCGATTATTGAAATACCCGACATCGCTCGATTATTATAAAAACTGCTCGAGTTATAAATTCAAGCGAAAATCGTCGCTTGTTACTTATTACCTTTCACTCGATACCCGAGCTTCGCTTGACGCCGACCGAAATGTGCCCTTTGGCGACGTTCGAGTTTGACGCTCAGAAGTCTGACCCAACATACGTCTTCGTTAAAGGCACATAAACGAGAAGGTGCATACAAAATAGTATGCCAAATAAATCCCTTAGTGGATTCATCGCAACTTGGGTTTTGTTTTGACTGGGACTGGCTAGCCAGCGACGATTGTAAATTTTTAAAAAATTAAAGGATCTAATTTCTTTTAAAATCAGAAACAACTATTCTTCCTTAATAAAAACTCTAAGACTAAACTTCTAAAACTTACAAAAACAACCCCCTGGTGTTTTATCAACACATTCTTCTTAGTCATAAAAATTTCAAGTGATTAATCACTCGAGCGATTCACTCGATTATTAAAATCGCTCTAGTATCAAGTACTCGATTAAAATCATCTGTTTTTCCCAACACTAATTCAATATAAATTTTATCAATTTTTAGAACCGACAAAATCGAAACTAATGCAGTTGTATCCAAGACTCTAGAAAAAGGCAGATTCAACAAACGGACGGGATAGTTCTAATTAACGGGTTAGATTAGCCAAGAATTTTGCAAACTCCACCCCCAAAGGGAGAATCATTAGACGAATCGAATTCTACAAAGCGGAGAAATTCCCGATTATCAGTGCTGAAGGAAAATAAAACTCGATGCAGTTCGTCACCAGGATTAACTATGATGAAAGTCACCCAGTCTATTAAGCAAGGCGATGGTCTAACACCGGCTAGAAGTATTTTGAAGACTGACGTTTGCAGATTGACTGGTAAAAAATACGTGGTTTTTAAAGATCCCGAAGAAAGCCCTAAACTCCTTACTTCTGGGGTATCTTTATTCACGCTTGGGTTTGGCTGGTGAACTTTGTTTTTCAAGCATACTTCCCGGAGTCCCTTTGAATGGAGCGCGAGTATTAATAGGGCTTAAGTGTTTTATATTTCTTCTCAGATTTGTTAGTGTGGCCCTTTTTGCTTTTCGGGCATTGTTAAGGGCTTCTCTGCGATCTTGCACTGTTTTTGTGTATGCGGTATCTTTATGTAATGAATTGAAATGTCTTTTGAATACCTCAGATACATCTTCCATCTTCTTATGAAATTAATAACGGAACTGCCCATTATCCCAATTGCAAATATGAACTTCGGCACTGTTTCTGGTTCGTCAAGACAGAGGTAGCTTTACCTTCAGTGTTCAACCTTGCTTACTTATTTTTATTTAATAATAATTTGTTCCCATATTTTCCATGTGGTAAATATATTATTTATATTAAATGTATTGTTTTATTTATATATACAGGGTGATTCACGACGAGCGTGCATTAGAACTTTATGGAGAACTACTGAATATATGTTTCTGAAACTTTGGGGATTTGGGTTTATCGATATGCTCTCTTTAACTAAAATATTGACATGTTTCTGTCATTTCCGGTTATACCGGAAGTAGCTGCCAACTTTCGTTTTTTAAATACAACATGGTAATTTTTATTACATTTTTCGATTAAGCATTAAATACTAAGCACATTTTATAGAAAATGTTTTTGTCAGACTCTATTAGTTTTTGAGATATCTGGACTTTTTGTAATTATTTGGCAAATGCATGACGATGAAGTAAAGTAATCCATATAATTTTTTTACCTTAGCGCTTGGACTAACAATATTTTTCACCGAATAGCTAGAAGATCATCAAGTCTCAAAAACATTTCAAATTCGGCATAAAATGTACAGGGTGGTCACAATTCAAGCCTCATTGTGAAAGAATTCAACCATTAAAAACTTTCTTATTTTAAATGGAACACCCTGTATATTTTTATTTAATTTGATGGCAAATTAGTTGTTCTTTATAAATAGTATTTACTGTCCTATACCTATATCAAAGAGTTTTCTCAAAAAATCCAATTTTATTCCGAAAATACTATTTGTTCAAGTGTGTTATGAAAACAATTGTACTTAGGGGCTATATACTGATGTCTATACGGAGGAAAAGTGATTGATTGCTTGAAAATACAATATTCTAAAGTGTTTCTTAATAATATATAAATAAAATGCAGTTGATTGTTTTAAATTTAATGGTTTAAATATTATTTTTTTAAAAATAGCAAGCAAACAAGTTTATAAACTTAAAATTCTTTAATGTGTTAAAAATGTGTTTGAAAATTATACCTAATATCTTTTGATTATATTTTTAAAATATGTTCGAAATGATTGCCATTTTCTTCCAAGCATTTATGTATTCTTTTCATCATGTTATTTCTTGTAGCATTCCTAATTTCTTGTGAGAGATTGAAATGCTGCCTTCACCCTTTCAGTTAGATTTTCCTTCGTGGTGATGGGACGCGCGTAAACTTTATCTTTAATGGTTCCCCAGATGAAAAAGTCCAGTGGAGTTAAGTCTGGCGAACGAGCTGGCCAGTGGAAAGGACCTTGGTTTGCGATCCACTGGTCATGAAAAAGTCTGTTTAGGGCGGTCTTAACAACTTGGACGTTGTGTGCTGGAGCCCCATCGTTTTGATACCAATCACTTTTCCTCCGTATAGACATCAGTATACAGCCCCCAAGTACAATTGTTTTCATAGCACACTTGAACAAATAGTATTATCGGAATAAAATTGGATTTTTTGAGAAAACGCTTTGATATAGGTATAGGACAGAAAATACTATTTATAAAGAACAACTAATTTGCCATCAAATTAAATAAAAATATACAGGGTGTTCCATTTAAAATAAGAAAGTTTTTAATGGTTGAATTCTTTCACAATGAGGCTTGAATTGTGACCACCCTGTACATTTTATGCCGAATTTGAAATGTTTTTGAGACTTGATGATCTTCTAGCTATTCGGTGAGAAAATATTGTTAGTCCAAGCGCTAAGGTAAAAAAATTATATGGATTATTTCATCGTCATGCATTTGCCAAATAATTACAAAAAGTCCAGATATCTCAAAAACTAATAGAGTCTGACAAAAACATTTTCTATAAAATGTGCTTAGTATTTAATGCTTAATCGAAAAATGTAATAAAAATTACCATGTTGTATTTAAAAAACGAAAGTTGGCAGCTACTTCCGGTATAACCGGAAATGACAGAAACATGTCAATATTTTAGTTAAAGAGAGCATATCGATAAACCCAAATCCCCAAAGTTTCAGAAACATATATTCAGTAGTTCTCCATAAATTTCTAATGCACGCTCGTCGTGAATCACCCTGTATAATTCAGTGCATATCAAACATTTAAATATAAGTACTTATACTAAATATCCTTATTTAACATGAATTGTTTTTAAAAATATGTATTATCAAAATGAGTTTATTTACAAATTGTATGTACTATGTGTTCTACAAGATTCAAAATATATGTTTTAAAACTATGTAAGTATATTTTTAATTATTATAAAATTTAAGTAGATAAAGTGATAGGAAAAAATATTTTAAAGTTCTCATCGAGTAGGGCCATTTGAATAGCTAACTATACACACTCTCTGGTTTCTTAAAATTGATTCTGTAAGATCTTCCCTCTTGATAGCTGCTCTATTAATCGCATATCCCGCCTTTTCTTTGATAAATCGTTTATTTGTGGGTAATGAATAGTCTTTTTTAATGCGAATCAAATGAAACTAAGGAAATGGTCGCGATCACTACGGCTTCCACAATTTGACCACAATACACGTTGTCGGCATTTTTCTTCCACAAATACTTATTATATACACTTAAATGAATCTATTCTAATAATAAATTTGTTAAAGGCCGTATTACACTTGGGAATTTTTATGGCGCCAGCAATGGCAATTATAATTCAAGGCTTCAGGCGCAGTACACCGTTCTCCGTACTACAGTCAGAAATTCTACTCTTCTGACAATTAAAATGACACGGATTCATGCGCAGTACACTGTTCCCGATCAGCTGTCTCTCATTACCAGAAATGGGGCAGGCGCCATTTTCTGTTATTTTTAACTGTTTATTATTTGGCCGAACCAGGTATGAACAGGTAATGGCCATTTAAACCCACTGGTACTTAAATTAGCAGTTTACATTCTTTATTATACTTATGGACTGCTAATTCAGCAACTTTTTGCACCTCCTATTTGTAAATAGCAGTAGCTGCTTTAACTGGTAATCAAAACGAACAGGTTTGCACATCTCTAATTCTGGGGATATTTTAGGGATTTCGACAGCACCCACTGCTGTTCTAACCGTTGACAATGCTCCAGCTGATCGAAAATGGTTTACTGCGCATGAATACGTGCCATTATAATTGCCGGCGCAAGAGAAAAAATTGCCTAGTCTAATACGGCCTTAACAAATGACCACACAATCACAGTAAAACGCTCCAAAAACGCTAGAATAATATTTAGGTTTGTTAATAGAATGGACACTTCCATGTTAACAAACCTGTTAATATTGGTAAGCCATCTATCGGCGACGGCAGCTATATTATACCATTTCCATATTGGAAACCTGTAGTTCAAATTCAATTTAAGAAACTCTCGACGAGATGGCGCTGCTTTTTGACAGCCTGGTGAGACTGCTTATGGCGGGGATCGAAGCATATAAGTAGGCCGTGCAAGTGACGTCACAGCCAGGCAGGTTACTCCATACGTTTATCCTTTTGTGTCAATCGTGTTCTATGTCAATATCAGACTTACGTAGCTATATCTGAAAGTCAAAAACGTGAGTGTATTTGTTCGGGTTTGTTCGATTTGATCTAGGCTATATTTGTCTCCCTTTAATGAAGCGAGGAAGGTTGATGCTGACAGAGACAGACATAGAATGCGAGCAGCACACGTTCTTAAATTATTTCACAACCGAACATCTTTCGTCTGGAGTGACATAAAATCAAGTAACATATGATTTATAATGTGATTGAAAATGGAGGAGGAAGCGTCATTAAATTCTAAAATAATTTTTAATTTTCTATTCTTTTCACGAAAACGGACCTTTTCGTTTTGTTGCAGGTAAGTAATTTATGATTGAAATATTTTTTTATTACTTTTTATTCGTTATTGTTATTTTACATTATAAAATTGTCCCATTATGTTCCAAACTTCTCACGCAAACTAGCAACAAACACATTTTTAAAGAATTTTACTTAAATTTTACAATCTACAAGTCAGCTACCACATAATATTTACAGCTTAGTTATATTAACCCGTAGCCAGAATTTTGATAAGTCCGGTAGTATATTATTATAATAATTCTTTATTTTCATAGTTTAATTGAGAATCCCGTAATGACTGAACATTAAAGAGGACTTCGATCACTAATGTTGCCCGGAGTATGCTACGAAACAAACAAATTGGAAGCCCATAATCATAATGATGGTGCATATATTTACTTGGTTAGTAGCTGTACATATAGTATTGTATTTACCTTGATTTGTTTGAAGTTGAAGAAGGTAAAATATTTTATGTAAATTATGATTTATTTCCTATTTTTTAATAAAACTAATTACAACCTTCAATCGCTGAATTCTTTATTTCTAATTTCGTTACTAGTTCAATAATGATACAAAAGTATGTAAGGACAATTTTAAAGCGATATTTACAGCTGAAAACCTATATCAAAATCCTAATATTTGATTTTCTCTACTTAGTAAATCAAATGAAAGGGTTTTGATGTTTTCTTTGCTTAAATGTCACTTTAAAATATTGACAGTAATAAAAATTTGGACGAAAGTGACATTTGAAAAGCACGTGCGCGCCAGGCATAATGGATGTCGCCGTATCATGCCTGCTTCGATCATTTAACACGGCAGTTTGTCTTCTTCCTGGTTATAAGTATTCGTTGCTCTCTTCAGCCGATTCTGATTTGTCGGCAAACAGTTATAAATGTTAGGTTACGTATTTGTTTAGGAGCTGTGCGCAACCATCATAGACAAAGGAAGAGAGGGGACGCGTAAAACCAGATGCTATTTTGTTACCGCCTGGCTCCTTATCGGATTTAGCAGTGGCGTTACATGAATATTTTCTTAGTATTATCCCAGTACAAAATTATTATTTATGGAATATGGAAGTAATATTTTTATTGAATTGAATTTGTATATTGTGTCCCTTACTGAGTACAAATGTTCTTCTGCTTCTCAATAATTTATGAATGCTTAGTAAATATTAATTTTATTAGCCAAAAATATAATTTCATATAGGAAAGGTTGTGAAATTTAAATATCTTTCAACTTTAGGGAAAATGTAAGATTAAAAACAAAATTGATTCAAAATTTATTACAAAGAAGCAACAAAATGTAATTACTGGTAGTTTTGAAAATATTGTTGGCACAGCACCTCCAAGTAATCGTACTCTTTCCTCAACTTTATAAAGAAGGACTTCTCAAAATGCTCTGAACAAATCCTGTAGGCAGGAGAAGGTGTCCAATCTCTAAGTCCCATGTTCTGCACCCAAATGTTTGCTTCTTGTGGATCTTTCGGAAATCTAAAAACAATACAACAATGTGTGAGCTTAGTGGTTTAAAATAAGTTTTAGCAGGACGCCATCCTTGTGAAACGACCTTCGCCTGAAGTCGTGTTTCTCAAAGACTATGACCTTCAACGATTCAAGACAAACGTTAATCGCTTTCTTTAAAAAATAACACTGGTATACATTCGAAATAATATAATGCTTTCACTAATAATTAACCAAAATTAAATAAGAAATAATTTAATTTTGTCAAAATATACAAATCATGCAGGTACGCCATTGAGTGACGCACTCTCTCCAAGGGCAATTACCTGGTTCTTATTAGAAATCTTGAATGAAAAGTGCAACAAATTTAGTACAAATTACAAAGGAAGGTAGCTTTAACTATGGCCTTAATCATAGTTTCAAATAATATATACTGCTAAACTTACAAGGGAGATATCTAATATAAAATAAATGCATGCAAAAATACAATTTGAATATTTACCGATGGGAAGTAATTCCAAGCTTCTTTCGTTCATTACGGCTTTTACAGCTATAGGCACAACAATTCACCATTTTTCTGTAAATAAACTGAATTCTTATAATAGCTCTTCTCACCACAAATCACCAAAATACATTGGGTGCCACCTCGATTGTCTGGCTCCCTATCAATGGCGGCCGATCAATTTTAGGTAACACTTTCTGCGACGGCCCGTAAACCGGAATTATTCGTCCCCTCTCTTCCTGCTGTGTCGAAAATGGGACGCCCTGTACTGAGTGGCTATATTATAGCATCTCGAGTCCGCATATTTTTGTTTGCATTATTTGTTTATTTTAGCCCTTTATATATAGTTCAATAAATGTTTTTTAATGCCTCTTTTTGAACGCATATTTTTTTGCTTTACCTACTAGCCACACATATATAAAAAAACCGTATATTGCTAATATCTGCAATTATGTCCCCGCTATGGGCATCGAAGGGGGCGTTGTGAGTTTGCGCAGTTCGGAAATTTCCTTGTGAAAGTAAACATTCAACAGGACCGGATTTCAACTTTTTTAATGTAAATTTCACTGGTTAGTTAGGAAAAATATTGCAATCAAAAGTTCGATTAGTTCGATTTAAGACAGCGTTCCATGCATATGATTTCTGACTATATGATGATCCGACGGTGCCCTGATTGTAAACTTTTGGTGCCAAATTCCGTCCGAATACTTGTAACAATCGACATGATGAGCTTTATTTTAACTTTCATCCGACGTCGTATGTTTCTTAACCGAACTTTTTTCTAAACCAAAAATTAAGAATGAATGACTCTATTGACTATTATTATCAGCTACCAATGCACCAAATTAAAAATACATTAAATTTTAAGGTTAGGTAGTGACCACATACAGTGTCACCATTAAAGTCCGCACCATATGGAACTTTTTTTTATTAATGAGGTTAGTTAAAATTAAATTTCGGTAATCGTTTTTGCTTCAAATTAGACTAAAAATTATATAATCAAATGTCACCATCTGTCATTCGGTATATGTCAAAAATTACATTCTAATCAAAAAATGCTGAAAAATGGCATTGTTTTACCGAATTTCAAAAAATTTTATTAGAAAAAGTTGTTTCTAGTACAATTCTTGGCCTAAATACAAAGTTTCAGTTTTCTAGCTCAAAGTTGATTTTTTTGCCATTTTTTCTAATTAACTTTTTTTTAATTTAATGTAAGTTCGCTTAATGGATATTAAACTATTTGCTTATACCATACTCAATATTTTATTTAGTTTGTATGAGCTTTTTTTTACTAGAATGCCATTTTTTTTCGAAATTTAAAATTAGAGGCAAAAAAATTTGACACAGGTGGTGCAAAGTTATCCTAATTTAAAAATTTTAACAGATAGACGTCAGATATTCCATTTTTTTGATAGTACATACACCTAAGAAGTTTAAAAAACTTATAATAAAATTCCCAGATATCAGATTAGTTCAAAATTTAGACACATTTTCTTTTTATCCACAATAAAATATCAAGGCAATTTTGAATTTTATAAGTAGGCTATGGAAAAAAACGAATTAGAGTGCCGAATAAATAAAAGAAATGTCATAAATGTGAATATTTTCGCAAGTTATAGTTTTCAGTGTTATCACCAATGTTGTCCATTCAAGAAAAAATAGAAATTGTCTTAATTTGTGGAGAGAATATGCCTCACCGGCAAGTATCTGCCATTTTTAATGAGAGGCATCCAGAAAAAAATTTGCAGCATAGCACTGTTTCAAGAATAATGTCAAAATTTAGAGAAACTGGATCTGTTCGAAATAATTTTAAGAAACCTCACGCGGCAAGTAAATACGATGAAGCAGCACAACTTGATGTTTGTTTAACTGTTATTGACCACGGTCAAACTAGTGTAACCAAGATAAGTGATGCAACAGGGTGCAAGAGGGAAAGCGTTAGAAAAATTCTTCAGAAAAATCGATTTCGGGCATATAAACCCAAGTTTATAAACACATTAAAAGAACGCGATTTTGATATTCTACTTGATTTTTCGTTTTGGTATCAGGGACAATATGAGGAGAATATTCTTTTTCCATACAATATTCCATATGGACAGATGAAGCCACTTTCTCTTCGAATGGTACCGTGCGCTCACAAAATTGCCGATGGTGGTCCCAAGAAAATCCTAACTTCACAATTGAATGTCGCGACCAGTATCATTTTAAAACCAATGTTTGGTGTGGAATTTTGAAAGATGAGCTTATTGGACCATACTTCTTTAGAGCAAACTTAACTGGTGAAAGGTACCTGAATTTTCTTGATAACGAGATTACCGAAGTTTTGGATAACATGCCCTTACACCATAGACATAACTTATGGTATCAGCTTGATGGTGCACCCATACATCAAACTGTAGCAGTGAAAGAACGCATAAACCAATTATTTCAAAACAGAGTTATAGGGCGTGATAGAGAATGTCACTGGCCACCCAGGTCGCCTGACATAACCCCACTAGACTTTTTTCTGTGGGGTTATCTTAAGCAGAAAGTTTATAAGAATCGACCGTTTAGAAATATCGAGCATTTGGAACAAACGATAGGACAGTGTTGTGCCGATATAAGACCAAGCTTTTTACAAAATGCTGTCAAAGACGTTTATAGACGGACGGGTGTTTGTATAGTATAGAGCGAGAAGGACGTCACACTGAAATGTGAAATTTATATTGCTTTTGTGTTACCTATTTAAAATGATTAAAGTTCCTTTTTGTTCCTTTTAATAATAATGATAGTTTTAAGTATAAAATAAAATTTTTATCAAATATTTAGATGTATTTGTCATTTGAAAAACGAAACATCTGACGTCTATCTGTTAAAATTTTTAAATTAGGATAACTTTGCACCACCTGTGTCAAATTTTTTTGCCTCTAATTTTAAATTTCGAAAAAAAATGGCATTCTAGTAAAAAAAAAGCTCATACAAACTAAATAAAATATTGAGTATGGTATAAGCAAATAGTTTAATATCCATTAAGCGAACTTACATTAAATTAAAAAAAAGTTAATTAGAAAAAATGGCAAACAAATCAACTTTGAGCTAGAAAACTGAAACTTTGTATTTAGGCCAAGAATTGTACTAGAAACAACTTTTTCTAATAAAATTTTTTGAAATTCGGTAAAACAATGCCATTTTTCAGCATTTTTTGATTAGAATGTAATTTTTGACAGATACCGAATGACAGATGGTGACATTTGATTATATAATTTTTAGTCTAATTTGAAGCAAAAACGATTGCCGAAATTTAATTTTAACTAACCTCATTAATAAAAAAAGTTCCATATGGTGCGGACTTTAATGGTGACACTGTATTATGTATTATATTGTAATGCGAGTGAGACTCTCTTCTTTTTTTACAAGCTTTTTAGTGAAATTCGGTTCTGAAGATCGGATAATGTGATAAGCAAAATATTTTCGTATATACTGGGTGTTATGGAAATGACTTATTATATTTAAATGGGTGACTCCTAGGGAGTCCTAGAGAAAGTCTACATACTTTTTTTTTAAATCGAATATCTAAATACTAAGGTAAAACCCCTTTTTACCCACATACTGTCGCGCCGTTACATCTGGATTCACTTAGCAACAATGTGGGTCACTAGAGTATACTAACAGTGTTGTCAGATCACACCGCGTGTCTCGCCCTTACTTGAATACTGGCGGCGCGCCCTTCATACTTCAGTACGCTTCGCTACTTTGGAGTGGAAGGACGTCGAGCGTTCCACGTGCTTGACGTATACGAATTTTAAACGTTTTGTTAATTGTATTGCCCGATTTTTTTTTGTTGTGAAATAATTCATAATAAGAAATGTTGTGATGTGATTTAAAATTTGTGTGATATTATCTACTGTTGATTCTATACTTTTTGTGTTTTATTTTTTTATGGAATTTAATTATAAAACGGATTATTTTAAAATAAGATCGAAGGTAAGAAAGTATGTACCTTAAAATTGTAGGTTTCTTTGTCTAAAAAGTTTGAAAAAGAAGTGATAACGCGCGCCAAGACGTCTTGTTGTCAAAAACTGAACAAGTGCGTTTAGAATTTGAATGGCAACACCGCC
The DNA here is from genome assembly GCA_963991005.1 of Barypeithes pellucidus. NCBI lineage: Eukaryota > Metazoa > Arthropoda > Insecta > Coleoptera > Curculionidae > Barypeithes > Barypeithes pellucidus. Next base: position 50,150,041 of record OZ022562.1, on the reverse strand, counting down.
ATGCGACGACCTCTTTTGAAACTTGAGACTGCCTCAATAAAATATTGATTGCGAAGGGCCTCAGAAGCGGCCACGTAAATTTTGAGATTTCATATGAAGTGTATATTTCGTTTAATAAGTCAAAGCGCCATTTATGGTTATTTTTCTTCAATTTATTTTCATCTCGGGATTTGCCGGTTTAAATATAATACGTCATTTCCATAACACCCTGTATGTACATAGGTACCTGAAATACTTTATACCTGGTATTGATCCACGACTTTTACAAAAAAGCACCATGCACTTGTGTCCTTAGCGGGGACACTTATTTTTGTATTTTGGAACGTTCGTATTGGCAATATACTGTTTATATACATATAATATGTGACTAGTCAGTATTCTAGGGTAGATAATAAGTTACTGTTGTCATATTATGTGCACGACAATGATCAAATGGTTAACGTAATCAGTTTTAATTTTATCTTCTATTAAGTCAGTCATGTGTGGGGTGCTAAAATAAAAAGGAAAATAGAAAGACGTATCGGATCTAATAAATCAAATTATATAATTATTTTCTTTCTTTTGCTAAATGTTTAGCCTTCTTAAGGTCGCATTTTTGGTAAATTGTTTCACAGTTGGCCAACCCTAATCCTAATAGAGCTGCTTTAAGTCCGTCGATCCTGGCTTTCGACGATGTTTCTCTTGTCAGGCTTCCCGAGAGCCAGCTCATTCCAAGGCTGAAAAATTTATAAAAGTAGTAAGATATCAAACAAATAGTTTTTTCTGTCATATGGTGGCAATATACGAGGACACTAGAAAACATCATCCTTACTGAACTTTAAAGGAATTTGGGCATTTAGTCCTTAGCGCAAGTTTTATTGTGTTAAAATGATCCACAAGAAATTTTGGAAGATGTCAATGCTGCTAATCTGAAGTCGATGCCCGCTAAAGATACGAAAAGGAATATGAATTGTTTGAGAAATAGTGCAATGAAAATAAATTTATCATAGAGGAGGTATTTTTATATAGGGTGGCCCATTAGTGCGAGGAAGTCCGATATCTCAGTTGTCAACAGAAATACAAAGAAATATTGCATACAAAAGCTATAGGATCCGCAGAGATGCTGTTACAAAATTTAAATCTGTTAATATTTTGAACACGCTTTGAATAAGTCGTTTTTCTTGGTTTTTTGTTGTAAATTATAGATAAGCGTGGCAACGCCGCGACGAACATCAAATTATAAACGGAAATATAGGTAGACCTTTATGCCGAATTAATTCTCTTTTGTATTTAAAAAAAATTGGTTGTTGGAAATATGTTGTACTTTTATCACATGCGGCAAGTACCTTCCAATGACTTTGCCGTTGCGTGCGGAAAAGTACCACTTTCCGCACTTGTTAGATAAATGTGACCCCCCCCTACGAATCCGTCCGTTCCTGTATTCCCTGACTATACTATATAAGAATGATTCTAGTATGAAGTCCATATGGTACAAAGTTACCAAATGTCATTGAAATATACAGGGTTGCTTGAAAGCTATAATCTTCAGGTGCGGGGGGCCGATCGATCTTTGTTAGGAGGGAAAAATTGATATATGAACTACTAGTATTATTTTGACCTCCCCCGTACGCTGGCAAAATATCGCCCCACGGGGGTGGCAAGGGGTGTCACTGGCCACCCCAAAATTGCTTACCTTAGTTTTGTTTTTATTATGATCAAACACAAGCACTATAGGAAAAATCCTTTACGGCACTCTGGGAGTAGTGCGTGTGCGCAAAAAGCGATTCACGTTGGTTTTGAATCGTTGGAGGTTATACTCGCTAGGAAAAACGACCTCGGGAAGGTCGTTCCATAAGGATGAAGTCCTCCAGATCAAAGAATTCTTAAATAATCAAGTTTGATGAGTACTAAGCTTAACCACATATGGATCGGCGGCAGTGGTTCATCGTGTATTTCTGTTATTCGCCGCTATGGGCAGAATTAAGAGGGCAAGGTCAGCCGAGCACCTTCCATGAAAATATCTGTAAAAGAGAGTAAAATCCCCCAACCTGTCTTCGATGCTCCAGGTTGTCGAGGTTCTTCGTCAGCTCGTGGTCTCCAATCAGTCGAATGGCCCTCCTATCGATGGAATCCAGTAGCCGAAGAGTATGTTTGGGTGCAGAGCTCCAGACATGAGAGCAGTACTCTAGTGATGGTCGAATCTGGGCATTGTATAGTGTCAAAAGTTGTTGAGGTGTGTACAACTTTTTGGTTCGGAAGAGTACACCAAGTTTCTGAGAAGCTATCTTGGCGATTGCCACAACGTGGCTATGCCAAGACATATTTCCTTTAGTATTGTGCAACCCCAAAAATTTACGACGCTGGAAACACAGCAATATGCAGAACGTAGACTTGACATGATAACACTGACTGTAAGACAAAAATTGTAGTTTTATGCGTGTAAAACCGAATTCTTAACGAATTTTGGACGTGGCCCCGAAAAAAATGGATAGCAGATAACTAAAGAGCTTTTTTTACCTCCATAAGGGAATAATCAGTTTGTTAAGCCCACTTAGCGATCTCGAATACTTGTTGCTGGTACATAAAGATTTTTGAAGACATTGGCCGTCGTCTCTATACGCTATTAATGCTGCGTCGATTGAACTAAGAATTTTCTTGGCCATCTCGTTTAGGGCAACATTATTTGGACTGTTTAACCTGGGCACTTCTCTTTTTAATCTGAAACATATATTCATATTACTGTTACGGGGTGTCCCAGATAAGAAAGCACTCTACAGGGATCGCGTTAATCATAGGACATACAGAGATGATCAAATAATACAAAAGTTGCTGATTAGTGAGTTCTGCAACCCTGATATACAGGGTACACCAAGTAGAGAGTATTAGAGTATCTCGAGAATTAAATGAGATTTTATTTTGAAAATTTGACTGTGGCTATAAAAGATTTTCTACGTTTGTAAAATATTTTGGATGGTGCGGTGTTGCCGGATCATACCGAAAGTGGTAGCAACTTCGGAATTTTAAATGAATTACCCTATATATTATCTAGGTAAAAATCTAGAACAGTTTTCTGTACAATATCATATTTAAGAGGTTTTAAATTGTAAATAATCTTGTGATTTTTTAACGCCGTATCGGGACCTGAAAATAAAATCAAATCTTTTTAGCGGTTACAGCTAGAAAACTAAAATTTTGAAAATAGTTTCACAAGACCATCGAAATTTTATAATTTTGAACAGTATTTAATTAGTTTTATACAGGGCGTCTCCATAACAATATTTCTGAGGGAGATGAATTATTGCAAAAATCTTCTTTTTTTTTAATGGGTTTGTTCGGGTTTGTTCGTCAACGTCAAATGGGTTTTTCATTATTTTATTTCTAGGAATCCATTCCACAGCCAACTACCAAAAAATATATTTTTATAAGATAATTTTTAAATTTCGCCATAAGTCCGAAAATATTGAAGATTGGCATAGGAACACTTAATATCATTAGATAGAAAATTCGATCGTCCATTAGCAAAACATATCAAATACAAGGTGTCCCATTTAAAAAAAAGAAGATTTTTTAAATAATTCATCTCCCTCAGAAATATTGTTATGGAGACGCCCTGTATAAAACTAATTAAATACTGTTCAAAATTATAAAATTTCGATGGTCTTGTGAAACTATTGTCAAAATTTCAGCTTTCTAGCTGTAACCGCTAAAAAGATATGATTTTCTTCTCAGGTCCCGATACACAAGATTATTTATAATTCAAAAACTCTTAAAGATAGGTATATGATATTATACAGAAAACTGTTCTGGATTTTTACCTAGATTCCAAAAAAATATAATATATAGGGTAATTCATTTAAAATTCCGAAGTTGCTACCACTTTCGGTATGATCCGGCAACACCGCACCATCCAAAATATTTTATAAACGTAGAAAAACCATAAATAGCCACAACCAAATTTTCAAAATAAAATCTCATTTAGTTCTCGAGATACTTCTAATAGGCCACTTTACTTGGTGTACCCTGTATACGAGTATATATATTTCTAACGATATTTGGGCAAAACCGAATTTTTATGATTTAGTTCTTTCTGGTTCTATTTGAAGAGATATGTGAAAATAAATACATACTAATTGTCACTTTTTCTCCTCTGTAAGATGGTTTAATTAAATTTTCAAACCGACGTTTAGTTTTTACGCAACCATCATCAACTTTATTTTTATAAATAGTAGTAAGATTTTATTTTATGCTTTATAAACTCCACTTTATATTCTGAATCCAACGATATATCACACCTATTATTTATTAGACGTTTACAGTAATGTTGTGATCGCTCGAGCGAAAAACCGCTTGAGTACTCGATTATGGAAATAACCGACATCGCTCGATTATTAAACAAACTGTTCGAGTTATAAATTCAAGCGAAAATCGCCGCTTGTTACTTATTACCTTTCACTCGATACCCGAGCTTCGCTGGACGCCGACCGAAATGTGCTGCTTGGTAGTGTGATCGCTCGAGGTGAAAAACTGCTCGTATATTCGCTCGATAGGAAATACTACTCTACTTATAAATTAAAGCGAAAAATCGTCGCCTTTCACTTGATATCCGATTTTTGCTCGGTGCTGTGCGCGCCACTCGAAATGTGCCGATTGGCGATGTTCGAATTTGATGCTCAGAAGGCTGACACGACATACGTCTTTGTTAGAGGCACATAAACGAGAAGGTGCCAAGTATGCCAAATTCCTTAGTGAATTCATCGCGACATGGGTTTTGTCTCGACTGGGAAGATAAATTTTTTTTAAAAATCAGAAAAAACTGTTCTTCCTTAATAAAAAGTTTGGACTAAACTTCTAAAACTTACAAAAACAACCCCTGGTGTTTTATCAACACATTCTTCTTAGTCATAAAAATTTCAAGTGATTAATCACTCGAGCGATTCACTCGATTATTAAAATCGCTCGAGTATCAAGTACTCGATTATTAAAATCATCGGTTTTTCCCCACAACTAGTTTACAGCAAAATGTTATTGTTGTATTTATAATCTAGTTAGGAAACTAGTTTTTTCTTTGGCATTATTTACAATAGTAATAATAATAATGATGTTATACACGGTATTGAAAAAAGGTCGGTACCCCGGAATAACTCCGGTGCATCGCATTGCAACGGAAAATGTATAGGGAAAAAGTTGTTTGGTTTTGCAGGAGAAATAGTTTGCAGTTGAACCCCCCCCCCACCCCCTCAACCCCCGGGCGCGGGTAGGGGTAAGTTAAGATTTTCAAATGGAATCCCATATTTTTATTGGCGTATCGTGTTCTCCGACCATCTTTTGTCCGAAATTTTTTTTTTATTTGGGCCTATTCTTCACCAATAATCACGGGCATTTTTTAGTACAAGACAGAGAAAAAGAGTATTTCCGGGATAAAACTTGATTTTCGCACGGTTTTGATTTTGTCTTTCTCATGGTGATTATTGGTGAAGGATTGGCCCGAATAAAAAAATTTTTCGGACAAAAGATGTTTATTTTTGATTGGAATAAAAAATATGGGGTTCCATTTGAAAATCTTAATTTACCCCCACCCGCGCCCGGTGGTTGAGGGGGTGGGGGGTGGTTTAAATTTTCGCGATGCACCGGAGTTATTCCGGGGTACCGCACAAACCCGAACAAACCCTATATATAAAAATAGTAAATTATTTTTCATTTTCAAAAGCGCCCTCTTTTCAAACACAATAATAATAATAACTGAGGGGTGTGATATATCGTTGGGTTCAGAATAAAAAGTGGAGTTCATGAAGCATAAAATAAAATGTTACTATACATACTACTACTATTTAAAAAACAAAGTTGATGATGATGAAACGTCGGATTGAAAATTTAATTAAATTATTTTATAGAGAAAGAAAAAGTAGCAAAAGAATGTAAATTTTATTCTCATATATCTATTCAAATAGTCAGGAAACAAAAAGAGCCTAACCAGATCCCATTCTTATCAGAGACACCTTTATATGGAAAAAGATAATAGTTCGTCCCAATAGTGTGACAAAATAACCCGAATACATAAGTTGAAGTTTTATTTAGAAGATATACATTGTGAAATGAAAATTAATTTAACTTATTCATGATTATTTTTCTTCAATGTGATTTCATATCGGAATTTGCGGGTTTAAAAATAATAAATAACTTCCGTGCATATTTTTATGTTAATTAGAAAACTAAAGCACTTTAACTTGCATAAGTCCCTAAAATTCAAAATTCCAATAAAATACTTTCAAGTCGAAAACTTACCTAAATTTAAACGTGTCGGCTCCATCTCCTGTACCTGCTGCAGTTCCAGATGCAGTCCCATCGGTTCCACTACCTAAATCATTAGATATTATAAATAGGATTAAAATTTAATAGAAATTATGACTAGAGAAATAATTTCGTCACACGCCAGTAACCAGCATTTAGTAATAATATTCCGACTTTTAAACCTCTGGAACTAACAGAAACTCCGGAAACGACCGTCAATGAATGAAATGCAGCATTTCAAACCTTTATTGTTAAACCGTAAGTCGATTATAAATGTCAATGTTTAATATTAGGGCGATAATAGTTTATATAAATATATATAATATATTATAGTAAATTTTAATAGCCGTTTACCATCCTACAAATTAAGAAGCGTATTATACATATAGGTGATGTATAAGGTGTAATTTACATACCGCCACCAGTAGTCCCGCCTCCCATGCCAGTAGATCCGGCCCCTGCTCCAGTATCCGCTCCTCCGGCTCCAGTAGTTCCACCGTCAGCGGTATCCCCTCCCATGCTAGTAGCATCGCCTCCCATGTTAGTGGTATCCACGCTCATAGTATCCCCTCCTGTGCTCGTGCTATCCCCTCCCATGTTATCGGTACCCCCTCCCATGCTATCGTTTCCTGTACTCATTGTGCCCCCTCCCGTGCTAGTATTTCCCCCTCCAATGCTGGTTGTACCTCCTCCAGTGCTAGTAGTGTCCCCTCCTGTACTGGGTGTACCGTCTCCAGTGCCAGTAGCACCCCCGCCCGTGCTGGTTGTTCCGCTCCCAGTGCCAGTAGTGCCTCCGCCAGTAGTGCCCCCTCCTGTGCTAGTTGCTCCGCCTCCAGTACTAGTAGTGCCTCCTCCAGTACTAGTCGTTCCCCCTCCTGTACTGGGCATTCCTCCAGAGCCTGTTCCGGTACTTCCACCCCCTGTGCTAGGCGTACCGGGTGCATTACCTCCACCACTACCATCGCTACCTCCACCTAGTGGGAAAAATATAAAGTGTAACATCGAATAATATGACTTTTTGACTTTAAATAATTTTGTTCATGTTTGTGTAATGGGTTTTATTTTCTAAACCAGTCTAAGAATAAATTTGTATGGATTACAAGCTGTTGAAAAATGTTAATGTTGCTTAAGATATATATAATGAGGGAATGTGGTCTAAATTAGGTGATTCGATACAGTACCAGTAGCTGTAGCGGTGGGGCTCATACTCATCGGCATCATCATCGAAGACATTGTAGTTGTGGCATTGTTCTTCTTCAATATAAAATTTAAAAATTTTCATGAAGTTAGACGTATTTAAAGTCAATGAATCGAAAACTGAATACTTATAGACATTATTAATTATCAAAGATATTACAAATTACAGATAGAAAAATGTACATTTCTAGCATACGCAACGAATACAAATAGCCTTTGCCACCTCTTTTGGTCATTACTGCAGCATAGCTAGATTGACATATTTATCGCAAAGGTATCTTGCAAATCCCAAATAAAAATTTGTTAATTTGGCAAATACAACTGGTCTAAGATTAATCCGCAATTGCTCTTAATATAAATTTATTTCCCAATAATTTTACTCTAAACTGTGAAAAGGCGATGAGAGATTCTGTAAAAAATATTATTATCTTAAAAGTATCAAACGAATCTTCAACTAATCCAACTGCACTCTGGCAACATCTATTTCTATTTTACTACTGCGCTACGATCCAGGAGCCAAAATATGAATGCATACTAATCTTGTAAACATTACAACGTTGGCGCTGTGATCTAACGGATTGTTTATTTTTTTGTGATTATTGGTGAAAAATCGTCTTTAGTTACAATACCTTTGTTAATTATACTTACCACAGCGGAGATACTCATAATCAAATGCACTACAAACATGCCAAAAGACAAATACGCCAAGGCCGTCAGAGCTATTTCAAATATGTCTGCCAATTCTTGAGCCTTGTCGTTTCCTCCTCCTGCATAATGAATGTGGTGTTTAGTTGGGTAACTGTAGATCGGTTCGTGTTCAAACGTATGACCACTTTCGTAGAGCCGATGGTCTAAAAATATTTATACGGTCACGAGGTTTGAGATGCTCCCTCTTTTTCTCCTCGAAATTTGACAGGCAAGTGAGTATCCGTAAAATTCGCACGCAGTCAAGTGTCTATCAAAATTCGGTAGCAAAAAAAGACAAAAAATTATGATACTCCGGCTACCAGAAGAGGTATTAACGTTATCATAAATTACTTCACGTTTGAGGTTTCCGATTTTTCCTTAAACTGTCACCAAAATTTCAACTTTCCATGAATTCAGCCCAAACGAGCGTTTAATTAAGTTCAAGTTTTGTGCAATGAGAGAGATAATGTTTTATCTCGGAAACAGTAAGAGATATGTATAGGAAAGTTATAAGAAAATAATATTAGAACTAAAAGGTGATTCTATAAACTTAATATACGGGGGTGCCATTTAAAATAACAAAAATGCTACAATTTTTCGGTAGAAGCGGCAACGCAGAAAATATTTAAAAAAATATACAGAGTGTTATGGAAATAAATTATTATATTTAAATGGGTGACTCCTAGGGTGTCCTAGAGAAAGTCTATATACTTTTTTTTTAATCGAATATCTAAATACTAAGGTAAAAACCCTTTTTACCCACATACTGTCGCGCCGTTTCATTGGATTCAGTTAGCAACAATGTGGGTCACTAGAGTATGCTAACAGTATTGTCAGATCACACCGCATGTCTCGCTCTTGCTTGGATACTTGCCGCGCGCGACTATCGTTGCTTCAGTATGTTACGAGACTCGGGGATGAAATTACGCTCTCGAGGGTTTCACGTGCTTGACGTTACGAATTTTAAACGTTTTGTTAGTTGTAGCATTACACGATTTTTTTTTCTGTTGTGAAATAATTCGTAATAAGAAATATTGCGATATGATTTCAATTTGTGTGATATCACCTGCTGTTGATTCTGTTGCAAAACATACTTTCTGTGTTTTATTTTTTTATGGAATTTAATTATAAAACGGATTATAAGATCGAAGGTAAGAGAGTATGTACCTTAAAATTGTAGTATTTTTTTTCTAAAAAGTTTGAAAATGAAGTGATAACGCGTGCCAAAGACGTCTTGTTGTCAAAAACTGAACACGTGCGTTTACAATTCTGTGTTGCAATATGACAACACCGCCTCAATAAACTATTGATTACGAACGTCCTCGGTAGCGGCCACGTAAATTTTGATATTTCATATAAAGTGTATACTTATTTCGTACAATAACACTGGGGAACAGCAAAAATGTTTCCGAGACCAAAATAGCAAAATCTTACTTATTTTATTATACTAATTAACAATCTGTCTTGCAAAAGGCTCAGTTGGCTCCGGTTTTATAGATCCATCCCAATTATGATAATTTACCTACCTGCCCTTAATATATGGGAAAATTTCACCATTAAATGAGAAATACCTGGATTTATTATAACAGGTGTACTTTATAAGGGGTTTAAATACATATAATATAAATCCTAAATTGTTAGTTAGTTGTATTTCAACCACCAGTTGATCGAGAGCTGTTCGTATTTGAGAAATTAGAGAGTTTTGAGCAACATGTCGCGAGTTTGTGTAAATAAGCCGGATCATTTTTGTTATATATGTGGTGAAATGACTTTTGTGAAACAAAAACGTACGCTTAGCCCTTTAATAAAAAAGGCTTACCACTTGTATTTTGGCTGCAAAGTTGGAGACCAGGATAAAAATTGGGCTCCCCATATCTGCTGCTACAAAAATGTGCGTCCAACATTCGCGGCTGGCTAAGTGGAAAAAACCGTAAGATGCCCTTCGCTGTTCCTATGATCTGGCGAGAACCGAAAGACCACGTTACTGACTGTTACTTTTGTTTGACACCTCCCATCAAAAAAGGCTTTTCAGAGAAAAAAAGGTCTGCGATACAGTATCCAAATTTACAATCCGCCATACGCCCGGTGCCTCATAGTGACGAGTTGCCTATACCTAATCCACCTCAGGAATATACCCTTCATTCTGATGATGATCAAGAGGATTCAAACGGTAGTGTACCGGAAAATGTCGCCGGCCCATCAACCTCGCAAGACTCCGATTTTGTCTGTGAACTTCCAAGTAAAAAGCCTCACAAAATAAGTCAAAGTGAATTAAGTGACCTTATAAGGGATTTGGAACTGCCCAAGACAAAAGCAGAACTATTGGCCTCTCGATTGCAACAATGGAATTTACTTGAAGATGAAGTAAAAGTTTCTGTGTACCGAAGCCGTCAGAAAAACCTAACACCATTTTTTAACATGGATAACAATTTGGTAGCCTGTAGGGACATTGAGGGATTAATGGCAGCTTTAAATCTGGACTATGATCCAAAAGACTGGAGACTTTTCATTGATTCCTCAAAAGTAAGTCTTAAAGCTGTGTTACTCCATAATGGAAACAAATTGCCTTCAGTCCCAATTGGTCATGCAGTCCATATGAAAGAAACATATAGCAATTTGAAATTGTTACTTGAGACCATACAATATGAAAGATATAAATGGCAAATTTGTGGGGATTTAAAAGTTGTGGCGATCTTGCTTGGAATGCAGCTAGGTTATACCAAATACTGCTGCTTCCTCTGCGAATGGGACAGTCGAGCACGATCGGATCACTACAGAAAGAAAATTTGGCCACCGAGAGAGTCTTTTGAGCCAGGAAAGAAAAATGTGACCAGCGCGCCATTAGTTGCCCCAGAAAAGATTTTACTACCGCCACTTCATATAAAATTGGGACTTATGAAAAATTTTGTGAAGGCAATGGACAAAGAAGGCCGTGCTTTTAGTTATTTAAAAGAAAAGTTCCCTAGAATCAGTGACGCTAAAATTAAAGAGGGAATATTTGTGGGTCCCCAGATTAGGAAACTTTTCGGAGATGCGCAATTCGATTCCATACTTGAAGGCAAGGAAAAAGACGCTTGGGATGCCTTTAAAATGGTTGCAAAAAATTTCTTGGGAAACATAAAAGCAGAAAATTATAAAGACCTGGTTGCCCAACTTCTTTTGTGTTACCAAAACCTAGGGTGTAATATGTCGTTGAAAATTCATTTCCTGGATTCTCATCTGGATTACTTTCCGGAAAATTGTGGTGCTGTAAGTGACGAACACGGTGAGAGGTTCCACCAGGATATTTCGAACATGGAAAGAAGATATCAGGGAAAATGGAACTGTGAGATGTTAGCCGACTACTGCTGGACTATTACGAGAGATGCCCCAGAGGCTGCTTTCAAAAGGCAAGCTAAGAAGCGCAAAATGAGTGTCTAAACTTTGGATTCAATGATAAAAATGTGCTATTTAGTTGCTTTTGTTGAACCAACAATATATTGTTATCTGTATTTTGTATGTCCATTGTATATGCCTATGAATTAAAATTTTGTAACAAATAATTGAGATTTTTTTTTTTGCGAGCCAACTAAAATCTTTAATAGGTATTTTTTAGTTACTTGGGTACAGTTGAATCCAAAAAAATAGGTTTTGTTCAGGAAACAAAAAAAAAGGTGAAATTTGTTTCCCAGTGTAATTCAAAGCGCCATTTATGGTTATTTTTCTTAAATTTATTTTCATTTCAGGATTTGCCGATTTAAATATAATAAGTCATTTTCATAACACCCTGTATACGGGGGTGTCCCATTTAAAATAACAAAATTGCTAAAAATTTTCGGTAAAAGCGGCAACGCTGAAAATATTTAAAAATATATACTATAGACCGTCAATGAGGCCTGTATGTACGTACCATCGTGATTGTCGCTGTTTCCAGAACTGAGATGTTCGCCGAACCTAAAACCATATAGTAGGCTGAGAGCAGGCGACATTTTTACTTTTTATTTCATAATTTGTTGAGTTGTCTGTCTGGTTGCAGTCGTGAATGTGGTATTTTTAAGCGTTTAGTCTTAGCCAATTTAAAGCATGAACATTCATAAAACTATCTATTTGTTTTTTATCTCTAGGAAAGGAGAATAACCTTATACCGGATGTTTCAGGAGGAACGCTCACCCCTATAACTTTTTGTTTAAATTACAGAAATAAAACGCCTCTTCCTGCGCGATATCATACATTGTCTTTATTGGATCATGAGTAAATTCCTAGTTTCAGATTAAACTTATAAGACGAAATCCTGAACACGCAATGTAACTTACCCAAGATGATCGGGATAACTTCCTCCACCGAAATAATATAATCCATTATTATGACCCCTGTGTCCTATTCTGCCTGCTTTTCCTAAAACCGAGATATCTTTATATTTTCAATATAATACTACATAATTTATCCCTTTTAAACGATTTATTCAATAACTTTGTTGTTTACGCCCGTGTGTCATCTGTAAGGCGACGAATTTATTCAATTATATCCTATTCATTTCCCAATTTAGTAGATTAAAAGCACGTGAACAGCACACAGGGTCGCATTAAGAACAATATAATGCTACAATCTCGAACCACGCAGGAAAGGACCGGACTTGCCTACACTGAACTACCTACAACCCTGTATAGATACGCAGCGCGGCGCGCGCATAGGAAGTTTTATCGCCGATTGACCAATAACAATAAGTTTATGCATCGAGCACGTGGCTATCACGCGCTGATGTTTGTTTATGTTTCTGAATTAGTAATATGAATCTAGGGTATGGAACTCGTGCATTTCTTGGAGCAAATTTTGTGGAGTAATAACAGAGAGATTCACAAAAAGAAATAAATTAAATGATTATTTTTTTGATTTACTCAAAAATATCTTGCTAAGTAAAATTCGTAAAATAGGTATAAATCTCGTAAAATAACCATATTGTGATAACTCTATGAAAATAACAGTCAATAATATTTGACGGGAGTTAAACCTTTTGCACATACAGGGTGTCCGCTAATTAATGGTACATCGAACAACCACAGACTCCTTACGTAAAAGTATTAGGATTTAATTATACTTACCTATATCCGAAAGTTAATATTAACTGAGATACAGGGTGTTAAAGTTAAAACTTAATTTTTGTTTCTCTCTAATAACTTTGAGAGAAACCAACGGTTTTTCACAAAATTTGGCTATTACGGTTTCTTTAAGACGAGAAATTCATTTTTTTTGTGAAAATTTAATGTACAACATAGGGGGCGCTGCCTGCGACATTTTTCACACATTTATTAGGTCAAAACCTTTTGTGCTTTAGTGAGTGTATTTAAGTTTTTAATGAAAATAATAATTTTCTCATATTTATTACGTAAAAAAGGTAGACTAAGTTGAGGTCGACCAGAGTGACCGTTTCGGAAATATATGCATTTTAATTGTTTAGGGCACCCTGCCCAATTACTATTAATTAACAAACAAAATTATAACGGAATTCCAAATAACTCACACAGCTATCTTACAATAATCAACAAACAAATCATAGCAACTTCATCTCTAAATTTCATTTGTTTTCTCATAGGTTACTTTAAGAAAAAAATTTTGTTTGCAAATTAATAGTAATTGGGCAGGGTGCACTAAACAATTTAAATGCAAATATCTCCGAAACGATAACTCTGGGCGACGTCAGCTTAGTATACCTTTTTTACGTAATAAATATGAGAAAAGTATTATTTTCATAAAAAACTTAAATACACTAACGCACGAAATAGGTATGACCTAATAAATGTTCGAAAAATGCCGCAGACAGCGTCCGCTACCATTGTACATTAAAATTTCACAAAAAAATCCATTTTGTCGTCCTAAAAAAATTAAGTTTTAACTTTAACACGGCCTGTATCTCAGTTAATATCAACTTTCAGATATAGGTAAGCATAATTAAATCCTAATATTTTTACGTAAGAAGTCGGTGGTTTTTCTATGTAACATTACTTAGCGGACACCCTGTATACCTGCATTTTGTTTATGTTTGTAACCTCCACTGTGGACATTATAGTTTTCAGAAACATCTTCGTTTCTTTCTTCCTCGTCACTGGCTACGTTTTCTAAATATTCTTCGCCATCGTTACGATTTTCAAGTTTATTATGGTTTTTATAAATATCTTCTAAAGTTGCACTCCTTAAAATAAAAATAAAAAACATTAGATATGGCGATAATATTCAAGAAATAATATTTACTTTGACAACCAGTTTTGATAGGCCGTTGATCCTTCGTCAAACAAAAGATGATTTTTTATTTTTTCTGCAAACCCTGGCCTGTCTTGCATGCTAAGTGGGGGTGCTTGTCCCATTCGCTTTTGAAATTTCGTGTGATTTATTTCAGATATAATTTGGTCAGCTACGTAACTTCTGCACATGTACTGGTTCATCATTAATCTATATAACAAATATGAAACAACATACTGTACAAATTATAGGTGGTTTGTTTTTGGGTTTCGGTCGCTTTGAAATGAAATTCCAATATTTGGTTAACGTTTCGGTTTATTATACTAACTATCGTCAGAACTATTTGTAATAAAGAAAAAAGGCGTATAAATAAAGTAGAAAGAAGCAATATTTTTGACGGCCTTAGTGACAAAATTCTTATTTTATGTTAATATTAGTTATGTATAGAATGAAATGAACAAATATATAAATGAACATACCTTGTACAATTCTCACTCACTTATACTAAATTTTGTAACATTTTGTCTTGTTGTTGAGTGGACATGAACTAACTTAGTTATACAAAGTTAGTAGTAAGGTAGGTTATTATTTAAATACCATAAAATAAAAGGTATGCATATTTATTTTATGGTATTTAAATAATAACCTACCTTACTACTAACTTTGTATAACTAAGTTAGTTTATGTCCACTCAACAACAAGACAAAACCAAAACCAAATTTAGTGTAAGTGAGTAAGAATTGTACAAGGTATGTTCATTTATATATTTTTTCATTTCATTCTATACAAACTAATATTAACATACAGTGAGTCCCAGAAGAAATGTCTAAATTCATTTAAAATTCAGCTGTAAGTTTTTTCAAAAAACGCTCGTACCCGTCGATTTTGATTTTTTAATTTTTTTTTGTGGTAATTTCATGTATACAGGGTAGCTCAAAAATAAGTTACGACCATCAACTTCATTTTTTCAAAAGAAAACATATATTTTTTATTTCATTTTTGAATTTTGCATTGAATTCTAAGCATGTTTCATGTACCATGTCCTATACATAAACTCAACAGTTATTGAAAAAATTAGGATTGAACATATCTATAAGTAAGACCTGTTTATTAAAAAAAAACACAACAAAATCAAATTAAATGTTGAAAATGTGCGCCATTTACGGCTTGGCAATATCCAAGACGATTAATAAACTCTCTTTGCACGTTTCCAACCATTTCCGGAGTTATGACACGCACTTCTCTTCGGATCCTTTCTTTCAACTCCTGCATATTGTTTGGCCTGTTAACAAATACTTTTGATTTGAGGTAACCCCACAAATAAAAGTCCAGCGGAGTTAGGTCTGGCGACCTAGCAGGCCATTCGATAGGTCCTCTCCTTCCAATCCACCGATTGGGAAAGGTTTCATCCAAAAATGTGCGCACAGTGGCCGCATAGTGCGGAGGAGCACCATCTTGTTGGAATATCAGTTCTTCGTCAGGGGAGTCTGGATCCAATGGATTCGGAAATAAAGCCACTAATGCTGGAATTAATTCTAGTTGGAGAAATTCGAGATATACTTGTCCAGTTAAAGACTGTTCAAAGAAAAATGGACCAATTACTCTTTCGCGTACGATTCCACACCAAACATTTATTTTCTTAGGGTACTGGCTGTGAACCTCTATCATCCAATGCGGATTTTCTGTTGCCCAATATCGACAATTTTGTCTGTTCACATTACCATTCAAATAGAACGTAGCTTCATCTGAAAAAATAATATTTTTTACTAAATTATTATCTAGATTGCACATATTTTGCATGCGTCCGCAAAACTCACTTCGCCTATCGAAACCATCTTCAAATAACTCATGCACTGGAATAACTTTGTATGGGTGATATTTGTGCTTTTGAACTACTCCGTGAACAACAGATTTCGGCATGTGCATATGTGCAAATCGGCCCCAATGTGCGACAGGGGAGTACATGGATTTTCTTCCAAGGAAAGCAAAACGTCATGTTGTTCATTTTCATCTCGAGTAGGACGACCAGATTTAGGCAAATCTCTAACATGACCGAATTCTCTAAACTTAGCCTCTATTCTACTCATCATCTTTTGACATATGGGAGGACGATCAGGATAGATTTCATTAAATAATTGGGCTGTTTCTATTTGAGTACGTGTTTTATCACCAAACCCAACCATGCATAGAATTTCAATTTTTTCCCGTTCCGTTAACTTCACCATTATTGTGAAAACCGCAACTTTGAAACTACGCTTGACAATAATTATACTTATTTGAAATAAAATTGTCATACAGTTTCTATGGAAATAAACGATGACAGTGAGACAGTACACGCTTACTTATTATGGAGCCCAAAATGCCATATTACCAGAAGATTTGATAGATCGTTGGATTCCCTAAATGATATGTTCAATCCTAATTTTTTCAATAACTGTTGAGTTTATGTATAGGACATGGTACATGAAACATGCTTAGAATTCAATGGAAAATTCAAAAATGAAATAAAAAATATATGTTTTCATTTGAAAAAATGAAGTTGATGGTCGTAACTTATTTTTGAGCTACCCTGTATAAATGAAATTACCACAAAAAAAAAATTAAAAAATCAAAATCGACGGGTACGAGCGTTTTTTGAAAAAACTTACCGCTGAATTTTAAATGAATTTAGACATTTCTTCTGGCACTCACTGTATATAACATAATAATTGTGTGACTAACACCGTCAAAAATATTGCTTCTTTCTACTTCATTTATACGCCTTTTTTCTTTATTACAAATAGTTCTGACGATGGTTTAGTATAATCAACCGAAACGTTAACCAAATATTGGATTTCATTTCAAAGTGACCGAAACCCAAAAACAAACCACCTATAATTTGAAAAAACGGTCAAGGAAACAAAACTATAATACTGTACAAAGTTTAATGAAAAACTATCATAGTTCGACTTAACGAGAAAGATTAGAACTTCATATAAAATTTTGTTTTTCCCCCTCATTACCGACTACAGCCACCTGAAGGGGGAGACTGGAGATTGACATCACTGAATATTATCTTATTTTTTAAATACAATTTTTGATTGTGTTTAAAGGTCGCATTAGAGTCTGCAATACTCTTGTAATTTTGTTGCTGCAAGTTAGTTTTTGGCATGAGAGTTGCAAGCAATATGTCATGTAAATCGTTTTACAGTCGGCAAGTCTGTTGAATGATTGAATTGAATGGTTTTCAATTACACAGGTCGACATAATTTTTGTTTTTTTATATAATGCGATCTTTGAAATCATTTTTACCTGCCTTAGGACCGGAAAGTACAACAAGACCGCAGAGGGGATATTTTCACAGTATTGTACGAACCTTTAAGAGTTTTATTGTTTTCTGCAGTTTAGTTGGTTTCTGTCTCGTTTACAGTACAGTAAACTGTTTAAGTCGATTTTGATATAAAATGGCAAGTTCGAGTCGTCGATGTTGCAAAAATAAGTTTTGTTATTGTACATAGGTATTTGGACGATTTATTATAAAGTCCCAAGATAGATATATAACTGAGGAAGTCAAAAAAGCCTATTTTTTATATTTTAAGTGCCAAATTGGGGATCAAGATAAAAGTTGGGCTCCTCATGTTTGTTGTGTGAGTTGTCACGTAAATTATTCTATGCCGTTTTCCGTTCCTATGGTGTGTAGAGAACCTACTGACTATGTAAGTGATTGCTACTTTTGCATAACTAAAACAGAAGGGATGTCAAAGAAGCATAGAGACAAAATAGAGTATCCAAATTTGCCTTCTACGCTAAGGCCAGTTCCTCATTGCCAGAAACTGCCGGTACCGATAGCGCCTTTAAACCTGGACATCGTGTTTCCCGGTGATTCTAATTCTTCATACGAATCTGATCCACAACTTCCTGAGAACACCAGTTGCGACCCAACATTTTTACCAACTACCAGTGAACCTAACTCAATAACTAATGAATTAAATGACTTGGTACGTGACCTAGGATTGTCAAAACAAAAATCTTCTTGGTTCCAGACTTCAACAGTAGAACTTGTTAGATAAAAAAAGCAAGTGTTTCACTTTACCGAAAACGGAATGTAACATTGTCAAGTTTTTTTAAAATGGAAGGGTCGCTATGTGTCTGTTGTGATATGGATGGTTTAATGAATTAGCTTAATATGGAACATGATCCTAGCGAGTGGCGTATAGATTCGTCGAAATGCAGCCTAAAAGCAGTCCTGCTTCATAATGGAAACAAAAAACCATACATTCCTTTAGCCCGTTCAGTGACAATGATAGAAACGTATGACAACTTAGCAACCATATTAAATCTGTGTCTGTGGGACAGTAGAGCAACAAAAGAACACTACAGTAAAAAGGATTGGCATCACAGAACTTCTTTTGAACCTGGTACTTCAAACATTAAATATGCCCCCTTGTTAACCCAAAAAAGGTGCTGCTACCGCCTCTCCATATTAAGCTTGGACTAATGAAAACTTTGTCAAAGTACCTAAGAGAAATATTTCCTCACCTAAGTGATGCAAAATTAAAAGAAGGCATATTTATTGGACCTCAGATAAGGACGCTCCTAGATAATCTCCGTTTTCAAGAACAATTAAATGAAAAGGAATTGGCAGCTTGGATGTATTTTGTACGTGTAGTGAAAGGATTTCTGGGCAACAAGAAAGATGAAGACTATAAAAGAATCATAGATGAACTGTTGAAAACCTATGAATTACTAGGGTGTCGCATATATGTCTCTAAAACTACATTTTTTGCACTCCCATTTGAATTTTTTCCCGGAAAATTTGGGCGCAGTAAGCGATGAACAAGGAGAGAGGTTTCACCAGGACATCAGGACGATGGAAACAAGATACCAGGGACGCTGGAACCCATCTATGTTGGGCGACTACTGTTGGTTTTAAAAAGGGATGTTGCTACAGAACACAAAAGGAAAAAGTGAACGTTTTTGTCGCTGTATCATATCTTGTGCAATATATTTTTTATTAACATAACAACCAATCCTCAGCAATGTTTTTGCATAGATGCCACATGTTTTACATGTTTATATTAAATAAATATATTAGATTGTAAAAATATGTCGTCTTTTCTTTTTCTCCACCACCCACCCCTTATAACAAAGAAACTGTACGTGTTATAAGTAATTACCTTATCATTTTCGGATTTAGTACTCTAAAATACTTCAGACAAACCTATTTTCATCAATGTTACTTTACAAAAATTTAAATTTGTCGACTTGTGTTATTAGCCTTTAAAAAAATAAAAGGAATAAATGTTAAACAAACATACAAATTAAAAACAAAATAAACTATTAAATAAATGATTTATTCAAATTAACAAATTTAAGAAGTTTCATCTATTGAAACTTATAATATTATATACTTAAAATACGCGTTTCGAACGTATATTTCCACCATCAGAGACGCGCGCTGTCTATATGGACAAGATCGTGCCGCGTACAACGGCGCCTACGATCGCTTGTGGCAATGTATATAGGGTAAAGGCGCCGGATAGTATTTCGCACGACGGCGCCGAAGAAGCTCGGCGCGTCCCTGTCCATCATCAGGCAAAAACATAATTCATAGTTAGAGGTATGTGTGGAAAATTGTAACACTCCGCACGCTTGTATAAAAACAATATTTACCTGTGAAATTTCATAGTATCTAACGCCTTATTGATCGATCCATCCAGAGGAACGTTATTTTTTCCAACATCTGGCATTGTTCGGTTTGTCCCTTGAAACTTCTTGAACGGCTGTTCAAGCATTAAAAAGGACCCCGGCATGTAACTCGATGACAATATATCGTCTAAATCGATAACATTTTGTAATTTAGATTCCAAACCAAGACAGTAAGCTGCCAACATAAAAAATATGTTTTTCGCAATAATAGCCATTTTACTTAAGGTATGTTACGAAGGAATAAAATTAAACTGTATTTTATTTTTTCCTTAAATTATAAAAAATCTCGAGCATGAAAATTTCTGCTTGAAATATTCGGATAATATTTTAAGTTGCAGCCAGTGGAAAATGCCGTGATATTGATAATTAGAAGCGCCATGAACAGTGGAGTAGGTATAGGTAAAAATCAACATTAAAATACAACAGGAAATTGCGGAAATATAGTAAAAATTTGCATCCGACGTTAGTAAGGGCCGATATTTGATTGTTACCTTAAGTTAGACTAGGGAATCCAATCCCGCAAATGCTGGATCACGCGGGATTAAACGTGCGGGATTTGCGGGACTCGATGTGGGTGCCGTATGCATGTTAATAAAAAGTTGTTTTATGCAATTAGAAACAGAGTAGAGTGGCAGAAAAATATTTATTGCATATACGACTAGTTTAACGGTTACATGTTACATTGATTTTGAAAGTATTTTCGGAGAAAAGATAACATGTTTAATGTTTCATCTTTTAGATTTGATCTTATTTTATTGCACATGTATCTTGCGGCTGAAAACGCACGTTTAACATCGACACTTGTCGGCGGAATAGATTTTACATAATTTGTGGCCCTCTGATTCGAATAGTTGGCGCATATCGGTCGATGAGATAAATTTTCCAAAGGGTATACCATCTGTAATTTTCATTTTCTTAGATAGCACAGAAGAAGCACTAACATCTGAGTGCTTAACAACAGAACTAAACGAACTACTCGAACTGCTGGTACTAGCTTTCATTTCCTATGTTATTTTATCAATATCAACACTACCGCTGTTCTGGACTTTCAAATTAATATTATGCTTTGTTTGTAAGTGGGTGTGAAGACCTTTGGTGGAACGAGCAGAGATTTTGATAATGCTAGGGCATAACTTACATTTAGCTGTAAGACCATCTTCAGACTTTAAAAAATAATTCCAAAACTAAACTTGAACCTTTATTGTCTTTGTAAACTACACTGACACTCGTTTTTGTGGTTGCTGTTTAAATTCCATGTATTATATTCAACCATTTGATAAATGTCACTAGATACTAGTAGGACAACGCCCTTACTTTCGCACGTACGCAAGAAAACTGTTCTCTGTTCTGTTTAACGTATTTTCAATACCCCAGCATGGCGGGGAATCCCCGACGCGTTGACCAAAAATACCACAGTTCATTGTTTGCATCCCGCAAATCCGTGGGATTGATGGGCTCAATCCCGCAGGTTTGCGGGATTATAGTTTGGGTGCGGGATTGGATTCCCTAAGTTAGACCTTAGCTTAGGCACTTAACGTTAAGGTAAACATTTAAATAACTGTTTTAAATTGATGATATGATTATTATGTAATGCATTATTATAAAAGTATTTTGAAAATATTCATTTTTAGTACTTAATACTGCATTGAACTGTTTTACAAAATTATGGAAAATACAGGTCCGTATCCTGAAAATTCCACGAAGATGATTAAAAAGACTCGAAACGTAATTAAACGATAATATGTGGTACATCTTTGAATTTAGAATAAAAAAAGGTCTTTAAATTTGACTTCATAAACTCAGGGTCGTATTAGAAAAAATTAAGTTGATGATGATTGCGGGAAAACGGAATGTCGTATAAAAAAATTTGTTATGTATTCTTAGAGATCACTAAAAGTTGCTGTGCAAATGTTTTGTCGTTTGTGATTAACACCGGAAAAAAATTAAATTAAAAATTTCAGTTTTTCTTCCATAACTCAAAACTTAAAAATCTTACCAAAAGTTTTTGTATGGCGTATTGTTTTTTTTTTATGATCAAACACAAGCACTATAGGAAAAATCCTTTAAGGCACTCTGGGAGTGGTGCGTGTGCGCAAAAAGCGATTCACGTTGGTTTTGAATCGTTGGAGGTTATATTCGTTGGGAAAAACGACCTCGGGAAGGTCGTTCCACAAAGATGTAGTCCTCCAGATGAAAGAATTCTTAAATAATGAAGTTCGAGGAGTACTAAGCTTAACCACATATGGATGGGCGGCAGTGGTTCGTCGTGTATATCTGCTAATCGTCGCTCTGGGCGGAATTAAGAGGGCAAGTTCATGCTTATTTGCGTTACCTTTAATCGAAGCTACCTTACCGAGATCCCCATAAAGTTGGAAATTAGGGTTTTTAGATTGCTAAAGATTTTTTCAAAAATTTGGTCTTTCCTCTTCCAAATATTTATTGCTACGAATTCGAATTTCAAACGATTTTATTTTGGGGTATTATCAGTTAATTATTGTGCGTGGTGGTTGCTTTTAGATGGCGTGAGATTTTATTTAGCATCTATTTAATTGTAGAGTTGTTTCAATGTTTAAAATTAAAAATTACCAGTGACGTCAAAACTAGCAAATTGCAACACCAATATTTCGACCTTTTTTTTTTACTAAATTGTAGCCTGGTGGGTTTGTTCGTTAGTTTGTATGTATATCATATATTTTGTAGTCTGCTTTCACGTTGGCATATTTAAACTTACGTTAAAGCATCGGGTTTTCTAATATTTACTATAAATTATTGACAAAATTTAGCAATATTTGGACGTGGTCCTAAAAATAATTTAGCCTCCGCCGGTTTCTTCTGCGGGGGGCTTTTTTTCTCAACTTTGCCCACCTCTCAATTAAATCCTATATTCGCGCCTGCATGGGACGCTTATAAACAGTTTTTCTGGGGCATTTCTGGAAGTGTTAAGGCCCACAGGAACCATATAATATTTATTACAAGCTTTCTTCTCACTCATTTTAATCCAGCAAGAAGATAAAAATATACCTATATTTTAACAATCAAACGACATTATCATACAGAAAAGCTTCTAAATCGCAACTATCTTCCGACCAGCATATAGGATGTGACGTCACGCGAAGCTCCGCCCTGTTTTCACGAGGTCCAACTTTGATGATTTATTTAAGGGCTTAAAATTAAAAATTTGGTAATTGCCTTAAATAAAGTATTTATCGTATTTTTCTTTCCAATACCTAATATGTCTTTATTCATAAGTTTGTTATTTATTACCTCAGATTAATAATGGGAAAGATAGGTAATACTCATCAGGAATTGACTAATAGTTGTGACTGACCGAAATATAATAATCTTTAATTTGCAAGACATAATGTAAAATATTGTTTGACGGCCAAGATTCACCGACGCCTTTTGATACTTGGCCTACGACAATCATTGGGTGTGGTGGCTGCCACGTGGGGTTTCGTGTTCGACATAAGGTGGATGCTTATTAATTCAAAGCGCCACCTAACGCCACCAACTCGGTTATTTTTCTTCAATTGATTTTCATCTCAATATTTGCTGGTTTAAATACAATAAGTCATTTCCGTAACACCCTGTATAATAATATCTAGTGGGTCGAGAATAAGCATACACACTTATCAAGCATCGAATTTTCGGATAAATCAATAATAATGATCTCCAGTTGTGGTGCTGTTCAGACGACCCTGTATAATAATAATAAAACCAGTAAGCTGGACTGGCACTCCGTAAATCAAATTGGGATGGAGATGACTTTCCCTTCGCTATTTCATAACATGTTATTAGGGATGGTTGGATGGTTGGGTATTTTAAATAACAGGTGCAACCTGTTTCGGCTTTAAAAAATACCTGTTTCATGAAACCTGTTCCAGTTGCAAACTGTTTCAAAAGGTTCGCTGCTCTTCTGTCGCATCGGCCTTGCGTTCTGATAAAGCGGGGTTGTCGGTTGTTCCTTTAACATAAGAGTTAGCTTTTAGGCACTTTCGCCAGTTATATTTTTGCTTTAATAAAAAAATTTCAACACAATACCTAATAGGTAAAACAAACCCATGTAATATATGCAAGTTACAAATGTTGTATACATCTTCTATAACAAACTTAAAAAGACATATTGAAAGAAAACATCCGAGTGTGTAAAGAGGACGATTCTTTTTTTTAGTACTGTTAATTAATAGATGTTCACCTAAAAAATTTTTTTAAATAAATATTTCTATGATACTGCATAGAGGCATACTGATACGGTGGACTTAAACTTTATTTTTATACATTGCCAAAGAGTTTTTATTTAGATTTATTTTTGTTTTGAATTCTTGATAAATACAGAGTGTCTTCGGAAGTTCTTACCAAATGGGAAACTTTTTAATTATTAACTCTACGAAAAAAAGTGCCTCTTCCTAAAAAGTCCTGCTTGGTGAGAAAATAAATTTGCACAAGAATATTTGTATGTTGGACATACAGGGTGGCTTCAAAAAGTACCGGGTTTAAAATTTATAAAAGACGTCGGCTATATTTACAAAACTAATAGTCGTCAAGATTTGGTTACAAGTATTTCTGGATAAGTAGGCTTAGAAGAATTGATTGTTGTTGGTAACAGAATAGGCGTTTTAGCAGTGACAGTTTGGCAATTATAATTTTTGTTTCAAAACGTGAACTTCTTGTTAAAAAAGGTTTTTCCGTTTCTTAGTTACTTTAAACAATAATAGTGATGATTAAACTGACTGTTAATGAAAAAATTGAAATAGTTCTTATTGTTGGCGATAATTATAAGACGCATCGCGAGGCTGCTGACATTTTTAATACTAGACACCCAAATAAACATATTAGCCACGTCACTGTCGGCAATGTCGTCAATAAATTTAAAAATACTGGCTCTGTCGAAAATAATTTCAAGAAGAAACATTCAGTTCGAACAAGAAGAAAATCAATTACAAGTATTGCAAGCGGTTGTGAAAAATCCAAAAATTTCATTGGAAGGAATAAAGAAGACAGTTCAAGATAACGTGTCAAGAGCTTCTGCTAGTAAGATAGTTAGAATAAATAAATTTTATCCGTATAAGCCAAAATTTGTACACACGCTCAAACCTGGAGATATGGAATCGCGTTTCATGTTCTGTGCTTGGTTTCAAGGAGAAGTTGAAGACGACATTTTCTTTTCAAGGAGAATTTTATTCAGTGATGAGGCAACATTTACTTCTAATGGTGTCGTATTTTCCCAGAATTGTCGTTGGTGGAGCGATGTGAACCCCAATTTCGTAATCGAATGCCGTGACCAAACGTATTTCAAAACGAATGATTGGTGCGGTATTTTAAATAATCAAATAGTGGGTCCATATTTTTTTTATCAAATTATTAATAGTGAGATTTACTTAAATTTCCTAAGAACCGAAATTTTTATATTTATTAACGGCTTGCCATTAAACCCGCGACAGGCTGTTTGGTATCAGCATGATGGAGTTCCTTGTCACAGCGCAGCCAGGGTCAACGAATATTTGGATAGAACTTTTCCACAAAGATGGATAGGAAGCCGTTCAGAAGTACCCTGGCCACCTAGGTCACCGGACATTACACCCCTAGATTTTTTCTTGTGGGGTCATTTGAAGCAATTGTTGTACTTAGCAGTACACAGTAGACCATTCCGTGATATTGATCACCTAGAAGACAGTGTATCCGGCTAGTTACTCCTCATATGACGCTGTGTCTAGAAGGACAATCATTTGTATGCAATAAGACGGGGGCCATGTGGAGACCTAGATTATTTTTGGAGTCATTTAGTTTTATTTGTTATTGGGAAATTAGAAATTGGCCACCTCATAGAAATTAGTGAACTAATTTTTATCCGTCATAAAAGTAGTTCTCTTAAGTAGAGTTTTTATTGTGTAATTGTTATAGTCTGTTAGCCATTAAACATGCACTCTCCAAGTTTTTAGTTTTGTAAATATACGTCTTTTATAAATTTTAAACCCGGTACTTTTTGAAGCCACCCTATGTCCAACATACAAATATTCTTATGCAAATTAATTTTCTCACCAAGCAGGACTTTTTAGGAAGATGCACTTTTTTACGTAGAGTTAATAATTAAAAAGATTCCCATTTGGTAAGAACTTCCGAAGACACGCTGTATTTAGTTTTAATTTCTTTCAGTATTTCCGAAAAATATTAAACCTCGACAACACCGCGAGCAATTCATGCCCTATCGTCCGTCTATCGCTGCTATCTTCTTTGCTCCGTTGAAACAGACAGTGTCCGAGCATTCGGTTTCATCCGGCGAGACAGGTTGTTACAGCGAAATAGACTGATTCAGTGAACCAGACGACTCCAGCGAAGAGCGAAACAGAAAAAACCATCGACCCATACCTGTTCCACATAAAAACCTGTTTCGAAAAGAACAGATCCTGTTCCAAAGCGGCATCCCTACCTGTATGTTGGGTCGGTCTATATAGTCATTTCGGGTTTGAAAAAGGTTATGAAATAGTGAAAGGAAATTAATCTCTATCCCTATTCGATTTACGGAGTGCCAGTCAGTCCTGCCTTTAAAACGACATAAATAATGACCAACTTGTTGAGTAATGCTCGACATTAATACATTCATACGGAAACCCTTTTATACAATGCTGTCGTAAGTAATAAAACCAATATGGTTACAACATTTATTAATGTAATTAATAATAGTATAATAAGATATATACTTCCACCATGATTAAAATACATTAGTGATTAATGTAATCAATATAAAATAGAGCCTAATTACCACATGTGCAACATGACGTTTAAAAATGATTGCCGTATGACTAAATTAAATGACTGTGGCGGCAAACATAGAATTAAAATAAAGTACACAATCTTACACAGCCTAAGAAAGTATTGCAATTAAGTAAAATTGTAAAAAGCAAACGATTAATGGTTTGTAAATCATAAAAGCCCGTTATATTCTTGTCAACTACGAAATACGTTAGTGTGCGACAAACTCATTTGCGGTTAGAGATACAAGATAATTTTTTGGGATCCAAATGTGCAGTTTTAATACAGGGTGATTTACGATCTATGGTAGGTCAGATGTATATGAAAAAAGATTATGGATCGTTTCAAAAATTTGGCGTTTTATATACAGAGTGTAACAAATTCGTCCTCACCATTGGGAATTTGGGAAACGGGTATTTATGGACCCAATGCCGCATGATAATCAAAAATAACTACAAGGGCTTTCAAAAAATGTAAAATTTTGCGTTTCGGTTTTTATTTGTTCCTGGCTTTGTTCGAAGAGATGTCCAAAAATTAATTTCACTTCTTCGTTGCTACTTTTTATTCTCCACAAGACGACATAATCAGATCTTTAAGGCGACGTTTCGTCTTTGCTCACCATCATCAACTTAATTTTTTTAAGTGCGGGCCTGGATTTTTTAATGTTTATGAAAGAGGACCTAAATCTACGTCCAGCAGTTTACAATAAATACTGGCTTTTCGACGTATTGTTCCTTAAATTGACCATCTTCATTAAAATACCCCTAGTATGTCCCTGTAATTTACTATTGTTTAAAAAATTCAGTATAATTCCAAATTGTAAAACTCAATGCATTTTTTAAAGTCTTACAAAAGGCTTTAGAGTCAAATTTTATTTGTATTAATGAAATAAATTACTTGCATGTACTTACACTAACTAGAAATTTGCTAAAATTATTAGTTTGAAATAAAAAAACAGTAATATTATGTAATAATAATAATTAAGAACCGAAATAGCAATAATAATTTTAAAATCTTCGGTTTTTTCGAAACAAAAGTAAATTATAAGAACGCACTAGGGGTATTTTAATGAAGATGGCCAATTTAAGGAACAAAACGTCCGAAAACCAGTCATTGTTTACTGCTGAACGTAGATTTAGTTCCTCTGTCATAATTTAAACAAAAAAAAAATCTAGGCCCGTATTTAAAAAAATTAAGTTGATGATGGTGGCCCAAAGACGAAACGTCACATGAAAGATCTGATAATGACATCTTGTAGAGAATAATAAGTAGCAATGAGAAAGTGAAATATATTTTTGGACGTCTCTGCGAACAGTCTGGAAAAAATAAAAATCGAAACACAATATTTTACATTTTTCCAAATACGTTGGAAGTCCCAGTATTTATTTTCGATTTTTTGCGGCATATTATTGAGTCCATAATTACGCAACTTTGACTCAATTTAACCGACTTCGACTCTCTTACCGTACCCGAAATCACAATGGTAAAAGGCGAATTTGTTACACCCTGTATACTGCGTTCAAAAGATGATAATTTTCCAAAAACTTGATTCTATTTGAGGTAGCATGAAGGTTTTAGGTATAGGGATACCATATATCGTTTGAAAGCAAATGTAACCATCTTTTAATTTTAAAAATTATACAGAGAGGTTCCATTAAAAACAGCCTTTGACCGCTTTTTAGAAGTAACGGAAATAAACATAATTTTAACCTCCCCTGTATGATATCCAATCGATTTTCGGATTTCCTTAAACTATCACCAAAATATACGTGTGTATAGGAAAATTATAATATTAGAACTAAAAAGTGATTCTAAAAACTTAATATTATACCAGTGTTCCAAGTAATATAACAAAGTTGCTACAATATTTCGGAAGAAGCGGCAATGCAGCAACGCTTACTCGATTTGCATATACGTCCAATCTACCACAGACCGTAAATCACCCTGTATAATCGTTCCTTTTAGTTGTTTTCATCGCTCGGTAGTTCTATCATAAACATTTTAACTTGCATTTTTTAAAAAGTTACACTTATTATGAAAAAATGACTAGTATGACCGGAATATAACGGTTTAATGATAGATCTTCAAATAAATAGTTTGGAGATTTTTTTCGAAGTACAAATACATAATAAAATTAAGCAATTATCAAGGCTAATAGTATTATTATTATGTAAATGTATGTATCTGCCCTAAATTCAATTTTATTAAACTTTTCTTAACTAGAAAAACAATCTCCAAATTCTCAACAAGGCGATCAAAAAATTTAAAGCTTTCTGGAACGTCCGAATATATATGTTATTTTCAAAAACTCTCTATAGTAATATCACATCTTTTTTGAGAGATAACACAATAACAATATTTAAGTTATATAAAAAATAATACCAGCCAACAAGGTTTCTCGTCGTGAAGTTGAAATAGAAAGTTTTTTCTCAATACTACTTATACTGAATTTCTTTGTACTTAGAAATGTTTCGGGTTCACGATTATTTCAACTTTCCTAAAATGTATATTTTTTTTACCTAAATTTGGTGAATTACCATAAGGTGACCTTTGGTCGTATTTTGAGATTAAAAATTAGTCTGGGTAAAAAAATCTAAAATTAGCATAACAAAAAGTACTAAAAAATTTGTTATTTTTATCAAAGGTAACAAGAAAATTCAAATTTGGTTAGCCAATGTATCTTTTCTGTATTTTTTGACCACCCTGTAAAACTAAATGCAATAATTTGAGCTAAAATCACCAGTAACCAAATGGATAAAGTGTAGAGTTAACTAAGCGAAATAAAAAACGTTTATGTTAAGATAGTCTAACAAGACAAGCGCTTAAGCCCCGTTTATCAATGCAGGGTTAAAATCGCATAAGTTGTACCCAGAGTCGCATGAATTAAAATATAACAATTTTATATTGCGTCTCGCGTCATATCCTATTCGACTGTTAATTTAACAACACATTGATAAACCGGGTCTTAGACGATCTCAGCACAAAGTCCTATATTCAGCATCTCGTATACAGTTTGATTCAAGCATTTCAGAAAAATATTTATCACCATTATGGACAAGTCCGAGATTTCCCCTTACAAGAAAATAAAAAAATAATGTACAGGGTGTTACAAATTCGACCTTCACCATTGGGATTTCGGAAACTGTAAGAAGTCGAATACGAAGTCGTTTAAATTGGGGTAAAGTTGCCTAATTATGAGCCCAACAGTATGCCGCAAAAAAATCAAAAATAAATACAGGAGCTTTCAAAATATTTGGAAAAATCAAAAATTTTGCGTTTCGGTTTTTATTTCTTCCAGACTTTGTTCGAAGAGATGTCCAAAATTAAATTTCACTCTGTCATTGCTCCTTTTTATTCTCCACAAGATGTCATCATCAGATCTTTAATGCGACTTTTCATTTTTGGGTCACCGTCATCAACTTAATATTTTTAATACGGGCCTGGATTTTGTTTGCTTAAATTATGAAAGAGGAACTAAATCTACGTTCAGCGGTATAGAACATTTACTGGTTTTCCGACTTTTTGTTCTGTAAATTCATGAAAATACCCCTAGTACTGTAGTGCAATTTACTTTTGTTTCAAACAAATCGCTTTAATTCGAAACTGTAAAAAACTGCCTTTTTAAAGTCTTAAAAAAGTGCTGGCTTGTACTTACGCTAAGTAGAAATTTGATACAACTATTAGTTGGAAATCAGTAGTACGTAATAGCAATAATAATTTTAAAATCTTCAGTTTGTTCGAAACAATAGTATATTACAATACAAGTACGGTAGATACGTCTTTACCGCATGTGCGTGATGTTTAACAAAACGAGCCGAAGGCGATAAGGCCTAAGTGTAATGTACGATATTTTATCTACAAGCGTGTTTCAGGGCATCAATATTAAAAACTAAAAGAGCATTGTTTTAATTTACCCCGTAGGTGGTAAACGTCGGAAAATCAGTAAGTGTTGTATACCACTGAACGTAGATTTCGGTTGTCTTTCATAATTTAAACAAAAAGATCCATACCCGTATTTAAAAAAATTAAGTTGATGATGGTGACCTAAAGACGAAACGTCGCATGCAAGACTTGATGATGCTATCTTGTGGAGAATAAAAAGTGGCAATGAGAAAGTGAAATTTATTTTTGGACATCTCTTCGAACAAAGTCAGGAAAAAATAAAAACCGAAACGCAAAATTTTTGATTTTTTCAAATATTTTGAAAGCCCCTGTATTTATTTGTGATTTTTTGGGACATATTATTGGGCCCATAATTACGCAACTTTGCCCCAATTTAACTGACTTCGTATCTCTTACCGTTTCCGAAATTCCAACGGTGACGGCCGAATTTGTAACACCCTGTATACGTGTATGTTAATGATAAAAAAAGATTGGCTTCTAAACCCCACAATATATTATTTTTAAACAACCTATTGCATTTTCCCGGTAATACAGTTGCCGTGAACTGTAGTTCATACTTGAGATTTAAGATTTTGCGGAAAAATTGAAGTGATTGTTACATTTTTTATTACTTTATAATAATATTATATATAAGCATTTCAAATAATAATTATAAATTATTTTGATTAAAATATGTATGTTATAAACAGGCCACATTTTGGTAAATCCCCGACACAAGAGGAGCCCCGTGGCTCAATTCTTTTTAAACTAAGCGCGATTTTTTTGTGTTTGTAATTTTTTTATATCATACCGTGTGTCCGCGGATGAGGGTACCCAATAGGGAAAATATCTTTATTAGTCATTTTACGACCAAAAGTCATTCTTTATAAAAAGTTCTGCTTGTTGAGAAAATGAATTGACGATAAAAAATTTTTAGATTCGATGTACAGGGTGTTAATAAATTAGGAAAATATGAAAATGCTTCAAGAGAGAACTACCATTTTGATCGTATTTTTTCTTTGATTTCTGTACATTCATCACCGACCCAGTTTCATTGAATTTTTTTTAATAATCTTCGCAATGCTTTTTTACACCGGCGTATTAGGAAATTTTTCATTAAAAACATTAATACGCTCTTCTTTGGTTAACATTTTCGAAAATGCCTTCACGAAATCAGAATACTGACACATGTAAATAAGATGCTGACGTAACATGAACGTATCTTGATTTTTTTGTAAAATGCAAATAATTGCATAAACACCACTGTTATTTATTTTATTTTTAAAATTTCGAATTTTCTTTCAAAATTTGTATTTAGACTTTACGTTAGTTTATAAACAACTTTGTTTTATAAAATTTTTGCAAAAAATTTATCTTCTTGAAGCATTTTCATATTTTCCTAATTTATTAACACCCTGTACATCGGATCTAAAATTTTTTTATCGTCAATTCATTTTCTCAACAAGCAGAACTTTTTATGAAGAATGACTTTTGGTCGTAAAATGACTAATAAAGATTTCTCTGAAGCAGAAGAATCAGGCTCAAGACAGTGGCAATGGCCTTCAAGTTTATTAGTTTTCACTATAAGTATATACTTTCGTTTAATTTTTCTAACGCTTGAGAAAAAACACAATTTTTTCCAATTCTTCCTAAATTTTTAAATCTCCAGTTCATATGTTCAGGAAATTATGAGTTATGGGACTAGTACTATAAATTCCTATTGTGAGATATTACTAACAGATATCGCCGTTTCCTTTTTACCCTTTTAAAAGAACTAAAACAATCATTAAATTTAAACCAAACTAACGTACTACAGTTAATTTAAAAAATATACTCGACCATAAAATATCATTATAATTCAAAAACACTTGAATCATTTCATACACGAGCCATATTGAAGCATTGTTCTTTGTGTCATTATTAAAGAAATCAATGTTATAGTAACAATTATACGATAATATTTGTTATTAATACTACTTGTTCAAACGTCTATATAAAAATACTCTTGGAAACATTTGTTTGCCTTTCTAGTGTTACTTTCTGTATAAAAATATACATATGCAAGTTTTGTACCTTCCAAAAAAAATCAGTCAGTGTTAAATAGCAAAGAAGGTTTTTGTTCGATGACCTTTTCCATTGATAAAATCGATGCGGGGTGATTGTATTTCTGTCCCTTGTCAACTGTACATCAAGCCAAAGGATCGCACTAATGATTTCAATGGAACGTGCTACTTATACTATATAGAACAAATAAAGCTTTTCCAAAAATAATGCCACAAAGAATCTCACAATTTAAATATTAACGATATTATTATAGCATATTACGTAAATAAGTTTAAATAAATATATAATATATATATCGACCGCTTGTCTTCAATCAATTTTCTTTTATTTTAGTCAGGATGCATTTTCAAACAAATGCTCACTTTGAAGAAATATATCAACTTATAATATTGATATACCAATCACACACAGTATGATTATAAAAGAGATGACGTTTCACCAACCCTTTTCTAAAGTGTATTTAAAAAGATAAATTTAGAGCGAGAGTCTTTATACGTTACGGTGCAATAAAATTTAACCTCAAAACAAAAGGGGGGGGGGGGGTCCAGTAAAACCTAACCCACTTTGGAACGCTTTTAGAAGCCCTGTGTGGGATTGTTCCTAACTTGACTACATTATAGGACGTATACAGGGTGTTCCTTAATGACGTGCTAATATTTCAGGGTGTGACTCCTTAGGTCATTTTATAACGAAAAGTTCATATGAACATATATCCGCAACGGCTTAAATTTTTTGCTACAGGGTGTTGAATTTTTATTTTTTAAATGGTTATTTTCTAATATCTCCGAAAGTACTTTAGATATTATTTTCAATTTTGGTATGTGTTAAATAGGATATAGAACCACAAATTTTAGTTAGAAAAGTTATTCAATTGTTCCACCAGTGGCGTCCCTGCAAACATGTCGTCTGATATTTTTACCAAAAAGATGGTACGCCACTGACATTTTTCCATATGGATATTTTTTGTGATTAGCCTGGTCAATTCTACATGAAAACGGTCTCTTGAGGTTTTCTCGTCAGATGCACCATTCTTGATTAAAACCACTAATTTCATATTGAATTTCACTATTATTAACATTGATAAAATATGAATAATAAATTTTGTTTTATAAAAATTTCAATATTTGAACGAGTGGACAATTCGATGCGAAGACGGGGGCGGAAAGCATGCCTTTAAGTGAAGGTGACAATTTCCAACAATTTTTATAAAACAAAATTTATCATTAATATTTTATCAATGTTAATAATAATGAGTTTCAATATTAATTTAGTGGTTTTAATCAAGAACGACGAGAAAAACTCAAGAGACCGTTTTCATGTAGAATTGACCAGGCTAATCAGAAAAAATATTCATATGGAAAAATATCAGTGGCGTACCATCTTTCTTGTAAAAAATATCAGAGGGCATGTTTGCAGGGACGCTACTGGTGGAAAAATTGTATAACTTTTCTAACTAAAATTTGTGGTTCTATATCCTATTAACACATACCAAAATTGAAAATAATATCTAAAGTACTTTCGGAGATATTAAAAAATAACCATTTAAAAAATAAAAATTCAACACCCTGTAGCAAAAAATTTAAGCCGTTGCGGACATGTGTTCATATGAACTTTTCTTTATAAAATGGCATAAGGAATTACACCCTGAAATATTAGCATGTCATTAAGGAACATCCTGTATAAATCTGATATCAGAACGTTTTACTATGTAGGTATACCCGATCTCCCCACAATTTCCTATGTATTGAGTATATGTTTTTGCATGATACAATAAGCACAAGGTATAATATCGCGCAAGGAGGCATGGCTTAATGACGTGGCGAGCAGCTTCTGCAGTCCTCGACCAGTTCCCATGTTTTCAAAGGATGTTTTAAAAGTTTGCCGGAATTCTTTCTTTATTTTAGTGCTATTTTAGCTGTAATCTATGTTATATTTTTATACACCTAAGTATCATATTATTCTTCCATTTCACCTCGTATCAAATGCGTAAAACCTTTTAATACCTTTAAAAAAAAATTAAAATCGCTAACGACAACGTGAATCTCCATAAGCAATTTAAAAATATATCACCACCTGACTTAAATGCGCGCGCCAGATGAAATTGGAACGGCTTGATACCTTAACCTTGTGTCTATTGTATCATGATGTTCTTGGGTACAAGAATCTTGCGGTAAGGTTCCTTGCATCCTCATTCACTAGTTGTTGGTTCGGGCTTTGGAGGTGTATACTTTTTTTTTATAAAAAAAATCAATAAATTTAAAAAATTTGTTCCAGAAGTGCTGTGTTACGGATAACCACTGGTTTTGTGTGGAAATAATGTCTTGAATAATTCCTTTTGGCATGCAAAGCATAAAACAACAATGTGGTTTGTCGTAAAACCATAAAATCATCGATTTGTGCGAAGGTAAAGTATCTATTGATTTAAAAACCTTGTACCTTAACCGCGTAGTCGAATATTGTACTCAGAATATAGGGAATATTCTGTTAATTTCGCAAAAGTTCGCTACTATTTTCCGCGAATATTCACTTTAAATTATTTTTTTTATTTAGTTTATTTAAAATCACTTTTATACGCGATTTCCATTATGGCAGTTCCTGTTTCTTCTGTAGAGAGGATTTCTTATCTATCCGACTTTCTATAGAGTTTGAAATCAAAAGCTAATAATTGAAATATACATTGAAGGACATGAGACGAGTCACTATAATATTAAGTACTTTTTGTGAAATCTAATCTTTTATCAGCTTAATGGATTTTTATAAACTTTTCGCTAGCGGATAGCCCCACTATTTAGCTACACACTAGCGTAGCAAAGTTTTATTTTCCCGTTCATTTAAGCCAATATACGGGATAAAATAAAAAATAATTTTTTTTACTAAAAGTGAAACTACGGCACGGATTTTTTCAGGTATATCTAAGTAATCACACACGCACGAGGGTAAAGATTAGTCGTTTCTCTACATTTTCTTTTCTTGTTTGTCTTTTTATCTTTAACCGTCTTAAAGTTACAGCGCTTTTTCCAGAACATCACATTTTATGTATACCTATGTATGAGTAGGTACACATAAAAAAGACCAACCTTTACTCTCGTGAGTGTGTGATTACTTAGATATACTTGAAAAACCCGTGTCAGTTTAAATTTCAGTAAAAAAATAGTACTTTTTTAGTAAAAAAATAGTACTTTTTATTTTATCCAGTATACTGAATTAAATGAACGGAACAATAAAACTTTGCTACGCTAGTGTGTAGCTAAATAGTGGGGCTATCAAAATCCATTAAGCGTCATAAAAAGTACTTAAAATTACAGTGAGTCGTTTTGTATGTCATAGCTATTATTAATTATTTTCATGTTTTCGCCTGGAAATAATTGCGCCGATACGTATAAAGACATCACTCCAAACTAATTTTTACTTTCACCTCGATGTCCCATAAAACTGGAATAACTTCTGGCCAAATTCATTAAAATTGAAATCGTTAAGTTGGCACTTATTATGAATAAGAATGCCCAACAATTATTTAAAAAATAGCTTAGGATGGCATCCGAGCGGAGAGACTAACGAATTTTGTAGTTCTTAATATTTTTTGCGTAAGTTACAAGGCGGAAAATGGTTTTCTTTTCCGCAATTCATTCCTACGTCAGACCGCTCGCTGGTAGCAATTCGTTTGCGATATGATTATTTAGTTACAATATTTACAAAAAAAAATCAATAAATATCAATATTTACAAAAACTTTCGAAATGCAATAACAATGAGCCACAATATTTTCTCTCCGACTAGGCGCCATCTTAAACACGTGATCAAGAGCTAAAATGAGCGTCCTCTCTGTTAGTATACAGCGACTTTCATTATTCGTTATTTTCAAACAATAAAGATTTATTTTTAACTTAAAAGTTAATAAAATTAATAACAATAAAATTGACTATATCATTTCACAATACTTATACACCATAAATTATGTGTAGTTACCTTCTTATAATGGAAACATTTTTTCTACGGCTATTTTAGGAAAATAATCATTATAAATTATAAAACAACATAGCAACCCTAATAAAAACGATCGCCAAATTAAATTGTGTCAAAATATACTTTTAACGTATACGGGTACGTAGCTTGTTGGTTATGTTATTGCATATTAAATTTTCTTCTTTCATTTTCGGTGGCGTATTAAATTTGCGGCGTTAACTACCAACTATGCACAGAGAAACGATAGGTCGCTACGCTATTTATTTATGGAAATAGTCGTAGAAAAAGCACTGAATTATTTCCATCAACGCTAGACAACTACACACAACCTAAAACTCAATAAATAAAACTATCATTGGGCAATTCAATTTTTTTTTGATCAAATGTCACGAAAATTGATATTCTCAAAAATGTCACGCGACGTCAGCAGATCTACTTACGTCATCGAATATAAGAACAAGTTTTTTTAAAATTAATTTCATTACAGATGCGTGTTACAATATTACATTAAACGTCGAATTGAGAAAAACATGACAAGATGTAAAATGTTTGCTTATTTAAATAAAACATCTTGTACTTGATTACATTGTTGAATTAAACAAAATATTCTATCTCAACTTGATATAATAGCATGCACCTCAGAATTTCATTTCAAATAAGCAAACATTGTACGATTTTTGTCATACTTTTTAAATTCGATGCTTGTTTTTCCTTAAAAACACTCCCAAAGAACAAAAATATAAGACATTACATGACGTGAGTAAACCAACTACCGCCACTGGGACCAAAAAAAACCCATTGGGTTTAATCTATTCGTTTAGGCGATTCCTCACCGCTCCACTCCTCCAGTTCCTCCTGCAGCCGCAGCTCCAGCTCGCGCATGTCGTTCGCGATATCCGCTTCGTACATCGCGTCTTCTGTGGACCTGGTGGGTACGTTGCCGTTGTTGTAGCTATTGCCCATCGCTTGACTTAGAGAATGGACGATTTTATTCTACCAAATAATAAATAATAGTTTAGAGAAAGGAAGACGAGAATAGCAACGAAATATGTTTCCTTGTGACACAAAATTGAAACTATACCCTATTCAAAATCAAGAGTCAGTAAATGTAAACACTAGGCCACGTGTATGGCATGCTTGATCCGCGATATGGGATTCCTGCATTGAGATTGGTTAATCAGCCATAAAATATCTAACGGCGGCGCGAAGGACAGTGCTTGCGACGGGATTGGACTTATTCAGTTTGTTGTGTTTTTAATAATACGGTTTTATAATAGTGTTATAACCGTAGTGCCTTTGGGGCCTCAACGGAGACTACTTTTAATCACCGTTAAATAAATATGTCTAGCAGCACTGATACCGCAGATGAACCTATCACCACTGATTGTCTCCCTTGTATGAACAAAATCTACAGGGCGATTAATGGCCTATTAGACGTTTATGGAGAACTAGTCATCGGATCACTTTAAAAATTTGGGAGGTTATAGAAGCGGACATGATCTCTCTTTTAAAAATATTTTTAGTCATGCAGTGTCTTGAAAGTATTAGCAACTTTGATAATTGAAACGGAACACTCTGTGTATTATTTTTGTTTTAGAATCCTTATTGATTTCTTAATAACTTTCCTTAATATTTTCCTATACCTATTTGTTCTCGAGATAATAATTAATTTTTAACTTTTTTTTTTTTAAACTCTGACAAATTAAAGCATCGAAATTTGGTATGGAGTCAGGTTATATCCATTTCATTGAATGTTATATATGTACAGCTGATAATGTCATTACACTGACCATGTAAAATAAATAAATTCATAAGTACTACATTTGAATAGTTGTTGTTTTCTTCCATTTTTTTTTAACTTTAAATTTAACTTTAAAAAATTAAAATATTTAAATACACCAACTGACAACAAGACTGAATGAATAACAACAAAATGTCAACCATTACGAAACAATTTCCATAGGCTACTTGCCAAATTCGTCTAGAAGGTGTGATTGTTATCTGTAATAATTAATTTTGCTAAATAAATGCTCATAAGTCAAAAACTGTTCAAGATAGGTATAGTAACATTATACATAGGAAGATAGACAATTTCATTAGCTTTTAGGACAACAGATAAAATATAGGGTATTTCATTTAAAAAAAAAACGTACTCTTTAACATTTTTCCAAACCATCAAAATATTTGTACTTTGAAACCCCTGTACTATTATAACTAATATTTGGAAAGAGGGTGAAAGACCTCTGGATATAACCTGACTCCATACCAAATTTCAGTGCTTTAATTTGTGAGAGTTTAATAATATCATCACTTTTTGCAGGACATGCTTTCCGAAAAAAAAAACTGAAGTAAATTATTATCTCGAGAACTATAACAAATAGATATAGGAAAATATTAAAGAAAGTTATTAAGAAATTAATAAGGATTCTAAAACAAAAATAATACACAGCGTGTTCCGTTTAAATTATCAAAGTTGCTAATACTTTCAAGTAGAAGCGGCAACACTGCATGGCTAAAAATATTTTTAAAAGAGAGATCATGCCCGCTTCTATAAGCTCCCAAATTTTCAAAGTGATCCGATGACTAGTTCTCCATATACGTCTAATAGGCCATCCACCATCAATCACCCTGTATATGGAAAATATTATCATTTCTTAGTGCGGTTCTGGTGAATATTAAAGACCACGTGGATTTATTTACGTGTACTGACTCTCGGTTTTGAATTTCTAGAGTATCTTATTTATTTTTTAAACAAACATCAAAATTAATGTGCCCTGTTATACAGGGTGTAACTAAATAAGTGTAAAACATTTAAGGGGGTGATTCCTCATCGAAAAAAAGATAGGATCTTCCATATAAAGAAACTTCATTGGAGCATCCCTTGTTAAGACACAGACCCTTAAAGGGGGTACATAAAATGTGTTTAACAATTTTTTTCACAAGCACTAAAAAAGTTACAATATTGAAATTAACCTTACATTTTCTACTACCAAAAAGACACTTAGCCAGTAATTTATTGGTTTACCCCATGGTTGTAAGGGGTGGAAAACGCAACCCCTAAAATTTATTTCCAATGTAAGTTTTTGTCTTATTATTTGTTTACCATCTAAAAATTTATTTCCGATAGCCTGTTTCATTCTAAACAAAAAATGTCTCTTGAATTTTTTGCCCAAATTAAACCAGTTCGCAGCAAAAAAATATTTTACGAACAAGATACATATCGCCATAAAACGAAAATACGAAACTAATTTATCCAGTAGGCCGCTATTAGCGATAGTGACAATTAAATTGGTCTGAAGGTAGACATATTGAACATTTACTATGATTTCTAGATGTTGTATGTTTTGTTATTAATAAATTAGTTTTGTTTATTTATAAATTTTATGTACCCCCTTTAAGGGGCTGTATCGTAACAAAGGATGCTCCAATGAAGTTTCTTTATATGAAAGATCCTATCTTTTTTTCGATGAGGATTCACCCCCTTGTATATACCAGAAAGGTATCATTTTTAAAATACCCTGTATAAAAAATGACTATATAATAGTAAATACATCTAAAGAATGGAGAGAGTCGAAACACACTATCACGTGTGCACGCGTTTATTAGCTATATAGCCCGAATTCATCTGCGCCGCACATCCTCTGTGCAGTACATTAGCGACATTTAGACAGGTTTGTTCGCAACTCCTACCAACGCTTGTTTTCTTATTTGTGACTCAAGTTTTGATTAATTTTTACATACTTGCATGTCGTTTATATTCCTATTTTTATGAAAATGCATAAAAGTTAAAATATAATCAACAATTTTCCAGTTCATACAATTTCAAAAAGTTAATTTAGTTCCGATCAACCCTTAATGCAACTCTGCACAAACATTCTGCCTTTGATAGATCGATTATTTGTTTCGACGCTCACCGTAGCATTTTATAAAAATGAAAATACCCAAACCTTTTCGAATTTTCTCAAATTTTTAAATCTTTAACTGCGTTAGTTACAAAGTAAGGTCAAATGACCTTTGACATGTTTTAAAAAAAAATCCTTTAATGAATTTTATCTCAGAAACGATTGGAGATGGGTATAGGAAATTGTTAACAAAAGTTACTTGAATTCGATTCAATTCAATCAATTACTATATCCTCCGAAAGTACTTTAAATATTATTTTGGTTTATTTTAGAATATAAAACCACATATTTTAGTGAGAAAAATTATTCAATCGACAAGTGGTGTCCCTGAAAATATCTCTGATATTTAAAAAAAATAGCGACTAAATATTATCAATTGCAACCTTGGTAGACTAAAAACCACCGTACAATGATATACTTTTTCTAAAGCAAGAAATGTAGATAGGGACGCCGCTAACGTAACCGCTAACTTACCAGGCATGCCTCCTTTTGTTTCTCCTGTATACCCTGTTCGATTAACTGCAGCTCTTGAGTGAGCCGATCCCTATCGCTCAAACTAGTGACGCCTTGGGCAGCCAGCTTCAAGTCGTTAAGTTGCTTCTCTAGATTGCGCAGCTGAATTTTAACTCTTTGGGATTCCGCGATCAGTTCTTTCGACGGATCTTGTAGTCTTGGGTGGAATATTAGTTGAGGCGAACCTTAAAATAAATATTTAAAATAAGTTTAGATGATAACAAGTTAGAAAAACCAACTTAACTTAGCCCATTATCTCTTATCTGTATCAAAATGAATCTACACTGCTATAAGCTGACATCGACGTATGAATATGAGAATTAGCTGACGAACCTGTCACATTTATTTATTTATTAAATCTACGGGATACCAGATTGTATAATTTTACAATTAATTACTTATCTATCTAACAAAGTAAAAAGATTTAGAACTATACTCGGAGACCACAATTGTAGGCAGTGATTCATCTATGACAAAATGAAACGACAACTGCATTTGAGCGAGAAGGAAATAGACTTCCAGTGGCGCGTAAAATTAAAAATTTATATAAGTACTTATTATTGAAAATTCGCAACATTTCAGGTAATTACTGAATTCACTTAGCGATATTTTTGGCAATGAGTTGTCCTTTCTTATTTCCGACATAATTTTTTTGGCGAAGACGCCAAATTGTCTTGCGTCATAGTAGAAACATGCGACGACGGCGTCATTCGAGAGCTTTCGACGGACTGACGACGGTAACGACGCGTGTCACGGGGGAGGGGTGCAGTGAAAAGCGAGTACAAGTGGCTGAGAGATAGAATCGGTGCCTAATCCTCGATAATCGATTCAGAACGAATTTTTAATGTTTTTTTTTTCGATAAAATAAATAATATTTGTGTATGGACCTAAAGAGCCGCAGCTTCGCATCCAAAGAGCCGCAGGTTGCCGACCCCTGTACTAACCGATACTTTCGTTAAAGAAGCACATAGTTCCGTTGCATCTAGCACAGATAAATCCGAATTTCGGGTCCGAACACCTTCATACACAGATTTTATCATGTCTTGTTCCCTCTGTGTTAAATTAGGTCGTCTTTTTTTAAAGGTGGACCGCTAGTTGATGCAGTAGTTTGCATTTTTACCACTAGCACAAATAACACTATTAGTCAATAATAGAGCAACAACAATAATTATATACAGTAACAGCTATCCACAATAACAACAACAATACGCAACAACAATACTGGGCAACAACAATACTCAGCAAACAACAATGCTCAACAACAACAACAACAATACACAATAACAATATACCCGAATTCAAAATATCTATGAAAATACAGTAAAACCAGCTGGTTACGCCTCTCTCAACAGTTTGCAACTCATACAATAATATCAAACACTGTTGCCATGTGTATGCTATATTTAAACGTTTGCTCGCTGATTAGTTCTCCGTGCAAATCCTATTACTATAAATAATATAAAGCTCGAGAAAACTACAGTTTGGCTACGCCGCGCGTTTGCGACCAAATAAGGGCGAGGAAGCGGCTTTTTAGGTAATTTTAAACAGACAATAGCGGGTAAACGTACAAGATATTATCAGCCGCATTCGCTACATTGTTGTTTGGACTATGAAATGAGTCACAGTCTACAATTTTGGACTTCGAGTATAGTTAGTAACATTCGAACATTAGAATATTTAACAATTGAAACAGGTTTAATTGACGATCGCAACATAAACTGCAAAGGAAAAAACAGATTTACAGAGTCTCATCAAAATAAACACCTAAATCTTTTACTATGTTTTTGTATTCAAGTTGAATATTATCAATATGGTACACTGTTGGAATTCTTACGACCATTTTATAAAAACTAATATAGCAACATTTTTCGATGTTAATGTTAATATGGTTTACCTGAGACCACTTCCACAGAGCATCAATATCTCCCTGCAAGTCAATACTATCCTGAATGCAATTTATTGTCTTATACAACTTCAAGTCATCAGCATAGAAACTTCTCCTGGCATGTAAAATATAATCAGACACATCGTTAATGAAAATGAAACAGAAGCGGTGAGCAATGAGATCCCTGAGGAAACCCCAAAGGAAACCAGAAATGATTCTAATACGAAAGCATTGATCTTAACACTCTGTGTGCGCCCCTTCAAAAAACTTGCAAATCAACGAACTGAGTTCTCACTAAAACCCGTCGCACGCAGCTTAGCCAGGAGAAGGCCGAATCCGACCGTATCGAAAGCTTTGGAGAAGTCAAAATCATTTTTATACTAAATTTGCAGGAAATATTTACAAAAGTATATGATCTTTCAATAAGTGTAAAATAGTAGACCAATGTAGTTAGTGAAGCGTGTGTTTTATATATTTCAAAAGTTTTCTTTGTTACTTTGCCGACTACATGACTAATTAGTCAAAAGCCATTTAAGAAAGAAAAAAGAATCGTTAGCACCGTTAATTATTATAATACAATAATTATACCATACCGTATGTTACATATCCCTCGCCAATTCCCGTTACTGGGGTACCCATTATGGTGTGTCCCGGAGCGTTTCCTTGGTGGAAATGATTATTGTTGTTGAAGAACCAGGATGCGACCGGACTTCCTGAAGAGACGGGCCTGCGTACCTATAAAATACCAACATTATTTTTTTAGATTCTACAGAACGAACGCTGAAATGTCGCAACGCTTTGTTCATAAGGCAACACACCTCACGTTTGTTTGGCAGGATTAATCTTACCGAATAACTAGTGGCGCTGTATACTCTTTATCATCTTA
Organism: Barypeithes pellucidus; assembly: GCA_963991005.1. Taxonomy (NCBI): domain Eukaryota; kingdom Metazoa; phylum Arthropoda; class Insecta; order Coleoptera; family Curculionidae; genus Barypeithes; species Barypeithes pellucidus. The sequence continues at coordinate 50,106,145 of OZ022562.1, read as the reverse complement.
AAATTTAAAGCCGACACTGGACATATGTCATTTCTATTAATATTCGGTTTACACAACTACCGAAAAGAGATTCTAGTGTCCGCACGTCTTTCGATTTGCGGTGCTGCACCTATTCCACGTTTTGAGGGTGTTTCGGACAAGATGGTCGGAAGAGCATATGCATCTTCGTCGCGTACTATCGTGCCGATAAAAAACTAGGACAACAAAATCACAAAACTGGGAACGGATATACATATCTCATAGACTATAAAAGGTGCTCGACAGCTGTAAAAGTAAAAACACATAACTTTTAGGAAGTAACCTAGGTTACATAATTTAACGTTTTATATTTTTCGATACGAGGTGGCATCAAAATATCTTATTTCTTTTATAAAGTTGAGCGGCAGTAAATATATTGGGCATTTTTATTAAGAAAAAGTCTAATACCTTATTTAAAGTAGGTATATACAGTGTGTACATAAAGTAAGGAACAAAATCATTATCTAGGAATCTAAAAATATTTCGGAAAAATCCTCGGACACGTGTATAATAATTTTTAATGGCGCATTTTTTTTCCCATACAAACTTAATATACAAGGTGGCTCATGTAGTAGATATGACATTATCGACGATTTTTTTAAATGGGAACCCCTATATTTTAGTTCAGATCTGTAATCTCCAAGAACAGCTGATTTCAAAACCATAACACACTTAGGGCCTAAAATTCATAGTTTCGTTACTACAGGGTAAAACAAATAATTTTATTTAAGATATTTTTAATTTAAAAAAATGTAAAAAATTAAATAAGCTATTTAATTAAGTGTTGAAATTGTCCTCCTTCTGCTGCCTGACAGTACCCCAAGCGATCAATAAATTCTTGTTGGACTTTTCTTATGGTTTCTTCTAAAATGTTACTGCATTCTGTTGTTATTCGATTTTTTAAATCTTCAATATTGGCAGGTCTGACTTTATAAACAACATTTTTCAGGTGACCCCACAAGAAAAAGTTCAGTGGTGTAAGGTCTGGAGACCTAGGCGGCCATTCAACAGGCCCACGTCTTCCAATCCACTTGTTCGGAAAAACTTGGTTTATGTAATGGCGCACTACTGCTGCATAATGTGGAGGTGCGCCGTCTTGTTGGTACCACAAATTTTCATCTAGAATTCCTGGATTATTTCTACTAGGGTATAAGTTAACTAGCGTAGGGATAAGAAAGTTCTGAAGAAAATGAAGATAATTTAGCCCGTTTACATTGTTGTCAAAAAATATGGCCCAATAATTTTGTTTTTCACAATACCAGCCCAAACATTAATTTTTTGAGGATATTGAGTATGGTGCTCACGCATCCACCTGGGATTTTCTTTTGCCCAGTATCTACAGTTTTGCCGGTTCACTTCTCCATTTAATTTAAAGGTAGATTCATCCGAAAATAGGATATTTTCAACAAACAAAGGATCTAAGTTACATCTTTCCATTAATATTTGACAAAACTCCATCCTACGATCTGGATCATCTTCATTCAACTCATGAACCAATCGGATTTTAAACGGGTGCCATTTTTCTACCGTCAATAGGTTATGAACGGTCATAGCAGCCGCCCCATGATCAATGCTAATCTGGCGGACGTTGTTGTGGTTCTTCTTCCATAGCCAATAAAATATCTAATTTCTTATCATCCGGAATAGTTGGACGGCCTTTTCTGGGAATATCTTCCACTGAACCCGTTTCCCGAAATTTTATTTCAAGTTTACTCACAGTTGGTCTAGTAATTGGTCTTGCTGGATACTTAGTGTTAAACAAAATGCAAACTTCTTGTTGAGTACGGATCCTATCACCATATCCAATCATCATAAGAATTTCTATTCTTTGTGTTAAAGATAAACGCATAGTAACTCAATATGTTTTAAAATAAAATTTATTACTTTTAATAAACTTACTAGAAAAATACAATGTAATGACAATGACATTATCTAAATACCGTAGTTACATAACAGCAAATAAGCCTACTTGAGAAAAAACATAAGTAACAGCAAATGATGGTGCGTCCATTAATTACGTAAGGCTTTCAGGTAAAATTTGGTGATGGCGGAAGGGATTGAGCCAAATGTCACGAAATCTTTTATTGGGGGAAGGGGGGTTGAAAAATCGCTAAAAACGCCTCACGTAATTAATTGATGCCTCCCAAGTCAAAAAAAAATATCTTAAATAAAATTATTTGTTTTACCCTGTAGTAACGAAACTATGAATTTTAGGCCCTAAGTGTGTTATGTTTTTGAAATCAGCTGTTCTTGGAGATTACAGATCTGAACTAAAATATAGGGGTTCCCATTTAAAAAAATCGTCGATAATGTCATATCTACTACATGAGCCACCTTGTATATTAAGTTTGTATGGGAAAAAAATGCGCCATTAAAAATTATTATACACGTGTCCCGAGGATTTTTCCGAAATATTTTTAGATTCCTAGATAATGAATTTGTTCCTTACTTTATGTACACACTGTATAACGTCGCCTAAAAATGAAAACGAAACTAAATAATAAAAGAAATTTAATAGAAGGTTACAAACATACAAACGCCAAATTTGTCGAAGCAACAAAACATTTTTCATATTTAGTCATAGTAGAACCATTCCTGTTTATTACTTCTTGAAGCCTTTGCGGCATACTTAAAACAAGGGTTCTGCATAATTCGCCTGTTACTTCATCCCCAAGCTTCATTTATCCTGTAGCGTAATTCATTTCTGTTTCGTGGCCGTAAACTACATTTACTACGTTTGCGACAATGTAGTAAACGACATTAACAACCCTGCTTACCATAGACGATGATAAATTCCCATCTCTATAGGGAGAGGCTGGATTCAGTCCATTTCCGTCTTTAGGCATTCGGGATATTGGTCCATATTTGCTTATAGCAGGAGCGTCATATGGAACGTAGTCATCATCGGCTGCTAATATCGAGTCGGACCTCACGAAAGTTGGACCTACATAAATTAAAAATTGTAAAATATAAAGCTGCAAACACACTATTATCACGTCACGTGAGATCACATGCTATCACGCAAGGTCACGGCATACCCGAAATATCTGCAAGGCGGTTTATGCGTGCTTATAAATAGGTTTAGAAGTACACTATAGTCACCTCATGCAACTCACGGCAAGTCATACTTGACAGCACAATTTTATTTCTGCAAATTTACATATTCGGCACGCATGACAACACTGTGTCAGAGTTTAACGCTAGAAGGCTACAAGATTCTCTTGCGATCTTGACAAACACAAAATATGCAATAAAAATGATCTGCAGTGTACGTAGTCTGTTTCTAAGCCGTGACAGCGTGTGCTATTTTGACGATATGACAACACGTGAATTCACGTGACGGGATAATAGTGTATTTGCGGCTTAATCGTTACATTCAAACTATCTGCAGATTTGACACACTTTTTTCTAACAGCGATCATACAGGACATTCCAAGTTAACTTGCTTTAATGTTTTCTATAACTGAAACATGCACTTTGCAAGTTATTGACATTTGAAAAAGGGCACTTTTGACAGTTTTTGACACCCTGTGTACAAACCTGAACTAATATGCCCGCTCCAAAAGTTGTACGGTGACGTGGGGCTCTCCAGGTCGTGCTGGGATTCCTGTCTCGCCAACGTGGTGGCATGATTGGAAATTTCAGTCGCTGCATTTTTACCGACTACTTTTTCCAACTGCATGATCACCTCTCTTTTCAGCTGATGTAATTCCGCCAAGCTCTTCGTTTGGTTACGAGATGGCCTGTTCTGGGGCGAGTAGTTCTGATTCTTTTGAATCTAAAACGTAACGATAGTTAAAAAGACCTCTGATGCTCGAAATATACTCGCCGGCACAAAATTTCGCCACCCTGAAATTTTGGTCAAGTTTCATATTTTATAACTTTTATATTTTTTATGCGATTTTCATGGTTTTGTTATCAGTTTGTAGATCCGTTTATTGTGTTTTTCCTTAATTACTTCACATTTTTCGATTAGCCTATATTATACAGGAATAAATCAAACTGTTGTTTTTTATCCTAATTTCAAAATACCCTGTAGGAAAATTGAGGTGGATAATTTTATTTACATTCTGTTTGATGTATTCTAAACATTTCGATTTTTGATTCATTTCATTATCTCATTTCTGCTGCGAGCTGCAAAATTTTAAATGAAACTCCACTCCCCACTTTGGGGAGCAAGTGTGGAGTGGGAGAGAGTCTTTATTTCCGATAAAAGACAATTCGTTGTATTTTTGGTCTGGACCTTAGGGCGAGCTGTAGACCAACATTTATTGCACATAAGATTATGACCTTTCCATGCATATACATTTTCAAAACTTTATTGTTTGTGAAACAAAATGCGCATAGGTTTTTAAAGAATTTGGACTATCATAGTTAACACACAAGAGGGGGTCCCCTATTTACTATCGATAATCATAATTTGACAAAAGTTGAAAGATCCCCGGTATATGCCGGGAAAAACTATTTAATAAATTACCAAATTATATAAAGGAGTTACAATACGACCAGTTTAAGGAAGAAATTAAAAATATATTATTAAACAAATGTTATTGTTCTACTAAAGAATTTTTTATCGATAGTATATAAACTTAATTTTATCTCAAGATATGACCTTTTCAAAAAAAAAAGTTTTATGTGGAAAATATTTGTCGAACTTATTGCTATTCTAGTCACATAATCGTCATTTTGTTGTGGATTTTGTGTTAATATTGTTTGTGAATATCTAGTTGGTGTGTATTTTACTATTTTCTTAATTATAATAATAATATGATGTTAGTTTTCGAAAATGTATGTCATGGGTATCTCTACCGAAGCAAGCACCAATCTTGTATTTGTTGAGCTCTAATCGCCCACCGTTACATTGAGGAAATCCTCCAAGAAGTTGTTCTTCCATTTGCTCCTATCATTGGGAACCAATTTACATTAATTCATCATAATGCTAGACCTCACGTTGCACATGTAGTGAGCGAAAATCTGGATGAAGTTGGAATGGCTGGCCCGCATGTAGCCCGGATCTCAACTCAATCGAACATCTTTGGTATCAACTTAAAAGGGCCATTCGTCGTCGTCCTATACAACCGTAAACCTTGCAAGACTTACGACTAGCGCTGACCGAAGAATATCAGGCCTATCCCTCAAGAAAGGATAAGTAACCTTATTCGTTCGATATTACGAAGATTGCAAGCTGTCATTGCTGCGAGAGGAGGAAAGACACGATATTAAAATGGTTTTTGTCAATTAACTTTATGATATAAATAGTGTTTGTTTTTATTAATAAAAATAAGCTTCAAATCAGCGTTTTATTTCACATTTTGCAGCTCGTAGCAGAAATGAGATAATGGAATGAATCAAAAATCGAAATGTTTAGCATACAACGAAGATTACAAGAAACAGTATGTAAATAAAATGATCCACCTCAATTTTCCTACAGGGTAGTTTGAAATTACGATAAAAAAAAATAGTTTGATTTACTCCTGTATAATATAGCCTAATCGAAAAATGTTATTTTATAAAATAATTAAGGAAAAAATCAATAAACGGATCTACAAACTGATATATATAGTTTTTAAAGAAAATATTGATGACATTATTACAAATCTTAACCCAAGAAAAGCCAGCGGCTTTGATGATATATCGATAAAAACTATTTAAATGGTCAAAAAAGAAATCGTTCCAATCTTGCAATCTCTCATTAAATTATCATTTATTACGAGTATTTTTCCAGAAAAAATTAAATTGGCAAAGATATCTCCAATTTTTAAAAATGGTCAAAAAAGTGATCCTAATAATTATAGACCAATTTCTGTTTTACCTGTTTTATCTAAAATTTTGGAAAAAATAATGAATAAGAAATTGACAAATTTTTTAGAAAATCAAAACATGCTATTTAGTGGTCAATATGGATTTCGTAAGTCTAAGGATACAGGAATATCTGCTATTGATATTGTTACTGGCATTCAATTAAGTTTAGACAATAACAAAAAATGTTGATTATTATCTTTAGACTTGCGAGAAAGGCATTTGATACTGTGAATCACGAAATTTTATTACAAAGTCTTTTTAATATTGGTATTAGAGGAAATATTTACAATTGGTTTAAAAATTATTTATATAACAGAAAACAGTACGTTTATATTGACGATTGCTCAAGTTCTTAACAAAATATTACTTGCGGTGTTCCTCAAGGATCAATTTTAGGACCAACTTTATTCCTTATATATATAAATTCAATTGCTAAGTTAAATCTAAAAGGTAAAATCAAATTGTTTGCGGATGATACTACAATTTTATATTTTGGCAAGTCTTGTTCCAATATTCAAACTGATATCACTAATGATTTGAAAATTATACTTTCATGGCTGCAATTATATAAACTTTCTTTAAACTTTGAAAAATCATCTTTCACGTTTATTTCTAAATGTGCAATTGGGAACAATATTTTACCAATAATTTTTAAGGGAAACGAAATTAAGTATGTAAAATCCGTAAAGTTTTTAGGCTTATATATAGACAAAAATTTAAATTGGAGAAAACATGTTGAAAATCTTCGAAAAAGCGTATCACCACTCATTGGAATATTAGTTAAAATTAGAGATTTTAATACATTTAAAAAATATTTATTATTCATTAGTTTATTCAAAATTTCAATATTTAATATCAGTTTGGGGATCTGCATATGCCACAATATTAAACCCTTTAAAAAGACTACAGAACAAAATTATAAAATGTATTCATAAACTGAATTTTTTGGAACCGACAGCAAATTTATATAAACCAAGAGGATATCTAGATCTGAATAGTTTATATAAATTAAAAATCAGTATACTAATTAATGCAATTAATAATGAAAATAAAAAATCTTGTATAAAATTTGTAAAATTAACTGATATACACAATCATAATACCAGAAATATTGACCATTTAAAAAAAAAACAAGTTAAAAGTAGAATAGGGATGAAATCTATTTTATTTGATGGAATAAATATTTATAATACATTACCTAAAGTATTAACAAAAAATTTTAATTTAAAATTGTTTAAAAAAAATGCAAAGAAATTTTTTCTGGAAAACATACAAATTACTTAAAAAAAACCATTTATAATAATTTTTATTTTGAATTTTTATATTGATTAATTACTTATTTATGTTCTATGTTGTAATATTCCCTGTAATGGACTACAATAGCTCGTTGGGAATAAACATTATTATTATTATTATTATAACAAAATCATGAAAATTGCATTAAAAATAAAAAAGTTCTCGACTTTCAAAACTTGACCAAAATATCAGGGTGGCGGAATTTTGTGCGGGCGAGTGTATTTTACGTCGACTTAAAGTAGCATCCAAACGAAAATCTGATTTGAAATAAACAAGGATTTAAGTATGAACATGAAATAAAAAATGAAAACGTACCATGTGATCCCATCCGGGCCTCTTATTGGTCTCCACATTTTGAGGCGGATGCGGCTGAACTTGCTGATACTCCGTTTGTGGTGCGGCATACATGGGCGATCCGTTCGTTAGTACCACATTAGGTGGAGCGGGATAGATTTCTTGAGGAGGGAAAGGTGCGGGCTGCTGATAAATCGGTTGCGCATATTGCGGATTCGGTGGAAAGGGCGGATTATAAGGCATATCGTAGCCCATACGAGGTATCTGCACCACTGTATGAATGGGTACCGGACTGATATTGGTGTCGTTCGGAACGGAATAGTATTCCTCAGGTTGGGGGAACGTTTTTTCGATGGGCGATTGGTTTTCAATGCGATGTTCTTTGTTTCGGTTGATGTTTTTCCTATTTTTAGCTCGATACCTGTAATTTAAAAGAACAGATTATAATACAAACGGTCGGTGATAAGTGTTCCTTCCGCATCATGCGTGTGAATTTTTCAATCAGCGTCATTCTGTCAAACGGTCTTTGAGAGACACACTGGAAAATATCATACTCAAGTACTATTGCGTTGGGAGACACGACCTCGGGAAGGTCGTTCCATACGGATGAAGTCCTCCAGATGAAAGAATTCTTAAATAATGAAGTTCGAGGAGTACTAAGCTTAACCACATATGGATGGGCGGCAGTGGTTCGTCGTGTATTTCTGCTGTTCGCCGCTCTGGGCGGAATTAAGAGGGCCAGGTCAGCCGAGCACTTTCCATGGAAATATCTGTAAAAGAGAGTCAAATCCCCAACTTGTCTTCGACGTTCTAGGCTGTCGAGGCTCTTCGTCAGCTCGTGCTCTCCGATCAGACGAATGGCCCTCCTTTCAATGGAATTCAGTAGCCGAAGAGTATGTTTGGGTGCAGAGCTCCAGCCATGAGAGCTGTACTCAAGTGATGGCGAATCTGGGCTTTGTGTAGTATCAAAAATTGTTGAGATGTGTAAAACTTTTTGGTTCGGAAGAGTACAGCAAGTTTCTGAGAAGCTATGTTGGCGATTGCCACAACGTGGTTATGCCAGGACATATTGCCTCCTAGATTGACGCTCAGCAAATTAATAGATGAAGCCAGTGGGATTGCATGTCTTGCCATGATTATATCCGGTTCTGTAATGTTAACCTTTTTAAAGAAAACAGCTGTCTGGGTTTTCTTAGCGTTAAATTCGACTTGGTTATTGTCACCCCAAGCCAAAATTTCTTCCAGGTCTTTGTTGAGGCGTGATACTGTTAATAGATATTGTTACTGTTAATATTATATTTTGAACGTAATTTTCTCATACCGTTTGCCAGTCCTTTAAGATGAACAAATCCAGTTTTAGATTAGAAAAAAATTAAGTATATTTAGCTAAACCTTCACATAAAATGGTGCCAACTTGGCAACCTGTGATTAAACGCAGCTCTTAAAAAATTCGATCTTGATAATTTGAATGTAACAACTTTCTAATAGCTTCCACAAAAAGCTATGGTTAAACTTCCCAGTCTAATAAAGGCTGCTCTTAAGTTAAAATAATTCCCAAACCAGGTAACCCACCTAATGAACTTTGGTCCCGCAGGATTACTTCACCACTGCCAGTAATATCGAAGCTAAAAAAAAATACCTCGACCATCGTGCGTAAATCGTTGTAATAAGAACAAGTAGAAAAATATTTCTTTTAGTGGATCAAATTATTAAACTAGTGGAGCAGACTATGAGTTTATTTGCCTCTCAAAGTCAAAGTCAAAGTCAAAATATGCTTATTGTTTAAAAGAAGATATTCCTATAAACAAAGCTGCGAGTCCTAAATATAGTACGAAAATAAGAGACATAAAAGAAAATTGATATGGATCACCAGTACAATACAAAGTGACATAAAAGTAAAAATATAATACACAATAATAATAAATACAATATTACACACAATACCAAATACACATAATATATCACTTCCAAAAGTCAATCAAAATTTATCATGGAAAAATTCATCTACTGAGTAGTAAGCCTTCGAAAGTAGTAAAAATGATACTTCTTCTCTAAATTCGTCTGATCGGAGACCACGAGCTGACGAAGAACCTCGACAGCCTAGAACATCGAAGACAGGTTGGGGATTTGACTCTCTTTTACAGATATTTTCATGGAAGGTGCTCGGCTGACCTTGCCCTCTTAATTCGGCCCAGAGCGACGATTAGCAGAAATACACGACGAACCACTGCCGCCCATCCATATGTGGTTAAGCTTAGTACTCCTCGAACTTCATTATTTAAGAATTCTTTCATCTGGAGGACTGCATCTTTGTGGAACGACCTTCCCGAGGTCGTTTTTCCCAACGAATATAACCTCCAACGATTCAAAACCAACGTGAATCGCTTTTTGCGCACACGCACCACTCCCAGAGTGCCCTAAAGGATTTTTCCTATAGTGCTTGTGTTTGATTAAAAAAAAAAAAAAAAAAATTTGTAATTATCAATTTGGCGAATATTCAATGGGAACTGATTAAATATTTTCTTACTCTTGTATATAATAGAATTCTTAGTTTGAGTAGAAACAGGTATAGGCAGATCTACCTTGTATGTCTGGCATGTATTGTACAATGAAACGGAATTAATTGCACCTTGGAATTTTTTGTGAACCAAACAAGACGTCTCCAACAAAAATAAGCATGGCAGTATTAAAATTTTATTCGATAAAAATAGTGGCTTACTTGGGTCTCTAAAATTGGCCTTATACATATATTTTTTGGCTCGTTTTTGCAGAATAAACAACATATTAAATAAACTCTGAGAGCAAATTCCCCAGAAGGGTATACCATATCTAAGATGAGATTCTATTAGTGAATAGTAAGCACTTTTAATAGTTTGTACGTCTGCCATTACCCTAATTGCAAAACAATCAGATGCCAGTTTTTTAGCCAAGTAATTTATATGGGCCTCAAATTTCAACTTATTATCTATACATACACCCAAAAATGTGTTTACAGTTTCACTGTGTCACACACACCCCAGATCGAATTTCCAATTGTTCAGAACAACGGTTATTAAAATGTACCTTCTGAAAACGCGCCGTTAAGTAAGAATTAAACCATTCCAAGGATCTCCCCCTTACCCCATACTTCTCCAGCTTCCACAGCAGTATCCCATGATTGACATGCCTTTGACAAATCACAGAACACCGCTGCAGCCAGCTCTCCATCATTGATACCCAAATACAATCCTTCGAGAAATGCAAAAATCGTATAATTTGTGCCTTGACTCACGAAAACGAAACTGCTCTGCGCAAAGAATGTTATGTTTGTTTAAGAAAGACTGCAGTCGTCGTTTTACCAATTTTTCCACTATTTTAGCCAAAATAACTTTAAGATGGACTACTTCAAAAAAAAAAATTTCTTTGAGTACTTACTTTTCTAATTCCTCATTCGAATGTGCGAAAGTACAGTTCGTACCCCTCGGACAACTCCCTCGAAGCGTCAAATCTCGACACATGCTGATTTTGTATTTGGCATGTTGCGAATGGGTGGTGTCCTGCACTTTTCTACTGCCGTGCTGCTGAATAAACTCTACGAGCCCGGCAACGACTTGTTTCACTGCTTCCAAACATTCCGTACATTCCTTCCAAGATGGTGTAGTAGATTCTAAAACCGACATTAAATCTGATCCGAGTGTTACGAAAGATCCCGAGTGGGTTGGATTTTAATCATCCGACTTTTATAACTTTCAACTATAATTTATTTTTAAATAATATATTGGTAATAATATTAAGTTCCGCAAGGTTTCTCAATATACAACGTGTCCCGGGAACAGTGTTGAAAATTAACATTGTTATTAAACGATTTGCGTGCATTTTCATTGCCTTGTGTGTCATTTTTGTATATCGTCTATATTCCTATTTTTATAAAAATGCATAAAAGTTATACAGGGTCCGCAAACGAAGCGTGGACGGTAGATTAAATCGTTATCGAAGAACTTATCAACAATACTAAAACAGCTTGAGATATTGAATTAAAAGCGGCATGTTTTAAAAATATTTTACATTATACAGGGTTGTCCAAAAAAGTGTGACAGCATAAAGTTATATTTTTTTAAATGGGACACCCAGTATTTCATTACATATTTAGGTTCGTATTACTATCGTTTATAAGTGCCTCAAATTTTATTTAATTTGGTTTTGTAGTTTCGGAGAAATAAATTAAAAACTAAAAAAAAAGTTTTGCAGTCCTGAATAAAAAAATCAAAAAAAACAATCCAGAACTATTTTTTTAACCTCGGCATTGAGTGAAATTTATGACAAGAGGTCTAGAGATACTATGAATGTAATTGCGTTTATTTATTTTATACAGGGTGTTCGTAATAAGCTTTCAAAAACCCCACATTTTAAAATAATTTTTCTCAAGTTTTTCAAATGGAACACCCTGTATACTATTTGGCTATGTGACGTAGAATTCATAGACAATTTTTTTTCGTAATACAAGCATATAAGTTATATCCAGCCGTTTTCGAAATAATTATAAATATCATAAATTATGTAGTTTAAATAGTTTTTATTGGGAAATTTTGTTATAGGCGACTAGACTAATAATTGTAAACTAGTAAGTAAATGTTCAAAATAGCTTCCTTTTACTTAATTTAATGATTTTCCTCTACTGCCAACAGAACTCTTAATTCATTTTCTTCATTAATAAGGGGTTTATTGATTAACATTCTTTTTGTGTACGCAGTGCTTCCTGTTGCTACAAATCTTTGCAACAACTTCTCGAAGGTTTCTGGTCTCGGCTTTCTCTCAATATCTGGATATCTTTCAGCAAGAGGAGGCTCGCGAGAAGGCAATTTCTTGCACATTCACCCAGTATAAAAATCATATTTACCATTTCTAAAGTTTTCGACATTTTGTGTAAGTTAGTACTTAATTTCGACGACTGAACAAATGTAAATAATTTTATTTGGCTGTCACATTGACAATCTAAACAAAAAAAATCATGGCAACTCAATTAAGAATAAAAAATAAAATTAAATAAATAAAAGTAGCAAAAATGTAGGCTTTTAAAATTTATATCGAAATAACTAAAATACGGTAAACTCTAAGAGTAAAAGGAAGCTATTTTGAACATTTACTTTAGTTTACAATTATTAGTCTAGTCGCCTATAACAAAATTTCCCAATAAAAACTCTATTTAAACAACATAGTTTATGATATTTATAATTATTTCAAAAACGGCTGGATATAACTTATATGCTTGTATTACAAAAAAGAATTGTCTATGAATTCTACGTCAAATAGGCAAATAATATACAGGGTGTTCCATTTGAAAAACTTGAGAAAAAATATTTTAAAATGTGGGGTTTTTGAAAGCTTATTATGAACACCCTGTATAAAATAAATAAACGCAATTACATTCATAGTATCTCTAGACCTCTTGTCATAAATTTCACTCAATGCCGAGGTTAAAAAAATAGTTCTGTATTGTATTTTTTGATTTTTTTATTCAGGACTGCAAAACTTTTTTTTTTAGTTTTTAATTTATTTCTCCGAAACTACAAAACCAAATTAAATTAAATTTGAGGCACTTATAAACGATAGTAATATGAACCTAAATATGCAATAAAATACTGGGTGTCCCATTTAAAAAAATATAACTTTATGCTGTCACACTTTTTTGGGCCACCCTGTATAATGTAAAATATTTTTAAACCATCCCGCTTTTAATCCAATATCTCAAGCTGTTTTAGTATTGTTGATAAGTTCTTCAATAACGATTTAATCTTCCGTCCACGTTTCGTTTGCGGACCCTATATATAATCAACAATTTTGCAGTTTATACATTTTAAAAAATTTAATAGAATTCCGGTCGACCCTTAATGCAACTCTTCACAAACATTCCGACTTTGATAGATCACGTGATATTTGTTTTGACGCCCCCCGTTCTCTCGTTGGATTTAGTATATTTAGCCTTCGACTATTGATAAAGACCAACGGAAATAATATTGTCCGACGAAATAAAGTTATTACGGCACAACGAAAGTGCGTTAAAGTTAAGGACAATTATGTTGAAAACTAAAATGATCTTGTTGGGAAGAAAAGCTTTCCTAGTGGCCTTGTATTTTCGTCACAAACCCTTTAGATAGGTACGTTATAAACTAAATATCTCCATAATTAAGGCACTACCCTAGTTAACTTACCTGGACTAGGATCAATTCCAGCTAATAATTCCAGTGGATTCCTCAAAACTGACAATTTCCCGGGATCGCCCGTTCTTTGCAAGGCAATCACCAGTTCTTGTACGGATTGCGCAAACGACTGGGGCGTTTGCAACTTATCAATAATACTTTGCATGTGTGACTTATGCGCAGTATCGCCGTATAGCAGAGCAGACCATTGGTCCGGGGCAATTCTGAGGCCAGCCTCAGTCGCTATCTGCACTATCTGAGCGTCGTGTTCTCGTCTCAACGCGTCATACGTCCGGAATTCTTCTTTAAGTTGCATGAGAGACGAGTCGCTTTCACGTTTCGATACCTAAGGCATTGTCGTCAGTGAGCGATTATTCTTATAATTGATTAAATAAATAGGTATTAAATTAATTAATAATATTAATTATTTTAATATAAAATTAATATAAAGTCGAGCACCATTACTTAATGAAGAACCATTATAAATATTATATAAACTAACACAATGTGTGGGGAGATCGTCACATGTAGAGATTTTTTATTGTACCAACCAAAATTTATAATGCGTTTAAAGTGTTACCAAATAAACTGCTGGCCATTCGCTTTCGAGCAAGAAAAATTTCGCCTAAATTTAAAAGTTAATATTTTTTGAACCAGATATGACATCGAACTCCGGTTTTTAATGGTTGATAGATTTGTCCCTTATGAAACAATTGCCAAAGTTGGATTGTCTTAAACTGTCAGAAAATTTTATATACAGGGTGTTAAAGAGGACGATGATTTTTGATCCAATTTCAATAGCATGTAACTTTGACAATAATATTTTTAAATTTTATCACTATACGTCAATTGAATCACTGGTTCATAGCAAAGAAAGTAGTCTGTCAAATTTTTGATATCTGCTATATTTTAAGAGATACCGATTTTTTTGAAAAACTTTGCTTCTTTCAACTTTTTATTAGCTAGATCCCACTGTGCGTTGTATCGTGCAAACATTACAAGTGATTATTATACCTTATGAAAAGCTTGTTTATGTTCAGTAACAACAATTGTACCTAAATGTTGTGATGTGCAGTGGCGTACTTATAATCCCTTATATGTCTATGCTTTATGAGTATCTCACAATTTTTTTGTATTGGAAAGTACTCGTCCCTAGATTAGGCAAGTTTTTCCTTATTTTTTAGTTTTTCATATCGCGCTACAGGTATATTATACAGTGTCTACAAAATTTTAAAAAAGATAATTTTTTTATTTAATTGTTTGAAAAAATTTATTTATTAATTTCTAACTTTCTAACACATGGTTAGCTTTGTTGCTAAACGCATTAGCATGGGTGACTTGATATTGTTTTTTTTTCGTGATAATCTCGATTCAAATTAATACACTCGGATGGACGTGGTTTGGTTTGACGGCAGCTAGTGATATTTAATATTAAAGTGCCTTTCAATGTAAGTTTAATTTTAGGAATAGTGTCGTGTTAGAAAGTTAGAAATTAATAAATAAATTTTTTCAAACAAATAAATAAAAAAATTATATTTTTTAAAATTTTGTAGAAACTATATAATATACCTGTAGCGCGATATGAAAAACTAAAAAATAAGGAAAAACTTGCCTAATATCGGGGCGAGTACTTTCCAATACAAAAAAATTGTGAGATACTCATAAAGCATAGACATATATGCGATTATAAGTACGCCACTGCACACCACAACATTTAGGTACAATTGTTGTTACTGGATATAAACAAGCTTTTCATAAGGTATAATGATCACTTGCAAAGTTTGCACGATACAACGCACAGTGGGATCTAGCTAACAAAAAGATAAAAAAAAGCAAAGTTTTTCAAAAAAATCGGTATTTCTTAAAATATAGCAGATATAAAAAATTTGACAGACTACTTTCTTTGCTATGAACCAATGATTCAATTGACGTACAGTGATAAAATTTAAAAATATTATTGTGAAAGTTACATGCTATTGAAATTGGAGCAAAAATCATCGTCCTCTTTAACACCCTGTATATAAAATTTTCTGACAGTTTAAGACAATCCAACTTTGGCAATTGTTTCATAAGGGACAAATCTATCAACCATTAAAAACCGGAGTTCGATGTCATATCTGGTTCAAAAAATATTAACTTTTAAATTTAGGCGAAATTTTTCTTGCTCGAAAGCAAATGGCCAGCAGTTTAGTTTTTAGTTTTAGAGATATTAAAGGAAATGCGAAAATTTTTTTCTACTAAATACCTTGATTAGATCAAGAATGGTTTCATATAAAAAAGTTATGATTTTCCATTCTCTTCCAAACACATTTAACGTTTTCTTTAAATGACGGTTTACGTTTAAGTTATTGCTAGCAACTTAGATATTTTCAATACGGGCCTGGAATTTTATGTTCATATAGACTATAGAGGATCCAATTTTCAATTCAACGGTATACCACACAAATATATTTTCTGATGTTTCGATGCTTAATTGCATCATCAACCTCTTCTCTTTTAAATGCCCTTAATACAGTTCTGCCCTTTAGTATTTATAGTCGGAACATATCGGATCTCAACTATCGTATAACAATAATTGATATGACTTAAAACTGATTAAAAGTAATTGAAAATATTTTAAAATAGTTTTTCTACTCCTAATTAGTAAGAACCTACTTTACGCACTGTCTACTGTTACGTAATGACTACCTATCAAATATGCATCGACTCATGATACAATGACTAAAGGTAAGATCGCCGCGCGCAGTGACGTCAAAGGGGGAGCAATTTTTAAATTTCTTATGGGGATTTATATTGCTGTCAGCATTTTTAATTCTATTTTAAAGGTATTAAAAGGATTTATGCATGTAATGGCATATGAAATGAAAGAATAATATATGACAAGTATTTGCGTATATTAATTTCATAGAAATATAACATACTACAGCTAAAATACCACTAAAATAAGAAAAGATTCCGACAAACTTTTAAAACAACCGCCGCGTCATCGGAACTTGTGGACGATAGCCGAAGCTGCTCGGCGACCCCTGCTGGTTGCCACCAGCATTTGCAGTCTTTTACAATTGTAATATGTCCATTACTCTTTTAACAATTTTTTAGATGTTCATTCTTGTTGTGTGGCTCCCCATATGAAATTTATGTTCAATCTGGAGGTGCCCCACATATCATAGGAAAGTAACGACCTATTTCTCGTACTCTAATTACTCTCCGTTTTTTACTATTCTATTAGGTTTCGAACCGTTAACCTATTACTTTTGATCAAAGATTGTTGGCAACACTGGTCGCCACGTAGTGCAGTTTGTCGTAGTTTTCCATGGAAATTTTCAAAGTTTTCAGAATTTTTTCGTATTTAGTCGTGTGTGTTTATTAAAATAAATATCTGAATTTTCATAAAATGAGGTGCACTACTGTGTTCGGTTGTGCTATGGATAAGCAGGCAAAGAAATTTGATAGAAATATAAGGTTTTTCCGCTTTTCGGATAAAAACAAAAAATTAGAATGGATGGTTTTATTTATTTCGTTAACATTTACTTCTTAAGTATTTTATACTAAAGCTGATGATGATATATGCCTTCGAAACATGGATGGAAATTAAAATATTGTTTATTTAACTACTGAAGCACACTATGAGTTTTTTTACCTCTTCATAATTTCCCTCCACTGAGAGATGAACTATTTAAGAAAAATAGTTTAATTTGTTTATAACTACTTAGGTCGTATTTTAGCTTTAATCTTTGTTGTATGTTCATGAAATAAATATACCTAAATACCATGATATTATTCTATATATTTATTTTTATTTCACATTAAAAGTTCTGAACCGCTGACAGCAGCATAAATCTCCATAAGAGATTTAAAAATCACTCGCCCGTTGACGTCACAATCCACGCCTCCAACGGCGTGGAATCATACCTCTTAGATCTTTATACCATGGTATTGACTGGTGTACTGATAACCATGCGAGTACGATTCAGAAAATGTTTTATTAGCATATTTCGATAATTTAACATAAATATAGTACACAACTCGAGTGGTAATCCTATTACACATTCTTAACAGATATGTAACCATTCAATATACAGGGTGTCCCACCGGGAACCGCCTCGCTCTATATATGAATACTACAATAAGCTAATGTCGATGGGGGCAACTCAACTAAAGTATTTTCAATATGGTGGCACGTCCGGTTATACCGGTAGTCGGTGTCAACTTGCTTATTTTAAACGGAACACATTATACATTTTTGGATTCTACGCAAGATTCTAGGCAGATTTCATATAATATCATGTCTTATATCTAACTCTAAGCATGTTTGACATATTTATGCCTTTATGTCTAAAATTACGTTTGCAGAACATATGAATTATTAATTTTTCCTATTAGGAAGCCTTTATTATTTAATTTGAGTTGGAATTCTTGTTGACAAGGACACCTGCTTTAATATATTTTTTATTACATTTAATACAGGGTGCTCAAACCTTCTACAAGTGTGACAATTTTTTTTTAAATATGTCTGTCGTTACTTACATACCTTAAAACAAGATGCCCTATAAAGCAACTGAACAACGTGCCCAATGCTTGTTTTTGAAGCTTGAGGAAAGTGGGGTTCCAACCGCTGAACAACGAACATAACCAGGACTTTTCTAGACAATGCGGAACCGTCTTCCAACGCCAGCAATACTAACTTGAGAACCTCTTCCTGCATCGCTGAAATGTAAAATTTAATTGTGAGTATACAGGGTGTTCCTTAATGACGTGCTAATATTTCGGGGTGTGATTCCTTAGGTAATTTTATAAAGAAAAGTTTATAAGAACATATGTCCGCAACGGCTTAAATTTTTTGCTACAGCGTTGAATTTTTATTTTTTAAATGGTTATTTTTTAATATCTCCGAAAGTACTTTAGATATTATTTTCAATTTTGGTATGTTTTAATAGGATATAGAACCACAAATTTGAGTTAGAAAAGTTATTCAGTTGTTCCACCAGTGGCGTCCCTGCAAACATGTCCTCTGATATTTTTTACAACTGACATTTTTCCATGTGGATTTTTTTCTGATTAGCCTGGTCAATTATACATGAGAACGGCCTCTTAAGTTTTTCTCGTCAGACGCACCGTTCTTGATTAAAACCACTAAATACATATTGAAACTCATTATTATTAACATTGATAAGATAATTAATGATAAATTTTGTTTTATAAAAATTGTTGGAAATGGCCACCTTCACTTAAAGGCATGCTTCCGCCTGTCTTCGCATCGAATTGCCCACTCCAACAATAAAACAAAATTTATCATTAATTATTTTATCAATGTTAATAATAATGAATATGAATTTAGTGGTTTTAATCAAGAACGTCTGACGAGAAAAACTTAAGAGACCGCTTTCATGTAGAATTTACCAGGCTAATCAAAAAAAAATCCACATGAAGAAATGTCAGTGGCGTGCCATCTTTTTTGTAAAAAATATAAGGGAACAATTGAATAACTTTTCTGACTAAAATTTGTGGTTCTATTTCCTATTAACACATACCACAATTGAAAATAATATCTAACGTACTTTCGGAGATATTAAAAAATAACCATTTAAAAAATAAAAATTCAACACCATGTAGCAAAAAATGTAAGCCGTCGCGGACATATGTTCATATGAACTTTTCTTTACAAAACGACCTAAGGAATCACACCCGGAAATATTAGCACGTCATTAAGGAACACCCTGTATAACAGGGTTCCAATAATAAAATAAAAAATGTGTGAGAAAATAATATTTTCCGCTTTGACAAGTGTTGTATGGGTTCATTTAATTCATCTGTTAAATCCTGCAAAATAACGGCGCGCGCCGTTCTTGTGCGTATTTTCCTGGAAGAAACTTGAACTGGCTGCACAATGTAATTTAAAAGGGAGGACAATTCGTGAGCTGCTTCGTTCAAATTAAATCGAATTTCAGATTTTTTTTCTATTGAATGATTGAAATAAAAAGTCACTTGAAAAAATCGTTGATCTAGGTAGGTAGGTAGATAAATTATTAACTGCACTGCTGTATTTATAATGCCCTCGGGCATGTCTCCTGCTTAGTACCAATTGAAAGAGGATATTCACGATTAAGCGGACTTTGCATGCTGCAAGATAAGAGGCGTGCGCAGTTGCGAGATTTGATGAGCTGGGTATCTTGCACGTTATCTTGCAGGATGTAATGCCCGCTTTATAGTGAAGGCCGACAGGAATTTATTTTTTAGTGCGCAAATGCCGCTAGGCGGCGTCGGTCCTATTAGTTCAGGAGACTATAATATTTATTAAATAAATAACTATACACATCGCACCTGCAGTGTTTTGTTGAAAAACATTGTGTTGCAGTTTCGCTTTGTTGCTTTGGTGTGGGCGCGGCATTAAAATTCGCTTTGTGGGGATCTACTGTAATTTAATTTAACAACAATAATAATAATACAAGTTAAAAAAAGGAATGATCACTTGAAAGGTTAATTGACTGGTCAACAAGCACAATCCTATTATTCAACAAGATTTACAAGTAATAAAATTTTAATTAGTTGTGAAAAATAAATAATAAATAATACTTAAAACTTTACAATGAGAATTATTTAAAACAAAATTTTAAAAATTACAATGAAGATCATAATAAATAATAAATATGTGCAAGGGAAATTCCCACTAACGTTTTTAGGTCGTTTGGTTCCTTAACAAAGTCAGTCATTAAAATTAGGTTTTTCTATTTTTATAATAATATAATACAGTGGTACCTTGAGATACGAGTGCCCTAACATACGAGTTATTTGAGATACGAGCTGTCGAGCGAGCGAAGTTTTGTTTTTAAATACGAGCGACATTTGAGATACGAGGAACGGTCAGCTGCGACGCGATCTCTACAAGTGAGATAAAAGATCTTGGGAATGTGGAAAAGAAACACCCCGAAAAAGTTGCAACTGGTCGTGCATCGGAGCTATTTAATGACACTTGCCTAACTCATTTCTGCAGCATTCTGAAAGGGAGGAAGAAACAAACCTCCTTGGACAGTTTTTTTTTTAATCCGGCCAAAAAGGCAAAGACCAGCGAAGAGAAAAGCAGGGACTAAAATTAAGCATACAGTAGCATTTAAGTTGTGTGTAAGTTATTATGTTTTTATACAATATTTGTCATTCATAAATACATTTTTCTTATTCAAAAACACGTAACAAAAACAATTGGGGGTAGCATTTTTGGGGCTGGAACGGATTAATGGCATTTCAATTAATTTCAATGGGGAAAATTGCTTTGAGATACAAGCAAATTGACATACGAGCAAGGTTACGGAACGAATTAAACTCGTATCTCGAGGTACCACTGTATGTGGTTCCTAACGCAATGGTTTTCTAGTATTTACTATATATTATTGACCGAATTTAGCAACATTTGGGCGTGCTCCCAAAAAATTTTAGCATGCGGCACTTGGCCTTGCAAGCTTTTGTGCACCTTCCCAACACTACAGTCAAATCCAAAAATTATATGTGGTCCCGGAAAAGTTCAAGTTTTACTTTAGTGGTCCGCAATTTCTTAAAGGTTGAGAACCACTGGTCTATTAGATCATTAATAAAATAAATAATAGAATTACAACATCAGGCATCATAATAATCATTAGAAAATTTATAAACAGCATTCCTATAGAAAGTTTAGAAAGTTGGAAATAAGTCTTGCCTTTACATGTAATTACCGTTGGTGTTTGTGGAGGATTGCCATAAATAAAATAAATAAATAATTTAAAGTACTTTTTGTGATATCATATCATTAGATCCGCTTAATGATTTTTGATAAACTAATCACTGACGGCCCGTCAGTGACGGGTAGCTCCAGTATTTGGCTATACACTGGCGTCGCGTAGCAATCGTTTAGTTTTCCGTTCAATATACGGGATAAAACAAAAAGTGATTTCTTTTTTTACTAAAATTTCACCTGCGATACTGGTTTTTTCAGGTATATCTAAGTAATCATACACTCACGAGTAGTGCTGTGATCGCTCGAGCGAAAAACCGCTTGATCACTCGATTATTGAAATAACCGACATCGCTCGATTATTAAAAAAACCGCTCGAGTTATCTATTCAGGCGAAACCTGTCGCTCGTCACTTATTATCTTTCACTCGATACCCGAGCTTCGCTTGACGCCGGCGGAAATGTACCACTGTAGTGTGATCGAGTTAAAAAACTGGTCGTATATTCGAACAGTTTTTCGCTCGATAGGAAATACTCTAGTTATAAATTCAGGCGAAAAACCGAAAAATATCGCCTGTCACTTGATACACGACCTTCGGTCTACGCGCCACGCCATCCGATTGGCGACGTTCGAGTTTGACGCTGAGCAGGTACATGACATACGTCTTTCTTAAAGGCACATAAACGAGAAGGTGCATATAAAAAGTATGCCAAATCCCTTAGCGGAGTCATCGCGACATGGGTTTTGTAAAGTTTTGTTATAACTGGCTAGCCAGCGGCGTAGTTTAGGTCTCCGATTGTAAATACTAAAAAATTATAGGATATAATTTTTAAATTTTTATTTACTATAAACTCAAGAAAA
This sequence comes from Barypeithes pellucidus, assembly GCA_963991005.1. Taxonomy (NCBI): domain Eukaryota; kingdom Metazoa; phylum Arthropoda; class Insecta; order Coleoptera; family Curculionidae; genus Barypeithes; species Barypeithes pellucidus. The sequence continues at coordinate 50,083,996 of OZ022562.1, read as the reverse complement.
CTTATCAAAAATAACATAATAATAGAAATTGTAAATAAAAATAACAAAACGAACAAAATGGTTAACAAAATATATAGAAAAATTCGTTGGTAATCTTATAGTAAACATTTTTAAATTTAAACAGGAATTTTTAGGTAACTATAAACATGAATTTAAAAAAATAATCACCTATTTTCTTATTTTGCCAGTCGCGTAACTAAGCCTACATTTTTGAAGGGCACACAGTGGGCACCTGATAATTTAAAGTGGAAGAATTTGACAAGCCATTTTAAATATCTACTTATTTTATGCTCGTAGATTGAGAAAGATGTGAAGAAAAATAACTCTTGGTAACACTTTTTGTTTTAAAAAAGCACAAGAATAAACCGAACAATAAATCCATATTTGGGTAATTTTTTGCAGTTTTTTTGTAAATAAATTTCTGGAATTTTTTTGGTGGCTACTACAATTTTTTAGCTAAACCTGTGCTCACCCGTAGTTACGTGCCTGCTAAATACGACTAGGCTGCCGGTCGAGCAGTCGCTGACGTCATCGCTTGGTGAATTGGAATTTCAACCGATTCACTCGATTATTAAAATCGCTCGAGTATCAAGTACTCGATTATTAAAATCATCGGTTTTTCCCAACACTACTCACGAGGGTAAATATTAATCATTTCTCTAGATTTTCTTTCCTTATTTTTACGAGTTTTAAAGAATACCCCTTTCTTCCAGAACATTACATTGTCGCACCAAAGAAAAAACTAAATAACTGCATGCAAACATGGGCAGGCGATGTGCGGGCGGTCGCTTTAAAACACGCTAATTATGATTTATTTATTGGTTTTTATTAACTATTGTATTATTTAATTTAATACCTATTTTTGTTGTTAAGTTATAGATTATAAAATATATTATTTTGTATATTGCTTAATCGTATTTTTATTAATAAACCTTCTATGGTCTTTGACGCGACCAAAATATAAATAGGCAAGTATACATAAAATGTAATGTTCTGGAAAAACCAGTATATCTTTAAAGCTGTTAAAGATAAAAAGACAAATGAAAAAAGAAAATGTAGAGAAAAGGCTTTTAGAGGTGAGACGGTATTTGCGTACCGCTATATTGTCGCGGTATTATTCCATACCGTCGCGTAAGGGTATTTTCTTTGAGGGTAAACACGATTCCACACCGCGCGAGAGCAAAACGCGTCGTGGATCAGGAAGACAACACAGTCGCGTCGCGCTAAGCCCCGGGTCGAAGTAGTGGGTATTTTTCTAAGGATATTTCTTAGAGGGTATTTGCTTTGTTGACGGAATACACTATTGAGACTATTGATTACCCGCCGAATGCCCGAGCGAATGGTCTTGTGGATCAAGAAGCCATACTGTGTGTGTTCGCACCATTTTAATGGTGTAGCGGGTAGCGAGCTTTGTCGCAGTACTATAATGTTTCGTTATTTATTACCGACTATATTAAAGCTAAAACAAAATTTTCTCTTGTATCTTAGTTAACGATTTCAATTTTAAAATTTCCAGGAACAAATTTATAACAAAAGAACATTGTAGTACGGCATAGGTAAAAATTGTATAGGGTTTAATCTGGATTTCCGCAGCAATAATTCTTTTGGGGGATTTTATTAAAATTTCGGGGGGTTTATTAAATTTGTGGTTTATATGAATCAGATATGAATACACACGGTGTTGAAAAAAGGTCGGTACCCCGGAATAACTCCGGTGCATCGCATTGCAGCGGAAAATGTCTGGGGAAAAAGTTGTTTGGTTTTGAAGGAGGAATAGTTTGCAATTTAAACCACCCCCCACCCCCTCAACCCCAGGGCGCGGGTGGGGTAAGTTAAGATTTTCAGATGGAACCCTATATTTTTTTGTTGGCGTATCGTGTTCTCGGACCAAAAATAAACATCTTTTGTCCGAAATTTTTTTTTATTTGGGCCTATCCTTCACCAATAATCACCATGAGAAAGACAAAATCAAAACCGTGCGAAAATCAAGTTTTATCCCGGAAATATTCTTTTACTCCGTCTTGTACTGAAGTGTGATAATTGGTGAAGGATGGGCCAAAATAAAAACAACAGACAAAAGATGTTTGGTCGGAGAACACGATACGCCAATAAAAAATATGGGGTTAGATTTGAAAATCTTAACTTACCCCCACCCGCGCCCGGGATTTAGAGGGGGTGGGGGCGGTTTAAATTGCAAACTATTCATCCCTCAAAACCAAACAAATTTTTCCCCAGACATTTTCCGCTGCAACTTATAAAAAAATTTACATTTAAAAAACCAAACGAAACTTAAACATAATAACATTTTAAGAGAACAACTCCTACCGCTGAACTTCAATAATCGCTTTTGATAGGAGGGTCCTATTAGGTCGAAAAGCACTTAGACTGGATTCTTATATGAGGCGATAGATGACCGCTACGCTTTCGATATATCTGAGATCTCAAATAAATTTTATAGTTTACGGTATCTAGTAGCAGTATTTTTGTGTAGCGCGACGCTATGTACCGCGACAAGCGATTGACGGTATATCCCATCTCTACTAACTTTACTCTCGTGAGTATGTGAGTACTTAAATTGTTAAAATTGGGGTGTTTAACAAATAAGATTTTAATTTTGTTAATTGTTGTCAGTAATATCTGTTATTGTTCATATTGAATATGTATTAAAATTATTAGTAAATAAACTATTAAATAAATTTAAAAAAAAAACTTAGATACATCTGAAAAACCCCGTGTCGCAGTTAAAATTTTAGTAAAAAAATATCAATTTTTATTTTATTCCATATATTGAATTATAAATGAAAGGGAAAAAAACTTTCCTATGCCAAAGTGTAGCTATATAATGGGGCTACTCGCCAGGGAAAGGTTCCATTAAGGGGATCAAAAGAAATCATGTCACAAAAAACTTAAAATTATAGTGAGTCCTTTCGTATGTCCTCAGTGTATATGTTATTAATGTGGATGAAAATGAAATTGGCAGTGAAACTGAATTTAGTAATCTGTAATCAAATGTAGGTAATATTTTTTTATTGCATAAATAAATCAAATAACATGAATGGTTTATCCCTGGGTTTATCATACATAATTTGATTGGGTTTTATTATTCTTGGAATATGTATAATTGTTGAGGTTATTACCATTTTCTCAAAAGGCAATGAAGAAGTGTGAAACACACTTTACTATTAAGCTGAAATATCTTATTTTGTTTAAATTTCATTAATCAAAATATACAGTATGTCTACGGATGGGGTTTACAAGAGGACAAATGGACTAAAAATTGGAAGATACGAAAAAAAGTCACTCTTAATAAACGTTTTTGCTTGTCTAGAAAATACGATTCATCATAAGAAACTTCAATTTTTTTATACAGGGTGGGTAAAAACTGCAAAAATGTTATTTTGCTTAAGAGTAAACATACTTTATTTTGAAAGATACGAAAAAAAGTCACTCTTAATGAATGTGTTTTCTACACAACAAACCGAAGTAGAACAATTCATTAAATGGTTTACCTATGTAAAAATTATTTGCCAAAAAGTATTCTCTGACACACCTCTGACTGGTGAACCTAGTTTTTTTTTTTGAAAACAAATTTTATTTCAATTTACATAGGTAATTACATAAATATACATTTAATAATCTCTAATCAGTGTTTGAAACACTGGCCTCGAGAATAACATTTTGCACTTTATTTAAATCTAGATAATGGATTCTTTTAGCAGTTCATCATTAAAGTCGATTACAAAAAATGTCTACATTGATTATGATATGGCAATTAAACTTTGATTAGTCCCTTTAACTTTCTTACAAATAAGTTAATTGATTGTATATCTTTGATTGTCTTTGGAAGGTTATTGTAAATTTTTGAAGCACATACAATGGGGTTATTAAGGCCTATATTCGTTCTTGTAGCAGATTGATATATATTGTATCGTCCTCTAGTTTCATGATTGTGAATGTTACTTGAATAAACCAAACTAGTATTACACTTTTGCTTTTTATTCACCGCTTTATGAATTAATTTACCCTGTTCAAGTCTTAGCAGTTAAAATAATAATGACACTTAAGGTGATAGGTACTTGTTGTCAATGTCTTTATTTAATGAAGTTATTATTTAAGTAGAAATGCTATCTACTAAACAAAGAGTTTTTATAATACAATGTTATGGGGATGGTCAAGTTTCATACCGCTACATCATGGAACAATTTACTGAGAAATTTGTAGGAATCCCAATAACTAGGATTGCAATCTGCAAGTTAATAAAAAAGTTCAAGAGAACTAGTTCGGTTTTGGACCTCCAAAAAAAAAAGAAGAAATACGACCATGATGATGCTGCTACAGTCTTAGTTCTTCATTCTGTTGAAGAAAATCCTATGACGTCCCTTAGAAATCGTGTTACTCAGTTGAAAGTTGTGAAAAAAGTCAAATTCAGAAGATCCTTGAAGCAAATAAATTGTATCCGTATAAACCGCACTTTAATCAAAGATTGGAAGAGGGAGACGACGCGAAATGACTTGATTTTTGCCTGTGGATAGGAGATTTTAATGGAAATGTTGATTTTTATAAATGTATCATGTTTTCTGATGAAAGTATATTTTCAACAAATGGAACCGTTGCAACCCAGCACGTTACTGGTCTGTAGAAAATCCAGAATTATGACGAGAAGACAATATTTCACAAAAGTGAACGTGTGGTGTGCGATATCCATCCATGGCATTATAGGGTCATATTATTTTGATAACTCGTGCAATAGATTATCATATTTAGAAATGCTGGATACATTTTTCAATGATGAACTCTACCATTAAATTTTCGACAAAATTATTTGAGAAAGCAATTAGAAAAATGTGTCGAGTATAGGGGTGGAGTTTTTGAATTATGAAATTGTTATTGTATTCTTTTCATGTTAATATGTCTTGGCATAACCACGTTGTGGTTATCCAAGAAGCTTGGAGTACTCTTCCGAACCAGAAACTTGTACACACCTCAACAACTTTTGACACTATACAAAGCCCAGATTCGACCATCACTAGAATACTGCTCTCATGTCTGGAGTTCTGCACCCAAACATACTCTTCGGCTGCTGGATTCCATCGAAAGGAGGGCTATTCGTCTAATCGGAGACCACGAGCTGCCGAAGAACCTCGACAGCCTAGATTATCGAAGACAGGTTGGGGATTTGACTCTATTTTACAGATATTTTCATGGAAGGTGCTCAGCTGACCTTGCCCTCTAAATTCCGCCCAGAGCGACGATTAGCAGAAATACACGACGAACCACGGCCGCCCATCCATATGTGGTTAAGCTTAGTACTCCTCGAACTTCATTATTTAAGAATTCTTTCATCTGGAGGACTGCATCTTTGTGGAACGACCTTCCCGAGGTCGTTTTTCCCAACGAATATAACCTCCAACGATTCAAAACCAACGTGAATCGCTTTTTGCGCACACGCACCACTCCCAGAGTGCCCTAAAGGATTTTTCCTATAGTGCTTGTGTTTGATCAAAAAAAAAAAAAAAATGTTCGTATTATTATTATAATTACTTCATTAAATAAAGATATTGACAACAAGTATCACCTATTCATTATTCAAGTAAAAACGTTTATTAAGAGTGACTTTTTTTCGTATCTTCCAATTTTTAGTCCATTTGTCCTCTTGTAAACCCCATCCGTGGACATACTGTACAATAAATAAACTTTGATAACTGTACTGAATAATTGTAATTTTCTTTTGGGGTTAAATAACTTATAGAATCTAAAATACTGCAACAATAAATAAATAAATAAAAAGTACTCACCTGGACCTAAGAATTGACATCCCCTCGCCCTCACTGCAGCCCACAAATTAGCTGAAAGCTGTTGAGGATTTTGATGTTGTAATATCAATTCGGTCACTGTTCTTTCTCCTAAGGAACGAGCTGCTCTCATTGCTCTGGATCTTCCTTCATCTTCAACCAACTGACAGTTAATTAGAGTTACTAGTTTTCTTTGCATTGGTCGAGAGAGAATACTTCCACTTCCACTTGAGTGTGGTTTTAAATACAGAGCTAATTCTTCTACATACTTCTTGCATTTAAAATATTGACTCACACATTCTCTCGGTACAATGGCATTGTCAAACGTTTCTTCTCTTTCATTTTTTACATTTGGTCCAACAAGTTGTAATAATGCAGTGTTAATAGGTAAATTTTCGATATCTACATTAATTAGGGTTTGGTCGAAGGGACATTGTTTTCTATGCAAGTTGGACAAGCAGCCTTTGCAGATAGTATGGCCACATCCTAAACTTATGGGACTGCGTAGTTTGTCATCAAAAGCATTGCAACAAACTGGACAGGATAGGAATTCTGTCCACTGAGGAGCCTGTATTGGCATTCTACAATGCAAAAATTAATTTATTTCCAAGAACTATTGTGAAAATCATGCCATGATTGGCAAAAATATTGTCAATGTGGCAACAATTTTACAGATCTGCTGGATCTTTTATAAATATGTTAGATAACAGATCACAAATTGAAGCTTAAAAAGAGCATATAAAACAAATAAAACTTACTTTTAATTATTTTTAAAAAATTCACATCATGACTCAAAGGAATATTTTTGTTGTGAAATCGCTTTTCTGGAACAACAATCCATTTACCTACGTCATTTTTTTTAATCTGACTTACGTCATACGTCAAAACATTCGGCGGCTTTGTATAAAGCTTCGGACATCGGACTTTTAATATGTTTCAAGATACAAAAGGTATTCATAAAATTTCTTTTATAATGATTGAGTTTCCCTATTAAAATATTAATTGTTTTATCTCAAATTTCTCTTTGTTACTTTCTCAAATAACAATTTATATGATAAATTTACAAGGCTTCTATTATGTAACAGGATTTAAACCTTATAAAAAGTTATTTTTGGTGCGATATGTATACAAACCATAACAAAGCTTTGCACTCTTTCTAGAATGACACGTCTTTCTTTTAATATAATACATTGTCATCAGTGTATTCAGCAACCGTCATACCTATAACTTCTCTGTGACAACAAAATTATTTACGTTGGTAATAATTTAAGGTTGCATTGACGCCAACCTTTGAATATTAAACGAACCAACAAAACATAAAATTGTTCGGTTAGGTTGGCAAAGCTGTATTTCAATTTGAAGATTAGGATCCAGCAGAACAATTTTAATAAGTTTACTTGACACCCTATAGCATTAGCAATTCGGATTAACCGAATGTACATAATATATGCTTCAAAAATCTTTGAACGTCCAGTCAATAAACAGTTCATGATTTTTATTTTTGGCAATAGTCAGAAATTAAAGCGGCATTTATAAACGTTGTCGCTTCAGTTCAGTTTAGTTCCTCGAACTGCAACTGCGACCGCATCGCAACTGAACTGAACGTAAAAGTTTATAAATGGACCTTAAAAGTAAAAAAGGCAAATAATAAGTAATATCAACGTTCACGATATGTTTGTTTTTTTTGCTATTTTCCTATATATATTGTTGTAAAACTGGCTTTTTCCAATTAAAGAAAATTAATGAGGATTTTACGTTAGATTATTTTTTAAATAATTTAACAAATAAATAGGATCGAAGAAACATAATCTTTCCACATGCAAAATTAGACCGACTTGATATTGTAATATGAATCATGAGCAAAAAATTATTACAACGGTTTATTTTTCACGGCAGGAGGCAGCGGAGAAGTTAGTCGATGTTTTGGGTTCTTCGGGCACGCGGTCGACCGCCGACTTGAGGTTCTCAGAGCCGTACTCAAACGCGATTTAGTTTTTTTTTATTAATTTTTTTGAAGTAGTCCATCTCAAACTACTAGACTAAATTTTACATAAAATTCAAAATTAAATAAAGTTTAATTATGCATTCTATTAATTTTTTAAGAAGAAAACTTTAGTTTTTTATATTTTATTATTTTTGTATAATTATATAAATGGGTTTTTTCTCTTTCCTGCTTTGTTAGTTTACAATGTCAGGAGTTTCTTCTAATGTTGTATTTTTCACTGAAGATGAAGGTTTGAACCTTCGAAACATGTATGGTTTTTATTAACGTTTATTAAACTAGTGGAGCAGACTGTGAGTTTCTTTACCTCCTTTTTTTTATTAATTTTTATGTAAGAAGGGGGTCCGTATTTTCGGCTACAGGTTTTAGAGTGTTTATCACCGAAAATTCCGAGAAAAGTCAATCCGCGGATCTTTCCCCCAGTGAATTTTATTTTTAAACACTTGTGTTTCCGGCGAGTATAAACAACACTGGAATATCTTCAAACACTCGTGTTTCCGGCGAGTATAAACAACACTGGAATATCTTCAAACACTGGTGTTTCCGGCGAGTATTAACACCTCTGGAATATCTTCAAATACTCGTATGTTTCAGTTCGAATATAAAAAACTATGAAATATCTTCGAATAGTGCGAGTATAAATAATGCTGCGATATCTTCGAACACTCGTTTTTGGTGCGAGTATAAATAAATCTTAAGGAAAATTATTCTATAAAGACTTTGTGCCAAGAGCCTAGAATAATTTTCGAAATCAAAATGTACCCGATTGTGACATCCAAAGTTAAAATATCTTAAGTTAGTATTAATAGTCACTACCGCGAGTAATAATTTTTTTTGGAAATTATTAGGGTAGTTGAGATCCCTTTAGTTGGGAACAAAATGCTAGCTGAGGTTTATTTTATATTGTAAATCAACCTTCAATGACAAAATGACAACAGACAGTAAAATTAAATAAGTAAAAGCCCTCCGTGTTCAATATAATAACTTCCATTGTTATTGTATTCATTGGACATGCCCGAGCCAATACAACAATAAGTATAGCTTGAACAAAAGTTAGGCCTCGTCCTACGTTCAACTAACTATACTGTTAAATTAAAATCAGTCAATTACTTTCAGACAAAATTCTTGCCCTCATTTCTTCATGCGCTCTGGTGGACTGCTGACAGCTTCCAGTTAGCGGGGAAAGGATGGTGGGCCCACCCAAGACCGACTGACACGTACGTGTCAAGTCGGCAATGGCATTATGCCTGGCATCCCTGACACTACCCACTAAGCAAAATACATCCTCTGGATGTTTAGTAACGTTTACAACAAATCACCAATAAAAACGTTTAAAAATACACATCTTAAAGTCGTTTTCTGAATGTTTATCTTTTAACGTTACTCCAAAAAGGGGAGTAAAACGGCTATACATCAACGTTAATTTATCTTAGAGAAATAACATTTTAAACATGTTATATTTGTGTTATCTCTAGTAAGTTAAAAATTAATCATGTATATAAATGTTGAAAAAACACATATATCCAGGTGTCACTTCAAACGTTAAAGTAACATAAAAAATATAATCTTTTTAACGTTTCTAAAACGTAAAATTTTTTCATACTAAGAACGTCCTTAAAATGTTTGACTTTTGTAGATAACTGCAGGTTTAAAACGTTATTGAAATAAAACTAAAATGTTTCCTTAACGTTTAGTTTAACATCTGGAATTTACATCCATAATATGACCGATGACCATCCGACCATCGGTTTATTGACACCATATGCCATCCATATGCTTTGCATTCCTTCTTTGATATTTGTTCTTTCAGCAGTGTTGCCGATGATACGGAATTTCCTAAATTGTCCATGTGACTTTTTAAAGCCAAGGACAATTTTTTGTCAAATATACCTATTTAGCAAAGCTAAAATTTTCATAATATGTATCATAAACAGAGTTCGCGTTGAGAATTTACCAGATGATATATCGATAACGCTATGACGTGCAGTTCAGTAACATTTTAACAGCAGATATTAGGATTTTATTTATTTTTAGTAAATTTAACTTAAAACCTACAGGAGGTGAGGTTATCAAACATCTAATTTACCTACATGCCGCCTAACCTGAAATTTATATTTGCATATTAAACGATCCATTTGTACTTAATTATCTATACTAGATTTATCCATTCTCGAATTGTTAATGAAAATATATGCTTATACAGATCAAGATGCATCTTAAAATGGAATTGAACATGGCAACGCTGGTTGTCTTGAGATTGGCATTGACAGGGATCAGAATGCTCCAAAATTAGTTTTGGAAGTTTTCGTTAGTAATCAGATTAGGTTTTATCAAATTCAGTCAAGTTGTCTTGTCGTACACGTTTACAAGTAGACTACTTCGACATTGAAAGTGTTTTTCAATCTTAAAAATGTTTTGGGTTAGATCACTGCCTTGGAGAAAGTTCTTTTCTCAAAGGCAGCGGTTGGATAGGCATTACGCACTTAGGCCGCCATTTGGTTTAGTGAATTTACAACGCAAAGTATAGTTTGTATATAATAATGGATTTAAAGGTAAGAAAGTTGATTTTTATAATTTTTGTACTGAATTTATTATAATAATATGTATACTTGAAACGGGTATCGTATCGTAGATTGTAGAGTGCCTTGCTCACCAGAACGCTTTGTATGGATTGCATGCAATTTTGTCTCGACCATGATGATTTTTATTTATTATTCACATTTTGTAACCACATAAAGATCTACATGGGAATTTAAATTGCATACCAGAAAGTCTTTGGCTCAGCTGAGCTAACATAAATTTATAAATGATAATACACCTAATATCTTTGACTATATTAACTACTGGCATAACACCTTTTAGCCAACGACGAAAGTAGTTAAATATCTAGCGTTATAAATGACGTACTGATAAAAAACGCTTATTTCTAAAAATCTTTAAAAATATATGAGATAATATTGTGCATGAAATTTAGTTGTTTAGATTTATACTTAGGTTTTTACTACATTATCCTTTTTTATTTGCAGGCATTACAATTGATTCGGTAGAAGTTGAAGTATCTAACAACACACGTTGGCCAAAACTAATGCTCCTAGAAGAGGAACTTAATAATCACGACACTCTTAAAAATGAGTTGGTGAGTAGACCATATACCGCGTTATTCACTAAAGAAGTTTGAATTTTAATCATGATGTATATTTATACCAAGAAGTTATTGCAAGAACATGCTTATTTCTATTAATGACAATAGCATATACCCATTTACTTTAAATTTGGGAAAAAAACCCAATCATTTTCGTCACAGTAAAAAAGAGCTCGTGTCTTAGCTTAACACTTGTGCCAGTTTTTTGACCCGTAATTATCAATTTGAGTCAGATCTTAATTCAAAATCTTTTAGTGAATATGTTTATAAATTTCTATATTGCTCAAAAAGAATAATTTTAAAATACAATGCCCATTAAGTGGCTTTCTTAAAGAAATGTCTTGTAGATTCTTTTAACGGATGAGTTTTTGACCGTACCTAAGACATTTTCACTGACACAATCTGTTCATAACTTAAATAGCAATAAACTCGACTATTTCCGCTAATGACTAATAATTTTTAGATGCAGTCCATCATTTATTCAAGTTAACTGAGTGCGAATATGAAAAAGTTATAATGGATTGGTTCCGCCACGCTGTGACACGGTTAAAAAAGGAGGTGCCGATGTTTTGAAAATATCTTTTTACTTTACATAACCCAGTTGCGCCATGTAAACTGGCTTTAAAATAAATATTTAATGTAACCATAATGACAATAATAAAAATCAGTTAAAATATTAGACTTTTAAATATCCCTGATGCAAAAACTGCAAGATTTATATTTAATACAAGGCATGTTTGTAAAAATTTACGTAATTTTTAAAACTTTTCAGCCAGGTTCACAAAAAGGACTTTTAAATTAAAAATCAAATTTATTTGACAATTTAAGTTCTAAATTGACAAATATGTAACAATAACAATAAACAATGTGGGACTAATTTTAACAAACCCTTTTTGAGAATATGACAGACAATTACAATGGATGATTGCTCATATGTTAGCAGTTGCGCATTTGAAGTTGCTTTCTGGGGTTATAATTATCTTATTTTAATGTTAAGAAATTTATAAATTATTAAGAAATGAAGAACAGCGTAGCTAAATTTTATTTTTATTAATTTATAAATTTCTTAGCTTTAAAATAATTGGTAGTTGAGTCCCGAAGGTAGCAATCAACGAAATATTAATTAAATGGCGAACACACCACCATTGTATATCCCTGTCAATAAAACGTTATTAAATCGTTTTACAATGGCTACTATAGACGTTATTTTATCTACAAAGTAACGATATGGTGAACGTTTATTTCATGTTCTTTTATACGCTCAAATATGTCTTATTTACAACGTTATGCCGCCATTAAAATAATGTTTTATTTATGTTTCTGAAGTGTCTTTCTCGCAACGTTACCTCTTAAAACGTTGTAGGGTGTGGACTATGATGTTTATTTTCATGTTGAATAAGTCATCGATTTTACTTATGGGCTAACGTTACCAGTTTCCTAAACTACATGTTTATAACGTAGCCAAAATGTTTTTTTGCTTAGTGGGTAAACAATCGAAATCGTAATCGTAAAGAACTGCGTTCGAAAATACTTTAAGTAGGAGCGTCTCTAAATTTTTCATCGACTATCAAAACTGGCGACATTACTGATAGTGTCGACCAGCACTCACACATATCTTCAAAATTTAATGATTCAGAAGATCGGCCCTAAATAAATAATTCCTGGGTGGGGAATTCACCTCTGGATATAATTAAAAAATGAGGACAAAATTAAATTTCCAAAAAATAGCCGTCTACTTAATAATCTGATTAAATTAAATTCAAATAAAACTTAAGGGGAAACTTGGTTATACGGGGGTTATCAAAAAACGTCTTACGTGAAACGCGCAGATAAGGAGAACGTTTAGAGTTATCTATCATTTATTAAGCGCAAAACGGACGGACGTTTCGGGCTACGTACTCCACTCATATCATGGTATAATGTACGTACGTTCCGCTTGAAAAACTTCATTCGTATGTTTTTTCTCAAATTAGACGACAATATAAAATATGTACCGTACCGTATACCATAAGTATACAACCCTATAGGGTTTGTTAATCTAACATTTATTACGTAATTTAATACCGTAGTAAATGTAATTTGCTATATGCTCTTACTATGTATTTTGTTACATTTACTACATTTGCTACATTTACTACTTTCACCTTTCATTTTTAGAATATTTTTATTTATATCAAATCGTAAAGCAACAGAAGAACAATAACCAAAAACTACTATTTTATACTTTTCCACTCGAATTTCCAATTTTTAACATCAACTTTATAATAATTCTCTCACTACAGAACCGGATATAGTCATGGACGGACACGCAATCCCACTGGCTTCATCTATTAATTTGCTGGGCGTCAATCTGGGAGGAAATATGTCTTGGCATAACCACGTTGTGGCAATCGCCAAGATAGCTTCTCAGAAGCTTGGTGTACTCTTCCGAACCAGAAAGCTGTACACACCTCTGCTCTCATGTCTGGAGCTCCGCACCCAAACATACTCTTCGGCTACTGGATTCCATCGAAAGGAGGGCCATTCGTCTGATTGGAGACCACGAGTTGACGAAGAACCTCGATAGCTTAGCTTAGAACATCGGAGACAGATTGGGGATTTGACTCTCCTTTACAGATATTTAAATGGAAAGTGCTCGACTGACTTTGCCCTCTTAATTCCGCCCAGAGCGGCGAATATCAGAAATACACGACGAACCACTGCCGCCAATCCATATGTGGTTAAGCTTAGTACTCCTCGAACGTCACTATTTAAGAATACTTTGATCTGGAGGACTTCATCCTTATGGAACAACCTTCCCGAGGTCGTTTTTCCCGACGAATATAACCTCCAACGATTCACAACCAACGTGAATCGCTTTATTCGCACACGCACCACTCCCAGAGTGCCCTAAAGGATTTTTCCTATAGTGCTTGTGTTTGATCATAAAAAAAATAATAATAAAATCGAAGTTATGTTGCGTTTTTGACACTTTCAGCCAATCAAAACAATAATTACATTTACTACGTAACAAATGTAACAATGTAGTACATTCAATTTTTCTGCGACATTAACAACCCTGACCATCAGATTAAGAATAATTTAAACCACTTGAAATAATTAATAAATAATTTATTCTTGTAAAATAATACAATATTTTAATACAATAAATATTTTATTCTCTAAACTTTTAAAATATTAATTAAGTACAATCACATTTATATTTCTTGGAATATACTTATAAACTTGTTAAAATCTAGGAAAGTATTAACAAATATTATCTTATAATAGTACGATTTACCTACACAGGTGTTACAAATGGCCTTAAAGGTGCCCCCCTTACAAGTCTTGTAAAAACAGGAAACTTGCTTAAAAAACGTTACTTCATAATATGTAGTTAAATTGTACTACTCTAAGAAATTTTGGTTAGCAACCAAAATAAAATTGATAGGGAGGAGTTAAATCAAAAAACATCAATTTTTCCATGATCTGTTCTTGTCCAGAGGTCAAATATTTAAAGGAAATTTTTGGGGAATTCGGACAAATGACAAATAACCAAGAAAATCCTATAAATTAGCAGTTTCGTTTGCTAGGTAATCTTGTTTATTCAGTCACACATCAAAATTTCAAATATAGTTTGTATTCTATTCTGCGATCGAATTCAACTACAAATAAAAATTCTCTCTTAATATTTTATATTATTTTTTGCGAGCAGATATAACGAAGAAGACGCCTCCTGAACCAAGCGGTCTCGGGCTTGGAACAAACAGTCGCCAGCAAAAATAATATTTAAAATAAATAATCTAAGAGAGAATTTTTATTTCCGTGGGAATTCGATCAGAGAATCAAATATCAACCATATAAATATTCTCAGTTTCATAGAAAAATTTATATTAAAGGATGGGATTTGCAATGGTGTTATGGAAATGAGATGAAAATACTTTTTCTTCTTAGATAGCTGGCTGTTATTTTATATTTTGACATTCAATTCGATTCTTAACAATTTCTTTCAAATAATTTGTTTTGTGCTATTTAAATTATTGTTACTCTTAACATTTTAGCACATTTTCTAACTTTTGACCACTCTATACGTTATATTTGCGATTTTTTCACGGATTGAAGGTAAGCAACATTTTTTTTATGAAGAATAGTTTTTTTTCCTACAATCACATAGAAAGTTTTCCACATGTTGCCAATATTTTGACACAAGCTCATACCGGATGTTTCAAGAGGAACGCTTCACCCCTATAACTTTTTATTGTTTAATTACAGAAATAAAATTTGGTGGGTTTATATGTGATGTTATGTATCATTTTATATTATGACGGACTCCATTTGGTCACTTCCGAGTTAACCGGAAATTACCTATCAACTTTGGATTTTCAAATGGAACCACCCAGTATATTTGTGGCTATATCGATTCAGAATACCAATCCAAATTCAACGACATCCCATACGTCACTTTAAATCATTTTCTTCATGTAGATTGCTATGAACTCCCTAAAAGTCAAATTCTTTATAAAAATGCAGGTGTTATTTTTAAACGCTTTAAGACATTATCTTAGAGCACGCGATTAATTCAGAAACGACGAGTTTTCGATAGTACAAGTGCTCTAATTGTCTTATGAACCGTGTATTTTATAATACTTTTTCTATTTGGGTCTTTAAAGTATGAAAAACTTTTAAAAATATAGTAGATTTTTTCCATTTAAATTAATATTTTCTTTTTGGGTTGGCAATACTTTTATAATTTAATAAAATGTCACAAGTATCAAATATGCCAAACAATTGAACACGACAAAGCTTCTTCCCATCCGTCATAATTAAAAATAAATATATTATTAAAGTTAATAAAAATGAGTCAGGAAGAAAGTTGTATTCCGCCGGAAATACGAGAAGTTGCAGAAAATAATCTAAAAAAACTTTAAAAAAGGTTAAAGGTTAGTATTTTAAAGTAAAAAATTTCTGTCGAATCCATATAATGCCTAGAAAACTAATTTCAACGAAATCGAAGTAGGCCTAAAATTCGAACCCTACTTGTTGCCAACATGAAAAAAATAAAATTTCAGTGTCATAAAGTGGCAAGTTATTCATTTTTTTTGCATTTCATAATGTAGCCATTATGAAACCCAAATAGAAAAACATAATTAGAACATTGTAGAGAGTTCATAGCAATTCTAGATGAAAAAATAAAAATGATTTAAAATGTCAAAAAGTCACGTTGATTTTGGAATGGTGGTATGAATCGATATAGCCAAAAGTATATGGGTGTTCTATTTAAAAAACCAAAGTTGAGGTAATGTTCGGTTAAACCGGAAGTGACAAAATGGAGTCCGTCATGTCATAAAATGCAAAATAATATGAAATACAACCCCACCAAATGTTATTTCTGAAATTTAAACAATAAAAAAGTTATAGGGTTTGTTCGAGCGTTCCTCCTGAAACACCCGATATAATTTACAAAATATATATTTAGTTAAGGAAATCCTAGATTTAAGTTTAGAGAGCAGAAAATATCCTAACCTCACCGTATCAAAACATTAAAAATCTTCATACAGCCCCAAAAAACACATTACCGACGCCCTTTTGACTGCAAGAATTAGAAAAATATTGAACTCTTACTAGGCCTGCCTTACTACAAAACTTAAATTTGTCTTTTATTATCTAAATATAAACGTTATAAATAACTAATAATAACTTTGGCCAACGTAATTAATTTCTTTTCGCGTTTTAACAGCTAAAACACATCTAACTTTTAGTGTAACTTATTTTGGATGTAAAATAAGTATCACATCACAAGGAGTGTTCGTTCGCCCTGCTCGAAACTGCCCTTTTAGAGCCGTGCTTGAGTTGACACTCGTAACGCCCCAAGCGACTATCTTTTTTGGTGTCGTCTTGGTGCCGTTGCACACGAGCGTTAATTTCAGTGTGCGTCAAATACATTGTCTTCATGGTACAGGGTTATCAATTTAGTTTGTCCCACTTTCAAGAACCTGTAACTTTTTTTGTATTTTGAGTTTAGCGCGTTCATTCAAAAAACAAGATGTAGCATTTTTAGCCAAGTTTTTTATGAGTGTTGTCACAAATGACAGTAGGTGGCATATGTCACACCGAAAAGCAATTATTATTTTCTTTTAAATCGGACACTCTATATATCAGAAGAGCATTAAATTGCGCATTTTCTTCCGATCTCAAAAATACAACACACATATGCATTTTTTCTTCATTCCATGAAACCTTCACAAAAATATGTAAAAATATATTATTGTTAAAAAGAATCAAGATTTTATCTTTATTTATATTTCAGTCATTCTCAGCATTATTAGTCGTTTCGAATTTTGTAGAAAAGTTATTTTGTATGTAAAAACCAAATAATATGAGATATTATTATTCAGTGGGGGAAAAGTGTTTTATGTTTGATATTTTTCCTTAGCACTTAGGAGGTATATGATTCAGTTTCTCAATAGACGGGTTCAATCCAATTATAATAGTTTTCGATGGTTCCTTAACTGGCCCACGGTATTTGAATATGCTGCAGGAGGAAATTGAAGATCGCTTAGATAATTTACTCATTCTAACCCTAAGAAATTTAATATGGCATCAAGATGGAGCGCCGCCACACAGTGTAGCTCCAGTAATACATATTTAAACGCTAAATAAGTCCAAAGGATTGGAAAATCGGGTACTATAAAGTGGCCGCCGAACAGCCCAGACCTGTGATTTTTTCTTTTGGGGTTATATTAAAAAATACACCGTGTTGTTCGTTGAATGAATTGTATATTAGAATTGAAAACGCCATCATTCAGATTCAAACTAATAGAGAAGTTTTATTAAAAATTAATAGTCACATTGTAAAAGTGTTTCGTAAATGCATCGAAAATGGAGGTGGTAATGTAGAAAAATATAGATTATGAAATAATTATTATATAATTCTAGTTATTAAATTAATGTTATAAACTTTTGTTATTTTCTAGTTATACCAATATTAATAAAATTGTTTTTCTACTATTCACTTGAAGAAAAGAATGCATACGTGTGTTATATTTTTGAAATCGGAAGAAAAGGCGCCATCTAATGCGCTTCTGATATAGTGTCAAATTAAAAAAAAATAATGTCATGTCATTTTTGACAACACTCATATAGAAACTTGGCTAAAAATGCTACATATCGTTTTTTGAATGAACGCGCTAACTCAAAATACAAAAAAGTTACATTCTCTTAAAAAAAAACACGAGCGTCAATTAACGCGGGTTAAAAACAATGTATTTCAGCAACGCGCATTGATATTAACGCTCTTGTGGAACGGCACTTAGACATAAAAAAAATAGGCAAGCCTTTATAGCGCATGCGAAGCCTTTACTGAAGTACGCCTTTCGTATGTATTTGGTAATTCACCGAGTAAAGTTCAAGTATTCCTCTTTGAGCAATCCTGCATAATCGAATGTTCGTTTATGCTCCGAGCAAACGGACACCCCCTAGAAACCCGTCCTTCCTATACAGGGCCATTCACGGTGAGTGGCCTATTAAAAGATTTCGGGAATTAAGATATTTTAATGAAGACATTTTGACGTATTATGTCTTGTATTTTTATGAAATAAAAAGACCTTTTCCAAAATTCCTGAATTTTATCTCAGAAACGGTTGGAGATGGATATAGGAAATTGTTAACAAAAGTTACTTGGATTTTTACATAAAATCGTAAAATGCCAAAAATACACAGGACATTTTATTTAAAATGTTAAGCCTAACTTCCGGTATAACCGGACGTGATAGATACGTCAAAATCTCTTAATTAAAAAAATCGGCTTCTGTTATAGCGAGTCTTCTGTTATAGCGAGTATCAATATTTCAAAGAAATACCGTTTCTAGTTTCCGGTATCTTTTAATAGGCCATTCACCGTGAACGACCCTGTATATTTATAGTCCAAAGAATGCAAGGTCAGGCGGGGCCAAAACAAATTTCTTTGTACTTTTAGCAGATTCTAAGGGCCGATATTTCAGTCACTTTAAGGAACAGACTGACATTAACACAAGTTTGATCGTTTATTAAAGTTATCTTTTACTCTCGTCTAAAGAAATCTTTAAGGACGTGGTAATCTTCCACTTAACGTCAACTGACCCTCAAATTAATTTAAAACATAGCTTTTTAAGGTTTACCTCAATCTTAAGGCTACCTTAGCTAAAGTCTAACTTAAGGTGACATTCAAGTATCGGCCCTTAGGACCGATATTTCAAAGTCACCTTAAGGCACAGAATAACTTTAAGTGATCCTTAACACAATGCGAACCTTAACACTCACCTTAAGACATAGATCTTTAAGGACATGCCAACCTTCCCCTTTACGCGTCAATTGACCCTCAAACTAATTTAGAACATAGTTTTTTTAAGGTTTACCACCTACCCTTAGCTTAGTTGACACCGAGGTTGACTATATTTTCTAAAGGAAGATATTTGAATGTTCCCTTCAGTTTAATCCTTAGCTAAGATAGCCTTAACGCTAAGGTAAACTTTAAAAACTACATTGTAAATAAATTTGAGGGTCACTTGACGCGTAAAGTGGAAGATTCGGTCCTAAAAGAAGTATTGTGATCGCTCCGATCCGAGTATCAAGTACTCGATTATTAAAATCATCGATTTTTCCCAACACTATCTAAATGATCTATCCCTTATGGTGAATGTTAATGTTCATAGGTTAAGGGAACTTTGATATACGGTCAAACTTGTGTTAAGGACCACGTAAGGTTATTTTGTACCTTATTTTGAAATACCTGCCCTAAATTTCCTGGCCTGATTATACAATTGCATACGACCATTATTGATTTAACAAAAAAATATTGGGTTACTACTTGTCACAAAGAACCCAATAAATGCTGCTTAAGGCCGTATTAGACTAGGTAATTTTTCCTCTTGCGCCGGCAATTATAATGGCACGTATTCATGCGCAGTAAACCGTTTTCGATCAGCTGGAGCATTGTCAACGGTCAGAACAGCAGTGGGTACTGTCGAAATCCCTAAAATATCCCCAGAATTAGAGATGTGCAAACCTGTTCGTTTTGTTTGCCAGTTAAAGCAGCTATTGCTATTTACAAATAGGATGTGCAAAAAGTTGCTGAATTAGCAGTCCATAAGTTTAATAAAGAATGTAAACTGCTAATTTAAGTACCAGTGGGTTTAAATGGCCATTTCCTGTTCATACCTGGTTCGGCCAAATAATAAACAGTTAAAAATAACAGAATAATCCATGTCTACCCAATTGCGCCGGCAAGGGCAATTAAAATGGCGCCTGCCCCATTTCTGGTAATGAGAGACAGCTGATCGGGAACAGTGTACTGCGCATGAATCCGTGTCATTTTAATTGTCAGAAGAGTAGAATTTCTGACTGTAGTACGGAGAACGGTGTACTGCGCCTGAATCCTTGAATTATAATTGCCATTGCTGGCGCCATAAAAATTCCCGACTGTAATACGGACGTCCTTTACTGTTATGGCTTTCTGTATCAACAATCAGTCAGTATGTTTCATCAAATATTAAGAGAAAATGTATCCAAATTTGTAATGGGGTTACTACCCCTAACAAAAGGTATTTTATCAGGTACACTTTTCTACAATTGTGATGCATTGGCGGTGTAGAGAAGCTCACAGCGGTTTTTGAACTTTTCGCTCACTTCGGAAACCTTCATTTAAAAGGCCGTGGAGGAGGTCTTCAATCCGCACTAATATCTATTGTATGCCCAGCCGTTTCTGAACATAGGAAAGAATGCGAGCAAAAAATTAGGCGAACCCAACATTGCATTTATTTTCCACTTAATAAATTATGGTTTAAGCACGCTTATGGTATCAAGGTTTCAAGGATTGTTTTTATACATTTTTACCCAGTCTTCCCACGGAAACGTTCAGATACCGCTGGGTGGACAATACAACTCTACACCGCCACTTAAAGAAACCCGAATAACCGTTGGCCCCTTCCCTCACCTTACAGTACTTGTACTGTACAAGGTGAGTCAACGCTAGAGTAAGTAAGTAGTAATTTTCTCCTTTATGTTAAGAATTAGATAAAAACTCGAAACATAAAAGTTGTAGAGATCATTAAGGTGCACATTCTAAAATTATATTGGAGTATACAGGGTGGCCCACAAAGAAGTGATGAATATAACTTATGTTTTTTTAAACACCCTGTATTTCTATCAATTTTTGGATTATGCATAAGATTCTGAATATTTTTTATATAATGTTATATACAAATCTTATAGTTTTGCCAATATTTCAGAAAACATATACATATCATATATGTTTATTTTTAATACTTTTCGACATATTTTAATTTTTCTCTATTTTTCATTGTTCGTTTCCTACATTTATGTTTTAATAAAAGTTAAAGAGAATTGTTCAAAGTTACTGAAATTCGAAAATTTATTTTGAACACCCTGTAAATTTGTTTCCATAATTTATTTGCCTTAACTCCATATAATGTCCATTCCAAATATGAACTTTTAATTTGAAAAGGTAGTGTAGGTATTAACAATTAAATCCAACGCCGAAAATTGACATTTTTCTGAAAAAAATGGAAATATTGGGAAAACTAATTTATAGATTTAGATATATAACATTATATATAAAAAAATATTCAGAATCTTATGCATAATCCAAAAATTGATAGAAATACAGTGTGTTCCATTTAAAAAAACGTAAATTAATATCACTTCTTTGTGGGCCACCCTGTATACTCCAATATAATTTTAGAATGTGTACCTTAATGATCTCTACAACTTTTATATTTCGAGTTTTTATCTAATTCCTAACATAAAGGAGAAAATGAACTTTACCGTTGACTGTACTTATGAGCATGAAAGTTGGTCGACTTCCTTCGTAATTAATCAACATAAAATACGAGTAACTCCCACGCATATCAATTTTAAAAAGGCATATTGCATATAAATACCGTTAGTGCAGTTCGCGAAGCTGGAGGACTAAAAACTCCATATTCAATGGTATAAGGAAACGGGGAAAGAGATTTGGTTTTAAATTGTAACTAGTTATCGTTATTCTTATTTTAAATAAGAGAATCTCGAGAGTATTCTTACACGCTTGGGAACACGTCAGCGACTTCTAACGAACCTTTGTAAAAGATTCAGAAGCGTTTAATAATTAAAATAAATAAAAAATTGATTCCTAAAATGCACCAGCATCACGTCATGTTAACGCCCAACATTCGACTCGAATATTCGTAAACGACGTAGCTGATGCTCACGGCCGGCATTACTTTGATGAAATTCGGCGTGATGCCCCTATACAGACCCAGGAAACCTTCTTTTGCTAGAATGCCTTTAAAAGTTCCGGTCATGGTGAACGTTGATGGGTCTATCGAAGGATGTATCACTGAAAATAAATATCAATTATTAGGCATTTGTACAAAAAGGCAGGGGAAAGTTTGCAATAAGTAGAAACATTAGTACATCATTCGGCCGATAAGGATTTTTTTGCCGATACTGATAATTGGCCGATACCGATATTATATGGGTGTGGTTTGGCATCACCGGTAACCTACTGACCTACATACACTTTTTAACTGAAACCAGATGTGTACGGCGCGACAACACTTGTATATCATACACATGACTCACTATTTCGTTAATAGGACCGATTTTAATAATTCTTGTTTAAACTAATAGAATTCTAGAGTTTAGGCCAGAGTAGTTTACGTCCTGATACAGGTTGTTATGGAAATGACTTATTATATTTAAATGGGTGACTCCATGGATGGCCTAGAGAAAGTCTACATACTTTTTTTTTAAATCGAATATCTAAATACTAAGGTAAAAACCCTTTTTACCCACATACTGTCGTGCCGTTCCATCTGGATTCACTTAGCAACAATGTGGGTCACTAGAGTATACTAACAGTGATGTCAGATTACACCGCGTGTCTCTCCCTTGCTTGGATATCGGCCGCGCGCAACTATCGTTGCTTCAGTATGTTTCGAGACTCGGGGTGGAATGGCGCTGTCGAGGTTTGTTCGTGCTTAACGTATACGAATTTTAAACGTTTTGTTAGTTGTAGCATTACCCGATTCTTTTTCTGTTGTGAAACAATTCATAATAATAAATGTTGGGATGTGATTTCAAATTTGTGTGACATTATCTACTGTTGGTTCTGTTGAAAAACATACTTTTTGTGTTTTTTTTATGGAATTTAATTATAAAATGGATTATTTTAAAATAAGATCGAAGGTAAGAGAGTATGTACCTTAAAAATTTAGTTTTTTTTTCTGAAAAGTTTGAAAAAGAAGTGATAACGCGCTTCAAAGACGACTTGTTGTAAAAAACTGAACACGTGCGTTTACAATTATGTTGCAATATGACAACACCGCATATAATGCGCTAACCTCTTTTGAACCTCGAGACTGCCTCAATAAACTATTGTTTGCGAAGGTCCTCCGAAGCGGCCACGTAAAGTTTGAGATTTCATATAAAATGTATATTTCGCTTAATAACTCAAAGCGCCATTTGTGGTTATTTTTCTTCAATTTATTTTCATCTCAGGATTTGCCGGTTTAAATATAATAAGTAATTTCCATAACACCCTGTATGTCTAATTGTATCTAGCGGTGAATAAAATCCACCGACCTATAACTCTGCCGTGCAATGCAAGAACCTAGTAAGTCGTAAAAGTAAATTTTAACACATTTCATTTAAAAATTGCACAACTTCTTTAATATTTAATTTATTGTTCTAAAATTTTATACACAGTAAGCTGTTGTTACATAGCTTCATTTTCCAGAAAATCATTGGTTTTTATTAATAAATAAGCAGTTAAATAAATATTAAAAACTTACTATTCTATTTGATAGTAAGTCGACTTACTAGGCTCTTGTATTGCACGGCAGAACTATGGATACGTACAACTTACGGGGTGCGCAGTAAAAGTAAATGTTATGAGTGAAATAATGGGTTGGTGCGCACGGTTTTCCGGTCATATTTTTAAAGATTGCTCGTCGGTTGTCTTGCGCACAATATTGTCGCCGTCATATTCGAGCAAACCCGAACAAACCACGCCGTATTAAATACTGGCCCAAAACTGTATGAAGAGAGAGACAATATTATGGGATCGTAAATTACTCGATAGGACCTTTAAAATGGTGTATCGCGAGACCCCACTTCCCATTCAATTTCTTTTATCAAGATGGCGCGTATCCTCCATTTTAAATTTGAACATCATGAAATATGCAAGAAAGTGTAGCTATCTGATTGCTACTAGAATATGCTAAGTTTTATTTATTCTTCTAACACCGTAAATGAAATAAAGGATAATAAAAAATAAGAACTATGCAATTTTTAAATCGCCACCATTTTGTTGTTGTTGCGAATAGGGAAGTAGACAACGTAAAGTACTCGATGGTACCTTCAAAATATTAAAGGGCCGTACTGTGTATAAATTTGTTTTTCTTACCTTGTGCTTGTAACCTTGTGCGTACCAAAGCCAGCGGGTACGAACACATTTGCCCTAAGGTACTGCTCACGCTTCCGCACGCTAAGAGCATCCAAAAACTAGGTTGTTCATTACTAGGATGTGTCAGAAGATATTTCTTCTTTAACGTTTCGTATACAGCCAAGTCTATACCTGCGTACGGAATAATACCAAGAATATTTGGAATGTAACCTCTATAAAAGCTTCTAAGACCTGAAAGAAAGTAATATAGTTTAAAAATAATTACAAAATAGAAATTTTTGTGTGGCTGTGCGCGCTTCCTAATGCCGCGTCCACACCAAACCAACAAAACGAAAACATCCAAACAAAACAGAAACACACCAAGCTGGCAACTTTCTGGAAATAAAACCAAAACTTGTGTCCACACTGGCGGGACAAAATGTGTGTAATGACCTTTTTTTTGGGGTTTTATGGATTAGAAACTATCGATTAAATATATATAGTCAGTGGATCACTATCGATGGTGCGACTATCGAGAGTTCTCCCCCTACGTACGTATACAGGGTGTTCCTTAATGATGTGCCAATATTTCAGGGTGTGATTCATCAGGTCATTTTATAAAGAAAAGTTCAAAGGAACATATGTCCGCAACGGCTTAAATTTTTTGCTACGGGGTGTTGAATTTTTATTTTTTAAATGGTTATTTTTTAATATCTCCGAAAGTACTTTAGATATTATTTTCAATTTTGGTATGTGTTAATAGGATATGGAACCACAAATTTTAGTTAGAAAAGTTATTCAATTGTTCCACCAGGGGCGCCCCTGCGAACATGTCTTTTGATATTTTTTATAAAAAAGATGGTACGCCACTGACATTTTTCCATGTGGATATTTTTCTGATTAGACTGGTCAATTCTACATGAAAACAGTCTCTTGAGTTTTTTTCGTCAGACTCACCGTTCTGGATTAAAACCACTAAATTCATATTGAAACTCATTATTATTAACATTGATAAAATAATTAATGATAAATGTTGTTTTATAAAAATTGTTGGAGTGGGCAATTCGATACGAAGACGGACGGGAACATGCCTTTTAAGTGAAGGTGGCCATTTCCAACAATTTTTATAGAACAAAATTTATCATTAATTATTTTATCAATGTTAATAATAATGAGTTTCAATATGAATTTAGTGGTTTTAATCAAGACGAGCAAAACTCAAGAGGCCGTTTTCATGTAGAATTGACCAGGCTAATCAGAAAAATATCCACATGGAAAAATGTTAGTGGCGTATCATCGTTTTTGTAAAAACTATCGCAGGACATGTTTGCAGGGACGCCCCTGGTGGAACAACTGAATAACTTTTCTAACTAAAATTTGTGGTTCTATATCTTATTAACACATAACCAAAATTGAAAATAATATCTAAAGTACTTTCGGAGATATTAAAAAAAAAACCATTTAAAAAATAAAAATTCAACACCCTGTAGCAAAAAAATTTAAGCCGTTGCGGACATATGTTCCTTTGAACTTTTCTTTATAAAATGACCTAAGGAATCACACCCTGAAATATTAGCACGTCATTAAGGAACACCCTGTATACACACCGCACCGACATACAGTGTTGCCGGAAATGGAAACATAACAAACATAAAAGTTGGTAAAATGTTTCCGACTTGTTCCTAAATTGTTGAAGAACATCGTGTCGCTGTTTTGTTTTGTTTGTTGGTTTGGTGTGGAGGAGGCATAAGAATAAAAAATATAAATACATACCTTCTCCAACATAAATTTTATAGGCAGCATCCGCTATACTTTTATACTGTCCAGTCTTCCTTAAAGCTAATCTAGTTTTTAACACTTCGAGCGGGTAGATGGCAGTTTGACTGACTCCTCCGGCAATTGCGCCCGCGCAGAACCTCTCGTAAATACTTAAGGTGTGTTTGGAATCGCCTTTTATCAACCGCTTTACTTGCTCGTAAGCGGCAAACTTTATTGCAGATTCGGGGGCGATTTTCAATACGTTTATACCGTTGCCCCTCCATAGTCCCGTTACTCCGCCTTCCTTTAGCATATTTTGTAGACAATCTCCTATTTTCTGCTTTGATGCTTGTACCTAGAAATAATAAATTATTATGTTTTCGTTGTGTGGGAAAAGAACGAATGATTACATGAAGGTAGTGGGATATTGAATAAGTATTTTTTCGGAAATATTTAATCATATATTATGTCACAAGACCTATAAATTTAATCGATTAAACTATTAACATACATCATATTTTAAGCATGACGATGCTTCGAAAATAGTTGAATGCACAATAATTTAACCTATAATAAACACTCGCGACCACTTCGTGGTCTCGGGTGTGCTGTAAAATTATTGTGGATGAAACTATTTGCCAAACAACACAATTTGGATTGTTTCCTGAGTAACTTGTGTTTCTATTATCTTGGATAACTTGGCAACTTTTCCTATAAATATTTTCTTCCTGAAATTGTACGGTGAACGGTTTCCGAGATACAGCCGCGTACCTCGTTTAGTTGGCCACCCTGTACAGTATCTTACGATAACTAATCGATGTATGTTCCCTTTGGTTTTATGGTTATGAGATATATTCAGTTTCTGAAAACGATCGGGGGAACGAACAAACCCGAACAAACTGCAAGAATATACAAACCCTTAAGATTCGATATTTTCTCAGAAATGATCAAGTTTGTGGGATACAATTTTCGTTTCTTCAATATAATCTTGACTCTCTAATTCTGTAATACCTTGAGTAGCTCTAGATAAGTGTGTGTGTGGGTGTGTCCCCCGTATACCATGCTCCACCAATGCTGTACAGGGTGTCCCATTTTCGACCCTTTTATAGGGTATCTCCGTAATTGTTAGTGCTATCAAAAAAGTAATCTATGTAGGTGTCATGTGCTCTTTTTGGGTCAAACTTAAAATGGTAAAATCAAAATTTGAAAATTTTCGCTCGCTTAAGAGATACGTGGGAAAATCAAAAATTGACAATTTCATAATTACCCTATATTTTCTTAGTTAAAAGATATACAGAAAAATGTTGTACACAGAAGTTTCTTTATATTGATTGTTGAATAATCAATGTATGTAAAAATGTATTGTGTTTGGCAGTAGATCAGACAATGCTCTGACTTTCCAGTATAGGAATAATAAAATTCATACAACGGAAGAGATTTCGTTTCT
Organism: Barypeithes pellucidus; assembly: GCA_963991005.1. Taxonomy (NCBI): domain Eukaryota; kingdom Metazoa; phylum Arthropoda; class Insecta; order Coleoptera; family Curculionidae; genus Barypeithes; species Barypeithes pellucidus. The sequence goes on along the minus strand of OZ022562.1, from coordinate 50,056,453 downwards.
GGGTGTGAAAATCGATAGAAGACTGGACTGGAGAGCGCATGTCGAGAGCGTGGCTGTGTGCATTTCTAGGTACTGCTATGCATTGAGGGTCATTGCAGGGAATGTGGGAGTTGACGCGGCGCTGTCTGCTTATCACGCTTTCATTCAGTCTAGAATACGGTATGGTCTTATCTTTTGGGGTAATTCCACAGAAATAGAAAGAATTATGATACTACAAAAGAAATGTATAAGAGCGGTTTTTGGAATGAAACAGCGTGATAGCTGCAGGGAGATTTTTTTTGGTAGAGGAATATTGACGCTTTGTGATATGTATATACTGGACTCTTTTATGTTTGTGTGCAATAATATAGACTTATTTGAAGACTCCATTATTAAGCACAATTATGTAACTAGAAATAAGACTAACTTGTTGCCGGAAAGATGTAATTTCACTTACATACAAAAAAATGTCACTCACTCAATAATTAAAATATATAATAGTTTTCCGGAGAGTGTACGGATCCTACCGCATCGCCAGGCCAAGAATATAATATCCAGATATTTAGTTAGGAAGGCTTTCTATTCCTTGAATGAATTTTTGACCGACTGTGATAGAGCTGGTCTTGGACTGACGTAGGTGGGATTTTCTGTATTTTTCTTTTCTATATTTTTCTTTTTTGTTTATTTATTTATTATTTATGTTTCTTTTCTTCTTTATTTATTTTTTGTCTATTTGATGTGGTTTATTTTGTAGTTATTTTTTCACTTGTTTATTATCATATAATCATTTTGTACTCTGTTTACATTGTTCTATGCCTTAAGTGGCTTTCTTGAATAAAAAAATTGTTATGACTATGACTATGACTAATCTGCCGTTTTCAGAATAAGTATACGGGGTCAGGTAAAAAAGTTATTGGACCTAACCTCATTTTTTTAAACGGAACACCTTGTATATTTTAATCTAAAAAGATACTATTTTCAATGCTCCTTTCAAATCTATAACACACCATGGATGATATTGGTTTCCTAGGCGATTTATTTAAACTTTATTAGTTTGAAACGAAAAAAAGATTCAGATTAAGATACAAAATAACGGGAACCATCGCAAATGTTCGGAATATGTTCTTAAATGGTTATCGTCTTTCCGGATAGCGAACAAAATATACATTTTGCGCCATTTCTTCGTTTTTTCCACTTTGAATATATACCATATCAAGTTTTTCAAAATGTTAATAGGTCATTTCCGCAAATTAATATATAAAAATGAAATTGACGTTAAATGTTAATAGTCAACATAGTTGTTTCTAGGATATTAGCTGTTGTTTCATGGTCTACTGTGGTTTAAAGTAATAAAGTTTCAATAAATCGCCTAGGAAACCAATATAATCCATGGTGTGTTATATATTTGAAAGGAGCAATTAAAATAGTATCTTTTTAGGAATATACAAGGTGTTCCTTTAAAAAAATGAGGTTAGGTGCGATAACTTTTTTACCTGACCACGTATACTTATTCTGAAAACGGTAGTATTCAACAATCAATATAAAGAAACTTCTGTATACAACATTTTTTTGTATCTCTTTTCACTAAGAAAATATAGGGTAATTTTCAAATTGTCAATTTTTTTGATTTTTCCCCATATCTCTTAATCGAGCGAAAATTTTCAAATTTTGATTTTATCAGTTTGTTTGACCCAAAAAGAGCACATGACACCTACATTACTTTTTTGATAGCACTAACAATTACGGAGGTACCCTATAATGGGACACCCTGTACATGTCATAACTAATAGTTTTCTATGTAAGCTTTGTCTTAGAGTGTAGAATTTAAAGATCAGACATCTATCGTCTTTCTTAGACATAAAACATGTTGGTTGGTAAAGATGCTTATCAATGGTTATACCAAGATATTTTTTTGTATTACTTTCTTTAAGAGGTTCACCTATATTCTCCAACTGTATATAATCAAAACTTGGTCTATTTGCTCCCGTTAATGAAAACGCGACATAGTGAGTTTTACTAATGTTTAGACTAAGTTTAAAAGTGTATAAAAAGTTTTTTTACTCTTGAGAATCCAGATCTTAATTGTTCCTTAACACCATTCACACACATCAAATATGACCGTGCCATCTGCGTAGGCTATAACTCTATAAGCCTATTTATATAGACGTTGAACAAAAGTGGACCAAGGACTCATTGGGGTAACTCCATGCTTGACTATTTTTAACTTACTTGAAGGAAAACCTTGAGCCTATCTAAAGGTGCTGTGCACGTCCTAGAAACTGCCCCGGCTACCCCACCCGCAGCTAAATGTCTCCACCACATACCAGTTTGCATTTCGCTTTGTGTAAAGTCATCAGGAATGTTCATGTCCTCTCCAATGTCCAAATACTGGAATAAAAAATAAGTCGTTTAGAAGATTTGCGCTGCGATAAACGGCATGAAATATTTTAAGGCACTTTTTGTTATAAAAAAATACCAATGTATGGAAAAATTATTATTTTTCCAGACCACCCGATGATACCTTATACAAACAAAATTGTTGAATTGATTTATTTACCTAATATAGGCTATAGGTTTCAATTTGAATTTAATTATTTCAATCATCAAGCTGACGAAAACGCGAGAGACCGTTTTCTTGTAGAATTGACCAGGCTAATCAGAATAATATCCACATGGAAAAATGTCAGTGGCATACCGCTTTTTTTTTGGAAAAAATATTAGAAGACATGTTTGCAGGGAGAATGTCAACACCCTGTAGCTACAAATTAAGCCATTCCGGATATATGGTCGTATAGTCTTTGCAGCGAACCCTCAAGCTTTTTCGACAGTTCACATCAGCAATATGTCATCGATGAGCTGTTTGGGGACTTAATCAAATACCCCAGTTTTATACGAACCGCATTGAGCGTGTTGTGTTTTTATATTTTTCCAGTTTGATTGGTGCTAATAAGTTTAAAAGTGTATTTCCGTCGTTTTAGTATAGTTTATTTTGTTTCGAAAACTTTGATTAACTACATATTGAGTTGTTTGTGTATCTGGTAAACCACAGTAAGTACTACTAATCACGTAACGAAAAATTGATAGGTTAATATTTCATTTATCTGTTTTTAGGCGAAAATAATAATTATGGAGCATAATTATTGTCTGCCTTCTACCTCAGCTGATGCCACCGTTAGAGAAACTAAGGTGTAGCTATTTTCAGAAATGTTTTTTTGTGCATCCGGTACAAAAACATGGAAAGTTTTCCAAGTGATTTGTATTGATATAACAGGGAAAAGAAATGATCAAGGACGACTTTTTCGAAAAATGAATATACAATTTTTTACAGGTATAGTTAAGTCCATGTGTAGACACACTGTATAAAGTTTACAGTAGGTAAAGATGGACATGCATGTAGATACGTACTTCCTATATTTTTGTGAAGAGAGAGGTACCTACTAGACATGTAATTATAGATAATGACTTTATTTTATATATTTGAATAAATAAATAACAAAAAAATCCAATGTGTTTGTGTGATTTATTCCCTATAATAAATAATAAAAAATGCATTTAAAAATATAAATAGACTTGTTTCATTTTTAAAATAAACGTACGCACTATTTTAGTACGGTCCTGGAATTTCATACACAAACCTAGCCAAAATAAATAACCAGAAATAAGCAGGCAAGTAATTAATGTCACGTGACACTTGACATATCTGGCAAGAGAGTTCACTGCGACGACTATATAAACAGTAGCACGTCATTAACGAACACCCTGTATAACGAACAATATCCAGCAAAACTTTTTAAATCGCTTCATTTGGATTTATGTGTCTTGCCCCCTCACTCCCCTTTTTAATAATTTGAACGTAGGACCATTTATGTTTTTTACAAAAAAATTATATATAGGATGATCCTCTAACGGTGGCGAGTGGCTGTATCTCCAAAATAGCACAAATCGCTAAACTTATTGAGCTATAAAATAGGGATAAAATGGATGAATGATATTAAAATTAGAAATATAGTTTTTTAAAAAGCGCCCTCCTTTAGCAGCCGCACAAGCCCAGATTATTTACGAATTACGATAACATGTAATCAGAGTCAAAATGTATTTAAAACAAGCCATGTATGTATTGTTAAATTTGGTTAACGCAAACCGAAGTTACAGCCCTTGCAGTATTTTTAACTATTGCCCACTCCGTAGCCATGGTAACTATGAAAAAATACCAATAGTACAGAGAACATAACAAAATAATTCCTGTCCTGCATTGCCTTGAAGATATTAGTAGAAAGTAAGGATTTATAATAGCATAGCGTCTAGGGCCCCCTAGCGATAGAATTGGGAACTTAAAAATATTTTACAGTAAATTCTTTTGATCATATCTAACAATAAACTCCCTTAATTTAGCGGCCGCTTGTTATGTTGGCATCCCTTATAATCATTTACCTATGGTTGGCATCACTCATCATCTAGCTATATGTCAACATTGCAATCAACCTTATGCGACATAAAATACCTATTTAGCAGAATGAAATCGCTTACTAGCAAAATGTCACGTCGTTCCTCATCGTCTAGGTCTAGAGCTCTAGAGCTGTACATATTCTGTTGTTCTGGAGCCATTAGGATGACAGTCTTGGTTTTGACAGTCTATGTCATCGCTCAAACACCGAACCAGATGATGCTATGACGGCGTTTTATAACCTCTCTAAGGCGTTCGATTGCGTAAACCGTGGAATACCGTCGCGTCATAAGTCTATAGACTCTGGACTTGGAACTAAACCAATTATATCTAGAGTAAAATCGCATTAATTCACCCGCGCCAGACTATTTCTAATAATAAACTTGCATCGAGACTGTCACATAACCTTGAACGTGCTTGTTCAAGCATTGTGTTTAGGGGTTCACAGTTCAATCATCGTTATCGTTTTTTTATTTGCAAAGCATTGATTAAGAATCACATTATTAGGCGAATCCAATGGTCATCTATTTATTAGATAATCTTTATAGCATTTTTTAATAGTTTGAAAAATAACTAATTTTAACGGTGCACCTTAAAGAAAACCAATCTTTGTTTTAAATTTTTTCTGTTAGAAAAAGATGCCTTCTTCATTCAATACAAAAATAAAATACCATTTAAAACATCAAAGTTTCCTTTAACTTCCGATATAAACGGAAGTAACAGAACTGTTAAAAAATATTATTTTAACATGTGGATTCAATGATACAAAGGCCAGATGTTGGTCGATTTCGCTTGCGAAAAGCTGCCAAGATAAAACCATAGCGCTGATTGATTGTTAAATAATATATAATGGACATCGTGTATACGTATACAGGGTGCCCAAGATAAGCAATCCAACTTCGATTAAATGGGGAAAAAGTATCGAAATTAAAGCACGAACAATATGCCGTACTAAAAGTTTTGATAAGATTTTTAAGTTTTGAGTTATTTAAAAGATAACTGAAATTTGGACTTTATATTTTATTTTATTCCTGCGTTCATATTGAAGTTAGAGCGAAACTGACAAAACACTCCCACAGCAACTTTTCGTGAACCCAAAGATTATACAACGTTTGGTTTTCAAGCAATCATCATCAAGTTAATTTTTTCTAATACGGCCCAAATTTTGAGACCTTTTTTTATTCTAAATGCAATGATGTCCCACACATTAGCGTGTAATTACGTTTCGAGCCTTTTTAATCATCTTCATGCAATTTTCAGGATACGGACCTGCATTTTCCATAAATTTCGAAAAATAGTTTAATGTAGTATTACCAAAAGTATTACTAAAATGTATATTTTTAAAATTCCTTTACGCTTAGACGAATAGTTATTGAAGCCTTTCAAAGCGTAACGCCCAAATGCTTTAAATTCTGCAGTTCTGTTTTAAGATGCTATTTATGTTTGGAGAATAGCGGAAATCATTTCGAACACCCTGGAAAATTAATTTCTGATAATCTACTCTTATTTTTACATTTTTAATGTTTTTTGTACCTATTTGTTATTTATTTTTCCACACTTACTGTTTTGTCATTGTTAACAAATTATCTTGTTTCATGATTATTATAAAGGAATTTTACAAATATTCATTTTAGTACATACTGCATTGAACTGGTTTTCCAAATTTATGGAAAATTCAGGCCAGTATCCTGAAAATTACATGAACATGATTAAAAAGGCTCGAAACGTAACTAAATTATAATGTGTGGTACATCGTTGAATTTAGAATAAAAAAGGTCTTAAAATTTGATATTACAAAATCAGGACCGTATTAGAAAAAATGAAGTTGATGTTGATCGCTTGAAAACGAAACGTCGTATAGAAAAATATGTTGTGTAATCTTTCAGTTCACTAAAAGTTGCTGTGAGAATATCTTCGTCAGTTTTGCCCTAACTTTAATATTAACGCAGGAAAAAATATAATCAAAAATCCAAAATTTCAGTTTTCAGTTTTTTTTTTAATAACTCAAAACTTTTTGTGTGGCACATTGCTGGTGCTGTCATTGTGATACTTTTTCCCATCCAATCGAAGTTACCATTAACGAGATCTCCATACAGGCCCTCGTTATCTTGGGCACCCTGTATACAGGGTGTTCGGACAATGCATCTGGATACTTACAGAGGCGATTCTGCATGTTAAAATGAAGGTAGTAAGTCATAACAGAAAGGCGAAAATCCAATACAGTAGACACTCGATAGTGTGAACATCGCCTAACGGAAACCTCGCATAGTGTGAACAAGATGTTAATTATACAAGACCACCGTATACCGTGGACAAACTAAACATTCGCTAAGGGAAATAAAGTCAGTGACCCTAAAAATGTACATTGTACAGTTGTTGTTCCGCGGTGCTGTAAATCCCCGATAGATGCGGTAATTCCCCACCGCGGGCGCTGCGTTAGCTAGAAATGCATACGTTTTGTGCCAGTTGTTGGATGTTAATCCGTATTTGGGTCACGTAATTTCGGTAAATATCGGTGAAATGTCGCTTAAAAAACCAAAGTCTTTATGAAAAATCGCTAGTGATCCAAGGATTAAATAAAGGACAAAGTGTTATGTATTTAGCAAAAAATATGGTGTTGCAATATCCACAATTTCTAACTCGAAAAGTTGAGTTGAAGAGTCGAGAGTTGAATTTTCGACTTTTTGTTATACGACTAACTTTACTACCTTTATTTCAACATGTATCATCACCTCGCCAAGTACCTTTATGCAATATCCGAGCACCTTGTAAACTGAAACGAGTATTAATAAGAATTATACTAAAAATCGTTAGATTTTTGAAAACCTAAAGAAACCTTAGAAAGATTATAATAGGAAAATTATCCGTTTTTGAACTTAAATGTCAAAGTGAAATTGACAACTATCAATCAAAACATCAGGTAAATCTGTATGTTTAAACGCAAGGCCGTTTAAGCAAGAAATGGACCACCTATACCTGTCCTGTGTTATTTTCCTATCACTTATTTTGAAGTAAATTTTTGAAAAAGAAAAGTAGTTATAAGACTTGGTCTGGCTTATGCATCTAATGATTTTGTATGTTAAATAATAGTATATTACAATACAAGTACGGTAGGTATGTCTTAACCGAATGCGCGTGATGTTTAACAAAACGAGCCGAAGGCGAGTGATAAAATGCCGCACAGATTGTTTAAGAAATGTTTTTGCCGAACAAACTCGGCCTTCGCCATTGGGATTTCGGAAATGGTAAGAGATACGAAGTCGGAAAGTTGCGTAATTATGGTAAAAAAATCTAAAATAAATACAGGGGCATTCAAAATATTTGGAAAAATCTAAAATTTTGCGTTTCGGTTTTTAGTTTTTCCTTACTTTGTTCGAAGAGATGCCAAAAATAAATTTCAGATGGCGTTATCAGACCTTTCATGCGACGTTTCGTCATTGGGTCACCATCATCGACTTAATTTTTTTAAATACGGGCCCGGATCTTCTTGTCTAAATTATGAAAGAGGGTCGAAATCTGCGTTTAGTGGTATACAGCACTTACTGGTTTTCCGACGTTTTGCTCCTTAAATTGACTATCATCATTAAAATTCTCCTATTTTCGACACTTTTATAGGATATCTCCGTAATTGTTAGTGCTATCGAAAAAGTAATGTAGGTGTCATGTGCTCTTTTTGGGTCAAACTTAAAATGGTAAAATCAAAATTCGAAAATTTTCGCTTGCTTAAAAGATACGGGGAAAAATCAACAAATTGACAATTTCTAAATTACCCTATATTTTCTTAGTTAAAAGAGATACAGAAAAATGTTTTATACATAAGTTTATCTATAATGATTATTATCTGCCGTTTTCAGGATAAGTATACGGGGTCAGGTAAGAAAGTTATCGGACCTAACCTAATTTTTTTAAATGGAACACCCTGTATATTTTAATCTAAAAAGATAGCATTTTAAACTATCTTTTCAAATTTATAACACACAATGGATGATAGATATCATATTAAATTTATCAAAATGTTGATACGTCATTTTCACAAATGAATATGTAAAAATGAAATTGACGTTAAATGGTAATAACAACTAGAATGTCAACATAGTTGTCTCTAGGATATTAGCTTTTGTTTCATGGCCTACTGTGGTTTAAAGTAATAAGGTTTAAATAAATCGCCTAGGAAACCAATATTATCCATGGTGTGTTATATATTTGAAAAGAGAATTTAAAATGGTATCTTTTCAAATTAAAATATACAGGGTGTTCCATTTAAGTGGGGTTAGGTGCGATAACTTTTTTTACCTGAACGCGTATACTAATTCTAAATACGGCAGATTATTAAACAATCTTATAAAGAAGCTTTTTATAAAACATTTTTCTGTATCTCTTTTAACTAAGAAAATATATTATATATTTCCCCCGTATCTCTTAAGCGAGCGAAAAATTTCAAATTTTGATTTTACCATTTTAAGTTTGACCCAAAAGAGTACATGACACCTACATTACTTTTTTGATAGCACAGTTACGGAGATAATCTTATAAAAGTGTCGAAAATGGAACACCCTGTACGTTCCTTCTTTTCTAATTCGAAAATGTAAAGCCGAATGCCTCTTTTAAAAGTCTTTAGAAAGTGCAGGCTTTAAGAGTAAAATTTTATTTGCATTAAAAAAATAAATTTCTTGTACTACTTACGCTATTAGTTTGAAATTAAAAAAAAAACAGTAGTAGCACGTAACAACAATAACAATTAAAGACAGCAGAAGACAGCTTCAATTTCTTCGAAACAAAAGTAAATTACAAGAACGTACTTGGGGAATTTTCATGAAGATGGTCAATTTAAGGAACCAAACCTCGGAAAACAGTAAACGTCATTTTAATTACATCATGTATTTAGCGTATCTCGGTAAGAGATACAACATTTTTGTTCCTATCAAATGTTGAACCTCAAAATTCCGCTTTTTGATATTTAACCCGTGAGAAGGTAAGGGACTGTGTAAATAAAATGACGTTTTTTCGTAAACGGTCAGGATTAGCGACATGAATGAACAGTACTTAATTATTCAATAGTTAAAGGTGTGTAAAAAACGTTGTCCAAAGTTCCTGTCATACAGGGCGTTAAAAAAGAGGCCAAAAGTGTCACAGCTTGTCCGTCCCCGCAGTTGTGAGTAATTCACAACACTTTCTTGGATAGTAATTTGATTGATCTTATCTGGCGTACATCATATTAAAAAAAAATTTAAATATACCTGGTAGTTCAATAATTATGTGTAAAAAACTTGATTCCATTGGAGCTCTTTGGGAGCATATATGAAAAAAGTTCATATGAACTTAGTACTCTTCTCACTTGTTTTCTTCATATCCGGGAGATTTCCCACATTTTCCCGGACACTCTGTATACGCCGATAAAAACATACACAATGAATAGAAAATAAAAGTACCTACACACATGGTGTACTAAGTTCTAAGAAAAAAGTCGGGAGGGAAGCATCATGGAGAATAGTCTCGGAAGAATTTTGGTATACATTACTTCCTTTCACAATAACTGAATACGAAATTAAATTGATCATACTGGCTACAGCCGACGAGTAATTATTAAAACGATTTTGAATTTACCTGCAGCATCCAAAAACTAAACGCCATAATTGTATTCCTTTTGAATTTAGCACGTATTATCACTTTTGGAACAGAAAATATTATAACATTCACTAAGCGATAAGCCATTATGGACGACAGAATAAAAAAAATAACTTTTTTACTAACTATTTTAAATTAAACCAATTATGCTTGTACGCGCTCTGCAACTGATTTTACAATGAGGAAAATTACAACATATTTGATAATAATGATTAACAGGTCAAGAGTACACTTTTGCCATGTGGCAATTGCTTTATATTTTAATCGAATATTAAATAATGGATGTATCTATTTAATGTAAAATTGCAAAAAAATTTCGATCTAGCCCACTCAGAGATACCTACAAGGAGCACGATAAAAGTTTTCTTCCAATGAAAATTAAATTATCTAAATAAATACAGTGCGGCCCTTTACCCCCTGCTAACTTTTGACCCGCTAATTTTTTTTTTAATTTTGGGTGTGGTCTAGAGAGGAAGGTATATTACCTTTTGACGTAAGAATGACAGTTCTAACTGTCAAAATATCGGATGGGCGCCATCTTGGTAAAGAAAATTAAATAGGATCGCGCAAAAGATCATCGTCACAAAGATCTTGGTCTATAGCAGGGGTCGGCAACCTGCGGCTCGCGATCTACATGCGGCCCTTTGGATGTGAAGCTGCGGCTTTTTAGTTCCATACGCAAATATTATTTATTTTATCGAAAAAAAAACATTAAAAATTCGTTCTGAATCGATTAACGAGGATTAGGCACCGATTTTATCTCTCAGCCACTTGTATTCGCTTTTCACCGCACCCCTCCCCCGTGACACGCGTCGTTACCGTCGTCAGTCCGTCGAAAGCTCCCTAATGACGCCGTCGTCGGATGTTTCTATGTAGGTTTTAATTCGTTTTCAACGCAAGACAATTTGGCGTCTTCACCAGTACTTTAGCTGTGACCAGGGGTCGGCAACCTACGGCTCGCGAGCCGCATGCGGGTCTTTCGATGTCAAGTTGTGTCTCTTTCGATATCAAATTGCGGCCGTTAGTGGCTCTTTAAAAACTGAGAAATTGTATAATTTATAACTTTTGGCTCTTCCATCTCAAAAGGTTGCCGACCCCTGGTCTATAGCATCGATTTTTTAATAATTTAACGCCCGTTACATGGCTAATTTTACTCTTCTGAATCATATAAGGCCAATATTTGGAACTGAGTTATTTTAATCAGTCACTATAACCATTTTCCTATTATTTATAACAGCCCTGTCTTATATTGGCTTAAAGTTTTGGAATATTCCTTATAGAATGTTAAAATACTAAGAAAATTAGTCATATTTTTAATCTACCTAAGGTGTAAACAAAACTTGCACATCAAAATATATTTTTCCTTAATGGTTTATAAATGGTTAATAAAAAATATTGTATATAGCTTCGGATAACAATCCGCCAAATCAATGTATCTCCGGTAACATTTTCATGCGTGACCGGCGATATAAAAATGCACAAATTCGTGGATAACAGCTAATACAAGTTATTTTTTAAACTTTGTTAGACTGAAATGAATATCTGTACTCAAGAGAATGACTTCGTGTAGTATTTTTCCCTTAATTAAGACTACTAGGTCTGAGTTATTCCTGTGACCGGCGATACAGCATAAAAACATACGCCTGGTAAAAAGTAGGCAATGTTCTAGTTTATACCAAAATAAACATAATAAGGAACTTACCTAAACAGGACCACGCTTTACACAAATTCAAACTGTTGATCTTTGAACATTATTTTTTCAATATAAATTGTACAGGGAGTGAAAATTATTTATATATAAAAGTAACTTTAGTAACATGACGTGAAATATAAAAGGGTAAAGTAAGAAATTATTGACTGGGGACACGTGACCGGCGATACATTTTTAAATTCAAATTGAAATATTGCAGCTATAACCTAAAAAAAACTTTTAAAATTGCTTTCTAATGCCGGAGGTAACATAATTTCGCAAATTATAATCGTTTCTACAGGCACATAGTTTATTTTAGTAAGTTATATGCTAAGGACTGAAAGTTGCCTTGCCTGTGACCCAGGTACTAGCGAGTACTTTACGTTACTTCTCTATTCGCACCAAAACAAAATGGCGCTTTTTAAAAAAATAATTTTTAATATTTCTCTCTTTTGTTATTTTTGTTTAGATTTTACAAGTTGGGATAAAGTAGTGAGCATCATCCAGCTGTTTTGGCTGCTTTATGCCACGTTGTAAAATCTAAACTAAAATAACAAAAGAAAAAAATAGTAAATATTATTTTTTAAAAAGCCGCCATCTTGTTTTGGGTATGAATAGAGACGCAATATTCTAGGATCGCAAAGTATTCGATACGACCTATAAAATGATGTATCGCAAGACCCCACTCCTATTCAATTTTTTAATCAAGATGGCACCCATCCTCCATTTTAAATTTGAACACCATGAAATATGCTAGAAAGTGTAGCTCTCTGATTCCTACTATACTATGTGCCTAGTTGTATTTATTTTTCTAAGCGGTAAATGAAATAAAGGATAATGAAATAATAGTAACTATGCAATTTTTAAAACGCCGCCAGCAACAGACAATTTGGAACAAACCCGCTCTCTGAAGCAGCATGTAATATTGTGATTCTTTTGCCTTTATTTGATGGTGCCTTGTTTTGACATTTTTTGGAAGAATCATCCCAACCTTTTCTTGTAGTGTCATGGGTATCGAACCATGTTTCGTCAAGGTAAATAATTGGACGATTTTCTTCTCTAAATTGTTTAACAGCTGTTAAATATTTAAGTCTCCATTCCCGACACTTGAAGATGCCCCCCTATCAGCACAATTCCAAGGACGCCACATTCTACCACTAATAAGCCTAACTAAAAATTACTAATGAATAAAATTATTAAAAATCACTTTGTATTTATATATCATCAGGAATAGGTATAAATTGAATTTGTATACCTGGTCCGGCTCTGCTCGAAAAGGTTTTAAAATTTGGGATTTCCTTATTTATTTTATGGTCGAATGGATAATGGGGTTTTATTGCAGTTAAAAGATCAACGATATAATTCTGCAAAAACTATACACGTGATTTATATAATTATATTTGTTTAAATAATAATTTGAATATTGTTTTATGCAAATCCCATGCTAACACTTTCATAATTAACGACATCTAACTCAATCTCTATAAATATTGAGGTTAGGTTAAAGTTTCATTATTTTCTCGGAAGGATGTATTTATAGTTAAGATTAGATTAATTTTTTTTTAGGTATTAATCCAAGTTAAAAAATCAGAAACTGTAAAGTTTTATACGCAGTGCATAATAATTAGTGTAAGCAAATAGGTGAGAAGCTATTACTTCTCATTTACAACCAGCTTAGTAAATTAAGTGTTCAAATAATAGGGCACTGTATTTGTGGTCGTAAAATTGGAAATCCGACACTTTTAACATTCGTGTAATAAACTTCATAATTTCAAACGTCAATAGCTCAAAAAAGGTGGTAGGAAACATTGCAGTAATTTTACCAAATTTAATCCATTGTGTCTTTTTCTTATGTATAAAAAAAGGATATTATGTTGTCTCTTGATTCATTGTTACGCAGAAAACTTCTCTAATGACCCTGGTATGAACACTTCAGTATTTATAGTTTTATCCCATTCACTTTAGATTTTTCTTTAATAATATGATTTCAATTCGCATGGCCTAGTGATTATTTTATCTAATCAGTTGCAAATATTTAGGTCATAAGATTAACAAAATTAAAGAATACGAGAATCTCGTAAACGGTACGAGGTGGGAATCTGACTAACTGCCGTCCAGGCGAAAAATTTTCAGGGGAACGCCCATAATTTGTTTTTTATTTCTTTGTTTAAGGTAAATAAACTAATAGACTGCTTTACTAGTTTAATAATTGTATATTACGTACCGAGGTGGAAAGTTTTTCATTCCTGCCGAGCGAGTTGGTAGTTAACCTAATCTCGAGACAGTAATGAAACTTTTCACAGAGGTTTGAAATAATTATTATTATTATTATTATTTTGAATAAAAATTATTAATAAAAGATAAATGTCATTTTGACTTTTCCATTGAAAAATTCGACAGCAATTTCAAATAACCGCAGGTGGTAAAATAACGTAGGTAATAATACACATCAAGATGGCAAATATCATTCGAATATGGTTAGTTGAAATAGGCCCTTAACAACAGAAACATGCTATCAGATGAGGAACTTGATTTTGCTGCTACTCCACCAGAAATTCGAGAAGCAGCAAAAATAGTAGAAGAAGATCTTCTGCTAACTAAAAGGCGCCCGAGATATGACAAGGCATATAACTGTTTCAAAGAATGGTGTACGGGAAACAAAGTTGAAAATCCTGGTTCTGAGTCGGCGCTACTAGCTTATTTAGGTGAAAATGCCAAGACGAAGAAGATATCAACGATTTGGTCACAATATTCAATGCTTTAACATATCAGTGATTGCCTACAATAATGCCAATGTAATGTTTAATGTAAATAAGTAAAACAAAAACCATGTTTATTTTTTATAAATGTCATTAGGTTTATTTTAAAAATTTAAAAAAAATTCATTGTCGTTAAATTTGTGTAATGAGTTGTATGTTGGTGTGTTCGTATATTATTATACCGATTTTTAAAAAAATTACAAAAAAATAATTTACTTTCCAACCGGGTGGAAAGTAAAAGTAAAAAAACGTCAACTTTCCACCTTGCAAAGATAGATAAAATGTCATTATTACATGCATGTAATGTGTTAAATGTAAATAAACAAAAGTTCATACATATGTTGAGGACATCTTCGGGGAAAAAAAGTATTTTTTAAAAATATTAAATTATGATTTTAGTAATATTTCAAAAAGCTATGAAAGTTTGAGGAAATTAAGAGAGAAGAAAAATATATAGATTATCTTGCCATTTGTAGCAGAAAACTTTTTGAAAAATTATTCATTAATAAATTATGAAAAGCTAGAATTAGTTTTTAAATTTGATTTTTGGATAAACTCCCAAAATTATTTTCAAAAAAGAAATAAAAAAAAGAATTTAAAAATAATTGAACTTTTGTTTACTAAACTAGTGGATCCGACTATGAGCTTCTTTACCTTACCCTTACCTCTTCATAATTCCACTCCACGGAGAAAAAAAAACAAAAAAAAATATTTTTTTTAAAGGTTCTGGTGGATGGGGTTATTAACCCATGATTGGATTAAATTGGGTTGTTTGAATATTCATTTTTCACTTTTTTCTTGATACTCCTAGACTCTAATATTTTAAAATAGAAAAGAATAAAGAACATTGACACAACTAAAAAATGAAGTAGTTACCTCATATATTTCTAATTCTTTTTTTTGTTTAAAAGAATATAAATATGGAATCCAGCTGATTTATATTGGACTCCCTTAAACACTCAAAAAAGTGAGGATTTTTCTTAATTTATAATACGCCAAGCAATCGATCTGATTGTTTATTATAAATTTCCTGGACTTTGACATTAATTGAAAGGTTTTTATTTATAGGTTCAAGTTTCTTAATTATTCGAATTTGTTAATCTTTTGCCAACACTTTTGTTTACGTGAAGCTACATCAGCTGCGCATACGACGGATCATTGTATTATGCATATAAATAAATAGCGAACATAGTACGCTATATTTACCTATACTACGACTTACTAAAAGAATGATAGATCAAAACAAAAAAAACTATACAATATTTTTGGCTAGAGAATTCTTAATATTTTTAGTCGGACACTTGGCATTACATACTGGAGTTTTTTGCGCCAAAAATTAATAAAGGAAGTGGTTTGAAACTTTGAAATGGTCCATACGTTCATAGTCAGGGGCGGCGCTACGTTTTTTACTGATGCACGGAGGAAAATATTTTACAGCATAATAGTTCAAAGGCTAATTACATACCAAAGGAGGAAAATATTACTTTTCTCCCGCGGATAGTTATTAATATTCAAGGGAGGAAACACATTTTCCACTTGAGGTATGTACAAGCTCTTTTTGGGTCAAACTTAAAATGGTAAAATCATAATTTGAAAATTTTCACTCGCTTAGGAGATATGGGGGAAAGTCAAAAAAATTACAATTTCTAAATTACCCTATATTTTCTTAGTTAAAAAAGATACAGAAAAATGTTTTATACAGAAGTTTCTTTATATTGATTGTTGAATAATCTGCCATTTTCTGAATAAGTATACGGGGTCAGGTAAAAAAGTTATCGGACCTAACCGCATTTTTTTAAATGGAACACCCTGTATATTTTAATCTAAAAAGATAGAATTTTAAACTCTCTTTTCAAATTTTTCCACCGAATAAACCCCGTACATTTATATGTAAAGATTTTCATAAATCTTCTACAAAATGAAATAAACGAGGTAAAAAAAAACTCTTGCTTATTAAAAGTCTGAAGAAACTTTGAGTAGGAAAAGAACCATTTTTCCTTCCTGGTTTCGGGGTCCAAAATGACGTTTTCTAGTAAGGTAGCAGAAAAGATATTATAGTCCGTTTTTAAAAGACGCGAAATAATAAATCAATCAAACCGTATACTCCATGGGCGTGCATGAATTTTAGACATAATATGTAAATTTAAATAGGCCTAAGTGCGGAGTTACACCGTCCCGTTTTGCGAGAGCCGTAATGGTAAAAATAATGCGTTTTTGCGGGAAAGATGTGACAGTGGTGATATAATAAGATATAATGCATATTTACCATCCCGCCGAAGTGTGCGAACCCGGACAATCCTGCAAAACGGGACAGTGCGACTCCGCACTAAAAATTTGTAGAGTATTCAAGATAAGTTGAAAGGAAAAGAAGGTGGTCTACTGCAGTGGCGGCTCGTGACCTATGATAGAGGGGGTTCACAAGTATCGTGAAATTCTTTTTAAAATTTTATTTTTGTGTAACGACCAAACCTCCTTAAACAAAAATAGGAAAAACAAAACAAACGGTTAGTTATGCTGCATCCACACATCCAGTTATTATTTTCATATATTTCATTTTTAAACTTTCTAATAAAGTCCCTAGATTTACCCTTTGTGGTCTGCGTTAAATTAATTTCGGGTTTAGGTCTTCCCGCATTCTTCACTTCAATTTTTGTCTCCAAACTCAAAGAGCTAAAGTCATTTTTTAAATAGTCCACCGTGAAACTATTCATTTTAACTTAATAAATATATAATATTAAAATATTAAAACATACACGCTCGAATTTCTAAATACATGCACGAACAGACAACAGCGCGGCGCACACTAAAATTGTGCTCCTTTTCCATGTTAAATCGCCATAGCCCCGCTATCCCCCGCCACCTGTTACTACAGAGAAACTGCATTATGCCACGCCCACTTATTCGTATATGCGAGTATATCGCATCATTCGCGTCATTATCATTGCTGAGTTGCCGGATGATCGAGAGCTTATAATATACAGTTTGGTTTGACGGTACGATAAAATTAGGGAGGGTCGAACTTTATACGATAAATAATATAAATTAATATTTTTTTATTCATTTTGGGGGTGCACGTGCGCATGTGCTCCTGTGGAAAAAACGCCACTGGTATACGGATGTTCTAAAAAAAAAAAACATCAGCCTATCATGAAAGGTATGAATGCTGATGTCTTTGAAGAATGGTTCGAGCAAATGTTGAATCTTATACCAAACGATTCAACAATTTTATTATATCGGATAGAGTAATTTTTCAGAGTGGCTAAATTTGAGAAAAATAGAAGTTCCATTCGGTTCCTTAAAAAAAGAACTGTTGGTGCTAACCGACTTACATAAAAAAAATATGTAGTGGATCAAATAGCAAAGTTACGGGCAATATCTATTCCTTATTAATTTGAAAAAAAAAGTTGTCGCTTAATTCATACACCGTACGTCATTTTAAAAGCGAATCTATCTATTGATCAGTTATTTACACAAATCCTTTTATTCGCAGTATTATTTTTAATAAAAATGGGTTTTACAATTAAGTCAATGATACGTTTAAACAGGGTCTAGTCATATCCTAAAAGATAACATAATTTTAAGCAAATTCCAATTATGACGATGCAAAATTCAATTTAAGTAATTACGGCGGAAATTGCCAATCACTGCGACACTGAGGACTAGACGTTGTAACAGTGCTATAAACAAGATCGCGGATTGTGACATCAACGTTAGGTTAATAAATTATTTTTTAGACTGCGTATACAGGGTGCTGATAAAGTCTGGAATAATCGATTTTTCTTGAAAACGCAAAACTTTTTCGAAAAACGCTCGTACCCGTCGATTTTATTTTATTCTTTGAAATTTTTTGGCGTTCTTCAATATTATACCGGATGCGCCAAAAACGCTAGGCAAGTGTCAACTTCACTTTTTCAAATCGAACACCCCTTTTTTTCTCCAATATTCAGATTCCTCTCTAAACTCTAGACAAGTTTCATATAACATATTGTATGGCTAAAGTCAACAGTAATTGAAATACAGGGCCCACAATAAAAATCAAGGTATAATTTTAAGGTCTAGGTATTTACCTTCTTACCGGTTTCTACATAATAACTTAGTTACGTAAATGTCAAAACATTTAATATTTACTCCAAAGTTGTCACTTTTACCCATAAAAATGTTTCTAACGGAAGCTGAGAGAATCGAAATATTAATAATAGTAGGATGTGGAGATCGAAAGAGAACACAAATAGAAGTTTGTGAGTATTTTAATGATAAATATCCAAATAGAGAACACATAAATCAGGCAACTGTTTCCAAAATTGTTAAGAAGTATAATGAAGTTGGTCACGTTAAGGATAAACCTAGAAGTGGACGACCTAAAATTTCCGACGATGTCAAACTTGATATTCTAGTTTCGTTGGAAGAGAGACCACATTGGAGCACAAGAAGCATTTCTCAAAATGTTCAAAATATCCACGATTCAACGGTGGCAAAGTTCCTGAAAAAGGAAAAATGGCATGCATATAAATGTCAAGGAGTACAGGAACTTTTGGAAGGCGACCCTGACAGAAGGAATGAGTTCTGCGAAATTCTCATGGATAATTACTTGATTAACGATGCATTATTTCCGAGTAACATAATTTTTTCCGATGAGCCTACTTTTTTCTTGGATGGCATGGTAAATCGTCAAAATTGCCGGTATTGGTCCAGCGAAAATCCCCATTGGTTCCGAGAAATTCATACCCAGCGGCCGAGAAAAATTAATGTATGGGCAGGAATAATTCGGGATACTGTTATAGGACCCTATTTTTTTGAGGAAAATTTGACTGGCCAAAGATATTTGCAGTTTCTTGAAGAAGACCTCGCTCCAGCGTTGAACATTCCTGACTCACATGATACAACTATGTGGTTTCAGCAGGATGGTGCATCAGCCCACTATTCGGTCGAAGTCCGTAGATACCTGAATGAGTTATTTCTTCATCATCATTGGATAGGTCGACGGGGTGAAATAGAGTGGCCTGCGAGGTCCCCCGACTTAACGCCATTGGACTTCTTTCTGTGGGGCTATATTAAGGAAAGGGTTTACAAAAATAAACCAGAAGATATTGATGTTCTCAAAACGCGTATAACAACAACCATAAGACAAATTACCCCAGAAATTGTACATAATGTACAGTTAGAATTTGTTGAGAGATTGGGACATTGTAGAGCCGTAAATGGACACCATTTTCAACACTTACTCAAATAATAATTTTTTAGATTGTTCACTGTATTACCAATTTCCTGTTTTTTTTCTAGCCTAAGTATTTGTCATGGAAAACAAGCTTTAAAATTATACCTTGATTTTTATTGTGGGCCCTGTATTTCAATTACTGTTGACTTTAGCCATACAATATGTTATATGAAACTTGTCTAGAGTTTAGAGAGGAATCTGAATATTGGAGAAAAAAAGGGGTGTTCTATTTGAAAAAGTGAAGTTGACACTTGCCTAGCGTTTTTGGCGCATCCGGTATAATATTGAAGAACGCCAAAAAATTTCAAAGAATAAAATAAAATCGACGGGTGCGAGCGTTTTTCGAAAAAGTTTTGCGTTTTCAAGAAAAATCGATTATTCCAGACTTTATCAGCGCCCTGTATATATGGATATTAAGTACAATGTCAATATCGTTCGTTATCTGTTAACTTAATATAATACAATATCTCTGCGAATTTTTAAACATAAATTCCCTTTCTGATTGACACTATTTTTTTACAGGTATTTTTTCAAGCTCAGAACTAACCTCCCTCAATTTCTTCTAAGACGTTAAAAATTCATGACATACGAGACTGATTTCGCGTTGCTTATTAATCAGATTATAATAAAGTTACTATTTTGTATTGTAAAATATATTATTTACATAAGAAAAAAGGGGCTAGCACATTGACGTTGACACGAACGTGGACTCGGTATTTCTATCTGCTTTGTACACGACAGTGTGACGGCTGTTATTACGAAAATAAACACAACAAAAAAGAGGAGGGGATTCTATCTATAGAGTCATTGTGACAGTTGATCGATTTGATATGTCTTGGTTAGGAAAACAAACAATAGACGGACGTTACTGAAGGCTATATTTTTTTACCCAGTTTACACAAGACTTTTTTTTTATGGTCAAACACAAGCACTATAGGAAAAATCCCTTAGGGCATTCTGGAAGTGGTGCGTGTGCGCAAAAAGCGATTCACGTTGGTTTTGAATCGTTGGAGGTTATATTCGTTGGAAAAAACGACCTCGGGAAGATCGTTCCATAAGGATGAAGTCCTCCGGATGAAAGAATTCTTAAATATTGATGTTTGAGGAGTACTAAGCTTAACCACATATGGATGGGCGGCAGTGGTTCGTCGTGTATTTCTGATATTCGCCGCTCTGGGCGGAATTAAGAGGGCAAGGTGAGCCGAGCACTTTCCATGAAAATATCTGTAAAAGAGAGTCAAATCCCCAACTTGTCTTCGATGTTCTTCGTCAGCTCCTAGTCTTCAATCAGACGAATGGCCCTCCTTTCGATGGAATCCAGTAGCCGAAGAGTATGTTTGGGTGCAGAGCTCCAGAAGACTTGGCACAGTCTTGCCATATCGAGTTAACCATTACTATTTTTTCCACAAACAATACATAAAACACAAACACTGAAAAACAAGTGTCAAACGGGGGTTTAGTGTGTGTCGCAAACTATACTATACTATACTGTTTGTGAGTGGTGATTGAGAGATATGGGTCTCTGTAAGGATGATATCTGACCTCATATTGTTGCCTACCACGTGACGATTACAGACAAAAATGGAAAATATATATCTGACATGCACTGAAAATAGAATACATTGTTTATAATTATTGTTTTAATGACAAACCATAAGGAAATGCAATTTATGACCATAAAAATGCTTCTTTATGTAGAAAATGGTGATTTAAACGCTTATATCGAGATGTTGTGTCGGCTAATTACTTTTACCTTAGTGCTTCAATCTGCTTCGTTTTTGAACAAAGAAGGAAACTTTTATATTGCCTTTCACTCACGGATACCATTTCTAATTCACGAAAATGAAGGAAACGATGCGTTAGAAATTCAATTTGTAAAAGTAGACGACAAATAGCATTAATCGGTTGAAACTAGAACTGTCTGATATCTTAAAAAGCAGTTTATAAAAAGCAATTGAGACTAATTGACTGTATATTCAGATCGTCAAAAACACATCATGGCGAACTTATTCAAAATTACTTAGAAAATTTCAGACAATCAGTAATATGATGACAGAATTTGTTAAAAAGAGTGCCAAATCCCTGGTGCAAAGTTCACACTCTAATTTTAGTAGCAAAAAAACGCATTTTTAATGGGTATGGGATTTTTAACCTTCATATTTAGACTCGTTTTTTTAACACACAAATTAGTTGACACGAAATTTTTTTTTGATAATTTGCTAGATTTTCTCCAATCTTCACATATTTGAAATTTAATATCTCCAGTTGTACTGATCGGATCAATATCGATATTTTATTATTTTACACTTTGTTACGTTTAGTGGAGTCGTTCTGGCGAAATCAACGGCTCGAAAATCCCTTGACGAAATCTAGTAATTTTTTTCCCCCAATCAATACAGTAGGGTCTCTCCTCGACATTCTGACATGATTTGTAGGGGGCGCCGCATGCGGGGGGCACGCCCCGTAATTCTAACCTACAACGGGAAATGATGCCACAAAAAATAGGTGAAGGGCAAAATTGAAGAGCTTGACAGAGCGCGTAAGCTCGAACAAACCTGATTCCGGTAACTCAATGAGCTGGCGAATTATCGCGATTTTCAACTGCAAGAAACAATAAAATTTAATTAATTATATCTCGAAAAGGGGCGGAGTTGGGGCATCAATTTTTCGCGAATCAACGGGTGACACCGAGTACTTTGATGGGCCGGAGGCTAGGGTAATTACGTTAGTTAGCTTTCGAAGTGTATTAAAAAAACATTGTCATTGTGAACAATAATTGTTTAACTAATTGTTTAATCGATTTTAAATTAATTTGAAAAAATATCATCCTCCTATCTATAAAACTCATTTTACTTGACTGGCTAGCCAGCGGCGATTGTGAATTTTTAAAAAATGAAAGGATGTAATTTAAAAAAAAAACAGAATCAACTGTTTTTCCTTAATAAGAACTCTAGACTAAACTTCTAAAACTTACAAAAACAACCCCTGGTGTTTTAACAACACATTCTTCTTAGTCATAAAAATTTCAAGTGATTAATCGCTCGAGCGATTCACTCGATTAGTAAAATCACTAATTTTATTGCTAACTAGAGTATAAATACAGCAATAAGAAACGAAAATATTTTCAATTGCATCGAAGATAAGTTTTCTAGTGCGAAACGCCTAATAAATAATGAGAAGTAATTAAATGGTTTGCCGTTATTAACAGTCGAGCTGCGAACTGATTACTTGGTCAACAAGAGTTTACAATTGGTCAGTAGAAACAAACATGTCTAGAAGCAGTTTACTTCAGAGGTCGCACGGCACTGTCAATGTATGTAACTTTCTTGTATTTTTTTTTTGCCGAATACAGAAGGAAATCGGCTACAAAAGGTGTAGCGGGGACGGGTTTTCACTTGTTTTCCCAGGGCACTGTCACGATTCAGAAATGTTTGCTGTCCATAAGTTGCTGACCAACTAGCCATTTTGGCTGACCGATTACATTTTTCTGTTCGCAAAAATAAAAATATTTTGCTAACCAGTTTACCCATAAATAATAGGTGTGATATATCGTTGGATTCATAATATAAAGAGGAGTTCATAAAGCTTAAAATAAAATGTTGTTACTATTTAAAAAAACAAAATTGATGATGGTTGCGAAAAAACGAAACGTCGGATTGAAAATTTAATTACATTATCCTATAGAGAAAAGTGACAATAAGAATGTCAAACTTATTTTCACATATTTCTTCAAATAGAAGCAGAAAACAAAATGAACGAAATCGTAAACATTCGGTTATGAACTTCGGAAATATTAGGAATTTTTTTAATTTGAAAATATGACGTTGCAGAACTCCCTGTGTGTGCAACTTTTGTCCAATTTGATAATTTCTGTATGCGCTATGGTTAACGAGATCCCGGTAACATCCTTCCCCGGGGCGCGCCCTCTATAGGGGAAGTCGAACATCGGAATATTTTCAGCCGAAACAAGAGTACCTGCTGAACACGATGGAGGCGTCAGAATTTCTCTTTTGGGTTGCGCAACCCCTCAAAACGGCCAAAAACCACCTCCCAGAGGGGTTAAACGCGTTTCAAGAGGTTTCCACGGTGGTGGTGTTGGATATCGCGTCCGACCCCTTCCAACCCCTCCATATATATTCGCCCCTGATACTTGAAAAAAAAACCTTTCAGGGGCGAGTATGGGCGAGTGGAGGGGTTGGACGGGGTCGGACGCGATATCCAACACCACCACCGTGCTCAGCATCCTCGTAAACTGGGGGAAAGTGTGTTTCTCTGCAGGGAAACCTCTCGAAGCGCGTTTAATCCCTCTGGAGGGTGGTTTTTTGCCGTTTTGAGGGGTGAGAAGGTACTCTTGTTCCGGCTGAAAATATTTCGATTTTTCGGGGTTTTTTCCGACTCGCAGACGCCACTAATATGGATCCTAATTGATATATAGTGTTTCAAAGTTACAAGTTAAATGATGAAATAATTTTTTTGATTTTTTAAAATTTTTCGGCGACGCAGAACGATTACAAAATATTGATTTCATTTAAATTCGCCAATCTCGAGTATAAAATTAAATGCGGTTAACAATTGAATTGAATTTAAAATTATTTCGCAGCGATATGAAAATTTTCAAAAATTATAATATTTCATGAAGTTATCTTAAATGTTAAATACATTCAACTTGCTATTGTTATTTTAGTAGATAATAAAAACACATGATCACTAATTAACAAAATAATCTATATTTTGTGTGCCAACCAGGAGTATCAAAAATACGTAAGACATAAAAAACAGGTAACTGATAAATCGATCATATATAATTTTATAAGTCCCATTCTAATCGTGCCTTCTGGCAACTATAAATTAGCGCAAAAATATAGACACAACGTGATATTTATCAAAATTCGCATAATTTTAAGTGACGTCAAAGTAAATATTGATATTTAAAAAAAAACATACACTGCATACGATTTTCAGTCAGTATGTAAAAGATTCACTTGTTGCCTTTAATGCAATACAAAAACGTATGGGTTACTCCAGAAGTCAAGATAATATAAAAAACAACTCATCATCTTTTGTAGTGTTGTGATCACTCGAGCGAAAAACCGCTTGATCACTCGATTATTGAAATAACCGACATAGCTCGATTATTAAAAAAACCGCTCGAATTATCTATTCAGGCGAAAACCGTCGCCCGTAACTTATTATCTTTCACTCGATACCCGCGCTTCGCTTGCCGCCGACGGAATTTACCGCTGTAGCGTGATCGAATTAAAAAACTGCTCGTATATTCAAACAGTTTTTCGCTCTATAGGAAATACTCTAGTTAAAAATCAGGCGAAAAACCGAAAAATATCGCCGGTTATCTGATGACCTCCGGTCTAAGCGCCGCGCGATCCGATTGGCGACGTTCGAGATTGACGCTGAGCAAGTAGACGACATACGTCTTTCTTAAAGGCACATAAACGAGAAGGTGCATATAAAAAAGTATGCTGAATCCCTTAGCCAGGGAGTAGTTTAGGTCTCCGATTGTAAATATTAAAAAATTAAAGGATATAATTTTAAAATTTTTAATTACTATAAAGACGAGAAAACTTCTCAAAAATAACATAATAATAGAAATTGTTAATGAAAAATAACAAAACGAACAAAATGGTTAACAAAATATATAGAAAAATTCGTTGGTAATCTTATAGTAAACATTTTTAAATCTAAACAGGAACTTTTTATTATTAAACTCAAGAAGACTTCTCAAAAATAACATACATTATAGAAAATGTTAATGGAAAATAAGAAAACGAGCAAAATAGTTAACAAAACATAGGCATCGACAAATTTTTTGGTAATTAAAAGTAAGCATTCTTAAATTTAAACAGGAACTTTTAGGTAACTAGGAATACATGAGTACATGAATTTAAAAAAATAATAACCAATTTTCTTATTTTGCCAGTCGCGTAACTAAGCCTAAGTTTTTGAAGTGCACACAGTGGGCACCTGATAATTTAAAGTGGAAGAATTTGACAAGCCATTTTAAATATCTACTTATTGTATGCTCGTAGATTGAGAAAGATGTGAAGAAAAATAACTCTTGGTAATACTTTTTGTTCGGGTTAAAAACGCACAATAGTAAACACGAACAATAAATACATATTTGTGTGATTTTTTGCTTTTTTTTGTTTGGTATCGAGACACGTGATAAAAATTCATTATTCACAAATAAATCAATTTCTGGAATTTTTTTGGTGACACTATAATTTTTTAGCTAAACCTGTGCCCACCCGTAGTTACGTGCCTGCTAAATACCCGACCTGATCACATGTAAAGGGCTAGGCAACCCGTTAAGCAGTCGGTGACGTCATCGCTTGGTAAATTGGAATTTCAGGCGATTCACTCGAGCGATTAACTCGATTATTAAAATCGCTCGAGTATCAAGTACTCGATTATTAAAATCATCGGTTTTTCCCAACACTAATCTTTTGTCAAAACATTATTTTTTAAAGAAGGACAATTGCGACTTCTCGAGGACCGTGGTTCGAAGCCCACGTTATTCCATCAAAAATGCCCTCGCCAAAGAACGAAGAGATAAACATAAAATAACAAAACAAGTCGGAAGACAAATTAAAAAAAAGACATCACCAAATAATTTAAAAAAAACTGTTAAAAACGGAAATCTTATTAAGTGAGTTCGCCTTGCACTTGACCGCCTTTTAAAGTATTAATATAGGTATAATAAATAAGATTCATGCTTGCGACAAACAATGACACGTCTGCAGCAGAATATAACACACAAACTGTGGAATATTGCCAAATTTTACTGCAGTTGGAAAAAATTGCCAAAAATATTATCATAGAATACTTATAATAAAGT
Source organism: Barypeithes pellucidus (assembly GCA_963991005.1). Taxonomy (NCBI): domain Eukaryota; kingdom Metazoa; phylum Arthropoda; class Insecta; order Coleoptera; family Curculionidae; genus Barypeithes; species Barypeithes pellucidus. The sequence goes on along the minus strand of OZ022562.1, from coordinate 50,029,888 downwards.
TATAATCTCAAAGTGCAGTACAGGTTGTTCCATTTTCGATACTTTTATAGAGTATCTCCGTAATTGTTAGTGCTATCAAAAAAGTAAAGAAAAATTTTTAGGTATCATTTCCAAAATTACTCTATATTTATTGTCTTAGTTAAAAAAGATACTGAAAAATGGTTTATGTAGAAGTTTCTTTATATTGATTGTTGAATAATCTGTCGTTTTCAGAATAAATATACGGGGTCAGGTAAAAAAGTTATCGGGCCTAAGCTAATTTTCTTAAATGAAACACCCTGTATATTTTAATCTGAAAAGATACTATTTTAAATTATCCTTTCAAATATATAACACACCATGGATGATATTGGTATCCTCACAGTTCACAGTAGACCATAAAACAAAAGCTAATATCCTAGAAACACCTATGTTGACTATTAACATTTAACGTCAATTTCATTTTTATATATTCATTTGCGAAAATGACCTTACTACATTTTGAAAAAATTTGATATGCTATCAGTTTATATTGAACGTGGAAAAAAACGAAGAAATGGCGCAAAATGTATATTTTGTTCGCTATTCGGAAAGACGGTAACCATTTAAGGACATATTTCGAACATTTGCGATGATTCCCGTTATTTTTTACCTTAATCTGAATCTTTTATTTCGTTTCAAAGTAATAAAGTTTAAATAAATCGCCTAGGAAACCAATATCATATATGGTATATACATGAAAGGATAATTTAAAATAGTCTCTTTTTAGATTAAAATATACAGGGTGTTCCATTTAAAAAAATGGGAATGATAACATTTTACCTGACCCCGTACTTATTCTGAAGACGGCAGAATATTTAACAACCCCTATAAAGAAACTTCTGTATAAAACATTTTTCTGTATCTCTTTTAAGTAAGAAAATATAGGGTAATTGTGAAATTGTCAATTTTTTGATTTTCCCCCGTATCTCTTAAGCGAGCGAATTTCAAATTTTGATTTTACCATTTTAAGCCAAAAAGAGCACATAACACCTACGTTACTGGGACTGGGACACCCTGTACATAGCTAAGAACCAACGTTACATGCAACTAGATTAAAACCAAACCGAATTCTTACGATTACACTGAAAAAAATTTAAATTTCACTACTTATTTTTAAAAAATCTTATTAGCTACTGCATGACACATGGCCATTGTCCCACAAGGTCGTAGTAATCATATAGTGACGTAGGAACGTACGCTATACCTTCAACTGCCAAAGGGGAGACTGACCAATGGCAAGCTACGAAAATGTTTGGCCCCTTTTCTAAACTTATTGTTTAAGTAGTGCGAATATAAGTTGCCACTGCTACGTCATTAAACGGTCTAAATTGTTACATCTCGGTGGAGTTAATCTATTTGCCCGAGTATCTGATCTATGTATTAAGGCGGCGTTTTTTCGTTATATTTTTAGGGTTTGTGCAAAATCAAGGTCCACCAATCAAGAGCAAGAATCTGCTAAAACAAAAGTGGCAATTTTATGGCCTCGCGCATTTAAACAAAGCTGATCGTCAGATGTCATGCGCAATGCCGACTGATAAACTATTTACCTTAACCGACGAACAGAACCGTACTTCGCCCTTAATCAAAATGACTACATGGCAATATTTTGGCACAAGGCCTTCTTCACTGAGAAATAAACAATCGATTTTCTTGCATAAAAGAAGGCCGTGTGGCCATCACTGAAAAGTCACTTTTAGAATTAATTTTGATATCTATTGTCCGCGTATCGATAGATTTTCAATATCGTTACATCCCTACGACTGATTTCGGTTCTGTCGTCGTTGCTTCACGTCGTTGGTTAGCATACAAACCGGCACCAATACGGGTTGCCTATACGACGGCGCCAACATTGTACGCAAGACAGCCGACGAGCAACCTTTAAAAATATACGTGCGCACCAACCCATGAGTATCACATTGCAGAATATTACTTAGGGACTTCCCCGTTCGTCAAAGCGAACTGCATTACTGACAGGTATTGTCGGATGTCTATACGAGAGAAATCGATGCGGTTCGGTCCATCCCTAATCCTAACCAAACAAAAAAACTGACAACAAATTGACATTTAAATGTGAAAAATATGCATTCAGCAGAATTACAAATCGATGCACATCGTTACGTCACCGATTAAATATATAAATCAACAAGATGGAGCATTAAATAATAAATAAAGGCTAGTGATCACACTGATCACGAAGCCTTAACTTATTGCAAAGGACAAAAGTTTTAAAAATATTCCGACCACGCATTATCAATTTAGTCAAATCAAATATTTGTCCTAATGTTGTTCTAGAAAGATTGTGATGCAATAACAAAATAAGGTTGTAAACCTGCGATGCGACGTAATGGTTAGAATTTTTCTTGCGATTTAAAATGGCAGCGTCATTGGGGAGGTTACAAAATACCTGTCACAGGTATGAGCCTGGAACAGTCCATAACCGGTAGACAATTTGAAATAATTTACCTGTTACGCTCTGCCAATCTAGTATTTAACGTTAGGAATATTATTCTTGGTATCTGTTCTGGATATCTATCGACTGTTATTAAAAAATTGAAAAGTAGTAAGAGTATTTTTACTTGTAAAGATTGTTTCAAGAAAAATGGATATAACTTAATGACTGCCGTAAAAGTACCTGAGCCATCCCATTATTTATGACCGTTTGTTATTATTATGTGGAAAGGACCGGATTGTAATAATTATAATTAAATATAGGCACATCAGGTAGGTTACGTTGCTTAATTTATATTTAAATATCTTTTTGTGGTAAAATTTGTTAGTTTTTGAGGAATGGTTCAAGAATTGTCTTTTACCAAACATTCCTCAGAATAGCGTGATAGTAATGGACAATGCGAGCTATCACAGTCGCCAATTACATAAAGCTCCAAGCCCAAATAATACAAAATTGGAGATTCAGAACTACATGGCGGCGAATGATATATATTTTGAAGAAAGTTATAAAAAAAGTGATCTTTTAGAAGTTTTAAAGACATTTTGTATAAAAAAAAGTATATGTGTGCTACGGCTCCCACCCTATTATTGCATTTTTAACCCCATAGAGCATATGTGGCACCAGTTAAAATCACTGGTTAGGTCTGAAAATATTTCTCCGACTTTAAGTTCTAGTGTTGTAGAATTAATACGAAAATGCTTTAATGATATTCCCCCCAAGGTAGTTGGAAAAATTCAGTCCGTCACGTAATAACTGTAGAAAATGCGTATATTAGTCTGGATCGTATAATTAATCCAATTATAATTAATTTTGATGAGGATAGCGATAGCGAAACAGAACTATCTATAGAATGACATTATAAATGTAAATAAATATGACTAGTAATATTTAAAAAAAATGTTATTTCATTTGATTACATTAATATAATCATATCATTACTTGTTTTCCTTAGTCCGTCCCTTCATACTTCACTTGTATATTGCCAAGCTCCCCTACCCAGGAAATCATTAAGTCGTATCCAATTTTCGTGAAACGTACTGTACATACGTACAATTTATTATATTATAGAATGGATTCTACGGGTATCTAACTGAAAATAAGTATTACTATTTGTAGTGTCGTACAGTAGGCGGGCCATTATACCGTATGTTGTACTTCAATGAGTAATGAAAATTAACATAGTCATATACTAAACATAGTCTTATTTAGTATGTGACAAAATTGTGATATTGTGAATAATCGTTGGGTAGAATAAGAAGAAAAGTTATTTTACTATTTATAGTAATAATTATTCAATGTAAAACGTGGTTGTTTTATAGATAATAAATGCAATAACAACTATCAATACAATGTTAAATAAATTATATAAAACAAAAAAAAAACATAAGGAAACTAAAAGTAAACACAAAAATACCACTACCAATAAATTGAGCCGACATTTAAAAATAACATTTGTTGCTATAATTCTCGGAATACGCGTTTGACGCTACCAAAAGCATACCCGTAATCAGAGTCTGCACCAATAAAAAATTATTAATTTTAGTAGTTGTAACAGGTATTTGGAACAGCACATACCTGTTATCAAAAAATATTAGTTTTTAACATCCCTAAACGTAATGAACATTGGTCTGATAAGGAAAAGTTTAGGTTTCAGATTATATTTCTGCTAAATGATGTGGGACATTGAACTCTTTCAGAACGACAATTTTTAGTGAATAATGACAGGAATGCAATATTTATATTTGCTAGAAATTTTCAGTAATATACTGAAGTTCTGCCAGAAAGTTGGTATCGGCAATGATGTTCAATATTCAGTTTGTAGAGAAATACTGTTGTCATAAATTAAATATACTCTTGTCTGACAGAGACGAAAACCAACTCGACGGAACCTATAAATTGTTTTTCTTTTTTTCTAGAAACAATAAAGTTTAAATCAACAAAAAAAATAACGTTGCTTTGAAAAGATTGATAGTTTGTTTTGCCAATGCATCTATTATTGACCCAGATCAGGGGTCGACAACCTTTTGAGACGGAAGAGCCAAAAGTTAATAATTTACACAATTTCTCAGTTTTTAAAGAGCCAATAACGCCCGCAATTTGATATCGAAAGAGACACAACTTGACATCGAAAGAGCCGCATGCGGCTCACGAGCCGTAGGTTGCCAACTGGTCACAGCCAAAGCACTGGTGAAGCCGCCAAATTGTCTTGCGTCGAAAACGAATTAGAACCTACATAGAAATATCCGACGACGGCGTCATTCGAGAGCTATCGACGGACTGATGACGGTAACGACGCGTGTTACGGGGAGGGGTGCGGTGAAAAGCGAGTACAAGTGGCTGAGAGATAGAATCGGTGCCTAATCCTCGTTAATCGATTCAGAACGAATTTTTAATGTTTTTCGATAAAATAAATAATATTTGCGTATGGAACTAAAGAAACGCAGCTTCACATCCAAAGAGCCGCATGTGGCTCGCGAGCCGCAGGTTGCCGACCCCCTGACCTATTATTTTTTTTTATGATCAAACACAATCACTATGGGAAAAATCCTTTAGGGCACTCTGGGAGTGGTACGTGTGCGCAAAAAGCGATTCACGTTGGTCTTGAAACGTTGGAGGTTATGTTCGTTGGGAAAAACGACCTCGGGAAGGTCGTTCCACAAGGATGAAGTCCTCCAGACCTAGGTCAATAATGGAGGTAAATTATAATGATTTCAGGCAGGAGGTTAAGAAAAATGATTTTCTTACGACTACTTACGAAAAGGAGGAAATAAGCACGGTTAACTTCCCTAGAAAGTGTCTTATTTAACCCATTAAACATAATAAGTGCTTGGGTAAAGAAGTAATGGGAAAGTACCGATTTATTTCCGATTTTTGCAATGATCAAGAACGAACAAACCCGAAACATGTAAGAAGGCCTTGGAAGTGATGCTAAGCCTACTCTGCTCCATGCGCTCACAAGTAACCTACTTTTATCTATCTGTTTCACTCTATCGTTTAAGCGTCAATATCAGACTTACGTAGAGTTAATATGAAATGCCAAAAAGTAAGTGTTTATGCAGGCGACTTGATCCTGGTCATATTTGTCTCACTTTACTGAATTAGAGAAGGTTGCTGCAGACAGAGACAGGCATAGAATGCAAACAGCACGAATTGTTAAACAAGCTAACTTCCTTCGTCTTACGGGAATGGAAATCAAGCAAGATCTGATGTGATTTAAAATGGTGGAGAAGACGCAGCATCTTTAAATTTTGAAATAATTTTTAATTTTCTAATCTTTTCACGAGAAACGTCGTTTCCTTTTTGGTGCAAGTGAGTAATTTGTAATTGAAATATTCATTTAGTCATCTTTACTGAGAGTAAGCATCAATAATAATTTATTTTCCTAAATCATATGGGGCACAAAAATATGCTTGGACTTGAAGCTTGAAATATTTGCTAGGACCTAGAGCCCAGTTGAAGATGGTAAAATAGTTTATGTAAATTATGATTTACTTCCTACTTTTTAATAAAACTACTTACAAGCTTATTTCTGAAGTTTAATTTTTCATTTGTAGTTACGTTACTAGTTCAAAAAATGATATAAGAGTGTGTAAGGATTATTTTAAAGTGATATTTACAGCTTAAAACATGTTAGAATCCTAATATTGATTTTCACCACATGGTAAATCAAATAAAAGGGGTTTTGAATGTTTTTTGTTGGTTAAATGTAACTTTAAAATATTGACAGTAATACAAATTTGGGCAAAAACGACATTTGAAAAGCACGTGCGTTTGTCAGCTCATGCCAGACGTAATGGATGCCGGGTTTGTTCGTTTGTTCATACTTGCTTCGATTTGTTAACACGGCTGTTTGTCTTCTTCCTGTTTATAAGTATTCCTTGGTAAAAAGGAGTTCGCATGCTTAAACAATCCACTACGTTGAAGAGGTGGAACGACGCCCGAACAGTATTAATTTAATTAACAAATCAGAAACTATAAAAATGTATACCACAATACATAGTAATTAGCGTAAGCAAATAGGAGAATAGCTATTATTTTTATTTACAACCAGGTAAGTCAGCTAAAATGTTCAAATAATTGGTTCCTGTGTTTGTGGTCGCCGGAAAAATTGTGTACATTACTTGCATGAAAGTGACGGAGTTCAAATTTCCATGAATGTGTTAAAATGAAATCAATTTTGCATCAAGTCAAACAGCATTATAATTGTCAATTATATTTTTTCAAAAAAATAATATTATGTTGTGTTTAAAATTATTAAAATTTTATCAATAATCGAAATGCATTCACAAAAATAATTAATATTAATTGTTGTGTACGCGATTAAATCAAGAGAAAATTAAAACAAAATAAATTAAAATTAAATTCATCGAATCAGTAAAAAAAATTGAAAAAAAGCTTTTAAGCTAAGCTAAAGAGAATTTTAATGCATATTTTTTAATGCAGTCAATATAAATAATTAATAAGATCCTGAATCTTTATAAATTAAATTAGATCCTGCAATGTATTTCATATTTATTCACAACCAAATAATATTATTGATTATATCAGATTCTTAATTGAATTAGACCTATCTACCACGTCATATTGACGTAAAAGTTATTATTTATACATTTTCTATAATTATTGATTGAATTAGAGCTTCTATCTAAAAAGTAGCATGTTTTCGGTATTTTTAGCAGATCGAAGAGACCCCCTTAGGTGATAATACATTGGGAAACACTGGTTATTGATTGTACTAATATTGTTATATTAAATAAGTTTTATATAATAAATAAGTAATAATAGTGGCTAGATGGGTGTAATGGCTTTAACATCAGGGGCGGCTCTACCACAAATGAATAAATGAATCTTATTTTTATAAATATTACAATTGCATCTTTAAAACAAATTTTATTAATATAAATTCAAAACCTCTATACTAGTTCTCCTATAATGTTCGATTGTTCGACGTGTGTGAATAGCGCACCGCGTCCTTATCTATTTCATTTATGCATCGCACCTTGTCTCGTTTCCGCGTCAGTTTTGCCTCCGGGCCAAACCGATGTTTTTGGAATAAACTGACAAATAAGCATTATGTTTTAAAACAGATACTACGTTTCATCCCTTGGGCTGGAGGCAAACGCGACCATCTTGTGAATATGAAAACTCGTTAGGTATTACGGTGTTTGTGTAAGTAGTAGATTTAGTTTATTAAATTTAATTTTTGCATGAATAACTATAGACCAATATCGGTTAAAATAGTCGGAAAGATAATAAAAAATAGAATGTCATCGTTTGTTCATAAATATGTCTCGATTGATCAGTATCAGTATGGTTTCGTAAAAAACAGTAGCGCGCTTAGCGCAACGGTAGACTTTGTAGACTACGTATCTCGGGCACTTGATAATAAACATATAGTGTTAGCAGTATTTGTAGACCTAATAAAAGCATTTGATGTTGTCAGCATAGATATATTGTTGAAAAACTGTATGAGATGGGTTTTAGGGGACTATACATAATATTATAAAAACTTGTTTGGTGGATAGAAGACAGTATGTTACGCTTAATGGGGTGAATAGTGAAGTGCTTAGCAGCGAGTATGGAGTGCCGCAGGGTTCAGTACTAGGACCTCTGCTGTATTCACTTTATGTACTGAATTTAAGATATGCAAATCTCAAAGCTAGACATTTTAAATTTGCGGATGATATAGTATTAGTGTATACCGGTGAGGAGGAGAAGGCATTGAATAATGTGGTAAATGATCTAAATTTATGTCTTAATTGGTTATATTATAATAAACTAATAATAAATGTAGACAAAACGAAATATATGATATTTAAACAAAAAAATAAGCAAATACACCATTTACATATTAAAATAAATGACTTAATTTTAGAAGAAGTTCAAAATCTAAAGTATCTGCGTTTAGTGATTGACAATGATCTTAACTGGTCCCAACACATTAGGCTCTCAAACAAAATACCAAAATTGGAGATTCTTCTAGAATTAGAACAGGTAAAATTAGTGTATAAGTTTTAAAAAATAACCAAAGATGTAATATAAACATCTTTATTGTCCAATAACATACAGTCACGAAACTAGATCTCAAAATAATATATATTGTGTAACTACCAGGACGAATGTAGGATTGAGTAACCCAATAGTAAGAGCGGCTAGGCTTATAATAAAATACCAGAGGACATTAGAGATCTTAGAAAGTTATGTCAATTTGTTAAACGAGTGAAATTGTATTTAGGGAAATTGTAAATGGTGATACGTCCAGCATTGTGAATTTATAACGTATTGATGCTCGAGGCCAGTGCTATCAGGCACTGATTAGAGTATAGTATTCAGGTGAATGTACATAATTGTTTTGAAATTAAGATTGTTTTTTTTTTTAAATTTGATTTTTGAAGAGGGAAATAATTGAAGTCTGTAGTAGGTGAAGCAGCAGCTCGCGAATTGTCCTCCCTTTACATTTAGATCAAAATTGCCCTTTGAGATTGATAGGTTTGATTGATAACATAATTTATGCTAGTAGTAGTAAATACAGTGAAACCTCTCATAACGGACACCTCTAATAAGCGTACATCTCTATTAAGCGGACATTTTTTCATAGTCCGGAACTAGGTATATGAATGTCCATGAAAATCAACCTCTCTTGGGCGGACTCTCCTTTGGGCGGACGCGGACAGGCTGTTTTCCTACAAAGAGTGCGAAAACCCTCCTTTAAACGGACAAAAAAATTTTAAAAGTATTTGGGAGACGAATAAGTATGGTGTAAAATCTCTCTGAAGACAAACCGGCAACCAATCGCGTATGCGAAAGGACTTCGCCGAATGAAAGTATGTGTGATTCCCCGACAGCAAAGTTTATTTGTGAGTTCTAAGGTTAAAATCGAAACAATGGCACAAAAATGTCGCGTTTTGAGTCTGAAAGGGAATATTGATGTTGTGGAAGTTTGTAATTTGATAACAATGAATTGGGCGAGTTCATTAACATTGATAGCAATGTGCTATTAGAAGATGATAGTGACCCCATTTCTATCGATTATGTAGTCCAAACTGAAACCAATGCTATCTGACGACTCTGATGAAGAAGTTGAATGCAGTAATCAAACAAATGTCACCAATTATCAACAAGCCATTAGTATGGTAAAGGAATTATAAGAGTATGCAAAGAATAGAGGTGACTCTACAGCAATGGAATTGTTATCAGACTTGGAATTACATTTTCTAGATTGCAAGTATAACACGCAAACACGTCAAACTACGTTATTAGATTTTTTTAGTACTACATCCTAACTAAAACTAGTGTATTTTTGTTATGTTTATTTGTATATACATATTATTATATACATAGTAATAATTTTGTATTTACATATTACCTAATAACAAATTTCCCATAGGCGGACACCTCTATTAGGCGGACATATTTAGACGGTCCCGTAGGTGTCCGCCTAAGAGAGGGTTCACTGTACTTTGTTACCTTTAGGTGTAAAAAATATTTTTTCATCTATTTTAAGAGGACAATGCCTGGTAATGTCTAAATATATGAGGATATAGGAGTTACGCATCGTCCCAGTACTTGTATTGAAAAAATCTATTGACGACTGAATATGTAAGATTTTCAAGAAGATAGTGTGTTGCTGATCATCCTGATTCATAGTGTTTAATTTTTATGAAAGTTTTTGAACATACGTAAAATTGATCGATTGTTAATAGTTCTAGATTTGTTAATTAAAACACAAACATAACATCATTGCATACAAAGACATAAAGTTTAATTAAAGAATAATCCACGGCTTTATCTATTATTGAAAACAAAAACCCCGATACTCGTCACAAATGGCACTTAGAAGCCTTTAAATTGTAAAAGCCTTTAGATTGTTTTTCAAAAAAATCACATTCTACAAAAAACTAAATTTTGCAAATAGTGTGCCATAACAATAAGATTATTACAATTAATCTGTATAACAATATTTAAATTTTAATCTTATCAAATGCCTTTTCAAAGTCCAACTTTCGTCACAGTGCAGCAATAGTCATTTGACTTTAATATCGTAGTGATACACATTTTTCCAAGTTCAATTAAATAAATAACTCAACCGATCAGTGTAATTTTTCTTGACGACGAGCAAAATATAAGTAATTGAGTGAACGGCCTTCAGGTGATAATTCCTAAAATTTCACCTTTAAATTACTAGTTATTACGAAAGCGTTTCAAATTAGGAATTTCTTGACCGATAAAGATCCGCGTGCCGGGCAGAATACCTTCACTTTTGTTTAACCCTGATTATTTTTTATAGTATAGCTAAGAATGCTACTGGTAGCATCGCCTTCTATTTTTGTCTATATCCCAAAGTCCGTACCAAAGCGACAATCCCCGAGAACCACGGAATGTACTTTTATGCGGAATTTACCTTTCCAATGATTATTTATTGAGGAAGGTTATATAGTATATATACCGGGCGATGCATCGTTAAGTTGAACATAGGAAATCCTATGTAATTTTTGATTGTGACTGAATATTGGGTCCCCTGTACATTTTTACTGTCACTTCTTGAAGACGCCGACATGATAAATCCATGTGCTGAGTTTGTTGAATACATTTTGATAAGCCAATCATAAGCTATTCAATTAAACGTAATGGCAAAACCATGAAACTCTCATAATTCGGATAATACAGGAAATACCAGCAATTTAAATTTTGACATTGACAAAACGAAAGTGTCAGTGACAATATTTTCACTATTCGTTATGTTCAGCTTTAGTCAATTTTTGGCACTAGCGTCATAGAAATTATTTGCTGGTGTTTGATGTATTACCTGAACTATGAGAGTTTCGTGGTTTAGCCATCACATTTAATTGTATAGCTTATGATAGGCTTACCAAAATGTATTCAAACTCGGCATATGGGTTTACCATGTCGGCCTCCTCAAGAAGTTATAATGCAGTATTTCTATAAAATGTACAGGGGAGCCAATATTTAGCTACTTCAAAAAATTAATTTAGTTGAATAGTGAAAAAAATGTCACCATATACCTACATTGTGATTCACGACGAGCTTGCATTAGAACTATATGGAGAACTACTGAACATATGTTTCTGAAACTTTGGGGATTTATGTTTTTTAAATACATGTTAATTTTTATTACATTTTTCCATTAAGCGTTAAATACTAAGAACATCTTATAGAACATGTTTTTGTCAAACTCTGTTAGTTTTGAGATATCTGGACTTTTTGTAATGCATGACGATGAAATATTCCATATAATTTTTTTACCTTAGCTCTTCGACAAAAAATATTTTCTCACCGAATAGCTAGAAGATCATCAAGTCTCAAAAATATTTCGAATTCGGCAGAAAATGTACAGGGTGGTCACAATTCAAGTTTCATTGTGAAATAATTCAGCCATTAAAAACTTTCTTATTTTAAATGGAACACCCTGTATATTTTTATTTAATTTGATGGCAAATTAGTTGTTCTTTATAAATAGTAATTACTGTCCTATACCTATATCAAAGCGTTTTCTCAAAAAAATCCAATTTTATTCCGAAAATACTATTTGTTTAAGTGTGCTATGACTGCTATGAAAACAATTGTACTTAGGGGCTGTACACTGATGTACTGAAGAGATACTGAAGGAAAATCTAATTAAAAGGGCGAGGGTAGCGTTTCAATCTCTCACTGCACAAGAAATTAGAAATGCTACAAGAAATAGTATGATGAAAAGAATACATAAATGCTTGTACATAAATGACAATAATTTCGAACATATTATAAAAATATAATCAAAATATATTAGGTATAATTTTCAAACACATTTTTAATTAAATAATTTAAAGTTTATAAACTTGTTTCCTTGCTATTTAAAAAAAAAATATTTAAACCATTAAATTTAAAACAATTTAAAACATCAACTGCATTTTATTTATAAATTCAACCAATCACTTTCCTCCGTATAGACATCAGTATACAGCCCCTAAGTACAATTGTTTTCATAGCACACTTGAACAAATAGTATTTTCGGAATAAAATGGATTTTTTGAGAAAACGCTTTGATATAGGTATAGGACAGTAAGGTAGTACTATTTATAAAGAACAACTAATTTGCCATCAAATTAAATAAAAATATACAGGGTGTTAAATAAGAAAGTTTTTAATGGTTGAATTCTTTCACAATGAAGCTTGAATTCTTTCACAATGAAGCTTGAATTGTGACCACCCTGTACATTTTCTGCCGAATTTGAAATATTTTTGAGACTTGATGGTCTTCTAGCTATCCGGTGAGAAAAAAATTTTTAGTCCAAGAGCTAAGGTAAAAAAATTATATGGATTAATTCATCGTCATGCATTTGCCAAATAATTTCAAAAAGTCCAGATATCTCCAAAACTAACAGAGTTTGACAAAAACATGTTCTATAAAATGTGCTTAGTATTTAACACTTAATCGAAAAATGTAATAAAAATTACCATGTTGTATTTAAAAAACGAAAGTTGGCAGCTACTTCCGGTATAACCGGAAATGACAGCAACATGTGAATATTTATAGTTAAAGAGAGCATATCGATAAACCTAAATCCCCAAAGTTTCAGAAACATATATTCAGTAGTTCTCCATAAAGTTCTAATGCAAGCTCGTCGTGAATCACCCTGTATAGCGCAGAAGAGGACGCTATCTAGTAACTGCATTGTATAACATTAACGTTAAGCCCTAAAATGCAATAAATTTCAAGTTAAAAGGATCCTTACCCCACGCATTATCGTCAATAAAACCCCAAAAAGATGGGCCAAATCGTCCACCATATCCGGGGATACACCCGGGAAAACCTCATTCTCGAACAAATCCGCCATCGTATCACAGAAAAAAACTAAAATATATCACAAGAATATCACAAACGCGGAACTTTACGACACGGTACTACTAATATGGTACCTTATCGTACGCGTTGCGAGGAACTACTATGAATCACGTTTCAAACGTATACGTAACCACCACGTGAAGAGAAGCCAGCTGACGCCGAGGCCGATTACCTATTCGCAGAGTGGGAAACCCGCCAACTTTTACATGGAATTTCGACTGACTGTGACTGGGGGCCGGCATTCAATCTAATCTCCTGTGAGAGTAGCAGCGGCGACTCGTGATTGGACTTGGTATTGTTTGTGTTATCACCGCTTTAGTTACGAAACTTCAATATGCCTGAAATATATTGTAGTCATTCGGGGCAACTAGACACATTCCGGTATTTTCCGCTACGCTAGATAAAGATATTTTCTGTATAGTTGTTGCAGAATTATACACCGTTGACTCTTACTGCCATAAATAAACTACCTGATTAAACCCTATTGTATACCCCTCAACCTCTTCAAAGCTCAATAAATGGGATCAAGGCCGGCATGAAAATGTATATCACACCACATGATTTATTTTTATAATTTAAAATAAATAGATAGGTATTTTTAGTTTTAGGTACCTATAATAAATGTAAAATAAGGATAACAATTAATGATAATTGAAAATAATATAATTTAAAAGTATAACTATTATAATAACAAGTACAATAAAAATTAATTAAATTCTAAGAAACTATTGATAATTTATTCAAAATTTAACTCTGTATCACTATCACTATCTTCATCTAAGCCTAAACTTATAATTAAGGGTTGAACGTTTGTAATCATACAATTGTAAGAATTTTCCACCTTAAGTACATGCTGTACATAGTTTTTCCAGCTGTCTGCAGAAATTTTTCTTACTTCGTTTTTAATTAATTCTACTACAGATGCATTTAATGTAGGAGAAATATTATTTCTCCTAATATTGGATTTTAATTGGTGCCATATTAGCTCAATAGGATTGAATATACAATAGTAGGGAGGAAGACGCAACACTGTATGTCCATTTTCTGCTGCAAGTTTGTCACACTCGTATTCCTTATTTATTTTAAAAGCTTTTAATACTTCTAGCAGTTCTCGTTTTTTGTAAGTTTCTTCAAAATATAAATAATTTTCAATTATAAAATTTTGAATTTCTGATTTTGTATTATTAGAATTGGGAATGATTTTTGCTTGCCGACTATGATAACTAGCATTGTCCATTACAATGACGCTATTTTCAGGTATATTTTTAAGGAGTTTATGTTTAAACCAATCTTCAAAAAGTTGTGCGTCGGTATCTTGATGGTAATCTAAAGAAGAATATGCTATGTTTTTAGCTGAAAGCAACAGACAATTTGGAACAAACCCGTTCTCTGAACCAGCATGTAACATTGTGATTATTTTGCCTTTATTTGATGGTGCCTTGGTTTGACATTTTTTGGAAGAATCATCCCAACCTTTTCTTGAAGTGTCATGGGTATCGAACCATGTTTCGTCAAGGTAAATAATTGGACGATTTTCTTCTCTAAATTGTTTAACAACTGTTAAATATTTAAGTCTCCATTCCCGTAAACGTTGAGATTCCATTAATTAATGTTTGTCTTTTATCAATGCTTCGGTATTTAAAACCCATTTTACGATACACAGATACAGATATTTGTTTCGTCTTTAATCAGCCGCTCTTTGAGGGAAATCAAAGTGGGTACAGTTTGTGCCTCATACATTTGGTAAATCTTCTTAACAAATCCATGTCATTTTCGTTAATGCTTCTAAATGTGCCAGAATCACTTCGATTTTTTCTAGGATTAACAGGTTTAAGTACTGTCTCTTACCGAAGATAAAGGAGTTCTTGTCAAAGTAGACGTCTCTGCTAAAGCATCCATCGAATTAAAATTTCTACTCAACAACGATTGATACACATTTTTAATTATTAGTTTGGCATCGGTAGATAAATGCTTTCTTTTAAAAATGACACTTGAAGATGCCCCCCTATCAGCACAATTCCAAAGACGGCACATTCTACCACTAATAAGCCTAACTAAACTTACTCGCCGGAAAACCACTAAAGATTAAAATTATTAAAAATCACTTTGTATTTATATATGCATCAGGCATAGGTATAAATTGAATTTGTATATCTGGTCCGGCTCTGCTCGAAAAGGGTTTAAAATTTGGGATTTCCTTATTTATTTTATGATCGAAGTGATAATGAGGTTTTATTGCAGTCAAAAGATCAACGGTATAATTCTGCAAATACTATACGTTGTTTGTTATTGTTCCCGCAGAATGCGTTTGTTTACCCTTATATGGGGCAACTGTACGAGTACCTAGTCATTGTATCATGCCAAAAGATAAAACACATATTAGCTGGTATAACAATAATAACATTCCAATTATCAGTTAATGACAAGACATTGACGGTTTCGACGATAAGATAAATGAAAACTTTCAAAACACCTTTGAGGAATTTTTACAAGGGTAAAGCGGGGTATTATGGAAATCGTTTATTATATCTAAATGGGCGACTTCTTGGGTGTCCGAGGGAATACGTTTCCTTTTAAATCCATTACATATGTTGTTCTCAATCGGCGAAAACGGTCACTGCCCGAAATTTATACCCACAACGCGATGTGGATTTCACTAATTTTCAACATCGCGTTGCGGGTATATTCCATATACTCAAAACGCGTTGTGGGTAAATTAGAAAGATCCACGTCGCGAAATAACGATTATAATCGAAGACACACGACGGGTTTCGTGTTCTGGATAATAGTAAATACCCACAACGCGAAAATACATAACCTTACTTAATTGTTTTGTTTAGTTTGTTCGGGTTCCAATTTTTAAGTGAAATTTCATTAAAAAAGGCTTTAATTCAGATATCACAAAGAGATAAAAGAATTGTGAATCAAAGAGAGGAATCACATAAAATGATGCAAATTCAAGCAACGAAAATGCTATGTGATGCTCTTTTAGAAATTGGAGCAAATGTTTTGATTCGAGTGACAAGAAATGTATTAGCTATTGTTTCAGAAATTAATCATGATGGCTTGTATAAACTGACTACTCAGAATGAGCCACTGGACAGATTATTTTCAAGGAATGAACTTCTTCAAGCAGATTCGCAGTTCATCTCGCAATCAATTGATAATAATATCAAAAAAATACCCTTGTGAACTGCAGCAAATATGTCATCTAAAGGTTCCGATCAAGGATTTCTCAGATGCAACTGTAAAAGATTTTGTGGTGATAATAAATGTTCCTGTAAACAACGGAACAAAAAGTGTAACTCAAAATGTTATGGATCACTAACATGCAAGAATAAATATTAGTTATTATAGAAAATGTTTAATTCATAAATAGATCTTTAAAACATGTCAGTATTTTTATTTTACATATTTTTTGATTGATTTTTTCACCTTATGTATTTTCGCTTTATGAAACAAAAGCTAATATCCTAGAAACAACTATGTTGACTATTAACATTTAACGCCAATTTCATTTTTACATATTCATTTACGATGATTCCCGTTATTCCCTTTTATTTCGTTTCAAAGTAATAAAGTTTAAATAAATCTCCTAAGAAACCAATATCATTCATGGTGTGTTATATATTTGAAAGGAGAATTTAAAATAGTATCTTTTTTTTTTTAAATGAGGTTAGATCCGATAACTTCACCTGATCGCGGCAGATTATTCAACAATCATTATAAAGAAACTTCCGTATAAAACATTTTTATGTATCGCTTTTAACTAAGAAAATATAAGGTAATTTTGAAATTGTCATTTTTTGATTTTCCCCGTATCTCTTAAGCGAGCGAAAATTTTCAAATTTTGATTTTACCATTTAAAGCTTGACCCAAAAAGAGCACATGACACCTACATTACTTTTTTGATAGCACCAACAATTACGGAGAAAGAACAAACCCTATAAAAGTGTCGAAAATGGGACACCCTGTACTTGGTCAGAATGCAAGTGCAATTCATTATGTAGCGTCTTATAAACTATCTATCTAAGTTCATAATTTTTACTAATTTTTCATAAATAACTTTTTGTCTGAATTTCAAATAACTAATTATGCAAAATAAATGTACTATTTTTAAGTACGGCCCTGGAACTTATACCAACCTATACAAATTAAATAACCAGAAATAAGCGGCATGTCACGTCAGACTGTCGCATTCCTCGTTGCTGTAACCATGTAGCGGTGTAAATTTTGTTATGTAATAATAGTCACATTTATTAATAAACCCCGAACAAACCTCATTTTAAATATATTTTTTAACTCGTGCAGCGCAAGATCGACATGTCTACATCGAAAGTTCGCGCCAACGTCACTAATCTCTACCAGAGATACAGCCATTTCGAACAAACACCAACCCACTGCGATTAACTACCCCAGATGACTCTACGAGTAGATAACTGTTACTATGGATTTTTATATGCTAAGTATTAAAAAAAATAATTAGGGGATATGCCATTATCATTTTTAGATTATTCAGTGCTTTTATGATTATAGACACCTTCTAAATCTAAGTAAAAAAAAAACGCTTCAATAACCATAATATGCCTTCTTGAATTAATGAATACTATAATACTTTTTATCCTTCACGATTACTGTTAAAAAAGAGCTGATAAGTCAAATTGTAGGTTTAAAAACCGGACCTAGAAAGCGGCACAACTAAGCGTGGTGTTACGTGTTACACTGTCCCGCAAAACGAGGGATGGTAAAAATATATTATATCTTATCGCCACCGAGCTATTGTAACCAAAACTGTTTTAAGAACATGATGTATGTTATTTTCGGCACCGGACCTATGAAGTCATTATTGCATAATAAGCATTTTAAGAAAGTAGTGTAGCCGACTGTTTTTGTTATTTTAACGATAAACACTATATCTATGGATAGCCAAACTCTAAAAGCAAAAGTGGCAAATTTATGGCCTCGCGTATGTAAACAAAGCTGATCGTCAGATGTCATGCGCAATGCCGACTGATAAACTATTTACCTTAACCGGCGAACAGGACCGTACTTCGCCCTTAATGAAATTGATTACACGGCAATATTTTGGCACATCAAAACCTTCTTTACTGGGAAATAAACAATCTATTTTCTCGCATAAAAGAAGACCTTGTGGCCATCACTCAAAAGCCACTTTTAGAATTAATTTTGACATCTATTGTCCACCTATCGATAGATTTTTAATATCGTTACATCGCTACGACTGATTTCGGTTCTGGACGGTCGTCGTTGATTCACGTCGTTGGTTGGCAACCAAACCGGCACCAATACGGCGGGGTTGCCTATATGACGGCGACAACATTGTGCGCAAGACAACCGACGAGCAACCTTTAAAAATATGACCGGAAAACCGTGCGCACCAACCCATTTTTTCACTCATAAAATTTAACTTTTTACTGCGCACCCATAAGTCGTACGTATCCATAGTTATAATAGGTCGTTGCCACTGTCACATCTTTCCCGCAAAAACGCACTATTTTCACCATTGCTCCGAACGGCTCTTGCAAAACGGGACAGTATAACAGCGCACAACAAAAGCTTACGTTATTATTATTAGGTTCTAAAGCGGTGGACGGATCTCCGATGAAACCGCATTATTGCACTATACCTACTATCTGCGTATATGTTTATTTTGATCTGTGTTATGCATAATTCGTCCTTGCTTAGATCACACAGATACAGCTCAGGGCAATAACATAGTGTCGTAGCCAGAAATGCATTTCATAATTGTTAAATATTACGACTCCGTTACTAGGGAAATTCTTGTTACAAAACGTCATCGACAAATTTTATTATAACCTAGCCCATTGTCAAACTGTGGGAGGAGGACATTTTCAGCATTTAATTAAATAACGACTTACACTTAATTTTATTTTTGTTCTTTTCAAGTTATTGTTAATTTTACTGCTTGTATTTAATAATTTAGTTGTTATTAAAATTTTGACACAACTTGAGTGAGGTTCATTTTACACGAGTTTAATGTTTTTCTTTTAATTTTAACGTAAAACATTTGAGCCGACTCGAAACAATGCAAAAGGTAATATCGTACCTATCGCATTTATGTCCTTCAACTCAAATTATTTCTAAAACTAATATGTTTAGCCATATGACATGTTCTATAATTGTTGTTTAGAATGTTTAGAGGAATCAGAAAATGTGATCAAAAAAGGGTCATTCCATTTAAAAAAAATGAAGTTTCGGTTACCACGACTTTTTGGGCAACCCTGTATACTTACAGGGATCTAAGTTTAATAAATTTCTTTAAGACCAACAACTTTTATACAGAAAGTTTTTTTATATTGTGCACCATTTTTGAAATAATTGACTGTTCCAGGACTTTTTACACACTGTGTATCCTACAGCAACTTTACGAAACCAAGTAAAACTATACACAATTTACCGACAGCAGTCAGACTAGACAGCGAATTGGGCGAATCAGACTAGACAGCGAAGTAAAAGAGTCGAAATGAATCAAGGATGTACTGTATCAAACATTAAATATACAGGGTGCTAAAAATTCGATGTTTATCATTGAGATCTCATAATAACAGATGGTGTAATACTATGCAATAATGCAAACCCAATACGATTTAATTCATTCGGTTTGTTTGACAAGTCCGTTGAGTATTCGATGGTGGTCTTCAACCGTATACGGTTATTTGCAGTGCAAACGATGTGTGAATATACAGGTTGTTATGGAAATGGCTATTATATTTAAACGTAGAGACAGTGTTGTCAGACCAAAACTCGGGGCTTTGACCTCGGCCAATCGAGAACGTTGATCATTCGCCAACGCGGCGGGCGGCTTCAGTCCATCTCCATCAGTCGTGAGTGTATATGTTGCATCGCGCGTAAATTCCAACATTTTTATACGAATTTTAAACGTTCTTTTTGTGAAATAATTTATAATAATAATTATTAATGTGCTGTGATTTCAAATCTGTGTGATTTGTGTTGCAAAACAACATACATTTTGTGCTGTATTTTTTTATGGAAATTTTGAAATAATACTCTGACAAGGTAAGAGAGCATGAATCTTAGAATTTTACATTCTTTTCTAAACAATTTGAAAAGCTGAAAATGCGGGTCAAACACATCTGGTTTGGCAAAAACTTACAACCTGCTTGTTAGCATGTACAATTTTTTGTGTTGCAATATAACAACACCGTCTAACATGCGCTGACCTCTTTTGAGATTTGGCCTACGCCAATAAATTATTGATCGTGTCGGTCACCATTAGAATGAAAATAGAAACAGATAGAAGATAAAAAAGATGGGGATTCTGCGGATAGAATCGCCGTCTCCCCGCAGATAGAAATGCCGGGTCCATGTTTGTCTCGAGTCGGTGGTTTTACTCATTCATAAGTAGTAACAGTGCCAGTTTATCAAAACAGACCATTTCTCTTTTATCAGTGACAATATTTTTATTTCGTCGGAAAAGTATTTAATTAAAGTTTTAGTAAATCTACGCCCTCAATTTTCACGCGTGTTATTGAACCTAAGTCCTAACAATACAAGCTGTATTTTAAACAAAATTTAGAAGCAGTGTTTCCGATAAACAAACGAGATTTATCGAAATTTTTATAGATTACACAAATTGTACTTACAAACTGGAAAACTTTCAAGAAACGTATACACACCTTATGCTGGAATGCAGAAAGAATTTATTCCATAATTAATTAATCCGGGAACTTTGACTGTGACATAACTGCCAATGGCATAAATTGTTTGCTCACAGTTAAAGCAGCCCCGTTAGCAAATCATTGATTTACCAGCCAGGCACGTTTGAATGTGAGCGAATCATTTCTGCCAATGTCATTAATATTACAATCAAAGTTATCTAATTAGTTAATTATTATTTAATATAGTATATTTCTGCAACCCAACATTAGTCTCACTAAATTTCTAACATTCATACGCACTAGAATTATATCACTACCCCATTAAAATATCATTAAAAATTAAGAAACCCATTAAATAAATTTGAATATGTAAAAGGTACGTCAACAATGAACAATTAGTAATAAATAAGGTCTTCGTATTTGGGAGAATTTACCTCTTATTTGCTAAATAGGTTTAAAATTTAGTCTAGTTGATCTCGTCATTTGATGGTATGATTGTATCTAGTATATTGCAAACAAACAATTTTATTTTGCTATTATAACGATTAGTTTATCTTACAAATGAAGACTTTTACCAAAATGTTCTAAAATTAGCTTAGTTTTATCTTTGAACATCGAAGGTAAAAGAAAAACGGATCAATGCAAAAATCTGGTAACTTATATTTGGAGCCGAATACCTCATTTACACGGATTTCGGTCTAAGGTAAGACATACCGCCTTGGATCTCCGTGCGACACAAAACGAAACGCCCGCTGAAGTCATGTCGATTCTGGAGTTCAACGCATTATGAATTAGTCAAATACAGTGCGGCTTGTGCCAACTTTTGACTCGTAAATTTTTTTTTACAAAATTTGAGTGTGGCCCATAGGGGAAAGCAAACTATCTTTTGACGTAACAATGACAGTTACAACTGTGGAAAATAGCGGACAGGCGCCATCTTGGTTAAGAAAATTAAATAGGAAACCAAAACAGCTGGCTGATACTGCTTTATGCCAAGTTGTAAAATCTAAACGAAAATAGCAAAAGAAAAAAATTTTTAAATATTATTTCTTAAAAAGTCGTCATTTTGTTTTGGGTACAAATAGGGACGCAATATTCTGGGATCGTAAAGTACTCGATAGAATTGGTTGACGTGTTTTCTAAACACTGTTTTAAATGGGCGCTTCTGGCCCCTTTTATGCACGCGGGGATGAAAGTCCGCGACAAGAAACGCGTGCATAAATGAGGACTTATAGAACAATGTGTTTAGCAAACACCGCGATAAGAAACGCGTGCATAAAAGCGGCCTTAGAACACAAGGCGACAGGAAATGCCGCGGCAAGAAACGCGTGCATTAAAGAGGCCTGATAGAACAATGCGTTTAGAAAACACCGCGACATGAAGCGCGTGCATAAAAGAGGCCTTATACAACGTGTCCAAGATAAGGAGGCCCGGTTATACATCGTTGCATTCGGGAGAAAAAAAAGCTCTCAAATTCCAATATCAGGAAAACAGGGCCGTATTTAAAAAAATAAAGTTGATAATGGCCCTTCGAAGACGACTCGTCGGATTACAAAACAATTAACGCTGTTAGATAGAGCGGAAAAAGTGGCAATGCAAAAGTGCAATTTACTTTAGAATTCGATCTCAAAAAAAAACCAGGAAAACAATGAAACGATTTTTCAGAATTTCGGTTTTTCCGGATATCTCCGGAACTACTAGGAATTTTAAAACTTTCGAACGGCATATTATTAGGCACGTAAATGCGCAACTTTACCTCCATTTAACCGAATTCGTATCTCTTACGGTTTCCGAGATCCCTGTACTGGCCCTCCTAATCTTGGACACGTCGTAGAACAGTGTGTTTATCAAACGCCGCGATAAGAAGCGCGTGCAGAAAAGAGGCCTTAGAACAATGTGTTTAGAACACACCGCGACAGGAAACGCCGCTACAAGAAACGCGTTCATTAAAGAGACATAATAGAACAATGTGTTTAGAAAACACCGCGACAGGAAACGCCACGACAAGAAACGCGTGCATAAAAGAGGCCTTATAGAACAAAGTGTTTAGCAAACGCCGAGACATGAAACAGTACAGGGTGTCCCATTTTCGACACTTTTATAGGGTATCTCCTTAATTGTTAGTGCTATCAAAAAAGTAATGTAGGTGTCGTGTGCTCTTTTTGGGTCGAACTTAAAATGGTAAAATAGAGAATCCGAAAATTTTCGCTCGCTTAAGAGATACGGGGGAAAATCAACAAATTGACAATTTCAAAATTACCCTATATTTTCTTAGTTAAAAGAGATACAGAAAAATGTTTTATACAAAAGTTTATTTATAATGATTTTTTAATAATCTGCCGTATTTAGAATAAGTACACCTTGTATATGTTAATTTAGTAAGATACCATTTTAAATTCTCTTTTCAAATATATAACACACCATGGATAATATTGGTTTCCTAGGCGATTTATTTAAACCTTATGACTTTAGACCACAGAAGGCCATGAAACAAAAGCTAATATCCTAGAGACAACTATGTTGACATTCTAACTGTTATTAACATTTAACGTCAATTTCATTTTTTACATATTCATTTGTGATGATATCTATCATCCATGGTGTGTTATAAATTTGAAAAGAGAGTTTAAAGTGCTATATTTTTAGATTAAAATATACAGGTTGTTCCATTTAAAAAAATTAGGTTAGGTCCGATAACTTTCTTACCTGACCCCGTATACTTATTATTCAACAATAATTATAAACAAACTTCTGTATATAACATTTTTCTGTATTTCTTTTAACTAAGAAAATATAGGGCAATTTAGAAATTGTCAATTTCTTGAATTTCCCCCGTATCTCTTAAGCGAGCGAAAATTTTCAAATTTTGATTATATCATTTTAAGTTTGACCCAAAAAGAGTGCATGACACCTACATTACTTTTTTGACAGCACTAACAGTGACGGAGATACCCTATAAAAGTGTCGAAAATGGGACACCCTGTACAAGTAATTTATGTTATTAATACAAATCAAATTTGACTCTTAAAGCCATCACTTTCTTAAGACTTTTAAAAGAGGCATTGAGTATTACATTTTCGAATTATACCGAATTTAAAAAAAAGTAAAATACAGGAAAGTACCAGGGATATTTTAATGAAGATGGCCAATTTAAGAAACAAAACGTGGGAAAAGCAGTAAGTGTTGTGTACCACTGAACGTAGATTTCGGTCCTCTTCCATAATTTAAACAAAAGATCCAGGCCCGTATTTAAAAAAATAAACTGGACGAAGGTGACCCAAAATCGAAACGTCGCATGAAAGATCCGATTATGCCATCTTGTGGGGAATAAAAAGTAGCGATGAGAAAGTGGAATTTATATCTTCGAATAAAGTCGGGAAAAATTTAAAACCGAAACGCAAAAGTTTTAAAAATTTTCCAAATATTTTGAAAGCCCCTGTATTTATTTTTGTTTTTTTTGCGGCATATTATTGGGCTCATAATTACGTAACTTTGCCTCAACTTAACCGACTTCGTATCTCTTACCGTTTCCGAAATCCCAATGGTGAAGGCCGAATTTGTAACACCCTGTATACAAAATAATTCTGGTATGAGTTTCTTAGTTCATCTGGGCTGTACAAAGCTACAAAATTTCTTTAACATATACAGGGTTGCTTGAAAGTTATAACCGAAAATGTAAATTTTCAGGTGCGTGATTATATGGACTACTAGTATTATTTTGATCTCCCTTGTACACTGGCGAAATATTGCCCCCTATATGTGCCGATCACCCTGTATTTAAATGGGTGATTCCCCCTCTCTCCACCAGAGAATAGCTGTTTAGCGTTATTTGTTTATCCTTAACGTATAAGGTATCTTCAGATGGTATAGAACACACTTTTTCTATACATAATGTTTATATAAAAGCTCGTATTACTTACCGTCGAATGCCTCCAATACTTAATGAGTTCTTGGATGTTATTACTCGGTGCAAGAAGAAGAAAATCACGCCACTCGTCATAGCTAATATTAAGGCTGCCATCTTGGTCCATTCTAAAATATGTAAGTATACTATTTATCTAAAAGAAGTATCTCGTGATTGATTTTTTCTGGAAATTTGAATTTGTTAATAATTTTGATGTAGATTGTAGTTCAACAGTTGATAATAACTGAAATACAGGGTGTCCAAGTGAAAATTGTATTTTCTAATTTCCTAATTAACTTACTTTTTCACCAATATTTTTGCATATAATTTTGTGAGGGGGATTTTTTTGGGGCGAGAAATTTGAACTTATTAATAATTCTTATGTAGATTGTCGAGGACGCTCACTGCGGCACTCCGGGTACGTGCTACTTTTTTGGCTTTTATTACAAATATCAATTTCATCATTACTTTTACCAAAAAATTATGTACAGGGTGTCCGATTTTCGACACTTTTATAGGGTATCTCCGTAATTGTTAGTGCTATCAAAAAAGTAATGTAGGTGTCATGTGCTCTTTTTGGGTCAAACTTAAAATGGTAAAATCAAAATTCGAAAATTTTCGCTTGCTTAAGAGATACGGGGGAAAATCAACAAATTGACAATTTGTAAATTACCCTATATTTTCTTAGTTAAAAGAGATAGAGAAAAATGTTTTATACAGAAGTTTCTTTATATTGATTCTTGAATAATCTGCCGTTTTCAGAATAAGTATACGGGATCAATTATCGGACCTAACCTCATTTTTTAAAATGGAACACCCTGTATATTTTACTCTAAAAAGATAGCATTTTAAACTCTCTTTTCAATTATAACACGCCATGGATGATAGATATCATGCCAAATTTTTCAAAATGCTGATAAGTAATTTTCACAAATGAATATGTAAATATGAAATTGACGTTACATGTTAATAAGAACTAGAATGTTAACATAGTTGTTTCTAGGGTATTAGCTTTTGTTTCATGGCCTACTGTGGTTTAAAGTAATAAGGTTTAAATAAATCGCCTAGGAACCCAATATTATCCATGGTGTGGTAAATATTTGAAAAGAGGATTTAAAATGCTATCCTTCTAGATTTAAAAGATACAGGGTGTTCCATTTAAAAAAATGAGGTTAGGTCCGATAACTTTTTTACCTGACCCCGTATACTTATTCTGAAAACGGCAGATTATTCAACAATCATTATAAAGAAACTTCTGCATAAAACATTTTTCTGTATCTCTTTTAACTAAGAAAATATAGGGTAATTTTGAAATTGTCAATTTTTTGATTTTCCCCCGTATCTCTTAAGCGAGCGAAATATTTTTAAGTTTGACCCAAAAAGAGTACATGACACCTACATTACTTTTTTGATAACACTAGCAATAACGGAGATACCCTATAAAAGTGTCGAAAATGGAGCACCCTGTACCTTGTTAATGGTTTTTGAATTTATAGTTCCCAGTGCGCTTTGTTCTATTGTTAAAATTGGTTCATTATTAACGAAATAACAGTTTATTAATTTGGACATGCAAAATCAGTAATCCATTGAGTGATAGGCGGAAGAGCATAATTGGTGTTCTTTAGGGAACCGTTTTGGGCCCGATCCTCTTAACAAAAAATATAGGAGGCACAGTTATATCTTATGCTGACGACACGGCTATAATATTTACTGCTAAAGATTGGGAACAAGAAGGTTTTAAATTGGTTAAGAGCAGATTGGAAACTTCTAAACTATCACTTAATCTAAATAAAACAATTACATCGCTTTTTCATTAACAAGGCCTGGTCAGCTCAATTTTACAAATATTACTATTGGTAATGATAGAATTGCTGAAGTAACCTACACAAAATATATTGACCATGTTTCTAATAAAATATGTAGACTCATACACAAATTTTACATATTAAGGGAATTCCTAAATTAAAAAACATTTGTGATAGTTTATAAGTGTATGGCCACAACGGAGCACCGCACAGCACCCTCGCTCATAGCCTGGTATCATAGCACCGCACAGTAGTGTCCACAACGGCGCACCGACCCTCGCTCATTGCCTTGCCTGTCGATCAGCTTGTCTCTCGACATCGAGATATAAACATGGACTGTGCGTTGTCATCTTCTTCCGATGAAGAAGATATTATTTTAGACGCTAATATAACAAAGTGGTATATATTCAGAATTTGACGTGAAATTGGAAAATCAGTTAATATACAGGATGTCACATTAAAAAATATGTTTAAACAGGGTCGCAATTAATTAATTAGAAAAAAAGTAAGGTATGCTGGAATAATTTTTAACATTTTAATTGTTATTTTAAATAGTGTTGTCCTACATAAAATCCAAGTATTTTTTACCATCTTTGAACTTCAAAAATATAGTCACCTCCTTATTTATACCTGGATCAATCAGTTACATAAGAAGTTTCATCTGTATTATTTTATAATTAGCCGAAATATATTTTTTGAATTCTTAACATAATAAATTTACCTTTGCAGGAGATTTCTGGCTTCATTTCTCTCCAATGGAATGCCCAAATCAATAAATGCCCGAATCAGTTCTTCCAGATCAATTTTTCCTAAACAAAATATGACAAGTGTTAGCCAAACATTTTAGATTTAGTTTCTTTCGGTAAATCCCCGAAAAAAATTACCAGCCAGAACATGCGGCCCACGACCCAATTGTCTTTATAAGCTTAATACGATTTTATTGAGTTTGTGATTTTTTTATGATAAGTAGGAGTGTCAGTCCCGAAGCCTTGTCCCAATCCCGGCATATTCGGGATAAGGAGTATACAAGGTATTACAAATTTGGCCTTCACCATTTTGATTTCGGAAACGTTAAGAGATACAAAGTCGGTTAAATTGGGTCAAAGTTGCGTAATTATGGGTCCAACAATATGCCGCAAAAAAATCAAAAATAATTACAGGGGTTTTCAAAATATTTGGAAAAATCGAAAATTCTGCGTTTCGGTTTTTATTTTTTCCTGACTTTGTTCGAAGAGACGTCCAAAAATAAATTTCACTTTCTCATTGCTACGTTTTATTCTCCATAAGTTGACATCATCAATCTTTAATGCGACGTTTGGTCTTTCGGTCACCATCATCCCTAGTATGTTAATGTAAGTTACTTTTGTTTCGAAGAAACTGAAGATTTTTAAATTATCATTGCTATTTCTGTCTTTAATTGTTATTGTTAATAAGTACTACTACTGTTTTTTTTATTTAAAACTAATATTATGCCTAATTAAAAAAAAAGTAAATTACAGAAGCGTATGTACTAGGATTATTATTTTAATGAAGATGGTCAATTTAAGGAACAAAACGTCGGAAACGTAAGCGTTATATACCATATATATAGACTTCGATCCTCTTTCATAATTTAAAGAAAAAGATCCAGGCCCGTATTTTAAAAAATTAAGTTGATGATGGTGACCCAAAGACGAAACGTCGCATGAAGGATCTGATAATGCTATCTTGTGGAAAATAAAAAGTGGCAAAGAGAAAGTGAAATTTATTTTTGGACATCTCTTCGAACAAAGTCAGGAAAAAGTAAAAACCGAACTTAAGAGTTTCCGAATATTTTGAAAGCCCCTGTATTATTCTTGATTTTTTGCGGTATATTATTGGGATTAAGCAACTTTGCCCCAATTTAACCGACTTTTGTATCTCTTAAAGGTTTCCGAAATCCCAATGGTGAAGGCCGATTTGTAGCACCCTGTATATATACGTAATTTTTACTCATAAAAAGTATCTTTTTTTCAAGTTTTCCCTTTTCTAAAAAAATCTTCAAATGCTGGCGAAAAGACACAAAAAAGGTTTTTACCAATTTTTCCTGTTTTTTCCAAACCCTTAAATCTCTAGTCTATTCCACTTTCATTTGAAAAAAATTATATACTGAGTTTCCACAAATGTATGCCTTATCACTTGTATACTTTTGAAATAAAACGCTACCTATCAATAATAATTGATACCTACCGTCTCTATTTTTATCTAAACTGGAGAAATGGAGCCGTAAATTCTTCTCATGTTCCCTCACGTAATAAATGAAGTCGGCCAGGGATAAGTCACCAGTGGAATGGCTGTTTCTGAGAAATCTCTAGAACAATAAAAAAATATTAGTAGTTAAGTACTTGGAACAAACAAAAATTTAAAAAAAAAATTGTCATGACTATATCGGGTTGTGTAATGTAAGTCTTTTAGTGAAAACTGCTGCCTGGGCCCTCTTAGCGTTAAATTTCTACTTGGTTACCGCCACCTCAAGACAAAATTTCTTCCAGGTCTTTCTTGAGCCATGATACTTCATGCTGTCTGTGAAGATGTGCATCGGCAGTAGATGTTTGAGCATTCAAAGTGAAAGATGAGACAAGTGTGCTATCGTTGGCAAAGCTATATATTGGATTCTTGTTTTTTCTCCAGAAGGTCGTTAATGTACAGTACGAAGAGAGTTGGAGATAATGTGGATACTAAGGAATACCGGCATCGCTGGTGAAGGTGTCAGAGAAATCCGTCGATCGCCACTTGTAGAGAACGGCCCTTAAGAAAGCCAGACAACCATGCACAGAATCGACTGGGCATACCATACTATAGTTAGTAACTAAAGGTATCGTCGCACGTAACGACAAATGCCCCGGATTGTCGAATAGTATTATCTAAAAAAATGAAGTTTTTCAAAAAAACAATCCATCCAATGAATACCTGTATGAAAAAACCGAAGTTGAACCAATTATCCAACGATTTCATAAACTTACCACAAAATTTACCAGCAATGCAACGAACTTAAATATCATGGAACCCTTCATTATGAATTTTCCCAATTATTACACAAGAAAAAGACAATACCCTGAAAGGACAGTTTTTGAATTGATAACAAATTAGTAGTTTTTTTTTTTTTCCTACATGATTCTTTTGTAACGTTTTGTTGTATATAAGATTTGATATTGTGATTTATACTAGTTTCTTAATGTAGATTAAAGGCTGAAAGACCTAGGTCGATAGCCTGTTAGACTTGTCTAATAAAAATGTGTTAATAAAAATCAAAAAAACAAGCATCCTATTTACTTTTCAAGAGAAGGGCTCCAAGTTTTCCGAGGAAATGAGAGAACATTTGGTTTTAAAGGAAGAATCCTGAATAAATAATAGATGTAAATAGATTTTTAGGCTTATAGATATACAGAGCCGTAGCAATTCGGTTTTGGGTGAGGGGGCAAAAAAAATACGAAATGTAACGTTTTTTTGAATATATAATATACACATATGACACGCTGCGGGCAAAAACGCAACTAGTAAGAGACAGACTTATGTGAAACATCATTTTCTCTGTCCTTACTTGTTGCGTTTTTGCTCCCAGCGTGTCATATGTGCCTGCATATCTGCCTTTACAGACGGTCGGTAATGCAGATAACCATGCTGCTCATGTCTCATGCGTCAAAATGAAATGTAGTATAGTAGTATTTATGTGTCAAACGAGGTGTGTGCTTTATCACTTTTCTATGTCTTTTGTGTTCATCAACAAAATTATCTTGTAATACAAAAATGAGTAAAAGGATTGCGGACGAAATATGTGCAAACCCAAAACAACGGAAACTCACCAGTTTCTTCGCACAAAAAGGCGAAGAAATAGCTTCACCTTCAGGTACACGCAAAATTTTGTTACAGTTGTTGTTGTAAGTTGTTCTTTTTCATGTAATCAAAGTGATAGAATGTGGTAAATATATTGATATAGACACGGTCTTAAGAAGATTCAATGCGCTTAAAAATCGTAAAGTGCAGCTGTTTTAAAATTATTCTGTTAATACTCAATAAAAAATACTATCTAGTCTATGCTAAACTATGCTTTTGCTGTTGCTGTTGTCGTTTTACTTGCTATTTTTTTCCTCCCTAATTTTTTTTCTCATTTCTCCATTCTCCCCACCACCTTTTTAATTTTATTTTTCCAAAAGCCGTGAGGGGGCAATGCCCCATCTTGCCCATACGTTGCTACGGCTCTGTAGATATATATATATAGATAGACAATAGGTTGAAGTTTGAGGTACACATACTAATCTGGCCAAGAAACGAGCATCCAATTTTTATGGATTTGGAAGTGGTGAAAAGTACATACTTTGCACTGATAGAATCTCATCTTAGATATGACTATATATGTTTTTGGGGTAGGGTTGCTCACGTTATCTATTTAATATGTTGTTTGCTCTGCAAAAGAGAGCCGTAAAATATATGTTTAGAGCCAGATTTAGGGACTCAAGCAGACCAGTGTTTATTTCACATATTCATTCATTCATTCATTCACATGTCTGGCATATAAAAAATTCCGGAATGAGGTTAATTCGGTTTCAGTGTGTAATACGCTCCAGACAATATGTTACTTATCTACCTATACCAACTTCTAGCCAAACCAGGGACTTGTGTACAAGTGTAAACACATTTTTAATCATCTTCCGTTACTACGAAATATTAATTTAGTTTAAGAGATTTAGAAGGAAAGTAAAAGCCCTGCTATGCTTAAAAGCATTTTATTCTGTAAAATTTTTTATTGATAACCTTTTGCAAAAACTGTGTATTATTTACTTCAAATGGAAAGAAAAGTGTACAGGGTGTCCCGTTTTCGACACTGTCTGGGGGCATTATAGTTATTATCAAAGAAATAATGTTGCGGTTTTCACTTTAAACTTTTTAATGGAATAAAAGGGTTCCAATGTTAAATTTGTCATGGCTCTCTTAGTTTTTAATCTACCGGGTGAACAAACCCTCAGAGTCAATCAAAATTTGGTGCAAGTAAAATATCAAGACAAAGTATGCTTTCATATAATAGGCGTGCCTACCGTTCCGATATACGTATTCCGAAAAATAATTTATAATTTCGAAAAAAAATTGAAATGTCATCAGCGGCAAAAACTGGCGTTCCAGAAGTGTTTATTTCAAGATATCGAAAAATTCGATATTTTCATAATACACTTTAAAGTTATGAATACATCAATTTACCGAAATTTACCCACCCCATAAATCTTCAACATGTTTGACATGACTTTTCAAAACAAGGTTATATTAGTAATAAATGTCCATAAATACTTACTGAAACACAAAGGCACAATGAAATAGCTTTGAAAAGAACTGTTTTTAGGATTAAATTCAACTTGAAGTCACAAAAACTTATAAAAACCAATTAACATGGACACCTGATATGTCAATCAGAATAATCAAAATAGCTATATAACTATGAATTAACAGCTGACAAATATTTAATGGTTACAAAAGATTGTAACTCTTGTCTTTGTCTAACACGTTATTGAATTCAAAACGTATTGTGGAACTCCGCCAACACACTATTATGTTTTTATTCACTTTTAAGTTTAATAAATAAAGATAGCCCTTAATACCTACATCTATTATGTATCTGCCTTTATAGGGTGTCCTATTTAAAAATTATTATTTTTGTTTGGCAAAATGCGACACCCTGTACTACTACTTCAAAGGCAATATATTGTCAACAAAACTCCCTGTGTAGTTTCGGTTTCAAGTAATGATTTGTATATTTGTTTACCAAAACTGTCTATTGTCACTTATTACCAAATAAGTAATATATGGGTATCAATAATTTATAAAAGACACAAGATCAGATCTTTCAATACATATTCAATACAAAATAATACAACTTATGATTTATTATTGCTAGAACTTGGCAGACACATATTTATAATAACCCTATAAAACTTAAAGATAAAAACTGTTTTCCACAATGTGGTTGATGTTATAATTTTATCAATTTCAGCACTAATGTAGAAGGCATTTTTGAAACAAATATTTGACTTAGCATTTACTTGGGTTTTCAATGCTTTCAAAAGATAATAAAGGAAATAATTTTAAAGTTTACAATATACTTAATTAATAAGTTTTCAAAAAGAGTAGGTATTAATAAACCATAACTACTGGTTTTAGGGTACTGTTAATGAGCATAATTTTATTTTGGAAATATTTATTTATTTATTCATTTATATGTCAATCAATCAGAGTCAATATTAGAAATTTTGAGTGTAGCTTCGGTTATACAGGCATCTAATGTATCAGGATACTTGGAGAGGTGATTCTGCATGTTAAAATAAAGATGTACACCTACTTCCTAACACCTAATTCATAGTCCTGTAAATGTATTGGGGGTGCCTCAGTTTTGGAAGCTTGCTTTTAAAGAGAATAATAATAATAGAAACATGGTAGAGCCCCCCCACAGACTTAGTGATTTTTCATCGGTTCCTGTCAAAACCAAAGTGTATGGACTGTCCCGATGCACTGTCTCGAAGGATATCTGCCAATGCTAGATTCGGCACGGCGGCCTGTCACGAAAACCAATAAAAAATCACTCCAGTCTGTGGGGGGCTTTTCATATTGGCACTACTATCCATGTAAAAAACCAATAGTTAGGTCAACAACGGGTCATCGAAAATTCGCAACAACGATGTTTACAAATACTTAGAATGAGGACTTTAACCACGGATGTTCTAATTTAACAAATAACTAAACTTTAAAATCTAAAAAAAAAGGCTGGGTCATTTCCTCTTTTGTAGGAATGCAATTAAATAAAATAATATATTACCTCTGCATAGCCTTCATGTACCCCATGTTCATGCAGGGCTGCAGACAGATCATTTATATCAATTTTCCCATTTCCATTCTTATCAAGTTTTATGAACAGTTTTTCCAGTCTCTCTTCATCCTCTTGAGGCAACTCGTGAAGATAATGAGGTGGGTTTTTTATGAAATTGTCGTCTTTCGATCGCTGCGGCATTTTAGAAAGCTAGTCTAATATTGGTTCTCGTTGGATACATAACAATAAATGACAACACTAAATGCTAATAACATTTAAATGAAAATTATTTTTCTCTTTTGAAAAAGCACTACGAAGACAATTTATTGACAAATGACAACTACTGCCGCATAGCGATGTTGCCACACACAAGAAATATAATTCGGTGCTGCGGTGGTAATAGTTTTAGTAATTTTCTTGCAAAACAGTTGTGGTATTATTTTGGGGCTTTTGCATATGAACTATTAACAACACTGTTCACAACTGCAAATTTAATATTAAACGGTATTTTTAGTAACATTTAGTGCAGATTGACGTGGAACTAACCAGATCTTGCGCACTGTAACCTTACGTGGCATAAGTTGTGTTGTAGATATTTTTGAGGTGTTTAAATTTCTAAAATTCTATATTTTTGTCCAGAAAAATATCTGTAAGTACCCATTTCTATTATCTAGTAGTTTTCTTTATATTCATTGACATTCCCTATTTTTTTGTCATGTATCCAGAGTTTCATACCCAAATTATAAAGTAACATGGCCAATATAGTTTATTTCAAAAATAAATAAATATTTACAGCTGTCCCAATTTGATTTTAACAAAAACGTCTGGCTTTGTAATTTGAGTACCTTGTATTTTAATGTTTTCTATATTTATAGGCTTCCACGGCTCAAAGATATTACAGATTTTCTTCCAATATTTCAACTTTTTTCATGAATTGTATGATTTTACAAGACAATTTTTTTTAAAACTAAGAATAAGCAGGAAATATACCCAGGAAACATTTACTTAATCGGCAATTGACGAGTCGCTCGCTTCCTTTTATGAATTTCATAATTTTCTAAGGGACAGAGGGCAGAGCCTGCAACCGAAACATGTTTTAGAGGAAGCTCTACCTTAAATTCATTTATGAAGAAATATTATAAAATAGTACATTTTATCAGTCCTAGTCGTAAACATCTACCACTGGGATACACATCACCAATATAGGTATCACTTAAAATATATCTACCTTTTTGTTGTCACAAAATTCTGTTATTTAGAGTATTTTTAAAAGGAAATACTGTTATGTTAATTTAAGTTCTGGTATCAATAATAGGGTTTAACCAGTTACCCGGCCTATCTAAACAGTTCTACATGGAGATTGTTTGGCTCAGTACCTTTTAAAAATACTTTTTGGTTGGTGCAACCCTTATATGATAATGTACCCTGCTCCCTACCTGATCCAGAGAAATCACTGACCTGTGTGAAAGAATTTCTTAGATTTTATTTATATTTTTAATTACTGCAATCAATCTTTAATGTCATTGATTTCAACAAATCATTTTTTTGTTTGTTGTGTCATTAACTTGAGTAGGTAAATTACTTCTAAACAACAGTAATTTTTAAGTATAACTTATTTATGTTTTAGACAAGATGAATCCAGCATATCTACCACCGCAGCAAAATAATTATCCGCCACCTCCAAATATGTCTTCTCCAAGACCTAGCAATACAAATATTGGTGGTATGAATCCTTCAGGGTTTCCAGGTTCTAACCAGAACGGACCAGCTACCATTGGATCACCAATACCTAGTTCCACAGGCGGGATTCCTTTGAATAATGGTAGCAACTTTTATTTTACCCTTTTAAGCATTTCTTATCAAAATTTTAAAAACCTAACACTACAATCATTTTAGTGTCTTTCTGTCAGTTGTTTTTCTGAGACTGTTTAACATAGCAATCTAAAATTTGCATTGGTCATGACCTAAACACAGCAAAAAAATTAAACATGGAATTTTAGGGGTTTGTTGGTAGACCAAATTTATTTTGCTCTTGAGTCCATTGTGAGAAGAGTTAATTAAGGGTAACATGAGAATTCAAAAACATGCTTGCTTTGTGAATAAGAAAGAACATTCTTTATAACAATAAAGCTCATTTTGAATTTGAATTTCAGATGGCCATCCTTCAACTGTCAATTCACCCTCGTTAGGCGGATATCGTTTGACAGGAGGCGGGTCGCACATTTCTGAACAGAAACAATTCATACAAGGAGAACGCCCACCTAACCGGTTTACCCCTCAGGAGAGTGCCCCACCTACGACAAATTATG
Organism: Barypeithes pellucidus; assembly: GCA_963991005.1. NCBI lineage: Eukaryota > Metazoa > Arthropoda > Insecta > Coleoptera > Curculionidae > Barypeithes > Barypeithes pellucidus. The sequence goes on along the minus strand of OZ022562.1, from coordinate 49,994,088 downwards.
CACCCACTCAGCCACCAGCCGGTCCACCAGTGCAAGCGCCGAAACCGGGCCCTGCTCCGATTGGTCAGCCACCATATATGGGGGGACCTGCACAACAAGGTGGACCTCCTATGCCTGGAGCTAATCCCACCCAACAATTTATGCCAGGGCAAGGTCCACCAGGTCAATTCAGACCTTCCAATGGTCCATCGTTACCAGGTGGTCCACCACTTCCCAATCAAAACTCAGGACAGGTTCAGCCTAATAACTTTGGATCTATGGGACCTGGATTGAATCGACCTCAAAGAATGCCACCGATGCCACTACAGGGTAGGAATATAACAAGTTCATTATTTTTTAGAATTTTTAACATATTGTGAGTTTTATATCACAAAAAAAAGAACCAGGGTAAACTGTTCATAATACTAATAAAAGAATATAAAAACATTCACAATCTTCTTACCGCGAAATGAATGAAAATCGTTAAGCTATACGGGGTGTTTCCTAATAACATGCTAATATTTAAGGAGCATATTCTGGGGTATCTTGCTTTTTTGCTCAAAATGGACCCAAGAATAACCTCCTTAAATATTAGCATGTTATTAAGAAACACCCTGTATAATATCTGCAAGAAATAAAGCACCTAAGAAAATAGTTTTCATTGCAGAAATCAATACCTTATTAATAGGAAATCACAACAGTCGGTAATATAATATTTATGAAAATAAGCACCAACTTCTAATACAAATAAAAATTTCTGAGAAATTAATAATAAAAAAAATTTCAATTTGTTGTCAACTTTCCTGACAACCCTGTATAGTTAATTTATGACTATCATCCGTTTTCCCTATTTAGGTGAAATGCAACCGATGCAAGGTCAAATTCCCCCCATGCAAGGTCAAAATCCTCCCTTGCAAAGTCAAAATCCCCCCATGCAAGGTCAATTACCCCCTGGGCAAAATAAAATTCCACAAATGGCAGGTCAAAACCCCTCAATGCAGGGTCAAATTCCACAGATGCCAGTTCAAATTCCACCTATGCAAAGTAATGTGCCACCTGGGCCAGGTCAAGTTCCACCCATGCAAAGCCATATGCCACCTGCGCCAGGGCAAGTTCCACCCTTTCAAAGTCATATGCCACCTGCGCCAGGGCAAGTTCCACCCATGCAAAGCCATATGCCACCTGCACCAGGTCAAGTTCCACCCATGCAAAATCATAATATGCCGCCTATGCCAGGTCAAATTCCACCTGTGCAGGGTCACATGCCTCCTGGTTTAGGTCAAGTGCCACCTATGCCAGGTCATATGCCGCCTATACCAGGTCAGATGGCGCCTATGCCTGGTCAAATGCCACCAAAGCAAGGACCAGGATACCCGACACCTGGTCAATACGCAGGACAAGTTCCACCTTTAGGCGGCCAAGTTAATGGATCTAATCAGTTATCAAATCAAATGCAAGGTTGGTATTAGACATTAAATAGAAATACTTTTTATGTCTCCTCTGGAAATAGAATCCAGAACATTTTGCTTAATCACTTTAAATAATTTATTCAGGTATGTCTTTGAATGGACCCAGACCTGGGCCCCATATGCCCCCACCAATAAATCAATATGGCTATAGTAAACAACCACAAATGGGCGGTCCGCCACAAGCCGCCGGATATCAGCCATTGCCTCCACAATCGACTGGATATCAACCCTTGCCTCCACAACCAGCTGGATATCCAACAGGACCTCCACAACCGACTGGATATCAACCATTGCCGCCTCAACAACCAACTGGATATCCACAGCAGGGCTATCCCCAACCGGCCCAACAGCAGAAGCGATTGGATCCTGATCAAATTCCTAGTACCGTAAGTAGGTTGCTAAAAATGCAGGAATGATGCCTTGCTTAGTACTATAAGTCCAAATAAATAACCTGACCTAAAAAGTATGAAACAATATTATTTTACTTACCCATTAGTGCGAGGAAGTCCAATATCTCACATGTCAGAAGTAGTGTTGTGATCACTCGAGCGAAAAACCGCTTGATCACTCGATTATTGAAATAACCGACATCGCTCGATTATTAAAAAAACCACTCCAGTTATCTATTCAGGCGAAAACCGTCGCTCGTCTCTTATTATCTTTCACTCGATAACTGGCTAGCCAGCGGCGTAGTTTAGGTCTCCGATTGTAAAAATTAAAAAATTAACGGATATAATTTTTTAATTTTTATTTACTATAAACTCGAAAAAACTTCTCAAAAATAACATAATAATAGAAATTGTAAATAAAAATAACAAAACGAACAAAATGGTTAACAAAATATATAGAAAAATTCGTTGGTAATCTTATAGTAAACATTTTTAAATCTAAACAGGAACTTTTTATTATTAAACTCAAGAAGACTTCTTAAAAATAACATACATTATAGAAAATGTTAATGGAAAATAAGAAAACGAGCAAAATAGTTAACAAAACATAGGTATCAACATATTTTTTGGTAACCAAAAGTAAACATTCTTATGCCGGTTTTCCACTAAACGGACAAAACAAAAACAAAACACAAACTCGTGTTGAATAAAACAAAACTGCAACTTTTTGCAAACATTTTGAAGACTGGCATGTTTTGCCACAGTTGGAGTTTTGTTTTTCGGGTCCCGCTCGGAAGCGGTAATCAAAGAGTTTCGCGTGTTTACGAACTCGAGTCTGTCTAGAGGAAACAGCAAGTTGCGTTTTTTGCGTACACAGTTGCTTTTCAGCTCTCTTTGTGTCTTTGTGGAAACTGAAGTAACTGATATTTTCGATAAATACATTAAGCTCTGATAACTATCGCCAGTTGCAAGAAATCTGAGAGTTAATGCTAAACGATCTTTTACAGATATCGAACCTCTAAAATTTGTATTTTGCTGGCAGATTTTGTGGCCAATCAAATTTATTACTTCTTCGAAATCAGAGCTCGACATTCTGATAAAATTGTGAAATGATGAAGATAGTTCCCCATGCAAATTAATATCATCATTTTCAAGATCTCTCATCATTTGTGTGACACCATCATTTGCTCTTCTCGAGAAATAAGATTTAACCCAATATCTATGATGGCGACGGATTCTTCTCCTAAAAAAAAACATAAAAATAATAAGGACATCAGAATACGACATCACTTTAAAATAATTCATTATTAGTACCAACACAATTGCAAATTTTGTATCTACTTATTTCTGCTCCATAGAACGCAGTACTAACCAGCTACCAGCCATGATAAAAAAATCATTTTTAGTAGACATTTCCAATTTCCTTCACACTTCACAACTGAAAACAACACACTAGTACTAGTTCGTTTGGTGGAAAAGAACTGAAAACTAAAACAAAACTCTGACAATACTTTGTCTGCTTGGTGGAAACAGAGTTTCAAATTTGTCCGAGTTTTGTTTTTTGTTTTCTGTGTTTCAAAAAACAAGAACAAAACAGAAACTCGACTAGTCCGTTTGGTGGAAAACCGCCTTTAAATTTAAACAGGAACTTTTAGGTAACTATAAACATAAATTTAAAAAAATAATCACCTATTTATTTTGCCAGTCGCGTAACTAAGCCTACATTTTTTAAAGGCACACAGTGGGCACCTGATAATTTAAAGTCGAAGAATTTGACAAGCGATTTTAAATATTTACTTATTTTATGCTTAGATTGAGAAAGATGTGAAGAAAAATAACTCTTGGTAATACTTTTTGTTTTAAAAAAGAACGTGAATAAACCCGAACAATAAATACATATTTGGGTGATTTTTTGCAGTTTTTTTGTTTGGTATCGAGACACGTGGTAAAAATTCATTATTTTACAAATTAAATAAATTTCTGGAATTTTTTTGGTGGCTACTACAATTTTTTAGCTAAACCTGTGCCCACCCATAGTTACGTGCCTGCTAAATACCCTACCTGATCACGTGTAAATGACTAGGCTGCCCGTCGAGCAGTCTGTAACGTCATCGCTTGGTGATTGGAATTTCCAGCGATTCACTCGAGCAATTCACTCGATTATTAAAATCGCTCGAGTATCAAGTGCTCGTTTATTAAAATGATCGGTTTTTCCCAATACTAATTTATTTGACAATGCTTGACTGATATCAAAAAGCTTAGCATAAGAAACTAGGATCTTAATTATTACATATTATTTTCTTTATAAAAATCATAATGAAACGGTTTTTTGAGGACCCTGCAAATATAACTAAATATTCACGATATAAAAAATTAACATGAATTTATAGGTAAGTTGTTTTACATACATTTTTAAATATATTTTTTTTAGATTCAAGTTACTCAAGATGATCAACAAAATAGGTCAGGTCCCTTCATCACAAATCAAAAAGGTTTGGTACCGCCACTAGTTACCACCGAATTCGTGGTTCGAGATGAAGGTAATGCCAGTCCCAGATTCATCCGATCCACAATGTATAATGTTCCCATCTCTCAGGTAAATAAACTATTGAATAAAGAATTTTTAAACAATTGTAACAAAAAGTGTTGAAGCTTTTTTTTTGGGTTAAGATTAAAGAAATCAGTTCTAATCAATACAGGGTGTTACAAATTCGGCCTTCACCATTAGGATTTCGGAAACCTTAATAGATACGAAGTCGGTTAAGTTGAGGCAAAGTTGCTTAATTATGAGCCCAATAATATGCTGTAAAAAAAATTAAAAATAAATACAGGGGCTATCAAAATCTAAAATTTTACGTTCCTGTTTGTTCCTGCCTGTTGTGTTTAAATGTGTTCTCATTGCTACTTTTTATTCTTTACAAGATTGCATCATCAGGTCTTTCATGCGACGTTTCCTCTTTAAGTCACCATTATCAACTTAATTTTTTTTATAATATGAAAGAGGACCGAAATTTACGTTCAGTGGTATACAACATTTAATGGTTTTCCGACGTTTTGTGCCTTAATCTTCATAAAATACGCCTACTACGTTCCTGTAATTTACTTTTGCTTCGAACAAACTGAAGATTTTAAAATTATTATTGCTATTTCTGTCTAATTGTCATTGTTATTACGTACTACCACTGTTTGTATTTATTTCAAACTAATAGTTGTATCAAATTTCTACTTAGCGTTAGTAAAAGTAATTAATTTTTTTAATTTTTTTTTTTTTGAAAACACTTTATTTTTGAACTAAAAACAGTACATAATGTCTTATGACTGGTAACAAGTCCTAATAATAAATAAATTATATAATAATATTACAATTATGCTCTGAGATGAAAACTAATTAACCACTCTACACCCATACAGAACCATCAATCAAATTTGCAGCAAGGAAAAGCGTACAATATATAATTTATAATTTGTCATAAAGCATTCAGTCTTTAATCCTAAAACTGCACTGAACTTTGTTGCGGAAGCATTTGTTTTATTTGTTTTGCAAAGGCTTTAGCGTTTGTAGTATTCTTTATGTTTACTGGAAGCGAGTTATATGACAGCATCTTTATTGTAATTTTGTTTTGATGAATGTTTGTTCTTGATCTCGGCACATACAAGTTGTCACGGGCTCTCGTGTTGTGTTGATGCAGATCTCTGTTTCTTATCGGACTTATGTTAGTTTTTATTTGCTTTTTCAGGATTTTATGAACCAGTTTACATTCTTCTAGCTTTATTATGTCACTAACATTAATCAGTTTATAGTTTTTATATATTTGTTTGGTTGGATATAGTCTCGGTAGTCTATGTAAACATTTAAGAACTCTATTTTGATATTGTTGGAGTTTTCGTATTATTGCATTGTTTGAAAATGTCCAAACAGCACACATTTATTGTAAATGCGACTTAAACAAAGCCTCATAAATTGTCATTTTCATTATGTTTGGTATATAATTCACACATTTTCTTATAACACCACAGGCAGAAGCCAGTTTCGTGATGACATGGTCCATATGTTTTTTAAAATTTAACTCTGCATCTATATTTAGTCCTAGATATTTATAGCAGTTCACCATTTTTATTTGTTCCTTGTTTATTTTTATATTGAATTGTGCACTTTTTTTATTTTTATGTTTAAAAATCATAAACAAAGTTTTTTTATGTTGATCTTTAAATTATTTTTTAATAACCACTTATAGTATACTGTTACGGTCTTATTTACTTTTTCTTCAAGAACCCTTGGATCTGCGTCTTCGAACAATAGGACTGTATCATCGGCAAAAGTTATATGTATACATCCTAGGTTTGCTTTAGATAAACTATGCACATATAAGAGATATAAAATGGGGCCCAGAACAGACCCTTGAGGTACCCCTATTGTTGCTTTCTTCACTTCACTTTCTTTTTGGTTTACTGACACATACTGCTTTCTATTTGTAAGATATGAATTGATTAAGTTATATGCTGTACCTCGAACTCCCATTTCTTCTAGTTTCTTCATTAATATATTGATGTTCACTGTATCAAAGGCCTTTTGAAGATCGACAAATAAAGCTGCTACATACTTGCTATTGTCTAGTCCATTAGTTACAAAATCTATAACGTCTATTACTGCTGACTGAGTTGCTATTTGGCTGAAATCCGTACTGTTGTTTGTCAAACTTAAAGGTGTTGTTAACAAAATTCACTAATCGTTCTTTGATCATTTTTTCTGCTACTTTGGAGAATGTTGATATTAATGCGATGGGTCTTTTGTTCCCATACAAATAAAATTCGACTCTTTAAGGCTTTTAAAAGAGGCATTGAGTTTTACATTTCGAATTATTGCGGAGAATAAAAAATAGCAAGTGAAATTTATTTTTGGACACTCTTCGAACAAAGTCAGGAAAAATTTTTAGATTTTTCCAAATATTTTGAAAGACCCTCTATTTATTTTTGATTTTTTTTGGGGCAGTGGGTTGGTGCGCACGGTTTACCGGTCTTATTTTTAAAGGTTACTCGTCGGTTGTCTTGCGCACAATATTGTCGCCATCATATAGGCAACCCCGCCGTATTGGCGCCGTACTGGTTTTCAACCAACGACGACCGTCCAGAACCGAAATCAGTCATAGGGATGTAACGATATTAAAGATCTATCGATACGTGTACAATAGATATCAACATTAATTCTATAAGTGGCTTTTCAGTGATGGCCACAAGGCCTTCTATTACACTCGATAGTGTGAACCGAAAAAAACATTAACATTATCGATTTATTCACGTTAACGGGGGTTCTATTTAATATGTTAGAATTTTTATAACCAACATATAAATTAGTATACTCATTAAAACAAACAGTAACAAATAAAAAAAAAAGGATAAAGAATTATTTTTTGTTAAAAAAGTCAGAAATTTTTGTTCCTTTTCGGGGATTTTTAATTTTCTGCATAATGGCTTTGTCTCTTAGCCTTTTTATAACTACAAGATCATTAATATCAATGTCACTTTCCTCAGCCCACTAGTTTACTACATTTAAAGACTATCTAGTGAAACCAATGGAGTTGATGATTCCAGATTCCCAATTTCATCGCTTTGACAGTCTTCAGTATCTTCAACTTACAAGCTAAAAAAGTTATCCGCTGCTTTTCAGTTTTCCTACCTGCTGAAGTTTTTCCGCCGCCGAGGCAAATGTTTTGTGTGGTAATAATTTCCAGTAAAGTCCTGTTTCATCGGCATTGTAAAGTTGGTCTAATGTGATACCAAGTTCTTCTACTTTGTTTTTTAATTGGATTTTAAATGAATCCACAAGTTCTGATTGTGAGGACAATTTCTCTCCAGAAATTTTCAAAAAGCGGATTCCAAATCTCTTTTTAAACCGTTGTAGCCATCCTGGCTGTAACTTTCTTATAATTTTCTTTAATTTGTAAACGGATTTGCTTTGCTTTTTGCTTGGTCATATCCTCACTTAAAATAAAATGTTTACTTTTTTGCTCCAGGAACCACTTATATAATTTTTTCCCATTCTGGGAAATCCCGAACTCTTTAATGTTTGTCTTTTACCCGGGCCCAGATATGTATATTTTACAGCATTAGACATCAGTTGCTTTTTTTGTTTTATTTTACAAATTGTGGATTTTTCAGCACCATATTTTTTGCTAAATACGTAACACTTTGTCCTTCATTTAATCCTTGGATCACTAGCGATTTTTCATAAAGAGTAAGACACTTTGGTTTTTTAAGCGACATTTCACCGATATTTACCGAAATTACGTGACCCAAATACTCATTAACATCGAACAACGGGCACAAAACGTATGCATTTCTAGGTAACACAGCGCCCGCGGTGGGAAAGTACCGCATATATCGGGGATTTACAGCATCGCGCAACAACGACTGTCGCATAATGTAAATTTTTAGGGTCAATGACTTTGTTACCATTAGCGAAGGTTTAGTTTGTTCACGGTATACGGTGGTCTTGTATAATTAACATCTGTTTCACACTATGCGAGGTTTTCGTTAGGCGATGTTCACACTATCAAGTGTCTACTGTATTTATTTCCAAATAAAGAAGGTCTTGATGTGCCAAAATGTTGCCGTGTAATCATTTTCATTAAGGGCGAAGTACGGTCCTGTTGGTCATAGTTTATCAGTCGGCATTGCGCATGACATCTGACAATCAGGTTTTGTTTACATCCGCGAGGCTATAAATTTGCCACTTTTGCTTTTAGAGTTTGGCTATCCATAGATGTAGGTCGGTGGACCCAACACCAATTTAAATATAAGTCGTTTCCATAACACCCTGTATATTTCACAATATGCCTACAAAAGGCGCTGGTTTATTATCGAAAAAATTAATTGATAGCAGTAAGTAATAAACGGAATTATTTAATTCTCACTATGTGGGATTAGTTTCACGTCACTGAACAAAACGGTCCGACTTTATTTAAATTCCGAGAAATGCAAAAATATATACGTATATACTGTTTTTTAGGATATCATGAAACAGACCGCCGTTCCCTTCAGTTTAGTCATTAGCCCAATGGCTCGACTAGGCAAAGAAGAGTTTCCACCACCTATCGTTAACTTTGGAGAGTTAGGGCCTGTAAGGTGCATCAGATGTAAGGCATACATGTGTCCCTACATGCAGTTTATAGATTCGGGCAGACGGTTCCAGTGCCTGTTTTGCAAAGCTACAACTGATGGTGAGTTATTTTAATTCTTGCTCGATTTCCTTTACAACGCTATAAACTTACGATGCTCTAAGATTGATTGTGATAGCTACGTTCGTTAGTGGTCTCGTTCTTCCGTCAGTGTAAGTTGTTTGCTGTGTAAACTTTTTTAAGGAATGGCCCATTTCTTAAATCTTTACTGGCCATTATAAACCCGTAAACAGGGTGTCTACTGTAAGTTGTTTAAGTGAGCCATATTATTTTTCACTCACTCAACTCAACTTATCCACTTATTCATGAATGGTACAGAAATAATACATCGAATCAAAAATCATGGCAATGTCAAAATAAACTTGAGAATTGAAAATACTTTTTGAAAATTTCTTAATGCATTAGTGACATTTTATTCTTGTAACCTTGTTAGAATTCTTTTTACATATGTACTTGTTTTTAGTTCCAGCCGAATATTTCCAACATCTCGATCACACCGGACAAAGAATGGATAAATACGAGCGTCCAGAACTGGTCTTGGGAACATACGAATTTGTCGCAACTGCAGATTACTGTCGTAATAACACTCTACCCAAACCTCCAGCTGTCATATTTGTAATTGACGTTTCTTATAACAATATGAAGTCGGGTTTAGTTCATCTGTTGTGCTCGCGCATGAAGGAGATTATTAATAAACTACCGGTCGAACAGGATCAAGAGAAGAGCAACATGAAAGTAGGATTTATAACTTACAATAGTTCAGTGCATTTTTATAATATCAAGGTAAGGTTCATTTAAAGAATTTTTCTAACTTTAATATTTAATACATCACATTTTCGAAGACTTAAAATGTAAGGGTGGGGATGGTACTGGGCCGGAAAATGATAAAATAGTTCACAATTACTAGATAAAGAAGTTATTCCTAAAGCCGCTGGAGATTCTTAAAAATGGGTTTTCACAGTTAATCCTAAAAATGCCGATATACAGGGTGTTTCTTAATAACATGTTAATATTTAAGGAGGTTATTCTTTGGTCCATTTTCAGAAAAAAACTTCATATGAACATATGTCTGAAACGTGTTAGCTTTTGAGATATCATGGTGTTAAAGATTTTCAAAAAATCTCCTTTTTTATTATTATCTGTGTTACTGCTCTATATATTTTTGTGAAATTTTGTACACACTTTCTATTCATCAAGAGGCTTTTTATGATGTATAACATGTTTTTTTATTCCGACCAGTGGCGTTCATGTGGGAATTGCCCTCAATATTTTTTGTAGAAAAGAATGGTACGTCACTTATGTTTTTTAAAATAAATATTATTTTTGAAATTATCATTGCTGAGCCAATATCGTCTCTTGATTTTTTGTCGTTTGACGTACAAGGTGTCCCATTTTCGACACTTTTATAGGGTACCTCCGTAATTGTTAGTGCTATCAAAAAAGTAATGTAGGTGTGCTCTTTTTGGGTCAAACCTAAAATGATAAAATCAAAATTTGAAAATTTTCGCTCGTTTAAGAGATACGGGGGAAAATCAAAAAAATTGACAATTTCAAAATTACCCTATATTTTCTTAGTTAAAAGAGATACAGAAAAATGTTTTACAGAAGTTTCTTTATATTGATTGTTGAATAATCTGCCGTTTTCAGAATAAGTACGGGGTTAGGTAAAAAAGTAATCGGACCTAACCTCATTTTTTTAAATCGAACACCCTGTATATTTTAATCTAAAAAGATACTATTTTAAATTATCTTTTCAAATATATAACAAACCATGGATGATATTGGTATCCTAAGCGATTTATTTAAACTTTATTACTTTGAAACGAAATAAAAGATTCAGATTAAGGTAAAAAATAACGGGAATCATCGCAAATGTTCGGATATGTCCTTAAATGTTTACTGTCTTTCCGGATAGCGAACAAAATATACATTTCGCGCCATTTTCGCAAATGAATATGTAAAAATTAAATTGACGTTAAATGTTAATAGTTGTTTCTAGAATATTAGCTTTTGTTTCATGGTCTACTGTGGTTTAAAGTAATAAAGTTTAAATAAATCGCCTAGGATACCAATATCATCCATGGTTTGTTATATATTTAACAATATAATTTAAAATATTATATGTTTAGATTAAAATATACAGGGAGTTTCATTTAAAAAAGTGAGGTTAGGTCCGATAACTTTTTTACCTTACCCCGTATACTTATTCTGAAACCTGCAGATTATCCAACAATCAATATAAAGAAACTTCTGTATAAAACATTTTTCTGTATCTCTTTTAACTAAGAAAATATAGGGTAATTTTGAAATTATCACTTTTTTGATTTTCCCCCGTATCTCTTTGATTTTTACCATTTTAAGTTTGACCCAAAAAGAGCACATGACACCTACATTACTTATTTGATAGCACTAACAATTACGGGGATACCCTAAAAAGTGTCGAAAATGGGACACCCTGTACAGTTAAAAAGGATCTAGTAGGTAAGAAAAGCAGATTTTGTTTTGCGAACATAAACAGTTTGTCTACCTAGTCTAGTTGTCACCTATTTAAGTCATTAACTTAACAAATTATTTAAAAAACATGAAAATCTTTAACTCCCTGTATCTCAAAGTTCATATGTTTAGGACATATGTTCATATGAAGTTTTTCTCTGAAAATGAACCCAAGAGTAATCTCCTTAAATATTAGCATGTTATTAAGAAACCCTGTATATCTTCAAAATTTTGCCGATAGGCGATACGATACCGATGAACTAATATTTATATCGGTATCGGCCGATCACTAATGTTCAATGCTATAACTGAAGTAGATCCCCTAACATACCGAGTGATGCATCGTTGCGTTGAACATAGGAAATAAAATGTCATTTTTGAGGTCGCTGAATATTGATTCCCCTGTACATTTTATAGAAAAACTGCATTATAACTTCTTGAAGAGGCCGACATGGTAAACCCATGTGCCGAGTTTGAATACATTTTGGTGAGCCATTTCTAAGCTATTTAATTAAACGTAATGGAAAACCACGGAACTCTCACAGTTCAGGTAATACAGCAAACACCAGCAAATTAAATTTTGACATTGACTAAACGAAAATTAGTGTCTGTGACGATATTTTCATTATTCGTTATGTTTAGCTTTACGTCAATTTTTAGCGCTATAGAAATTATTTGCTGTATTACCTGAACTATGAAAGTTTCGCGGTTTTGCCATCATGTTTAATTGAATAGCATAGGAATGGCTCACCAAAATATATTCAAACTCGGCAAATGGCTTTCTTCGAGATGTTCTAATGCAGTTTTTCTATAAAATACCAATATTCAGTCACCTCAAAAATTATATGGGATTTCCTATGTTCTACTTAACGGTGGATCATCCGTTGTACTGCCTCCACGTAGAATACAAATAAGATTACGCTCAAAAGTGTCAGGCGTCGATATAACGTCGGGAGTACCGCAGGGCTCCATTTTGGGACTCGTTATACCTTGTACCCTGTTTGTACTTATTCTAGTTTTTTTTTCTCACACTTTTTTAAAGAGCATATTGTGCATGTTATTGTTATTATAAATAGAAAACGAGCGCCTATTTTTCTTTTCAGGGTACGTTAGCGGCGCCTCAAATGATAGTTGTAGGCGATACCCAGGAGATGTTTATGCCTCTGTTAGATGGTTTCTTATGTACGCCAGAAGAATCTGAAGCCATCATAGACGCATTGATGGAACAGATACCGACAATGTTCGCCGACACTAAAGAGACGGAAATCGTGCTGTTGCCCGCTATATTAGCCGGATTGGAAGCACTAAAGGTAAATTATACGTAATAGTGTGGGTGTTTCTTTATACTTACATAATATTTGAGGAGTTGCAGGTAAAAGAGTCCTTGTAGTGCAAGACAGGGCGCGAATATGTTTTAATTTTGTTAAGTTTTACTAATCTAGGTTCTTTCCTGCGACTCCGCATTTCTACCAATTAGAAAAAGAGAGAGCATCAATAAAATGAAACGCCATCTTGTGGAGAATAAAAAATAGCAATGTGAAAGAGTGAAATTTATTTTTGGACATCCCTTCGAACAAAGTCGGGAAAAAAATAAAAACCGGAACGCAAAATTTTAGATTTTTGCAAATATTTTGAAAGCCGTTGTATTTATTTCTGATTTTTTGGGGCATATTATTGGGCCTGTAATTACGCAACTTTGTCCCAATTTAACCGAACTCGTATCTCTTACCGTTTCCGAAATCCCAATCGTGAAGGCCGAATTTGTAACACGCTACATTGACAAAAAAATTCCTTTCCAATATTCTTCGTCTAATTTCTAAAAACTCTTACATACCGCATTTTTTTTCTAATAGATTAATAAACCCGTGGGAATAAATCTCGTTTTAAAAGTGTATGGAGTCCTCTCAACTATTGCATTAACTTTTTTTGTTACTTTTAAATAACAACTTGTATATAACTTTCTGTCATAAAAAAAAATTAAACATTTATCTCGATTATAGGCGTCAGAATGTACCGGTAAATTAATGGTATTCCACTCTACGTTGCCGACAGCCGAGGCGCCAGGAAAGCTGAAAAACAGAGATGACAGGAAAGTATTAGGAACGGATAAGGAAAGGACCGTATTAACCCCACAGACCCAAGCATATAACCAACTGGGACAGGACTGCGTAGGCGCCGGGTGTTCGGTGGATCTGTTCATTTTCAACAACTCCTTTATCGATATAGCGACAATAAGCCAGGTTTCTCGACTGACCGGTGGCGAAGTGTATAAATATACTTACTTTCAGGTTGGTTAATTTTTGTTTTAATTATAGGATTGTAATTACGGATGTCACCGAATCTAGATCCGGTATCCGGCCTTCTTTTTAATATCCGGTTCGGTCGGATTTTGTACCTGATACCGGCCGGAACTGAATCTTAAAAGATGTATTATAGAAATTATGAACAGACCACAGCGGTATAGCAGAGCTCTTAACGAAACTAAGTTAAAATAAAAAAACACAAACTCTGGAACAAATGACATTATAAATAATATGTTACACATTAATGTTTGTAATTAATAATGGGCATATTCTGGTGCAGAATAATTAATTTGAAAAAAGTACAGGTCGACCCTTAATGCAACTCTGCACAAACATTCTAACTTTTATAGGTTATGTGATCTTGTTGTGACGCCCTTCATTTGTTCGTTGAACTCTGAAACTGTAGAAAAAACAGTGTGCTATATTGAAGTCTTAACAATTCCTTCCACGATTACAATAAAGATAACAACAAACAATTTCTTACTTGCAAATAAAATAAACAAAATTACTCACATATCAAATCACATCACAAGTACATAGTGATAGTGCTACAACACCTGATTTTTACATCATATTTATCAAGCACCAATATTCGTGAATTCAAGGGAATCCCACGTCAACGTTACGTGTTTCAAACGATACTGGCTACCCATGATACAATAAACACAAGTTAAGATATCTAGCCGTTCCAATTTCGTCCGGCGTCCGCTGTAAGGTCAAGTGGTAATCAATTATTTTTAAATTGCGTATGGAGATTCACATTGTTGTTACCGTTTTTAATTGTATTAAAAATATTAATTAATTTTGTTTTTCAGGCTGATGTAGATGGCGATCGATTAATAGAAGATCTTTTAATCAACATCAATAGACCTATCGCATTTGATGGAATCATGCGAGTCAGGACGTCCACCGGTATTAGGCCGACTGATTTTTATGGTTACTTTTTTATGTCTAATACAACGGATATGGAGCTGGCAGCTATCGGTAATGATTTTTTAATTTTTCCGTACTGAAGCGTATTTTGGTCTTTAGTATTTTATTTTGATTGAAAGCGTTCTTCTGAGTTGATGGTTTACTCGATTGCAAATAGTAATGTTTTTAAAACGGATTAAATTTTAGTACACTAAATTGTCGTGTTTGAAAGTTCTCAGGTTGTATTCTCTGACATTTTTTACACCTGTGAATCCCATTATTTTAGATAATTTGACGAGAACAATGTTCCGTATCCTCATCCTTACACCCACTACAAAAACGAAATCTCAATACAATGTGTCCCAAATAAGAGATGACAATATCGATAATTGTTTTAAATGGCAACCCTAGTTTTTTGTCGACTATTTTACATGTACATACAGGGTGACCGTTTAGTGTGGCAAAGTACAATAGTTCCGATATTATTGCAAATATATCAAAAATGTAAACATAAAAGTAAGTGCAAAATTATTTTTGACTGGCTCAAAAAGGCAGAACAAGCAAAAATATTTTTTTAAAGAGAACACCCTGTAGATTTTTGCATTTTTAAATTTTCCTCGAAATTCCAAGTGTCACGGCAAACATACTTTTACTTATACAGGGTATTATGGAAATGACTTATTATATTTAAACCGACAAATCCTGAGATGAAAATAAATTGAAGAAAAATAACCATAATTTGAATTATTAAGCGAAATATACACTATATATGAAATCTCAAAATTTACGTGCCCTCTCCTGAGGACCTTCACAATCAATAGTTTATTGATGCAGTCTCGAGGTTCAAAAGAGGTTAGCGCATTATAGGTGATGTTGTCATATTGCAACAAAATTCTAAATGCACGTGTTCAGTTTTTGACAACAAGACGTCTTTGCCACGCGTTATCACTTCTTTTTCAAACTTTTTAGAAAAAAAAAACTACAATTTTAAGGTACATACTCTCTTACCATCGATCTTATTTTAAAATAATCCTTTTTATAATTAAATTCCATAAAAAAAAACACAAAAAGTATGTTTTTCAACAGCTCAACAGTAGATAATATCTCACAAATTTTTGAAATCACATCACAACATTTATTATTATGAATTATTTCACAACAGAAAAAAATCAAGTACTGTTACAACTAACAAAACGTTTAAAATTAGTATACGTCAAGCAAGTGGAACCCTCGCCAGCGTCAGTCCAACCCCAAGTCTCGAAACATACTGAAGCAACGATAGTCGCGCGCGTCAGGTATCCAAGCAAGGGCGAAACATGCGGTGTTATCTGACAACACTGTTAGTATACTCTAATGACCCACATTGTTGCTAAGTGATTCCAGATGGAACGGCGCGACAGTACGTGGGTAAAAAGGGTTTTTACCTTAGTATTGAGATATTCGATTTAAAAAGAAAGTATGTAGACTTTCTCTAGGACACCCAAGGAGTCACCCATTTAAATATAATACGTCATTTCCTGTATATAATGTATGTGTATTCTGTCTTCTAAAACTTCAGGAATATGGTTTTAGATCAGACAAAAAGCTTTACCTTTAAATCGTAAAGCAGGGGTTTTTTTTCGGGTTTGTTATAGCGTAAAGTAGAAGGTTCCCAAACTTTTTCATTTCGCGGCGCACTTAGAGGTTTAGTATTTTGCCACGGCGCCCTAGTTGCGAATAAAAGTAAGTACGTTTAGTTCTCTGTAGTGAACATTTGAGATATGTCCAATTTTTAACCTATTTTAACTTCTTATTCCACAAATTGACTTGTGTAAACTATATATGTTTATTTGTAATTTGATGATTTTGTTAATATATTTTATTAATTATAATTCAAAATTGTTCGTTTTTGTAGATTGTGATAAAGGCGTAGCAGTTGAAATCAAACACGACGACAAACTATCCGAAGAGGAGGGCGTCTACATCCAAGCGGCTCTCCTCTACACCTCGTGTTCCGGACAACGACGACTGAGAATCATAAACCTCGCCCTAAAAACGTGCTCACAAATGGCCGATCTGTACAGAAGCTGCGATCTCGACACGATGATTAATTTCACCGCTAAACAATCTACATTTAAATTATTAGATAATAATCCTAAAGCGGTTAAGGACGCCGTAGTCAGTAGATCAGCTCAAATATTAGCCACGTATAGGAAGAATTGCGCCACGCCTAGTAGCGCCGGTCAACTTATTTTACCGGAATGTATGAAATTGTTGCCTTTATACGTGAATTGCCTATTGAAAAGTGACGCTTTATCGGGCGGTTCCGATATGACGATCGACGATAGGGCGTTTGCCATGCAAGCCGTACTGATGATGGATATCGGAACATCGGTAAATTACTTCTACCCGAGGCTTATTCCCATTCATGACATTGACGCGTCGGCTGATCCCGTTAAAATGCCTCCGCCCATACGATGTATGATAGACAAAATGCACGAACACGGAGCTTATATATTGGGTAAGTTAAAGGTTTTATGTCGCTCTTAGGGCCGGTTTATCAGTGGAGTGTTATCTCTGCGTGTTAACTAGCCTTGAGCTATCGTTAACTCTAGGTCAAAGTTGGCATTACCCAAAGGTCTCATAATCCATTAATAAAACTCTTGGAAAGTGAAGCTGTGATTGTGTGAAATGTTATTGAAAATCAGTGTAATGGGTGGAAGAGAGAACTATATGTTTGTTGGCTGAATGGCAACAATGTTTAAGTCTGGTTATATCAGATGGTTAAATATTAAAACGTAACCATACTTACCGATGAAAAGATAAATTCTTATTTAAATGATCCACTCTTTTAGAA
The DNA here is from genome assembly GCA_963991005.1 of Barypeithes pellucidus. Lineage (NCBI taxonomy): Eukaryota > Metazoa > Arthropoda > Insecta > Coleoptera > Curculionidae > Barypeithes > Barypeithes pellucidus. The sequence goes on along the minus strand of OZ022562.1, from coordinate 49,976,532 downwards.
ACTACGCATGAATGCACCATGATTGATTATAATAAAGACGATTTTTCACCAATAATCACAAAAAAACCCAAATCAATCAAAATATATGAGAGCACGTTGTAATGTTTAAGAGATTAGTATTCATTCATATTTTGGCCCCTGGATCCTTAACGCACATGTAGCGCATAGTAAAATAGAAATAGATGTTGCCAGACTGCAGTTGGATTAGATGAAGATTGATACTTTTAAGTATAATAATATTTTTTTTAAAGAATCTCTCATCGCCTTTTCACAGTTTATAGTAAAATTATTGGGAAATAAATTTATCTTAAGAGCAATTGCGGATTAACCTTAAACCAGTTGTAATTGTCAAATTAACAAATTTTTAATTGGGATTTTACAAGATACCTTTGCGATAAATATGTCAATCTGGCTATGTTGCAATAATGACCGAAGGAGGTGGGAAAGACTGTTTGCATTCGTTGCGTAGGCTAGAAATATACATTTTTCTATCTGTAGTTTGTAGTATCTTTGGTATTACCAGTGAAAGTGTTTATCCAGTTGTTTTTAATCCTCCCCTAGACCAGGGTTAGTGAAACAGTTGGCCATACTATAGTCAGTATTGCGACATTTTGATGAATTGTTATTGGGTAAATGAGTCACGTGATAGAAATAACCTAAATGTATCAAAAATTAAAAACTAGTCAATTTTCTTTGACAAACCTCAGAGTAAAAAATTTACGTTTTGTTGGAGAATTTAAATAGAATCTGTTCATTATTCTATGTTAATATGGCTTAAGATAAAAGACATCCAAATTTTACAAATACTTAGTGATAAATCTCTTTTGATGAATCTTGAAAGGGTAATAGAGAATAAGACTGATTCCAAATCATGAAATGTAAAAAAATATAGCCAAATCGAAATGTATACAAGATGAGAAAGAACGTAAGCAAATGGAACTTTCACAACGTGAAATAGCCAATGAAAAATTTTAATCGGAAATTTTGAAAAACGAAGGGTTTTTTTTGAGTTTTAAAATATTTCTTGCAGGAAAGGACCAACCTCAAAGAATATTAAAAAAAATGAAAACATTAGTGTAAATACAGCGCGGTTCTTTAATGGCAACCTTTGATCCGCTATTTTTTTTTACAAAATTTGGTCATGGTCTATAGGGGAAGGTAAACTATCTTTTGACGTAAGAATGACAGATCTAGCTGTCAAAATGGCGAATGGGCGCCATCTTGGTAAAGAAAATTAAATAGGAAGAGGGGTCTACATGGTTTTATGACCTCCTATTTGATAAGAAAAAACTGTCTACTGTAATATAACAAATATTTTTATCTTTCAGAAAACGGTATTCACATGTTCCTCTGGGTGGGTTTGGGAGCTAGTCCCGATTTTGTACAGAATGTATTTGGAGCGCCATCTGCCATGCAGATTGATATTGAGAAGCCATTTTTACCCGTGTTAGATAATCCATTATCTCACGCTGTAAGAAATATTATAGATGAGATTCGAATTGAGAGACATAGGTGTATGAGGGTAAGTTAACTATATAATAAAAGTGTAGTAGTATAGTAGTGTAGTTGGTGTCAAATTAGTCGTCGATGTTAATAGGAAAAAAATTGAAGAGTAGCAAGCTATTTTTTTGACTTATTTATTAAGCGTATCTCTAGAAAAAAGCTGCTAAATAAATCCTTTTCAATTATAGCGTACAAGTCTAGTATACAGCGTGTATTAGCCAAATGGAATAAATTCTATAATAAATAAATGGGGGCGGGTGTGAAAAAAAAACGCTTGGACACGTCGATTGGTATTTCTAGTTGCCCATTTTTTTCAATAAAAACTTTTCATACAGGGTGTTCATGTAACAGTGACTAATACAAACTATTTTAAATGCAACACACTGTATATTATTCAATTTTTGGATCCCTCAGAAAATTTGGCCAGTTTTTCAAATAACTCTCCAAGCGGTCTGATAAAGTGTTCTAGCGAATATCCTGAGGTAATACGAGAGTTGAGCCACCAGCTTCTTTAAATTTTGCACTAGCGAAACGCACATTTCTAAAGTATTTACAAATTTTTTTTACGTTACTCTCGACTCGCAGCACTTCTAAATCATGAGCAAGTAAGTTTAATATATGAGCTGAACAATCATAAGTTATTATATCCTTTTGGTCTAATTCAAGAAAGAAGTTGTTCCTCATTTTAGTCATATTCGAAGCATTGTCTGTTGCTACACATTCATACTCTTCTTCGCATTTTTGTATAGCTTTTTCAGTAGTTAATAAATAAATAATATAAATATATAAATACTCTGATGTGTGGCTACGGACTCTATTAGATGCACCCGTTCACTTTCTATATCTGTGACACATATCCCTATTATAAGTTCATTATGGACGTTACTCCAACCGTCGAGGGCTAGACAAACTTTCTTCTGACACAAACTATCTTTCATTGTTGTTTGTACTGAGTTATAAACCGTATCGAGCAAATTGTTGGAAACAACATTTCTGTTTGGTGGTGAATATCCAAGACATAGCAAATTAATCAACAGTTTAAACTCACGATATTCTACTGTACGAAATGGTGTGTTCATCGCATATAAATAAATATCTGGCTATTTGTATATTGATCTTTTTCTTGTCTGATTCGCTCGTTCGAATAATAAAACTTGACGTGCTGCTACTTGATACTGAACCAGTAGAAGTGGACGGTTTCGAGAGCCCCATAGCGTTCTATCATCTAACAAACTAAGCATCTTGAGAATGTCATGATTCTCGGCAAAAATCCTAAATGTCGTAGAACTCTATGAATAGAAAACATTCTGAGATGTCCACTGGGAAAGGAGTTTAAGTTATCTTTTAAATTCTACTACAAACATTGAAAACATGTTTTAAAGTATGTTTTTAATAAGGTTTTATTTGTTTAAAACATGAACTTTAAAAGCGAAAAAAACATGATTAAAACAAAAAAAAAACGTTTAAAACAAAAAACCACTTGTTTTGTTTAAAGTTAAAAAGTACATGATTTTGTGCAACCCTGTTGCCAAGACGTTCGCGGCGAGCAGTTTCAACATCCTACATTAATTTTTTTTTTGTTTTTTACATAAACAGTATTACTTATTAGGTTTTGAGTGTGTTGTTAATTTTTGCAATAAATCTGAAAACACTTAATATTTCCGAAACAGTTGAAGATAGGTATAGGATATTGTACATTAAATATGTATGTATTCAATTTTCTGAGGGATCCAAAGATTGAATAATATATGCAGTTATGTTGCAGTTAAAATAAGAAAGTTGGTATTGGCCACTGTTACATGACACACCTTATATGAAAAGTTTTTATTGAAAAAAATGCGCAACTAGAAATACCAATTGACGTGTCCGACCGTTTTTTCACACACGTCCCCATTTATTTATTATAGAATTTATTCCATTTGGGTGATACACACTGTATAATTATAAACCTTTTTGAATAACCAGGGAAAAATTTACATTCTTAAATTGAGTTCTTAGAGCTTCTAGACCGAAACATAGAGCTCTATTTTAATTAAGGGTAAAGATAGAATAAACTAAAATTGAAATGATTTAAATTTAAATAAGTTAATAAGAGCATAGATATTAGGTTTCCTCAAATACATATTAGTGAGAACAAATCATATTTCCAGTTAAAGTTATATTACTATATATTATAGTTACTAAAGATGTAAGTCGTGTTCACCTATCATTTTTTCAATTAGGAGCTGAACCGGTTTTAATAATTATTATTTTTTATGTGGCAGACTAAATTTAGCTGGCATTGAACTAGTAAAAAGCACTAGACATTTATTCCAAAGTGATAATAAAGAGTATCTAGTAATTACCTTGATGTCATTCCTTGTTGAATAAAACTTTTTGTTTCGTAGATGTTCGATTGCTTAAACAAGTTTAGTTTTTTATCTTCAATAATATTCTAGTAATAACTAAATAAATAGTGTGGTTCTTTAATTTTCTAACCCCCCCCCCCCCCCCCCCCCCCCACACACTTTTTATCCGCTAATTTTTTTCTTTAATTTGGGTGTGTCCAATAGGGAAAGATAAACTATGACAGTTCTAACTCTCAAAATGCATGCTTATTATTTTTTATAATCGTATTAGAAATTGGGATCTTCTTCTTCTTTTTCCTACTGGAAATTGGGATCTAAATAACAAAAATCAGAAAAACTGCTAAAATATTTTATGGAAGGTACTAAAAACTTAAGCTGAGAGATTTAAAGGTTTGTCAACGAACAATCAACCCAATATTTAAGATTTTTTTAGTATAATTTAGACACATTATCATTCATGCCATCAATATCATTTATCTTGTAAGCTAATAAATAACCTCTAGCATTAAAACGGGAGTATAATATGACATGTTGAACCTTAAGAATCTACAGGGTGTTATATATTTATACCCGCAAATCCTGAGATGAAAACACATTGCACAAAATGACTCTCTAGAAAATATGCTATAATTTTCACCTCAACAAATCTTTCCACAATTTCCATAGAAATTACAGCGAAAAATATATTTTTTGCAAACGAAATAAACAAAGGTACACTAATTTGAAATCAGAAACACATGGAAACAAATAATTTCACAGTAGACATACATACAGGGTGTTCCTTAATGACGTGCTAATATTTCAGAGTGTGATTCCTTAAGTCATTTTATAAAGAAAAGTTCATATGAACATATGTCCGCAACGGCTTAAATTTTTTGCTACAGGGTGTAGAATTTTTATTTTTTAAATGGTTGTTTTTTTAATATCTCCGAAAGTACTTTAGATATTATTTTCAACTTTGGTATGTGTTAATAGGATATAGAACCACAAATTTTAGTTAGAAAAGTTATTCAATTGTTCCACCAGTGGCGTCCCTGCAAACATATCCTTTGATATTTTTTACGAAAAAGATGGTACGCCACTGACATTTTTCCATGTGGATATTTTTTCTGATTAGCCTGGTCAATTCTACATGAAAATGGTCTCTTCAGTTTTTCTCGTCAGACGCACCGTTCTTGATTAAGACCACTAAATTCATATTGAATCTCATTATTATTAACATTGATAAAATAATTAATGATAAATTTTGTGTTATTAAAATTGTTGGAGTGGGCAATTCGATGTGAAGATGGGAAGCATGCCTTTTAAGTGAAGGTGGCCATTTCCAACAATTTTTATAAATCAAAATTTATCATTAATTATTTTATCAATGTTAATAATAATGAGTTTCAATATGAATTTAGTGGTTTTAATCAAGAACGCGCCTGACGAGAAAAACTCAAGAGACCGTTTTCATGTAGAATTGACCAGGCTAATCAGAAAAAATGTAGCAAAATGTCAGTGGCGTACCATCTTTTTTGTAAAAAATATCAGAGGACATGTTTGCAGGGACCCCACTGGTGGAACCATTGGATAACTTTTCTAACTAAAATTTGTGGTTCTATATCCTATTCACATACAAAATTGAAACTAATATCTAAAGTACTTTCGGAAATATTAAAAAATAACTATTTAAAAAATAAAAATTCAACACCTTGTGACAAGAAATTTAAGCCGTTGCGGACATATGTTCATATGAACTTTTCATTATAGAATGACCTAAGGAATTACACCCTGAAATATTAGCACGTCATTAAGGAACACCCTGTATACACTCAAAGCCACATGCACCTGACTTGACACGCGTTGAAGCGCTGTGTTCGTTTCGATCGATTGAATCTAGTAGCGGTATGGGCGTGTTGCACCAGGCAGAACTTAGTAAAATTTTATAAGTCGTGAATTGTTCGGGCTTAGTCGGTTTAAAATAAACGTGATTTCGATCAACCGATCACACGCTCGCGTAAACGACATAAGAAACAGTGCACATGCTGGTTTTCGACGATGAAACGAGAAAATAGACACGAGGTCTGCAATATACCAAGATATATGGACAAGAGTAAGTACGGGACGCGAATTCGTTTTTGACAGACAAGTGACTAATACCGAAGCATAACGTGGATTTTTCCTGACAAGTGAGTAATAGAAATTGGGGGTTCCTCTGGACAAGGAAAACCTACCCAAAAATAATCACTTCCATGTTGTTAAAAATTAAAACGCTGTAAGACATAAACTTTATAAATATAGAATATAGTAGTATACATATAAATATTAATATATTAATAAACTATAAGGAAATAAAATTTCAATTTTTAGTTCTGATTTGTAACCAATTTTTTTTGTTTGCAGTTAACAATCGTACGACAAAGAGAAAAATTGGAACCTGTATTTAAACACTTCTTAGTAGAGGACAGAGGGACCGACGGATCAGCTAGTTACGTCGACTTTTTACTCCATATGCACAAAGAAATTAGAGGATTGTTAAGCTAGCAGCAGGACCATGGCGGTAACTTTTGGAAATAATCATAAGTAGTATCACGGTTGGGAAGATTTTGCTTTCATTTTCGGATAAGACGAGAGGGCAATCGAGTATGGCAATAGCTTAATGTACACTAAAGTTTTATCTAACAAATAAGTAGTATGAGTTTTTGTGTATATTTTATTTTTATAAATAGATTACCTTTGTTACGTTGCAACTTTAATGTGTTTGATGGCGTCTCAAAGTTACAGGGGCATGCAGAAAGTAAAATAATCTACAGTCGTGGTATTATATTGGAATAACCTGAACTATCGTTTCTCTCGAGGTTGTTTCACGCATCGTGACACTTTAGAAGTCATCACGAAATACGTAAACCATATCGGTTTTGACAGTGTCCGAAATCGTGGCTGAAAATAATGGTTTGATGTTGCTTTACGTGCGATTTGCTTACCGTGCGGTTTGTTTACAATGTGTAATGGTCAACTTACATAGATAGTTGCTAGGGTGCTGTTTACCATATGAAAGAAATGTTGTTGTCTTTAAAATGACACGTCCTTTATTTCAATAACTGTCGAAACAAGTAGTACAAACTTCGAGTTTTGCACCGTAAATGAATTTATATTTGCTTCAATTAAGGAAGAAATAGAACCTCCATCTTCAGCAGTGGAGACTAAAAGAACAATATAGTTAACTTACTTACGTTGGGGTACCTTCTTGGAGAAATCGTATAGCCATGTTCGGGGTGGATTCTATCTGTAGAATCCCCATCTCTTTTTATCTTCCGTCTGTTTCCGTTTTCATTGTAACAGCTGATCGGTTTGATATGTCTTGGTTAGGAAAAACAAGCAATCGACGGACGTGGCTCAAAAGTCTATATTTTTATCCGGTTTGCGGTAGACTTGGCACAGTCTTACCATATTGAGTTAAGAATTACTATTTTTTCCACAAGCAATTCTTAAATTTAACACGCAAACACTGCAACAAGCAACAAGAAATTTTATTTAACAATATCGCCAAATACGACGAGTTGTCAATCCGGTAGTGTCGAACGTGAAAGCAGGTATGAGAGACGGCTGTTCCCATAATGTCATTGTCTAATTAACAGAAAACAATGAGGAAAAATTCTACTAATTTTCAGAGTTCCCCGATTGATTTTCTGGAAAGTTGTTTACAACCTACCTAAGAATGTGAATTATTTATTCTTCCTGAACCAAAGCCATATCCTCCTTGGTTGTCACCAGTGGTGTATATATTGTTTCTGGGGGGACCCACCATAAAAAATATGGTGGCGCTTTCGCCTTTTCGTTTTTTGTTCAATATTTTGTCTTTTTACTTTTATCCGAAAATACCCGTTTTAGGGAATCAATTACCTAAATTTTAAAATTTCTGATAAAGAAATTTGTGCAAATTGACAATATCTCGTTTCTTGCTTCGATTAATTTAATAAATTAAAAAAATTTCTACCCTAAACTAAGGTAATTGGTCGCTAAAAACAGGTAATTAACCGCTTTTAGGATAAAACGAAATAGTATCAAACATATTTATATAAAAAACAAAATGGTGAATGCGCCACTAGCTCTGACTTAATTATTAACTGAAATATACTGAGCGTTTAACCAAGAAAGATCAAAACAATCATCTACTAAAAACAAGCATCTAGTCAAATCAAGATTTATATTTTTCCTAGCAAATTCTTTTTTTGAATAAGTTGGTTAAAACATTATATTTAGGGGGGGAGGGGCACCCCCGCCCCCTACACACGCCACTGGTACTATGTACCTCCAAAATGAAATTAATTATTTTGCACTAATAAATAACAGGATTTTACTATGAGGTGCTAAATTTAACAGTTGACATGACAAGCCGTTAGATTATTGGCTTCATTCAGCAGAGCCCATCTGTTTATAAGCGATTTTTCACGATGCGCATCGATTTCCCATCGATTTGTGAAATCGATTTTTTTTAGTGCACTCTGCAGATGATTACTAATCGCTTACAAATCGATGGGTTCTACTGAAACGCCCATTGTCACCAGTCAAAATATTTTTCTTGGCTAAGGGCCGATATTTGAATGTTACTTTAAGTTAGACCTTAACTAAGGTATCCTTAACGTTATATTGAACCTTTAAAAAAAACTATGTTTTAAATTAATTAGAGGGTCAATTGACGCGTTAAGTGGAAGATTACCACGCGCTTACAAATCTATTCCTTTAGATGAGAGTTAAAAAGAACTTTAATATACTGTCAAACTTGTGTTAAGGATGACTTATGTCATTATGTACCTTAAGTGGACTTTGAAATATCGGCCCATATTGCTGATATGCGATCATTCAAATCATACGACAGATCCTCCCCAACTTCCTCCAGAAGCTGCCACAGAGGGCATAATTAGGCGAAACCCTCTAAAATCATATAAATTTCTATTATTTATCCTACATGATGTGAAACATTATTTTAATAAAGAAAACGAAGATACGTGGAAATAGGTCGGGTCAGTCGTCGGGAAATATATAAAATATAGCTTGGTTTTTCTTTTTTTGTTCACTAAACTTGATAGTAATAAAGCACCACTGCACATAATAAACAACGTCTATTCTTCGTCGTCAGACATGGTCTTACCTCCTTTGGCTCACCGTGTACAACTAAAAATAAAATAGGTTCGTGGGAAACTCGTGGCGGGCTCGACTTGCCAAGCGGAAAGGAGAAAATTCGTAAGAGGCTCGTGGCAGTTTCGTTGAAGCAAAGTTCGACGAGCGCGGCTTGTTTCGCCATATCTATACGCATGTTAGAATGTGCAAATTGTCGTCGACATCATACTCCAAAAAAAACAAACAACGGAAATGGAAAAACTTTACTAACAAACGTCAACAACTAACATAACCCCAAACTGATCCGAACAAACAATCGTTCTCCAGAATAGAGGGCGCTGTAATGCGGTTTAATCGACGATTGGCTAGGCTGAAATTGTCCCGGTTAGATAAAATCTACGATTATAGTAAATTTAAGGTTGGTGGATACAAATTAGCTAATTATTGTCAATTAGAAGTTGATTGTTGAATTTTTGCAATGGTGGATATGGGCATTAGTTTAGTTTAATTCTTAATTAAGACGTATAATGAAGCTCTTATAAAATATAAATATTTTGAAGGACTCAGTTTAAACCTATTTAGTTTATAAAAAGGAAATAGTTTCCAATATTACAAGACTCTTATTAAATTTTAAGCTCATCGAGGTTTATACAGGGTGTTATGGAAATGACTTATATTTAAACTCGCAAATCCTGATATTGAAACAAATTGTAGAAAATTAACCATAAATGGCGCTTTGAATTAATAACTGAGAAAAATTTATCTCAATATGACAAAAATGCCCAATATGAGAGACGTCAGTCATCAGCGGCGTTGTCAATTTTATCTCATATTTTTCCCAAATGCTACAATTTTATTAGGTTCTTACCTCAACAATTCCTTCTACGATTTCGATAACGGAGACAACAAAAATGTTCGTTTTGCAAACAAAATTAGTAGCATTTAAAATTACATCACAGGCACATGATAGCAATTTAGTTCACAACAGAACAACGACAGTGCCAACTGGTATTTTCTGGAATTCAAAGCAATTTATTTTAAGGAATGTACAGTTTATACGGTATGTAAAAGTTTATACAGTATTTTTGGGTATTGTCACGCCGCGCGGAATGCTAAAACCGAGCCGACTTCTAAAGTGGTATAATGCTTGAAACATTCTTACATTGGATTAATGCTGCAGTTACTTTTTATTTACATATTAACTAAGTTATAATAATCTTGTTACAATAGAGTATATATCAGTTATTATTAGTTTTATGTTTAAGGCAGTAGTAATTCAGATTTCTTCCTTAAGGGGGGCATAAGAGAAATTGGAAAAATAATGTAATGGACCACATATACCTGTACCCAATACGATATTTAAATATCCCTCACTTGGAAGTCAGGTTTCTAAAGAAATAAACCCGACGTTTCCCTCCATGCGGCTGGCCGTACGACTTGATCCTTGTAAAGTGCATTTTCGACGTACAGAGAAGGAAGTGTTGAAAAAATTGCTACTAATTATTCATCGTGTGATAAAATAGATAATGCCTTGTAGTCCTAGGAGCTCATTTTACATTGCATTTGCTAATTAAATTAAAAAAATGACACATGTTGACATCAATATCTGCTGCGGTTGCGACTGGACTGCTTCGAGAGCAGACGATCGTCAACGATCGCAGTCGTGCAGGGAAACGGATAGAGAGGCTCCATATATCCTACTGTTCAACTACCCTAATGTTCATCATCTGCCTTACTACTCGAGTGTATTCGGGTGATGTTCGGTTAAGCTCGTATGACCTAATCCGTTGGGAACACCTTTTCCCCCTGTTTACATGCATTTTTACTGACATGTTGTGATATTATTATTGGACTTAAAATATTGCTCTTAGCGTCGAACGATTGAATGGTTATGTCATATTTATTCTCATATTAGAAGTGTAATATTTTTGGATTTCCTGCACACTACCTGACTACGCCATTAGTAGTAGTTATTTTATTATCGAAATTTAATTCTTACATAAGAAGAAAATTAATGTGTAATAATATTTATAGATGCCCTGGGGAAACAAGTGCAAACCCGCCCCGTTACACCTCTTGGAGACGATTTCCTATTGTATTTTAATTTGAAAAAACAAAATTCGAGCGCAAACCGGCCGACAGCTACTCTACATATAAATAAATTAGAGAACTATAACAAGTATTTATGATTTCTATCCTAATGTTGATCTGTCCTGCACGATCTCATTGGCCAATATGTTTATTCCAAAGAACAAGTTTCGAATCATGCTCACACGCTCGCATTACACACTATACCAAATAATTTTTCCATAACGAAACACACACGAAACAACAAAGAAAGTATGCATATTCTATCCTTGTTTGTCGACTTCCGCTTCCTCCGTATCGTAAGGGTGGGTAGGGCAATTGCAGAAACGAAGATTCCCGGTTCAACACGAAGTGACCTCCGAGGAGTAGGGCACATGCACTTTAGGGTAGTCGTAAACATAAACAATATTTATTTTCAAATTTGTTACGTTAACAAAGTTGTGGTTTCCCTAAACGGATACATAAAGAAACATGGGCACTAGTAGGTTGCTGCGGCTATATAGCGAAAGCCGCGGGCCGCGTGGAGGGCACTGTACCTTTGGAGATTAAATGTTTGTCCTTACCGATGGGACATTGTACACTTCTGATTCTCTTCTGTTCCTTTTTCATTAACTGATGAAAAAAATACATTAAAAATAACGTCGTTGATATTACTCTAAAGTTATTGAATGATGCACGTTCATTCTTTCCCCGGCCCACTGTATATAGCAAGTAATTTGACAAAAAAAAATTATTTTTTTTAAGTTTTTTTCTTATTTATTTTCGGTCAAATTATATACGGGCGCGGATTGAGTCAACATCCCACTTCTCTATACAGTTAAGAAGCAGAAATACAGTGCCCTCTGATCTTAATTAATGGGAAACGCCGTTAGCTCATTTAAAAACATCCTAAAGCCATATAAATGGATCTGAAACAACCTATATTTCTGCATTTATATTCTTTAAATTATAATTTTTTTTAGGATTTTGTAAAATTTTATACGCCAGTAAAATGGAATCTAATTTATAAATTTTCTTCTTTCGTATAAAGAAAAATTGCGTATACCTTGAGAGTATATTTTGGGTATGTCCAATTTTTCAGTCGGTTTTTTTTCTTCATGTTATAGTCGTTTTAATTTTATTGGCGTACAAATGACGAACTAGGGTTAAATATTTTGGAAAATTGTTTATTCTTGTGTTTATATAATTTATTGGTATCCATTAAATAATGGCAATGTTTTGTAAAAATTATTAAAAGTAATATAGTTTCTTTTTAATAATATGTCGTTTCAGTATAAGAAAACCAAATAAGCATATGGCCTTAATATCTCTATGCCTATTACTCTAAAGCAGTGGTCTCCAACCTTTTATTCCGACGGATACTTTTTGCGGACAGCTTACCCTATAGGAGAAAATTAAAACTATATTCTACACTGAAGGACATACGAAACGATTCACTATAATTTTAATTTTGATAAACTTTTCACTAGCGCGTAGCCCCACTATTTTGCTACACATTAGCGTATCAAAGTTTTATTTTCCCTTCATTTAATTTAATGTACGGAATAAAATAAAACGTGATATTTTTTTACTAAAATTTAAACTGTGACAGGAGGTTGGTTTTCAGGTATATCTAAGTAGAGAGGAGCTTAGCAGTGACCCTTAAGTCACCGGTATACCGATGACAGCGACCACACAGTAACTGGTTACTTTTAACAGCGACTTAAGTCCCTGCTGGAGCATTGTCAACGGTCAGAACAGCAGTTGGTACTGTCGAAATCCCTAAAATACCACCAGAATTAGAGATGGGCAAACCTGTTCGTTTTGATTACCAGTTAAAGCAGCTACTGCTATTTACAAATAGGAGGTGCAAAAAGTTGCTGAATTAGCAGTCCATAAGTTTAATAAAGAATGTGAACTGCTAATTTAAGTGCCAGTGGGTTTAAATGGCCATTAGCTGTTCATACCTGCTTCGACCAAATAATAAACAGTTAAAAATAACAGAATAATCCATGTCTACCCACTTGCGCCGGCAATGGCAATTAAAATGGCGCGTGCCCCATTTCTGGTAATGAGAGACAGCTGATCGGGAACGGTGTACTGCGCATGAATCCGTGTCATTTTAATTGTCAGAAGAGGAGAATTTCCGACTGTAGTACGGAGAACGGTGTACTGCGCATGAATCCTTGTATTATAATTGCCATTGCTGGCGCCACAAAAATTCCCGACTGTAATACGGCTTTTAAGATTTAAGAATCGGAACTGGGCGCTGGTTGTTATCTAAAATAAATTAAGGTCTCGTCGCTGTTTGCAAGTGTGCATTACTTATTGCGGCGGTATCCATATTAAATTTTAAACCTAGTTCATTATTACAGTTACCACAATATAGTATATTCACTCCTATAATACAGTAAATTAAATAGGTACTCTAAATTAACATGTAAACAATACAACAGATTACAATATGAACGCTTCCCTCTACGGCTTCCCACTGCCGTGTCACCATTCGGCTGCCCCGAGAGTCACCGAGAAGTGCCAAGAAATAGTGAACTTTAAAACGGCTACCTAGGTCGCTGCGGTATTGGTCGTTGCTTGTCTGAGATTGGGTCACCGGTATAAGCTGGTGACCATTTATCTGCCCCGAGAGTCTTCGAGAACGAGAGAATTTTAAAACAGCGACCTAGGTCGCTGTTTGGCTGAGATTGGGTCACCGGTATAAGCTGGTGGCCATCTAAGTCACCGGTATAAAAATATCGCTCTTCTCTATATCTAAGTACGCGCATACTTACGAGAGTAAAAGCCAATTTATAAACTTGACGTTACGATTGACGGTGCCGTAAATAGCTGGATTTATAAACTTGACGTTGGCGACAATAACATAACCTATTTTTCTCGGCTTTTCTATATTTTTATGTGATTATATTAATTTTGGTGTTTATGTGATCTGAATGATACTCTCAACACTTTTCAACTGTAATAGATGTTGAAGGTTCGTAATAAAACATCAGTGGACATTAGCCATGCTAAACGTATATTTAAAAGAACTACATTTTAACTCAGCCTCAATATCAATAATGTACTCAAAAAAGGGTTGATTATTAATTATCTCTCTCCTCTGACAATCATACTTATATTATCCTATCATAACCTTAATTACTTAACCTACAACCTTAACCCATAAGGTTCATGTCATTGTTATTGTTATATTATTATACATTTAATTACAACATTAGCACGTCTGACCATCGACCGTGATATTGAAATTAGAACCAATGTCAAATAATACTATAACAATAATAAACGGTTTTATAAGAAATGAGTAAAAATAGAATATGCCTCCATTTTTACCTCACACAACAGTATATTTTAAAATGGTTAATAAGATGATATAAAGTAAAATAATATTTACTAAATATGACGTGACAGGCAAACACGATTTTGATTGGCTGTGGACACTTGCTACGAACGTTGCTACGACCGTATCAAAAGATAAAATTGGTTTATGTCGGCCGTCAAACTGCACCGTCATCGTCAAATATAAATGGTCTTATGCATTTCAATATGTTCAAGCTGTAACGTCACCGTCAATCGTAACGCCAAGTTTATAAATCCAGCTTAAAGGTTAGTCTTTTCTCTAAATGTTTTTTTATTTGTCTTTATCTTTAACAGTTTTAGAGTTGTATGGCTTTTTCCAGAAAATTACATTTTATGTATACTCATACGTTTTATACATGATTAGGGGTTTTTGAGGGCGAGTAACATGAATCTATTCATGCACCTATACACGAACAAAATAAATTAAGTATACATTTTTCCTTTAGAAATTACCATTCTATTATAGATTCTGATCAGAATTATAAAATAAAGTTACCCTTAAAAAATGTTCGAGCGTGTAGGGTGTAACTAGCGCCCTCTACAAGTTGTTTGAAAAACAGGAATATATTCATTTTGTTCGTCCTCAAAGACTCCCAATTACAAGTTTTCATGTCAAAAACAGCTTAAGCTATGAAAAAAAATATATTTGAAATTAAACTTTAACACCCTGTTGTTGTTGTTGTTGTTGTTAATCCGGTAGTGTCAAACGCTTTGTCTAATTAACAGATAACGACAAAGAAAAAATACTAATTTTCCAGAGTTCCCGATTGTTTTCACTACCTACCTAAGAAAGTGAATTGTTTTCAAGACTGTGAACCAAAGCCGTATCCTCCTTTATTTAAGATCCTTGCATGTCACAAACCTACCAAATAGAGCAGGGTTTCCCAAACTTTGTCAGTACGCGGCTCGTTTAGACGTTTAGTATTTTGTCACGGTGCTTTAGTCGAACTATAAGTAAGTATAGTTTCCGGAGAAGAGAAAACAGGAGCGTCTCACGCCGCCCCTATTCACTCTCGACCGGTGCACACTTTGGGAATCCCTGAAATAGAAGATATAGTAGTAAACATTAATATGTTGAAGCAGAATAAACTATAAGAAAAAATTTAGTGCCAATTTGTCATCCTGATTTTTTTTGCTTTCAGTTAACAATCGTACGTCAAAGAGAAAAACTGGAACCTGTATTTAAACATTTCTTAGTAGAAGACAGAGGCACGGACGGATCAGCTAGTTACGTGGACTTTTTATGTCATATGCATAAAGAAATTAGAGCATTGCTGAGCTAGCAGCAGGACCATGGCGGTAACTTTTGGAAATAATCATAAGTAGTATCACGGTTGGGAGGATTTTGCTTTCATTTTTGGATAAGACGAGGGCAATCGAGTATGGCAAATAGCTTAATGGAAACTAAAGTTTTATCTAACAAATAAGTAGCATGAGTTTTTGTGTATATTTTATTTTTATAAATAGATTACCTTTGTTACGTTGTAACTTTAATGTATTTGATGGCGTCTCAAAGTTACAGGGGCAACCAGAAAGTAAAATAATCTACAGCCGTGGTATTACATTGGAATAAACTGAACTTCCGTCTGTTGCGAGGTTGTTTCACGCATGGTGATGCTATAGAAGTCATCCCTTATAAAAAATAGTTTTGATTGGATCGTAAGACCAAAAATTATTTTATTATTTGAAAGATCAACAGCGTCTAAGGGGCAGAGAAAAGAACATAATATACCAGCTATAAATTAAAGAAAGAGGAAACAGATTTCCTTGTATCCTATTTCCCTTGGTTGCTCCTTCTGCCACGGTAGGGAAATCTCGTACTCTTCTCTCGCAGACATCTAGTACAGTTTACAAGAAGCGGTTCGCAGTATTCTCTGCACAAACGCCTATAATTGTAATGCGCAATTAGGTCGTTTACCATTTTTAGAATACCGATATTTATGTACTTACCAAAGGCAGTTCTAAAATAAAATGACATGATTCGACGTCCGATCAGGATCAAGCCGCCTGCAGAATTTCTCTTTCTCCGCGCTGCGTCGCGTCATATTGGTTCACGGTGGAAGGAGAAATTAACGAGCTTTAAGTTACGACGGGGAATATTGATTCTCTTTTTTAATTTGTAATTCCTTGCCAATACCGTATACGGGGTGATGCATCGTTAAGTTGAACATAGGAAATCCTATGTCGTCTTTGAGGTGGCTGAATATTGGCTCCCCCGTACATTTTATAGAAGAATAGCATTATAACTTCTTAAAAATGCTAACATGGTAAACCTGTGTGCCGAGTTTGAATACATTTTGGTGGGCCAATCCTAAGCTATTCAACTAAACGTGATGTCAAAACCACGAAACTCTCATAGTTCTGGTAATACAGCAAATAAAGTCTCATTCCTTTCTCGAGAAATGATTCACCTGCTAAAATATTCATTTTATTTGGTAATCAATAACCACTTATTTTATAAATGTACAAAAATATAGTAGTTTTGGGTGTTGTAAGGACGGAATGCTAAAAACGAGCAGACTTCTAAGCAGTATAATACTTGAAACATGCTTGCGTTAAATCCGTGCCGCAGATACTTTTTATTTATTATGTTAAAATTATCGTATACAGGGTGTTTCAAAAAACGTGCCATCGTTCGTGTGGTGATTCTTTACCCGAGCAAACCCGAAAATAAGACAAATAGTTGCTATTAATACGAGTCCGCAGATGCTTTGTTTAAAAGATACAGCGTGTTTTTAATTTTATTGGTGTTTTCGAGATATTTCGGAAACGGATTTAGCAATTTTAGTGAAATTTGGGTTATGAAAAGTACCTAAGATAGCACATATTGTGGCAATAAAAATGTGTGAACAGGTTTACCAGGGGTGCGCGTGCAAGCGGGCGCTCTAATAGTTTTTAACAAAAAATACAGTGACATACAGTGGCGGTTCTTCCATAGGAGCACATGCGCACGTGCACCCCCAAAACGAATAAAAAAAGATTAATTTATATTCATTTAATATTATTTATCGTATAAAGTCCGACCCTCCCTAATATTTTATCGTACCGTCAAACCAAACTGTATATATGTATCTCTCACCGTGGAGCGTTCCGGCCGTGGTGCCAGTCGTCGCTGACGATGACGAGAAATGTTCGCATATGCGATTAACTAGGCGGGACATAATGCAGTTTCTTTGTGCAGGTGGGGGGGATAGCGGGGTTATGGCGATTTTACATGGCAAAGTCGCACAATTTTGGAGTGCGCCTTTGTCTGTTTGTTCGCGCGTGGATGTTTCAATATTTTAATATTACATATTTATTAAGTTAAAATGAATAGTTTGACGGTGGACTATTTAAAAAATAACTCTTTGAGTTTAGAGCAAAAAATTGAAGTGAAGAATGCGGGAAGACCTAAACCCGAAATTGATTTAACGCAGACCACAAAAGTGTAAATCTAGAGACTTTATTAGAAAGTTTAAAAATGAAATATACGAAAAAAATAACTGGATTTGTGGATGCACCACAACTAACCGTTTGTTTTGTCTTTCCTGTTTGTTGTTTGGTCGCGACGTTGCGGAGCCTGGCTGGACAAAAAATGGAATAGACAATAATCTTCAGTGCATATTTTCAGCCACCTTTACACTTTTACAAATAATTGTTACCATAAAAAATGACCAAACGATGTTTTCCAACATTAAAACGAATTATTGCGAAGTTCTATGAACGAAGAAAGACTAATAGTCTTAGCAATGCTATCTATTGGAAAAAAATGTATAGAGGGTATTCCAAACTTTAATGAGGCTGTTATTGATACATTTTTAACTATTAAGAACCTAAGAATGGACTTTACGTTTAAGCACTATACACTAAAAAAATCTTTCTTATTTTACAAAATTTTTATTTTCTTGTGTAAAATTTAAAAACTTAATAAAAATATGTTTTACCTAACGCATTTTCTTATTGCTTTTTTTCCTCCTACGTTTAAAGCGCCGAAGAATATAATTATCTGGTCGTTTAAGAAAAACAAAATTTTTAAAATAATTTCATGATACTTGTGAACCCCTTATATCATAGGTCACGAGCCGCCACTGCTAACATAACATGTCTTAATATTTGTTTGAAGTTGGCTTCATTTACAAGATAAATGCAATTATATTAGGCAATGCAATTTTAGCAAATTAGGCATTTATTGCTATGAAAAGATATCTGCCTAAATAAAATTACAGTAAATGTAAATATTGCCAAAATGTGCTATTTTAGGTCCTTTTCATAGGCGAAATTTCTATAAAATTACTAAAGCCGTTTTGGAAATATCTTGCAAATAATAAAACAATTTTAACACCGTGTATCTTTCAAACAAAACATCTTCGGGCTCATGTTGATACGAACTATTTATCTTATTTTTGCGTAGAGAATCACCACACGAGTGATGGCACAGGTTTGTTGAAACACCCTTTATATATTTGTATTATTAGTTTTTGTGTTTATGGCCCTTAGGGCCGTTAATTCAAAGCCACCTTAAGGTACAGAATAACATAAGTCATTCTTAACACAAGTTTAACAGTATATTAAAGTTCTCTTTAACTCTCATCTAAAGCAATAGTAATCTTCCACTTAACGCGTCAATTGACCCTCTAATTAATTTAAAACGTAGTATTTTTAAGGTTTACCATTGCGTTAAGGCTACCTTAGGTAAGGTGTAACTTAAGGTAACATTGAAATATCGGCCCTAAGATCTTACTAATGACAAACGCTATTAGCTAGTAGAAAATCCTAAAGCGGCTTCCACACATAATAAGGTTTTACCTGACAGTATAACAGTGTTACTAAGTCTGATGAAATTTTACCAGATCTGGTAATTTTATGAATAATCTGGTAATTAATGAAAAATTTTTTAAAAAATCCCGATTTCTGGTGTCTGCAGTCTGACTTCAATACCTAAAACGTTAGGTAAAGGTATGGTTTCGGTAGAACTGCTGGCCGTAATGTCTGGCCGCGACGTCTGACAGTCACGACCAGCCGTTAACTGCCGAGCACAGCAGTCGACTGTCAACCGTTGAACCGTGACATTCTAGGACAACCACATATTTTATTGTCCTAAAGACCAGTGCTCGACTGCCAGACGTTACTGCCAGCAGTTCTACCGAAACCATATCTTAAAACGTCAGGTAAAACCGATGTGCTCAGGACAACCACATATTTTATTGTCCTAAAGACCAGTGCTCGACTGCCAGACGTTACTGCCAGCAGTTCTACCGAAACCATATCTTAAAACGTCAGGTAAAACCGATGTGCTCCTTAAAGGCATATAAATGGATCTGAAACCGCCTGTATTTCTAAAATTATATTTTAATATTATTTTTTTTGTAAATTTTCGTATTAAAGATTTTTAGTAAGAATTTTTCATGTTATAATTAATTGTTTTAATTTTATTGGTGTATAAATAGGGATTTAGTGTTAAATATTTCGGAAAATGTGGAAGAGATTTTTAAGATTGTTTATCTATTTTGTGTTTATATAATTTGTTGGTACCCATGATTGCAAAAAATATTAAAAGTAATATAGTTTCTTTTTAATAATATGTCGTTTCAGTATAAGAAAACGTGGTTTAGACTTACATGAGCAAAAGCGTTGTAAATATATCTCTCAAACTGCTCATTAAGTTATAAAGAACTAAATAAAGCTGACGTATTTCTATAATTTCTCTAAGAGTTTTATCCGAATTATTATTAACTTTATTATTTATGTTATGTTGTTCTTGAATTCTGCTTAAAATCTATATGGATTTCGGCAGACCGTAGCATTGAAAATCTTTGATATATCCCTTTTTTGTACAGGGTGTCCATCATTCGGTGGTTTTACGGTGCATCTCCGGTATTAGTGAAGATAGGAGGATGCGGTTTGTGCAGCACTGTGCTACTTTGTTATGAAACAAAAGATGCCCCAATTAGAATTTTTTCATGTCCTCCTCATTTTTGATGTTTTAGAGAATTTTACATTTTCGGGTACCCTGTATCCTATCGAAAAGAAATAAATGTTATCTTTGTAGTTTTTTACGTAGAATCCAGTGACGTACTCAGATTTTTGCGTTCAATAGTTTTCAAGAAAACGGGTCACCCTATATATTTTAATAATTTAATGACCGAAATTTACGTTTTTAAAAAATATACAAGTGTCTTTAGTAGCATAATGAAAAATTCTTCTGTTTCTGTCAGAATATTCAGGTTCTCTAAGTTGTTTTATAATTTCTATTTAATAGTAAATGACATGAAATATGACATGCTCGTTTGCTATATCCATTGTAACGAAATTGCAGATGTAGCATTAAGTGTATTTCATATTTCATTGGTAAATATAAGCCTTTTGTAGTTCAATGAAATTTATAAAAAATTTTTAATTACTTGTAGATATCTCGACGATCGACGGATAAAATCAAATTTAATGGAACAAGGTTCATTTTCAAAACCTTGGCCTAAAATCTATCGGGTGCTGGTCCGTGAAAATTAAGTACTTTTTGCGACACCAACTCTTGATCCGCTTAATGGATTTTGATAAACCTTTCACTGATGGGTGGCCCCACTATTTGGTTACAAAGTGACGTAGCAGTTCATTTAATTCAGTGTCGGGATAAAATAAATGACTTATTATATTTAAACCGGCAAATCCTGAGATGAAAACAAATTGAAGAAAAATAACCATAAATGGCGCTTCGAATTAATAAGCGAGATATACACTTTATATGAAATCTGAAAATCTATGTGGCCGCTACTGACGACGTTCGCAATCAATAATTTATTGAGGCAGTCTCAAAAGAGGTCAGCGCATTGTAGATGGTGTTGTCATATTACAACACAGAATTGTAAACGCACCTGTTCAGTTTTTGACAACAAGACGTCTTTGACTCGCGTTATCACTTCTTTTCAAACTTTTTAGAAAAAAAAACAACAATTTAAGGTACATACTCTCTTACCTTCGATCTTATTTTAAAATAATCCGTTTTATAATTAAATTCCATAAAGAAATAGAACACAAAAAGTATATTTTGCAACAGAACCAACAGTAGATAATATCACACAAAATCACATCACAACATTTATTATTATGAATTATTTCACAACAGAAAAAGAAATCGGGTAATGCTATAACTAATAAAACGTATACATCAAGCACGTGGAACCCTCGGCAACGTTATTCCAACACCGAGTATCGAAGATTACACATATCAATACGCGAGCGGCGGTTATCCAAGCAAGGGCGAGACACGCGGTGTGATCTGGCATCACTGTAGATTACTCTAGTGACTTACATTGTTGCTAACTGAAACCACATGGAGCAGCGCAACAGCATGTAGTCAAAAAGGGTTTTTACCTTAGTATTTAGATATTCGATTAAAAAAAAAACGTATGTAGACTTTCTCCAGGACACCCAAGGAGTCACCCATTTAAATAAAATAAGTCATTTCCATAACACCCTGTATATAGATACTTACATACTCACGAGAGTAAAGGTTAGTCTGTTTTCTACATTTTATTTGTCTTTTTATCTTTAACAGTTTTAAAGTTATACCGCTTTTTCCAGAACATTACATTTTATGTATACCTCCTACTCTTACATAGGTATACAGGATGCGACCCGCATCTCAACCATGGGCAGGCGATCTGCGGCCGTTTTAAAATCATGAGGGGGAACAACACACTATTGAATGATTTGCATTTTTTAATTTAATATGTATTTTTGTTGTTAGTCTATTGATTATATTGTGTGGGATATTGCTAAATCGCATCTTTATTAATAAACCTCCTATGGTCTTTGACGCGACCAAAATATAAGTTGTCGCATCATGTACAGGGTGTCCCATTTTCGACACTTTTATAGGATATCTACGTTATTGTTAGTGCTATCAAAAAAGTAATGTACATAGGTGTGATGTACTATTTTTGGGTCAAACTTAAAATGGTAAAATCAAAATTCGAAAATTATCGCTCGCTTAAGAGATACGGGGGAAAATCAACAAATTGACAATTTCTAAATTACCCTACACTTTCTTAGTTAAAAGAGATACATAAAAATGTTTTATACAGAAGTTTATTTATAATGATTGTTGAATAATTTGCCGTTTTCAGAATACGGGGTCAGGTAAGAAAGTTATCGGACCTAACCTCATTTTTTTTAAATGGAACACCCTGTATATTTTAATCTAAAAAGATAGCATTTTAAACTCTCTTTTCAAATTTATAGCACACCATCACATTAAATTTTTCAAAATGTCGATAAGTCATTTTCATTTTTAAAAATGAAATTGACGTTAAATGTTAATAAGAACTGAATGTCAACATAGTTGTCTAGGAAATCATATTATCCATGGTGTGTTATATATTTGAAAATAGAATTTAAAATGCAATCTTCTTAGATTAAAAAATACAGGGTGCTCAATTTAAAAAAATGGGGTTATCCGATAACTTTTTTACCTGACCGCGTATACTTATTCTAAATACGGCAGATTATTCAAAAATCATTATAAAGAAACTTTTGTATAAAACATTTTTCTGTATCTCTTTTAACTAAGAAACTATAGGGTAATTTAGAAATTGTAAATTTTTTGATTTTCCCCCGTATCTCTTAAGCGAGTGAAAATTTTAAAATTTTGATTTTATCATTTTAAGTTTGACCCAAGTAGTTATAGATGGGATGTTCACCATCAATTTGCACACACCCTACTGCGCATGCCTGTCATGTGTCATCTGTCATCTGTCATGTGTCACGTCATGTGTCATCTGTCACGTCATGTGTCATCTGTCATGGCCCTAACTACCAGTGGCTCTAACTACCAGTGGCTCTAACTACCAGTGGCCCTAACTACCAGTGGCCCTAACTACCATGGGTACTAACTACTAGTGGTCGCGTATGTTCTCTGTGGCATCGCGTCTAGCACTTCTTTGTGACAGGAACCCAAAGCCGCGTGTGTTCTTTGTGACATCATAGCTCTCCAAATGATGACGTTGATGGCCCCAAAGTCGTGCGTTCAAACCTGAAAAAAAGTTTTACCATCTGCCAGGCTCGAACCGCCGACCTCTAGAGTCATACCATTGAGCCACGGCGGCAATTGATATATATTCGCAACTATGCGTACTGATAATACCGCTTAATTAACCAATTTGATAGTTATTTCATACTGCAAATGTATATGCAAATATAGTTGATGACCGACAAGCAAAGTGTAGAAAATAAGTGCCAACAATTGGTGTATTCAATATCGTGCTAAGCACTAGTCCCTAACGATACCGCTGCATAGCCTTATGTATAAAACGATCAAAAACATTAAAAATAGCCGTCGGAAAACAGTCATTAAAAAGATAGGCCCTATATCTCGGGTATGAGCTGAGTTTTGTCAAAACTAACATTAGAAGCAATGTAAGCACCCCTCACAAACCCCAAATCCGTTTAAAAAAAATATGGCCCATTTGACATCATGCGCAATAGCCTAAAATTGAGGTTTCTCGGAAACTGTAAGCCAAAAATCTGCGCAATTACCGGAAAAAGTGCCTTCGGCAGTCCGCCCACCCCGGGTCTTTCAAAAACGGGACTTGTATGAAAAAGGCCTTTTTGGCAACTTATGTGATAATGGTCCTATACAAAACCGACAAAAACCCCCAAATGATGGGGAACGTATATCATTTTAAACAACATAGTCTACGCGGCGCCACGGGATAGGCACTCATTAATATTCAATGTCGAGCAAGCCAGTAACAAATTCCTAGAAAGATGATGCAACAATAGCAGCAATATACAACACGCGAGAGGCTAATTAATATTCATAGCACAAGTGCAACGCTAACATTCCGAGAATTGCAATACATAGACAATTCTAGAAGCATAAACGACGCGTCACGGCCCCGCCTATAAATACGGCAAGCGCTGGGCCAGAGGCACAGTTAGTTGAAGCTAGTAGTACAGAACCAGTTGAAAGTGCCAGTGAATAAAATAATTGCCAGGTATGTAGATTTATAGGTTATAATTTGAATAAAATGCATCTTATGGTATATTGTGATGAGATTATATGATATCTAGGTATACAGGGATAATTTATAGGTTATACGTTCCGATGTAGCGCTAGTCAAAGAGAGGATACAAATAACGATTATATGGGGGTGTATGTAACATAGGAAACGTGTTCATACAAGTTAGAAATTATAAATATTGATTAAAAATGGTGTTAATAATTATAGATAGACTTATACATTGATTTTAGGAACAATGTTCAACTGCGAGCACTGCGGGCGATCCTTCCATAGGAAGAGTAGTTTCAAACGGCATGGGGATTGTAGGGAGACTACACAAGCATGCCCAACTTGCGGGGTCAGCTTCCCTTCGAGAAGAGCGCTCCAGGCGCATCAGAGGGAAGCGCACAGAGCCCCTAAACGACAAGCCACCCCTGCCCAAGTAGCCATTGCCAAACGGGCAAGACTCGCTCCATCAGATGGTAAGTATTTTTTAAAATAAAACTAGTGATAGGATTTTCTAAAAGTGTTTAATATTTCAGAACCATCCATGCGGCACTGCAGTGAATGTACTATGGACGTTCCCAGCTCCCGATGGGTTGCTCACAGTTATAAGTTAAGATTGCTGGAACCGCTTGATGTTCAAACTAATTATGAAAGGATTTTATCTTATGTAAGTGGTATGGATGTGAATGATGATCGTTTTATTGATAGACTAAAAAACCGTATTTGGGGTTTCTATACGGAGGAGAAAGATTCGTATGTCTTGGAGCTAGTATATTATTATCCGCAGAAAGTTCTATATGATTATGATATGCATATGTATATGAATTCTGATGATTAATAAATGTATAAATAAAGAATTTTGTGTTTTATTACTTAGTATAGTTGAAGCGGCTTTGGCGACATCATGTATAGCGCAGATTGTTTAGATTGTGCTGATGATGGACTTGGCGCCATGTATAATTTTGAAGATAGATTAATTACATTTACAGGGTGGCGTAAGAAAGTCTGCCCTGAAGATTTGGCGCGTGCTGGATTTTATTACACTCAACATTCCGACATAGTAAGATGCGCTTTTTGTCATTGTGAATTTAGCGGATGGAAAAAAGGAGATGACCCCCTTGCGGACCATTACAAGTATTCCAGGGATTGCGATTTGCAAAAATATTATGGAGATGTCGGCAGTTTAAAGCAAATGAGATAAAACCAGATCGTTATAGCTCCGGTTATTTTTATATAATTGTTTTTCTGTTAATATTTATATCTGTTCTTTATAATAGCTATGATGCTATAAGAGCTGCAAAGAAATTATAATAGATCAGTTATTCTCCAACAATGGCCGTGTTAAGTTCGTCTTACATCATCCTGGTGGCGCTCGTTCAAAATGTATTTTATGTATACATGCCACCAAATGTCATGGACGCATCGGTAATGGTCGAGTCTACGAACAATACATGGGTGAAGATGCGCTATGAGATGCTGTTTAATAGACAGATTCCTGTGTTTGCTGCAAACGTAACCTCTGATGCTTTTCTTCGATATAAGATCAAGTTTGTCTTTAGAGATTCCACCGTTGGAGAAACTCCTTGGAAGACCTATGGCAGCGAATATAAGATCGAAAGTACCCACCCAGATCCACCCATGGAACATTCTAACAATATTTATAGTTTAGTAGTATTTATATCCATAACTTGTTTGATATTATTAACAAATTGTGTAGTCACCATTACTAGAAACCATATGTGTAATATTGTGAAATAAATATCTTTTTTGGTAAATTTGTTGTTTAATTAAGCGGTATTATCGGTACGCATAGTTGCGAATATATATCAATTGCCGCCGTGGCTCAATGGTATGACTCCCGGCTACCAATCTAGAGGTCGGCGGTTCGAGCCTGGCAGATGGTAAAACTTTTTTTCAGGTTTGAACGCACGACTTTGGGGCCATCAACGTCATCATTTGGAGAGCTATGATGTCACAAAGAACACACGCGGCTTTGGGTTCCTGTCACAAAGAAGTGCTAGACGCGATGCCACAGAGAACATACGCGACCACTAGTAGTTAGTACCCATGGTAGTTAGGGCCACTGGTAGTTAGAGCCACTGGTAGTTAGAGCCACTGGTAGTTAGAGCCACTGGTAGTTAGAGCCACTGGTAGTTAGGGCCATGACAGATGACACATGACGTGACAGATGACACATGACGTGACACATGACAGATGACACATGACAGGCATGCGCAGTAGGGTGTGTGCAATTGATGGTGAACATCCCATCTATAACTACTGACCCAAAAAGAGTACCTACATGACATCTACATTACTTTTTTGACAGCACTAGCAGTTACGGAGATACCCTATAAAAGTGTCGAAAATGGGACACACTGTACATAATTTTTTGGTAAAAGTAATGATGAAATTGATATTTGTAATAAAAGCCAAAAAAGTAGCACTTATTTCTATGTATACCGGAGTGCCGCAGTGAGCGTCCTCTACAATCTACATAAGAATTATTAATAAATTCAAATTTCTCGCCCCAAAAAAATCCCAATCGCAAAATTATATGCAAAAATATTGGTGAAAAAGTAAGTTAATTAGGAAATTAGAAAATACAATTTTCACTTGGACACCCTGTATCTCAGTTATTATCAACTGTTGCACTACAATCTACATCAAAATTATTATCAAATTCAAATTTCCAAAAAAACAATCACAAGATATACAGTGTCACCATTAAAGTCCGCACCATATGGAACTTTTTTTTATTAATGAGGTTAGTTAAAATTAAATTTCGGCAATCGTTTTTGCTTCAAATTAGACTAAAAATTATATAATCAAATGTCACCATCTGTCATTCGGTATCTGTCAAAAATTACATTCTAATCAAAAAATGCTGAAAAATGGCATTGTTTTACCGAATTTCAAAAAATTTTATTAGAAAAAGTTGTTTCTAGTACAATTCTTGGCCTAAATACAAAGTTTCAGTTTTCTAGCCCAAAGTTGATTTTTTTGCCATTTTTTCTAATTAACTTTTTTTTAATTTAATGTAAGTTCGCTTAATGGATATTAAACTATTTGCTTATACCATACTCAATATTTTATTTAGTTTGTATGAGCTTTTTTTTACTAGAATGCCATTTTTTTTCGAAATTTAAAATTAGAGGCAAAAAAATTTGACACAGGTGGTGCAAAGTTATCCTAATTTAAAAATTTTAACAGATAGACGTCAGATATTCCATTTTTTTGATAGTACATACACCTAAGAAGTTTAAAAAACTTATAATAAAATTCCCAGATCATCAAATTTAGACACATTTTCTTTTTATCCACAATAAAATATCAAGGCAATTTTGAATTTTATAAGTAGGCTATGGAAAAAAACGAATTAGAGTGCCGAATAAATAAAAGAAATGTCATAAATGTGAATATTTTCGCAAGTTATAGTTTTCAGTGTTATCACCAATGTTGTCCATTCAAGAAAAAATAGAAATTGTCTTAATTTGTGGAGAGAATATGCCTCACCGGCAAGTATCTGCCATTTTTAATGAGAGGCATCCAGAAAAAAATTTGCAGCATAGCACTGTTTCAAGAATAATGTCAAAATTTAGAGAAACTGGATCTGTTCGAAATAATTTTAAGAAACCTCACGCGGCAAGTAAATACGATGAAGCAGCACAACTTGATGTTTGTTTAACTGTTATTGACCACGGTCAAACTAGTGTAACCAAGATAAGTGATGCAACAGGGTGCAAGAGGGAAAGCGTTAGAAAAATTCTTCAGAAAAATCGATTTCGGGCATATAAACCCAAGTTTATAAACACATTCAAAGAACGCGATTTTGATATCCGACTTGATTTTTCGTTTTGGTATCAGGGACAATATGAGGAGAATATTCTTTTTCCATACAAGATATTATGGACAGATGAAGCCACTTTCTCTTCGAATGGTACCGTGAGCTCACAAAATTGCCGATGGTGGTCCCAAGAAAATCCTAACTTCACAATTGAATGTCGCGACCAGTATCATTTTAAAACCAATGTTTGGTGTGGAATTTTGAAAGATGAGCTTATTGGACCATACTTCTTTAGAGCAAACTTAACTGGTGAAAGGTACCTGAATTTTCTTGATAACGAGATTACCGAAGTTTTGGATAACATGCCCTTACACCATAGACATAACTTATGGTATCAGCTTGATGGTGCACCCATACATCAAACTGTAGCAGTGAAAGAACGCATAAACCAATTATTTCAAAACAGAGTTATAGGGCGTGATAGAGAATGTCACTGGCCACCCAGGTCGCCTGACATAACCCCACTAGACTTTTTTCTGTGGGGTTATCTTAAGCAGAAAGTTTATAAGAATCGACCGTTTAGAAATATCGAGCATTTGGAACAAACGATAGGACAGTGTTGTGTCGATATAAGACCAAGCTTTTTACAAAATGCTGTCAAAGACGTTTATAGACGGACGGGTGTTTGTATAGAGCGAGAAGGACGTCACACTGAAATGTGAAATTTATATTGCTTTTGTGTTACCTATTTAAAATGATTAAAGTTCCTTTTTGTTCCTTTTAATAATAATGATAGTTTTAAGTATAAAATAAAATTTTTATCAAATATTTAGATGTATTTGTCATTTGAAAAACGAAACATCTGACGTCTATCTGTTAAAATTTTTAAATTAGGATAACTTTGCACCACCTGTGTCAAATTTTTTTGCCTCTAATTTTAAATTTCGAAAAAAAATGGCATTCTAGTAAAAAAAAGCTCATACAAACTAAATAAAATATTGAGTATGGTATAAGCAAATAGTTTAATATCCATTAAGCGAACTTACATTAAATAAAAAAAAAGTTAATTAGAAAAAATGGCAAAAAAATCAACTTTGAGCTAGAAAACTGAAACTTTGTATTTAGGCCAAGAATTGTACTAGAAACAACTTTTTCTAATAAAATTTTTTGAAATTCGGTAAAACAATGCCATTTTTCAGCATTTTTTGAATAGAATGTAATTTTTGACAGATACCGAATGACAGATGGTGACATTTGATTATATAATTTTTAGTCTAATTTGAAGCAAAAACGATTGCCGAAATTTAATTTTAACTAACCTCATTAATAAAAAAAAGTTCCATATGGTGCGGACTTTAATGGTGACACTGTAGTTCCTGTAGATAAATAGTATAAAAGTGTCGAAAATGGGACACCCCGTACTACGTATGAGTAGGTAGGTATACATAAAATGTAATGTTCTGGAAAAAGCGATATAACTTTTAAACTATTAAAGATAAAGAGACAAATTTTAAAAAAATGTAGAGAAAAGACTAACCTTTACTCTCGTGAGTACTTAGATAGATATGCCTGAAAAACCCCCCTGTCGCAGTTTAAATTTGAGTAAAGGAATATAATTTTTTATTTTATCCCAAGTGTTCTATGCCAATATGTAGCTAAATGGTGGGGTTACTCGCCAGTGAAAAAATTATCAAAATCCATTAAGCGGATCAAAAGATCTGATGTCACAAAAAGTACTTCAAATTATAGTGAGTAGTTTCGTATGTTCTTCCGTGTAGAATAAAGTTTCAATAATAGAATGTAATTCTAGAAAGAGCTTTCGAACGGAATTTTGATGTATTTTATTAAGTAGTAGGTCAATTTCACGTTTTTTGGCCACTCTGTACAATATTTCGGATATTCGACTATGGTTAAGGAGGTTCTCAGACAAGCAAAACTTTTTAGCAAGAGTGACTTTTTTCGATAAAATGAATAATAAAACAGTTTTGTAATATAATGTTTTCAAAAAAATATATTAGCACGTCATTAATAACACCCTGTATTTTTTAACTGAAGTAAGGTCATTGCAAAAAGTATTATGTAGCAAATTAAAGAAATCTATATAATTCTTCTTTGATATAATACTTAGCTTTAAAAAAGAAATTGCAAATAGAAGTAAAAATTCTCTTTATCTTACGATACTTAATAAAGTAATTGTCATAAATATTGTATTTGTGCCAATTGTTGCTAATTCAAACCAAAGGAATAGAATATTCTTAGTCTCATATAAATTGTGTAAAGATTGGCAGGTGGATAAATATTTTCAAAGTTCGTTCAAAAATCATGAGTTCAAATAACTTGAAGTGGATTCTTAACACGGACTCGGTATTATATAATTCTCTTACCATAACTCTTCGACCCATGCAAGTGTATGGCATGTACCCCATAAACGGCTTACCGAAATGGGTTTACTACATCCAGGCGGCATTCCTACATTGCGTCTTAACTCTGCCGGTCCCAATTCTGGCATTCAGTTATTTATTTATCAACTTAAACTCCTTGGATCTCATTGGTATCATTGACCTTTTGTTTATGGTTTCTGAAATAGGGATAACCATTCTGAAATACACGCCCATCAGGTTGTATCCGGAAAGAGTCAGACATAGTTTGGAATGGTTAGCCTTGAAGGAATTCACCTCGCATCATCCCGATCAAGAAAAGATAGCCAAGAGAACGTCCGAGATAATTAGGAAGGTTTATATTTATTACGTAACAGGTGCCACCGGCACTCTACTCTTCTGGTGCTTCAAACCTCTCTTGCTTGGCGAAAAGAAGTTTCCTAACGTTATATGGCTACCCTTTGATCCGTACGAGAATGACTACGTTTTTGTTTTTATATATATTATGGTTATGGTGGGTAAGTTGTTTTAGTGGAGATAAAAATGTAGATTGTTTCTATGCAGGATATTCTGATAATTCGCATCAGGTACAGTTGATCCGGGAACAGTGACGGTTTAAGGAGGGGATAAAGCCTGCCGCAGGCCTAATCGCCGAAGACGAAAAATCTCTATTGGACCACGCCCAAATATTGCTAAATTTGGTCAGTAATTTAGCATAGTGAATACTAGAAAAACCGATGCGGTAAGGTGTAATTCAGATAACTTAACAGATATAGAATGAGGTTGTTGTTTATCTAATTATAAAAAACCGAAATATACAGGGTGATTGAAGGTGGATGGCCTATTATACGTTTATTGAGATTGTTGTAAAAATACTTTTTTTCCAAGTTAATGAATTTATTTTTTCCGTTAAATTATTCTAAATAATTCCACATGCAAAATTAGACGGGCTTTTATAGTTTTGCCGTGTCGGCAGTATTTGGTTCCTTCTCTCTCTTGCCGCAACGGGCATGGCGTCACCGATAGATTAAATCGGTCAGGATGACGCAATGTAACGTTAAAACAGACTCGTAAAGAAATTCTGCAGGAGGCAGTAAGTTTAGTCGATTTTGGATTCTTCAAGTACGCGGTATACCGTCGATTGGGGATTCCCAGAATCGTACTCAAACGCGATTTAGTTTTTTTTATTAATTTTTACGTGAATGGGGATCCGTATTTTCGGCTACAGGTTTTAGAGTGTTTATCACCGAAAATTCCGCGTCAAACCGCGGATCTTTCCCTCAGTGAATTTTATTTTCAAACACTCGTATGTTTCAGTGCGAGTATAAATAACGCTGACTCGTCTTCAAACACTCGTGTATTTTGGTGCGAGTATAAATAAAAACCTGAAATTGATCCTCGAAAACTCATAGCCTTCCGTACGAGTATAAATAATGCTGAGATACCTTTAAACACTCGTTTTGGTGCGAGTATAAATAAGTTCAAACAATGCAACGTGGGAGAGACCCACCCGCGATTTTCAAATTTACCCGATTGTGATAAAATAAAGTCCGGAATGAAGAAGTCTTAAAATAATTAAATATCTTAAGTAAAAACCGCGTGTCTATATTTCCTGGAAATTATAGGGTAGCTGTGCTCTCTTTACTTGAGAAATAAAATATTAGCTTAGGTTGGATTTCTATTGTAAATAAATGTAAATAACTAAAATTTAAATTGAGTACGTGAAAGATGAGTAATAGGTTGAGTTGAACAAATAGAATACTAGTGTAGGTTAATTTTTTATTGTATAGAATGTATGTGTCATTTACTTCTTAGATAAAATTCTTGCCCTCATTTCTTCAATTACTCTGGTGGACTGCTGACAGCTTCCAGTTAGCGGGGAAAGGATGGTGGGCCCACCCAAGACCAACTGACACGTGCGTGTCAAGTCGGCAATGGCATTATGCCTGGCATCACTGATAATAAACAACGAAAAATCGTAATCGACCAAGATAAGCGTCCGTAAAACTAATTAAGTAGGAACGTCTGCAGTTGCGATGACTTTTTCATTAATTATCAAGACTGGCGACGTAACTGATAGTGTCGACCAGCAATTATACATTTTCAAAATTTAAAATGATTCAAATAGTTAGATTGGCTCTAAATAAATAATTCCTGGGTGGGGACTTCACCTCTGGATAGAATTAAAAAATGGGGACAAAATTAAATTTTCAAAAAATAGCCGTCTACTTAATAATCTGATTAAATTAAATTCAAATAAAACTTAAGGGGAAACTTGGTTCTACGGGGGTTATCAAAAAACGTCTTACGTGAAACGCGCAGATAAGGGGAACGTTTAGAGTTACCTATCATTTATTAAGTGCAAAACGGACGGAGGTTTCGGGCTACGTACTCCACTCATATCCTGGTATAATGTACGTACGTTCCGCTTGAAAAAAAGTCCTTCGTGTATTTATCTCAATTCGGCGACAAGAACTAGTCAACGGATCACTTTGAAAATTTGGGAGCTTATAGAAGCGGACATGATCTCTCTTTTAATTTCTTTAAATTTTTTGCCATGTAGTGTTGCCGCTTCTACTTGAAAGTATTAGCAACTTTGATAATTTAAACCGAACACCCTGTGTATTATTTTTGTTTTAGAATCCTTATTAATTTCTTAATAATGTTCCTTAATATTTTACTATACCTATTTGTTATAGTTCTCGAGATAATAATTTATTTCACTTTTTTTTTTTTCGGAAAACATGTCCTACAAAAAGTGATGATATTTTTAAACTCTGACAAATTAAAGCACTGAAATTTTTTATAGAGTCAGGTTATATCCAGAGATGTTACTCCCTCTTTCCAAATATTAGTTATACGAACGAGCAAAAACGTACGTAGTATTTACCATTTTTCCAAACCATCAAAATATTTGTATTTTGAAACACCCTGTACTATTATAACTAATATTTGGAAAGAAGGCGAAAGACCTCTGGATATAACCTGACTCCATACCAAATTGCAGTGCTTTAATTTGTCAGAGTTTAAAGATATCATCACTTTTTGTAGGACGTGTTTCCCAAAAAAAAAAGTGAAATTAATTATTGTCTCGAGAACTATATCAAATAGGTATAGGAAAATATTAAGGAAAGTTATTAAGAAATTAATAACGATTAATAAGGATTCAAGGAAACAAAAATAATACACAGGGTGTTCCGTTTAAATTATCAAAGTTGCTAATACTTTCAAGTAGAAGCGGTAACACTGCATGGGTAAAAATATTTTTAAAAGAGAGATCATGTTCGCTTCTATAAGCTCCCAAATTTTCAAAGTGACCGACGGTTAGTTCTCCATAAACGTCTAATAGGCCATCCACCATCAATCACCCTGTATATTGTTAGGTGAAATTTGCAATTATTTCGCAAACGGCTGGATATAATTAAAATGCTCGTCTTATAAACAAAATTGTTTATTAATTCTACGTCAAATAGCCAATTAATATACAGGCTTATTATGAACACTCTGTATAAAATAGATAAACGCTATTAGATTCCTAGTATCTCCATACCTCTTGTCATAAATCTGATCAAATTCCGAAGTTAAAAAAATAGTTTTTGATTGTTTTTTTTCTCAGATCCGGTTCCATGCGGCATCACTACTTTTAATTATTTTTGTAGGAACTTCAAACTCGTGCTTCGGCAACTGTTCCCTTGATTGTATTTCAGTGGGGTTGATGTATCACGCTGCTGGACAACTAAAAATAATCAAAGGAACGCTTAGGGACGTTGCAAAACACGTGGAAGAAAAAATCGTAA
Organism: Barypeithes pellucidus; assembly: GCA_963991005.1. Taxonomy (NCBI): domain Eukaryota; kingdom Metazoa; phylum Arthropoda; class Insecta; order Coleoptera; family Curculionidae; genus Barypeithes; species Barypeithes pellucidus. The sequence continues at coordinate 49,942,191 of OZ022562.1, read as the reverse complement.
CTGAACATGGAAATCTTTCTTCTACAGAATTTGAGTCGTTGAAAAACCGGTATATCTATGACGAAATTTGCAAGTGTGTCGACAGATATAATTTAGTCAAAGAGTAAGAAGAAAATATGAAGGGGCAGAAATTTAATTTTTACACTTAAAAAATAAATATGTAAATACAGTCATATCCTGATTGAAATATGTGAACCTTATTGCCAGATTACATAATTTATTTTAAGAAATAATAACATGGTACAACCCTAATGGACATTTATTAATGACTTTTAGGGGATCGAACATACCGGTTTGACGGTATTACAGATAAGACAATTCATTTTTATTGTGAAGGGAGACGGTTTTAAAGAATACCTGTAGCCTTCGTAGTTTATTCCCTGGTAGCTGCAGATGTTACCCCTTAAAATCTTAAATGGGAAGGGAACCATGTGGCACATAATTTTAAAGGCCAATTTATAAACTCGACGGTGACGATTGACGGTGCAGTTTGACGGTGCCGTAAAAAGCTGGATTTATAAACTTGACGGTGGCGACGATAACATAACCTGTTTTTCTCGGCTTTTCTGTATTTTTATGTGATTATATTAATTTTGGTGTTTATGTAATCTGAATGATACTATCAACATTTATTATTCTTAAATAATGAAGTTCGAGAAGTACTAAGCCCAACCCAATATGGATGGGCGGCAGTGGCTTGTCGTGTACTTCTGCCATTCACCGCTCGGAATTAGCAATTTCCATGGAAATATCTGTAAAAGAGAGTCAAATCACCAACCTGTCTTCGACGTTCCAGGCTGTCGAGGCTCTTTGTCAGCTCGTGGTCTCCGATCAGACGAATGGCTCTCCTTTCGATGAAATCCAGTAGCCGAAGAGTATGTTTGGGTGCAGAGCTCCAAACATAAGAGCAGTACTCTAGTGATGGTCGAATCTGGGCTTTGTATAGTGTCAAAAGTTGTTGAGGTGTGCACAACTTTTTGGTTCGGAAGAGTACACCAAGTTTCTGAGAAGCTATCTTGGCGATTGCCACAACGTGGTTATGCCAAGACATATTTCCTCCCAGATTGACGGCCAGCAAATTAATAGATGAAGCCAGTGGAATTGCGTGTCCTGCCATGATCCGGTTCTGTAATGTTAACCTTTTTAGAGAAAACTGCTGCCTGGGGTTTCTTAGCCTTAAATTCGACTTGGTTACTGTCACCCCAAGCCAAAATTTCTTCTATGTCATTGTTGAGCCGTGATACTTCATGCTGTCTGCGAAGATGTGCGTCGGCAGCCGATGTTTGTGCATTCAAAGAGAAAGATGAGAAGTGTCAGCAAAGCTAAATATCGGATTTTTAGTTTTCACTAGAAGGTCGTTAATGTAGAGTAAGAAGAGGGTGGGAGACAATATGGACCCTTGGGGAACACCGGCACATAGGTGATACCCTTTCCAATTCTTTACCAGGGACAAAGTCTATAAAAATTTCTAGTTACTTCCATGTGTAGAAATCGATTTTTTGGAAGGTACCTACTACTCAAAAAATAATAAATTATGTTATTATTGGAAAGAGATTTTTAAACGACCTTTAAAATGATGTGCCACTTAATACCCCTTGCTATTTAAGATTTTAAGGATAATATCCCAAGTAACACCAAAGGCTGTGACAACGTTATTCCAGCTAAATTTAGAGCATTTTAGCTTTTACAGAAAGCTGCCTAGACATTCTTATGACGTCCTTAAATCGCTGTGACAGCCGAAATGGTACAACATTTTCCGGCTTTTAAATGGATTTTACAGCCATATGGTTGCAGAACTTTTTAGGTTAGGACACTCCAATATTTAGATTACTATATAGATTTGGATGGTTGACGAAGCATAATGGCGGTATAGAATTAGTTACTTATAGGCGGTATTGTTTATGTTATTCGAACTTCTCGGAGAACAAAATGAATGCGGGAAGGTAGTTTTATCGTTAAATATGGGCACGGTAGCTCTTCTCTCTTCACTGGCTTCATTTATATCCTACATTTTAGAAAATTCAATAAATTTTGTAATTTAAAATTATATAGGTATTTGAAATAAAAATTCATTAAAAATATTCCTGAACATAGTTTGTCTAATTAAAAGTTGGATGTTCTAATTTTTATTCATTAATATTATTGTTTTTAAAAGCAAAAATAAAAATGATCAATTTTCTTAAAATGGCCGATGTTCTCTTTTATTTTCCGGCCCCAATGTTGTACGAAATAAATGGCCAACAACATAAGACATGGTGGTTAATTATCCAGTTATTTTGAAGGAAGATTTACCACTTTTTGGCCTATAATTTACTACATTATTGTATGGTGTTGTTGGATTTCCATTTGTTAGCAGGAAAGTCAACTTTACAGCTAAATATTATGACCTAATGGCATTGTCCATAAAATAGCTTTTTTTTGGCAAAATAATGGTACTATCCAACAAGAAATTATGACTTTTACTTCCAGCTGTAGTTGGGCGATAAAAATGGCATTTAAATATAATATTTAGCAAAGTTTGAAAGCAAACTATAGTAACGTTGGAAAATTTAGTTGTAAAATTATGCCTCTTTAAAATTATTACAGATGCAAATGAAAATCAAAGAGCAGATTTTAAAAGTCGGATTATAGCAATGTACGCAGTTGTCGCAACGTTATCCCTGCCAATGATTAGCTTAAAATTTTTTTTGAACAATCCGTGTTACTTGGGAACTCCCAATCTCAGGGGATTAAACCACGAAAGCTGCAATTATGCTTTAAAAGGGTCTCCCCTGACGTGTGTGTCTTTCCGCTTTTTAATATTATTTACTGGAAACAAGGTAAATTTTCAAGTTGACACCCTGTTTGTGTATTCCTTCTACTAAAACTTTACGAATCTGGTTTTAGATTAGAAAAACATTGGGTATAACTTTACCTTTATAGTGTAAAGTATTACTGTACTGACAAAATAAGGGCTAATTGTTTGGCTCGGCCGTACAAAACTGTGCTTTTCAGGTTTACAAAGGATATTCAAGAAACCTACTCATTTTCACTGTTTTGGCAATTTACCGCCAGTGTAGTTGTATTGTGCTTTGCCTGTATACAATTTTTCTTTGTAAGTACCGTTTTTTCCGCTGTTACCATATTTTATGACTTCTATAGTCTATTCATTTCGCAATTCAGTCGACAAAAACAAATACCCGCGAGGAGCACGTGAACAGCACACAGGGTCGTATTAAGAACAATATAATCAGTACAATCTCGAATCACGCATGGATACACCTGAAATAATAGGCTACACTGTACAACGGCCCTGTTCTCGGAGTTTGATTGCCGTTGAACCAATAGCAATGAGTTTATGCATCAAGCATGTGGCTATCACGCGCTGATGCTCCTGAATTGGCAAAATGAATAGAGTATAGTGAAGATCGTTGCTTAAAATTGTTTATTATTTTTAACTCAATAATGATATGATTTTACCGATTCTTTTAGGTTGAATTGTGGTCTGTAAATTTCTTTGTGTCGGTATCATGGACTATGACAATGACCATAGAAGTATTTTTATATTGTTTTTTTGGATCGCTCTTGCACTATGAGGTAAGTCATGCTATGGATGATATAATATTTTTTATTGTAGTATTCAAACAGGTGACTTAAAGTGCACGCCAGTCGCAGTGCCGCCCCTGGCCCTCCCTCAATACTTTTTTTCTAAAATAGAATAGTACTTTAAAATATTTTTTTTTATAATATCCTTTATTGCCAGCAAAATTACATAAAAATGGAACAATAGCAACGTCAACAAGAGTAATTTGGCCAAAGTGGACCAATAATTCAATTATATCTTAATTATCTGTATAAACAATAATATATATAAAAAGTTGAAAATATAAATTACAATTATCAGCGATAACACAAATATTTAACTGTTAAAATGTTATATATAAAACTGAAATATTATATTACAATTTTAAAAAATTCATTCATGACCATAAGGTACATTACATTACATATTAAAAGAAAAAACATTTACATTTTAAACACATTAAAATTCGTGATACATTGAACGTAGTTGTTATCCTGAGAAATCAAAATTATAGTAGGTAATTTTTATTTTTTATGAATTCAATAACCCCCTTTCTAAAGGCTTTAATGTTTCTCAAGTCCTTAACAGCATCCGGCAGCAAGCGGTAGGCTCGAATGGCCATAAACAAGGAACCACCCCGGTAAAAGGAAGAAGAGTGAGCAGGCGTTCTTAACTCATTTCTGCCTCTAGTAACAATATCCAGGTCAGCAGCATATAGATCACGATTCAATACAAAATTTCCAGGGTTTTTTCTTACTAACATCACTAGAGATAAAAAATAAAGAGAGGGAACAGTTATAATGTCTAGTTCCCGGAAGTAGTCTCTACAGGATGTCCGAGGATGCAGTCCCAGTATACTGATTATTCTCTTTTGCGCAATAAATATCCTCATGGCATGTCCTGACGAACCCCAGAAACAGATACCATATCTCACAACCGATTGCACATGTGCAAAATAGTATATACGCATTCCGTGTAGGGAAATTATATTTCTCAACCTGCGAATTACAGCACAAGCACTACTTAGTTTAGAACACAATTTGTCAATGTGGTCCTCCCACGACAAACACGAATCCAATGTAATGCCCAGAAATTTCACATTGTTAGTGACAGGAATGGACCCGTGATTCAACCTTACCAGTAATGACTCCAGAGTATCCCTCTTAGAGAAAACCAATATCCCCGTCTTTGAGGCATTCAGCCTCAATGAATTTACAGCACACCACCGAGCCATGCTCGCAGCCGCAAGCGAGCATTTCTCCGACAATATTAAAAAAATATAAAATACCTATCTAGAGGGTGTCCATTTAGTGTGTAATTCTTGTACATATATCTCGTAGAATATAACCGATAGAGGAAAAGTTTAAATACCAAAATTAGAAGACTATCGACGATTTATATTTTAAAAATAAAACCGGGACCATTAAAAATTTTAAATGTTTTTAAATAGAACACCCTATATTTGTTTTACTCGATATTAGTGTCCCTCCTTATTGCTTATGTTGCAATGTTGCCAAGATATTAACTATTTTCCTGTTTTTTTGCTTCCGTACGGAACAAACCCAATAATTATATTACAGTTTCTTCATTGATTTTAATTTGATAAATTTTATTTACAGATAGTTGCATATTGCGATATTTCACGAACTGTGATTTATCACTGATATCAACAAATCACAGGTAGTCACAGTTCCTTAGCAGCAATAAAATGCGCGATGTGATTACAGTTTAAACAAATCACCTTTGCGTACATATTTCAAAAGTAATGTAGGTGTCATGTGCTCTTTTTGGGTCAAACTTAAAATGGTAAAATTAAAATTAGAAAATGTTCGCTTGCTTAAGAGATACGGGGGAAAATCAAAAAATTGACAATTTCAAAATTACCCTGTATTTTCTTAGTTAAAAGAGATACAGAAAAATGTTTTATACAGAAGTTTCTTTATATTGATTTTTGAATAATCTGCCATTTTCAGAATAAGTATACGGGCTCAGATAAAAAAGTTATCGGACCTAACCTAATTTATTTAAATGGAATACCCTGTATGTTTTAATCTAAAAAGATACTATTTTATATTATCCTTTCAAATATATATAACACACCATGCATGATATTGGTTTCCTAGGCGATTTATTAAACTTTATTACTATAAACCACAGTAGACCATGAAACAAAAGCTAATATCATAGAAACAACTATGTTGACTATTAACATTTAACGTCAATTTCATTTTTACATGTTCATTTTGCGAAAATGACCTATCAAAATTTTGTAAAATTTGATATGATATCAGTTTATATTGAAAGTGGAAAAAACGAAGAAATAGCGCAAAATGTATATTTTGTTCGCTATCCGGAAAGACGATAACCATTTAAGGACATATTCTGAACATTTGAGATGATTCCCGTTATTTTTTACTTTAATCTGAATCTTTTATTTCGTTTCAAAGTAATAAAGTTTAAAGAAATCGCCTAGGAAACCAATATCATTCATGGTGTGTTATATATTTGAGTGGAGAATTTTAAATAGTATCTTTTTATATTAAAATAAACAGGTTTAAAAAAATTAGGTTAAATCCCATAACTTTTCTACCTGACCACGTATACTTATTCCGAACATTTGCGATGATTCCCGCTATTTTTTACCTTAATCTGAATCTTTTATTTCGTTTCAAAGTAATAAAGTTTAAATAAATCGCCTAGGATACCAATATCATCCATGGTTTCTTATATATTTGAAAGGATAATTTAAAATAGTATCTTTTTAGATTAAAATATACAGGGTGTTCCATTTAAAAAAATGAAGTTAGGTCCGATAACTTTTTTACCTGGCCCCGTATACTTATTCTGAAAACGGCAGATTATTCAACAATCAATATAAAGAAACTACTGTATAAAATATTTGTCTGTATCTCTTTTAACTAAGAAACTATAGGGTCATTTAGAAATTGTAAATTTTTTGATTTTCCCCCGTATCTCTTAAGCGAGCGAAAATTTCCAAATTTTGATTTGACCATTTTAAGTTTGAGCCGAAAACAGCACATGGCACCTACATTACTTTTTGATAGCACTAACAATTACGCTGATACCCTATAAAAGGGACACTCTGTACCATAATGTCGAACCAAAATCATATTTTCTGAAAAACCTCGTATAAGATCTGATGATCACATTTAGGTTCTAGATTATGCAGAACTTTTTATGAAGAATGACTTTTTTTCTTAAAATTAATAATAAAAGAGTTTGAAGTTAAACGCAAAAATGACTGTCAATGTTGCAGATAGGCGCATCTGGATAAAAAAAATATGGGATATTGCGATACATTCTTTTTCTATCGAGTACTTTATGTTTATGCTCCTAGAATATCATGTCCCTAATCCAAAAAAAAAAAATTTTTGCAAATATATTGTTATTGTATCTCGATTTTTAGAGTTCTACGTTTGTAACAGACATTTATTTAACCGATTGGCTGGATCTAGATCAAAAATGTCAGAAGGCCTTTATCACTATAATGGAAAACTCAAAAAAACCTTTGACAATTAAAGCAGGAAAATTTATAGACCTATCTCTGGATACTTTTGCAACGGTAACTATACTGGGAAACCGTAGTTGGCGTATACAGGGTGTTATGGAAATGACGTATTATATTTAAATGGGTGACTCCTTGGGTGTCCTAGAGAAGCGCTACATATTTTTTTTTAAATCGACCGTTTTAAAAGTGGGGTAATAAACACTCTTACTCACAGGTCAGTCCGCGCTACTGTACAACATTTCACCCAGAGCCAATGGCAATGTTGCCAAAATAATGTAAAACTGAAATTCCATATAAAATTATAAAAATAAATTATTTTCTACCTACTTGTATTTATCCTTATACCTAAAGAGCGAGAAAATCCAGGCACAAACAAAATCAGTTTTTTCTTTTTCATGGGAACACTCCTGGAAACACTTTATGTATACACAGTAATAGTGAAACAGAACCGATAGTTAGCTTTTGAAAATACAATATTACAGATTATACTACAGATTATTAGATTTTATTACACGCGACGAAATTTGAAGAAACGCGTCAATAAAAACAATATTCAAACATTATTTATGAACGGACAAGATACACGCGTAAACCGAAAAAACAGAGCGTATTGCTGAGAGTGTGTTGGTGATCGACGAGACACAACGTATCCGGCCGCTGGTTGGTCTTCAACTAACAGCCGCAAGCGTGCAGCGCTATATGAAACCACTTCGCTCGGACGATGTAAGGCGTCAAGAGGTCATTGTCATTTGACCTAGTGACGTACGTGGCTATTACTATTCCATATGTTTTTTCGGGTTGTTTAAAACATAGTTCGTCGTAAATGTTCTTCAATTAATTGTACAAAAATGTATTACAAATTATTTTATTTTGTCTAAAGAGTTTAAGGTGTACATATGACAACACCGGCCAGAATTCCTTGAGTGCTTACATGTATCGCAGTGCCACACAGGTGTTTTTCTGGTTTGACGTCAGGTCACTTTTACCACTGAATGAATTGAAAGCGCCTTTTATGGTTATTTTTCTCCAATTTGTCGTTATTTCAGGAATATAATACGTCATTTCCATAACACCCTGTATTTATAATTTTTAGGCGCAATTTGTATAGTTTTACAGTAGATATTGTTAATAAACTAATTAAACCTACCGAAGACGTGCTTGTGCACGTTCAGTCTTTCCCCGGCCTAGTAACTGTATCGGCGGTGTTTACATTAATTTAAGGTTCACCATACGATGTCGCAAACTTATAGAACTGCAAATTTTTAGGTTCTTATTTTATACCTAGAGCTGTTTCAAATCATTTAAAAAATATAGTAGACACTCGATAGTGTGAACCGAAAAACACAACGTCTGTTCACATTATCGATTTATTCACGTTAACTGAGGTTATATTTGATATGTTAGAACTTTTTATAATCAACATAATAAAAATATAAATTAGTAATACTCATTAAAACAAACAGTAACAAATTAAAAAAAAAATGGATAAAGAATTATTTTTTGTTAAAAAAGTCGGAAATTTTTGTTTGTTGTCGACGATTTTTAAATTTCTGCATAATAGCTTAACCTTTTTATAACTACAAGATCATTAATATCAATGCCACTTTCCTCAGCCCACTGGTTTACTACATTTAAAGACTCTATAACTCTATCTAGTGAAACCAATGGATGTGAGGATTCCGGATTTTTTTCGGCTCTCAATCTCAATCTCATCGCTTTGACAGTCTTCAGTATCTTCAACTTCAAGTTGCAAGCTAAAAAAGTTATTCGCTGCTTTTCAGTTTTCCTACCAGCCGCAGTATTTTCCGCCGACGAGACAAATGATCTGGTAATAATTTCCGGTAAAGTCCTGTTTCATCAGCATTGTAAAGTTGGTCTAATGTGATACCAAGTTCTTCTACCTTGTTTTTTAATTGGATTTTAAATGAATTCTTGCTGTGAGGAAAATTTCTATCTAGAAATTTTCAAAAGCGGATTCGAAATCTCTTTTTAAAGCGTTGTAGCCATCCCTCACTGGCTATAAATTGTTTATCATTTTCTTTAATTTGTAAATGAATTTGCTTTGCTTTTTGCTTGTTCATATCCTCACTTAAAATAAAATGTTTACTTCTTTGCTTCAGGAACCACTTATATACATTTTTTTCCATTCTGGGAAATCCCTAACTCTTTAATGTTTGTCTTTTACCTGGGCCCACATATGTATCTTTCACAGCTTTAGAAATCATTCTTCCTTTTTTGTCTTATTTTAGAAATTGTGGGTCTTGCAACACCATATTTTTTGCTAAATACGTAACACTTTGCCCTTCAATTAAACCTTAGATCACTAGCGATTTTTCATAAAGAGTAAGACACTTTGGTTTTTTAAGCGACATTTCAGCGATATTTACCGAAATTACGTGACCCAAATACGCATTAACATCGAAAAACTGAAACCAAACGTATGCATTTTTAGCTAACACAATGCCCGCGGTGGGGAATTACGGCATATATGGGGGATTTACAGCACCGCCATAGGCGTAACTAGGGGAGGGGCCAGGTGGGCCGTGCCCACCCCAGTGTTTCCGAAGTTCGAAGCCATACACACGTCATAGTGACACTTGCCATTAAAATCCTACTAGACTAAGGGCCAGCCCCCCCCCCCCCCCCCCTACAAAATCATTCTAGTTACGCCAATGAGCACCGCGGAACAACGACTGCATCATAAATTTTTAGGGTCAATGACTTTATTTCCCTTAGCGAATGTTTAGTTTGTTCACGGTATACGGTGGTCTTGTATAATTAACATCTTGTTCACACTATACGACGTTTCCGTTAGGCGATGTTCACACTATCGAGGGTCTACTGTATGTAAATCAAAGATATTGTTCATTCCACAAATGATTTAATCAGAGATTGTTTGTAGAAGATTTAATCGTTTTATAAGATTTAAATCGTTTTAAAACTTTAAATCATTTAAAAAGTATTCAAATCATCATCATTCTATGTAGAACTATACAGGGTGATTGATGGTGGATGACCTATTAGACGATTATGAGGAACTAGTCAACAGATCACTTTGAAAATTTGGCAGCTTACATAAGTGGACATGCACTCTCTTTTAAAAATATTTTCAGACATACAGTGCTGCCGCGTGTACTAGAATGTATTACCAACTTTGGTAATCTAAACGGGACACATATTATAATTTTCTTAGAATCCTTATTAATTCCTTAATAATTAAGATTTTCCAGTACTTATCGTTCTCGAGATAATAATTAATTTAATTGGCAAACATGATCTTCAAAAACGGCTGATATTTTTGAACTCTGACAAATTAGCGCACTGAAATTTGGTTGGGACTCAGGTAATACCCAGAGGCGTTTCACTTTGTTCCAAAATATAGTACAAGGTCTTTTAAAGTACAAATATGTTTGAAAAATGATAAATAGTATGTTTTATTTTTAAATGAAACACCCTTCATTTTATCTGTAGTCCTAAAAGCACTTGAAATTATCTAACTTTCTATTTGTAATGTTGCTATACCTATCTCATATAAATATAAATGCTCATAAGTCAAAAATTATTCAGTTTTTGACGTATGAGCATTTATTTTTGACATTGACAAAATGAAAACAATGTCGTTGTCGTGTTTATTCTACCATATCTGGCAATCGCCAAGATAGCTTCTCAGAAGCTTGGGGTACTCTTCCGAACCAGAAAGTTGTACACACCTCAACAACTTTTGACACTATACAAAGCCCAGATTCGACCATCTGCTCTCATGTCTGGAGCTCTGCACCCAAACATACTTTTCGGCTACTCCATATGTGGTTAAGCTTAGTACTCCTCGAACTTCATTATTTAAGAATTCTTTCATCTGGAGGACTTCATCCTCGTGGAACGACCTTCCCGAGGTCGTTTTTCCCAACGAATATAACCTCCAACGATTCAAAACCAACGTGAATCGTTTTTTGCGCACACGCACCACTCCCAGAGTGCCCTAAAGGATGTTTCCTATAGTGCTTGTGTTTGATCATAATAAAAAAAAAACTATTCAGTTTTTGCTAGTTTTATGTCGACTCTTTAATAAGCTTTAGTGTATCATTTGAATATCTTATAAAACTTGCAATAATAACCAACTGAATCATTGGTACGTAAGCATTTAATTGTGTCCTCTTTTTGTAGATAATGCGAAGATCGTATTCCCTTTTGGCAGTTCTGAATAAGTTTAACAATTAACAATCTACATACTTTTTCTGCTGCAACGCTATTTTATCAAACCACTATGCACTATAGAGGAATTTAGCAACCTTAGCAACTTTACAATGCATTTATTAAATATAAGAAAATACTATAAGAACTTCATCATCTTATGGGTGAGTATAAGATAGAAAAAGCATACTATCTTTTTCGCTAACGAAATAAAAGATTATTGATGTATAAAGTTGCCAACCTCCGGGTGGGGGGGGCAAATGCCCTGTCTTGCCCCTCTCAAATGACGCTCATGCTCCCAACGTGATTTCGTGGAAAGTAGTATTCAATTTATTTATGGTATTATTGGAAAGAGATTTTTCGTGTTAGATTCTTTGTTGGGGGGATCCCCTGGATCTGCGCTTAACCCCCCCCCCCCCCCAATTATAATTTTACGGGTAACAACAACCCTTCCCAGGAGGTTAAACCACGAAGGCTGCGGCCTCTTAAATGTTCCCCTTCACAATAAAATTGACGTGTCCGATTTTTAATATTAATTACTCGAAGCGAGATATTAAGGGTGGTAAGTTTTCAAATTGACACCCTGTATATGAAAATAATTATTTTAAGAGAGAATTCTTGTTTCTACAGGGTGAGTCGGGAGGAACGGACCAAATTTCAGGAGTGTATTATACACGCGAAAACAATGTAAAAAACCCCATATGTACAAGTTTGAGTGATTAAAGTGATACGAAATGCCAAATATTTATTCAAATTTAGAATATGCAAATATGGTGTTTATTTATGGTTTCTGTAATGGCAGTGCTACAGCTACTGTTGAAGAATATCGTCAACGGTATCCACATCACAGACGTCCGACTAGAAACGTGTTTATCAGAGTGTTTAGTAATTTGTGCGAGAATGGTAATCTTCTCAGTGCCAACATTACATCTGAACGAGCTACTCGACAAGGTTTAGGAGAAGTAGAAAATATTCGGGATTTAGTAGAAGAAGATGCAACGACCAGCTCAAGAAGAATTGGTACTCAATTGGGCATTTCACAAAAAAAAGTATTAAACACACTCCACGAGCAAGGCTTATATCCATACCATGTACAGAGAGTACAGCACCTAGAACCGGAAGATTATGCTAATCGTATTGAATTTTGTCGGTGGATAAATAATATCGTGTTGTATCGCATATACTTTTTACAGATGAAGCAACATTCACCCGTGACGGTATTAATAATACTCGTAACTCTCATGTATGGTCAATCGAAAATCCCCACGCAACAGTTGAAAGTAATTTTCAACATAAGTTTTCGGTTAATGTGTGGTGTGGTATGCTCGATAGTTATTTAATTGGCCCTTTCATTTTGGAGAATCACCTCACAGGAGACAACTACCTACATTTTTTACAACATGAGTTACAAGGACTACTTGAGGATGTTCCTGTAAATATCAGAAGGCGAATGTATTACCAGCACGATAGAGCTCCTGTACATTTTGCTCGTCAGGTCAAGCAACATTTAGACGAAACATTTCCAGGGCGTTGGATTGGTCGCGGTGGTCCTATTAATTGGTCTCCAAGATCTCCAGACCTCATAGCACTAGACTATTGTTTATGGGGTTGGTTTAAAAATGAAGTGTACAAAGTAAAAGTGGACACTCGGGATGCACTAATTCGACGTATTAGAAATACTGCAGCCAATTTTAAAGAAGAAAGAAATGAAGCAATTAGAAGAGCAACCTTCGTAGACGAAGTAGAAAATGTTTAGAAGTCAATGGCGGTATTTTTGAACATTTATTAAAAGAACGCTATGATTAGGAAACCGTTAATATATGAACTTTTCTTCATTTGGTATTGCGCTATAACTTGAAAACAAATGAATATCCGATAAGAACATATGGTTTTTTTTACATTGTTTTCGCGTCCTGAAATTTGGTCCGTTCCTCCCGACTCACCCTGTATATCATCAAAGATCGAACTATAGGTACCTACGCGTATAGAAGTGTCATCACAGACAGATAAATACGCAGTAGTGTAATATACATGTATAAGTAAGTACAGCAGTATAATTTATTTAAATTTTTGTAAATTATTAATTATATCATGAAATATTTGTCTCAGATATTATCCAACTCTCAATTTTGTTTGTATACTTATTTAATGATTTAATTGACTCTCAATATATCAAAAATTTATGAATTAGTGGAATGAAATATTTTATTTCCTCTGTTTTTGTATGTAATTATATGTTTGCTCCGGTAATTCGATAATTACTATAAACATGCCGGCTTTTTTTGAAAAATTATAATTTATTGTCTACCACCAACAGGGCGGTATTAACTATGAGGAAATATTTTTTATACTACTCGTATATGTATTAATAGGTTAGATTCAAAGATATTACGAACTACAGATAGAAAAATGTACATTTCTAGCCTACGCAACGAATACCAACCAGTCAGATTGACATAATTATCGCAAAGGTATCTTGCAAAATCCCAATTAAAAGTTTGTTAATTTGATAATTGCAACTGGTTTAAGGTTAATCCGCAATTGCTCTTAAAATAAATTTATTTCCCAATAATTTTACTATAAACTGTGAAAATGCGATGAGAGATTCTTTAAACAAATATAAAGCGAGTATCAAACGAATCTTGAACTAATCCAACTACACTCTGGCAACATCTATTTCTACTTTACTAGTGCGCTACGATCTAGGAGCCAAAATATGAATGAATACTATTCTCGTAAACATTACAACGTTGGCACTGTGATCTAACAGATTGTTTATATATTTTGGTTGATTTGTGTTTTTTTTTGTGATTATTGGTGAAAAATCGTATTTATTATAAACAATCATGTGTAGTTTGTAAAAGAGTGGGTCATTTAACAAAGGATTTATCATTTTATCGGTTATGTTTTAATATTTAACCATCTGATATAACCAGACTTCAACATTGTTGCCATTCAGCCAACAAACATGTAATTCCCTATTCCACCCATTTTCAATAAGATTTCACACAATTACAGGTTCACTTTCCAAGAGTTTTATGAATGGATTATGAGATCTGTAGTTTATAATACCTTTGGTTAGTTTAGAAGTCATCACATAAAGAAATATATTACTTAAAACAATCATCTATAGAGCGTGTCAATTTGAAAGCTTACCACTCTTAATATCTCGTTTCCAGTAAATAACATTAACATTAAATTGTGAAGGTGAACGTTTTTAAAGAATATTTGCGGCTTTCGTGGTTTACCCCCCTGGGAGTGGTAAATTAGTGGCGTCTGACCTTCCCCCCGTTTTCGAGGATGCTAAACACGATGGCGGCGTCAGAATTTCTCTTTGGGGTTGCGCAACCCCTCAAAACGGCCAAAACTACCCCTCAGAGGGGTTAAACGCGCTTCAAGAGGTTTCCCTTCACACTTTCCTCCCGTTTTCGAGGATGCTGAGCACGGTGATTGTTGGATATCGCGTCCGACCCCTTCCAACCCCTCCACCGGCCAATACTCGCCTGAAAGGTGTGTATTTTTTTTTGAAGTATCAGCGGCAAATATACAGGGTGCACCAAGTAAAGTGGCCTATTAAAAGTATCTCGAGAACTGAATGAGATTTTATTTTGAAAATTCGGTTGTAGCTATAAGAGATGGTTTTCTACGTTTCTAAAATATTTTGGATGATGCGGTGTTGCCGGATCATACCGAAAGTGGCATCAACTTCGAAATTTTAAATAAATTACCATATATATTATAATTTTTTTGGAATCTAGGTAAAAATGTAGAACAGTTTCTATATAATATCATATACTTATCTTTAAGATTTTTTGAATTATAAATAATCTTGTGATTTTTTTACGCCATATCGGGACCTGAAAAGAAAATCATATTTTTTTAGCGGTTACAGCTAGAAAGCTGAAATTTTGACAATAGTTTCACAAGACCATCGAAATTTTATAATTTCGAACGGTATTTTTAATTTTATACAGGGCGTATCCATAACAATATTTCTGAGGGAGATGAATTATTGCAAAAATCTTCTTTTTTTTACATGGGACACCCTGTATTTGATACGTTTTGCTAATGGAGGATCGAATTTTCTATCTAATGATATTAAGTGTTCCTATACCTATCTTCAATATTTTCGGACTTATAGCTAAATTTAAAATGTATCTTAAAAAAATATATTTTTTTGTAGTAGGCTGTGGAATGAACACATGCATGTATATTTGCATATGCATATATTTTGGATGATGCAACACCGCATCATCCAAAATATTTTAGAAACGTAGAAAACTATCTCTTATAGCTACAACCAAATTTTCAAAATAAAATCTCATTCAGTTCTCGAGATACTTCTAATAGGCCACTTTACTTGGTGCACCCTGTATATCCCCCCCCCCCCCGTTTTCGAGGATTCTGAGCACGCTGGTGGTGTTGGATATCGCGACCGACTCCCCTCTCCCCCCGTTTTCGAGGATGTTGAGAATGGGGAAAATAGTTGTACCTCTCTTTTTGGTTGTAATGGTCTCTCATTCCGGTCCAACTGAAAAAATATAATCAAATAGGTTGCGCGAAAAAACGCCAAGGCGTGTTCAGTTTATTTTAAATTTTTTAGAAATTTTTTTTTTAAATTTCAATTAAAAAAAATTATAAAACAGAAAGAGTAATTGGGGTTGGAAGGGGTCGGACGCGATATCCAACACCACCAACGTGCTCAGCATCCTCGAAAAAGGGGGGAATATATATTTGCCGCTGATACTTGAAAAAAAAATTCACCCCTTTCAGGGGCGAGTATTGGGCGGTGGAGGGGTTTGAAGGGGTTGGAAGGGGTCGGACGCGATATCTAACACCACCACCGTACTCAGCATCCTCGAAAACGAAAGTGTGTTTCTCAGCAGGGAAACCTCTTGAAGCGCGTTTAACCCCTCTGGGGGGTGGTTTTTGGCCGTTTTGAGGGGTTGCGCAACCCCCAAAGAGATATTCTGGTGTTCAGCATTCTCGAAAACGGGGAGTGGAGGTACTCTTGTTCCAACTGAAAATATTTCGATTTTTCGAGGTTTTTTCCAACTCACAGACGCCACTAAATGTTGCACTTAAAATCTTAAATCAGAAGGCGGTCAAGTGGCACCTCATTTTAAAGGGCGTTTAACTAAATCTTTTTCCAATAATACAAGGCTACAAATATTCTTTAAAGGCGTTCCATTTTACAATAACACAGACGGATCTATCCGATTTTTAATATTATTTACTGGAAGGAAGGACTTTACATCAAGTAGGATACGACTTTGGTTCACAGTCTTTGAAGAATATACAATTCACATTCTTAGGTGGATTGTAAACAACTCTCCAAAGGAACAATCGGAAGCTCTGACAATAAGTATAATTTTTCTTTGTCGGTTCTGTTAATTAAACAAAGCCATTTTGTCGCCGTCGAGCTTTCGGAATATACTTTTTATAAACTGTCATATTTGTCATTATTGTTAAATAAAATTCTTTGTTGTTTTTAGTCTTTGTGTATTAAATTTAAGTATTGTTTGAGGAAAACCAGTAATTCAACTCAAAATGGTAAAACTGTGCCGCCATATTGGATAAAAATATAGAATTTTGAGTCACGTCCATCGATTGATTGTTTTTCCTAACAAAGACATATCAAACCGGTTACCTGTTGGCCTGGCAGAAGATAAAAAGAAATGGGGATTCTTCAACAGATAAAAAATCCCCGTCTCTTATTTTTGCTGCCCACCCTCAAAAGTTTTCCGCCGGATGTCGCCCAACTAAAAGAAAACCGATGGCGCACTCTACTGGGCAATCAGTCTATATTTGTTGTATATGATTGATGAAACTGTTCATCTGCTGACGTGAACAGCCCTGGTTACAAATCAACAAAATAAATATAGAATGTTACTTTTCAGCACTCCTACACGCTTACAATGAAATGAAGATACCCAATCGGAAGGAAGGATAGGTAAGAATTTTATAAGAAAAATGGCAAGAATAGAGAACAATAATTGTTAGCGTTTTTTGCAATAACTCTGTAATTGTTCGACATTTAGCTCCCCCGAAATTTACGCCCGTCTACTTTAATTCGAGGTGAAGAAATTGCCATTCGCCTTAACCCAGTCCTGACTTGGAAGAAGATTATATAAATATTTTCAGGGCGGTGTAGCCACCCAATTTTAGTCGACAGGGGTTAAAAGTAGGGCACGCATAAAAATGTATAGAACTCACAACGACAATACGTGGGTGCTTAAAACGGATTCCGTATTATACAACTCTCTAGCCATAACCCTCAGACCCATGCAAGTGTATGGCATGTACCCCATAAACGGCCTACCAAAATGGGTTTACTACATCCACGCGGCTTTCCTACATTGCGTCTTAACTCTACCAGTTCCAGTTCTGGCATTCACCTATTTATTTATTAACTTAAAGTCCTTGGATCTCATTGGTATCATTGACCTTTTGTTTATGGTTTCTGAAATAGGGATAACCATTCTAAAATACATGCCTATCAGGTTGTACCCGGAACGAGTCAGACATAGTTTGGAATGGTTGACTTTGAAAGAATTCACCTCGCATCATCCCGATCAAGAAAAGATTGCCAAGAGAACATCTAAGATAATTAGGCAGGTTTATATCTATTACGCGATTGCTGCTACTACCACTCTACTTTTCTGGTGTTTCAAACCTATATTACTTGGCGAAAAGAAGTTTCCTAATGTTATATGGCTACCCTTTGATCCGAACGAGAGCGACTATGCATTTGTTTTTATATATATTATGGTTATGCTGGGTAAGTTACGTTTTAGTAAAACTATCAGGGTATTTCAACGGTGGCCTATTAAAGATCTCGGGAAGCAAAATAGATATTTGCATAAAATATTGGTACTCGCTATAAAAGATGCCGATCTTTTCAATGAAGATATTTTTACGTACGTACGATTATACCAGTGGCGGTTCTTCCATAGGAGCACATGCGCACGTGCACCCCCAAAACAAAACGAATAAAAAATATTAATTTATATTCATTGAATATTATTTATCGTATAAAGTCCGACTCTCCCTAATATTTTATCGTACCGTCAAACTAAAAAAGTCCGACCCTCCCTAATATTTTATCATCCCGTCAAACTGAACTGTATAGATCCGGAAACCGTGCCTCGGTCGAGGTATAGCGGGTGATAGCGGGACTATGGCGATTTAACATGGCAAAGACGCACAGTTTTTGTGTGCTCGTGCATCTAGTTAGAAATTCGAGGGTGTATGTTTTAATATTTTAATATTATATATTTACTAAGTAAAAAATGAATAGTTGACGGTGGACTATTTAAGAAATAACTTTAGCTCTTTGAGTTTGGAGCAAAAAATTGAAGTGAAGAATGCGGGAACACCTAAACCCGAAATTAATTTAACGCAGGCCACAAAGGGTAAATCTAGAGACTTTATTAGGAAGTTAGAAATGAAATATATGAAAAAAAAATTATAGAAGGTATTCCAAACTTAATGAGGCTGTTATTGCTCAATTTTCTACAATTAAGAACCGAAGAATGGACTTTACGTTTAAGCACTATTGTGTAGAGTCGATAAATGTTGTGTATTTCGATCAATGATACTCGATATGATTTTAAATAAATTTTATTTAAGGATTTAAACTAAAAAACACAGAAAATATGAAGAATGCCAACTTGTCAGTCTTGTGGCTCGATTCGTTCTCGTCATAAAACAGTTAACTATTGTTCTCGTCTTGGTTGCGCCTAATGACGTAGCCGTAGATGGCGTAGTGGTATTAGACATCATTCGGTTTTCTTGATAACTCGTAGATGGCGGTAGTAGTATTGGACATCACTCGGTTTTCTTGATAGCTCGTAGATGGCTTTAGTAGTATTAGTAGTGGAGTGTATAAATATTGTTACGAGGGTTGCATGCGACGACGTTAAGATCCGACAGCTATACACACTAAGAAAACCTTTCGTATTTTCCAAAAGTTGTATTTCCTTGTGTAAAATTAAAAAATAAATAAAAATATGTTTTACCTAACGCATTTTCTTTACTTTTTTCTTTCTACATTTTAAACGCCTAGAAAGTAGTAATTGTTCGGCCGTTACACAAAAAAAAAATTTTAAAATAATTTTAACATACTTGTGAAACCGCTCTATCATAGGTCACGAGCCGCCACTGGATTATACCGGAAGTTAGGCTTGAGCAGCCCAGGATCTTGATTGTTTTTGAGACGGGGCAAAAACGTAAAATTGGCACCCTCGCATATCCTCTATCCCTTGTTGTTGTTAGTAGTTGTATTTAAAAAAAATTCATATATAGAGTCCGTGCTCCCGCGCTTTTCGACCAGATTGGGCTATACAGGATGTCCCAAAACTAATAGTACCTACACATTAAAACTGTAGATTCTTTGGGTAAAAATATTGGGATTTGCTCAAAAGTTGATAATGACCGAGTTGTGTATATGTTACGGGCAATCTAAATAATTGGGCATTATTTATAATGCCCGGGCAGTTTAAAAAGTGCCCAAAGGGATATGACAATATGATGAATTATACAGGGTGATTCACGACGAGCGTGCATTAGAACTTTATGGAGAACTACTGAATATATGTTCCTGAAACTTTGGGGATTTGGGTTTATCGATATGCTCTCTTTAACTAAAATATTGACATGTTTCTGTCATTTCCGGTTATACCGGAAGTAGCTGCCAACTTTCGTTTTTTAAATACAACATGGTAATTTTTATTACATTTTTCGAATAAGCATTAAATACTAAGCACATTTTATAGAAAATGTTTTTGTCAGACTCTATTAGTTTTTGAGATATCTGGACTTTTTGTAATTATTTGGCAAATGCATGACGATGAAATAATCCATATAATTTTTTTACCTTAGCGCTTGGACTGAAAAGTTTTTCTCACCGAATAGCTAGAAGATCATCAAGTCTCAAAAACATTTCAAATTCAGCATAAAATGTACAGGGTGGTCACAATTCAAGCCTCATTGTGAAAGAATTCAACCATTAAAAACTTTCTTATTTTAAATGGAACACCCTGTATATTTTTGTTTAATTTGATGGCAAATTAGTTGTTCTTTATAAATAGTATTTATTGTCCTATACCTATATCAAACCGTTTTCTCAAAAAATCCAATTTTATTCCGAAAATACTATTTGTTCAAGTGTGTTATGAAAACAATTGTACTTAGAGGCTGTATACTGATGTCTATACGGAGGAAAAGTGATTGATTGCTGGAAAATACAATATTCTAAAGTGTTTCTTAATAATTTATAAATAAAATGCAGTTGATTGTTTTAAATTAAATTGTTTAAATATTATTTTTTTTAAAAATAGCAAGGAAACAAGTTTATAAACTTTAAATTCTTTAATTAAAAAAGTGTTTGAAAATTATATCTAATATCTTTTGATTATATTTTTAAAATATGTTCGAAATGATTGCCATTTACTTCCAAGCATTTATGTATTCTTTTCATCATGTTATTTCTTGTAGCATTCCTAATTTCTTGTAAGAGATTGAAATGCTCCCTTCACCCTTTCAATTAGATTTTCCTTCGTGGTGATGGGACGCGCGTAAACTTTATCTTCAATGGTTCCCCAGATGAAAAGTTCAGTGGAGTTAAGTCTGGCGAACGAGCTGGCCAGTGGAAGGGACCTTGGTTTGCGATCCACTTGTCATGAAAAAGTCTGTTTAGGCAGTCTTAACAACTTGGGCGTTGTGTGCTGGAGCCCCATCGTTTTGATACCAATCACTTTTCCTCCGTATAGACATCAGTATACAGCCCCTAAGTACAATTGTTTTCATAGCACACTTGAACAAATAGTAATTAATAAAATTGGATTTTTTTAGAAAACGCTTTGATATAGGTATAGGACAGTAAATACTATTTATAAAGAACAACTAATTTGCCATCAAATTAAATAAAAATATACAGGGTGTTCTATTTAAAATAAGAAAGTTTTTAATGGTTGAATTCTTTCACAATGAGGCTTGAATTGTGACCACCCTGTACATTTTATGCCGAATTTGAAATGTTTTTGAGACTTGATGATCTTCTAGCTATTCGGTCAGAAAAAAATTTTAGTCCCAGCGCTAAGGTAAAAAAATTATATGGATTATTTCATCGTCATGCATTTGCCAAATAATTACAAAAAGTCCAGATATCTCAAAAACTAATAGAGTCTGACAAAAACATTTTCTATAAAATGTGCTTAGTATTTAATGCTTAATCGAAAAATGTAATAAAAATTACCATGTTGTATTTAAAAAACGAAAGTTGGCAGCTACTTCCGGTATAACCGGAAATGACAGGAACATGTCAATATTTTAGTTAAAGAGAGCATATCGATAAACCCAAATCCGCAAAGTTTCAGGAACATATATTCAGTAGTTCTCCATAAAGTTCTAATGCACGCTCGTCGTGAATCACCCTGTATAGAAAATATCACATTTCCCGGGCATTATGAATAATGTTTGAAGTCGAATGGGCAATTTGAGAAAATTTTTATTCATATTTCTGTACATACAAAAATAAGAGAATATTTGATATTGAAACAAATTTTTGAATAAGTAACAAACAGACAAACAAAGTAAAATAAAAAAAAACTTGTTAGGTATGTACTTACAAATATATATACACCAAAAAATGTGAATTCCTAGAGTTCCTATCTATTAGAGCAGCTTTCACTTTGGTGACATTTGGAGTTACCTAGCTTTTTTTCTTTACGACACTTGCACTTGTCAGATCAAATTGTTCTTGTAACCGCAATACCAAATGATATTGAAGTGCTGAAGGGCAGAATTATCCAGGCTGTCCAATCGATATCTCAGGAAGAAATCAGAAATTCTTTCACTTATTTGAGAAATCAATTAGAAAAATGTGTCGAGTATAGGGGTGGAGTTTTTGAATTATGAAATCGTTATCGTATTCTTTTCATGTTAATAAAAATGTTCGTATTATTATCATTATTATAATTACTTCAAAATAAAGACATTGACAACAAGTATCACCTATTCATTATTCAAGTAAAAACGTTTATTAAGAGTGACTTTTTTTCGTATCTTTCAATATAAAGTATGTTTACTCTTAAGCAAAATAACATTTTTGCAGTTTGTACCCACCCTGTATAAAAAAATTGGAGTTTCTTATGATGAATCGTATTTTCTTGACAAGCAAAAACGTTTATTAAGAGTGACTTTTTTTCGTATCTTTCAATTTTTAGTCCATTTGTCCTCTTGTAAACCCCATCCGTGGACATACTGTAGACTCTATTTTCTGTCAGCTAAAACCAAAATTATTAAAATCGATTTATTATTAACGAAATAACAGCTTATTAATTTGGAGGTGAATTTTTGAATATTCGATAATTAATTATAATTAATATTCGACGTTTATTTTTGTAGGAACTTCTAACGCATGCTTCGGCAACGTTTCTCTGGATATTATTTCAGCGGGGTTGATGTATCACGCTGCCGGACAAATAAAAATAATTAAAGGAACACTTAGGGACGTTGCAAAGCATATGGAAGAAAAAATCACCGATGAACATGGAAAAACTTTATCTCCTACAGAATTTGAGTCATTGAAAAACCGCTACATCTATGAAGAAATTTGCAAGTGTGTCGACAGATATAATTTAGTCAAAGAGTAAGGAGAAACATTAAGAGCGCAGGAATTAAACGATTTCAATAGAGATCGATGAAAAAGATACTAAACTTTGTTATGTTAAAAAGAAGAAGATTTTGAAACGTCAAATTAGTAAATTAAATATCACTTAGTAAGCCAAGTATGGCCTATATCAAAACAATGGACGCGTTTAGCGAACGTTAGCAGCCGAATTGATTATTATCTAATCCAGGGGTTCCAAACCTGTGAGCCGCGGAGGGCCCGTATGTGGAGAGTCGCCAGGGGCGCCGCTAGCTGATGAGAGATTTTGTGGTGGAGAGGCTGAAAAAGGTTGAGAACCCCTGAATGAAATAAAAAATCAACCTCTGTGGTTTAACTTCTAGTTAGAGAGACGTTGAGAATAGGGGGTCCGTGAAGTGGAATATCGGTAATTTGGTTTTTCGTGGAGTTTATGTCCCCCTCTACAACTTTTATATCTGATGAAATGCCGTAGAGCGTTGCTGAGAGGCGCTGTACCGCTTTAGATAGGAAATTCTTAATAAATTCAAATTTGTATCGAGCCATGTCTGAAAATGAATTTACAGCATCTGCGTGACCCCAAAGTCACGGGAAATACATTTTCTGACCAATCAACCCTTGCATATACTTTTCCGAGCGTGTAAAAAAATGAAAAATAAAAAAAAAAGAAAAAACCGAATTTGAAGTTGAAACTTTCTAGAATGGAACATTATATGTTAAAGAGTATGTGAAAAAATTTTTGTCGTTCCCGGTCTCGCCATTTCATTATTGGAATTTTTTAAAAATCTCCTCGGACGAAATTCGGAAAATGATCGTGACATGTCAGAAAATTGTCACACTATATTCCTTGACACCCAAATATTATGAAAAAAAAAATTGAGAAGAATCGCACCTAGGCGGAATTCTGACAATATTACGCAACGCAGAGATACCGGAAGGCAGGTATCGTTCAGTTGTATGACGGGAAAAATGATTCGCAATATTCTTTTTATCAGAAAATTGTTTACGAGTCATCTCCATGTGAATACAAATCGATTAAGCCCACTTGGACCCATGTCACTTGATACTTTATAATTTTTCCATTCATTTTTTTTTTACACGCTCGTAAAAGTATATGCAAGGGTTGACTTGTCAGAAAATGTGTTTCCCGTGACTTTGGGGGTCATTTTCAGACATGGCTCGATATAATTTTGATTTTATTGAGAATTTCCAATCTAAAGCGGCACAGTGCCCTTCAGCAACGCTCTAAGGCATTTTATAAGATATAAAAGTTGTAGAGGGGGACCTAAACTCCACGAGAAACCAAATTACTGATATTCCACTTCACGGACCCCCTATTGTCACCGTCTCTCTAACTATTCCTAGGAGGAGATCTTACGTTTAAAATTTTAAAAGGGAAGGAAGGGTCAAAGTGGCACATCATTTTAAAGGTCGTTCATTCTACTTGAAAAACCCTGTATAGCAATCTTTTTAATTTTGGCATCGGTAGATAAATGATTTCTTTTAAAAATGACACTTGAAGATGCCCCCCTATCAGCACAATTCCAAGGACGCCACATTCTACCACTAATAAGCCTAACTAAAAATTACTCGCCGGAAAACCATTAAAGATTAAAATTATTAAAAATCACTTTGTATTTATATATGCATCAGGCATAGGTATAAATTGAATTTGTATACCTGGTCCGGCTCTTCTCGAAAAGGTTTTAAAATTTGGGATTTCCTTATTTATTTTATGGTCGAAGGGATAATGAAGTTTTATTGCAGTCAGTCAGATCAACGGTATAATTCTGCAAATACTATAGAAGACTGTTGTTTTCAGGTTTGCAAAGGATATTGAAGACACCTACTCATTCCCACTGTTGTGGCAATTCATCGCCAGTGTTATTGTTTTGGGTTTTGCCTGTATACAATTTTTCTTCGTAAGTAAATTTTTTAGCTGAATAATTTTTATTATCTAACCTAACTAAGGTGCATTTACACATGCATGGATTTAGTGGCGCCAATAAAAACTGGCGCCCCACTAAACAAAATTAGCAAGTGTAAACATCGACTTGCATAAAAATTTATTTTTGCATGCATAGACCAAGAAAGTTTGAATCCTTCTGAAATCACTGGCGCCAGTGACGGCAAATTCGTACAGAAAATCAAGATTTGCAAGTGTAAAAAAGAGCATTTACACATGCATGGATTTAGTGGCGCTAGTGGCCGCACTATTTCTATTTGCACGCCAGTAAAAGTTTACACTATGTTGAGAAAACAAAAAATAAGTGGCACGCCAGTTTCATTGTTCCATTTAAAAAAATTAGGTTAGGTCCGATAACTTTTTTACGTGACCCCGTATTCTTATTCTGAAAACGGCAGATTATTCAACAATCATTATAAAACTTATTTGAGCTGGGCTGCATTCTTGGTGAAACGTAATTTCCATTGTGCGGAAGGTAAAAAAGAAGAACTACTTGTACTCCTTTGATAATGCCCTGAAAAGGTCGAAATACGCGTATCAGGCAACTGAAATAAAAACTGTGAAACATAACAAGTAGTTCTTCTTTTTTACCTTCCGCACAATCATTATAAAGAAACTTCTATATAAAACATTTTTCTGTATCTCTTTTAACTAATAAAATATAGGGTAATTTAGAAATTGTAAATTTTTTGATTTTTCCCTATCTCTTAAACGAGCAAAAATTTTAAAATTTTGATTTTACAAACAGCTCATTTTGGTAGGGCATAAAAGAAAATAGCACGTGAATCACCCAAAAATATTAACAAGAAGTGTTAAACAAAACTTTTATAAAGTTAGTTGTTCCACCCTTTATTGGGTTCTTGCAAAATATTAGTAAAATGTAGATTAAAATGGCAAAAAATCAAAATAAAAAAATTATTGAAATTAACTCTCTCTTTTAGGTTGAATTGTGGTCAGTAAGTTTCTTCGTATCAGTTACATGGACTACGACCATGACCGTGGAAGTATTTTTATATTGTTTTTTTGGATCACTCTTGTACCGTGAGGTAAGTCATACGGGGAGATACACGGTCTATTTTAATATTAATATAATATTAAATTCTATTTAAGACGTATATGGAAAACGAGTAATAAGATCGTAAAGGGGGGGCATGTACGGCCCTAAGTTTTTTTTTAAAATCATCTTTTTCTATAGAAACGACAACGCCGAAGCGCTGAAACTATTTTAGATCGATCCAGCAGGTGTCCTTTTACAGGGTGTTATGGAAATGACGATTATATTTAAATGGGTGACTCCTGGAGTGTCCTAGAGAAGCGCTACATATTTTTTTTAAATCGAACGTTTAAAAAGTGGGGTAATTCACCCCTAAACCCACCCGGTTACTCCTCGGCACATTCATATATGATCATATTACATTGCCAAGCTGTGTAACCAACAGATGTTCAGGAACAATGTTGCCAACTGTGTAAAAAGTGTACAACTTTCCATTCTTATAAAAATAATATTTAGAGCAAGTAATCCAGGGCACAGACATCTTCAGGTGTTTGTTTTTTTTTCTATGGGAAAAGCTTTATGCTCATCACGTACCCTGATGATAATAAACTGCATAATAAGCTTATACCCACTAAACCCCATTCGGCCTCTTATTTCCAATCTCTCGGAACATTTGCACTAAATCACTTAAAGAAACACATAGACTCCCACGAGTTTCAATTTAGTTTTTTTATATTATTATCAGATTACACGCCAACACTAAACAGCACTTAATTATTTCGCAATAGAAATAATAAAAACGCTAATTTCTATGGACCATTAACCCTTTACTAAAGATAAAATGAAGCAATTATGTTGACAGGAACTACCCTTTGAAATAAATGGTGCTTTCTTTGTGCACATTCATAGCGCGGTTCCCATTTCCGAGACTATAATTATACAGGAAAGTAATATTATAGAAGGAAATTCCGCAATTTGTTTATAAAACATCGAAAGTGGCAACGCTGTATTTTTAAATATTAACCCCAGCCGGCGAAAGAACAGGCAACCCGTTATTGTCCATAATCAGCTGTTTAAACTTAGACTAGAAAAAAAAATCAAAGTGTTTAAAGAAGCCGGCCTACTTTCACACGCGTTATCGGTTTCCTACTGTTTTTACCAATTTTCAAGCAGATTTGTGTGTTAATACTTAAACCCGAGTTTAAATTATTAAGTTATTTGTTCTTTTCGCGACGGCAGTGCCCCAGCCCAATCAATATCGATCGACGGAACCAACGTGTTATTTATTTTTAAAATTTTTAGATGTTAAATACATTATTTCCCAGACCACTCAGACAATAAGGGCGTATTTTTGTCTACACAATAGCACTTTAAAATTCTAATTCAGATTGAATGGTACTTAGATGTGTTATGTGATTTTATTGTGCCGGTTTGTTTTTGTTCAAGTTACCTAGGTACTTGGTGTTTTTTTATAAATTAAGTTGGTTTTAAATAAGTCCGAAAAGCTAAATAAAATTGCATTATTTTTTCTAAAGGGTAAGTGTCATTTATAAGCTTTTAAGTTGTCCAGATCTGACGGGTGTCGTTCGAATTGAACAAATGAGGACATACCTGACCATTTATAAACTCCGCGGCGGTTCGTTCGAGTCAGTTCAAGTTTATAAATCAGAGATTGTTTCCCAGCGAACTGAATTGAACGTAAAAGTTTATAACAATGCACCCTGAAAAATAAACAGCTTGCAATCTGTCAAATGGTACAATAGCATCCACAGCCGGAGACAAAGCAAACTTACTTGCTGAACTATTTTCTTCGCATTCCACTGTAGATTTCCAGGGAAGAACACCACCCGACATTCCTGCAGTTGAATCCGAAATGACCGAAATCGTATTCCGTCAGCGTCCCGTCAAACGAATCCTGAAAGGCTGGACGTCAAAAAAGCTACTGGTCCAGACGAAATTCCTATTATAGTTCTCAAGACATGCGCCGATGAACTATCACCAGTATTTTGTAGACTTTTCAACTTATCCTACAAAAAAGGAATATTTCCATCTTGCTGGAAGATGGCGCGAGTCCAGCCTATTCCAAAGAAAGGTAAGAGAACCCTGCCTAACAACTATCGACCAGTCGCATTGCTTTCAGTTATATCAAAAGTAATGGAGAAAGCTATTAACCAACATCTTCTAAAGTACCTGGAAGGCTTCAACATCATCAGCGATCATCAATATGGTTTTCGGAAGTCCAGATCAACTGGAGATCTTCTAGCCTATGTCACCCATATTTGGAACAACGCAATCGAACATCATGGGGAGTCTCGGGTTGTTGCGCTGGATATTTCTAAAGCTTTTGATCGTGTTTGGCATGAGGGGCTTCTAAGTAAACTGCGATCCTATGGTATGCCCAGTCGATTCTGTGCATGGTTGTCTAGCTTTCTTAAGGACCGCTCTCTGCAAGTGGCGATGGACGGATTTCTCTCAGACACCTTCACCATCAATGCCGGTGTTCCTCAAGGGTCCATATTGTCTCCCACTCTCTTCTTACTCTACATTAACGACCTTCTAGTGAAAACTAAAAATCCGATATTTAGTTTTGCTGACGATAGCACACTTATCTCATCTTTCTCTTTGAATGCGCAAACATCGGCTGCCGACGCACATCTTCGCAGACAGCATGAAGTATCACGCCTCAACAAAGACCTGGAAGAAATTTTGGCTTGGGGTGACAGTAACCAAGTCGAATTTAACGCGAAGAAAACCCAGGCAGCAGTTTTCTCTAAAAAGATTAACATTACAGAACCGGAAATAGTCATGGCCGGACACGCAATCCCACTGGCTTCATCTATTAATTTGCTGGGTGTCAATCTGGGAGGAAATATGTCTTGGCATAACCACGTTATGGCAATCGCCAAGATAGCTTCTCAGACGCGTACTCTTCCGAACCAGAAAGTTGTACACACCTCAACAACTTTTGACACTATACAAAGCCCAGATTCGACCATCACTAGAATACTGCTCTCATGTCTGGTGCTCTGCACCCAAACATACTCTTCGGCTACTGGATTCCATCGAAAGGAGGGCTATTCGTCTGATCGGAGACCACGAGCTGACGAAGAACCTCGACAGCCTGGAACATCGAAGACAGGTTGGGGATTTGACTCTCTTTTACAGATATTTTAATGGAAGGTGCTCGGCTGACCTTGCCCTCTTAATTCCGCCCAGAGCGACGAATAGCAGAAATACACGACGAACCACTGCCGCCCATCTATATGTGGTTAAGCTTAGTACTCCTCGAACTTCACTATTTAAGAACTCTTTCATCTGGAGGACTTCATCCTTGTGGAACGACCTTCCCGAGGTCGTTTTTCCCAACGAATATAACCGATTCAAAACCAACGTGAATCGCTTTTTGCGCACACGCACCACTCCCAGAGTGCCCTAAAGGATTTTTCCTATAGTGCTTTGATCATAAAAAAAAAAAAAAAAAAACGGTTATTGACTTTCTAAAGAGTTTACCTTCCTGACAGGGGCACCACGTGGTAATTTTTGGTTTGACATAAGGTCATGTACAGGGCATATTAAATTAAAGCGCCATTTTTGGATATTTTTCTTCAATTTGTTTTCATCTCAGGAATTGCCGGTTTAAATATAATACGTCATTTCCATAACACCCTATATAAGACGTTAAGTTTTGAAACATCCTATTACTTGTTTTCCATATACGTCTGACCTATAATAGAACGTAAAGATTGTTTCACGAAAAATGGATATAACTTAATGACTGCAGTAAAAGTACCTGGGCCATCCCATTATTTATGACCGTTTGTTATTGTTATGTGGAAAGGACCGGATTGTAATAATTATAATTAAATATAGCCACATCAGGTAGGTTAGGTTGCTTAATCTATATTTAAATATCGTTTCATGGTAAAATTTGTTAGTTTTTGAGGAATGGTTCAAGAATTGTCTTTTACCAAACATTCCTCAGAATAGCGTGATAGTAATGGATAATGCGAGCTATCACAGTCGCCAATTACATAAAGCTCCAAGCTCAAATAATACAAAATTGGAGATTCAGAACTACATGGCGGCGAATGATATATATTTTGAAGCAAGTTATAAAAAAGTGATCTTTTAGAAGTTTTAAAGACATTTTGTGTAAAAAAAGTATATGTTTGTGACACATTGACAGAAGAAATTGGACATACATAGCTACGGCTCCCACCCTATTATTGCATTTTTAACCCCATAGAGCACCAGTTAAAATCACTGGTTAGGTCTGAAAATATTTATCCGACTTTAAGTTCTAGTGTTGTAGAATTAATACGAAAATGCTTTAATGATATTCCCCCGGGTAGTTGGAAAAATTCAGTCCGTCACGTAATAACTGTAGAAAATTCGTATATTAGTCTGGATCGTATAATTAATCCAATTATAATTAATTTTGATGAGGATAGCGATAGCGAAACAGAACTATCTATAGAAGGACATTATAAATGTAACTAAATATGACTAGTAATATTTAAAAAAAATGTTATTTCATTTGATTACATTAATATAATCATATCATTACTTGTTTTCTTTAGTCCGTCCCTTCATACTTGACTTGTTTATTGCCAAGCTCTTGTCGACACAATGGGACCGACCCAGGAAATCATTAAGTCGTATCCATTTTTCGTGAAACAATCTTTACCTATATCAGCGTGTGGATGTTGTAAACATATTATTATGTTAAAATGGGTGACTTATTCTTGGGTTCATTGATCCACACTGAATGAGAACGTGTGTAGATCACCTCCAAAGGTTGCTGGGGGCCGACCCGGGTAAGGTATGAAAAAGGATATACGAATACGAACAAACCATAAAACTGAAACCTGGATAAAAGTTTTTTATTCTTTTTCATTTTAGAGTTCTACGTTTGTAAGAGATATTTACCTAACCAATTGGCAGGACCTAGACCAAAAATGTCAGAAGGCTTTTATTATTATAATGGAAAACTCAAAAAACCCTCTAATGATAAGAGCAGGAAAAATTATAGACCTATCTTTGGATACTTTTGCAACGGTAATTATAATAAACACGCGGATCACACAAACAGAAGTAAGGGATTTTATGAATATTGTTGTTGAATATTAGGGAGCATCCACACATAAGGTTTTACTTACACTGAGCGAAATCTCGAATTGATATAACTCAAATATGAGTTGTCTTAGACCGAAGCGTGTTGCTAATAGGGGACAGCCCAGACTTCTGAATTACAGCAACCAAATCGAAAAAATTACAACAACTCACTATTCATAAGTTATTATAGCACACAAGATGGGTGCGTTGGAATAACTCACGCCCCACCGTCTTAAATTATTGATAGGCTACCCAGCCTACCAGTATGTGAATTGTGATGCGTTACTAGTCGGGCTAGATTAATTCATGATTCGAGCTATCAAAACTTGACATTTAAGTTGTTCTAGCTTACGATTGTGGCTGGAATAACTCACTCTTTGGGCTACCAGAGTCCAAATTTTGGACCTAAATTGTGGACTATCGGAACTCAAAATATTATATATATTATATATATACACTGGTTCCGAACAAAATAATATAAGAACAATGGTTTAATAAGTTTATTAATAAAATAAAAAACAATTTGTAAGGGCTCCCAAAGACTCTACTTTAAGAATACACTTAAAAACGAAAAATAACATTTCATATGTAACACATGTACAAATCTTGAGTAAATACGTATTAATAATATTATAATATTAATATATACTTTTAAATAATAAGGCTCCATTCCAATAATAACAGTTTATATGCATCTCCCTCCTGTCCCTCCATTTTACGCCAACTGACCAAAATTATGCAAAACACAAATTCTCACGCACAGAGAGTAAAAATGGAAGCTCCCGGAAACGGCGCAACGGCAAACAGATGCCTCTACGCGCGATCGAAGGGATATGGACTAATAACAATGGAACGAACCGCGCCAAATCTGCACGGGCACGAATCCGGAACTTTCCGTGACATTACGACCGGTAATTTACCCGCGATATGGGGTTTTGTAGCACGTTTTCTGGGTTATTTTAAATGAATCCTGAATTATTCCAACCCAAAAACTGAGTTCAGGTAACTCATAAAATAGTTACAAGATGAGGGATTGTGGTAATCCCAAATATGTTTAAAATGTTGATAACAAATCTCTTTCTGGGTTGAGGCCAACCAAAAGAACCTGAATTATTGTAGCGTTTTTAAATAATTTTTGATAATTCGTAGGCTCAGTTAGAACAATTAACATAGAGAGATGCGTTAAAGTAGCTCCAATTTTGTAACCATTGGTAAATGCATTTTTGTCAGTGTAACGTCTTACCTGACGTCTTAATATCGGCGTCCAAACATAAGGTTTTGCCTGACGTCTTACCTGACAGACAGTGTTACCTGGCGAAATTTTACCAGATCTGGTAATCTTATACATAATCTGGTGATTGGTGAAAAACTTTTTAAAAAATCTCGACTTCTGGTATCTGCAGTCTAACTTGAATACCTGAAACGTCAGGTAAGACGTCAAGTAAAACGTCAGGTAAAACATTAAGAAAGACGTCGGGTAAAACCTTATGTGTGGACGCTCCTTTAGACTAAAATAGTTTTATATTGACTATTTAAATAGGTTATATTAATGTATGGTTTACACCTCCAATAAAACTTACAATACGCTGTTCTCGGATTATTGAGACTACACTGACAAAAATGCATTTACCAATGTCGTGGGTTACAAACTTGGAGCTACTTTAACGTTGTTCTAACTGAGCCTATGAATTATCACAAATTATTTAAAAACGCTACAATAATTCAGGTTCTTTTGATTCGGCTCAACCCAGAAAGAGATTTTTTATCAACATTTTAAACATATTTGGGATCACCACAATTCCTCATCTTGTAACTATTTTATGAGTTACCTGAACTCAGTATTTGGGTTGGAAAAACTTACTAATTGATTATAAAGTGTCGTTTTAACCCGGACGTGCATTATTTTAACTCATTACCATCTGTAAATTATTTTGAGTTGGAATAATTCAAGATTCATTTAAAATAACCCAGAAAACGTACTACAAAACCCATAACGAGGGTAAATCACCGGCCGTAAGGTCTCGGAAAGTTCCGAATTCGTGCTCGTGCAGATTTGGCACGGTTCATTCCATTGTTATTAGTCCATTTGCCTTCGATCGCGCGTAGAGGCACCTGTTTGCCGTTGCGCCGTTTGCGGGATCTTCCATCTTTGTTCTCTGTGCGTGAAAGTATTTTGCATAATTTTGGTCAGTTGGCGTAAAGTGGAGGGACAGGAACTGTTATTATTGGAATGGAGCCTTATTATTTATAAGTATATATTAATATTATAATATTATTAATACGTATTTACTCAAGATTTGTATATGTGTTACACATGAAATGTTATTTTTCGTTTTTAAGTGTATTCTTAAAGTAGAGTCTTTGGAAGCCCTTACAAAATGTTTTTTTATTTTATTAATAAACTTATCTACCTAAACTAATAATAGGGTTTGAATTAAGTTTCCAAAATCCATTTTTTAATCTTAAAAAAAAATAGTATTTTTTAAACCATTGTTCTTATATTTTGTTCAGAACTACTAGTGTATGTTAAGAAAAAAGAACAACAATAGGCGGCATCGTCGACAAAATCGCCTGAGGAAAACGACAGAACAAAAACAAATACAGTGCTCAGGACTGGCTAATAATTTCTATTGACACTAAACAAATGATGTTTTTCTCAGGTATGGACGTACCCTTCATACTTCTTTGACGGTACGCCTACATATTGTGGATATAAACTTGATAACTTTTTTTTTAAGACCTGACAATTTTTTCCCTGTTTTACAAAATTAATAATTAAATTTCCAATGATATACACAAGCACGAGTATTATACTACGATTAAGATAATTTTATTCAGCGAAGTGATAATCGTGCGTTTCTTTACAGTATATTAAATCAAGTATGCTCTCCTGTCTATAATTCATTTGATTATTTTTTTTTAAATATACAACAAAAATGTTATATCTTGAAAAAACAAAAGGCAATTGAAGTTCACAATATGCAGGCGTTAAATCAAAGAAATATTTTGAGTTCCCATAGTCCACAATTTAGGTACTGGTAGTCCAAAATTTGGACACTGGTAGCCCAAAGAGTGAGTTATTCCAGCCACTATCGTAAGCTAGCTAGAACAACTTAAATGTCAAGTTTTGATAGCTCGAATCATGAATTAATCTAGCCCGACTAGTAACGCATCACAATTCTGATAGCTGATAGCTACGGTAGCCCATCAATAATTTAAGACGGTGGGGCGTGAGCTATTCCAACGCATAAAATACCCCATCTTCTGTGCTATCATAACTTATGAATCGTGAGTTGATGCAATTTCTTCGATTTGGTTGCCGTAATTCAGAGGTCTGGACTGTCCCCTATTAGCAACACGCTTCGGTCCAGGACAACTCATATTTGAGTTATATCAACTCGAGATTTCGCTCAGTGTATATTAAAATATACTTTTTATATTTGGACCGTCATTTTTTCTCTATTTTAGATAATGAGAAGATCGTATTCCCTCTTGGCGGTACTGAATAACAGGCTTAATATTTAAGAATCGTACTTTCTTCTGCTGACACCTGTCACTATTTTTGTTAAAATCACTGTAGAGAAATATATCGCAACTTTGTAATGGTATCACTTAGTCAATATATAGAATTTATCCGAAAAATACAAGTATTTTATTCATTTAAGAAATAAAGAGTCTATGCTTATCAGGTGGCATTAATATCAAATACCAATGTATGGAAAATTATTATTTCCCAGACCATCCGATGATACCTTATACAATAGCACTTTAAAATATTATTTCAGATTGAATGGTACTACCAAAAAAAGGAAGCCCTCTCCATTAATAGGATGCAACCACCTGCAGACCGGTTTCGAACTCATTTGTTCTCGTCAGTACTGGGTAGGTGTACATACCTATCATTTTTTTTGGACAGCTGAGAATCTTCCAACAGATACGATGCACTCGGAGTGCAAAATAGTGTCGGGTTTAGCAATATTGTGGGGACATGCCATCAATACCATTTTTTCTGAAGGAAAAGGATCCGCCTCTGAAGGGGGGGAGCCGACCGCTAAACTCACCGTTTGAGTCAGGCATGATGCCTATAACTAGTGTTGGGAAAAGCCGATGATTTTAATAATCGAGTACTTGATACTTACCACGTGTCTCGATACCAAACAAAAAAACTGCAAAAAATCACCCGAATATGTATTTATTGTTAGGTTTATTATTGTGCGTTTTTAACCCGAACAAAAAGTATTACCAAGAGTTATTTTTCTTCACATCTTCCTCAATCTACGAGCATAAAATAAGTAGATATTTAAAATAGCTTGTCAAATTCTTCCACTTTAAATTATCAGGTGCCCACTGTGTGCACTTCAAAATTTTAGGCTTAGTTATGCGACTGGCAAAATACGAAAATTGGTTATTATTTTTTTAAATTCATGTACTCATGTATTCATAGTTACCTAAAAGTTCCTGTTTAAATTAAAGAATGCTTACTTTTAATTATCAAAAAATTTGTCGATACCTATGTTTTGTTAACTATTTTGCTCGTTTACTTATTTTCCATTAACATTTTCTATGCTATTTTTAAGAAGTCTTCTTGAGTTTAATAATAAAAAGTGCATGTGTTACGCCCCTGGCTTTATTTATATTTAATTAACTCTATTCAATGTACGAAATAAGAATTAATTCTAAAATTGCATTAAAAGCCCAAATATTTATGCCATTTTATAAAGATCACCAAAATATTATAATAATATATCTGGATAAAATATCCTAAAATAAGAAAGTCATAGGAAATAGAAAAGAGATAGATTGTAAGGTATTTTTGACCCACGCACATATTTTTAAATACGCCCAAATCAATTTTATTGGATCAAAACAATTATGGGATGGAACCACAGATTCCCAGAATAGCTATGATACAAACTAAAAATAATATTCTAAAATATCAACGAATTTAAATTACCTAAACAAGCAATTAAATTTAATGGTTATTACTTCCTTAATAGCCTGCAGGTGTTCTAATCACCGAAATAAACGATTAACTTAATGTTTTTTTTACACCTTAATGAGATACCTCCTAGGCAATAAAAATTAACTGCTTCCTTAATTGTTTCTCCCGTTTGACTTGACCCAAATGAACCAACGAATCAGGCGAGACCTAAACTTTTTGGGCATACCTCTAATTTTAGTTCCTTGCCCATTTGGAAAAGGGGGGCAATATAACAAAACCACGAAACACAGTAAAAAAGATAATTATTATTCAAGATTCGAGATTCCGTACTTAATCCAGTTTCTATTAAGATCAGAGTTCAGAATAAAATAATAAAATGTTCTATTTAGCCATCATGGGTTAGTCAGTAACTAAGAATAAAGTTTAAAGATATTTTGTTCAAATAAATATCTAAAAATTCACTATTAATATCTCAGTAACAATGTATATTATAAGAAACCGGGAGGGCTTACTTATCGACCCTTGGTTGTTTACAACAGTGAATTAGTGCAACGACCTATTCTTAAGTGTGTGTTCGGGAACGAAATAATACCAGCTGTAAGATGTTTGTATGTAAGTTAAGATACCTTATAAACATTGACTATTTTATCCAGTGCTAAAAGAACAATGAAAGAATGTACGCAGTACAAAGTTGTAGACATTTATAATAATTTGCATCATGTTAATGAACTATGATTTTTGCATGTGAAACTATGAACAGTTATTTTGAAGATTATGGAAGACATTTTTAATTATGTTAATTTATCTAAACTTACTTTCTTATTATTAAATAGTTTTAAGATTAATTATGACTTTTAATTAATCAACTACCTTAAATATCCATAAGCAAACTTAAACCCTAAAAGAACCCACGTCAATTACCGCAGGTTTAAAATAGACTCCCTTTCGAATGCCAACCAACATCTTGTGCGATTTTAATTATCATTTAGGTAATTAATATCTTAAAATCTGTGGTCCAGTACAATGGTGTCAGGTGTGGGGTTTTGAATTTTCTGGCAAAGAAAATAAATTTACCGCGTGGTGAAAAAAAACTTTTTTTTTGTGACAAAATGTCATGGTTGTTTTGCAAAATTTTATGCACGTTTGAAAATGTTTAAATGATTGCTAACAGGCAAGGAAAAGATTGCCAAATATTATATGGATTATTTGCAAAAAGTTTTCTGAATTGCCAGTTTAAAATAATGACAAATAACACAGTAAATATTGTAGAAGTGTATGGCCGTTTTGATAATTTGCAAAATTTTTCAAAGCCGCAAATTTACGCATCAATATTGTGTTTGTCATAGGTTTGCTTTATAAAGGATATATAAGGGTATGTTCAGTAAAAGTCATAAAACGTGTTTTAATTTTTTTTATTTATAGGCATTGTGCATGATATTTGATTTTGTGTGAATATTTATATTTTTTTTTCAGAGGGTTAAAAGAACGTAAAATTGTTTGTATTTTGAAAAATTTTGGAAATTTTTTTAAATTGATTTTCTTCATTAAATAATTTGAAAATTTAAAGTTATTATTTTAAGATTGGAAATAAAATTCTTGGAACGAAAAGGTTAGTGTTTAGAATTGAAATAATTTTTGAAATAAATTTTTTTTTTTTAAATTTAAATTTTGACGTTAACTCTAATTTTCGATAATTTTGAAAGATTCTGTTACCGAGAACAGAATTATTTATTAACGATTTTTTGAATAATCAATTTTATTAAATTAATTAAGTGGGTATTCCTTAGATTTTTAAAATGAGTAGTAATGATGAGAAAAATATTGTAAGTCCTGTTTCGCCGACAATAACTAATGTAATTATAACATTGGAACATATTATGAATTTTGATGGTACCACAAATATTTTTGATTTTTTCGAGATAATAGAGCAATATGCGATTTTAAGTAACTGGAATGATAAACAAAAATTAGCAATATGTAGATTAAAAGTAAAAGGAATTGCAAAACAGTATGTAGATTCTGAATCCTCTGTCAAAAATACAACAGATTGGACATATTTTAAAAATAATATTTTAAATGAGTTTAAAGAAAAGCAATTACCAGGGCAGGATTTGAAAGAATTTATCGCTTGTACACAAGAAATAGGTGAAACATGCCGACAGTATTTAGCACGCACT
Organism: Barypeithes pellucidus; assembly: GCA_963991005.1. Classification (NCBI taxonomy): domain Eukaryota; kingdom Metazoa; phylum Arthropoda; class Insecta; order Coleoptera; family Curculionidae; genus Barypeithes; species Barypeithes pellucidus. The sequence continues at coordinate 49,904,065 of OZ022562.1, read as the reverse complement.
AAGATTTTAGGAAGAAAAGCGGTGAATATTTCTGGAACGCCAGCTATTATAAACATTTTGGAAGAAAATTTGGAAACCGATATTCTGCGACAATTTACATTAGGTTTAATTACACCAATCAGACAAAATGTTTTATCGAAACAGCCAAAAAGTTTATCGGATGCTTTAGAGTATGCAGAAACCGAGGAAATGATTTTAAATTTAAAGGAATTTGAAAGTAAAGAAAAGCGGAATGAAAATGCTAGAATTTTGACTATCAAATGTTATAATTGTGATGAATTAGGACACATGTGGAGAACTTGTCAAAATAAAAGAAAATATTTTGAAAATGAAAGATATGACTCTGAAATTAAAAATAAAAGTGTCCCGAGAAGAGCAGGTAGAGAAACATTAGAAGCCGACAGAAACAATATAAACAATGAACTTTTAGAAAATGGTACAGTTTATTCCAGAGGAAGCGTTAGATATGAATCAAATAATTATAACCGAAATAATTTTGATAAGAATAATTACAGGAATAATTATTATAGGAAAAGTAATTATTATAGGAATATTAACGAGTTTAATAATAAATCGTTTTTAAAGCAGGATAGAGATTGTGAAAATAGCAAAGCGAAGAGTGAACGAAAGTTTTCGATTTTAGACTGTATTACAGATGAAGATACACGTAATGTGATTACTTTAGAAATAAATGGAACGCAATGTTCGGGAGTAGTAGATTCGGGAGCAACCGTTTCTTTAATAAACGCAGATTTTGCTAAAGGATTTCAATTAAGGGATATTGAAATATGTTTAAGGGATGTACAAGGAAGACTTATTCCGCAGTATGGAAGTGTATGCTTACCTATTAATATAGGACCTTTCAAGTCTGTTACACACGAGTTTGTAGTAATAGAGAAAGGAAGCTTTAGCTCGGATATTATATTAGGAATAGATTTTCTTACGAAATATGGAGTAAAAATTGATTTTGCGGAAGGACAATTATATATACTAGAAGAGTGTATTCCGTTAGAAAAGGAAAAACAGTGTATAGCACAAGTGACTTCGTCAGAGGATCAGAGATTTTATAAAATAGAGAATGAAGTAAAAAGTCTTCGGAAGGAAATGAAAAATATGGCAGATGATTTAAAAGAAAATTTTAGAAAAATTACAACTTCCTTGGAAGATAAATCTAAGGTGAGTTCGTCGTTAGAGTCAGTGACGATGAATTCCAATATTAAGATGGCTGACTCCCATCTTTATTATCCGCAATGTGCAAACCTAAGAAATTTTCCAATGAAAGTTGAGGACGTCCGAGAACCGGAAAATTCTGAAATAAGAGTAAATGAAGTAACATCCAAGAAAGGTAAGAAACCAAAAGTAAAAAGTGAAGTTGCCAAGAAAGAAGAAAAGAAGATTACAGGTATTGAAGAAAAAGACGTGAAGAAAAGTAAAACGAGTATTTTGACAAATTCAAGGAAAGGAAATCAAGAAGTTATAGAAGAAAATAGAAGCAGTGCACAAGGTAGTGCTGGAATCAAGGAAAATAGTGAAGAGAATATACAGAAAATTTATGGAAAGGAGGACAATTCACAAGGAATAAAGTATACTCAGAAAATTGACGACACTGAATTTTCGAAATATTTTAATGTGTGTATTAAAGAGACACTTAAGATCCCTGCAAGAAGTGAAATAGTATTAATGGTGAAAATACAGAAGTATAAAGATATACAAACGCCAGATGTTGTTATAGAAGATTATGAAAGGAATCCAATGGGTTTATTAGTAGGCCGAAGTTTATGTACTAAAAGGGAAGAAGTACCAATAAAAATAATGAATGTAGCTCAGCATGAAATAATATTGCCAAGTAAAACAGTGGTGGCGCACGCTTATGAAACAGAAACTGTTGATTATAATAAATATAATGGAAATAAAGGGAAAGTTATAAGAAATGTCACACTACAGGATAAAAAAGAAATTTTGGAAAAATTGAACTTATTAAATGTAAATACGGAAGCAGAACAGAAGTTGAGAAAATTAGTTGAAGAATATATAGACATTTTTAAATCGCCAAATCAGCAATTGTCATGCACTAGTGACATTAAACATCGTATTATTACTGAAGATATACCTCCGATTTGTAAGAAACCATATCGTGTACCATATCATAGGAGAGAGATATTACAGAAAGAAATAAAGAAAATGTTAGATGATGGAATTATAGAAGAATGCCAGTCCCCATGGAGTTTTCCTGTTATATTAATAGAAAAGAGACTACACCCAGGCGAGGAGCCACAATTTCGCCTAGTTTCAGATTTTAGGGAATTAAATAAATATACCAGGTCAGACATATTTCCCTTGCCAAATATTCAAGAAACCATTGACAGCTTGACAGGTTCAAGTCTATTTTCTACCATGGACTTAGCAAGTGGATATTTTCAGATAGAACTTGATGAAAGAGATCGAGATAAAGCAGCTATAATTATACCAAATGGAACCTACCGATATAAACGAATGGCCATGGGATTAAAGAATGCTCCAAGCACATACATGCGATTTATGAACAGCATTTTTTCTGGATTAATTGGAAAATCAGTCTTAGTATACATGGACGATGTAATTGTATACACCTCTACATTAGATCAGCATTTAAAAGAATTAAGAAATGTATTTGAAATTATGCGGAAAAGTAATTTAAAGTTTAAGCCAACTAAATGCCATTTTATACAAAAAGAAGCTAATTATTTAGGACATATTATTTCAAGTAAAGGATGCGCTACTGATCCAATGAAAACAAAAGTAGTAGACACTTATCCAGTACCGAGGACAGTAAAAGAAATAAGAGCATTTTTAGGATTGTGTGGATTTTATCGCAGATTTGTACCACGATTTTCAGAGATTTCACAGCCTCTGACACTACTTACTAAGAAAAATGTTCCATTTATTTGGACAGAAAAGCAACAAGAAGCATTTAACACATTAAAGAGAGCTCTAGTAACTCCACCTGTCTTAAAGTACCCTGATTATAAAAGATCATTTATTCTTGCTACTGACGCGAGCAAGACGAGTATATCAGCTATTCTTAGTCAAAAATACGGAGATATGGAACATCCTATATATTTGCATAGCAGAACATTATTACCTGCAGAGACCAGATACTCTACCATTGAACGAGAAGCGCTAGCAATAGTCGAGGGGGTGAAGAAGTTTAAATATTATTTAACAGGCACACATTTTTACATTTACAGTGATCACAAACCACTAAAATATATTTTAAATATCAAAGATGGTAGTTCACGCCTTGCCAAATGGGCAATGTTTTTAATGGAATATAGTTTTACAATTGACTATCGTGCAGCAGGACAGAATAAAAATGCGGACGCTTTAACAAGATTAAGAAGCACACAACCTCCTGATGAGCAGAAAACTAACGAGATACGTTTTATTAGAGAAGTTAATGAAGGGAGCCCAATACTTAACGTAATATGGAGCCGAGAAGAAATAAAACAAAAACAGCAAGACGACTATAAATTGCGAAATATTATAAATAATTTACCAGACCCTTCAGGATTTTATTATACCATGGAAGATGGAATGCTGTATGCTAAAAGAAGAGATTTTGAAAGACATGATAAAGTAGTAGCACCAAGTAGCTTAGTACCAGATGTACTAAAATTATATCATAATTCACCAATGGTTTGTCATGGTGGTCAACAGAAAACATTAGATTTGGTTAGAAGAGATTTTTATTGGCCTGGAATGACCAAAGACGTTAAAAGATATTGTGAACAATGTCACTCATGTAATATCACAAAGACAAATTATCAACCTCCTGCGTACCTTCAAAAACTACCTGTACCGCATAGCGTTTTTGGAAGAATAAGTATGGATATTGTTGGACCTTTAAATAGGACAAGGAATGGAAATAAATACATTTTAACATGTATGGACTATTTAACGCGTTTTGCAGAAGCTATTCCATTGCCTGATACTACAGCCGATACTGTAGCAAGAGCATTTGTAGAGAATATCATTATACGATATGGAGTACCAAGACAACTTTTAACAGATTGCGGAACAAACTTTCTATCGCAATTATTTAAAAAAGTATGCCAAATTTTGGGTATAGAAAAATTGCAAACAACACCTTATCATGCAGAATGTAATGGTATGATTGAACGTTTCCATAAAAGCCTAAAAGGTATGATTAAACATTATATTACCAACGACAATGCCGACTGGGATGTCTGGTTACCATTTGCACTAATGGCTTATCGCAACAATATACATGAATCAACTAAGGAAAGTCCATTTTTTTTAATGTATGGTCGAGATATGCAGCTACCACAACACATTATCACTAATCCAATTGAACCAAGATATGATTTAGATGAAAATTATGCTACGGAAATGCAACATAGAATGCAGTACGCTCACCAAGAAGCTATAAAACAGCTAGAAGGCACAGCAGATAAACAATGTTTCCAGTACAATAGAAAAGCTAGAAATAAACAATTTCAGATAGGAGACCGAGTATACCTATATACCCCTAATATAAAAGGAACAAATAATCTCCCACGAAAGTTTAAACCTAACTGGACAGGACCGTATCGAGTAATTAAAGTCTTAGGGCCTGTTACATATAGAATTCAAGAAATAAATGGCCGAAAAATACAAACAGTACATGTTAACCGATTAAAGCATTGTAAATGTCCGGCTGGTCATAGAGAAGATAACAAAGAAGAAATTCCTAAAGACAGTAGATCATATGAAAATGATAGAAGTGAAACTCAAGAAGCATCATTTATGTATTATATACCACATGTACCAGAGTCAAATCAAAATGAAGAACCGGAAGTTGAAGAACCGGAAGTTGGAGGATCAGAATGGGAAATACAAGAAGACGATTTCGATGCTGATATAGAAAGATCTATAGACCATCTAGAGACAGAAGTTTCTGAATATGAAAGTAGTGAAGAAGAAGTAAATGACGCCGTAATTGAAAGCGAACAAAAAACTGAAAATAATCTAACAGAAGAAGCAGAATCTTCTACTACTAGAAGTGGACGTACTAGTCGTAAACCAAGTTACTTAAAAGATTATTGCCCATAAAAGTAAAAGATTTGCCTAGGATATGTTCGAAATGTTATAAAATATAGATATTGAAGCGATATTTTGGCATTAAGAGAATGTAAAGATATAAATTAGGTTTATATATATTAACGTATATATTGTAAAAATTGGACTCAATGAAGTGAAATTGACTAAAGCATAAACAATGAATAGAACTATGCATTTGAAATTCGCGAAGTGAGTGAAATTATAAAAGCAGAGCAAGTGTTTAAAACAATAATCACGGTATGGAGTTATTAAACTTAACGTGTTAAGATATATAATGCTTTATATTAATAATTGCTAGGTAGTTATGTTTTGTGAGTAATTCATATTATGGCAAGATATGTAAATGCAATGAAATTATTAGTTAAAGTAAGTTAGTAGAGCAGTAAGTAAGATTAAAAAATCAAAGAAGGAAAAAAGAAATTATTATGTTATTTCTTTTTTTTATATAGGAGGGAGGAATGTTACGCCCCTGGCTTTATTTATATTTAATTAACTCTATTCAATGTACAAGTTAAGTTAAAGAGTATACGGTAGATACGTGTTTCTGGCGCTGTTTTCAATATTTACCAAGGTTATAGTGCGAATTAATTGGTGAAAGGGGACCCAAACGGTGCCCTAATGGGTGATGAAAGTGAAGAAGATGATAAATTGATGAAAAATCTTACAGAAAACAGGTTAAAAGGCCTTAGAAGTTATTCGATAGGCTCGGCTACTTTTAAGAATAGGGATCCTATTGTGTTCCGATTGCCACAAAAAACATATGCTGATAAACAAAGATCACAAAAACGTGCCAATACTGTAAAGGACAAAATAACCAACAGCACGTCACAAGCAGAGAGTTTTAGCGTGTCGGACGTAAATTTTAAGGGAAGCAGCGAACACGAAAACGTGGATGAGGTTTTTCAACCTCGTAAGTCGGTTACTAGAACTCCCCCAACCAAAGCCCCGGCGAGTTTTCTACTCCCTCCCGGGAAAGAAAATAATAATATAGAAAATATGGAAAATGTTAATGAAGATTACAATAATGGCAAAAGATTAAGAATTGACAGCACCCCTGAAACCGATAAAGTAGTGAAAAAACAGTGTGATAAAAGCCTTATGCAGAGGGTATCTGAGCAACAAATTTTTTCAGAAAAGAGAGACGACGCCCTAGAGCGACAATTCCCGAAAGACGAAATAGTCATTACTGAAGTGTTCTCATACCTGGACCAAATGCAGAAAATAGTTAACAAATGTAAAGATGTTATCGAAAAAGAAGATCAGGAGTGCATAACAAACGCTAGCTTCTCTATCCACAGATGTTTAACGGTACTAATACATAAAATTGGAGTCTTAAAACAAGAAAATCTAGAGCTAAAATATAAACCGAGAAATATAGAGGTACCACAAGACATTTTTAATGATAATAATGTGCAAATAGGCCGTGCAGATGCACCTAAATCATACGCAGATGTGAGTGCAATAAAATCTACCAGACAGGAAATATCTACAGAAAAAAACAAAGAATCTACATGGACAACGCCTAAAATGACAAAGAAACTTGAAACAGTAATAAGCATTGAGAATACTTCAGACCCCAGACAAACAATTAAGCAGTTAAAACAAAACATAAACCTAAAAGATACAGATGGTGAATTTAAAAGTATTAAATACTTAAAAAGCGGTGCAATCATTCTTGAAAGCCATAATGTAGGACAACAAACTAAACTAAAACAGGCCCTTCAAAATAAAAACGAGATTAGAGTTAAGGAGGCCCCAAACACTGACCCTATGTTTATGGTGACTGGAATCGAAAAGGGTATAAGTGATGAGGATTTCCTGGAGGATCTAGTTCGTTTAAATGATATAAATAGTCAGCTAGGATATGAGGTAAAGGACAAAATTAATATTGTAACCAAAAAGCAGTGTAGAAATCCTAAGAAAGAAAACTGGATTCTCCAAGCTCCACCAGACATCTCAAAATGGTTCTTAAAAAAAGAGAAAATTAACTTTGATTTAGTAAAGGTTTATGTACAGGAACACTTCAATCTGGCAATATGTTTTAAATGCTCTAGGTTTGGCCACGTACAAAAATATTGTAGTGATGAGCAACTTTGTCATAAGTGTGGTGGAAAACATTTTAGTAAGAACTGCTCTTCCATAGTGTTGCAATGTCCAAATTGTGCAAGAATGAAACTCGATCCTGAAGTGAGCCATCACTCGGCACGGGATACCAAGTGTCCAGTGTACAAGAGACGGTTAGAACAATATCAAAGCCAGGTAAACTATTCAAAGGAGCAACCAAATTTTTAATAGACAAAAATGCTAAATCATATAAAACCACCAAAAGCATTATTCACCAAAATGTGCAATCAATAGGTAACGCCATCGATACTATAAATAATATGTTAAACAGCCACAAAGAATGTGAAGTACTATGTATTACTGAACATTGGAAATCACTAGAACAACTAAAGAAAATAGGTATTCAAGACTATAAACTAATTTCAATGTTCTGTAGGGAAGAAGGGAAGCACGGTGGTACTGCAATCTATTGTAAAAATAATTTAAAATGCAAGGCTCGGACAAAGATTAATAGCATGTCAGTTACTGGTAGCTTTGAGTGTGCGGCGGTGGAATGTCATTTCGGGAAAAAGGGAGCAATAATAATGTCGATATATCGACCACCCTCAGGGGACATAAATATTTTCATGGTCAATATGGAAAAACTTTTAGTAAAGGTATTTAAGGAAAACAAGGACATTTTTGTAGTAGGGGATTTCAATATAGAAATGTTAAGAGATAATAAAACGAAATCGGAATTGTTTTCTATAATGAACTCATTTAACATACGTCCAACCATCTTTGTAAATACTCGTGTATCTCGTAATAGTAGTAGTTGTATAGATAATATTTTTACAAATTGTGACTTTGTTGAAACCATTGTATTTGAAAGTTTTATATCTGACCATACTGCACAGAAAATAGTCTTTAAAGTAGAACCTATAGAAATCAACTACATTAAATACACTCGGTCTTTCACCCAAGATAACAAGGACAATTTTTTGTGTAGTTTACAAGAGCAGGATTGGTTTGAGGTGTATAATGTGGATAAAAATGATGTTAACAGACAATGGAATTTATTTATGATTGCGTTTACACGGTTGTTCAATCAGAGTTTTCCTCAAAAATTATCAAGGAAAAAAAAACATGCGAGTTTTAGGTATCAAGATAATGAGCAGATTGTAGAATCTAAACGCAGATTAGATATCCTTTTAACATTATCAAGACATGATGAAAATTATAAACCTACTTACATTAACGAAAAAAAGAATTATGATAATTTGCTAATAAAGAATCGCGCTACTAAATACGGAAATAGAATTAAAAATTCAGATAATAAAACAAAATGCATGTGGTCAATATGTAAAGAAATAAATGGAGATAATAAGAAAGAAGTTGGAATGCAAGTTGAGGGAGACCCTGAGTGTTTAGCCAATATATATAACGAACATTTACTTGAGGTTGTGCCTAATTTACTGAAAGACCTTGTCTCTGTCCCATTTGATTGTGCGGTACAGAAAAACATGGGATCAATTTTTTTGAGGCCCGTAACACCAACTGAAATCTCCGAAATAGCTAAACAACTTAAAAATAAGCACAGTTGTGGTTTTGATGAATTTCCTACTAGTATTGTAAAGTTGGCAGTTCCTTTTATTCTAAATATATTGTGTTTTATAATTAACAACTCTTTCAAGTATGGTACATTTCCAGATAATTTGAAAATAGCTGTGATAAAACCAATATATAAAAAAGGAGACCCAGGAAGTCTGGATAATTATAGGCCAATAAGTCTACTGCCCAGCTTTTCCAAGATCTTCGAAAGAGCTATGTATTCCAGGTTAATAAGTTTCCTGAACGATAGCAGGATATTCGTCGAAACTCAACACGGTTTTTTAACAGGAAAATCCACGCAAACAGCGATATATAAATTTATTCAATATGTTTTGGAACATCTGGAAAAGGGAGAAATAGGGCTGGGAATGCTGTTGGACTTATCAAAGGCCTATGATTGTCTGGACAGGAAATTACTAATTAAAAAATTGGAAATGTATGGTGTTAGGGGCAATGCAAGGGAATGGATTTTGTCATATTTAAGTGATAGGATACAATGTGTGTATGTGACCAGTCATGGTAAAACTTACAAGTCAGAGATGCGAGAAAATAACATAGGAATCGCACAGGGCAGCATATTAGGACCGCTGTTATTTATAATATTTGTCAATGACCTGTCACTTCTTTTGAACTCACCTCAGCAACATATCGTCAGTTACGCTGATGATACAAACCTAATTACGGGCTGTAAAACTTTGGAAGAATTGATCGAAATGTCCCGGGAGTTTTTTAATATGGTCATAGATTGGTACAGTAAAAACAAGTTAATATTGAATGAGGAGAAGACTAATCTATTATTGTTTAGAACCAAGCAATCAAACATTATAAAACCCATTGATATTACGCTTGGCAATAGGGAATTAGGCTTCTCTGATAATGCAAAGATCCTGGGAATTTCGGTCAATGAACACCTTGACTGGGCACATCACATAGACAGTTTAGTTAGAAGACTTAATTCAGTTTGCTACGGTATTCGAGTAGTATGTAGGTATATGAATGTGGAAACACTTAGAATAATGTATTTTGCAAGTTTTGAATCAATACTCAAATACGGCATTATTTTCTGGGGTGGAGATAGTAGAATGCAGAGCATCTTTGTAGTCCAGAAAAGGTTAATTAGGGTAATAAAGAAAATGAATTACTTGGAAAGCTGTAGAAGTGTATTTAAAGAAATGGGTGTTATGACTGTGTACGCAGTCTATATATTTGAATGTTTGATGTTCTTTTTTAAACATAAAGAGTATTTTGATATAGATTCTACGCATGAGTACAGTACAAGATCATCAGATGTTAGGTATCCCATACATAGACTAACACTAACGGAGAAATCTCCACATTATATGTGCCTTAAGTTACTTAATGCATTGCCAGAAACTTTGAAACGGATTGATACCCAAAAAATATTTAAAAGAGAACTAAAAAAATTTTTAATAGATTTAGAACCTTACAGTCTCCGAGAATTTTATGAAAGATTGTAAATGATGGTATTATTAGTGAAGTAAGTTTGTTGTTTGTTTGAATGTGACGTCATTTCATTTGTTTGCTCTGTTTACAATTTGAAATAAAGATTATTATTATTATTATTATTATTATTACGAAATAAGAATTAATTCTAAAATTGCATTAAAAGCCCAAATATTTATGCCATTTTATAAAGATCACCAAAATATTATAATAATATATCTGGATAAAATATCCTAAAATAAGAAAGTCATAGGAAATAGAAAAGAGATAGATTGTAAGGTATTTTTGACCCACGCACATATTTTTAAATACGCCCAAATCAATTTTATTGGATCAAAACAATTATGGGATGGAACCACAGATTCCCAGAATAGCTATGATACAAACTAAAAATAATATTCTAAAATATCAACGAATTTAAATTACCTAAACAAGCAATTAAATTTAATGGTTATTACTTCCTTAATAGCCTGCAGGTGTTCTAATCACCGAAATAAACGATTAACTTAATGTTTTTTTTACACCTTAATGAGATACCTCCTAGGCAATAAAAATTAACTGCTTCCTTAATTGTTTCTCCCGTTTGACTTGACCCAAATGAACCAACGAATCAGGCGAGACCTAAACTTTTTGGGCATACCTCTAATTTTAGTTCCTTGCCCATTTGGAAAAGGGGGGCAATATAACAAAACCACGAAACACAGTAAAAAAGATAATTATTATTCAAGATTCGAGATTCCGTACTTAATCCAGTTTCTATTAAGATCAGAGTTCAGAATAAAATAATAAAATGTTCTATTTAGCCATCATGGGTTAGTCAGTAACTAAGAATAAAGTTTAAAGATATTTTGTTCAAATAAATATCTAAAAATTCACTATTAATATCTCAGTAACAATGTATATTATAAGAAACCGGGAGGGCTTACTTATCGACCCTTGGTTGTTTACAACAGTGAATTAGTGCAACGACCTATTCTTAAGTGTGTGTTCGGGAACGAAATAATACCAGCTGTAAGATGTTTGTATGTAAGTTAAGATACCTTATAAACATTGACTATTTTATCCAGTGCTAAAAGAACAATGAAAGAATGTACGCAGTACAAAGTTGTAGACATTTATAATAATTTGCATCATGTTAATGAACTATGATTTTTGCATGTGAAACTATGAACAGTTATTTTGAAGATTATGGAAGACATTTTTAATTATGTTAATTTATCTAAACTTACTTTCTTATTATTAAATAGTTTTAAGATTAATTATGACTTTTAATTAATCAACTACCTTAAATATCCATAAGCAAACTTAAACCCTAAAAGAACCCACGTCAATTACCGCAGGTTTAAAATAGACTCCCTTTCGAATGCCAACCAACATCTTGTGCGATTTTAATTATCATTTAGGTAATTAATATCTTAAAATCTGTGGTCCAGTACACATGCTTAGATTTAAAAATGTTTACTATAAGATTACCAACGAATTTTTCTATATATTTTGTTAACCATTTTGTTCGTTTTGTTATTTTTCATTAACAATTTCTATTATTATGTTATTTTTGAGAAGTTTTCTCGTCTTTATAGTAATTAAAAATTTTAAAATTATATCCCTTAATTTTTTAATATTTACAATCGGAGACCTAAACTACTCCGCTGGCTACTTTTTTATATGCACCTTCTCGTTTATGTGCCTTTAAGAAAGACGTATGTCGTGTACTTGCTCAGCGTCAAACTCGAACGTCGCCAATCGGATGGCGCGGTGCGTAGACCGAAGGTCGTCTATCAAGTAACCGGCGATATTTTTCGTTTTTTCGCCTGAATTTATAACTAGAGTATTTCCTATCGAGCGAAAAACTGTTCGAATATACGAGCAGTTTTTAACTCCATCACACTACAGCGGTATATTTCCGCCGGCGTCAAGCGAAGCTCGGGTATCGAGTGAAAGATAATAAGTGACGGGCGACGGTTTCCGCCTGAATAGATAACTCGAGCGGTTTTTTTAATAATCGAGCGATGTCGGTTATATCAATAATCGAGTGATCAAGCGGTTTTCGCTCGAGCGATCACAACACTACCTATAACTCCTTTTCACTCGATGTGTTAGTTTTGTCAATCATAAGTATGATTTTTAGGTTAAGCCTTTAGGCTTTGTTGATGATGTTTGGTGTCAGCTGTAGTATCTTGCTCATTTAAATTTAATCAAATGAGCAGAATATAGGAGCTCCTTAACATATTGGCGGTAGGTGTAGGCTAGGCGGTGTATTTTTACAATAGTCGTGTAGTGTTGGTGTATCGTGTGGTTTATATGCAGAACAAGTTCTTAAGTAATTTTTAGTATGAATTTAGTGTATGATCCAGTCTTTAGGCAGTTTGTATTTTTGATGTGGCTGTTGGTGAACGTGCGATAAAATATATTTTCATTGTTGGCTAAGTTGGCCTTAGTGTGGTATTTTGTTATCAGTTTGTCGAGAAACTCCGTGATTGTGTCAATCTGGAGGTCTTGATGAATGACGTCGTTTCTAGTGTATCTAGGTGTGTTCAGTATTATCTTAAGTACCTCGTTCTGCATTATTTGTATTTTCTTGAAGTCAGGTTTACTCAGTGTGCACCATGACGCTGCTCCGAATGTTAGCAACGGCCTGATGAACACTTTATACATCGTGACCTTTTGTTCTTATGCTTAGCTTGCTCTTTTTGTTGAGCATTGGCTATATGGCGCCTAGTTGTGAGTTGGCGGTCTTTAGTATTTTGGCTGTATTTACGTTCCAATTGAGGCGTTTATCGAAATGAAGACCCAAGTATTTTACACTTGGACTCCAGTCAATTGGTTTGTTTGAAACAGTGACTCTGCCTTCCGGTCGCATTCTTGGACAAGTAAATTGCCTGTGTCTTGTCTGTATTGATTTTTATTTGCCATTTGTTGAGCCATTTTTCCAAAGTTATGATGTTTTCTTTTAGCTTCAGCATTATGTCCTTCGGGTGTTTTGCAGTTACTGCTAGAGCTATGTCGTCAGCGTATATATCATACCTATCATCAGAGAGGACTTTCTTGGTAGTACCATTCAATCTGAAATAGTATTTAAAGTGCTACTGTGTAGACAAAATACGCCCTTATTGTATAAGGATCATCGGGTGGTCTGGGAAATGATAATTTTCCATACATTGGTATTTAAGTATTTTATTATTTTATGGATGGGTGTATGGCAAAGAGGACAACCAAAACAGTTATAGGTACGTAATTTTTTTTACAAAAAAATTGTCATCATAATTTGGTGCCTTGTGGCCAGGGTTGCCACATTGTTTCGAGACAAAATCGTAAAATCGGTCGCCAAAACCCATGAGAAATCGTGAAATGTCGAAAAACTGTAAATTTTACAAGATATGTTAATTGAATGGCCTTTGCAATCTAATCTTCTTACTATCTACCATCAAGAAAATCCGGACTTTTCGTATTGCGGGGAAATACCAAGAAAATATCTTCACGGCGCCGTTGCAATCCAATTTAAATGTTAAAATCGACGACATAATATTATAGATATACTTTAACCTGCCCTTAAATTTTCGACATGTTATGACATGACTTTACAAAACAAGGTTAAAGTCAGATATTATTATTATTATTATAAATACTTATCGAAAACACAAAAGTACGATGAAATAGCTATGAAAAGAACTGTTTTTAGGATTAAATTCAACTTGAAGATACATAAACTTATAAAAACCAATTAAGATTGACACATCAAAATAGCAACTGGCAAATATTTAATGGCTACAAATCAATATTCAACAACAATTGTAACTTTTGTCTTTGTCTAACACGTTATTGACTTCAACACGTATTGCGGACAGTGGCGGCTCGTGACCTATGATAGAGGGGGTTCACAAGTATGGAGAAATTATTTTTTAAATTTTATTTTTGTGTAACGACCAAACAATTACTTTCTAGGCGTTTTAAATGTAGAAAGAAAAAAGGTAAAATAAGAAAATGCGTTAGGTAAAACATATCTTTATTTATTTTTTAATTTTACACAAGGAAATACAACTTTTAGAAAATAAGAAAGGTTTTCTTAGTGTGTATAGCTGTCGGATCTTAACGCATGCAACCCTCGTAACAATATTTATACAGTCCACTACTAATACTACTAAAGCCATCTACGAGCTATCAAGAAAACCGAATGATGTCCAATACTACTACCGCCATCTACGAGTTATCAAGAAAACCGAATGATGTCTAATACCACTATGCCATCTACGGCTACGTCATTAGGCGCAACCAAGACGAGAACAATAGTTAACTGTTTTATGACGAGAGCGAATCGAGCCACGAGACTGACAAATCATATCGAGTATCATTTATCGAAATACACAACATTTATCGACCCTACACAATAGTGCTTAAACGTAAAGTCCATTCTTCGGTTCTTAATTGTAGAAAATTGATCAATAACAGCCTCATTAAAGTTTGGAATACCCTCTATAAATTTTTTTTCATATATTTAATTTTTAAACTTTCTAATAAAGACCCTAGATTTACCCTTTGTGGTATGCGTTAAATTAATTTCGGGTTTAGGTGTTCCCGCATTCTTAACTTCAATTTTCTGCTCCAAACTCAAAAAGCTAAAGTTATTTCTTAAATAGTCCACCGTAAACTATTCATTTTAACTTAATAAATATATAATATAAAATATTAAAACACAGCTCGAATTTCTAACTAGATGCACGAACAGACAACAGCGCAGTGCACACAAAAACTGTGCGCCTTTTCCATGTTAAATCGCCATAGCCGCGCTATTCCCCGCTGCCACCCGCCTCCTGCTTCTACAGAGGAACTGTACTACTTAATCGCACGTGCGTGCAAGTCTCGTCATAATCGTCATTTACCTCGACCGAGGCACGGTTGCCGGATCTATACAGTTTGGTTTGACGGGATGATAAAATATTAGGGAGGGTAGGACTTTTTTAGTTTTACGGTACGATAAAATATTAGGTAGGGTCGGACTTTATACAATAAATAATATTCAATGAATATAAATTAATATTTTTTATTCGTTTTGTTTTGGGGGTGCACGTGCGCATGTGCTCCTGTGGAAGAACCGCCACTGATTGCGGAACTGACGCAACTGACACCACCCCCTAATGTGTTCTCAATGCTAATATTTCAAATAATTAATACTAGTTGAATTTTTAATTAATTAATCCCTCTTCAGATATTTATGGAAAAGAGCTTTTTATTAAGTCAAAATGAAGATCTCTTTGAAACTTCTAAACTTCAGTTATAATTTTTAAAGTTAAAAATTCTCTTTAACAAGTTATTTTCGTTTTACTAAAGTAGATAATTATATAGTATGTTATTAAAATAATTATTTTTTTACCACAAGCAGGGCCGTATTAATTGTTAGCTAGAGAAAGTGCTTGTTGATAATTAAATAAATAAATGTTCGCAAAATGGGTCTGGCAAAACGGGAGTTGTTCGATGGGA
This sequence comes from Barypeithes pellucidus, assembly GCA_963991005.1. NCBI lineage: Eukaryota > Metazoa > Arthropoda > Insecta > Coleoptera > Curculionidae > Barypeithes > Barypeithes pellucidus. Next base: position 49,888,372 of record OZ022562.1, on the reverse strand, counting down.
TGGTAAAAATACATTATATCTTAACGCTACTGTCACATCTTTCCCACAAAAACGCATTATTTTTACCATTGCTCCAAACGGTTAGGTGTTTGCGGTTCTACTCTACTGAGTAGAATCGTGAATAGTGGTGAGCGATATTTCACGAACTGTGAATTAATCACTGATATCAACAAATCACAGGTAGTCACAGTTCCCCAGCAGCAATAAAAAGCGTGATATGTGATCACAGTTTAAACAAATCACTTTTGGGCTGGACGTATTTCACTTTCAGTCATAGACAGTGAATATTAAATATCTATAAACCGAAGATAACGACTAATCCCGAGGTTCGAGGCGGCTTAATATAGTAATAATCACGGGCAAGTCACGATATTATTTAAAATGCAATTCCGTGAAGTCGTTACTTCGTTACTTGTTACATGACTGTGACTTGGGGTTGCGACCAGTGATCTTAAAACCGTGAAACGAAAATGGGTACGATATTATTTAAAATGCAATTCCGTGAAGTCGTTACTTCGTTACTTGTTACATGACTGTGACTTGGGGTTGCGACCTTTGATCTTAAAACCGTGAAACGAAAATGGGTAGTAATAGTATAGTAGACATTTTTTAAAGAAGTGAATGAAAATTATGCGACCTGTAATATGTGCAAATTAAAATCATCATTTAGAACCAGGACTTCGAATTTGAAAAAAACATTTGAAAAATAGACATGCTACGGTCACAATCCTAACTTCAGCGCAAACTAGAATAACAGGGTAAGAAAAGTTAAAGTTTTATTATTATTTTTTGAATAATAATGTGTACCTTGGCAACTTCATTTCCATGCGAACGTCTATCAAGGGCGGATCCAGAACTTCAGTTTGGGGGGTCAAATTTCGTTTGAGGGGGGGGGGGGGGTCATGCAGGGAAACATTACGAAAAGTATTACCCTGCCGCGTTAGTCAAACGGGTATATTATATATGGTATTTTTCGTGTTAAATTGATGCTTGGGGGGGGGGGGGGGGGCATGACCCCATGACGCAAATGATTCTATTTTTAAATGCCAATATAGACAACGCACAAAATGATTAAGAAACCATCGTAAGTAGACAGTGTTAATAGTTCGGTATTTTTTTTTTGAAGGTATAATCTTACCTTAATCTATATATTCGCGACCAAAACTGATATCAGTGACGTAGTAGTCGAAACCATTGTAAACCACCGATGACAACACAGCATTTTGGCCGTTTCGACTGTTACGTCACTGCCATCAGTTTTGGTCGCGAACATAGACCGAAATAACGTTTTATTTTTGTTTGTTATATGTATATATGGTGTGTGATATTTTACTAGAGATTTTATTTTTCTTCTGTTACACCTAGTCTACGTTGAAATATCATTTTTTAGTTTTTCTATCTGTTTTGTTATATTTTTTCAGAGAGTTTCTTTTTATTTTGTTATAGTTCATTTAGTGGTACTTATACATAATAAATAATTTAAATTCATCACCCACTAATTATTTTACCTGGCCTGCTATATTCATTATTCTTACGTATAATCCTTCGTTAACAGTGAGAATATTTATAAACCGTGATCACGTCACGTTTTAATTTCACTGATATCAAAAAATCACAGTCGCGATTCACAACGTGATTGAAAAATCACGATATCGCTCTTCACTAATCGTGAACGCTCTACGAAGAGAGCTCAAACTTTCGAATTGTGTTGTTATAAATCAGGGGTCGGCAACCTTTTGAGACGGAAGAGCCAAAAGTTATCATTGACAAAATTTCTCAGTTTTTAAAGAGCCACTAAAGACCGCAATTTCATATCGAAAGAGACACAACTTGACATCGAAAGAGCCGCAGGTTGCCGACCCCTGTTATAGACGAATAATGAGAATTTCCTGGATCGACTGAGTTGGATGTCGAAGTCTTGCGTAGAACTGACGAATAATCCAGATTAATATTAAGGATCAAAAATTGGATTACCTTGGCCACCTCATGAGAAATGAGCAACTATACGGACTGCCGCAGCTTATTCTACAGGGCAAAGTGTATGGTAGATGAGGACCTGGAAGGAGAAACATTGCTTGGTTCCACAACCTGAGAAATTGGTTTCCAACAACAACTACGTACCCGACGAAAAGCTAAATCTGCTACTGTAACTTTATTAAGATAGACAAAAAAAATATTACAAACTACAGATAGAAAAATGTACATTTCTAGCCTACGCAACGATTACGAACAGTCTTTCCCACCTCTTTCGGTCATTATTGCAGCATAGCCAGATTGACATATTTATCGCAAAGGTATCTTGCAAACACCCAATTCAAAATTTGTTAATTTGACAATTACAACTGGTTTAAGGTTATTCCGCAATGGCTCTTAAAATAAAATTATTTCCCAATAATGTTACTATAAACTGTAAAAAGGCGATGAGAGAAAATATTATAAATCGAATCTTTAACTAATCCAACTGCACTCTGGCAACATCTATTTTTATTTTACTACTGAGCTACCATTCGGACCCCAAAGGTGAATGAATTACTAATCTCGTACACATTGCGATGTTGGCGTTTTGATCTTTCGGATTTATTATATATTTTGGTTGATTTGTGTTTTTTTTTCCTGATTATTGGTGAAAAATCGTCTTTATTATAAACAATCATGGTGCATTCATGTGTAGTTTGTAAAGAGTGGACCATTTAAGTAAGAATTTATGTTTTCATCGGCAAGTAAGGTTATGTTTTAATATTTAACCATCTGATATAACCAGACTTCAACATTGTTGACATTCAGCCAACAAACATGTTGTTCTCTCTTCCACCCATAACATTTCACACAATCACAGCTACACATTCCAAGAGTTTTATGCATGGATTATGGGATCTATACTTTACAATACCTTTGAGATAGACCATCCGTCATATACAGGCTACGTGGTAATAATATTTCAGAATGTGATGTCTTCTTGCTACAAGGTATACAATTAATTTTTTTAATTGTCCAGAACCAGATATTGGATGAAACTTACTTTAAATAATGCCATCATTCTTAACGCTGTTAATATGAACGTAAGACCTCCTTAAACCAGCCCTGGCTATGTAGAAGATTATATAAGGTGTTGCAGCGAGTGGTAACCACCCTATCTGACTTGACAGCGGTTCAAAGTTTGACCCGAAAAAAGATGTCACGATCTAACAATGCCAGGACGTGGGTGCAAAAATCAGACTCTATATTATATAACTCGCTGGCCATAACGTTTACGAATCTCCAAGTCTTTGGAATGTATCCGGTAAACAATACACCAAAATGGCTTTATTATTGTTATGCAGGATTTTTGCATTGCACTTTAACCGTGCCAATTCCTGTGCTGGTATTTGTCTACATGTTTGTTAACAGAAATACACTGGATTTGGTGACCGTTATTGACCTATTATTTATGGTTATGGAAGTAGCAATATGTAACCTAAAGTATTTGCCCATTAGGTAAGAACATGCTATCTAGAGCAGTGGTCTCCAACCACCGGTTCGCGAAAATATGTTTTTTTTTAACATGTACCTATACAAATACACTGACGGACACACGAAACAACTCACCATAATTTTAAGTACATTTTTGCGACATCACATCTTTTGATCCGCTTAATGGATATTGAGAAACTTTTCACTGGCGGGTAGCTCCACTATCTAGCTACAGATTGATGTAGCATAGTTCAATTTACCCGTTCATTTAATTCAATAAACGGGATAAAACAAAAAGTGGTATTTTTTACTAAAATTTAAATTGCGACACGGGGGCATCTCATTTTTCATCTTTATTTGTCTTTTTATCTTTAACAGTTTTAAAGTTATACCGCTTTTTCCAGAACATTAGATTTTATGTACTCATACATGATGCGACAACTTACATTTTTGTTGCGCACAAGAAAAAATAAATAACTGCATCTCAACCATGGGCAGGCGATGTGCAGCCATTTTAAAATCAAAAGAGAGGGGGCACAACACACTATTGAATGGTTCATGATTATTTATTTATTCCATTTTGTTTTTTTACTAACTTTTGTATTGTTTAATTTAATATGTATTTTTGTTGTTTGTTTAAAGATTATATTGTTTGACATGTTGCTAAATCGTATCTTTATTAATGAACCTTTTATGGTCTTTGACGCGACAAAAATTAAGTTGTCGCATCATGTATAAGTAGGTATGTACACATAAAAGTTTTGGAAAAAACGATATAACTTTAAAACTGTTAAAAGACAAGTAAAAAAAGGTAGAGAACGGTCTAGCTTTTAAAGTATAGGGTATAGAGTATACCGTTCTCGATCAGCTGGCGCAATTAGTCTTGCATTGCCAGAAATGGGTGATGCGCCATTTTAATTGCCATTGCAGGTGCAAGTCTGGGGTAGAGATGGATTATTCTGTTATTTTTAACTGTTTACTATAGTTGGTCGAAGCAGCTATGAGCAGCTAATGTCTATTTAAACTAACTGCTACTTCAATTAGCAGTTCACATTCTTTATTAAGCATATGTACTGCTAATTCGCCGCAACTTTTTTGAACTGCTATTTGTAAGTAGCAGTAGCTGCTTTAACTGGTAATCAAAACGAACAGGTTTGCCCATTTCTTGTTCTGGACGAACTGCTCATCTGACTGTTGGCAATGCGCCAGCTGTGCGAGGACGGTTTAGTGTGCATAAATATGTGCAATTATAATTGCCATTGCAGGCGCAAGAGAAGAATTGCCGACTCTAATATGCCTTTTAGTCTCGTGCGTATGTGATTACTTAGATAAACCCTCCATTTGTCGCAGTTTAAATTTTTGTAAAAAAAAATCACTTTTGTTTTATCCCGTATATTAATAGGAAGAGAAACTCATAGTATACTCCACTGGTTTAATAAAAGTTCAATTTTTAATTTCCATACATGTTTCGAAGGTACATAGTACCTTCATCTTCAGTGAAAAAATTATACATAAGCAGAAACTTTTGACATTGATAAGGCAAACTGTAAAAGAAGAAAAACATATTTAAGCATTTTTTATGTAGAGAAGAAAATAATTATGCTTTTAGAAAGGTTAAAAAGGTTTAATGAAGTTCATCATAGAATTAAGGTAGAAGAAAAAATTGTAAAATATCTTCGAACAAACCCGAACGAGCAGACTATGAGTTTCTTTTCCTCTTCATAATTTCACTCCACTGAGAGATGGACTGTTGCCGTCTACTTGGTTTTGGATTGATTGCTTGTAACGAATTATGTATTTAAAACTAATATAACTAACTAACAAAATATATAAGTTTTGTTAGTTAGTCAGTTTGTTAAGTATTGTTTTTTTGAGAAAAGAGACTATGAAACGGCTCGTTAATAAATATATTCAAACAGGTTTTATCCGGAGAGGGTCAGACATACTATAGAATGGTTAACCATAGTGGAGTTCAACACGTACCATAAGGATCAAGAAAAAATTGCTAAACGAACATCTGAACTATTTAAAAGAGTTTTTTACCTTTTCCGTGTGGCATGTATCGTCACTTTATTTATTCTGATCTTTAAACCCATATTGTTGAGGGAAAAAACATTGCCAACTGTAATTTGGTTGCCGTTCGACCCTACCAAGAATAACTATGTTTATGTTGCTATATACTTTCATGTAGGATTGGGTAAGTAATTTCATTTACATAACTAAATATACCGGGTGGTGCGTCAGAACAGGACACATGGGATTTCCCATGGAAATTTCGAGGTGGTCAAATATTCGCTATCGTATTGTTTTTAAGGAAAACTTTTATTAAGACTTTTTAAAGAGAATAATGAGAGTAAAAAGTCAGCCAAACTTTTTTCACATAGTTTTTAAGATATTAACGAAATTCTGTCTACAAACTAGGATAAATCTGGAGTACGATTCTGTTTAATTTTAATTCAGATTAAAATAAAAAATACCAGTATTCACCTTTATAATTGGGTATACAGGGTGTCCCAGAATATGTGGGTAATCTCCCGGATTCAGATAGAACATTTAAAAATAACAGGAGAAGTTCTTATAAATTTTTCTTCCTACGGCCTCCCCTACGGAAATACGGGCCCATAACGGACGTCCCTGGAAATCGTTGTTTTTTAAATAATTTATTAAGTACTAGGCGTAATTTACTAATTTTTTAGTATAATGGTTAGTATATGAGTCTCCTTAAAATTCGCCCTTTTAAACACATCTGGCTTATTTAGTTTGCCAGAGACGGACTAGACGTAACACAAAAATGTTTTTTTTGTACACCTTGTATGATGAAGGGACGACAATAATATTTTTGCATACTCTAAACCTTAAGCTGAAAAAAGGTACTCTTGATCAATGCCGATAAATGGAACTGTTTTCGAAAAAAAAATATTTTTGTTCAATATGGTTTTTTGCATTAGTTATTGTTTTATGTTCATAAAATTCCCTCATTGTTGTTATGGTTTTTTTCACATGTACCGATTTAAATAAGAATATTTATGCCAGTGTCAGTTTATGGTAGTGTCTTGAAATTTGCGATTTTTCTCCTTTGTCTTATTAGTTACTAACGTAGTAATGAAATTTACGTATACTGAATATAAATCATATTGAACAAAAATATATATTTTTTCGAAAACAGTTCATTTTATCGACATCGATCAAGAGTACCTTTTTTAAGGTTTAGAGTATCCAAAAATATTATTGTCGTTCCTTCATCATACAAGGTGTACAAAAAGAGCATTTTAGTGTTATATCTAGTCCGTCTCTGGCAAACTAAATAAGCCAAATGTGTGTTAAAAGGGCGAATTTTAAGAAGACTTATCTATAGTAATCATTATACTAAAAAATTATTAAACTACACCTTATTCTTAAAAAATGATTTAAAAAACAATGCTTTCCAGGGACGTCCATTATTGGCCCGTATCTCCGTAGGCGATGCCGTAGGAAGAAAAATTTATAAGTACTTCTCCTGTTATTTTTAAGTGTTCTATCTGAACCCGGGAGATTGCCCACATATTCTAGGGCATCCTAGAGCTTTACAGCGTTTCAAATTTTTTCCAATAATTTTCGCGTTGAATATTTGTAATGGCCATCAGCTATTTAGTTGAGGAAACAGTTACACCATTCGGCATTACACAGGAGTTATTTTATTAGGTCGCACTAATGACGCACCCAGTATATTAAGTAGTGGTGTGCTTTAAAATAATAATAATGGTTAAATTTCTATATAGGACTAACCAACACCGGAATGGGAAACTGTTCTCTGGACTGCATTATAGTGGGACTAATTTTTCACGCTACTGGACAAATAAAGATAATCAAAGCGACCCTGCGAGACGTTATGAAACATGCGGAGGAAAGAGTATCGCAGAATCACGAAAACGTTTCAGTGTCGGAATTTGAGACCTTGAAAAATAAATATATATACGAAGAGATCTGCAAATGCGTGGACAGATACAACTTGATTAAAGAGTATGGAAATTTAGATTATTTTAGAACAAAATATAAGAAATTTTGCCAATAAAGCTGGAATCACAGTTGCCGTAACGTAAGCCGTAACGGTAAGCCGTAAGAAATATAAATATGGATTTGCAACAGAACAATTTATAGTGCATTTCTTAGGTTACGGCCATTACCCTCTGCTCTCTTCCCTTGTCTATGACCTCCTAAAACTAAAAAAATGGCGGAATACTCCCATCACAGTGTTGCCGGAATGACCCTCTCTTCACGGCCCGGAGTTGCAGGAGGTAATGTTATGGCTTACGGAATCGGCTAGGATCGGTCCTACTCGTGCAGAACCGTCATATTAACATCACCAAATTGTATATTTTTTAAATAGTTGTTTGGCTAATATTAACAGCACAGCATTGTTCCAGTTTATTATATCGATGCCTTAATTGCCTGTAATCATATGTTACAGTTATAAATAAAGAAACATGTGTCATGTGAAAAACAAAAACCATAACCTACAAATTATTTACGAAACTTTGAACGGGTAATAATAATTGTCCTTACGACTGGATAAACTTTTCACTGACGCGTAACCCCACTATTTAGCTACAGATTGACGTACCTATCAGTTTTATTTTTCCGTGCATTTAATTTAATATACGAGATAAAATAAAAGAGGATAATTTTTTAATAAAATTTACGCTGCGACAGGAGGTTTTTCAGGTATAGTAAATAATAAAATATATTGTAAATTTTGCAACGAGGGTATGTGGACGGAGCAAATAGTATCTAAGTACTCACATACTCGCGAGAGTAAAAGTGAATATTTTCTCTACATTCTTTTTTATTTGTCTTTTTATCTTTAAGTTTTAAAGTTATATCGCCTCTTCCAGAACATTACATTTTACCTACCTACTCATACGTAGGTGTATACATGATGCGACAACTTACATTTTAGTCGCGTCAAAACCATAGGTTTATTAATAAAGATATGATTTAGCAAGATCCCAACAATATAATCTATAAACTGACAACAAAAATACATATTAAATTAAACAATACAAAAGTTGATAAAAAAGCAAAATGGAATAAATAAATAATCATGAACCATGCAATAATGGGTTGCCCCCCTTGCCCATGTTTGAGATGCAGTTATTTATTTTTTGTTTGACCCGACAAAAATGTAATGTCGCATGATGTATACCTATGGCATAACTTTAAAACTGTTACAAGATAACTGTGCTACGTTAATCTGTAGCTAAATAGGCTACCCGCCCGCGCCAGTGAAAAGTTTATCCAAATCCATTAAGCGGATCAAACGATATGAGGTTCGTTCCAACCACCCTAAAAATCGTACAATGTACGGTCACGCACATGCGTAGTAGTCGAAAGGCATTCCAACCGACACAAAACGGTGTAGCTGGCGATCCCTTTGGTGTTCCAACCAAATTGTGATCGTTCGCAAACCAGTTCCTGAACGGTAAAAACGATACATGGCCAAGACCAGGAACCGCTTGTACTGACTTGCGCCCTAAGAATTTTAACCGTTGTTTTTGTATTCCTGGCATTCATGCAGTTCTTTTAGCCTTGTTTTGTAGGAGTTGTTGCTTAATATTTTGATTATTTAATTTATTCTTATTAAATTTGTATAATCCGGTTCCCAAACCTACAAGATATTCTTAACATTAAAGGTTAATCTCTTTCATGATTATTAAATACAACAAAACGGAACGAAAAAAGATAATACTCAAGCTTAGACGAAGAAATCAAAACAACAAAAGTAGGGTTGTGATTTATGAATGTAATTAACTAATTACTAAACTTCTTTCCTAGAATCAGACAGGCGATCAGCTGAGATTTTTACACAGAATGGTCACAAAAACGTACCAACCTTGCCTCCCTTGTGCATCGGCAACAAACAGTGCAAAATTAACGCCTGCGCACAAAATCGATTCCAACAGTTTCGTGACGGTTCTAGAACGATACAAAAATAGGGTGTTGGAACAAACCTATCATGTCGCAAAAAATACTTAAAATTATAGTGAGTCGATTCGTATGCCCGTCAGTGTATTTTTTCTCTTGCGCCGGCAATTATAATGGCACGTATTCATGCGCAGTAAACCGTTTTCGATCAGCTGGAGCATTGTCAACGGTCAGAACAGCAGTGGGTACTGTCGAAATCCCTAAAATATCCCCAGAATTAGAGATGGGCAAACCTGTTCGATTTGATTTCCAGTTAAAGCAGCTACTGCTATTTACAAATAGGAGGTGCAAAAAGTTGCTGAAATACCTGTCCATAAGTTTAATAAAGAATGTAAACTGCGAATTTAAGTGCCAGTGGGTTTAAATGGCCATTAGCTGTTCATATATGTTTCGACCAACTATTAAACAGTTAAAAATAACAGAATAATCATCTCTACCCAATTGCACCGGCAATGGCAATTAAAATGGCGCGTGCACCATTTCTGGCAATGAGAGACAGCTGATTGGGAACGGTGCACTGTGCATGAATCCGTGTCATTTTTAATTGTCAGAAGAGTCGAATTTCCGACTGTAGTACGGAGAACGGTGTACTGCGCATGAATCCTTGAATTATAATTGCCATTGCTGGCGCCATAAAAATTCCCGACTGTAATACGGCCTTATGGGTACCTATCTTACATATTTTCGCGGACCGGTGAAATATTTCTGCGGCCGCTAAGACAACCTTTAAAATGGTATGCCAGTTGGCCCACGTTTACTCTAAGTGCAAAATAATGCACCTTCTACAGCCGATTTACCAAAATAACATTAATTGTGAAATTAATAGTACATATGTGGTATTAAATCGCTTCTGGAGCTATACACAACATTTTGTATTAATTGTTACAATATTTTTAGGTTTGCCAAGGATATAGAGGATACCTATTCGTTTTCACTATTTTCACAGTTCGCCGCAAGTATTGTTGTTATTGGGTTTGCCTGCATACAGTTTTTTTTAGTAAGTTTTTGAACTAAATATATTTATGTAATTTTCACTCATAATGCCCATTATATCACATAACAAAAAATATCGTTTCAGTTTTCGAGAAAAAAGTTTTGTCCAAAAATTAGCGTGTTAAATATTAATTTCATAACAATGTCTTCATATTTTGTTATTTTATTTTATATTTATTTTCCATAGAGGTATTCCCATCGACTTGAAACACACATGGACCCGATATTTCTATCGGCTTTGTACAATGTTACGAAAATAAACACAACAAAAACGAGATGGGGATTCTATCTGTAGAGTTCCCATCTCTTTTTATCTGGTGTCTGTTTCTGTTTTCATTGTGACAGTTGATCGGTTTTTTGATATGTCTTGGTTAGAAAAACAATCAACGACATAACGCAAAAGTCTATAATATTTTTATCCAGTTTACGGCAGGCTTGGCACAGTCTTACCATATTGAGTTAACAACAAACAGAACCGGAAATAGTCATGGCTGGACACGCAATCCCACTGGCTTCATCTATTAATTTGCTGGGCGTCAATCTGGGAGGAAATATGTCTTGGCATAACCACGTTGTGGCAATCGCCAAGATAGCTTCTCAGAAGCTTGGGGGTACTCTTCCGAACCAGAAAGTTGTACACACCTCAACAACTTTTGACACTATACAAAGCCCAGATTCGACCATCACTAGAATACTGCTCTCATGTCTGGAGCTCTGCATCCAAACATACTCTTCGGCTACTTTATTCCATCGAAAGGAGGGCTATTCGTCTGATCGGAGACCACGAGCTGACGAAGAACCTCGATAGCCTAGAATATCGAAGACAGGTTGGGGATTTGACTCTCTTACAGATATTTTCATGGAAGGTGCTCGGCTGACCTTGCCCTCTTAATGGTTAAGCTTAGTACTCCATGTCATGTCATGTCACACTCGATAGTTTTGTGTACTCAAACTGTCTCACTCGATAGGTGGTGAGTACTCGACAATATATATAAATCCTCACGCCTTTGTCCTGTCACGCGGCAGGATTCGCCCTGTGCTGAGGGGTACAGGATCCCCGCGCTAGCTCGCCCTGTGGAACTAGTTCCACAGTAACGTGCAACAGTTTGCCACCATTAAATATTTTCTAACCTGAAGGGGGTGGGGTGTATTTTTAAATAAAAGAGGGAGATTTTAACAGGAACACCAGACACAAAGTATTTATTTACGTGTACAATAAGGGAGTACTATACGTACCCAGAGGGGCGCGTTGGCCGCTGCCAAACTCACTTAACCTTTACTAAAAATTACAATGGTTGGTACTTACATAACAGCCCACATGACTGGGGCGAGGACTCTTCTTCAGGAGTTGGCTACCACTAACTTCACCAAGAAAAAACTGATTGAACCCCCAAAACAAAATGACGAAAATAAAACACAGCCCTGGTACCTCACTAGCGGGCCTCGACCGCCTCGCCTCGTGACCAACGCAAAAAGCTTAGTACTCCTCGAACGTCATTATTTAAGAATTCTTTCATCTGGAGGACTACATCCTTGTGGAACGACCTTCCCGAGGTCGTTTTTCCCAACGAATATAACCTCCAACGATTCAGAACCAACGTGAATCGCTTTTTGCGCACACGCACCACTCCCAGAGTGCCCTAAAGGATTTTTCCTTAATTAATTTTCAGAGCTCCCCGATTGTTTTTCTGCAAAGTTGTTTACAACTTACCTAAGTATGTGAATTGTTTATTCTTTAAAGACTGTGAACCAAAGCCGTATCGTCCTTGATTTAAGATCCTTAGTATTCCATTGTTTGAAGAGTCCCATTTAATATTAAACTTTTTTTTAGGTGGAAAAATGGACCGTCCAATTCTATCTAATTGTTATATGGATTACTACCATGACATGTGAAGTATTTTTATTTTGTTTCTTTGGATCGCTCCTTTATTTCGAGGTGAGTAACAAATGATGCCACTTTCAATTTAAAATTTTAAGGGTAATATCTACCCCTTCCAGGGGGTTAAATGACGTCGGCTGCAAATATTCTTTATATTCCGACGTGTCATAATGACATTATTATGGATTTCATTTTCAGTGTCAAAATGACATACTTTATCGAACTGAGTACTATAATGATTTCATTATAGGACTGAGTACTATAATGAAAAATGGACGCAAAAATGAAAAAACTTATTTAAAACAAAATGGAACAAAATTTAATGATTGAAATTAAAAGTAACATTATTACAATTCGTTAAATTGATGTTGGACATAGGAGTTGAAATTGTTGCGTTGTTGTGATTTTTAATTTCTATGGTTTCTGTTTCTTCTGAGGAAACGACAGTCGATGAAACACTCGATGATGATTGTTCCCGAGAATGGCTGCTGAAATTCTTTTCTTGTTTTCGCAAGAGTTCTCTATATATCCTTCAGCAACTGTGTCACCTTTCCAGCCACCATGGCGTTTAATATGAAGATCGACTCCTGAATCAGCCAGCAGTTAAGCTGAAGATCTCCGGAAACAGTGACCTGTGTATTCAGCGGAATGGGGTAACTTTAAAAAAGCAGCGATCGTTTTGTACATATTTCCGAAAGTATGGATACCCACTGGTTGCTTTGTACATTTGTTGTTTCTGAATGATAGAAAAAAACGAGAAACTTCGGCATCGGGGGGTCTCATTCCTACATAGGCCCGAACAAGCTGCAGCATATTTATTCCTTCGACATCGCCAGGCGTTACGTAAAATTCTCGGGGAACGTTGGTTTTTGTACTAGGTATGAAAATTCGGAAAACAACCCCCTCATCGTGTACATATTATATCCTCAATTTTAACTCAACTCTTCGACATGCTCCACTTATACCTATTATTATGATTGACACTTTTAATAGCAAGTATGTTTCATTATCTGCCTCTTGTAAAAACTTTGCAATATTTTCTTTAGTCAAAATCCTGGATTTTTTGGGTGTGTAAGAATCAGATTTTCGTTTTAAAACAGCTAAGCGTTTTTGTTAAGTAATAGTGTACTCCTTAACATAGAGTAATAACTCCATAAACTCGAAGACTTTTTCTTCATTGATTCTTCCTTGAAATATACCAAAAGTACCTTTTCGTGTACGATATTGACAACCTTTTTCTGGGAACACCAAGTTTTGTAATTGGCATACGTTTTTTCATATATGCCTTTAGACTTTTCGGGCAACAAACCAACAACTTATTTTTTGGCTTTATTGGCCAATTCTTCGATTTCTGATGGCAAATTATCCATATTATATTATATAAACGTTAAAATTAAAAATTCAATTCTGACAATGACAATACAAACAAATATTGGCTCTAGAGCACTTTAGCGCCCACGGAATTTAACAATTTTTGAAATAGAAACACAATATTTGTATTTCTATAGTTACCTGGTTTTATTAAAATCAAGCTATTAGTTTACTGACGAAAACTTAAAATTAATCAAAAAAACACAAAAATCGTCGGAATATAAAATATTGTATGAAATTCGGATCATATACAATCATTATGGTACATGCCGTGTTATTCGACACGGCTGACGCCTCGTCCAATAATACTCACGGCTAGTACCATAATGATCGTTATTATGACCCTTATAACATAAATATCTATTATAAGCGTTCTCCTTCCACAATAAACATGACGTGTCTATATCATTAATACAGGGCGTAATGGAAATGACTTATTATATTTAAACCGGCAAATCCTGAGATGAAAATAAATTGAAGAAAAATATCCATAAATGGCGCTTTGAATTATTAACGCTTTATATGTCGTAAATCTCTAATTTACGTGGCCGCTACTAAGGACGTTCGCAATCAATAGTTAATTGAGGCAGTCTCGAGTCTCAAAAGATGTCAGCGCATTATAGGCGGTGATGTCATATTGCAACACCGAATTGTAAACGCACGTGTTCAGTTTTTGACAACACGACGTCTTTGACGCGCGTTATCACTTCTTTTTCAAACTTTTTAGAAAAAAAAACTACAATTTTAAGGTACATACTTACCTTCGATCTTATTTTTAAATAATCCGTTTTATAATTAAATTCCATAAAAAAAGAAAACACAAAAAGTATGTTTTGCAACAGATCCAACAGTAGATAATATCACACAAATTTGAAATCATCCCAACATTTATTATTATGAATAGTGTTGGGAAAAACTGATGATTTTAATAATCGAGTACTTGATACTCGAGCGATTTTAATTATCGAGTGAATCGCTTGAAATTCCAATTCACCAAGCGATGACGTCACCGACTGCTCGACCGGCAGCCTAGTCGTTTACATGTGATCAGGTAGGGTATTTAGCAGGCACGAAACTACGCGCGGCGCGTAGACCGAAGATCGTTTATCAAGTGACAGGCGATATATTTCGGTTTTTCGCATGAATTTATAACTAGAGTATTTCCTATCGAGCGAAAAACTGTTCGAACATACGAGCAGTTTTATAAATCGATCGCACTACAGCGGTACATTTCCGCTGGCGTCAAGCGAAGCTCGGGTATCGAGTGAAAGATAATGAGTGATGAGCGACGGTTTTCGCCTGAATGGATAACTCGAGCGGTTTTTTTAATAATCGAGCGATGTCGGTCATTTCAATAATCGAGTGATCAAGCGGTTTTTCGCTCGAGCGATCACAACACTAATTATGAATTGTTTCACAACAGAAAAAAATCATTGGGTAATGTTACAACTAATAAAACGTTTAAAATTCGTATACGTCAAGCACGTGGAACTCTCGACAGCGTCATTCCATTCCAGAGTCTCAAAACGTACTGAAGCAACAGCGCGGCGGGTATTCAAGCAAGGGCGAGACACGCGGTGTGACCTGGCATGACTGTTAGTATTTCCTAGTGACCCACATTGTTGCTAAGTGAATCCAGATTGAACGGCGCGACATGGCTCGTATGTGGGTAAAAAGGGTTTTTACCTTAGTATTTAGATATTTGATTTAAAAAAAAAGTATGTTGACTTTCTCTAGGACACCCAAGGAGTCAGTCACCCATTTAAATATAATAAGTAATTTCCATAACACCCTGTATAAGAATTGTTAAGCTGTCGACTATTACTTATAGCTTCTTGGTAAAAAATAAGTGCATTTAAGTATTTAAATAGATCAGACTGTGTGATCACTAGAGAAAAAGCATAAAAATATTAAACAAAAAGAACTAAAAAAGCACAAAATTTATCAAAAAAAGCATCAATAAGCAAATTAAGCAAAAATTAAATTCATAAGCCAATGAGAAAAAAAGTTAAAATAAGTTGTAATCATAATAATTTAATGATATTGTTATTTATTACTTATTTTATGGTTAAGTGCATAAAATATGAACTAACATAATGTGTGAATAGAGGTCCATAAGATAGACGGAATAAATATCCATTATTTTAGTTGAAAGAGAGAGATATCAAAATATGTTTAAGGCATGATGAGTAAGTCTCATTTTGGTCGGAATTACCATACATTTACGGTTTTGGAACATTCTAGGAACGGTAGTGCAACGTAAGAATGTTAGTTCCATTTTGGTAACTAATGGTGAATAAACGGTGCCTGAAAGATCTTTATTAGTGGCGAATACGTAGCGGCAACCAAAATTAGTAGTTGGGAATATAGTTAGTTTTGCGTAATTCGTGTAGAAATAATCTCATGGTTGCTTATAAAATTCAGCAATAAGCATAATGCTTAAACAAAACATTTTCGCCAAAACAGTTTCCTTCCTTAGGGTTCCACTAAGAACATCCATACATACAGGTCGGCTTGATATGTCCACCCCCTTCTTAAAGTTGGGTGTAATAAAAAAAACCGGGCAATTCCAACTAGTACTTAATTAAAATTTGAACCAGTATATTTTTATTTTTCCCTGCTTTCAGAGTGCCACATTAGTAACGGATATTTATTCAACAGAGTGGCTGGATTTAGATCAGAAAAGTCAAAAAGCCTATCTGATCATCATGGAAAATGCCAAGAGGCCCATGATGATAAGGGCTGGAAAAATTATAGACCTATCTCTTGAAACTTTTGCAACGGTGGGTATAACTAGATTATAGTTTAAAATATTTAATAATAGTACAATCGATTATAAATAGAATAATATTAATGTTCATAAAAATAGTCCAGCTTGCAAACTTTATCAAGCCCAGTCATGAGCGTCCTTAGTAATTTTTGTAGGGGGGGCAAGAGTGACGGATCCAGGATTTATACTCGTGAAAAGTCCCCCGCAGGCAAAAATTGTTGAAGTTATCAAATTCCGGGGGGGGGGGGGGGGGGGCTCTTGCCCCTTATAAACGTCGCACATGAGTCCAGTTCCATTTTAGCTTCGCCATTTGGAAACGATGGATGTTTCCGAAGGCCCCTTTTATGCATGCGTTTTTATGTCGCCTGTCGCTCGGCGATAAAAATCGCGGCGTTTTCTAAACACATATGTGCGCTTCTATGTGGGACGAGCGGCTGAACGTTGTATAAGAGGGCATATTTAGAACGCGTGCATAAAAGGGCCATTGTTTTAAACGTGCGCTTTTATGCAACGATGCCGTTCAGCCGCTCATCCCGCATAAAAGCGCACATTTAGAATAATGTGTTTAGAAAACGAAGCGATTCTTATCGCCGGCGGCGACAAAAAACGCGTGAAGAAATGCAATGGTGTCGTTCAGTCGCTCATCCCGCATGAAAGTGAACATTTAGAACGATGTGTTTAGAAAAAGCCGCGATTCTTCTCGCCGAGCGAGAGGCGTAAAAAAATGCGTGAAGAAAATAAGGAGTCATGCATAATATCAAACATTTCGAACAATGTGTTTAGAAAACGCAGCGATTTTTATCGCCGAGCGACAGGCGACATAAAAGGCGTGAAGAAAATGGGCCATTGTTCTAGATGTGCGCTTTTATGCAACGATGTCATTCAGCCGCTCATCCCGCATAAAAGCGCACATTTAGAACAATTTGTTTAGAAAACGCAGCGATTTTTATCGGCGAGCGACAGGCGACATAAAAGGCGTGAAGAAAATGGGCCATTGTTCTAGATGTGCGCTTTTATGCAACGATGTCGTTCAGCCGCTCATCCCACATTTAGAACAATGTGTTTAGAAAACGCAGCGATTTTTATCGCCGAGCGACAGGCGACATAAAAGGCGTGAAGAAAATGGGCCATTGTTCAGATGTGCGCTTTTATGTAACGATATTGTTCAGCCGTTCACCCGCATGGAACCGAACATTTAGAACAATGTGTTTAGAAACGCCGCGATTCTTCTCGCCGAGCGAAAGGCATAAAAAAACGCGTGAAGAAAAGGAGCCATTGTTCTAAATGTGCGGTTTTATGCAACGATGGCGTTCAGCCGCTCGTCCTGTATAAATACAAACATTTAGAACAATGTGTTTAGGAAATGCAGCGATGTTTATCGCCCAGCGATAGGCGATAAAAAAAATCGTGTAAAATGGGCCATTGTTCTAAATATACACTTGTATGCAACAATAATGTGTTTAAGAAACGTCGCTATTTTTATCGTCAAGCGACAAAAAAACATGCGCATAAAAGAGGCCTAAATATTTCATCGCGTCAATTTGAATTGAAACGCCTATTGCTTGTTGCCAGTGTGAATTCCGCCTTAACGATTCAAAACTGATGTAATAATATTTTGCCGCAGTGCCTTTACCAGCATCATAAAAATATTACGGAGTTTTTTAAAATGTGTTTTAGATAATGAGAAGATCATATTCACTGTTGGCTGTCTGTAACAAACTGCTTTAAAAAGTAATGGAACCGGACGGAAATAAATGTTGTTCCACCGCAGTATTTGAAATAATATTAAAAGCACTATTATTGTAACAATTTATCAATGTTAACTTTGCACATATGTATGTAGGTATTAAATACATAATATAAAGAGTACAACCACCAAATAACTTAGTTTAAATTAAAATTATAATAAATATATCTTTAAATTAATTCGATCGCGTTAAAAATCTGGCCCTTTGCAGTATTCTTGACCCATAATCTAACCAAATTATTGCGTTATATTTTTACACATTTATGATCTAGGGGTTGCTCAAGTTTTTTTTTTATAGTAATATTTACCTGTTTTGACCCAAAAGTCATATCAATATCGAGTCTTGACGGCGTAAATTTTTTTAAATACAATTACATTTTTAAATACAATTATAAATATATTAAATTCAAAAAAATAATATTTTTAATTCTTTGGCAATATGAAAAAAGTAGTACCCGACAAGCGGCGAGGGGGTTTGTTCGGTTCAATCTGATACGGATCTCACAACTGGTTTCATATCGATTTCGTCAATTAATCCAATAGTGCTTTTGCATTGCCGATTGCGAGACATCCTTAAAACTTTATCATCTAACCGTAATAAAACATTTCTGTATCTCTAATTTTCATCCTTCGGTATTCTACTATAAAAAAACATACTAACTAATAAAAAGCAAAATATTAAATACTCTTTAAGATGAACCTAAAGGTAAACTTATATTTTTGCATGCATTAGAGTAAAGTTGAAGTGACCAGATCTTGAATATCAAAAATCGGGACAAAATATCGAAAACCCACGCCCAAAAAAGCCTTTTCGGAAGGGCGATCAAAACTTAGAAATTATTTTAGAGCGTTTTATAGTAGCCCGATAAACGTAGAAATAAAGAAATTTATTAATTTAAACCAAGGATCTTAAATCCATGAGGATACGGCTTTGGTTCAGTGTCCTTGAAGAATAAACAATTCACATTCTTAGGTAGGTTGTAAACAATTTCCCAGAAAAACAATCGGGGAGCTCTGATCATTAGTATAATCTTCCTTTGTCGTTTCCTGTTAATTAGGCGCCGGGGGCGTACTTTTTATAAAGCCCTTATTGGAACGGCCATCTTTCCTATATTCTTTCACTTTGACACTCAGGGTTTAAAAACTGTCATATTTCTCGTTTTGTTAAATAAAATTCTTTGTCGTTTTTCAGTATTTGTGTGTCAAGTTTAAGTATTCTTTGTAAAAACATAGTAATTCTTAACTCAATATGGTGGTCAGACTGTGCCAAGTCTGACAGACAGAAGATAAAAGGAGATGGGGCTGTAGAATCCCCCATCTCGTTTCTGTTGTATTTATTTTCGTAATAACCGGCGTCACATTGACGTATACAAAGCAGATAGAATACCGGGTCCATCCTTAATATTTTTCGAAAAGAGTAAGATCTCGTCGCGACATCTCGCGGCGCATTTGCCTACCCAACGCGGCATTTTATACAAGACAGAGAACAGAGGCTCTGTTCTGTAAAAACAGAAAAACATGGCAAATGCGTCTCTCAACGGTTTAGTGGCCATAACAGAGAATAAATAGAATTTGTTCCCTTTTTCCCTTTGTCAAACTCATCCTTAGACGCGTTTCGCAGTTGTTACGGCTCACCAGTAAGGCTCGAGTCTGACAAAGGGAAAAAGCATCTTGTAAAATTTTTATGTTAAATATTGTATTTCTACGTAAGGTGTTATGGATAACTAAAATTTGTTCGGGTTTACTATCTGTATTTGGTTTTTAAGTTGTTGACTGGATGAAAGCGGGTAGCCTGTTGAATGGGGACTCGTGGTTCAAAATCGGGACGAATGATTACTTTAGTAAAGTATCATTTCATCCCTTAGATTTTTATGTCATCCGCTTAGTATTGGGCTCAAACTATCTGAGGGAGGAAATGGTGAATTTTCCTCCCTTGCAATGCAAATAAGTACCTATTAAGAATACGTTTTTTTAGTGACCCTGTAATTAATGCGGGTGTGTATTATTAAATAATTAAGTAATCACACTACTAAAATTATGTAAAAAAACTTTTCCTTAAAACAAAAAGTTATTTTCATCTTTAAAACATTTATTAAATGTTCGAAGTTAAAGATTCTCTTTTAGCAAATAACCATAAATATTTAAACTTTCTTAATGTTACAATGATTTTAATTAATTAATACTTGTACCATCGAGGAAATTAGGCACGCTGAGTGGTCTATTAAAAGATCTCAGGAATTAAATATTATATTTGTTTGAAATCTTGGTGATCGCTATAAAAGACACCGATGAAGATATTTTGATATTTATACCGGAAGTTAGGCTAAACATTGCTATTTTCAGCAGATTGCCCTGAATATTTTAGCATTTTTCGATTCCAGGTAAAAATCCAAGTAATTTTTGTTTCCTATACCCATCTCCAACCGTTTCCAAGATAAAATTCATTAAAGGAATTTGTTTAAAACCCTGTGAAAGGTAATTTGACCTTATTAATGCAGTTAAAGATTAAAAAAATTGAGAAAATTTAAAAAAGGTGTGCGACTTTTTATTTCATAAAGATATTATACGTCTTTTGTACCGGGTATTTTAAAAATTCTGGTATAATACAGTGTGTCCATGATTGACTTCCGAAGAGGGAAATCTATTTTATTTGTGAGTTTATGAAAAAAAGTCATTATTCATAAAAACTCCTGCTTCTGCTTAAACGACCAAAAAGTATATTATTTTCTCAAATTTATATACCGGGTGTTCAGAATTTAGAAAAATATGAAAAAAAATATGACAAAAATTACAAAATTGCCGCCTATTACTTTTTAACGTACCTCTTTTTTATGATCAAGCACTATCGGAAAAATCCTTTAGGGCTCTCTCCTTTAAGTAATCCAGATGAAAGAATTCTTAAATAATGAAGTTCGAGTAGTACTAAGCTTAACCACATCGGGATGGGCGGTAGTGGTTCGTCGTGTATTTCTGATATTCGCCGCTCTGGGCGGAATTAAGAGGGGAAGGTCAGCTGAGCACTTTCCATGAAAATATCTGTAAAAGAGAGTCAAATCCCCAACCTGTCTTCGATGTTCTAAGTTGTCAAGGTTCTTCGTCAGCTCGTGGTCTCCGATCAGACGAATGGCCCTCCTTTCGATGGAATCCAGTAGCCGAAGAGTATGTTTGGGTGCAGACATGAGAGCAGTACTCTAGTGTTTGTCGAATCTGGGCTTTGTATAGTGTCAAAAGTTGTTGAGGTGTGTACAATCTTTACACATAAGGGTACTTTGTTCTTAGCATTTTCCATATTTTTCTAAACTCGGAACATCGGTCTATTAATGTGAGAAAATATTATGCTTTTGAGTCGTTTGAGCACAAGCAGGCGTTCTTATGAGAATATTGTTTAATAAATCCACAAATAAAAAAAGTTTTCCCTCTTCCGAGTCACTCGGTGGACACACTGTATATGCATGGGCGTCGTTTAAAAGGGGCAAGAGGGGGCAATTGCCCCCCCCCCCCTGAAATTTGATAACTTAATAACACATCAAAAAACTTTTAGTTCGTTCGCGGAAAAGGTAGTTCGTATGTTTTTTCTATTTTTTCTTAAATTTGATAGTTGATATTGCATCGGCGTTCGTCCCACATTATGTGGTTCGTCCTAAACATAGCGGGCTTTTTAGCATGCGTGGTTGTCGCCCAATGTCAAAATTATACATCAAAATCATTAAATTTACTCCCAGATAATATAAAATCAATTAGAAATATAAAAAATTTTAGTAAAAAGTGTAATCAGTATGTTTATCGGAATACAGAAAAGTTTTCAATACTTTTTCACTAAATCAATTGTGGATTGTTTCAGTAACGTGTGTTACATACATAGAATTATAATATAGATAATATAAATAAAAATAGGAAATAATAATATACATAATGTCTAATTTTAGATTTCGACACATACGGGTGTTTTGCACCTAGGTGTCTATTATTGGTTTTTACTATTCATTATATTATATTATACAGTGTGTACATAAAGTAAGGAACAAATTCATTATCTAGGAATCTAAAAATATTTCGGAAAAATCCTCGGACACGTGTATAATAATTTTTAATGGCGCATTTTTTTCCCATACAAACTTAATATACAAGGTGGCTCATGTAGTAGATATGACATTATCGACGATTTTTTTAAATGGGAACCCCTATATTTTAGTTCAGATCTGTAATCTCCAAGAACAGCTGATTTCAAAAACATAACACACTTAGGGCCTAAAATTCATAGTTTCGTTACTACAGGGTAAAACAAATAATTTTATTTAAGATATTTTTAATTTAAAAAAATGTAAAAAAATTAAATAAGCTATATAATTAAGTGTTGAAATTGTCCTCCTTCTGCTGCCTGACAGTACCCCAAGCGATCAATAAATTCTTGTTGGACTTTTCTTATGGTTTCTTCTGAAATGTTCCTGCATTCTGTTGTTATTCGATTTTTTAAATCTTCAATATTAGCAGGTCTGACTTTATAAACAACATTTTTCAGGTGACCCCACAAGAAAAAGTCCAGTGGTGTAAGGTCTGGAGACCTAGGCGGCCATTCAACAGGCCCACGTCTTCCAATCCACTTGTTCGGAAAAACTTGGTTTATGTAATGGCGCACTACTGCTGCATAATGTGGAGGTGCGCCGTGTTGTTGGTACCACAAATTTTCATCTAGAATTCCTGGATTATTTCTACTAGGGTATAAGTTAACTAGCGTAGGGATAAGAAAGTTCTGAAGAAAATAAAGATAATTTAGCCCGTTTACATTGTTGTCAAAAAAATATGGCCCAATAATTTTGTTTTTCACAATACCAGCCCAAACATTAATTTTTTGAGGATATTGAGTATGGTGCTCACGCATCCACCTGGGATTTTCTTTTGCCCAGTATCTACAGTTTTGCCGGTTCACTTCTCCATTTAATTTAAAAGTAGATTCATCCGAAAATAGGATATTTTCAACAAACAAAGGATCTAAGTTACATCTTTCCATTAATATTTGACAAAACTCCATCCTACGATCTGGATCATCTTCATTCAACTCATGAACCAATCGGATTTTAAACGGGTGTCATTTTTCTACCGTCAATAGGTTATGAACGGTCATAGCAGCTGACCCATGATCAATGCTAATCTGGCGGACGCTGTTGTGGGGATCTTCTTCCATAGCCAATAAAATATATAATTTCTTATTATCCGGAATAGTTGTACGGCCTTTTCTGGGAATATCTTCCACTGAACCCGTTTCCCGAAATTTTATTTCAAGTTTACTCACAGTTGATCTAGTAATTGGTCTTGCTGGATACTTAGTGTTAAACAAAATGCAAACTTCTTGTTGAGTACGGATCCTATCACCATATCCAATCATCATAAGAATTTCTATTCTTTGTGTTAAAGATAAACGCATAGTAACTCAATATGTTTTAAAATAAAATTTATTACTTCTAATAAACTTACTAGAATAATACAATGTAATGACAATGACATTATTTAAATACAATAGTTACATAACAGCAAATAAGCCTACTTGAGAAAAAACATAAGTAACAGCAAATGATGGTGCGTCCATTAATTACGTAAGGCTTTCAGGTAAAATTGGGTGATGGCGGAAGGGATTGAGCCAAATGTCACGAAATCTTTTATTGGGGGAAGGGGGGTTGAAAAATCGCTAAAAACGCCTCACGTAATTAATTGATGCCTCCCAAGCCAAAAAAAATATCTTAAATAAAATTATTTGTTTTTCCCTGTAGTAACGAAACTATGAATTTTAGGCCCTAAGTGTGTTCTGTTTTTGAAATCAGCTGTTCTTGGAGATTACAGATCTGAACTAAAATATAGGGGTTCCCATTTAAAAAAATCGTCGATAATGTCATATCTACTACATGAGCCACCTTGTATATTAAGTTAGTATGGGAAAAAATGCGCCATTAAAAATTATTATACACGTGTCCGAGGATTTTTCCGAAATATTTTTAGATTCCTAGATAATGAATTTGTAGGTATCTACTTAAGTTGGAACCATATGGCAAACTTTTTTATTATTGGTTTTATGAAAAAAAGTTATTCTTCATAAAAAGTTCTGCATGGTCTAAAAGTCAAAATGCAACCTTCAGTTATCAAAATTTCCCAGCTATATACGAGGTATATCAGTAATTACGAATATTGGTCAAGAGTAAAGTACCTTTATTTTTGACAATACAGAAGAATGTTATGAAGAAAAGCTATTTTGAATTAAAAGTTATATTCAAATATGCAATTATAGTTATTTAGCATGAAAATTTAGGTTTTGTGATAATTTACTAATCATTCCGTATTAATTATTCTGGCTTGATACGATTTAACGTAATCTAGGATGCACTGACAAGAAATATTTATATATTACATTAGAAATGGCAGCTTTACTAAGTTGTGAAGAAAAAATAGAAATTGTTTTAATAATTCATACGGAATGAATAGCAAATAATCACAAAACCTAAATTTTCAGGCTAAATAACTGTACATATTTGAATATAACTTTTAATTCAAAATAACTTTTCTTCATAACACTCTTCTGTATTGTCAAAAATAAAGGTACTTTACTCTTGAGCAAAATTCGTATTTTCTAATATACCTCGTATATGACTGGGGATTTTGATAAGTGAAGGTTGCATTTCGAGTTTTAGACCATGCAGAACTTTTTATGAAGAATAACATTTTTCATGAAACCAAAAATAAAAAAATTTTCCGTATGATTCCAACTTATGTGGACACACTGTATAAAAAAATTTATAAAGAAATTTTTGGCACCGTCATTATTTAAATTAAATCTAGATTTTCGGACATCAGTGGATACATTTTTTCGATTTATTGACCAAAAATAATTTTTAATCCTATTCAAATTTATTTCCACAAGAACTATTTGACATTGAAGCAATTTACGATGAAATTATTGCATATTTGGCATTACAACCGTAGAATACCATTAAAATACAAATAAGCATCCTAATCAATGGTACTTAAAATAAATAGGTATGGAGTTATTTTTTGGTTTGTTCCCCGCTGTCTCTTTTTGTATATAGCTCGTAAAATCGGGATCATTTTAAAAATACTGAAAAATCCTCAGAAAAAGGAAAACTCTTCTTGAAAAAAAAATTACTTTTGTTCGTCTGCTGTAACTTAAGTAAAAATGTTGCGCTTTTTAAATTGAGTAGAAAATGAGAATACCTTACTGACATTACGGACTAAATTTACATGTGTATTTAGGTTTGCTCTTGAGGCGTGGTCCATAAATAATTTCGTTCACAGCGAGTTTTTTCCCGACGTTGCTGGTGTCCTGGTTTTTAAGTTTATAAAATTACTCATTTTATCATTGCCCCAGGATAAACATTTTTCTCGTGCCATTGCATATGACAAAACCATAAAATGTATACTTTAGAGCTTTTTTTGTTCACCGTATCGCAACTGACAAATGAAACTAAGTCGGTGTCTGTTAGTCCATCTGTCACAATCCATTATTTCGTAGAGAGTTCGTTATGTTTAGCAATTAACAGCATTTTACCCAAAACCAGCCGAGGGTTGTACTATGACCTATCATAGATTTTAAAAATTCGTTTTTCAATAAAATATATCAAAAATAAAACAATTTGGGTCAAAGTTATTTATATAATATAGTTAGGTAGGTGTCAAGATCGTTCCAAATATTTGTAGTTTTTAAAAGAAAGTTATTAAAAATTTTTACTTAGTGGCTGGATCAGTTATCTTTTTGGTTTTGCGTAAATTTATTAGTGCTGGGTTCATATTTAGCATTGTATTATCTATGCAGGATATTCCTTAATGAGGTGCTAATATTTCACAGTGTGATGCCATGATCATTATATGAAGGAAAGTTGATGTGAACATGTCGGCAACGGCTTAAATGTTTTGCTACAGGTTGTTGACCATAAACATATAACATAAAATGGGAGATGAAACATTCCATTCATAAAACACCATTTATTTACAAGCATGCACAGTTCTAGAGTTTCAAATAAGTTAGAAGAAGATGGCTTTAAAAAATGGCAACGCTGTAATAAGGTACAGAAATTATGAATTTACAGAAATTGAATTAAGAAATAATCCATATTTTTACTTAAAATATATAATTAGCTACGCCACTACTTTGCCTAAAAAAGACATAATCTCATTATTCTCACTTACCGACGTAATATCAATCCGGGGTTAGAATAGTCGAATTTCTTACACACCACGCACTGACGAAAAAGTTCGAAAAAACACTAAAAATTAATCCAAAAACACAATAGATCACAAACAATCACAAAAGCAGCAGCGATAAACCGGTAACAACACCGCCGGCGAAAATGAGTGAAATTAGTAAACTTCAGGGTCATTTTTACACCACCAGGTAAATATGAGCATACAGCGTTGCCACTGTGGTTTCCTTAAAACATTGCAATTTTATGTTCTTGGGATATACAGGGTGTAAATTATGTGCAGTCATTTTAAGAGATTCTTTGGGTGATTCTAAGATGAAAAGTTCATATAAACATGGGTCCGTAAATGCTTCGTTTTCAAGATACGGGTGTTAAAAAAATAATTTTTTTCCACTTACTACCTTATAAATAAGCTGACAACTGTCAAGTTAAATGCTGCAATTATTCCAAAGCAAACCTTGATTAAAAAAGAAAATGTCCATGCACATCCAGGGACATGCATCAAAGTGGCTTTTATTTCTTTTCTCGAAAACAATACAATACAATAATAAATACGAAAAAAATTCAAAAGACAAAACTGTTGTATCTTTAGTTGCTTAATCCGAGAAAAATATAAAAATTCCAAAAAGCCAGTGGCTTACTTTTTTTCCAATAATATTCGTCAAGGTGCCGCCCGGGACGCCACTGGACTCAAAAAATTTAATCCACTTAGGGCTAAATGAGCCCCTTAACACTACAAATAAAACTGCCAAATTTCAACAATATCGCCAAAAGGATATTTAAGATATTTACGAAAACTCTATTACAAAATTTTTTAACACCCTGTATCTTGAAAACGAAGCATTTACGGTCCCATGTTTATATGAACTTTTCGTCTTGGAATCACCCAAAGAATCGTCTCTTAAAATTACTGCACATACTTAATTAACACCCTGTATACAGGGTGTTCCTTAATGACATGCTAATATTTCAGGGTGCGATTCTTTAGGTCATTTTATAAAGAAAAGTTCATATGAGCATATGTCCCGTTCGGGTTAAATTTTTTGCTACAGAGTGTTGAATTTTTATTTTTTAAATAGTTATTCTTCAATATCTCCGAAAGTACTTTAAATATTATTTTCACTTTTGGTGTGTGTTAATAGGATATAGAACCACAAATTTTAGTTAGAAAAGTTATTCAATTGTTCCACCAGTGGCATCCCTGCAAACATTTCCTCTGATATTTTTTACAAAATACTAACGCCACTGACATTTTTCCATGTGGATATTTTTTCGAATTAGCCTGGTCAATTCTACATGAAAACGGTCTCTTGAGTTTTTCTCGTCAGAGATTGAAACCTCAAAATGCTTGTTGATATTATTATTAACATTGATAAAATAATTAATGATAAATTTTGTTTTATAAAAATTGTTGGAAATGGCCACATTCACTTAAAAGGCATGCTAACGCCGGTCTTCGCATCGAATTGCCCACTCCAACAATTTTTATAAAACAAAATTTATGATTAATTATTTTATCAATGTTAATAATAATGAGTTTCAATATGAATTTAGTGGTTTTAATCAAGACGAGATAAATTCAAGATACCGTTTTCATGTAGAATTGACCAGGCTAATCAGAAAAATATCCACATGGAAAAAGGTGTGACGTACCATCATTCTTGTAAAAAATATGAGAGGAAATTTTTTCAGAGACGCCACTGGTGGAATAATTGAATAACTTATCTAACTAAAATTTGTGGTGCTATATCCTATTAACACATACCAAAATGATATCTAAAGTACTTTCGCAGATATTAAAAAATAACCATATAAAAAATAAAAATTCAACAACCTGTAGCAAAAAAATTAAGCCGTTGGGGAACTAAGGTTCATATGAACTTTTCTTTATAAAATGACCTAAGGAATCACACCCTGAAATATTGGCACGTCATTAAGGAACACCCTGTACAAACCCGAACACCCTGTATAAATAACTTTACGAGTAGAAAATTTAAAAAATACACGCATATTCAGTAGGATATTTCTACTTTATAGATACACAAATGAAGAAATGCATTCAATAGGTATAATTAATATTATACTTTTCGGTTTCGAACGCAGGCGGGGTAGATTTAGGACTCTCAGTACGGATTTGGCATCATTGATTACTGTTTAAAACTTTGCGGTTTATCACATACAAAATGAAAATAATCAATGTCTAAAGTAATTTCGCAGATATTAAAAAATAACGATTAAAAAAATCAACACCCTGTGCCAAAAATTTAAGCCGTAGGGGACAAACCCGAACGTTTTTCCATAATAATAACCTAAGAAATCACATTCTGAAATATCCTTACGTCATTAAGGAACACCCTGTATAATGAAGTCTGTTCAGTACTAAAAACTAGAGTCCACAAGACTGTGGAGTATACGTATAGGAAAATATATCAGGTTACTTATCAGTAATAAACAAAGACAGCCACAATAAACCATGTCTTAGAAGCAAATTATTTACTAGTATCGAACAGATTTACTATGTATTATTATCATTGTGTGGTAATTAACTAAAAACAGTCGCTTAATTTAAATCTATAATATTATATTTTACCATTCAATCGAGTATCACAATCGAAAAATGATTACCTCAAAGTTTTTACGAAAATATTCGTCTTTGCCGAAAATACCAACATGTGATTTTGCGCCGAAAAAATATCAGGTAAGTTGTTTTAAGTATACTAATCGTATCCAAATATTTTAAAGGTCGCTTCATTTAAGACACAAGCATATTATAACGACGGAATGTATATTCTGTTGCCAGCAGTGTTGGGAGAGTGAAAGAATATAGTATTATGTGCCCTAAGACTTCCTTACTCTTTAAGTGAAGTTTTCAAAATACAAATACAGGAAACGACGAGGCCTAGAATACCTGTTGGTTCCGTTGTTTTTTCCTGCCGCCACGAGCGAAATATAAGCGGCCATTTTGAATGCGAAGTGGTAGGGGGTCCTCACCAGAGAAGTGTGTCTAAGAAAATCGATGAAATGATTTTGATTATTAAATTCTTATGACCCACACGAAACATAAAACATAACTTTCAATAATTTTGCCATTTCCATATATTTTATTTTGCTATCTTTTATTAGCATAGATTAAGTACTTCTTGACAAAACCTATACAGGGTGCCTTAAATACGTTGGGCCACACTTGCTATATCCGAAACGGTAAGGGTTACGAGGTCGTTTAAATTAGAGAGAAGTTGCCGTTTTTAGTGATCATTTATAATGTTCTTACAGTGTTGCTAGATACACTCCCCGACAATAAAACCCGGACGAAGATAATGTTAGTCTTTTTTATAGTCCTGCAACTTTTTAATTGTTTTCCGATCTTTGTGAAATTTTTGGCACAGTGTAGACTTGTGTCTTGGGATGATATCCTGAATTTTAGTTTATATAATCCTGTATCATTATACAGGCAGAAACAAAAGTAACTTTTTTACGCTTAATTTCTTAACGCCCTGTGCAAAAATTGGGCGGTAGAATTTAGCTTTATTATATTTTGTTTCGAAGTGTGACCTTTTCTTAACACAATGTTTTTTGGTTCATGTCATTATCTATTTTTTAAAAGAAAATATTGCAGTTTTTCCATTCTATTCACAATTCAGAACATCACAGTGCTTTATCGAGTAGCTGTTGTAAAACTGGCTTCTTCCAATTCAAGAAAATTATGAGGATTTTTACGTTAGATTATTTTTTAATAATTTAACATGTACATAGGATCATATTTTCCTATATGTTACCTAAAAGGATTCCTTTTATATTTCATAACATAATAATAATTTTTAACGGATGTGAGCGAACGAACAAACCTAAATACACTCGTGTATTTTGGGGCGAGTATAAATAAAACCTAAATTGATCTGCGAAAAGTCGTAGGCATCCGTACGAGTATAAAGAATGCTGCGATATCTTCGAACACTCGTCTCTCGTGCGAGTATAAATAAGTCTGAACTTGAAAGACATCTGAAGTGAGAGGAAAATTATTCTATAAAGACTTTGCGCCCAAAGCCTAGAATAATTTTCGAAATCAAAATTCACCCGATTATGACGTTAAAAAACATTCCTAGTCCGGAATAAGTAATGGTTACTGAAAATATTCTACAAGAAGTGATGGTAACTAAAATTATTATTAGTCCTAAAACAATGAAATATCTTAAGTTAGTATTAATAAGCCTCTACCGCGGTTCAAAAACTTTTGGACATTATAGGGTAGTTAAGATCTCTTTAGTTGGGAATATAATGTTAGCTTAGGGTAGTTTTATATTGTAAAATAAAATGAATCTAAGTTTAAATGGAGTACGTGACAGGAGGAATGATAGGTTGGTTTGAAACGCAGAATGTTAGTGTAGGATAATTCTTTATTGTAAATAAAATGTAAATAATTATCGCATTAGTACTTCGGGTCGCGTTACTCGACTGACGTAAGACTAAACCTTAAATTCACCCTCAATGACAACAGACTTATAATTAAATAAAACTAGCCCTCCGTGTTCCAATATAATAATGTGCATTGTTATTATATTAATTGGACGCGCCCGAGCCAATACAATCAAAAGTATAGTCAGAACATCAGTTAGGCTTCGTCCTACGTTTCAACTAACTATAGTTTTAAATTAAAATCATTCATTCTTTCTTATGACAAATTTGCCCTCATCTCTTCAATTGCTCTGGTGGACTGCTGACAGCTTCCAGTTAGCGGGGAAAGGATGATGGGCCCACATAAGACCGACTGACACGTGCGTGTCAAGTCGGCAATGGCATTAATTGCCTGGCATCGCTGACAAAAAACACCTATTCGATTCGAAAAATCATAATCGAGAAAATTGCGTTCGAAAATACTTTAAGTACTAAATTATGATGAATTTTTCATTGATATCGAGATTGGCGACATTACTGATAGTGTCGACCAGCACTCACACATATATTCAAAATTTAATGATTAAGAAAGTTAGATTGGCTCTAAATAAATAATTCCTGGGTGGGGAATTCACCTCTGGATAGAATTCAAAAATGGGGATAAAATTAAATTTCCAAAAAATAGCCGTCTACTTAATAATCTGATTAAATTAAATTGAAATAAAACTTAAGGGGAAACTTGGTTATACGGGGTTATCAAAAAACGTCTTACGTGAAACGCGCAGATAAGGAGAACGTTTAGAGTTACCTATCATTTATTAAGCGCAAAACGGACGGACGTTCCGGGATACGTACTCCACTCATATCATGGTATAGTGTACGTACGTTCCGCTTGAAAAAATTCCTTCGTGTCTTTTCCTCAATTCGGCGACATAGCATAAACATATATCCAAAAATTAATAGCCCGTATTGTATTAAAGCATACCTCGTCACATGGTAGAAGTGATAATGAACATGACGTGGCAATATGCGCTATTAATTTTTGGATATTTGTTCATGCTACTCCATAAAATAATGTAACGTTCTGAGTTGTGAAATTGAAAAACTGCAATACTTTCTTTCAAAATTTCTATCTTCGTTTACAAAGCAGTTAATGACGTGAACCAAAAAACATTGGGTTAAGAAAAGATCACACTTTAAAACAAAACATAATTCAGAAAAATTCTACCGCTCAATTTTTCCACCGGGCGTTAAGAAATTAAGGGTAAAAGAGTAACTTTTGTTTCTGCCTGTATAATGATGAACTATACAGTCGGGGAGTTTTTAGTTTTAGAGATATTAAAGGAAATGTGAAAATTCATCAAAATTTTCACTAGTTTGATCAAAAATTGTTTCATGCAAAAAGTTGTAGTTTATCATTCTGTACCTAAAACCCGACACAATTAACACTTATTTATAAAACACAATACAATAACTAGGGCCCTTTCTATCACTACGCAACTGGGTGGGTACATCCATCAAATATCGGATATCACCGAACAAACCCGATGGCCCATCGGGTGTCTAACGGGACGCATGCGGTGTCAACTGTCTGGGATATAACCTATCAAATTAGCTCTAGCTATTTGTAACAATTGACAACGCACAATGCATTTTTTTAGATTAAAAGTACTTTAGTCAAAAACATATATTATTTTGCATTTAAATATCAAAATAAACAGTATGAAAAGAAAGTTCTAATAATATTCAAACTAAAATAGAATATTGGTTTCTTATACACCTTTTTTATTTTTATTTATTTTATGTGCGTAAATGTAATTTTAAGGTTTTCTCAGTAAGAGATATCTAATATACAGTGTGTACATAAAGTAAGGAACAAATTCATTATCTAGGAATCTAAAAATATTTCGGAAAAATCCTCGGACACGTGTATAATAATTTTTAATGGCGCATTTTTTTCCCATACAAACTTAATATACAAGGTGGCTCATGTAGTAGATATGACATTCTCGACGATTTTTTTAAATGGGAACCCCTATATTTTAGTTCAGATCTGTAATCTCCAAGAACAGCTTATTTCAAAAACATAACACACTTAGGGCCTAAAATTCATAGTTTCGTTACTACAGGGTAAAACAAATAATTTTATTTAAGATATTTTTTTTTTGGCTTGGGAGGCATCAATTAATTACGTGAGGCGTTTTTAGCGATTTTTCAACCCCCCTTCCCCCAATAAAAGATTTCGTGACATTTGGCTCAATCCCTTCCGCCATCACCCAATTTTACCTGAAAGCCTTACGTAATTAATGGACGCACCATCATTTGCTGTTACTTATGTTTTTTCTCAAGTAGGCTTATTTGCTGTTATGTAACTATGGTATTTAGATAATGTCATTGTCATTACATTGTATTTTTCTAGTAAGTTTATTAGAAGTAATAAATTTTATTTTAAAACATATTGAGTTACTATGCGTTTATCTTTAACACAAAGAATATAAATTCTTATGATGATTGGATATGGTGATAGGATCCGTACTCAACAAGAAATTTGCATTTTGTTTAACACAAAGTATCCAGCAAGACCAATTACTAGATCAACTGTGAGTAAACTTGAAATAAAATTTCGGTAACCGGGTTCAGTGGAAGATATTCCCAGAAAAGGCCGTCCAACTATTCCGGATGATAAGAAATTAGATATTTTATTGGCTATGGAAGAAGATCCCGACGACAGCTTCTGCCAGATTAGCATTGATCATGGGGTGGCTACTATGACCGTTCATGACCTATTGACGGTAGAAAAATGGCACCCGTTTAAAATCCGATTGGTTCATGAGTTGAATGAAGATGATCCAGATCGTAGGATGGAGTTTTGTCAAATATTAATGGAAAGATGTAACTTAAATCCTTTGTTTGTTGAAAATATCCTATTTTCGGATGAATCTACCTTTAAATTAAATGGAGAAGTGAACCGGCAAAACTGTAGATACTGGGCAAAAGAAAATCCCAGGTGGATGCGTGAGCACCATACTCAATATCCTCAAAAAATTAATGTTTGGGCTGGTATTGTGAAAAACAAAATTATTGGGCCATATTTTTTTGACAACAATGTAAACGGGCTAAATTATCTTCATTTTCTTCAGAACTTTCTTATCCCTACGCTAGTTAACTTATACCCTAGTAGAAATAATCCAGGAATTCTAGATGAAAATTTGTGGTACCAACAAGACGGCGCACCTCCACATTATGCAACAGTAGTGCTTATTTAATTTTTTTACAGTAACGAAAGTATGAATTTTAGGCCCTAAGTGTGTTATGTTTTTGAAATAAGCTGTTCTTGGAGATTACAGATCTGAACTAAAATATAGGGGTTCCCATTTAAAAAAATCGTCGATAATGTCATATCTACTACATGAGCCACCTTGTATATTAAGTTTGTATGGGAAAAAAATGCGCCATTAAAAATTATTATACACGTGTCCGAGGATTTTTCCGAAATATTTTTAGATTCCTAGATAATGAATTTGTTCCTTACTTTATGTACACACTGTATGTGACAACATTGATAACTCCTTAAATTTTTTGCCCGCATTCCTTTCGTAGCTACAGATAAACTTGTCGACCTGTACTGTTGCAGGGCCCCTCATTAACAGAAATAGATGCCATTAGAAAAACGAATTTGAATCCTGCCCTGACAACGTACTACAGCAAACCTTTTGCAATACATCAAGGCTACAAGCAATGGGTGTTCGATTTGGAGGGAAAACGTTACTTGGATATGTTTGGAGGAATATGCACCGTTTCTGTTGGACATTGTCATCCGTCAGTATTTTAAATTTTAGCCGTAACGATATTATCGTAACCAGCAGAGTAAAACATGAAGAAGAGGTTTTTAATTCCTAATAAAAATCAACCAAATCGGTTGATTTTTTTACCTAACTTTAGTTGCGATAATTTTTAAATCATAATTTTTTACAGAAAAAAAGTCCATCGCTCCAGTTAGTTTTACATTTGCTGATTTTAAATATTAATTGATAAGATATGTTACCTAAAATCGTATTTTCTTATAGGTTTTTTAGTGTCGCCTTTGAATAATAAAATGAATCAAAATTGAAAATCCACCAAAATTTCATAATTTGTTTTCTGTATTCATAAATTAATGTTATCTCTTTTTAGCAGAACATTCACATATTTTTGGACAAACTATTTAGACAATTTAATTTTGATACCAAACCCAGGACATTAGGGAATCTGAAACAGGGGCGGAAGGGGAAGCAAGGTCAAAAAATAATAAAATTTTTTCCCAAGCATAGACGTGCTAAAATTCATTTCGAATCACCGTTCCCCTTTAAATACTAACAGCAAAATACAGTATTAAAACAATAAAAGGCTTTCGCTCCGCCGTTGGTGGTTGACACAAGCTGTACCCGGTGCCGGCGCGCATAATTACAGTGTGCACTTGATATTTTCTTCCTCTGAAATTGACTAATCAGGCATCGGTATCGTTACTGTCGAGGGCAAACTGTTGCTGTGGTGTGAAATTTACAATTTAAGAAAATGTTTCAAATATAATCATGAATTTACTTCTACCAAATATTCATTATCTCTAATAATTTTGCAATAAGAAAATGAATATGAATATAAAATATACATATAAATATTCATAGGACAACCTGACAATCTCGCTTTTATTATTTATTTTTGCCCGCATTATTTTCACTGTTTCAGACTAAGGTGCCAAACAATACCTACGGACAGGTATAGTAAAAACTAGTGTTGTGATCGCTCGAGCGAAAAACCGCTTGGCTACTCGATTATTAAAATAACCGCTCGAGTTATAACTTCAAGCGAAAATCGTCGCTTGTTACTTTTTTTTCTTTATGATCAAACACAAACACTATAGGAAAAAATCCTTTAGGGCACTCTGGGAGTGGTGGGTGTGCACAAAAAGCGATTCACGTTGGTTTTGAATCGTTGGAGGTTATATTCGTTGGGAAAAACGACCTCGGGAAGGTCGTTCCATAAGGATGAAGTCCTCCAGATGAAAGTATTCTTAAATAATGAAGTTCGAGGAGTACTAAGCTTAACCACACATGGATGGGCGGCAGTGGTTCGTCGTGTATTTCTGCTATTCGCCGCTCTGGGCGGAATTAAGAGGGCAAGGTCAGCCGAGCACTTTCCATGAAAATATCTGCAAAAGAGAGTCAAATCCCCAACCTGTCTCCGATATTCTAGGCTGTCGAGGTTCTTCGTCAGCTCGTGGTCTCCAATCAGACGAATGGGCCTCCTTCCGACTTATTACCTTTCACTCGATACCCGAGCTTCGCTTGACGTCGACGGATATTCGAGCAGTTTTTCGCTCGATTGGAAATACTCTAGTTATAAATTTAGCCGAAAAACGGAATCATTGCCTTTCACTTGATACCTGATCTTCGCGCTCCACCCGAAATGTGCTGATTGGCGACGTTCGAGTTTGACGCTTAGAAGGCTGACACGACATACGTCTTTGGTAGAGGCACATAAACGAGAAGGCGTATATAAAAAAGTATGCCAAATCCGTTAGTGGATTCTTCATCGCGACATGAGTTTTGTTTTGACTGGGACTGGCTAGCCAGCGGCGATTGTATTTTTTTTTTAAATTAAAGGATGTAATTTTTTAAATCAGAATCAGGATAAAATATATTTGTTTGAAATATAGGTATTCGCTATAAAAGATGCCGATCTTTTTAGTCAAGATACTTTGACGTATACCGGCAGTTACGCTGAAAAAGAATACCATCTCCAACCGTCCCTGTATTTTCGAATTTTTAAAGTTTAAATGAATTAAATGGAAAAATAATTGCGTAGCACTCTATATTATATACTTTATTTGTTGAAATTATTTTTACTTTCAATTTAGCAAAACCCAAAAGTGACAAAATGTCTCATTAATTGTTTAGGAAACGTCTCTTCGACAATATAACGTGTTTTAACAAAATGGTAATTTTTTTATTACCTCTAGTGGCATGCCGATACTTTTGGGTCCGTGTCTAATCCAGATATATCTCTAATTGGTTCAGTTTAAAAAATAATACGATATATCAAATTTAAATTGTAGGAAAATTACATGCATCTAGATTTTATGGGCTACCCCGTACATTTAGACGTAAATAGGTTCATTATTAACATAATAACATTAAATAGGACGTACATTTTTGAATATCGATAAATCAATTATTGGAGTAGGTAGTGTATGTTTTCTTGTAGAGCAGATAAATGTATTAAAAAAATACGGGTTTGTTGGGTTGAAATTTATTTACATATTAATAATAAATTTAATATTATTTTTGGGAACACTTTTAACGAGCATGGCTCTCATTTAACTATTTACTTCGTTATACTGTACTTACTAACCAAATAACATTGCAGAAGGATAACAGAGGCCGTGAAGGATCAAATGGAAATATTGGGCCATTGTTCAAATGTCTACTATCATCAAAAGATTCACGAATATGCGGAACGACTCGCCGCTAAACTACCTAAAAAATTAAAGGTAATGAACATATTTTAAAGATTACTTTAAATGTTCTTTCAGCAATACAATACAATATGGGGGCGGTCAATTCAGACAAAAAGATCCACTACAATTTATAAAAGTCAAATTCAATACATAAACAAAACCAACTGAAAGTTACAAACACAAAAACAAATAACGTATGTCCCATATGTTTTGGCACAAATTTCAACCAATTGCTTTTTTATAATAAAATATATTTAAATAAAGTTTTGTAATACATAGTAATTAATTTTTTCATAAGCAACAAAATTATGAACTTAAATTAAATATAGAGGACCATGGTCTTCCACTAGACGCAACTTTCTGCGGACACCTAGCATTAGGTTTTGGACGCCATTTATATCGATTTCTCGGATTTTTCTATATATCCTGCGTTGAAGTTCCTCCTCATTTTGTGCTTCCCATCCTCCATCGTAAACTTTTCGAGATAAAAGAGCCCAAAAATCTTCTATGGGCCGAGCCTGGGGAAGGTTAGGAGGGTTGTCGTTTCGCTGAACAAATGATACGTTTTGGTCTGCTAACCAATTTTGGGTTTGTCTTGCATTGTGACAGGGCGCAAGGTCTGGGTCTGGCCAGAACATAATATGGTCTTCAGCTTGTTCGTCTTCAATAAAATCAACCAGTTTCGTAAGACAATCATCGATATTATACCTTTGACTATCCATGGCTTCACCTCTTACTCGACCCACATAAGGCCTGGATACACCCCTGGTGGAAATAGCGCACCATACTAACTCCTTATCAGCGAATTTGGCATTTTCTTTAAATTTTACATTATCAGGGACCTCTGCAATATTGCCAGGTTCTTCTTTTTCGGTATTTCTGGCCATTCCACGATAGTTCCCGCGCTATGGTGTTCGATATTGTCGTGCTAGTTTTCTTGTTGATGTACCAAGTGTGTTTTTCGCCCTTCTTAGCCTTTCTGATCTTACTTTGTTAAAAATTCTAGGCCTTCCAGTTTTTGGAAGGTTCATACAAGGAATACCTTGCTCACATTCAGCAATTGTCCGATAAATGGTTCTACGTGATATAATTTGATTTTCAAAAATGCGTATTATTTCGGATTTAGGGACCCGGTCCAACTAAATTATAAATACTTTTCCGAATTTCTAATTTATAAGCCATATCGACTTAATCAATTTAAAAACTGAACTGTCAACGTTAAGTGAAGGTGTCAAACAAGTTTTTGTTAGCAGGGCAACTTGATATTTTCTTCTTATTGCAAGTTTTATGGCATCTGAAATGTGTGCCAAAACTTATGGGGCATACGTTACTGGAGCGTACGCCGATGCCGATTTTTCGTTTTTACATACATACATATTACAAGAAAAAGAATAATTCCAATTATTGTTACATGTAATTTTAAAATTTAGTTTGTAATAAGCACTGAAGAACTTTAATATTATTGGTCGTTACTTGGTGGAAGTCCATAATAATTTGGTTATATTATTGTAAGTAAAACACTTTTTTACTTAAATTTCCACTTTTTATTTGACAATACGACATGTTTCACTGCACTGCAGTTTCGTCAGGTAATGTACATTTTATTTCAAAGTTATGCCTTATAAGTGTCTCTATTAACAAAAGAAAGATTATTTTATGATATGAAGGTTGGGTATTTCCTATTCCGTTCAAATTATTCTAAGTTGTGGTATTTAACAAACGGGAAGAAATATTTATCCTAAAGTATGTTATAAGTTTGGGTTTTTTTTTCTCTATTATAATTTAATATATTAATTAATATTGATATATATTAATATTAATAATATTAATGCAGCATTTAAGACCCAAAATACCATTGGAAAACTCATAAAAAACAGTAAAACAAAAACCCACCAAAAAGATAAATCAGGAGTCATCAAAAACTTATATTGGCCAAACAGGTAGAAGTTTCTCAAAAAGAATAAAAGAGCATCACAACAGCTTCATAAACGGCAACAGTGACTCCAATTACGCCAATCATCTTATCGAATCAAACCATTCCTTTAATCAAGATTTCAAAATACTACATATAGTAAACAAAGGTTCAAAATTAAATCATCTTGAATCGCTAGAAATAAACAAACTTAAAAATGCAAATGTTAAATTATAATTAATTATAATAGAGAAAAAAAAACCCAAACTTATAACATACTTTAGGATAAATATTTCTTCCCGTTTGTTAAATACCACAACTTAGAATAATTTGAACGGAATAGGAAATACCCAACCTTCATATCATAAAATAATCTTTCTTTTGTTAATAGAGACACTTATAAGGCATAACTTTGAAATAAAATGTACATTACCTGACGAAACTGCAGTGCAGTGAAACATGTCGTATTGTCAAATAAAAAGTGGAAATTTAAGTAAAAAAGTGTTTTACTTACAATAATATAACCAAAGTACTGAAGAAACTATAGTACAGGCAGTTTACAGAATAAAATACACATATTCTGAAAACTTTGGTACAGATTATAAATTAAACAGTAGAAAGTTTTAGTTGTTAAATGTAAATACTATATCAGGTGTTCGCCCGATATTCGGGTAACAGTAATCCGAAAAGGTGATGTCCCATTCCTAAATGAACCAAACTGTTTAAATAGGGAAAATATTTTGCTACATATACAGGGTGCCCAAGATAATAAGGGTCTCTATGGGGATCTCGTTAATTGTAATAGATATAACTTTCATTAAATGGGGAAAAAGTATCGCAATTAAAGCACGAACAAAAACAAATAAATTAAACAAAAAAATTCAAAATTTCAGTTTTTCTTAAATAACTCAAACTTAAAAATCTTACCGAAACCTTTTCTACGGCATATTGTTAGTGCTTTGATTGGGATAATTTTTCCCCATTTAATCGAAGTTGTATCTGTTACCATTAACGAGATCCCCATAGAGGCCCCTCCTTTCTATATTTATTTTTGAAAGATAATATTTAAAAAATGGGAATGATCACTATTTTTTAAATGTAGTAGAAACTGATAGCTCTCTCGCAATTGGAACGACTAGATATCATATATTGTGTTTATTGTATCATGGATCCCGTCATTGTCTACCTTGCCCAGGAATGTCCCCCATTATTTTCGTATTTCCTGCGAATACGGAATTTAACGCAAAAGGAAGTACAACACGCCTAGCTGTCAGGTAGCAGCTACTTCTCTTTGATGTATTATTTATCGATATTAAATATTCTACTATTCATTTTTAGGTTATTTACTTGGTTAACAGCGGATCAGAGGCTAACGATTTGGCAGTATTGATGGCACGATGTTACACCGGAAAATTTGACATTATGTCTCTCAAAAATTGTTATCACGGAATGACGTATCAAACCATGGCGCTTACATCCATTAACTATTATAAATATCCAGTCCCTCAGAATCCTGGATTTTATAGGGCACGTATTAATATAGGCAAACTCAAAATCGACTTTAATCTAACATTAATAATTTATTAGGATAATTATAGGCAAACAAATTACTCAAATATAATTTCCCAACGTTTCATTTTAATATGAAAACTTCTTCAGGGGTCAATTAACAGAGTACTTCCGGGCCACAATTTATTGTTTTGTTTTTAAGAAAGACCATTTTTGGGGAAACACACGCATTTACAACTAGTGTTGAGAAAAACCGATGATTTTAATAATCAAGTACTTGATACCCGAGCGATTTTAATAATCGAGTTTGTTCGGTTAATCACTTGAAAGTACAGTTTCAAACATAGAGTTTCGTTGTCCTGTTCTTTTGAAATAACCTATATTTTTTAGACAACTGCAACTCCTTATTAATTTTAGACTATGAATCCCGATGTTTACAATGGCATATGGGGCGGAAAAACGTGTCGCGACAGTCCCGTACAAACAGACCGAACGTGCAGCTGCGGCGAGGAATGCGAAGCTGGGAAGAAATATTTGGAACAGTTCCAGAGCGAATTAAATTACGATATTTGTAAAACTGGCTTGGCCGCTTTTTTTGCAGAGTCTATTCAAGGTGTAGGAGGGACTGTGCAATTTCCAAAGAACTACATAAAGGGCGTTTATGATATAGTGAAAAGTAAAGGAGGAGTGTTCGTGTCGGATGAAGTAAGATTATTTAAAATTTTCATATGTACAATGACACTTTTAAAACTTGACTGAAACAGATCAAAGTCCCAGTCAATCTTGAAAGGCTTTGTGAAATCGTATATCGCCCTCATACGATCGGATTGCATTTCCAAGAGCTCATCGTTGATTAGAACTGTGGCTTTTATGTGTCCAATTTTTACGGGGTGTTGTGTCCATTCCCCATCCTTGAGGCGCTACAGTTAGCCTCCATTCAGTATAACTTCCATTGCTGAGGTGGTGGGTGCTTCTCATCGCCTCAATGATACACTGGCAGGCCAGCCTCTGCAAACTGTTAAGTTTGTTCGCTGTCGTAATCTGCTGTGCTTTTGTCCACCAGA
This sequence comes from Barypeithes pellucidus, assembly GCA_963991005.1. Classification (NCBI taxonomy): domain Eukaryota; kingdom Metazoa; phylum Arthropoda; class Insecta; order Coleoptera; family Curculionidae; genus Barypeithes; species Barypeithes pellucidus. The sequence goes on along the minus strand of OZ022562.1, from coordinate 49,846,624 downwards.
CTACATACCTATATGATATCAGGGGTCTGATGACTGACATACAGCCATTGCATTGGTGAATGGTAGTATAGCAGTCTTTGTAGAGTTGACTTTGAGACCCACCCTCATACACCAAAGCTCCACGATGTTCAGAGTTCTTTGCATAAGCTCTGCTAAATAGTGGGATGCGTTCCTAAGATGAGTATTACCACATCATCTGCATAGCCTTGGGCGTAGAAGCCCTAAGCATTGAGATATGCCAGTAGCTGATCAGGCTCATTAGGATTTATGTTGGTTTCTAAACAATTTTCTTTTATAACATTTTTGTTAAAACTAAGGAATTATGTTCCTCCCTCTCTTTCTCGTGAAGCATTTTCATATTTTCCTAATTTATTAACGCCATGCAACCTGATCTAAATTTTTTTATATTGTAAATTTATTTACTCAACAAGTAGAACTTTTTATAGAGAATAACTTTTGGTCGTAAAATTAATAATAAAGATTTTTCTCACTCTTGGGGACTCCAACCGAGGAGGACACACTGTTTAATAGGTAATATCCATAACACCCTATATAGAATAACACGTTTAATTAATAATAAGGTTATTTAAATAAACCCTCGAAACAATATTTAAATAAAAGTTAATACAATATTTCAGGTTCAAGCTGGCTTCGGAAGAACAGGAGACCATTTCTGGGGTTTTGAAGCACATAATATCGAACCTGATATTGTCACCATGGCAAAAGGTATCGGAAATGGGTATCCACTTGCTGCTGTAGCTACGACGGCGGAAATAGCTAAAAGTTTGAACGCAGCTGCCCACTTTAACACGTTCGGTGGAAATCCTATCGCAAGTACTGTAGGGTTGACAGTTTTAGATGTAAGTATGAATTTCGTTGGTAATACCTTAAGTCTATGACATTTCTCGTAGATACACTAACGATAGAAGTCCCTAGTGGATAGGGCTGTTCGATTTTTAAATATCTGTACTCTGTACCGGGTGGTCATATAAGCGAGGAAGCCGGCTATATCTCGGTAACCAACAATCGTACAGCTTCCAAAAAAGTTTCTTTATAGGAAAAGTGGTCAAGAGAAATCGCTGGAAATACTTTTTAAGTTTACCAGTTGGCCGCTAGAGGGCGTAATACCAATACCCAACTGGGAAATCGAGGTTTTCTCTTTAATACGCCCACTTATGCCTTATTAAAAATATATGTGTAGTAAGCCCGGGGGAAGTATGAGCAACTTCGGTTTTATACTTATTGCTTCAACTCATCAAATAAAGTGGTGGGGGAAGGACAAACATTCATTTGAAAAAAACTAAGGAACTCCGGTTAAGGTAAACGAAATTTATCAAACATAGTCTCATTAGAAAGAGATTTTATTGCTTTATCAATTGCATTATAAATTACGCCCTTTTAGTGTTAGCGGTAACCGCTAGAGAGCGCTTTTGGGAATGTCAACGAAATTTGTTGTTTTTCTTCAAAATTGTAAATGGAAGCATATGTTGGTTTTCACATAGTTAAAACGAGAACTAAATTTTCAAGAACTCAGTGAAAACCGCTAGTTGCTATGTCTTCTCGAACTAAAGATATTAACAAAACATCGTGAAACAAATTATTCAGACTACTATCATGTCGGATAAAAATAATGGGTAGGCTTTGATACAAAAATATTCTAAAACTACTATATTGACTATTTTGGGAGTTATTATCGGCTACTAATGCATCAAATTAAAAATAAATTTATTTTAACGTTAGGTAGTGACCACATATATTATATTGTATACGAGTGACACTATCTTCTATTTTTATAAGATTTTTAGTGAAATTCGGTTCCGAGGATCGGATAATGTGATAAGCAAAATATTTCCGTATATATGTACATACCTGAAATACTTTATACCTGGCATCGATCCACGACTTTTGCAAAAAGCATCATGCACTTGTGTCCGTTCATCTTAAACAAAACAAGTTACCTAACAAACAGCGAATCGAATCACCACAAATTAAAAACTCCTTTACAAAAATTGTTGTTAGGTAATTAAAGTTTATAAGCACTAATATACCGACAACCATGTGGATGAACCACTTTTTATTCTGTAATTTGGAAAAGCATCCAGAACCAAAGATGGTGACGAATAACAACAAACAAATAATGTCGGGCCGGCTCTGACGCGATCGATAAAATTTCCACCCTACTGCACAAACTCAATAGGCCCGCGCCATCTCCCATAGCGGGGACACTTTTTGTATTTTGGAACGTTCGTATTGGCGATATACTGTTTATATATATGTGGTGTAACTACGCCACTGGTGGCAAATTGACTGCGGTTATTTTTAGATTATCGAAGACGAACAGCTCCAACAGAACTCAAAAACTATCGGAACGCACCTTTTGTTAGAACTGGCAAAATTAAGGGAGTTCGAACACGTTGGCGATGTTCGTGGGAAGGGCCTTATGATAGGAGTTGAACTTGTGTCGGATAGAAATTCCAGGCAACCTTTGGAGGCCGGCAAATTCTTGAAAATATGGGAAACCTGTCGCGATTTGGGACTGATTATAGGAAAAGGTGGACTGCATGGGAATGTAAGTTATAGGAGTCGATGGTACAATAGAGATAAACGGTTTTGGTTTAGTTAAATTTTATACAGCGACAGGCAAAAAGTGGGCTATATATGGGAAACTTTTTTAGTATTGCAATATTAAAAAAACTAACCTAACAACTTATTTTGAGTTTTGTCACGTGACTACTCGTTTGGCTGGAAAATTGAGAAATATTATATTACGTACCGAGGTGGAAAGTGTTTCATTCCTGTAGAGAGAGCCGGTAGTTAACCGAGGCGCGAAGCGGCGAGGTTAACTAAATCTCGAGAAAGTAATGAAACTTTTCACCGAAGTTTGTATTATATGTACTATTTTATTTACAACCACATCTAACAACCACTTCTTATTATCTTGAATTAAAATTATTAATGAAAGATAAATGTCATTTTGACTTTTCCATTGAAAAATTAGACATAAATTTCAAATAACCGCAGATGGTAAAATAACGTAGGGAATAATACACATCAAGATGGCAAATATCATTTTTTGAATATGGTTTCCATGTCACTGAACAATATATTATTTTAACAACAGAAAAATGCTATCGTATGAGGCATTTGATTTTGCTGCTACTCCACCAGATATTCGAGAAGCAGCAAAAATAGTAGAAGAAGATCTTCTGCCAACTAAAAGCCGCCCGAGATATGACAAGGCAAGGCTGTTTCAAAGAATGGTGTACGGGAAACAAAGTTCAAAATCCTGGTTCTGAGTCGGCGCTACTAGCTTATTTCAGTGAAAATGCCAAGACAAAGAAGATATCGACCATTTGGTAACAATATTCAATGCTGAGGACCACTCTATCTATTAGGGAAATAGTAGACATATCTAAACACGCAAAGCTATTAGCATTTTTTAAAAAGTGTGTTCGTATATTATTTTGAGATATAAAAAAATAATTTACTTTCCACCCGGGTGGAATAACATTTGACGGACAAATTTCATTTCCTAGGCTAATATGACAAACGATGAGGACATTGAAGAAATTATAAACTTCTAACTGGGAAAAATATTGTATAACATGAAAAAAAAAATAATAATGTAGGCTGATGGATATTAAATTCGGCACACCTACATGATTTTGAATTCAATTTTGAACTTTTCTTAATAAAATTTTTCGATATTTTGTGAAAAATAGGCACTTTACCTAGACGGAAAATAAAAATAATGCTCCGCTCAAGGCGCGCTTGATTTAATAAAAATCAAAATATGTTAAATTTTATTTTCTAATCAAGCAAGCCTAGATCCCAAATGGCGAAATGCGAATTCGAAAATTTTTTGTCACACACTGTATATTGTTCCAGAAATTATTATAAATGCTTACCAGTGCAGGACCTGGGAATACCCAGTTATATGGTAAAAAGCTAAATTTTAACAAATCAAGCCAAAGCCAAATAAAAAAATATTTCAATGTTTAAATACTAGATTGTTACCTTGGTTTCCTTAATTTTTTTCTTACTTTCATAATTGACAAATTACCGACATTTAACCAGTGGCGGTTCTTCCACAGGAGCACATGCGCACGTGCACCCGCAAAACGAATAAAAAATTTAAATTTATATTCATTTAATATTATTTATCGTATAAAGTTCGACCGTCCCTAATATTTTATCGTACCGTCAAACCAAACTGTATATATCTCTCACCGTGGCGCGTTGCGGCCGTCGCGCCGGTCGTTGCTGACGTCGTTGACGACGAGAGATGTTCGCGTATGCGATTATTCAAGCGGGACATAATGCAGTTTCTCTTTAGCATCAGGTGGCGGGGGATAGCGGGGCTATGGCGATTTAACATGGGAAAGTCGCACAATTTTGGTGTGTGCCTTTGTCTGTTTGTTCGTGCATGTATGTCGTAATTCGAGCGTGGATGTTTCAATATTTTAATATTACATATTTATTAAATTAAAATGAATAGTTTGACGGTGGACTATTTAAAAAATAACTTTAGCTCTTTGAGTTTAGAGCAAAAAATTGAAGTGAAGGATGCGGGAGGACCTAAACCCGAAATTCGGCTCTTTAAACTTTAATGGTCTAGGACAGGGGTCGGCAACCTGCTGCTCGCGAGCCGCATGCCGCTCTTTCGATGTCAAGTTGTGTCTCTTTCGATATCAACTTGCGGCCGTTAGTGGCTCTTTAAAAACTGAGACATTGTGTACATTATAACTTTTGGCTCTTCCGTCTCAAAATTTTGCCGACCCCTGCTCTAGGATAGTTTTACACAAAGTGCCTTTCCCAAACTCAGCGAACAAATATACCACTTCAACTGTAATATACTATTTAATATTTCAATAATAAAAAAAAGTTTCCCGTATGTGGGCAACATTTTGTCGGTAAACTGTATATCATAAGTACGGTACTATTCAGTGGGACACCACGTAGTGACGTGGCTTGGACGATATCCATCTTAATCATCTCATAAACGTATCTTGTTTGTATTTTTAACTTTTTTCTTTAAATTACAAAAATCAACTTGGCTTTTCGGCACAAATTTATTTATTTGAGTTTTACTTTTTAGATATTCCGAATAAAGCCGCCCATGTGTATTACACGAGAAGATGCCGATTTCACGGTCGATGTGCTAAGACATGCCCTAAAAAGCATCCAATGAAATAATGCCTGGGAATAGAGATCTGCTGTCAAAAACACTCGATTTATTTTCTAGTTGTACGAATATTTTTATATTACTTTTTTAGTTCTACATTTGAACTTATATTTAACACATATCGCTTTATCACTGTAATTATAAACAACTAAAAGAAATATTTTAAAATATAGGGGCGTTAGAAAATAATTAAATATATTTCAAGGTTTAGGTGACTGGTGAGGGATAATTACTCCTAGTTAGTGATGGTTGTAATTCGATAATCTTATACATTGGAACGTTAGAAAATAATAACGCTCCAAAATACCGGTATTTTGGAACGAGGTTACTGTGCAAATAATGTCAACAAAAAAAAAGGTAATACAATGACACCAATGCCGAACTGACAATATCTAAAAAAAATAACAACCCATCAGTAATCCTAGTATTCATATTTTCTCAATTCCTTACAATTTTTGTTAATCGAGTAAAGTATTTTTGGAAGAACCCAGAAATAAACTCCTGGACAAAATTAACGCAACATCATAATTTTCCCATATTTTTTATGCTATTTTTTTTCTGAATTTATGATCCGATTTGAATGATTTTGTTTTTGCATTGTAGGTTGGTTCCTTGACAATGTCATATTTTCGCTGTTTATGATAAAAATTTAATTTTTGATTTATACTGGGTGTAATAAAAATGAAATGTTTTTTCCGAAAATTCGTATCAACCTGTGGATGGAGTATATTAGCAACCGAAGCATATTGCAGTTGACATTAAACGGTAGGTCCATCTTTCCCCAAATTTTCTTTTTTGGTTTACTTCATTATCTCTGTTATTAAAGGACATACACCGTTTTATAGTGTAACATGTTTTTATAGACTTTAATATTCAACACATTCATAGGTTTCAAGATTGAATACTCGTCGGGCAACTGGGCATACGAAATGAAGTTTCCGAACAGTTTTTATCAGTATGGCTAATTTTATTTGACCTTTGTAACTTTAAAACACAACATCTGCTGACACATCGCTTGCAATGTCAGAAAAGGTCCATAGTCTACTTGAAAACATTTAACAATGAATGTGTTGAAGTCTATAAAAACATGTTACGCTATAAAACGGTGTATCTCCCCACACCCAGTATAAATCGAAAATTAAATTTTTATCATAAACAGCAAAAAATATGACATTGTCAAGGTACCAACCTACAATGCAAAAAAAAATCATTCAAATCGGATGAAAAATTCAGAAAAAAATAGCATCAAAAATATGGCAAATTTATGATGTTGCGTTAATTTTGTCCAGAAGTCTATTACGTTTTATGAAACGTAGTCGCGACGAAAGAAGTTAATTTTTGTGATCTAGTCGGATCACATCACACTGATAAGGTAAAACGATCGAGGCAATATTCACAGAATTCTATGAAGTTATGTACTTTGTCTAAAAGTGTGTAAACACATTAATTGTCGCGTTAGTGATATAAAACTGCGATAAACGTTAAAATATATAGCGAAGAGGGCGTAAGATTTTTAACTTTATAGTTTGACGTTTTAAGAGATCGCGAACCCGAAGAATCCCAACCTCACTACTGTAATGTAGGTCAATATACCAAGGTTTTGCAGTGTTGTCAAACAGTTACGCGTGACTCGACCATCAGTTGTTTTCTACCATCTGGCGCGATCGAACTCCTCGAGCTCTACCGGGGACGCTGCAGTCCAGAGGTGGCAAGTTCCGATTCTTTTTAGTGAATCATTATTTTGAATAATTCAGCGAAAATGGTTCGTGCGCAATTGATCAACTTCCCAAATTATATACCATTAGATCTGTAAAACGTGCACTATTTCATATATTTTGCACGACGTCGGACAGCAGCGCTATACTCCAAATTCTCCCGAGTTTTCATAACTTTAATGTCACATATGGGGCATTCCGCGAGAGATTTATTTTCAAAATTAATGTTGACCTCCTGAGTAGCCCAAAATGTTTGTCTATGTGTCCCTAATGACTGTGAATTTTTTAAGATTTTTTTTCGGCCCCGTTCCCGAGATATTCACGCTTCCATAAAGCAAATTCCGGGTTTTTGCCCATTTTTCTTGGACATTCATCTCCAAATAACTTTTAACAGCCGCGTTTTAGGAGAAAATGTTAAATGGCAAAGTTGTTCGGCTTAAATAGAGGAATAAGATCCCGGAGTGGAAATTTTTTTGGCCCGAAAACATAACCTAAAAATTGCGTTTTTCCGGAAAAATAGGGAAAACCCTAATTTCGCCCATTTGAAAATCGCTCCACCTCGGTCGAAAACCTTGATAAATGTGTCGAGAATAAGCTGGTAAGTTTTCAGAGTGGTTCTCGCCATAGAACAGCCGCAATCTCAAAAATAGTAAAAAAAAATGTCAAAAAATTTTACAATTTGGAATTTGCTCCCTACAATAATAATAATTATTCCGAGTACTCTTACAAAATAATGTCAAGTTTAATTCGGAGAAAATATAAAATTTCTTCAACACTCACCGGCGATAAGGGCAAGCGCACATTATTTGTTTTGGTACCTGTTTTTCACACGTTGTATGATGAAATAGGGGCTGCTTGAGAAATTTGTCTGGAGGGTTTTATTGGGTTCTCGGGGTCCTCTGTGTTACTCTTGGAGCATATTTTCCCGGGAAAGAAACTTGGAAGCAATCGAGATACATGTTGCATCGTCATGTGTTATTTATTCCAAATTCTTAAATTTTTTGCCATTTTTTTTACCATTTTTGAGATTGCGGCTGTTCTATGGCGAGAACCACTCTGAAAACTTACCAGCTTATTCTCGACACATTTATCAAGGTTTTCGGCCCAGGCGGAGCGATTTTCAAATGGGCGAAATTAGGGTTTTCCCTACTTTTCCGGAAAAACGCAATTTTTAGGTTATGTTTTCCGGTCAAAAAAATTTCCACTCCGGGATCTTATTCCTCTATTCAAGCCGAACAACTTTGCCATTTAACATTTTCTCCTAAAACGCGTCTGTTAAAAGTTATTTGCAGATGAATGCCCTAGAAAAATGGGCAAAAACCCGAATTTTGCTTTATTGAAGCGTGGATATCTCAGGAAAACGGACCAAAATAAATCTAAAAAAATTCACGGTCATTAGGGACACATAGACGAACATTTTGGGCTACTCAGGAGGTCAACTTTAATTTTGAAAATAAATCTCTCGCGGAATGCCCCATATATATTTCCTTCTTCATTCTATACACTCCATTTACATCGCTGTCACTCACGCATGCTACCAGGCCAGTCCTGACTACGCTTTAAAAATCATGGCTGTCACGTCTTACAACCCGAACCGGAACTAGGTGATTTACTATATTCGTCTCTACAAATAACCATGTAGTAAACAAAGAGGAATGTGAGGAAAATACTGTGCAAGAATTGATAAAATTCATCTTGTTCGCTCGTTCAATTCAATCTTTTCCGAATCGATTTTTTTCCGAATACACACACATCCAATAAATTGATTCATGAACGACAACTATACTACAGTTTTCTTCACTACTATTCGATATGTGGACGTCGCTGTATGTTGCTTCCCTTAAAATCGCTAAGCATGTTAGTTCTAAATGTGTAAGGTACTGTTTCTCAATAAATTTGGTGACAAATTTATCAGTTCTTATTTTAATAACAACGCGGGTACAAAATCTAATCGCGTCGTCTCGTTCTGCCGGGAAGTACTGTTGTGTTGTGAAATAATTTGCTTTCATGCGCGTTGTTGTACGTGATTATTTCGTTTGCAAAGAAGACTTTTTTGTTGTCATCTTTATGGAAAGTGGTTTAATAACGAGTCATTTCTATAACGCCATGTAGATCCATGGTTAATCGTACGAAGTAAGTGACATTTCAAATTACAGTGGTACCTCGAGATACGAGTGCCCTAACATACGAGTCATTTGAGATACGAACTATCGAGCGAGCGAAGTTTTGTTTTGAAATACGAGCGACATTTGAGTTACCAGGAACGGTCAGCTGCGACGTGATCTCTACAAGTGAGATAAAAGAGATCTTGGGAATGTGGGAGAGAGTTTCACAGTGCGTGGAAAATAAACACTCCGAGAAAGTTGCAACTGGTCGTGCATCGGAGCTATTTAATGGCACTTGCCTAACTCATTTCCGCAGCATTCTGAAAGGGAGGAAGAAACAAACCTCTTGGACATTTTTTTTTTAATCCGGCAAAAAGGCAAAGACCAGTGAAGAGAAAAGCAGTGACTAAAATTAAGCATGCAGTAGGATTTAAGTTGTAAGTTGTGTGTAAGTTATTATGTTTTTATACAATATTTGCCATCTAAAATACATTTCTCTTATTCAAAAACAGTAACAAAAACAATTGGGGGTAGCATTTTTGGGGCTGGAACGGATTAATGGCATTTCAATTAATTTCAATGGGGAAAATTGCTTTGAGAGCAAATTGACATATGAGCAAGGTTGCGGAACGAATTAAACTCGTATCTCGAGGTATCACTGTATACAGGGTGTAACTAAATAAGTGTAAAACATTTAAGGAGGTGATTCCTCATCGAAAAAAAGATAGGATCTTTCATATAAAGAAACTTCATTGGAGCATCCCTTGTTAAGATACAGCCCCTTAAAGGGGGTACATAAAATTTATAAATAAACAAAACTAATTTATTAATAGCAAAACATACAACATCTAGAAATCATAGTAAATGTTCAATATGTCTACCTTCAGACATTACGCATGCGTCTAGACGTCGGCGCATTGAGCAACGTATTCGCGCGTTTTATGGCGATATGTATCTTGTTCGTAAAATAATTTTTTGCTGCGAACTGGTTTATTTTGGGCAAAAAATTCAAGAGACATTTTTTGTTTAGAATGAAACAGGCTATCGGAAATAAATTTTTAGATGGTAAACAAATAATAAGATAAAAACTTACATTGGAAATAAATTTTAGCGGTTGCGTTTTCCACCCTTACAACCATGGGGTAAACCAAATAAATTACTGGCTAAGTGTCTTTTTGGTAGTAGAAAATGTCAGGTTAATTTCAATATTGTAACTTTTTTAGTGCTTGTGAAAAAAATTGTTAAACACATTTTATGTACCCCCTTTAAGGGGCTGTATCTTAAGGGATGCTCCAATGAAGTTTCTTTATATGAAAGATCCTATCTTTTTTCGATGAGGAATCACCCCCTTAAATGTTTTACACTTATTTAGTTACACCCTGTATAATAAGAATGTGTATCAAATTTTGGAGATTTATGGTCAACGGAGGAGAATCAACAATCTGTAAAATAAATCAAACTATCTTCATAACACCCTCTATATTATGTACATAAAAATCCTTCACAATGGGTTACTTTTTTATCGCCCGATATTGCATTATTCATAACTGTACAGGGTGTCATTTTAGTTGTCCCACTTTGAAGAGCCTGTAACTTTTTTGTTTTTTGTGTTAGTGCTTCGCTTCAAAAAACAGGAGTAGAATTTTTAGCCAAGTTTTTATGGGTTTAGTCAAAAATGACAGTCAACATGTCACATTTAAAAGAGAAAATTTTATTTTCTTTTAAATGTGACACCTACTGTCATTATTAACAAAACCCATTAAAAGTTGGCTAAACATTCTACATCCTGCTTTTTGAATGAACGCGATAACTCAAAAAACAAAAAAAAAGTTATAGGCTCTAAAAAGTGGGACAAACTATAATGATAACCCTGTACTTTATTTTTCTTTAATGTTATTATCAATCAGTAATGTCGCCGTGAAGATAAAAAAATAAAATCTGTCGAACCTATTCTTACATAAACTTCTCAAAACCACACGCCCTCCTCATCCTCCAGTAACACTTCTCCCTCGGGTTGCAGGTCGTGTATGTGACGACCTCCATCCTCATCCTCACTATCACTGACAGCCAAATCATCGTGTATTTTTATATCCTGACCTTGGATCGGGTCTTCGACTTTCCGAACCGATGTCAGACCGGACATGAGGAAATCGGACGGGTCATAGTTTGGATCGACATCCATGCTTTCTTCTGTAAAATTAAAATAATCAAACTTTACTTATAATTAAAAAAAAATACGGCAAATATCTTAAATAGTGTTGGAAAAAACCGATGATTTAATAATCGAGTACTCGATACTTGAGCGATTTTAATAATCCAGTGAATCGCTCGAGCGATTAATCACTTGAAATTATTATGACTAAGAAGATTGTGTTGATAAGACACCGGGGGTTGTTTTTGTACGTTTTAGAAGTTTACTCTAGAGTTTTTATTAAGAGGATGCCGGAGTCAGTCGAAATCCCCGATTTGAAACCTGCTCGTTTCACCCTTTGAAGGCACGAGGCGAATTGGATCTTCCCTTGCAGTTAGAAGAATACGTCGAGCGTCCGCCCGTAATTGGTACGCCGACAGAAACAACGATAATCGGAAGAAGGAGACTGCACGTGATCGGGGTCTATACTTTAATTTTCTGCGCTTCCTATGAAAACGGTACATTTAAAAAAGATTTTTTTTAACGAAAGATGTCTAAATTTTGTTAACAACTCGAGGAAAGTCCATCATTTTTTTCTATATGAAGCAGTAAAACAAATTAAATCTAAAAACCCTCCGAAACAAAAAATAAAGACTTTCCGCGAGTTCTAGTTCTATTACAATTTTTTTTTCCTATGACATTTTTTTCCTAAAACAGGAATAAACGCTTGGGAAGAAAACTCGTTTACAGGTACTCCGGAATCCTGCTAAAGAAGAACAGTTGTTTTGATTTTGTAAAAAATTATAACCTTTTCAAAATTTACAATCGCCGCTGACGTATGTCGTGTCAGCCTTCTGAGCGTCAAATTCGAACAATCGGCACATTTCAGGTGGCGCGCGGCGTAGAACGAAAATCGGGTATCACGTGAAAGGCAACGATTTTGAATTTTTCGCTTGAATTTATAACTAGAATAGTATTTCCTATCGAGCGAAAAACTGCTCGAACATACGACCAGTTTTTTACCTCGAGCGCACACTACCAAGCAGCACATTTCCGTCGGCAAGCGAAGCTCGGGTATCGAGTGAAAGTTAATAAGTAACAAGCGACGATTTTCGCTTGAATTTATAACTCGAGCAGTTTTTTTAATAATCGAATACTCGAGCGCACGAACACTAATCTTAAATAACACTTTCCTCCCCAGTAAATAAGTGGTTTGTCCTGTATTGAATAGTCTAAGAATTTCCAAATACTGTGTGTGTATACCGGGTGATGCATCGTTAAGTTGAACATAGGAGATCACATGTAATATTTGAGGTGACTGAATATTGGCTCCCCTGTAGATTTTATAGAAAAACTGCATTATAACTTCTTGAAGAGGTCGACATGGTAAACACATATGCCGAGTTCGAATACATTTTGGTGAGCCAATCCTAAGCTATTCAATTTAAAAAACACGAAACTCTCATAGTTCGGAACGTACTTTTATAAGCCCTTATTCGAACGGCCGTCGTTCATATCTGCTTTTACGTCATACTTGTCGTTATTGTTAAATAAAATTCTTTGTTGTTTTTCAGTGTTTGGGGTGCCAAATTTATGTATTGTTTGTGGAAAAAATAGTAATTCATAACTTCATATGGTAAGACTGTGTGAAGTCTGCCGTAACCTAGATAAAAATATAGATTTTAAGTCACGTCCGTCCATTGTTCGTTTTTCCTAACCAAGACATACCAAACCGGTTACCTGTTAGAATGAAAAGAGGAACAGACAGAAGATAAAAAGGGATGGGGATTCTACAGATAGGCGTCACATTGGTGTGTACAAAGCAGATAGAAAGACCTGGTTCGTTTGTTTCAAGTCGTTGGTTCAAAATATATCTTTTGGGTTTTGTAAAACTTCGCTGATGTGATTGTGACTATAACAATATTTTTAAATAGGATTTTATTTTCTTGTGAACATCCCCTAACGTAATCGTAAAAACTACCTTTGAACATCAAAGTTTCGGCTTCGTTCATATCGCCTTGTTGATAAAAGCCCATAGAGCCTAACTGCACCATGGCCTCTGCAGCTTCTTGACTGTCATCAATCGTCCCCTCTAGCGGTATTTCAGCAGATATCAGAATTCCCTTTTGATCATTGGGGTCAGCTTCGAACTCTGTCAATGGAACCTTAAAACATATTTAATTTTAATTAAAATAAATGTGATAGTAAACGTGAATAGTTTTATGTAGTGATGCCACCGGAACTGGATCTGGTATCCGGTACTGAATTATAAAAATGTGTTGTAGAAATATTGAACAGAACCACAGAACAGAACACATTCATATTTGTAATTAATAATGGGCAGATTATGGTGACGAAAACTCAATTTTCCCCCGTGGCTTGCAGAGAGTCTATTTTTTTTTTATAGACATCGCTGGTCTCCGAAAAAAGTCTTTTACTATAATCACTTGATGCAAATAAGTATTTTTTTTGCCTTTTTTGATACAAATGGAAAGATGTCTTCGTGTTTTCACCAGTCAAATGGATTTTGATTTATTTTTTGAATGTTTTGTTATAAATACAGCAGAGTTCGGACAACTGTAAAATTCCATGAGTTCTCCATGGAAATATTTTGTTATTATACTCCAGGACAGTTAAAAATAGTTTAGTATATTTTTATTTCTTAAGCTTTCCTACTTTCCTGTAGATTGACATTATACAGGTTGTTATGGAAATGACTTATTATATTTAAATGGGTGACTCCTTGGGTGTCCTAGAGAAAGTCTACATACTTTTTTATTTAACCGAATATCTAAATACTAAGGTAAAAACCCTTTTTGCTTACATGCTGCCGCGCCGGAACATCTGGTTTCAGTTAACAACAATGTAGGTCACTAGAGTCAACTACAGTGATGCCAGATCACACCGCGTGTGTCGCTCTTGCTTGGATAACCGCCGCGCGAGTATTGATGTTTAACCTTCAGTATCGTTGATTCAGTATGTTTCGATACTCGGTGTAGGAACGACGTTGCCGAGGGTTACACGTGCTTGATGTATACGAATTAAACATTTTGTTAGTTGTAACATTACCCGATTTTTTTTCTGTTGTGAAATAATTCATAATAATAAATGTTGTGATGTGATTTCAAATTTGTGTGATATTATCTATTTCTGGTTCTGTTGCAAAACACACTCTTTGTGTTTTATTTTTTTATGGAATTTAATTATAAAACGGATTATTTAAAAATAAGATCGATGGTAAGAGAGTATATATATACCTTAAAATTGTAGTTTATTTTTCTAAAAAAATAACGCGGCCAAAGACGTCTTGTTGTCAAAAACTGAACACGTGCGTTTACAATTCTGTGTTGCAATATGAAAACACCGCCTACAATGCGCTGACCTCTTTTGAGACTGCCTAAATAAATTATATTGATTGCGAGCGTCGTCAGTAGCGGCCACGTAAATTTTCAGATTTATATAAAGTGTATATTTTGCTTAATAATTCAAAGTGCCATTTATGGTTATTTTTCTTCAATTTATTTTCATCTCAGGATTTGCCGGTTTAAATATAATAAGTCATTTCCATAACACCCTGTATTATAGTTTATCAAAAATTTAGAACTAAGCAAAAATAGAGCAATCGTTGGCAACTGATTTGGAATTCAATTTGGTAATAAAAAAAATACATTACACAGGATTCCAGGTTGCAATATCAAATTTCCAGGATTTTGGTACAATTAAAGAAATTCCACTTTTTCATGTTTTTACCAGTTTTAAATTCAATGACTTTTCCAGGTCGATCCGAACCCTTTACAGGATCCGGTGCCGGTCCGGGATCCGGCCAAAAATGTTATCGTTGGTTCCGGCATGACCAGTTTTGTGTATTCACAAAGTTTAAACAACAAACTTATTTTCAATTTTTGAAAATTAATTTAATCTGAACAATGTTAAAATGTAGAATAATAAAATTGTGAAAATTATGACGTATAAGAGTGATTTGACAGTGTATGAAGTGTACGATTTATCATATATTCACCTCGTCCAATTCATCTTCGCTTGAAAATTGGAGATCTTGTTCAAGAGTGGCGGCCTCTTCCATCTTAATCCGTCTTTTCGGTGGCTTGGGTATAATTAAGGTCTCGTCCAGTTGGATATCGCCTTCGACGTCGACAAAGTCGTAATCGTCCATGTGCGACTTCGACGGTGAAAAATGATCTGGAGAGCTGCCTTGACTCTACAAAGAAAATTACTCCATATTCAAATATATTCTAGCCAAACCAAATAGAATTTATTTAAATTTAAATTATCACCATTTAAATGGTTGAAAAAGATACGCATAGGAATGCCGCTGATACCACACGCCAAGCGCGAATATTTTATGAACAAATCTCAGTTATATAGGCCCGGTACATTTCCAGGTAGGAAACCCGGGCTGTGTCTCCTTTCCACTTGAGGTAAATACGATATCATGTAGCATGTACAATTAATTGAGATATAAAAACATAAAATAGGATTTATTTAAAACAGTTATACTTTTACAGTTTGCAGGGTAATGCAATGTGTGGTTTTTATTTTATTTGTGATATTCGAATTCAAGGTTTTTACAATGTATAGTATTCTTATACAGGATAGGATTGGAAAGGGCCCTTGTTTTCGATCAAAAAAGCAATTTATAAGCTTGGTTAAACACGCGACCTCAAAAGTTTTGATTGAACTTTATTTCTGCGCTCGATTTAACAGATTTCTAATATCTTTACCATGTTTATATTGAATGTGACTGGAAAAGGTGTAGGGGAGAGGAACCTCATTTGATCCCTATGGTCCTTGCTGGGCAATAACAATTAGTTCAATTTATCTCCAGAGTAATGTCGGTACTGGCAAAATGAGTAAAAATTTAATTTTTTATTGCATACCTATTTATTATACATATTATTAATAATTCATTTGAATGCTTTAATTAACATTTGCGAATGCATGTATTTGTTCGTAGTTTGAATGCAGTTTCAAATCTGATCAACTTTTTTTTCGATATTGTCAAAAAAAGGTGCTCTTTGAGCCAAATTCACATTTTTTGAGAAACCTCGTATACGATTGAAAAAAATAATATCTGATGGTTGCATTTAGGTTTTAGACTATGCAGAAGTCTTTATCAAGAATCACTTTTTTTCTTCAAATTAATAATAAAAAAAGTGTTCCATATGGCTACAATTTAAGTATAAGGAAGGAAGATAGGGAAAATATGTATATGAAGTACTGACATTATTTCGACCCAAACCCTCTATATCTTATCATTTATGACCACTAGATTTTGGGCACCCTGTATATATATAATTTAATCGGGAAAATACATTTTTTTCTTCGGCTCGCGTTGTTTTGATAATGTTTTAACACTTACCACTCTATCCTGGTCTGTCATAGGATAACCTTCCTCTTCGGCTACCATCCAACTTTCATCATCCTGTATTGCCTTTTCTTGTTCTAATGCTAACTTAATTTCTAATGCTGTCAAATGCTCATCGAACTGAAAATAAAATTATTATAAAATTAAATGCGAACAATTTTGATATTTGTGTAGATCTTCCTTAGACACGTTGTAGATTTACCTTAATTTTAATGCAATTGAAATGAATCAGCATCGTTGCAATAATTAATTGTTGCTATAGCTTCAATTTAAATTTGCCAACGTCAATATTTCGGAAAACTGATATATTGGGATTTCTATTTAAAAAAAAATCTTAGTTTTTCGATTTTCCTAAGTAACTTATTTCTGAATCAATATTATTGCACAAAATTTTGTGACTAGGGTTTTTTTGGGGCAGGGAATTTGCAGTTGTTAATAATTTTGAAGTAGATTGTAGGGGACGCTCTCTGCGGTACTCTGGATACACAAGAATAAGTGTAACTTTTTTGGGCCTTAGTATAATTATGCTTTTATTAAAAATATCAGTTTTCCCATCATTTTTACGTTATAAAAGGTCTACTTTGTAAATGTCGCTCCGACTAACCGTTTTCGAGATATTTTCAATTACAATTTCTAATGCGCCCGTTTAAATTTTGATTTGTAAATGTGAAATTTGTCACTGTAGGCTTTGGTAAAAACAAATACAATGAAAGCGCTTTGAAACCACCTAATTTCTGGCAAAGTTTATTTTCATTTGTCAGCATTGTGGGTGTTTTTAAGGAGTTCTTGAAGAGACTTATCAAAAATTAAACTAAAAATGTCGCTAACAGAGAAATGCGAGACATGGTATGTTTAACGCACAAGAAAAATTTAACGGACGCGGAGCACATCGGCGGTATTTGGAAATGTATCCAAACAGAAGACAGCCAGATTTTAAAATTTTTAGAAGACTATACGACAGACTGGGAGGAACGGCAATCACTTTGAACAATTATTGTCAAAAACAGACCATTTCTATTATTGATAGTTTTTTATTTATTTATGTAGGAATTGAATTCTTATTTAAATTATAAAATAATATTTTTTTTAGCGACCGTTTAAAGTTTTATTTAAATATTTTAAGAAGCGCACTGAGCATTTTAAATGCAAAAATCTGGAAAACGGTTAGTCGGAGCGACATTTACAAAGTATACCTTTTTTGCGTCAAAATGATGGGGAAACTGATATTTTTAATAAAAACATAATTATACTAAGGCCCAAAAAAGTTACACTTCTTTTTATGTATCCAAAGTACCGCCTACCTACAATCTATGTCAAAATTATTAACAAATTCAAATTCCTTGCCGCAAAAAACCCAAGTCACAATTTTTTGCAATTTTTGTGCAAAAATATCGATTCAGAAAGTTACTTAAGAAAATCTAAAATGAAATTTTTACTTGGACACCCTGTATCTCGGTTATTACCAGCTATTGAACTAAATCGCAGTACTTTTACCCAAGGAATCTGCAGTTTTCCTGTGTACCATTAATTATGGGACACCCTGTATAAATATATATATATTTTATACAATTATTATTTATTCCAAAGCTAAGCGGCTTAGACAGTAAATATGTTTTCATGGACTTCGAGTTCGAAAATTAGTCGAAAAACAGATTTGCCAGCCCCTAAAAACTAACTATTTTTGGATCCTAAACTGTACTGCACCAACTTACTTCATCTAAAGCGGCCTTGCACGTCTTCACCAACATCTCCGCTTTATCAGTGAAGGGTGAATCTTTTCCATTATACAAAATACAATTTTCCAGTATCTGCTCAACATCCACCAAGAAGTCGTGACGATTATGATATCTGTGATCTAAAATTGTGTGTGATTTAAAATTGTGTCATTAATAGTTTTACTACCGCCTAAAGCTTTTCTCATCCCCTCAATCACAAGTATACAGAATATTATGGAAATGGTTTATTATTTTAAATGGGTGTCTTAGAGCCTACTTACTTATTTTTTAAATCGACCGTATTAATACACTTAATTTGGAAATTAAACTTTACAACCTGTATCCCACTAACGATCAACATTTTAATAAAGGCATGTTTAGATCAAACCTATTATATTCAGGTGGAAAATCTATGGTTACTATATGGAGCATTCATTACAGACCACCCTGTATAATTTCCTTTTAATAATACAACAATAAATACAGTGAAACTTCTTTTAGACGGACACCTACGGGAACGTCTAAATGTGTCCGCCTAATAGAGGTGTCCGCCCATGGGAAATTTGTTATTAGGTAATATGTAAATGCAAAATTATTACTATGTATATGTATGTACAAATAAACATAACATAACAAGAATACACTAGTTTTAGTTAGGATGTAGTACTAAAAAAAACTCAAAAAACGTAGTTTGACGTGTTTGCGTTTTATACTTGCAATCTAGAAAATGTAATTCCAAGTCTGATAACAATTCCATTGCTGTAGAGTCACCTCTATTCTTTGCATACTCTTATAATTAATTCCTTTACCATACTAATAGCTTATTGATAATTGGTGACATTTGTTTGATTACTGCATTCAACTTCTTCATCAGAGTCGTCAGATAGTAATGTGGTTTCAGTTTGGACTACATAATCGGTAGGAATGGGGTTACTACCATCTTCTAATAGCACATTACTATCAATGTTGAATGAACTCGCTCAAATCATTGTTATCAAATTCCTAACTCCCACAACATCAATATACTCTTTCAAACTCAAAACGCGATATTTTTGTGCCATTGTTTACGATTTTAACCTTACAACTCACAAATAAACGTCGGACTGCTGTCGGGGAATCACACATACTTTCATTCGGCGAAATCCTTTCGTACTGCCACGCATACGCGATTGGTTGCCGGTCTGTCTTCAGAGAGTTTTTGCACCGTACTTATTCGTCTCCCAAATACTTTAAAAAATGTTTTGTTCGGTTAAAAGAGGGTTTTCGCACTCTTTGTATGAAAACAGCCTGTCCACGTCCGCCAAAAGGAGAGTTCGCCCAAGAGAGGTTGATTTTCATGGAACTTAATATACCTAGTTTCGGACTATGAAAATAAATCCGCTTAATAGAGATGTCCGCTTATAAGAGGTGTCCGTAAGAGAGGCTTCACTTTTATTTTTAAAATAAATTTTAGTGAATATTTTAAAATTTAGATAAGTAAACAATATTTTTTGAAAAGCCATGTGTACTCAAAATAACTACTCCCCTGCCAATAAGCCACGCCGGGCTTTTAACTATATAAAATGGCAATGGATCACATTTGTTAAGATATCAAGTCCAATTTTGCTAATATATTAATTTATAAGTAATCGAAATTTCCATAAAAATCTAATCGCTTACTCATTATCCTTTTAGAAATAGTCTCTAAATCCATAGGCCTCTTCACTATCGTATAATAATCCTTGACGTTCTTCTTATTAACCGGCTTATGGAAGGGCCACGATTCGGACATTGCCTTCAGCTTCGTGTTCATTATATTTTCCAACAGGTACGTGAAAGCGACCTGGTCGTTATCCAGTAACGGGTTTATCGCTTTTTCCAAACGCATCAATCGGTCCTCTTTTTCTCTTAACCGCTCTACACATTTGTTGAGCATTCTTGTAGCTGCGACTGTGAGCGCACTCTTCGCGCCGTTGTAGAGCGAAGAGTTCTCGACGATTTGATTGACGTCGGCTAGGAATTCTTCGCGGCTTTGGTACTTCTTTTGTCTAAAATAAATATGTAAAATGCATTTTTTAAGTTTTAAGAAATTCTGATTCAAATTTTCTGGGCATCGGCAAAAAGTTTCCCATATGTAGCCAACTATTTGCCGACCACTGTATATCTTTGAATTTCGAGCGCTAAAGAAGAATGGAACAGTCTAAAAATCTGACATCCTAATAAGTAATGTACGTGGGTAAAAATTTTTTTACAGGCAACTTTCAGTAAATCGGAATTTAAAAATAAATAACCTCTAAAACACCTGTTAATTTTTTAATAGGCTCTTATAGTATCTAATCAGAGGAATTATATATATCCGCGCAAAAGATCATCGTCACAATGATATTGGGTCTATTTTTGTATAGCATCGATTTTTTAATAATTTAACGCCTGTCACAGGGCTAATTTTACTCTTCTGAATCATATAACGTCAATATTTGGAACTGAGTTATTTTAATCAGTCATTATAACTAGTGTTGTGATCGCTCGAGCGAAAAACCGCTTGATCACTCGAGTACTGAAATAACCGACATCGCTCGATTATTAAAAAAACCGCTCGAGTTATCTATTCAGGCGAAAACCGTCGCTCGTCACTTATTATCTTTCACGCGATACCCGAGCTTCGCTTGACGCCGGCGGAAATATACCGCTGTAGTGTGATCGAGTTAAAAAACTGCTCGTATATTCGAACAGTTTTTCGCTCGATAGGAAATACTATAGTTATAAATTCAGGCGAAAAACCAAAAAATATCGCCGCTTGATAGACGACCTTCGGTCTACGCGCCGCGCCATCCGATTGGCGACGTTCGAGTTTGACGCTGAGCCGACATACGTCTTTCTTAAAGGCAAATAAACGAGAAGGTGCCATATAAAAAAAGTATGCCGAATCCCTTAGCCGAGTCATCGCGACATGCATTTTGTAAAGTTTTGTTTTAAATGGCTAGCCAGCGGAGTAGTTTAGGTCTCCGATTGTAAATATTAAAAAATTAAAGGATATAATTTTTAAATTTTTAATTACTATAAACACGGGAAAACTTCTCAAAAATAACATAATAATAGAAATTGTTAACAAAACGAACAAAATGGTTAACAAAATATATAGAAAAATTCGTTGGTAATCTTATAGTAAATGTGCTGACCTAACACCACACAGAAAACAACACTTAATCTCAATACTCTTTATTCACTCGAAATACAATCTATTTACTTCAATAATCCATAAACAACTAACTATCAAAACAGTTTCTTTTTCCTCCTGCCCGCATTACGTCATTGCTTGAATCACTCCCCGGTTACTCATTCGCTACGGGGTCAGCCGGCTGCCACACTCCGTCCTTCCTTTTCAGCTTAAGAGGCACAACCATTGTAGGATTCTTTTCTCTGGATGAGCCGTCATCTTCCCGCAGGTGCGTTGTTGTTCCTAGTGGCCGTCCCAGTGGTGCTCCTGGTTCCCCTTCTCCCTCGTACTGTCCTAACTCGTCCTTGTTTGCAGCTGATGGATTTATGGATGGGTCGTTTTGAATTGATGGTAACATGTTGGGAATATTTTGTGACTGATCTGGAACTTTCTTCAGGTGAGCCACGTGACGCTTCAGTATCCTACCATCTCTCATTAGTGTCGCCTCGTTTCCTTGGATATTGATGACCTCGTATTCTTTTTCGTTATATCTGGATGAAAGCTTATGAGGAATCACCATGTTCTCTACAAAGACTTTGTCTCCTTGCATAATGTGAGATTCCATAGCTCTTCTGGTTCTGTCTTCTTTTTCTTTACCCTTTTGCTTGTTCAGTATATCGTTATCTAATGCTTCTTCGTCGACTCTTTCAGTCACCAGATCGGATATCGATGGGATTTTATCTCGTATATTCCTGTTGAATAGCAGTTCCGACGGGGATTTTCCAGTTGTCCCTTGTGGGGTTACATTGTACATTAAAATGAACTTTTGTAGTTCAGATTTATAGTCTAATTTGTTTGCATGAGATATTTGTAACCTTTTCACCAAGGATCGATTCATATTTTCCACTAAACCATTTGCCTGGGGCCAATAGGGTGGTGTGTTTATTAATTGTATGTTGTTTTCACTGCAAAACTTTTTAAATTGCTCGCTTACAAACTGTCTTCCGTTGTCTGATCGTATTGACTTAGGGATGCCCAATCTTGCGAAAAGCTCGGTGAGATAACTGATTATAATGGAAGATGTGGTTGATTCTAGAAATTTTATTTCTTGATACCTTGAAGTCCTCTTGAAGTCTATGACCACAAAAATTTGTTCTTGAGTAGGCAATGGTCCCAAAAGGTCAATTGCAAGGCACTGCCATGGGCCCTCTGGAAATTTGTGTCTTGTCATTGGTGGTTGTTTATTTGGCTGTGCCACCAATAGGCAATCGCGACATTGCTTGACAAAATTTTCAACTTGCCTGTCTATCAGGGGCCACCAGACTTTTGCTCTTAGTCTCCTTTTCATTACAGTTTCCCCTGGGTGTCCTTCGTGAGCCAGTTCTAAGGTGTGTTGTCTCAGAATTTCAGGAATTACTAACCTGTTTCCGCGTAATATTACTGGGCCGAAAGTGCTTAGTTCTAGTCGAAACGGAAATAATTCATTTTTATCTGAGGCTTCCCACAAGTTACCATTTATCTTACGAGCCGCATCGCATATCTTGGTGTCATGTTTACTTTCATCAATTATCTGTGAGATACGCATGGCTCTTGGTGTATGTTGTTCAATGACGGTGTATATGTGTTGTTCTTCCTCCCTGTCGAATGACGATTCGTTATCTAGTTTGCACAATCTCGATACGGAATCAGCTATATTAAGTTTTCCCGACTGGTATATAACTTTGAATTTAAAGGCCTGCAGTCTTAACACCCATCTTTCAATCCTTGCAGGTGGCCTTGAAGTTGGTTTGAATATTGCTTCGAGTGGTTTATGATCAGTTACGAGTTCGAATTCCAACCCAGCCAAGTAAAAATAAAAACGTTCTACTGCCCATACGAGTGCTAAGCTCTCCTTTTCGGTTTGTGAGTATCGCCGCTCAATATCTGATAGACTTTTGCTTGCGAATGAAATTACTTTTGGTGTATCCCCATGAAATTGTATCAACACAGCTCCTAATGCCACTGGGCTGGCATCTGCAATGAGCCTCGTTCGACGTTCTGGATCGAAGTAGCATAGTGTTGGTAGCTTGGACAGAGCGTTTTTAAGTTTTATAAAGTTATTCTGGAGCACATCATTCCACGCAAACTTTGACTCCCTTTTTATGAGCTGCCTCAACGGGTCCGTTAGAGTACCCAGATCAGGAATGAACTTGCCCACATACGTAACAAGCCCCAAAAAACTTCGTAATTCCTCTTTGGTGACTGGTGATCGAAAATCCAGTATGGTTTTTATCTTCTTATCGTCCACGTCAATCCCTTTGCTTGATAACTTATGCCCTAAAAATTCCAGCTGCTGACTTTTCATACTGCACTTTTCTTTATTTAAAAGAACATTGTTTGCATCGCAGAGATCCAGCACCTTTTTAAGACATCTATCGTGTTCTTCTTCGGTGAGTCCAAAAATAATTATGTCATCAATGTAATTTAAACAATTTTCGCAAGAGGACAAAAGTCCTTCAAACACCCGTTGAAATATTTCAGGAGCCGAGTTTACTCCAAACATTAACCTTGTATAGCGAAACATGTCCAAACTTTCCACACCTTGTACATTTGTTTCGATGTCTTCTATCTTGTCCCGACATGGACAGTCTGTTCACCGGTTCAAATTGTCTACTAGGCCCTGGTATTGCGGAATCCATGGCCTTTGACTGGTTACCTATCTGTTCCTGAACTTGACAAATCTGTATTATTTCATCCAGTGTGTGTTCTTTCTCCAAAAGCTTCTTCTTCAATTCGACTGGCGCCCAAGTATCAATGATTTTGTCCTTCATGCAAATTTCCGCGGCTTCTTGAGCAGTATTTCCAAATGAACATTTAGCAGCTTGCTGCCGGACTTTCACAACAAATGTATTAAAACTCTCTTCATGTGCGGGTTTAAGATTTCGGAACATATGCCTCTCGAATGTCGAGTTTTGTTTAGGAGAAAAATAAGTAGTCAATTTTTGTACTAAAACACTGAAAATGTCGTTTTTTTGTTTTGAATCAAAAGTCTCAATTGCCCCAGGTATGTTGTAAGCGACTTCCTGTAGTTGCGGTCCCCCTAAGTGTAACAGTTTGTTCCTCTTTTTGACACAATCCTCAACATCTTCCGCTGCTAAGTATAACTCTAATGATCTCAACCATTTCTCCCATTCACTTCGTAGCAACGCCTTATCTATGTTTTGACATAAAAAGGGTCGTATTCCTGAGTCGGACATTACGGGAATGTTTTCTTTCTAAATTGCTCGACACCTTTAACAAACAAAAAAAATCAAATTTCAAAACGTAGCGTTTCTTATGAAGAGAAAAAAAAATAACGTTTATGATTTCTTGGGGCACCGTGGGTTTATAGTTTAAAATCTAACCACTGTACTATATAAATGATTATTCTTTTCATGGCTCACAATTTCCTATGGCTCACGCATTTCATTTCATGGCTCACAATCTCTGTGGCTCACGCTTTATCTTTTATATATATATATGGCCTACATATTCCCTGTGGCTCACAACCTCACGTTCTCTGCGCTGTAAGGAAGTAACAATAACCTATTACTTTCCTTTTAGCCAGATTTGTATTGATCCGCCTTTTGCAGATTCAAATGTTAAATATCGTTACTATCTTAGCTTTATTATCTTGGTGTTGGTTGGCAACCAGAAATAAACATTTATTAACATGTTTTATATAATTCTGTGAGTACTTACAGTAAGCTTAAAAGTAATATCCCATCCTCGTCGCCAGTTGTGCTGACCTAACACCACACAGAAAACAACACTTAATCTCAATACTCTTTATTCACTCGAAATACAATCTATTTACTTCAATAATCCATAAACAACTAACTATCAAAACAGTTTCTTTTTCCTCCTGCCCGCATTACGTCATTGCTTGAATCACTCCCCGGTTACTCATTCGCTACGGGGTCAGCCGGCTGCCACAGTAAACATTTTTAAATCTAAACAGGAACTTTTTATTATTAAACTCAAGAAGACTCAAAATAACATACATTATAGAAAATGTTAATGGAAAATAAGAAAACGAGCAAAATAGTTAACAAAACATAGGTATCGACAAATTTTTTGGTAATTAAAATTAAGCATTCTTAAATTTAAATAGGAACTATTACGTAACTATGAATACATGAGTACATGAATTTTAAAAATAATAACCAATTTTCTTATTTTGCCAGTCGCGTAACTAAGCCTAAATTTTTGAAGTGCACACAGTGGGCACATGGTAATTTAAAGTGGAAGAATTTGACGAGCTATTTTAAATATCTACTTATTTTATGCTCGTAGATTGAGAAAGATGTGAAGAAAATAACTCTTGTTAATACTTTTTGTTCGGGTTAAAAATGTACAATAATAAACCCGAACAATAAATACATATTTGAGTGATTCTTTGCAGTTTTTTTGTTTGGTATCGAGACACGTGGTAAAAATTCATTATTCACAAATAAATAAATTTCTGGAATTTTTTTGGTGGCTACTACAATTTTTTAGCTAAACCTGTGCCCACCCGTAGTTACGTGCCTGCTAAATACCCTACCTGATCACATGTAAACGGCTAGGCTGCCGTCGAGCAGTCGGTGACGTCATCGCTTGGTGAATTGGAATTTCAAGCGATTCACTCGATTCTTAAAATCGCTCGAGTATCAAGTACTCGATTATTAAAATCATCGGTTTTTCCCAACACTAATTATAACCATTTTCCTATTATTTATAACACCCCTGTCTTATATTATAGAATGTTAAAATACTAAGAGAGTTAGTCATATTTTTAATTTACATAAGGTGTAAACGAAACTTGCACATCAAAATATATTTTTCCTTAATGGTTTATAAATGGTTAATAAAAAAATATTGTATATAGCTTCGGATAACAAACCGTCACATCAATGTATCTCCGGTAACATTTTCATGCGTGACCGGTGTTACTGTGACCGGCCATACAAAAATGCACAAATTCGTGAATAACGGCGAATACAAGCTAGTTCTTAAACTTTTTTAGACTGAAATGAGTATATGTACTCAAGAGAATGACTTCGTGTAGTATTTTTCCCTTAATTAAGACTACTATGTCTGAGTTAACCCTGTGACCGACCATACAACATAAAAACATACGTCTGGTAAAAAGTAGGCAATGTTCTAGTTTAAACCTAAATAAACATAATAAGGAACTTACCCAAACATTAGAACGCTTCACACAAATTCAAACACATACCGTCATATTTGTAAAACTATTAGGCCGACCTCTAGTGGCGTTAATTATAAGCAATTTCTGCCGTGACCGGCGATACATGCAGCTGCGAGGACGGAACTTCTGGTTAATAATTGCGTTAGAGAAACTGAACTGTTGATCTTTAAACATTTTTTTTTCAATACAAATTGTAGTAGGAGCGTAAATTATTTATATATAAAAGTAACTTTAGTAAAATGACGTGAAATATAAAATGGTAAAGTAAGAAATTATTGACTGGGGACACGTGACCGTCGATACAATTTTAAATTCAAATTTGAATAGTGCAGCTATAATCTAAAAAAAAAATTTAAATTGCTTTCTAATGCAGAAAGTAACATATATTTCGCAAATTACAATCGTTTCTACAGGCGAATAGTTTATTTTAGTTATATGTTAAGGACTGAAAGTGGCCTGTAAAAAATGTTTGACCCAAATCACAATATGTGATATTCTTATAGTCCTGGGGATGGTCTCAGGGAGGTCGAAACGTAGACTAATACGCTAATTGATCTTCCTAGTGTGATTTACTGACCTAGAATTCAATTAACTATTAAATAATTGATAAGTATCTCCTTTATAACAGCTTTTCTTCGAGAAACGAAAAAATCTGTGAAAAGTGACGAATTTCTCGTAGAAGGTACAGTTTAGACTAAACATGCTTAAAATGTCACTTTTTATTCTTACCTGAGATTTTCCCTAATGGTCTGCAAATCCATCGGTCGCTGTATAATCTTATAATAATCCAAAACCATTTTCTGGTTAACAGGGAATAGGAACGGTTGCACGTCGGGCATATCCCTCATCTCGTTCAGGATATTCTCCAGAATGGTAGACAACACCACGACCGGATCTGTCCTTCGTCTATTGGCGGGCTTGTTGTGTCTCTTTAGGTAATCGCAGTGTATATCTGAAATCCATTGAAAAATAATAAATGGCCTTGGTTGTACATGACACCTAATACTAACTTCAGGTCGTTCTGAAAAAGCGGTGAAGAGCGAGGCAATCTAGTGTGATGTGTTCCGTACAGTGCACTGCTAATATGTTATTGCAATGTGAAGGTTATACAGTGTGTCCCAGATAAGAATGTACTCTACGGGGATCTAACCCTAGGACCTACTGATTACAAATTAGACAAAATTGAGGCATTTGTGAGTTCGGCAACGTCATGTTTTCAAAGGTAAAAAATTCCGAATATTTCCGAAGATATTTGGGCAAGACCGAATATTTACGATTTCGTTCGTATTGTTTTCTGATTCTATTTGAAAAGATACGTGAAAATACATACAACACACAATTACATTCTCATTTTTTTTATGATCAAACACAAGCACACATGGGCGGCAGTGGTTCGTCGTGTATTTCTGTTATTCGCCGCTCTGGGCGGAATTAAGAGGGCAAGGTCAGCCGAGCACTTTCCATGAAATTGTCTGTAAAAGAGAGTCAAATCCCCAACCTGTCTTCGATGTTCTAGGCTGTCGAGGCTCTTCGTCAGCTCGTGGTCTCCGATCAGACGAATGGCCCTCCTTTCGATGGAATCCAGTAGCCGAAGAGTATGTTTGGGTGCAGAGCTCCAGACATGAGAGCAGTACTTTAGTGAAGGTCGAATCTGGGCTTTGTATAGTGTCAAAAGTTGTTGAGGTATGTACAACTTTTTGGTTCGGAAGAGTACACCAAGTTTCTGAGAAGCTATCTTGGCGATTGTCATGTCGGTTATGCCAAGACATATTTCCTCCCAGACTGACGCCCAGCAAATTAATAGATGAAGCCAGTGGGAGTGCCACTTTTTCTCCTCTATAAAATAATTTAATTAAATTTACAATCCGACGTTTCGTTTTTTCGCAATCATCATCAACTTTGCTTTTTTAAATAGTAGTAACATTATATTTTATGCTTTATTAACTCCACTTATATTCTTAATTCAACGAATATCAAACCCTTTATTACTATTATTATTTTTGTGTTCGAAAATTAATGAAAAAATAATTTATGTTATATTATTATTATTATTATTATTGTAAATAACGTTAAATAAAAAAATAGTTTTAATTAATACCACCTAGAGTATAAATACAACAATAAACACAAAAATATTTTCAATAAGGTGCCCATTTGCATTGACGATAAGTCTTTTTAGTCCGAAACGCCTAACAAATAATATAATAGGTGTGATATATCGTTGGATTCAGAATGCATAAAATAAAATGTCAGTACTATTTAAAAAACAAATTTGATGAGGGTTGCGAAAAACGAAACGCTGGATTGAAAATTTAATTAAATTATATTATAGGTAAGGAAAAGTGGTAATGAGAATGTCAAATTTATTTTCACATATCTCTTCAAATAGAATCAGCTGTGTATCCTATAGTTAATGAGATCCCTGTAGAATGCATTCTTATATTATATATGGAACACCCTGTATATTCAGTCTATAATTTTTTTTTCCATTTTATTTTAAATATTACTTCACGAGATACAGGGGTGGGACAAGGAGTTTTGTTATAATTTTTTTTGTACCAAACGTATAAAAAAGGAAACCTTATAGGAGAAGATATTTTATTCATACGTCCGTCTTTCCGCAGGATGACTTCCATGGTTCGCATATAAAATAATTCTTCTTGGAATATAGAAAAAATATTTTAAATATGGTATCAATATGGTTAACCGATTTGCCTAAATTTGGAATTTCTATTTATCTCAAATAAATTTATGATTTTTTATTTGCGGCTTCTCCAGTGGTAATAAAATTTGTTCTGTTCTGTTTAGTTAGCCGCAACCACCGACCTATATCTATGGATAGCCAAACTCTAAAAGCAAAAGTGCCAAATTTATGGCCTCGAGCATGTAAACAAAGTTGATCGTCAGATGTCATACGCAATGCCGACTGATAAACTAGTTACCTTAACCGGCGAACAGGGCCGTACTTCGCCCTTAATGTAAATGATTACACGGGAAATATTTTGACACATCAACCTTCTTTACTGGGAAATAAACAATCTATTTTCTCGCATAAAAAGCACTTTTAGAATTAATTTTGATATCTATTGTCCACGTATCGATAGATTTTTAATATCGTTACATCCCTACGACTGATTTCGGTTCTGGACGGTCGTCGTTTGTTCACATCGTTGATTGGCAACCAAACCGGCACCAGTACTTTTTCCAGGATCAAAGTTATTTTAATTAAAGTAAGTTAAAGAACAATCCAATTGTATTTATTATTCCCAATTACCATTACTAGAACATTAATTATCATGTAAAAGTTAATTGGTAAGAAGTAACAAAAAATTATTTGCTTGCCTGAGCTAACGCGCTAAACAATTTAAATGCAAATATCTCCGAAGCGGTAACTCTGGGCGACCTGAACTTAGTATACCTTTTATACGTAATAAATATGAGAAAAGTATTATTTTCATTAAAAACTTAAATATACTGAAGCACAAAACGTTATGGCCTAATAAATGTTCAAATAATGCCGCAGAATTTCATAAAAAATCAATTTCTCGTACTAAAAAACCATAATTGCCAAAATTTGTAAAAAAAACAAAAACGTTAGTTACTTGCAAAGTTATTAGAGGAAAACAAAAATGAAGTTTTAACTTTAACACCCTGTATCTCAGTTAATATTAACTTTCGGATATAGGTAAGTATAATTAAATCCTAATATTTTACATAAGGAGTCGGTTTTTCCATGTATCATAATTAGCGGTATTCATAATTTTCAGGAAAAAAATTTTGATGTATTTTTTTCAAATTTAAGCACGAACCACTAAAAATTTAAGAATTGGAATTTAGATCAAATTAGAACCAAAAAAAAAACTTACCCCTTTTTCGTTTCTTTCCAAGAGCATCTTTCGGAACCTTCAGAAGGAGACTCCTGCGTTTCATCTCTTCGGCATGTTTAAGTAATTTTCCGGACAGTTTCACTTTCGTGCCGTCTACGTTCACCAAATCTTCGTCGTCGGTGTTTAATTGTTTTTCGATTTCTTCCTCTTGTTCTTCTGTCAAAGCGACGTTCATCGGAGTACCGCTACCTCCTGTAACGAACACGACAATTAATATTAAAGTCAAAACTTTAATATCGATGAGGGAATCCTCATTGTGAAATAGACCAATCAGACATCACCATACCACCTACGTAAAGTCTTACCTGAATTTTGATATAACGGACAAGCCTTATTCGTTCTCATATGACCCACATTCCCACATGCACCGCACTTAAGTTTAAGGTCTGGTTTAAGCTTAGTTTTCCTCCGCGATTTCGGTGGACTTTGTGTAATACTTTTTGTCGGCGTAGACGGCGTCGGGGTGGTCGGCGACTCATTTGGATTGGGTAATTTTTCGGCGGTCACGTTCGGAGTGAACAAGGGGCTCAGGGTTGGATGGCCCATACCCATTCTGAAAATAAAATCGATTAGTTTCAGGTATACTAATATACATGGTGAGCCAAAAAAAAAAGTGAACATATTATTCTTTTCTGAATAAGATTATTGTTTAAAATCATTTCTCGTAAAATAAAATTTCAAGTAATAAGATAAAATTAGAATATCATACAGGAAAGGTTAAAATAGAATTTTAAACAAGTCGCAATAGCGGCATGATATTTTTAATAGTTTGGATTTAAAATCACTCTTACCAAATGAACCTACAAGAGATTTACTTGGCCAGAATCTAAGTTTTTCTTTTATGATCAAATACAACCACTATAGGAAAAATCCTTTAGTGTACTATGGAAGTGATGCGTGTGCGAATAAAGCGATTCATGTTGGTTTTGAATCGTTGGAAGTTATATTCGTTGGGAAAAACGACATCGGGAAGGTCGTTCCATAAGGACGAAGTCCTCCAGATGACAGAATTCTTAAATAATGAAGTTCGAGGAGTACTAAGCTTAACCACATATGGATGGGAGGCAGTGGTTTTTCTATTTCTGGTTTTGGTATTTCTACTGTTCGCCGCTCTGGGCGGAATTAAGAGGGGAAAGTCAGCCGAGCACTTTCCATAGAAAAATCTGTAAAGGAGAGTCAAATCCCCAACCTGTCTTCGATGTTCTAGGCTGCGAGGCTCTTCGTCAGCTCGTGGTCTCCGATCAGACGAATGGCCCTCGTTTCGATGGAATCCAGTAGCCGCATAGTATGTTTGGGTGCAGAGCTCCAGACATGAGAGCAGTACTCTAGTGATGGTCGAATCTGGACTTTGTATAGTATCAAAAGTTGTTGAGGTGTGTACAACTTTCTGGTTCGGAAGAGTACCCCAAGCTTCTGAGAAGCTATCTTGAGGATTGCCACAACGTGGTTATGGCAAGATATATTTCCTCCCAGATTGACGCCCAGCAAATTAATAGATAAAGCCAGTGGAATTGCGTGTCCTGTCATGACTATATCGGTTCTGTGATTAATTTTTAACTTTTTTAAAGTAGACTGCTGCCTGGGTTTTTTGCGTTAAATTCGACTTGGTTACTGTCACCCCAAGCCAAAATTTTCTTCCAGGTCCTTGTTGCGGCGTGATACTTCATACTGTCTGCGAAGATGTGCGTCGGCAGCCGAAATAAATATCTCAATCACTGTCACTTGCTTAAAGTAACTTCTTATTTTAACATGTCCTGTATGATATCTAATTCCATTTTATTACTTTTAAAATTTGGTTTAAAAATTACTTTAAATAATAAAGTTATTCAGAAAGGATAAGGTGGTCACTTTTTTTGGTCCACCGTTTTTATCGTAGCAATTAAGGTTAGTTTGTAGTAGTAAAAAATAACAATCTTTGAGCACTCTGTATATGTCGAAATATTTTTAAAATGTACAATTTTGAACGCTCTACTGGTATAATATGTTCTTAACTGACCTCTCCTTTTCCTGATTCCTTTTAATTCTCCTCAACTGCTCTTGTATCCTTCTTTTCTCCCTTTTCATTTCCTCCTTTTGGGCTTCGTCTAACGTAGCGAACTGTCTGATAAAACTGTCATCTTTGGTGGTGCGGATTTTCACATACGCATCTATAACGGCCGCTTTTCGCACGTACTCCACGCGAGTGAATTCTTTACCTTCTGGATTTCTGAATGTTCTTATTATTTTTAGAACTCGACCTGAAGATATAAAATAACATATTAAAGTACAAGTTTTATAAAGCATCATATTTTAGCACACGTCCATGTGGGAGAGTGATTTTTAAATTTCTTATGGAGATTTATACGCTGTTAAAGTTGTTAATTCTATTTTAAAGGTATTAAAAGGTTTTACGCATTTAATGGTACATGAAATGAAAGAATAATATGACAAGGATTTACGTATATTAGTTTCATAGAAATAACATACATTACAGCTAAAAAACCACTAAAATAAGAAAAGATTCCGGCAAACTTTTAAAACATTCGCCGCGCCATTGGAACCGGTCGACGATAGCCGAAGCTGCTCGGAGACCCCTCCTCGTTGCCACCAGCATTGTCAGTTTTTTACAATTGTGATATATCCACTACTATTTTAACAATGTTTGAGATGTTCGTTCTTGTTGTGGGGCTCCCCATATCAAAATTTATGTTCAATCTGGAGGTGACCTTATTTTTCGTACTCTTTTTACACGCCGTTTCTTAGTATTCTACTAGGTTTGGAACTGTCAACCTATTACTGTTGATCAAATGTTTCTGGCAACACTGGTCGCCACGTAGTACCGTTTGCCGTAGTTTTCCATCGAAATTTTGAAAGTTCACCAAAATTTTTTCTTATTTAGTCGTGTGTGCTTATTAAAATAAATATCTGAATTTTCATAAAATGAGGTGCGATGTGTTCGCTTGTGATATGGATAACCAGTCAAAGAAATTTGATAAAAATATAAGGCGTTTCCGCTTTCCTAAGGATAAAAACGAAAAATTAGACTGGATACGGTTTTATTTATTTTGTTAACATTTACTTCTTAAGTATTTTCCACTGAAGCTGATGATATACCTTCGAAACATGTATGGAATATTGTTTATTTAACTACTGAAGCAGACTATGAATTTCTTTATATCTTCATAATTTCACTCCACTCATAGATGGACTAATTAAAAACAATAGTTTAATTTGTTTATAACAGCTTAGGTCGTATTTTACCTTTAATCTTTGTTGTATGTTCATGAAATAAATATACCTAAATATCATGATATTATTCTTTCATTTTACATACTATTAAATGCGTAAAACCTTTTAATACCTAGAAAAAAAAAGAGTTATAAACGCTGACTGCAATATAAATCTCCATAAAGATTTAAAAGTCACTCACCCGGTGACGTCATAAGCCACGCCTCCATCGACGTGGAATCTTACCTGTTTAGTTATTTATACCATAGTGTCGAGAAAATTGATGAGAATTGAACTTTCTTACATAATTAAACAATATGAACCAAGAGGATTTTAACTCATCCTGAGGAATTGTAAAGCTTTAAATTCATATATTTGTAAAATATTATAGTGCTGTGTTCGGCATTAAACAGACAGTAAACTTGACAGATGTGAGGTTAGTTTAGTAATTGTTTCTGCAACCAAAACATACATGACCGCATTAAGAAGTTTTAAGAGAAAAAAAAACTGGTTTCACAATAAGCTCAGTTCGACACTGAAAGCGGTATATGAAGCCAAAATAGAAAAACATATTTATTTATAATTGATTTTTAACTACTCTGGTGGCTTCATGGTATAAGTTATAGCGTTTCTGTCCGGCGTCATGCAAAAAATAGGGATCCCTACCCCATTCACGACGTTAATCACGCCGGATGCGATCGGATATCTAGGGCATGCACTCCCTAATCGGTAGGTCATAACGCAATGCGAGAAACCAAGGATTGGAGAAGCAGCGTAAGACCGAGGATCATGGTTCGAGGCCCACCTTACGCTGTAGCTGCTCTCGGGAATGGCCATATGAGGCAAACGAAGGGGAAAAAATTGAAGAAAAAATAAATAAGCGACAAGTTTGCTAAAATTTAACAAAAGTCCTAACCGAACTTATTTTAGTTTGACGCATTCTTGACATTTAAAATTTCTTCCAGAAACGTCCAGCCATTATTGTCCAGCAAAAAAATGAGAGTTGTTCGCGTTTTAATTTTGGCTAAAAATTACTTCTATAAAAAAGCTAAACTTCTTTTTAACTTCTTCCATAAATCATGGAAAAACACTATATATTAAAAAAATACCTTGCTGGGCATAACTGGACTGATCCAGATTTTCTTCCTCTTCTTTCTTCTTTTCTTTATTTCTATCCTTATCGCCCTCCATAATCATTTTCCTCAGCTCTTGTCGTTCTTGCTCCTCCCGTTCCAGCGATAACTGAGTACTCGTTTTCTTATTTGCCAACATGTTTTCAATGTTTTTACCCATTTCTTCTATATCGTCGTCACTTTCATCCTCGGAACTTTCACCTATTTAAAAAGAGAAAATAAAAAATTACATTATCATAAAACTTATCATCACTAAAAAGTTTTCCATATAAAAGCGTTCTACGAGGATGTTGTGTGAAATACGATTTAATTCCCATAATGACAATATAAATAAGAACAATGCTTTATAAATTATACGCCGTCAGATGGATTATGAGAAAGAAAGGAATGTTCAAGGTATTTTGATCTAAAGGAATGTTGAAGGCATTTTGTGCTAAAGGAATGTTCAAGGCATTTGTTCCAAAGGAATGTTCCAGGCATTTTGTTCTAAAGAAATGTTCAAGGCATTTTGTTGTAAAAGTATGTTCAAGGCATTTTGTTGTAAAGGAATGTTGAAGGCATTTTGTTCTAATGGAATGTTGACGGCATTTTGGTCTAAAGGAAACTTCAAGGCATGTTGTTCTAAAGGAAGGTTGAAGGCAGGTTTTTCTAAAGGAATGTTCAAGGCATTTTGTTCTAAAGGAATGTCGAAGGCATTTTGTTTTAAAGGAATGTGCCAGGCATTTTTTTCTAATTCAGTAAGAGTATAATTTACTTTACTCGGATATTCACATTAAAAAATACATGCTCGACTGTATCTTACGCGACTTAGTTCCACTTAAATTCAAAGAAAACGGCTCAACTAGAAACTATTCTTACCCTCGTCTGTACTAAGAACTTCCGCGCTCGCCAATACGCGATTCTGCAGATCAAAGATACGCTGGCATTCCTCCTTATATCTCTCCTGGTGCTCGGCAATCGAGAATCTGTTTCCTCTCGAGAACTTATCCATACCTTCCTCACCCGCTTTAGCTTTTTCGGTCGAAAGCGTACGGACAACGTCGATAACTTCCCAACGGGACAGTTTTTTTATTTCCTCTTCTGGTACACCGAATTTACGTAAGAGGGCTTTGGCGTTGTTTAGTGACAGTCTTCTTAAATCAGCATCGGTACCTAGAAAAGAATTAATACATCATAAAGCTTCTAACGATGTCATCGGAATCACATTTTTAAAATGCCGGATACAGGAACCGACAACATTTTTTTCCGGACCCAGAACTACACCTAATCCTGTATTTGCAGCAAACATTTGAAAATTATTAATAATCATGCTAGGGCGCTTAAATTATACAAAGATTATTTAAACGTGTTTATTATTCATGGAGAATGTGACAAAGTAATAACAAGAACCATGTGATAAACTTATTGGCATTTGACTGTTTTTTTTAAATACTGTCACATCCAACTAGGAGTAACTGAAATTAAAATCCGCAGCAAAATCGCCATATAAATATTAAATTGGCAATATTTCAACAAACCCGAACAAATTTTCGGAATAGACAATCTTATACAAACTTACGTTTACTTTTAAATCCAAATTGAAAATGATTATACAATTCGGGGTTTCCATTTGAAAATATAGATTTTTTGTAGATTTCTCAATTTTATTTTTAATATTTTTGTTTGAACACCCTGTATTAATAGTTTAAAAATATTATAAAAAAACAATTAAAGCAGTTTCTTTTCAACAAGAAATCCAACTCAAATCAAATAATAAAGGCTTCCTAAAAATTAATTTATTTAAGTTCTGCAAACGTCATTTTACACAAAACCTTAAATATGTCAAACATGCTTAAACTTAGGTATAAGACATGATATACGAAATCTGCCTAGAATATTGCGTAGAATCCAAAAATGTAATAATATAGGGAGTTCCGTTTAAAATAAGCAAGTTGACACCGACTTCCGGTATAACGGGAAGTGCCACAATATTGAAAATATTTTAGCTGAGTTGCCACCATCAACATTAGCTGTCCAATTTTCAAAATTATCCTATGTATAGTTTTTCACCTAGTATTTCGAAAACTATAAATTTTTGGACTAAGGTAAGTTCGGTTTGATCGCTATTTTCTTGCTTCAAGAATGTATCCTAACATTTTGTATGGAACTTCTAGAGACACCTTGTATAGTTTGAGATGAACAATTTGAGTAAATTTCTTTGGGCCGGTATTTGAAAGTTACCTTCAGTTAGACCTTAGTTAAGGTAGACTTAACTTAACTTTAACCTTAAAAATTATGTTTTAAATTATTAACTAGAAGTTCCGTCCCGCAGCTGCATGTATCGCCGGTCACGGCAGAAATGCAGGCGTATGTTTTTATGTTTTATCGCCGGTCACAGGGTTAACTCAGACCTAGTAGTCTTAATTAAGGGAAAAATACTACACGAAGTCATTCTCTTGAGTACAGATACTCATTTGAGTCTAATAAAGTTTAAGAAATAGCTTGTATTAGCTGTTATCCGTGAATTTGTGCATTTTTGTATCGCCAGTCACAGTAACAACGGTCATGCATGAAAATGTTACCCGAGATACATTGATGTGACGGTTCGTTATCCGAAGCTATATACAATATTTTTTTATTAACCATTTATAAACCATTCAGGAAAAATATATTTTGATGTGCAAGTTTCGTTTACACCTTAGGTAGATTAAAAATATGGCTAATTTTCTTAGTATTTTAACATTCTTTAAGAAACATTTCAAAGCTTTAAGCCAATATAAGACAGGGCTGTAATAAATAATAGGAAAATAACTGATTAAAATAACTCAGTTCCAAATATTGGGGTTATATGATCCAGAATAGTAAAATTAGCCATGTGACGGGAGTTAAATTATTAAAAAATCGATGCTAGATACAAAAATAGACCAAGATCTTTGTGACGATAATCTTTTGCGCGGACATATATAATTACTCTAATCAGATACTATTAGAAACCTATTAAAAAATTAACAGGTGTTTTTGAGATTATTTATTTTTAAATTCCGATTTACTATAAGTTGCCTGTAAAAAAATTTTGACCCATCTTTTCATTTAGGTGAGAGTTAAATTTAACTTTAATATTCTGTCAAACTTGTGTTAAGGATGACTTATGTCATTCTGTACCTTAAAGTGAGTTTACAATATCGGCCCTTAGGTTCAAATAACAACTTCGTTCCCTTATTTCAACAAGACATACCAGTAACGGTCCTTTTCGGCTGCGATTCCTGCTCCTCCTTGCTCTGCGTCGGTTTATTCGGCACTCTAACGTAGCTGAAACCCTCGCCACAGCCCGTCGGATCAGCAGGACCGGTTAATTGCAACAGACATTTGCCTTTCATGGCTTGTATATACGCTCTGGTGGTATTCCACGGGGCTACCTTCACTTCGTCGTCCATTTTTAATTGCATCTCTTCATCGTCATCTTCAGCGGGCGTGAGAATGAACTTTTCACCGTAACCGGCATCTTTGAGTCTTTAATGAAAAATTAATAATTAGTTAAGTCTGCAAAAGTCATTTTAAGAAAGTTAAGAATATGTCTATAATATACAGGTTGCAGCAAGAACTGGTTTTTTGACTCAAACTTTAAAACACTCTGTAGAGTGATGACGACATCAACCTTTTTATTTATCATTTAATTATCAAGAGACATAATATTCTTAACATTTTCGTTCATATCAATACTTTAATTTTCGTAGCAGATACGAACAAACTTATTAATTTCCAAACAAAAACTTAAACCTAAAATTACGAGAATGGTGTGATTTAAATGAAAACCAATTTAAAAAATAACATAGACCTCAGTAACGGGTGTTTCCTCCACGAGCACGAATGACAGCTGCAATACACCTTGAGATACCTTCGATAAGGTTCCGTCTGTAGTTCTGGTCAATTCGCTGCCATTCGTCAACAAGAGCTGCACTGAGCTCATGTAAATTTGCAGGAGCAGGTATCAGAGATCATATTTTTCTGCCAAGTGTATCGCAAACATGTTCTATTGGGTTTAAGATGGGGCTACGTGGGGGCAAATTTTTTGGGATTTCGACCTCATCTAGATACTCGTTAACAATTCTTGCATCCTGCATCAATATAAAAATTGCTCCGATAAATAACGCGAAAGGAACACACTTTAGTTCTTTTTCTACAGAAAAAGAAATGGAAGTTGTAATGTGTCTTTAAAAAACTCGTATCTGCTATAAATATTATAGTATTGAAATGAACCCAAAAGGAACATGTTAAGAATATATGTTACTCAATAATTAAATCACAAAAAAAAAGTTTGACGTCTCTATCGCTCTACAGAGTTTTTTAAAGTTCGAGGCAAAAAAACAGTTCTTGTTTCAATCTTTATATTATGGACAACAACTGTCTTGAAATCTCACACATGTCCGAGATTTTCGATAAATTTGCCTAAAATATAAAAAAAGAATAATCAAAATCCATCCAAATATTGCGTGGATCGATTATTTTGGCGGTGGGTATAGTAGCAGATGCATACGGCCCTCGACTCCATCTTATCTCATGATACAATAACTAAAGGTAACCGTCCCAATTTCGTCTGCCGCGCGCAATGACGTCAAAGGGAGAGCGATTTTTAAATTTCTTATGAGGATTTATATTGCTGTAAGCGTTTTTAATTCTATTTTAAAGGTATTAAAAGGTTTTATGCATGTAATGGTATATGAAATGAAAGAATAATATATGACAAGCATTGACATATATTAATTTCATAGAAACATAACACACATTACAGGTAAAATACCACT
Source organism: Barypeithes pellucidus (assembly GCA_963991005.1). Taxonomy (NCBI): domain Eukaryota; kingdom Metazoa; phylum Arthropoda; class Insecta; order Coleoptera; family Curculionidae; genus Barypeithes; species Barypeithes pellucidus. The sequence continues at coordinate 49,807,034 of OZ022562.1, read as the reverse complement.
AAAATAAGGAGATTCCGACAAAGCTGAAGCTGCTCGGCCACCCCTGCTTGTTGCTACCAGCATTGTCACTCTTTTACAATTGTAATATATCCATTACTATTTTAACAATTTTTGATATGTTCATTCTTGTTGTGGGGCTCCCCATATGAAATTTATGTTCAATCTGGAGGTGGCCCCATATCATATGAAAGTAGCGACCTTTTTTTCGTACTCTTCTTACTCTGACACAGTTTTCTACTATTCTATTAGGTTTCGAACCGTCAACCTATTACTTTTGATCAAAGATTTCTGGCAACACTGGCCGCTACGTAGCGAGTGCCGTTATCCATGAAAATTTTGAAAGTTCACCAGAACTTTTTCTTATTTAGTCGTGTGTGTTTATTAAAATAAATATCTGAATTTTCATGATATGACGTGCGCTGTGTTCGTTTGTGATATGGATAACCAGGCAAGGAAATTCTCAATAGAAATATAAGGTGTTAATTACGCTTTCCGGCTTTATTTATTTTATTAACATTGACTTCTTAAGTATTTTCTACTGAAGCTGATGAGGCTATGCATTCGAAACATGTATGGAAATTAAAATATTGTTTATTTAACTACTGAAGCAGACTATGAGTTTCTTTACCTCTTCATAATTTCACTCCACTGAGAGATGGACTATTTAAAAATAGTTTAATTTGTTTATAACTAGGTTGTATTTTAGCTTTAATCTTTGTTGTATGTCCATGAAATAAATATACCTAAATACTATGATATTATTCTTTCATTTCACATATCATTAAATGCGTAGAACCTTTTAATACCTTTAAAAGAGAGTTTAAAACGCTAACAGTAATATAAATCTCCATAAGAGATTTAAAAATATCTCGCCCGTTGACGTCACAAGCCACGCCTCCATCGGCGTGGAATCATACCTCTTAGATCTTTATACCTATATCTTATAATTTTCACTAGAGATGGACCAAATTCCGGCCACGGGATCGAGTTCTCTCGTATAGACATATAACAATGCTTGATTATGACTCTAGGTGTTTTATTGCATTAAAAATCCGAACGGGGAAGTCCCTAAGTAATATTCTGTGATGTGATAGTCATATCAGTGTGGTCTGGTGTGGCTAGTGTTGAGCGATATCGTACAATCACGTTGTGAAACGTGATTGTTATTTTTTGATATCAGTGAAATTAAAGCGTGACGTGATCACGGTTTATAAATTTTTATCACTGCTATATATTAAGATATTAACTAGATAATATATGTAAGTGAATATTGCGCGCACCGTAAAATAATTAGTGGGTGTTTATCGATGGATTTAAATTGTTTATTATGTATACTACTTTACTACTAAAAGAACTGTAACAAAAGGAAACTAAAATCTGTAAAAATATTACACAACATAACAACCAAAAAGGAAATGTTATTTCTATCTAGATTAAAGTAGAATTATACCTTTAAAAAAAACTATGATGAACTAAACACTGCGTGTACTTTACAACAAACAATTTGTTCATGCAAATACGCATGGTTTCTTAATCATTTTGTGCGTATTGTATATTATCATTTAAGAATAGAATCGTTAATCATTTGAGTTTACTTATTACTTAGCCTGTTTCTTTAAAGAATGTCCAGAGCTGGCTAGTCTTTCGAATATTACTACTAATTTTCATTTCACGGTTTCAAGTTCAAGATTCAGAAGTCACAGTCAAGTACAGTACGTTTCACGAAAATTGGATATGACTTAATGATTTCCTGGGTCGGTCCCATTGTGTCGACAAGAGCTTGGCAATAAACAAGTGAAGTATGAAGGGACGGACTAAGGAAAACAAGTAATGATATGATTATATTAATGTAATCAAATGAAATAACTTTTTTTTAAAATATTACTAGTCATATTTATTTACATTTATAATGTCATTCTATAGATAGTTCTGTTTCGCTATCGCTATCCTCATCAAAATTAATTATAATTGGATTAATTATACGATCCAGACTAATATACGAATTTTCTACAGTTATTACGTGACGGACTGAATTTTTCCAACTACCTGGGGGAATATCATTAAAGCATTTTCGTATTAATTCTACAACACTAGAACTTAAAGTCGGAGAAATATTTTCAGACCTAACCAGTGATTGCTGGTGCCACATACAAAATGTCTTTAAAACTTCTAAAAGATCACTTTTTTTATAACTTTCTTCAAAATATATATCATTCGCCGCCATGTAGTTCTGAATCTCCAATTTTGTATTATTTGAGCTTGGAGCTTTATGTAATTGGCGACTGTGATAGCTCGCATTGTCCATTACTATCACGCTATTCTGAGGAATCACGCTATTCTGAGGAATGTTTGGTAAAAGACAATTCTTGAACCATTCCTCAAAAACTAACAAATTTTACCACAAAAAGATATTTAAATATAAATTAAGCAACCTAACCCACCTGATGTGCCTATATTTAATTATAATTATTACAATCCGGTCCTTTCCACATAATAATAACAAACGGTCATAAATAATGGGATGACCCAGGTACTTTTGTTGCAGTCATTAAGTTATATCCATTTTTCGTGAACCAATCTTTACCAAATAACGATCTAACAACTTCACGGAATCACATTTTAAATAATAGGTCTATATGAGATGTGATTTGAGAAAAGCAATAAGCCACGTATCATCCATGTTTTTAAAGATGTGAACTGGCATAGAGTATTGTCGACCAATGCGCCGCTGGAGAAATTTCATTCATTGTTGCAGGATACTTTTAATAAATCGTTTCCGTTTAGAAAAGTAAAAAGTAAGCATGAAAACCCATGGTTTTCAAAAGGTTTAAAGGTTTCATCAAGGAATATGCGCTGCTTACATTATCTTCGAAAATTTTCTTTAGATAATGATCAATTTATGACATACTTTAACAGGTACCGTAGAATATTTAGAAGAACGATAAAGACCGCTAAGAGTATGTATTTTAGAGACCGAATTTGTAACTCTAGAAATAGGCAGAGGGAAGCGTGGAAAATTGTAAATGATTTAAGAGGAAAAATGAATAAAAAACAGGTCGACTCTAATTTAGACTGTAACAAAATGAACTAATTCTATTGCTCTATAGCTGAGAATTTGAGTAGTAATTTGAGTCCAAAGTGTGATTTTAGGAACTATTTAAATACCGTTAATGTATTAGAATCTTTTTATCTATTTCCTACAAACATTTTTGAAATAAAGGAAGTTTTTAAGGAAATTCAAAACAAAAATGCCACAGGTTGGGACGAACTGTCGCTAGGGATATTTTTGCGTTTGCTTTAGTGGTACTTGCCGAAGGAATTAATAGTTCTTTTGAATCGGGAAATTTTCCCTCATGTTTAAAAATTGCAACGGTCATACCATTGTACAAGGGGGGTGACTCCGATTCACCTTCTAATTTCAGGCCTATATCCTTGTTGCCCACTTTGGCAAAGATTGTAGAAAAATTAGTAAAGCGTCGACTGCTATCTTTCTTAAAGAAGCATAACATTCTCTGCTCCGAGCAGTTTGGTTTTACTGAATCGAGGGACACAGGTGATGCTATGTTTGCGTTTCTTGAGAGCTTGTATTTGGGTATTAATGATGGCGAAGTGGCTGCAGCGGCGTTCTGTGATTTGTCAAAGGCATTTGACTGTGTCATTCATGGAATACTGCTGTGGAAGCTGGAGAAGTATGGGATAAGGGGAAGATCTTTGGACTGGTTTAGATCGTATTTGACGGCACGTATTCAGACGGTTAATTTTAATGATAAGAGTTCTGAACAACTAGAAATTCAGTATGGGGTGCCACAGGGGTCTGTTCTCGGCCCTTTGCTTTTTTTTGATATATATTAATGACCTAGTTAGTATTGCTGTCAGGGGCAGATTCACACTTTTTGCGGATGACTCCACCATACTTTGGGTTAGTAAGAATGCGACCGGACTCCAGAACTGCATCAATGATGATCTCACCAAGGTAAAAGAGTGGACTGATGCAAATTTTCTATCTCTTAATATTTCAAAGACGAATATAATTTCTTCTAAATGTTCCCTCGATGACGTTAGATTGGGGGACCACTCAGTGGCCAGGGAGAGTGTAAGTAGATTTTTAGGTTTATACATAGACAATAGGTTGAAATTTGAGGTACACATAACTAATCTGGCTAAGAGACTGGCATCTAATTGTTATGCAATCAGGATTATAGCAGATAGTTTGGATTTGGAAGTGGTGAGAAGTACGTACTTTGCACTGATGGAATCTCATCTTAGATATGGTATATGTTTTTGGGGGGGATGTTCACGTTATTTGTTTGATATGTTGTTTGTTCTGCAGAAGAGAGCCGTGAAATATATGTGTAGAGCCAGACTTAGGGACTCAAGCAGACCATTATTTATTTCATATAAGATCTTAACCTTGCCTTGCCTGTTTTTGCTGGAGTCATCATGTCTGGTATATAAAAAATTCCGGAATGAGATTAGTTCGGTTTCTGTGTGTAATACGCGCCAGACATATGTTACTCATCTACCTATACCAACTTCTAGCCAAACCAGGAACTCTGTTATGTACAAGAGTAAAATTTTTTTAATCATCTTCCGTTACGCATTCGAAGGATTAATGGTTTTAAGAGATTTAGAAGGGAAGTAAAAGCTCTGCTATGCACAAAAGCATATTATTCTGTTGACGATTTATTTATGGATGATCTTGGCGGTCTTTAAGCTTCTGATATATGTGTATATGATATATTATTGTAAAATGTAGTTCATCTTTTAGCTTTATATTTTTATGTTATATTTTTATATTTAGTATTTTAGTTTCATATATTGGTTGTTTGTGCTTTGTCAACAAGATCTGTACTTTTTATTACACAAATTTGTAGTAATCTTGATAATGTTTAATTATGATATTTATATCTTTTTGCTCTGTATTTGTTGCTTTTTAGTAGACGCATTTTGTCTTAAATAGTTTTATATTTTTTATTTTAATTTATTATTTTATATCTAGTGTTATTCAAATATTATGATTGTTTTTGCTTTGTCAATAAGATTTATTTCTTTAGACAATAAAGCCTTTTGAGTTTGAGTTTGAGTTTTAAATTTTAAAATAGATTCGATCGGCTTGAACAGTAGATCACCCACCTTTGCTCTGCCGCGACCATACTAAAGTAAGCGCAGCACTGTTCCGGCGAGACCATGGCTCTAATTTCTTCTTCCGTCGGCAACCTAAACTCAGGTTTAATAACCCACCAATTCGAATCCATTCCGGTCCTTTTAAAATCCGCACAAAGCTTCAATCTTTTCCTGATGCTGCTTTCGGAATGCGACGGGAACGCCCGTTTTATGTCGTCCATTTTTATCCGGCGAGGATTGTCTCTACTTTTCCAGAACAGTCGATATATGAACACTTGAAGAAAGTCTCTGACGAAGTTGTTAGCTCTTTTGGAGTTGGGGCCTGGCACCTCGTATAATGGGCATTCCTGACCAGCTATGTATAACGCGTCTATTTCTCTTATGTAGTATTGTTGTCGAGTACGAATAACTAAAAAATCTAAAAAACAATATTTTTATTTTAAATGAAAGTTAGAAAAAAAAACTGGCAACACCACTGAACTTAACGTGAAAATCTCTATACTCGAAGTCCACAATTGTAGAGTGTGACTCATTTCATAGTCCGAGCAACAATGCAGCGTATGCGGTTGATAATATTTTGTACGTTTAGCCGCTATTGTCTGTTTAAAATTACCTAAAAAGCCGCTTCATCGCGCTTATTTGGTCGCAAACGCGCGGCGTTAACAAACTGTAGTTTTCTCGAGCTTTATGTTATTTATAGTAATAGGATTTGCACGGGGAACGGATCAGCGGGCAAACGTTTAAATATAGCATACACATGGCAACAGTGTTTGATATTATTGTATCAGTTGCAAACTGTTGAGAGAGGCGTAACCAGCTGGTTTTACTGTATTTTCATAGATAATTTGAATTCGGGTATATTGTTATTGTGTATTGTTGTTGTTGAGTATTGTTGTTTGCTGAGTATTGTTGTTACCGAGTATTGTTGTTGCTGAGTATTGTTGTTGCGTATTGTTGTTGTTATTGCGGATAGTTGTTACTGTATATAATTATTTTGTTTTTGTTGCTGCTTTTCTATTATTGACTAATAGTGTTATTTGTGCTAGTGGTAAAAATGCAAACTATTGCATCAACTAGTGGTCCACCTTTAAAAAAAAGAGGATCTAATTTAACACAGAGGGAACAAGACATGATAAAATCTGTGTATGAAGGTGTTCGGACCCGAAATCCGGATTTATCTGTGCTAGATGCAACGAAACTATGTGCTTCTTTAACGAAAGTATCGGCTAGTACAGGGGTCGGCAACCTGCGGTGAGCGAGCCACATGCGGCTCTTTGGATGGGAAGCTGCGGCTCTTTAGTTCCATACGCAAATGTTATTTATTTTATCGAAAAAAAAACATTAAAAATTCGTTCTGAATCGATTAACGAAGATTAGGCACCGATTCTATCTCTCAGCCACTTGTACTCGCTTTTCACCGCATCGAAAGCTCTCGAATGACGCCGTCGTCGGATGTTTCTATGTAGGTTTTAATTCGATTTCGACGAAAGACAATTTGGCGTCTTCGCCAGTGCGTTACCTGTGACCAGGGGTCGGCAACCTACGGCTCGTGAGCCGCATGCGGCTCTTTCGATGTCAAGTTGTGTCTCTTTCGATGTCAAATTGCGGCCGTTAGTGGCTCTTTAAAAACTGAGAAATTGTGTAAATTATAACTTTTGGCTCTTCCGTCTAAAAAGGTTGCCGACCCCTGGGCTAGTACAGTACTCAGGACTTCAAAAAATAAGAAGAACAAGAATAACTCCAAAGTTCAGAATCATGTAGGCCGAAAAAAAATCGTACTTGATAATGCGACAAAATATGCAATTCGTCGAAAAGTACGGTTTTTATTTTAAGAATGAAATTCCCACATACAAAAAAATTGTGTCGGAAATAAAAAAGGACGACTCATTGCTAAAAATATCGGTAAGAGAATTCAGTAATTACCTGAAATTTTGCGAATTTTCAATAATAAGTACTTGTATAAATTTTTAATTTTACGCGCGACTGGAAGTCTATTTCCTTCTCGCTCAAATGCAGTTGTCGTTTCATTTTGTCATAGATGAATCACTGTCTACAATTGTGGTCTCCGAGCATAATATGATCGATAAGTTAACGGTTTTATGTCCAAATTTTATATTGGCAATACCATCAAATTATTAATAAAACATCCGTGTTTGCCATTTTGTCGCGGAAATTAAAAAACTTTCTCAAAAATTAAAAAGAAAGTAACCTTGACAGGTGTGAGGTTAGTTTAGTAATTGTTTTTGCAACCAAACATACATTACTGTATTACCAACCTTTAAAAAGAAAAAATAGGGTTCCATAAGAAGCTAACATTAGGTTTAAGTCAAGGATTTTAAATCACGGAGGATAAGTCTTTGGTTCACAGTCTGAAGAATAAACAATTCACATTCTTAGATAGGTTGTAAACAACTTTCCAGAAAAACAATCGGGAGCTCCGAAAATTAGTTTAATTTTTCTTTGTCGTTTTCTGTTAATTAGACATTAAGTAAGAGCATTCGGAACGTACTTTTTATAAAGCCCTTATTGGAACGGCCGTTTTACATACCTGCTTTCACGTTTGCCACTACTGGATTAACAACTGTCATATTTGTCGTTATTGTTAAATAAAATTCGTTGTTTTTCAGTGTTTGTGTGTTAAATTTAAGAATTGCTTATGAAAAAAATAGTAATATTTAACTCAATATGGTAAGACTGTGCCAAGTCTGTCGTTAACATGGTAAAAATAAAGAATGTTTAGTCACGTCCGTCGGTTGTTTGTTTTTCCTAACTAACCAAGACATAAACCGATTAGCTGAATGAAAACAGAAACAGACAGAAGATAAAAAGAGATGAGGATGTTACAGGCGTCACATTCATGTTTGTTTCAAGTCAATGGTTTAAGTAATAAAAATGCTCGATCTTCTTCAAACTAACCTGAATGGGGTATTTGATGATAGTAAATAGGCGCCCTATACATGTTGTTCTCTATCGCTTGAATTGATTGACCAGGATGCAAAATTCCCAAAAACGGCGAGGTATGGGCGTAAGCGGTCTCCCCGTACTTATAACTTGGGGGCCCGTTATCCTTCGCCGCCTTTCTCTTGTAGTAATTTTTGATTTTAGAGCACATACCGACCTGGAAAATATTAATGCTTAGAGAAACAAAGAATTAAAATATAAATATATATATAAAGTTGAAAACTTATACTTATAAGATAGACGTTCTAGTTTCAAGTTCAAGGGCCGATATTTGAATGTTACCTTAAGTTAGATCTTAGCTAAGCTAGCCTCAAAGTTAAGGTAAACCTTAAAATAACTATGTTTTAAATTAATTTGAGGGTTAATTGATGCGTTAACTGGAAGATTATCACGTACTTAAAGATCTATTCATTTAGATGAAAGTTGCTCTCTTTAAGTAAAATATTCACATATTCCTGTCATTTCCGGTTACATCGGAAGTAGCTGTCAACTTGCATTTTTTAAATACAACATGGAAATCTTTATTATATTTTTCGACTATCATTAAATTCTAAGTAAATTTTATAGAACATAAACTCCTGGACAAAATTAACGCAACATCATAAATTTCCCATATTTTTTATGCTATTTTTTTTTCTGAATTTATGATCCGATTTGAATGATTTTTATTTGCATTGTAGGTTGGTTCCTTGACAATGTCATAGTTTTCGCTGTTTATGATAAAAATTTAATTTTCCATTTATACAGGGTTTACTAAAAATGCTGTTTTTTCCGAAAATTCGTATCACCTTGTGGAGTATATTAGCAACCGAAGCATATTGCAGTTGACATTAAACGGTAGGTCCATCTTTCCCCAACGTTTTCTTTTTTGGTTTACTTCATTATCTCTGTTATTAAAGTAGATACACCGTTTTATAGCGTAACATGTTTTTATAGACTTTAATATACAACACATTCATTGTTAAATGTTTTCAAGTAGGTTTCAAGATTAAAATACTCGTCGGGCAACTGGGCGTAAGAAACGAACGTTTAATAAGCAGTTTCCGAACAGTTTTTATCAGTACACATCGCTTGCAATGTCAGAAAAGATCCATAGTCTACTTGAAAACATTTAACAATGAATGTGTTGAATAATAAAGTCTATAAAAACATGTTACGCTATGAAACGGTGTATCTCCTTTAATAACAGAGATAATGAAGTAAACCAAAAAAGAAAATGTTGAGGAAAGATGGACCTACAACTGCAATATGTTTCGGTTGCCAATATACTCCACAGGGCTCTCACATAGCATTTTTAGTACACCTAGTATAAATCGAAAATTAAATTTTTATCATAAACAGCGGAAACTATGACATTGTCAAGGAACCAACCTACAATGCAAAAAAAAAATCATTCAAATCGGATAATAAAGTCAGAAAAAAAATAGCATCAAAAATATGACAAATTTATGATGTTGCGTTAATTTTGTCCAGGAGTTTATTTTTGTCTGACTTCGCCAGTTTTTGAGATTCTGGACTTTTTGTAATTATCTGACAAATGCATGGTGATGAAATAATCCACATAATTTTTTACCTTAGCTCTCGAACTAAACAATCTTTTTACCGAATAGCTAGAAGCCCATAAAGTAAGAAACATATTTCAAACTTGGCAGAAAACGTACAGGGTGGTCACAATTCAAGCTTCATTGTGAAAGAATTCAACCATTAAGAACTTTCTTATTTTAAATGGAACACCCTGTATATTTTTATTTACTTTGATGACAAATTAAGTGTTCTTTATAAAGAGTATTTACTGTTCTATATCTATATCAAAGCGTTTCCTCAAAAAATCTAATTTAAAATACTATTTTTTCAAGTGTGCTATGAAAACAATTGTACATAGGTACTGTAAACTGATGTCTATATGGAGGAAAATATATTGATTGCTTAAAAAAACAACTTTCTAAAGCGTTTCTTCATTGAATTTATAAATAAAATGTAGTTGATTATTTTAAATTGTTCTGTATATGACTATATTTTTTTATATTGGCGTACAACTAGGATATCTTGTATCTGTTCCGTTGAATCGGTATGAACGGTTACACTACATTCACACTAAACAAACCTGATTCATGAGCGGAGGATGCTCTTCGCAAAACTCGACCAAAATCAAATCACCGTCTCTGCCGGTGAGATCTTCTGGAGTTCTCATGAAGAATACGTCTCCTCCTCCGGAGGCCATCCGCTCTTGCTCGCGCTGCTTAGATTTCTTCTTTATATGTTTCACCTATATTAAACGAAATATGTAAGTAAGTATTTGACTGATTTGCAGAACATGTTAGGTCTGCATCGTATGACATTTTTGGTCTCTTAGTAGTTAAGAAAAATGTCAAGTTTTCTAATCGTTTCTGCTCTTAACAATGATGCGAATGACATGAGCAGTTACATGACCTTTTCTAAGCGTCAGATTTGAAACTTTTTTCAGCTTTCTGTACAGAGTGTCCCATTTTCGACACTTTCTGGGGGGGTATTAGAGTTATTATCAAAGATAGAATGTTATTACTTCAGTGTCCCAAATTTTCACAAAACGAGAGATTCCGGTGTAAAATTTTTATTGCTCTCTTAGTTTTTTTTTTATCTACAGGGTGATTTTGAAAATCTTCTTTTTTAGACACCCATCGTAATCCGTTATGCATTGACTTGTCAAAAAGGTAAAAACTGATCTTGTCAGAGATCTCACGTAAAGTGCAGTGGCGTAGCAAGTTGAATTTTTGAGATATTAACAAAAATAAAAAATTTTAATTGGGTCACCGCAAATATTACTTTTTAAATTAATTAAGCATCCTTAGGGCTTTAAAAAATGCATAGTTCTTCATATTTATAGCTGAAAATGAGATATTTATAATAATTTACGTTACTTATAACAGTAGACCATGGTCACTTATTTAGAAAGAAATGCAAATGGTCAAAACTTGACACATCTATATATTTTTAATATTTATGAAATACCTATTATGGAGAACTAAATAATATTGTCAATATTTGATTATTGATAATAATATGAATCGTGCGAGGCAAAATATTGGAGTATGGTCAATATATTGATGAATTTATGGCCGTGTAAGGGCTCTATATTGACAATATTATTAAACGTGTGATGGCTCCATAACGTATGAGTTTCTATGATATGCTTTTTATTTAATAATTCTTAACAATGGCAGCTTATGATAATAATTATGAAAAGTATGATTGTTGGCATGTTTTATTATGTACATCAATTTAATATTTAGAATAGGTCTCAAAATTTGTAAGTTGTTTCTAATAAATTGACCATACCCTATTGATAAGCAATGTAAATTATTAAAAATATCGCATTTTCAGGTTCTTTTTGAATATAAATATAAAGAACTATACATTCTTGTAAATTTCAAAGTATGTTCAATTAATTAAAAAAATAATATATTTATATACAGGGTGTTATGGAAATTAGTTATTATATTTAAAGAGGCGACTCCTAGGGTGTCCTTCGAGAAAGTCTACATACTTTTTTTAAATTGAATATCTAAATACTAAGCTAAAAACCCTTTTTACCCACATACTATCGCGCCGTTCCATCTGGATTCACTTAGCAACAATGTGGGTCACTAGAGTATACTAACAGTGATGTCAGATCACACCGCGTGCCTCGTCCTTGCTTGTATACCCGCTGTGCGCCACAATGGTTGCTTCAGTATGTTTCGAGACTCGGGCATGGAATGACGCTGTCGAGGGTTCCACGTGCTTGACGTATACGAATTTTAAACGTTTTGTTAGTTGTAGCATTACCCGATTATTTTTCTGTTTTCAAATTTGTGTGATATTATCTACTGTTGGTTCTATTGCAAGATATACTTTTTGTATTTTATTTTTTTATGGAATTTAATTATAAAACGGATTATTTTAAAATAAGATCGAAGGTAAGAGAGTATGTACCTTAAAATTGTAGTTTTCTTTTCTAAAAAGTTTGAAAAAGAACTGATAACGCGCGTCAAAAACTGAACACATGCTTTACAATTCTGTGTTGCAATATGACAACACCGCCTATAATGCGCTGACCTCTTTTGAGACTCGAGACTGCCTCATAAACTATTGATTGCGGACGTCCTCAGTAGCGGTCACGTAAATTTTGAGATTTCATATAATGTGTATATTTCGCTTAATAATTCAAAGCGGCCAGTATTGTTATTTTTCTTCAATTTAGTTTCATCTCAGGATTTCCGGTTTAAATGTAATAAGTCATTTCCATAACACCCTGTATAGGGTGTCCCATTTAAAATTTTTTACTTATGTTAATATCTCAAAAAATAAACTTTTTAGAGAAAAACTGGCTCCGCCACTGAACTTTACGTAAAAATTTCTAAGAAGATCAGTTCTTATCTTTTTGATAAGTTAACTTGTAACGGTGTCTAAAAATCGAAGATTTTCAAAAGCACCCTGTAGATTAAAAACTAGTGTTGGGAAAAACCGATGATTTTAATAATCGAGTACTTGATACTCGAGCGATTTTAATAATCGAGCGAATCGCTTGAAAGTCCAATTCACCAAGCGATGACGTCACCGACTGCTCGACCGGCAGCCTAGTCGTTTACATGTGATCAGGTAGGGTATTTAGCAGGCACGTAACTACAGGTGGGCACAGGTTTAGCTAAAAAATTGTAGTAGCCACCAAAAAAATTCCAGAAATTTATATATTTGTGAATAATGAATTTTTACCACGTGTCTCGATACCAAACACCCAAATATGTATTTATTGTTCGGGTTTATTCTTGTGCTTTTTTTAAAACAAAAAGTGTTACCAAGAGTTATTTTTCTTCACATCTTTCTCAATCTACGAGTATAAAATAAGTACTTTACATTATCAGGTGCCCACTGCGTGCCCTTCAAAAATGTAGGCTTAGCTACGCGACTGGAAAAATAAGAAAATAGGTGATTATTTTTTTAAATTCATGTTTATAGTTACCTAAAAGTTCCTGTTTAAATTTAAGAATGTTTACTTTGGCTACCAAAAAATTTGTCGATACCTATGTTTTGTTAACTATTTTACTCGTTTTCTTATTTACCATTAACATTTTCTATAATGTATGTTATTTTTAAGAAGTCTTCTTGAATTTAATAATAAAAAGTTCCTGTTTAGATTTAAAAATGTTTACTATAAGATTACCAACGAATTTTTCTATATATTTTGTTAACCATTTTGTTCGTTTTGTTATTTTTATTTACAATTTCTATTATTATGTTATTTTTGTTTGTTTTGTTTTCTTGAGTTTATAGTAAAAAAAATTTAAAAATTATATCCTTTAATTTTTTAATATTTACAATCGGAGACCTAAACTACGCCACTGGCTAGCCGGTTAAAACAAAACTTTACAAAACCCATGTCGCGATGACTCCGCTAAGGGATTTGGCATACTTTTTTATATGCACCTTCTCGTTTATGTGCCTTTAAGAAAGACGTATGTCGTGTACCTGCTCAGCGTCAAACTCGAACATCGCCAATCGGATGGCGTGACGCGTAGACCGGAGATCGTCTATCAAGTGACAGACGATATTTTTCGTTTTTTCGCCTGAATTTATAACTAGAGTATTTCCTATCGAGCGAAAAACTGTTCGAATATACGAGCAGTTTTTTAACTCGATCACACTACAGCGGTACATTTCCGCCGGCGTCAAGCGAAGCTCGGGTATCGAGTGAAAGATAATAAGTGACGAGCGACGGTTTTCGCCTCAATAGATAACTCGAGCAGTTTTTTTAATAATCGAGCGATGTCGGTTATTTCAATAATCGAGTGATTAAGCGGTATTTCGCTCGAGCGATCACAACACTATTAAAAACTAAGGAAGCCGTGACAAATTTGACACCGGAATCTGTCCTATCGTGAAAAAGTGGGGGGCACTCAAGTGAAAAGCGCAGCAGTCTATCTTCGATATAATTTCCAGAATGTGTCGAACATGGGATTACTTGTATCAGAGCGATTCGCCCAAACTCGGGGGACACCTCCTCGTTTAAAATCTGCCACTTTCAAGCGTCGTTATTTTATGGATTTTTCGTATTTAAATTGTACATAATAAAAAAAAATTACCAAAGGCAAAGCAATGTGGGGCCCAGGATGGGACAAAGGTCCATGAGAAAACCGTTTCATCGGCGGTCGATGGAAATTTCTCAGCCTCATCGGACCCATGTGAGTCTGTATAAACGGTGCACGCAATTCCACAACAGGAGTGGAATGCTGAATAAGATTAGCACCGCCTACTTTTAGACGCAGGGTCGATTCTGATGTCCGGAGTTGGTAATATCTAAAAAGGGAAAAGTAACAGTTATTTGAATAACAGGGTGATTGATGGTGGATGGCCTATAGTCTTTGCAGCGAACCCTCAAGCTTTTTCGACAGTTGACATCGGCAATATCTCATCGATCATCTGTTTGGGGACTTAATCAAATACCCCAGTTTTATAGGAACCGCATTGAGCGTGTTGTGTTATTTTTCCAGTTTGATTGGTGCTAATAAGTTTTCAAAGTGTATTTCCGTCGTTTTAGTATAGTTTATTTTGTTTTGAAAACGTTGATTAACTACATATTGAGATGTTTGTGTATCTGGTAAACCACAGTAAGTACGAGTCACGTAACGAAAAATTTATAGGTTAATATTTTATTTATCTGTTTTTAGGCGAAAATAATAATTATGGAGCATAATTCTGCCTTCTATCTCAGCTGATGCCACCGTTAGAGAAACTAAGGTGAATTTTAATATTAAAAAAAAAAATTCTAGATGTTTTATTTGTTTCCGAGTGAGTTGAGATTTATTTCAGTTAAATATCAGGTAATACTTTTGTGCGGCGACTTGAATGTAGACAGTTTGGTTAGCTGGTAAAGTAAGAAATATCTGCATGATATATTTAATAGTTTTGATCAGAATTCAAGTGCAATTATTGATCATGTAGTGTATAATAATACAATGTGTTTGTGTTTTATTCCCTATAATAAATAATAAAAAATGTATTAAAAAATACAAATAGACTCGTTTCATTTTTAAAATAAACGTAAGTACTAATGTAGTACGGTCCTGGAATGTCATACAAACCTAGGCAAAATAAATAACCAGAAATAAGCAGGCACGTCATTAATGTCACGTGACACTTGACATATCTGACGCGAGGGTTCGCTGCAACGACTATATTAGACGTTTATGAAGATTTAGTCAACGGATCACTTCGAAAATTTGGCAGCTTATACAGGGTGTCCGCTAATTAATGCTACATGGAAAAACCACAGATTCCTTACGTAAAAATATTAGGATTTAATTATACTTACCTATATCCGAAAGTTGATATTAACTGAGATACAGGGTGGTAAAGTTAAAACTTCATTTTTGTTTTTCTCTAATAACTGTCAGATAAACTAATGTTTTTTTACAAAATTTGGCAATTATGGTTTTTTTAGGACGAGAAATTGATTTCTCTGTGAAATTTTGATGTACACTGAAGGCCTGCGGCATTTTTCGCACATTCATTAGTTCATAACTTTTTGTGCCTCAGTGTATTTAAGTTTTTAATGAAAATAATATTTTTATCATATTTATTACGTTAAAAAGGTGTACTAAGTTCAGGTTACCGTTTCGGAGATATTTGCATTTAAATAAATAAATAATAAATAAATAAATAAATTGTTTAGTGCGCTAGCTCTAATGCTTCTTACCACTTACTTTTATATGATAATTAATGTTCTAATAATAGTAATTGGGAAAAATACATACAAAAATTGGATTGTTCTTTAACTTACTTTAATTAAAATAACTTTGACTCTAGAAAATATCGTGTCGAAAGAAACCAACAGCAATGAAAACAAACGTAAACTAAGTGATTAGTAACTTGTCATATTTCATTTTAAAATCAATAAGAGATTTAATAGTAAAACAGATCTGCTTTAGACAAAAATTGTTCAAAATGTGTTCCATTCACTTCAATACACTTAAGAGTCCTTTTACTTTTACATTTCTGGGTTTTAAAACAAATTGTGTCTCGGCATTGTTACTTAACTTACGATAAACTCAAAAATGAAACATTTTCTCACACAACTATCTTACAAAAATCAACAAACAAATAACAACATGGAGGTTTTATAGCAACTACATCTCTAAATTTCATTTGTTTTCGCATAGGTTATTTTAAGAAAAAAATGTTTGCAAATTAATAATAATTGGGCATGGTGCACTAACCAATTTAAATGCAAATATCTCCGAAACGGTAACTCTGGGCGACCTTAACTTAGTATACCTTTTTTACGTAATGAATATGACAAAAGTATTATTTTCATTAAAAAGTTAAATACACTGAGGGACAAAAAAGGTAATGACCTAATAAATGTGCGAAAAATGCAGCGCCCTCTACATTGTACAGGGTGTTATGGAAATGACGTATTATATTTAAATGGGTGACTCCTGGGGTGTCCTAGAGAAGCGCTACATATTTTTTTTTTAAATCGAACGTTTAAAAAGTGGGGTAATTCACCCCTAAGCCCACACACAACTCCTCGGCACATTCATATATGAACATATTACATTGCCCAGCTGGGTAATCAACAGATGTTCAGGCACAATGTTGCCAAAATGTTCAAAAGTGTAAAACTTTAGTTTCTTATAAAAATAAATATTTAGCTTACTTAGAAAGTAAATCCAGACACTTTCAGTTCTTTTTTCTATGGGAAAAAACTTTATGCTCATCACGTGCCCTGATGATAGTGTGGGAGTGCATAATCAGCTTATCACTAAACCCCAACACTAACGCATAATTACACTTTACCATAACTCACATAGAACAAGAGCAATACATCATTTCGCAATAGAAATAATTAAAATACTAATTTCTATGGGCCGTTAACCCTTTACTAAAGATAAAATGAAACAATTATGTTAACAATTGACAGGAACTACCCTTTGAAATAATGGTCTAGTCCAGCGGTTCTCAAACTTTTTGGGTGACGGAACCCTTTTGGGAAGCAAAATACTTGACGGAACCCTACAATAAAACAATAGTTTTTAAAAGTGTATTCTTTATTAATAAGCATAATAAAAGTACAATGTAACAGGTACTAATTATTACTTACTTTACCACATGGCAAGTACAATAATAGAAGATATTAAAAAAGAAAAAATCTAACTAATGGGAGGTATGAAACTGTTTTTTATTTTTCATCAATTGGTTGATATCAGGTTTGATAGAAGACAGTTGAAGTCTCATATCAGGTTCGGCGTCCAGTCTATTGCGATATTTTGTTTTCGTGGCTGCATAGGTTGAGAATCCTGTTTCGCACAAATATGTTGTTGGGAACGGGAGAAGAATATTCAGAGTCATTTTGCCAAGCATTGGATATTCATCACGGATTCTGCACCAAAAATCGTTGAGAGGCGTCGTTTTGAACAGTGACTCCATACTTGTGTCTGATGACATTTCTAAAAGAGATTCATATATCTCGTTTGACATACTTTCGGGCTTTTCCAAGTTGGGTAAAAAAGGATTATGAATCCATGAATTCAGTTTCATTTTTGTATTCTGTTCTTCGGGAAAATACTTTTCAAAAGATGCGCGCATCGAACTGAGATATTGGACCAATTCTTCAAACACATCATCTTGAAACATTTCTGAGTCGTTATCGCTAACAAACTCACTGAGTGACGTAAAGCTTTCTATTTCTTTCTTACCAACGCAAATAATCCAAAAATCTAATTTTCTTTTGAATGCAGTTATTTTGTTATAGGCCTGAAACACTGTTGTCTGTTTACCTTGCAATGATAAATTCAATTCGTTCAGTTTTTGAAAGATATCCGCCATAAAAGACAATCGGAACAACCAAGTTTTATCATACAAACGGTCCTTCAAATTAAAGGAAGTATCTGCTGAAAGAAACATTTGTAACTCGGCTCTAAGTTCAAATAGCCTTGTTAAAGTTCTGTATGGAGCAGCAGTGTTTTATGTTTGCTGCCATAATCTTCACACAATAATGAGAACAATCGGGATTGTAGTGGTCGTGATTTGATAAAATTAATTATTTTTACCGCTTCATCCATAACTAATTTTAGATTTGACGGCATTTGCTTCATCGCAAGTGCTTGTCTATGCAGAATACAATGGCTGGAACTACAATTAGGCGCTTTATTTTTTATTCGTGACACTGCTCCTGCTGTTTTACCTGTCATCGCCTTGGCCCCATCTGTACAAATGTCAATGCAATTGTTCCAACTGAGATTATTTTCTTCAAAAAATATATTTATTTTATTAAAAATTTCTTCCCCGGTAGTGTTTGTGAGCAGCGGTGAACACATAAGCATGTCTTCTTCAAAAGAACTTTCATATGGATATCTCACGATAACCAGCAAGATAGCCAAACCAGCGACATCAGTTGACTCGTCCATTTGCAAGGCGAATCGTGTTTTTTGTAGACGTGTAACTAGTTCTTGTTTGACGTAGCTTGCCAGATCATGGATTCGCCGTGAAACAGTATCGTTTGATAGCGGCACAGTAGAAAGATGCTTTGCGGATTTTTCATCGAGCATACATTTTGTTATGTCTAATACACATGGCTTTATTAAATTCTCAGCGATAGTGTGCGCTTCACCTGCTTGTGCAATGCGATAGCTAACTAAATATGATGCCTCCGTGGCCTTTTCGTTGATAGTTTTTGTTACATACATCATATTTTTTTGACTTTCCAATAACTGATCTTTTTTACGAACAAAAAATTCTTTATTCTTGTCTTTAGACTCGGGGTGTACAGTTTGTAAATGTCGGCGCAATTTGGCAGGTGCCATGGAACTATTAGGAAGCAGTTTACTACATAGCATGCAGAGAGGTGAGCCCTTGGAATCAACAAATCCGAAACTGGTATATGATTCATCATACTTCCTTTTTTTCGTCTTTGAAACCGTCGAGCTTGAGGTCGTGGCATCATCGTCTGGATCGGTGATTGCTATATTCTCCGCGCGTACTGCTTTTGAACATTCAGCGTCATTAGAAGATGTTGTTGCAACACGTTTAACACCTTTAAGCCAACGTTCCATTCTTCTTTATTTATAATGTTACACGTCAGGCTGGTGGGGTCTAAATAATGCACAATCGTTACTGCGTATAAGAGACTAAGTTTAGTACAATGAAGAAATGTATAAAACTGAGACAACAGAATACAGTAGGCAGTAGAACAATGAACACTAGTTTCTCGCTAGCGAGCTTGTAAGTAGGTAGGTAGGAACTTATCGCTCCGAACGCTAATCGTCAACTGACTGACGAGGCGCGACGCGCGATCGCCGCTTTTATACTTAGTCCTAGAGTCGATCTCGAATATTCTCGAAAATACTCGAGTCGGCGTCTTTGATAAACAAAAAGCAAAAATAAAAAGAGAAATATAAAAATTGCGTTGTAAACAATTCAGAGGCGGCTTTTATCAAAGGGACTGCGCGCTCACAAGTATACAAGTATACATGTTGATACCAAACTTATGAGATATTGTACCAGCTATTGTAACACATGTTTATACAAATACAAATAAATAAATAAATATACCTACGCCGCGGCCGCGGAGTCAAAACGTTCGACCAGAGAGAGGTGTTTTGATTTTTTTTCTAAATTCTTGAGGAACCCCTACAGAGGTATCGCGGAACCCTAGGGTTCCGCGGAACACACTTAGAGTATAGCTGGTCTAGTCCATCTTCGGACCAGTCGTCGAACTTTCTTTCCGAGAACTCTCCGCTACTAGAGTCAGCGCGGTTGCCATTTCCGAGACTATAATTATACAGGAAAGTAATATTAGAGAAGGCAATTTATGATAGTCGCTTATAAAACATCGAAAGTGGCAACGCTGTATTTTTAAATATTAGCCCGATTGTCCACAATCAGCTGTTTAAAGAAGCCGGCCGATATCGATCGAGAGAACCAACGTCTTATTTATTTTTAAAATTTTTAGATGTTAAATACATTATTTCCCAGACAATAAGGGTGTATTTTGGTCTACACGGTAGCAATTTAAAATACTAATTCAGATTGAACGGTACTTAGATGTGTTGTGACGCGAAAACTAATGTGATTTTGTGATGTGAGTAGTTGGTGTTTTTTATAAATTAAGTTGGTTTTAAATAAGTCCGAAAAGGTAAATAAAATTGCATTTTTTTTTTCTAAAGGGTAAGTGGCATTTATAAACTTTTAAGTTGTCCAGATCTGACAGGTGTCGTTCGAATTGAACAAATGAGAACATACCTGACCATTTATAAACTCCGCGGCGGTTCGTTCGAGTCAGTTCAAGTTTATAAATCAGAGATTGTTTCCCAGCGATCTGAACGTAAAAGTTTATAATAATGTACCCTGAAAAATAAGCAACTTAAAATCAGTCAAACGGTTATTGACTTTCTAAAGAGTTTACCCTGAAGATATGACAACACTGTTCAAGATTCACTGCCATATGTTGCTGTGTTTACCTTCCGAACAGGGGCACCACGTGGTAATCTTTGGTTTGACATAAGGTCATGTACAGGGCATATTAAATTAAAGCACCATTTTTGGATATTTTTCTTCAATTTGTTTTCATCTCAGGAATTGCCGGTTTAAATATAATACGTCATTTCCATAACACCCTGTATATTAAAATTTCATAAAAAAATCAATTTCTTGTCCTAAAAAAACCATAGTTGCCAAATTTTGTAAAAAATGGTAGTATCTCTCACAGTTACTAGAGAGAAACTAAAATGAAGTTTTAACTTTAACATCCTGTATCTCAGATAATATCAACTTTCGGATATATGTAGATAAGTATAATTAAATCCTAATATTTTTAAGGAGTCTGTGGATTTTCATGTACCATTAATTAGTGGACACCCTGTATAAGTGGACATACTCTCTTAAAAATATTTTCAGCCGTGCAGTGCTGCCGAGTCTACCAGAAAGTATTAGCAACTTTGATAATTTAAATGGAACACTCTGTGTATTAATTTTTTTTAGGATCTCCATTAATTTCTTTATAACTTCCCTTAATATTTTTCTATTCCCATCTGTGATCGTTGTTGAGATAATAATAAATTTAACTTTTCTTTTAATTGGCAAACATGTTCATCAAGAAGGGCCGATATTTTTTAACTCTGACAAATTTTGGTTGGGAGTCAAGTAGTTGGGAGTCAGGTATTTACGAATTGAAAATATTCAACTTCAACAAGGACAATTTTTGAGTAACTATTTCCATTTAAAATAAAAAATTATATTACGTTACCATATTTACTTATATGTATACTTACATATCATTAGAAATATTAAATGGATCTCTGTCCGGTGATTTTGGAGGCGGTGGAGGCGTGTCCTCTTGCAAGACGTTGATCACACCGGCTTTCCCGAGCAAGATTTTAGACTTCTTGACGTGAGGATGGGGAATTTTTACTTTGACGGGAGTAGGTTGCCCCGCTATCTGCTTGGAAGGGTCTATATCGTCGGGAATGCCTAGAAACATACACTTATTTGGTATCTTAATCCTCTAGCCACTTCTTAATATACGTTAAAAGTATTGATCGGACAATACCAAGATAAATATCGGTACATCGGTATCGTATCGGCATACCGGGAAGTTTTGTCGATAATCGGTATCGGTATTTTTAAGATTAAATATTTTATTAATTTGTAAGTGAAAACCACCAGCTAAATCTATGGATAGCCAAACTCTAAAAGCAAAAGTGGCAAATTTATGGCCTCGCGCATGTGAACAAAACTGATCGTCAGATGTCATGTGCAATGCCGACTATTTACTATTTAACTTAACCGCGAACAGGACCGTCCTTTGCCCATAATGAAAATGATTACACGGCAATATTTTGACACATCAAGACCTTCAGTACTGGGAAATAAACAATCTATATAGATAGATTTTTAATATCGTTACATCCCTACGACTGATTTCGGTTCTGGACGGTCGTCGTAGTTCACATCGTTGGTTGGCAATTAAACCGGCACCGATACGGCGAGGTTGCCTATATGACGGCAACAACATTGTGCGCAAGACAACCGACGAGCAACCTTTCAAAATATCACTCATTTTTCACTCATAAAATTTAACTTTTTACTGCGCATCCCATAAGTTGTATGTATCCATAGTTATAGAGCGGTGGTGAAAATAGATTTTTTTTTTTTAATCTCCAGCGGTTTTGGGAATAACTTCTTTATCTAGTAATTGTGAACTATTTTGTTGTTTATTTTTTTTACTGTTATCGCTACTTTCGCCCATCGTGTAAGTATGTATTGCGAAAATGAAAATATAAAATAAATACAGTGAAACCTCTCTTAGGCGGACACCTACGGGACCGTTTAAATGTGTCCGCCCATGGGAAATTTGTTATTAGGTAATATGTAAATGCAAAATTATTAATATGTATATGTATGTACAAATAAACATAACATAACAATAATACACTAGTTTTAGTTAGGATGTAGTACTGAAAAAATCTAATAACGTAGTTTGAAGTGTTTGCGTTTTATACTTGCAATCTAGAAAATGTAATTCCAAGTCTGAAACAATTCCATTGTTGTAGAGTCACCTCTATTCTTTGCATACTCTTATAATTAATTTACCATACTAATGGCTTGGTGATAATTGGTGACATTTGTTTGATTACTGCATTCAATTTCTTCATTAGAGTCGTCAGATAATGATGTGGTTTCAGTTTGGACTACATAATCGGTAGGAATGGGGTCACTATCATCTTCTAATAGCAAATTGCTATCAATGTTAATGAACTCGCTCAAATCATTGTTATCAAATTACAAACTTCCACAACATCAATATTCTCTTTCAGACTCAAAACGCGACATTTTTGTGCCATTGTTTACGATTTTAACCTTACAACTCACAAATAAACGGCGGGCTGCTGTCGGCGAATCACACATATTTTCATTCGGCGAAGTTCAATCGCTCTGCCACGCATACGCGATTGGATGCCGGTCTGTCTTCAGAGAGTTTTTGTACCGTACTTATTCGTCTCCCAAATACTTTAAAAATTTTTTTGTCCGTTTAAAGGAGGGTTTTCGCATTCTTTGTATGAAAACAGCCTGTCCGCGCAAGAGAGGTTGATTTTCATGGAATTTCATATACCTAGTTCCGAACTATGAAAAAATATCCGCTTAATAGAGGTGTGCGTTATGAGAGGTTTCACTGTATCACCGCAAAAAAATCCGTATCGGCCGATCACTAGTTCAAAGGATACACTTATTGTAAGGAGAAGCAATTATAAAAAAAAATTTACCTAGTGAAGAAAAATTATTTTAAGAATTAGCTATAAAAATAAAAAGTGCGAGGGGAATTAGATAATTACCAAACCAAACAATAAGCCAAAAGACTTAACATAGCGACACCTGTACTGTAATGACTCGATTCAATGAGACAATAATAAATATTAAAACAGTAATGGTCTTAGGATTGTACCTTGTGGAACTCCAATAATCAAAGTAAATTAATACTTTCGCCAATAATACATCATTGGCTGTTATTTAAATACATTTAATATTTGATAACAGAATCCCAGATTTTCTAATTTCTTAATAAATAATGCATGGTTTGCAGTATCAAGCACTTTAGCTAAATCTAAAGAGGATATTTGGACAAAACCCATTTTTACGATTTCGATCTTTTTGTTTTGAAAATAAATTTTATATTCTCATTGCACTCCTCTTGAAAATTATTCAATTAAATTTTCAATCCGACGTTACGTTTTTTGGCAACCATCATCAACTTTGTTTCTAAATAGTTGTAGCAGTATGCTCCCGATGAAGTTTATTTAATGGCCAAGGTTGTTGTTTTATTTGCGATTGCAAGAGCTTGTCAAATTTGTGAAATTAGCCAGGTAACATTGGACGATATTGAAGACTGTAAACAGGAGATTTGTAGTTACTGAAATTTTTTTTTAATTTTACCGAATGTACATAGCCCTTCGTCCAACAGCAGCAAAGGAGCGAGATAAAATAGGCATTTTATGCATATCACAATGGAAAATATATTAATCAGGTTGTGGTTTTATAAGGTACCTCAAACGGTAGCTAATATTCTTCAACTTGAGAATGTTAACTTATATACTAGTCATGCATTTCGAAGATCGTCTGCTACACTTTAAGTTGAATCTGGGAGAGACTTGATGACACTAGAGAAACATGGCGGTTGGAAGTCATCAATGGTCGCTGATGAATCGGTAGCACACAGGACAGAAATAGTCAATAAAGTGATCAGAACGTGTGGCAGTGCTGAAATAATACCCGATTTGCGATCAGGTACATCAACGGCAGTTGTGTCCATGGCAGAAAAAAATATAATTTCAACACCAGAAAATTCGACTAGTGTACCGAATAGTAAAAGAAACATGTCATTCATGCAATGCACATTTAATAATTGTACTTTTGATATAAAGAAAATGTAACTTTTTATATAATAAAATATTCTAAAATTAAATATCTACCTTAACTTATGTGTATACAATATATCCGGGAAAACAGTAATTCTTATTATTTTCTTCACGGGGAAAAAAGTAATTTCATAAAAAGTGACATTTTGTTGCCTGTCAACAGAGATAAAATGTCAAACATTTTTCCCGTCACAGAAAAAAAAAGATATTTTAACTATAATTTATCTAATAATTTCTTACCCAAAATGATATTTTCATCGTTTGGATCTAATGTAAGAATGGACGGTTTCGGTACATTAGACATATTTTCGGCATCCCATATCACATCGTCCTCCCATCTGCCATACACCAAATCCTCATTTTCCACTGGGAAAATCGAATACCACGTATCATCTTGTTCCTGTTCCCTGGGTTTAGCAGGTATACTAGAAATAATAAAGCTGTGTGTGAGTGCTAGCGGAGCATTAATTAATTTACTACCAAAGGCAACATAAGTTTCCCTATTTTCAGAGATAAAAGGCTCAACATCAATCATAATCCTCCAATCAGAAATAAGCATTTGCCAAAGCAGATCCGAAAAAAAAACTAAACAACATAGTCAAGTTAAATTTGGTTCATAACTTTATTGTTAAAAGTTAAAGCATTGTTTATATTTCAAATTTTTTAATTTTACAATTTTACAACTAAGAAACGTTTTTGGTTCTTTATAAATAAACAAAAGATGGCGAACCAAAGCTTTACAGTTTTCGAATTACCACTATGTTATAGTATATTTATAAAGAACGAACAACTTTGTAGAATGAAAAATACAAAGAAATTTGAAACAAACTAATTTCACTCAAATTTGTGTCTAATATTTTCTCTGAGCCTCATTTCTTCACACTCGTTGATTGATCAGAGGCTAGCCGCCAACAGACGTTGCCAAATTGTACTTTCATACTGATATCTCGCTTTTGCCCGCACATTCCAACTCTTGGTGCTAGGCACAGACAATAATACTAAACATATCGTATTATGGCGACCCAACCACAGACATAATGAACACAACAGTTAAAAGCCTCATGCATTGTTGTCGGATTGTAATGAATGTGACAGTAACCAAGTCGAATTTAACGCTAAGAAAACCTAGGCAGCAGATTTCTCTCATTACAGAACCGGATATAGTCATGACAGGACACGCAATTCCACTGGCTTCATCTATTAATTTGCTGGGCATCAATCTGGGAGGAACTATGTCTTGGCATAACCACGTTGTGGCAATCGCCAAGGTAGCTTCACAGAAACTTGGTGTATTCTTCTGGACCAAAAAGTTGTACACACCTCAACAACTGTTGATACTATACAAAGCCCAGATTCGATAATCACTAGAGTACTGCCCTCATGTCTGGAGCTCTGCATCCAAATATACTCTTCGGCTACTGGATTCCATCGAAAGGAGGGCCATTCGTCTGATCGGAGACCACGAGCTGACAAAGAGCCTGGAACATCGAAGACATGTTGGAGATTCGATTCAAAACCAACGTGAATCGCTTTGTGTGCACACGCACTACTCCCAGAGTGTCATAAAAGATTTTCCTATAGTGCTTGTATTTGATCACAAAAAAAAAGCAAATGAGGGATTAATATTCAGAACCAATTTAAAAAATATTTGCTTAAATTAAACCTTTATTTCAAAGTTTTGTTTAGGGGAAAATTGCTACGGTCCGCTTCTCCTGCGAGGAGCCTCCATTGCTTTAAAATATGTGACGTACTTACATTTGTGCTTTTGGTTTCAATCCTGCTAGTGCAGGGTTCGTGGTGGGCGGCATCCTAACATTACTACCGACCTTTCCAGGCTGACTAAAACCCTGCGCCGTCCTATTTCCGCTACTTGGCACCCACCCTGCTGCATTCGTCTTACTGTTTAATTTCTGTAAAACCTATAAATAAATTAACAATATTTGAAGGAGCGATAACAATAACACGTGAACCAACAAGAAATTTTACGAAAAACAAAAACAATACAGTGTCACCATTAAAGTTGGAACCATATAGGGGGAAAATGTATTTTTCGATTTAGGTAAAATTTGACTTCACCATAAGTTCTTGCTTCAAT
The DNA here is from genome assembly GCA_963991005.1 of Barypeithes pellucidus. Taxonomy (NCBI): domain Eukaryota; kingdom Metazoa; phylum Arthropoda; class Insecta; order Coleoptera; family Curculionidae; genus Barypeithes; species Barypeithes pellucidus. Next base: position 49,780,427 of record OZ022562.1, on the reverse strand, counting down.
AAAGACCAAAAACTACATAATTGGACAAGGAAACACGGGGACATGGGACCATGCGTCTTTTGTTAACTGTCAAATTTGACATTTTCTCCACAAAATATCGAAAAATGGCATTTATTGATAGAATTTTGAAAAAATTTCTTTGGAACAGTTGTTTATATTGGTAATTTTATGCCCACATACCAAATTTGAATCACTTATGATAATTTTTGTTTTCTATCTATATATCTCTATCTTTGTCTTTCTACCACCATAAATCTATTTATCTACAGGGTGTTATGGAAATGACGTATTATATTTAAATGGATGACTCCTGGGGTGTCCTAGAGACTCCTACATATTTTTTTTTAAATCGAACGTTTAAAAAGTGGGGTAATTCACCCCGAAACCCACACACAACTCCTAGGCACATTCATATATGAACATATTACATTGCCCAGCTGGGTAATTAACAGGCACAATGTTGCCAAACTGTTTAAAAGTGTAAAACTTTAGTTTCTTATAAAAATAAATATTTAGCTTACTTAGAAAGTAAATCCAGGACGATAAAGGAATCCAGGGCACAGACACCTTCAGTTATTTTTTCTATGGGAAAAACTTTATACTCATCACGTGTCCTGATTATAGTGTGGGAGTGCATAATAAGCTTATCACTAAACCCCATTCGGCCTCTTATTTCCAATCTCTTAACATAACCGGCAAATCACTTAAAGAAACACAGACACTCACGAGATTCAAATTAGTTTTTTGAATATAAGGACCTATTATCAGATTACACGAAAGCACTAAACACTAACGCATAATTACACTTTACAATAACACACATAGAACAAGAGCACTTAATCATTTCGCAACAGAAATAATAAAAACGCTAATTTCTATGGGCCATTAACCCTTTATTAAAGATAAAATGAAACAATTATGTTCAAATAGGAACTACTCTTTCAAATAATAATGGGCCAGTCCAAACTTCAAGATGCTTCCTTCTCCGAAAACTGGTGGTAGCGCGGTTGCCATTTCTGAGACTATAATTATACAGGAACGTAATATTATAGAAGGAAATTCGGCAATTTATGATAGTCGATTATAAAACATCGAAAGTGGCAACGCTGTAATTTTAAGTATTAACCGCTGCCGCGAAAAGAACAGGCCGTCAAGCCCGATTGTCCAAAATCAGCTGTTTAAAGAAGCCGGCCGATATCGATAGACAGAACCAACGTGTTATTTATTTTTAAAATTTTTAGATGTTAAATACATTATTTCCCAGACGACAATAAGGGCGTATTTTTGTCTACACAGTAGCACTTTAAAATACTAATTCAGATTGAACGGTACGGTCAGATGTGTTGTGACGCGAAAACTAATGTGATTTTGTGAGATTATTGTGCCAGTTTTTGTTGGGTTACCTAGGTACTTGGTGTTTTTTTATAAATTAAGTTGGTTTTAAATAAGTCCGAACAGGTAAATAAAATTGCATTTTTTTCTAAAGGGTAAGTGGCATTTATAAACTTTTAAGTCGTCCAGATCTGACGGGTGTCATTCGAATTGATCTAGTCAGTTCAAGTTTATAAATCAGAGATTGTTTCCCAGCGAACTGAACGTAAAAGTTTATAATAATGTACCCTGAAAAATAAACAACTTGAAATCTGTCAAACGGTTATTGACTTTCTAAAAAGTTTACCCTGAAGATATGACAATACTGTCATATGTTGCCGTGTTTACCTTCTGGACAGGGGCACCACGTGGTAATTTTTGGTTTGACATAAGGTCATGTACAGGGCATATTAAATTAAAGCACCATTTTTGGATATTTTTCTTCAATTTGTTTTCATCTCAGGAATTGCCGGTTTAAATATAATACGTCATTTCCATAACACCCTGTATACAACTAATCAGCTAAATTTATTCTTTATACCAAAAACTCAAGCAAAACATAAATTTTTGTGGAACTCTTCATAACTTTAAAGATGTAATCAATGAAGAGGAGTCTAGTTGTTTTTAATAATAAATACGTTGCAAAAATGGAAATATTAGAATACAAGTGCCGTTGTTTATAATTAAGTAAATAAATAGATTTACCGTGGTAGGGTCGACTTCCGTTTTCAATGAAAACAGATATTGTCCAAAAATAGATAGAAAACAAAAATTATCACAAGTAATTCAAATTTGGTATGTGAGCATACAATTACAATACAAACTTTTTCAAATAATTTTTTTAAAATTCGATTAATAAATTTCATTCTTCCACATTTTGTGGAGAAACTGTCAAATTTGACAGTTAACAAAAGCCGCATAGTCCCATTTAATTATGTAAGTTTTGGTCTTTGAAGCAAAAACTAATGGTAAATTAAAATTTTACCTATATCGAAAAATAAATATTTTCCCCATATGATACCAACTTTAATGGCGACATTGTATATGGTGCAGTATATATTTGTGGTTACCTTGTGCTTAATATCATTTCCATCCCAAACAACATCATCTTCCCAATGTAACTGAGTAACCATAAGAAACGCGTCCTCTGGGAACGCATCACCTCCTTCTAGCGGTTTTTCTTCTTTTTTTATCACCTAAAAAGAAAATTTAAAAATCTACTACCATCAACAATACAGTATTTATGGAAAAGAATAAGGTAAATTTTACGGACCGACAAAATTTGCACTTTTGTGTTGCCCTTAGCCAATATAGGTACATGTAAAAATTAAACAAATTCTAATAAACTTTCTCTTACCTCTATTTCATCTTTAACTTTAAACCCGTAGTTAAAACCGTCTCCGGTTTCTGGAACTTCCAACATGTCATACCATATCTGCGCCGGACCAAATCGCCAATCAGCTGCTTTCGGTCCAGATTCATCTTTTCTCTCGGTTTCTTTCTTATTATTTTCACTTTGTTGCTCTATAGGCCTTAAGAACTTTTCCTAAAAGAACAAGAGTTTCCAGGGATAAATATTTAATGGACGAAAACGTATATTGTCTTTTTATTCTAGAATGAACCAACAATTTTTTGACAAATTATATTATCAGATTTTTAAAAAATTATATATTCTTCCAAGGTTGATATTATATCAAGAAAGAAAATTAAATAAGGGTTGTTATTATGAAAATATTTTAGTTCTATTAAAGACAACAGCATACCGACATACAGCATATTTTCCTTTATAAATTCACAGGAAACCTAAAAATTGTATTAAAATACAAAACTATTGCTCGGAGAAGGATGATGATGATGATGAGAAAAACTATAAATTACTAGATTCAGATTTTAAAAGATTTTGATTAATATTTTATTATTATTGGATGATAATTTAATCGATGTGTATTTTGTATGGATTAATTTAGCTCCTCCACATAAAAAGTAAAAACATTATTTGTCCTTTAGGGTGATTGATGGTGGATGGCCTATTTGACGTTTATGGAGAACTAGTCATCGGATCACTTTGAAAATTTGGGAGCTTATAGAATCTCTCTTTTAAAAATATTTTTAGCCATGCAGTGTTGCCCCTTCTATATGAAAGTATTAGCAACTTTGATAATTTCAACGGAACACCCTGTTTATTTTTTTTGTGTTTTAGAATCCCTATCAAGTTCTTAATAACTTTCCTTAATATTTTTCTATACCTATTTGTTATAGTTCTCGAGATAATAATTAATTTCACTTTTTCTTTTCAGAAAACGTCCTACAAAAAGTGATGATATTTTTAAACTTTGACAAATTAAAGCACTGAAATTTGGTATGGATGTCAAATGTCAACCATTACAAAACAATTTTCATAGACTACTTGCCAAATTGATCGAAAAAGTGCGATTGTTATCTGTAATAATTAATTTTGCTAAATAAATGCTCATAAGTCAAAAACTGTTCAAGATAGGTATAGGTATTCGTCTGATCGGAGACCACGAGCTGACGAAGAACCTCGACAGCCCAGAACATCGAAGACAGGTTGGGGATTTGACTCTCTTTAGCAGATATTTTCATGGAAAGTGTTTGGCTGACCTTGCCCTCTTAATTTCACCCAGAGCGGCGAATAGCAGAAATACACGACGAACCACTGCCGCCCATCCATATGTGGTGAAGCTTAGTACTCCTCGAACTTCATTATTTAAGAATTCCTTCATCTGGAGGACTTCATCCTTATGGAACGACCTTCCCGAGGTCGTTTCTACCAACGAATATAACCTCCAACGATTCAAAACTAACGTGAATCGCTTTATGCGCACACGCACCACTCCCAGAGTGCCCTAAAGGATTTTTCCTATAGTGCTTGTGTTTGATTATAAAAAAAAAATAGTAACATTATACATAGGAAAATAGACAATTTAAATAGCTTTTAGGACAACAGATAAAATATAGGGTATATTTCATTTAAAAAACGTACTATTTACCATTTTTCCAAATCTTCAAAATATTTGTATTTTGAAACACCCTGTACTATTATAACTAATATTTGGAAAGAGGGTGAAAGACCTCTGGATATAACCTGACTCCATACCAAATTTCAGTGCTTTAATTTGTCAGAATTTAAAAATATCATCACTTTTTGTAGGACATGTTTTCCGAAAAAAAAAAAGTGAAATTAATTATTATCTCGAGAACTATAACAAATAGGTATAGAAAAATGTTACGGAAAGTTATTAAGAAATTAATAAGGATTCTAAACCAAAAATAATACACAGGGTGTTCCGTTTAAATTATCAAAGTTTCTAATACTTTTAAGTAGAAGCGACAACACTGTATGGCTAAACATATTTTTAAAAGAGAGATCTTCTATAAGCTCGCAAATTTTCAAAGTGGTCCGATGACTAGTTCTCCATAAACGTCTAATAGGCCATTCACTATCAATCACCCTGTATAGGGGTAAATATTTACCTCATCATCAGATTTGATTTGCTCTGGTGGAATATTGGTAGCATAATCAAAAAACCAACCCCTGTTTTTCGGTTTCTCATCATCAGACGACTCCGAATCGTGCTGGTTCTCTTTTTGTTTCCTTTTCCTTCTTTTCTTCCTTACGTTTTTCCAAATATTGGGTAAACTATTTGGTTTTCCTGGACCAAACAACCTAGAAAATCTTAATACCTACAAATATAGAATATATATTAAAAATTAAAATACGCTGTGAGAAACGAAATAAAGATATGTTATTTAATAGTAGAAACCAAGATAATTTTTACTAAAAATCGATATACTCAGTTCATGAATCCCAAATTTGATGCTCAACATTAGTGATCAGCCGATGCGGATTTTTTGTGGAGACCGATATTTTAGTTGCGGCGATATTATACAGGGTGTTATGGAAATGACTTATTATATTTAAACCGGCAAATCCTGAGATGAAAATAAATTGAAGAAAAATGGCTACTGAGGACCGTCGCAATCAATAGTTTATTGAGGCAGTCTCGACTTTCAAAAGAGGTTAGCGCATTATAGGCGGTGTTGTCATATTGTAACACCGAACACGTATTCATTTTTTGACAAGACGTCTTTGACACGTGTTATCACTTCTTTTTCAAACTTTTTAGAAAAAAAAAACTACAATTTTAAAGAACATACTCTCTTACCTTCGATCTTATTTTAAAATAATCCGTTTTATAATTAAATTCCATAAAAAAATAAAACACAAAAAGTATGTTTTTCAACAGCTCAACAGTAGATAATATCACACAAATTTGAAATCACATCACAACATTTATTATTATGAATTATTTCACAACAGAAAAAAAATCGGGTACTGCTACAACTAACAAGACGTTTAAAATTCGTATACGTCAAGCACGTGGAACCCTCGACAGCGTCACTTCACCCCCGAGTCTCGAAACATGCTGAAGCAACGATAGTGACGCGCAAGGGCGAGACATGGGTAAAAAGGGTTTTTACCTTAGTATTTAGATATTCGATTTAAAAAAAAAGTATGTAGACTTTCTCTAGGACACCCACAGAGTCACCCATTTAAATATAATACGTCATTTCCATGACACCTTGTATAGGCACCACATTCTTAAAAGATCTGTAGCTATTCAACATACTGTACTGGGGGGCCAGGACCCCCAGTATAGACAATTTCCCCCGAAATAGAAGTAGTAAAGCTTGAACTTATAGGAACCATAAAAACAAATAATGCTGGAATGTCCGAATTATAAAATTATCTTTAAAAGTTATTTGAAATCAGTTGTCACAGTTTATTTGGTATACTCCACTATTTGAAAGTTTGTCTTTAGTTTCTATTTTAGCATTGCCTATGTGTATACCTAATCCTAGTCCGTAAACCCAATTTTAAGCTTATTACTATTTACAACTCAGATTAACCATAACATAAATACATCTGTAAAAATCTCCTCTTAAATTAGTCTTTGTACTCCTTTAGAAATGTTCTGAGAAGGCGGAAACACGTATCAGGAAACTGAATAAAAATTGTGAAACATTACAAGTAGTTCTTCTTCATTTTTCCTACATAATGGAAGTCCGGTTTCAACAAGCACATAGTCCAACCTCAAATTAATTACAACAACTTACTTTTCCATGCCTAAAATCGGGAAATAGTTCAGTTACATCAACGTCTGCATATTTCGAAGGCAGCATTGCAGCTAAGGGGGTATCAAGCCTTTTCTTCGCTTCTGTCCCTTCGCCGCTTTCTACAGTTGAAGTTGCCGGCACGGGCACAACATGGGGTGCGGGTGGAGGAGGCATCAGGCTTTTATCTTTCGTGGAAACGTTCTCGTCATCGGCATCATAGTTTTCATTTGATAGTAGATCCTGCAAGAGTGTTGAAGTTAACGGAGATTATGTAAATGTTGGCATAAGACTTGTATTTTTTACAGGTGTATGATAAACAATAAAAAAATCGGACCACGTTGTACAGAAAAATACCACAAATCATTATCGAAGAACTTATCAAAAATACGAAAACACCTTGAGGTATGGGATTAAAAGCGGCAAGTCTTAAAAATATTTTATATTATACAGGGTGGTCCAAGAAAGTATGATAACATAAAGTCATATATTTTTAAATGGGACACGCAGTGTTTTATTTCATATTTAGGTTCGTATTAGTGTCTTTTATAATTGCTTAAAATTTGTGTATAGGATAGGAACAATAAATTAAAAACTGAAAAAAAGCTTAGTCCTAAAAAAAAATGAAAAAAAAACAGTCCAAGACAATTTTTTTTAATCTCGGCATTGGCCGAGATTTATGACAAGAGGTATTAGAGACACTATGAATCTAATAGCGTTTATCTATTTTATATATGGTGTTCATAATAAGCTTTCAAAAAAGAACACATTTTGAAAATAATTCTTCTCAAGATTTTCAAATGGAACACCTGTATAATTATTTGGCCATTTGCTGTAGAATTTATAAGCAATATTTATAGCCGTTTTCGAAATAATTCCAAATTTCATAATTATGTTGTCGGGGGTCGGCAACCTTTTGAGACGGAAGAGCCAAAAGTTATAATTTACACGGTTTCTCAGTTTTTAAAGAGCCACGAACGGCCGCAATTTGATATCGAAAGAGACACAACTTGACATCGAAAGAGCCGCATCCGGTTCGCGAGCCGTAGGTTGGCGACCCCTGGTCACAGCCAAAGCACTGGTGAAGACGCCAAATTGTCTTGCGTCGAAAACGAATTAAAACCTACATAGAAACATCCGACGACGGCGTCATTCGAAAGCTTTCGACGGACTGACGACAGTAACGACGCGTGTCACGGGGGAGGGGTGCGGTGAAAAGCGAGTACAAGGCGAATTTTTAATGTTGTTTTTTCGATAAAATAAATAATATTTGCGTATGGAACTAAAGAAACGCAGCTTCACATCCAAAGAGCCGCATGTGGCTCGCGAGCCGCAGGTTGCCGACCCCTGGCCTAGGCGCCTAGATTAATAGTTGTAAACTACAGTAACTATTCAAACTGTCTTCTATCTTGATCTGTGCACAAGTAAGCACTTCCTTGAAAAGATCTATTTACATCCCTTAACATTTTAGCTGAATAACTAGGAAACACATCTATTATTCTTTGTTGCATATTAATAGCAGTTGTAGTTCGGGATAACGTGACGCAAAATTACTCCTTGCCGACAAACAATTTTTTTCGCGCCTATACCAAGTAGAAAGATCGTATCTCAAGTAAAAAAAACAAACTAATCAAACTATAATAAACAAATGAATCCATGTTTTAATTCAAAGTCCGACATGGTTTTCAGGTTTAACCACTATTAATGAACAGTTCTGCGCAGTAGCGAGAGTTTTGGGGTCGGGTTTGTTCGCTTATAAATGCTACACCCTATATAAAATAGATAAACGCTATTAGATTCATAGTGTCTATATACCTTTTGTCATAAATGTCAACCAATGCCAAGATTGAACTGTTTTTTGATTTTTTTTTTCAGTACTGCCAAACTTTTTTTGGTTTTAATTTATTGTTCCTAATCTACACACAAATTTTAGGCAATTATAAAGGACACTAATGTGATGATTAAAAAATATGGCGGCGGTGCAATGGGTACCTCCGCGCTTTCGGAAAACGTACCCAGTAGAACCGAAGGCCGATCCCGCCTTAACACCATTAAAATATCATTTTGTTGATAAAAATGAGGTAAAAACCTACAAAATGTGTGTAAATAGAAAGTAGCATTTAATTAAATAACAAAAATTGAGGACCTTTTATCTTTTATCGAAAATGTAATTTCTTCTGATCAACCTTTATTTAAGGCCGTATTAGACTAGGCAACTTTTTCTCTTGCGCCGGCAATTATAATGGCACGTATTCATGCGCAGTAAACCGTTTTCGGTCAGCTGGAGCATTGTCAACGGTCAGAACAGCAGTGGGTACTGTCGAAATCCCTAAAATATCCCCAGAATTAGAGATGTGCTTGTTCGTTTTGATTACCAGTTAAAGCAGCTACTGCTATTTACAAATAGGAGGTGCAAAAAGTTGCTGAATTAGCAGTCCATAAGTTTAATAAAGAATGTAAACTGCTAATTTAAGTACCAGTGGGTTTAAATGGCCATTACCTGTTCATACCTGGTTTGGCCAAATAATAAACAGTTAAAAATAACAGAATAATCCATGTCTACCCAATTGCGCCGGCAAGGGCAATTAAAATGGCGCCTGCCCCATTTCTGGTAATGAGAGACAGCTGATCGGGAACAGTGTACTGCGCATGAATCCGTGTCATTTTAATTGTCAGAAGAGTAGAATTTCTGACTGTAGTACGGAGAACGGTGTACTGCGCCTGAATCCTTGAATTATAATTGCCATTGCTGGCGCCATAAAAATTCCCAAGTGTAATACGGCCTTTACAAAAGTAACAAAGCGATTTTCTAAAATGCGCTTTTTTGAAAAAAATACATCCAAACTAATTTATTTGTATCTGTTGATACTGCCTCATCATTTTTCTTAAAGTTTTTCACATGTTCAGAAGGATGATGTTCTAAATGCATTATTAAATGTGATGTCAATTTACTACTGCTTCATTTTGAAACGATCTCTTTATGAAATGAGTAGTATCACATCGCAGAATATTACTTAGGGACCCAAATTCCCGGTTCGGTCCATCCCTAACTTTGAACTATTGACAATAAGAGTTTAATGTTGTTAGCTTTACTTAGTTAAATATTTTACCTCATCTTCAGCAAATTCATTTATGTCAAAAAAATCTTCAGCTGTTGGGGATTTCTGATCATCTAAAAACAAGAAACTACATAGCAAAAAAGGAATGTTTTATGGGTTTATTATTATTTTATTTATTTAACTACCTACACCGTTTCTAAATATACCACTAGTAACAAAGCATGAAGCATAAAATATAAATTTTAAACAATTAAAAAAGTATCTACCCAAAAATAAAGTAACATGAAAAATTAGACAATACATAGTAACACAGCATACTGATATGGTGGAGAATAAACTCCTCAATGGCCAAGAAGGCATTTACAATTGATTTTTTTTTAAGTTCACGGATTGACTCCAGAAGAGAGAAAATAGTGTTCAGAATTTAGAAAAATATGAAATGCTCAGAACAAAGTAGGCACCCTAATGTGTAAAGATAAAGTTATTAGGCAAATTTGTGGGGGTTGAAAAGCTACACATTGCCTAAATGTACAGGGACAAGCAAAAAGTTCCACCCCTTATAAAATATAATTTCCTTTAACTTAATTTACGTTTTTGTAAATAAGTTAAAACCCTTTTTTTACACTTCATTTTTTACTATCTATTCTTTTTCTAATAAATTCATTTAATTATGAATCATGAACGGGTTTTATTTCATAACATAATGTAGTTAGTTGCTTAGCACTTTTTGACAATTCCTCATATATTATAAAACTTTTACAGAGTAATACCATTTAAACACAAACAGTGTTTTAACGTATTTACTAAGAGGTGATGAGCGAAAATTTGGTATTGATGCATTGATGCAACCCCAACAACTTTTAAAAATTACTTTTTCATTCATCATCATATCTTTACAAATAAGCGTACTTTGTTCTTAGCTTATATCATATTTTCCAAATTTCCCGAACATGGAATATTAATTTGATAAAATTATATGCTTTTGGGTCATTTGAGCACCAGTAGGAATTTTTATGAAGAATATCTTTTCATAAACCCACAAATAAAAAGTTTTCTCTCTTCGGGAGTGAATCCACAGACACACTGTATGTCAAGCTTGTAGTGGAACATTGTAAAGCTGAATATTAGCAACACCATAGCCACCACAGACAGAAACACAACAATATCAAAATTACAGGAATATATAAAGATACTTTCAGCATAGACTTATAGATACTTCCACCTGCGTTTAAACTCGATGTTGTAATTGCATTTTGCATCTAACAGAAATAATAAAACCGATTTGTTTAAATTTCATTTCATGTACTTACAGCCTTCTGAAAAAAATCCCTCAGATTCATTAGCATTACCTTCCTCATGTTTAAGTGATAGCTGCTGACTATCCACTGAATCAAAGTCACTTTCAGACCCATCATGAATTTCTTCACCTATTACTTCTTTAAGAATGGAACCAAAACCTAGTCTAAAAGATGTAATAAATAGTAAATACTTTAAGTAAAGGCATTTTCATTGTTATGCATAACGGAATTTTTTTATAATAATGATCCACCTTAGTCTCAAAGACCATAGAACATAAAAATTAAAGAATTCTCTTCTCTGAAGCTAGTTATTTTCTAATCACCAAGAACATAGCCATTGATAACATATAAACTGCACTTTTTACAGTAATAAACAAAGTAATACAAGTCCCTTTTCCCCTCAATAATACCATACCTGCCAAGTGAAGCTAGTTGTTTTTGAGCTTCTAAATCCAATACATCACTTTCTAGGTTTCCCGATTCATCAATATTGCCAAATAGGAAACCAGTTAGATTAACACTGGTATCACCAAATCCTTCATCATCACTATCTGCCATATTTACAAGAGATAAGCCTCACAAAACTGGTGAATACTGAAAATCACGACTAAATTTTTATTTATTTCAAGCCTAATCTTGCTGTACTCTACAAACTTGTTGCTCAAAATCTAAGCATGTATTAGGAATATATTGTGTCTGGAGTTTAAACCTAAATTAACTGATTTATATTCTCTTAGAACTTACTTACTTTAAAGTCCCTACTGAATCCTAAAACATGTTTAACATGAACTTTACATAATTATTATATGCTCAAGTCAATTTTAATGATTTTAAAAACTATTATTATTAATTTACTAAAGGATATTCTTCGTATGAAATTATTATTTCTGAAGACAATAATCAGCATAAATAAGAAACATTCAACAAGAACCAACTTGCCAACTTCTTTGAGTCTATAACTTCTAGAGTTCTAGAATCTAGAACAAACAAAACTAAAAACTTTAAAAATCAACAAACGGATGTTTAAGAGTTTTAAGTGTTCCGGCTGTCAAACATCTGAAGACGCCATTTTGTCTGCAACTAATGTTGCCAATGGTATAAATAAGAAACCATGCGAACCGTTCCTATAAATAGTAAAACAGCGATCTAGTGTGTATTTGGATCCCTTATTATATGTATAAAAAGGGAGACAGAAATATTTAAGGCTTTCGAAAGCGTTGATATTTTCTGTTATTTCTCTGTGCTCGAGTTGAACGGATAAGTAGACATTACCTTTGTTGTATGTTGTATCAGAGTGCTGTCGCGTTACGTATTTGTATTTTATTAAATTTTGATTTATTTTCGTTCGTGTTTATCTGCAACACTACACTTTTCAGGTCTAAATAAATATATATTTGTGATACTTTTTACGTAAAGACTTATGCAAGTACAAAATTAACTTATCTCAGGTAAGAGCCCACTGGAGACCTCATTTTGTAATTTAGTCTAGTGGCGATTGGCTTGACCGCCCAAAATTAACAGACATGCATTATTAAAATGTAAATGCTATTTTAAAAATTAGAATTTACGATATATTTCTTCATTATAGAGCAAGTTAAACCCATATTTTGGACGTAATTGGATTTAAAGATATGTGGTTAAGATGAAGGGTCACAAGGACTGTATAATAATATAGAGTTTATTAGGCTTAATAAAAATTTAATACAACAACATTTTGTCATAATCTGTAGCACTATGTATTTTTTATTTAGGAAACAATGCCTACAAATGTGCGCCCTAACAAGGGTTCAAGCAATACAAGCAGAGCACCTCCGGTTGCTCCGATGTCTGAGCGTCAGCAGATGGCGTTACTTATGCAGATGACATCTTCAGGAGAGTCTGGATCACGCAGCCCTAGCTCCGGATCTAGAAGAGAGCGCAACGAAAGAGGTGAAACCCCTTTGCATTTAGCGGCTATTAAGGGAGACGTAGAGCAAGTCTGTAGATTGTTAGCACATCGTGCTGATCCTAATGTAGCTGATTTTGCTGGTAATTTGAAAATTTATACATTTCATCAGTATCTAAGGAAAGCTGTCCTCGATATCTAATCATTGACAAACAGCGATACCAGAAAAAATTATGAAATATCGAACGTCTATAACTTCAACATGATGTTTAACAACAAATTTAAATTTGATAGTTTATTTCAGGGATATTTCCTTGTGTTACAATTTTAAAAAATGTCATAGTACTTATAGTGGAGTCGTCCTGGTGAAATAAACAGCTCGAAAATCCCTTGACGAAATTGAGTAATTTTTTTTTCCCAATAGATACAGTAGGATCCCCTCGACATTCTGAAATGATTTATGTCGGGCGCCGCATGGGAGGGGAGGGGGGGGCACGCCCCGTAAATATAACCTACAACGGGAAATTGAAAATAACTCGACCAGTTTTGATGCTACAAAAAAAATGTGAGAAGTAAAATTGAAGAGCTTGACAGAGCGCGTAAGCTCGAACAAACCCGATCCGATATCTCGATGAGTTCGCGAATTAACGCGATTTTCAACTGCAAAAACAATAAAAATTTATTTAATTATATCTCGAGAAGGGGCGGAGTTGGGACATCATTTTTTCGCGAATTAACGGGTGATGCCGAGTACTTAATACATGCTTGCTACATGCTTAATACATCAAGCATACCCATTTCTTACAAATCTCAAAAAAATAAACAAAGCGCCATCAGATATATGTCAAAATTGTAACATGAATAGGGATAACTTAATGCACAGATTCTTATGCACACAGCAATCGCGATTAATCTCGATTCTCCTCATAAAAATTGTCAATCGAATAACGGAAACGCAGAGTAGACTATCTACAATATTAAACCTAGCATTTAAATATAACACCAAAAGACAAAACCATCGAACTCTGTATCTTGCAATAGAAACCATAGAATATATTTTGAGCAATGGAGTTAATGCCACCCTTAGCGATTACAAAGAGTTAATAAAAACAAAGTATACTAGATTAAATAAGTTAGATCCCAACCTAATTATCACTTTAGGAAACCTATTAGACTAGAACATATGACTTTCAATGTAAACTATAAATAAGTATCTTATATTAAATTTTAATTAAATATGACTGACAAATGTAAATACAAATATTGTATGTAAACATGAATAAAGAGAATTAAAAAAAAAAAAGTACTTTGATGGGCCGGAGGCTGGGGTTGGTGGGGCAATTAGGAAGGGAGTAAGGGGGATTGGAAATTTTTTACATAAATGCTAATAAGTAGTTTATTAATTGAGCTACGGGGATCAGGCCGGATTCAATTTGTTTATTTTTTATCAGCTACAAGGTGGGATTGGCGAAAAATTTTTATTTTCCCAAGTGCGCGCTGGGCGCGGCATACAAGAAATGACTATCTCCGAAAATACTTTAGATATTATGTTTAATTTTGTTATGTGTTAATAGGATATAGAACCTCAAATTTTAGTTAGAAAAGTTATTCAATTGTTCCGCCAGTGGCGTCGCTGCAAACATGTCCTTTGATATTTTTTACAAAAAAGATGGTACGCCACTGATATTTTTCCATGTGGATATTTTTTCTGATTGGCCTGTTCAATTTTCCATGAAAACGATCTCTCGAGTTTTTCTCGTCACTAACACTAACGTTCACTAAATTCATATTGAAACTCATTATTTTTAACATTGATAAAATAATTAATGATAATTTTTTTTTATAAAAATTGTTGGAGTGGGCAATTCGATGCGAAGACGGGCGGAAACATGCCTTTAAATTTTTATTTTCACAATTGAAATGAAAAACAAATTATCATTAATTAGTTTATCAATGTTAAAAATAGTGAGTTTCAATATGAATTTAGTGGTTTTAATCAAGAAATATCCACATGGAAAAATATGAGTGGCGTACCATCTTTTTTCTAAAAAATATCAAAGGACATGTTTGTAACGACGCCACTGATGGAACAATTGAATAACTTTTCTAACTAAAATTTGAGGTTCTATATATCCTATTAACACATACCAAAATTAAACATAATATCTAAAGTATTTTCGGAGATGGCGCATTTGGTAAAATACAATTTTTTCGCCAATCTCACCACGTAACTGATAAAAAAATTAACAAATTGAATCCGGCCTGATCCCCGTAGTTCGATTAAAAAACTACTTATTAGCATTTATGTAAAAAATTTCCAATCCCCCTTACTCCCCTCCTAATTGTCCCACCAACCCCAGCCTCCGGTCCATCAAAGTACTCGGTATCACCCATTAATTCGCGAAAAAATGATGCCTCAACTCCGCCCTTTGTAATTAATTAAATTTTATTGTTTTTGCAGTTGAAAATCGCGTTAATTCGCGATCTCATTGACATATCGGGATCGGGTTTGTTCGAGCTTATGCGCTCTGTCAAGCTCTTCAATTTTGCTTGTCACATTTTTGTTGTAGCATCAAAACCGGCTGAGTTATTTTCAATCTCCCGTTGTAAGTTAGATTTACGGGGCACACAAATTTCAGAATGTCGAGGTGATCCTACTGTATCGATTGGGGAAAAAAAATTACTCGATTTCGTCAAGGGATTTTCGAATACCGGAACGACTCCACTATTAAATGTTTTCCAAAAAAAGGCCAAAAAATATTTCATTACAAATAATACTATTGTAAAAATAGATCCTGTCTAAAATAAAATTTATAAGGTTCAACAGTATTGTACAATTGCAATAAATTAATGACTATCACGAAGATCGGCATTATTTATTTGTTTATTAACAGATAAACAATGAATATTTCAAATTACAAGTAACTTATAGTGGAAATTATTAATCATCAATTATGGAACAAGGTAACACCATCTTAGTGACATATATGTACATACATATATCTAAATCACCCTAATCTATTTTTCTGCTCATCCTTGTCAAGGGAGAAGTGATCCTTCTATCTTCTATATTATTAAAAAATCTAAATTTCTAGTGAGACTTGAATATAAATAAAATAGAGACTTTATGTTTAGTTTACAGTTCCTAAAAAATTGCTATGAGCCTATTCCATTGTTTCAATGTACTTGTTACACTAATGACTCCAAACCTGACTTGCACATCTTGACATAGATTTATAAATTTTACAAAATGGCGACATCGTCAAATATATTTAAACATATGTAAGAGCAGTGGCAGGTATTCAGAGGAAGTAGGGAAGTGCCATATCGTCGAGAAAGAAAGAAAACCTACGCTAATGCAAGAAGAGCAATCTTATTTGCATTTACCTACAGCAGAAGAGCTTGTCACAGAATCGTTCAATGTTAGGAAAATATTATCCTAATAAAATAGCAGGTTGCTATCGCAACCATGGCATGTTAGATACTCTGTGCAGAAGGTTTGACAAGCCAAGACAGGGCTCTTCACAAATAGTTTCCTACGGTATTGCTACCTTTGGGGTGAACTATATTGACGCGTAAGGATAGTCTGTGTGTTAAGAATATTTTTGCTTTAGTGTGTTATTTAATTATTTAACTGTTAGTGTTAACTTGTTTTCTTACTTATTAATTTTATTTCGGTGACAATTATTGGATTGTGAAAAGTTCATAAAGAAAATGAATTCATTTGGACCAGTTAGTGACATAGTTTGTAAGAAACTCCATTTTTGCGTTGGATATATGGTTGGTTGGTTAAAGGCGGCGAACTTCAACCACTGCAGCCGTCTGGCTTATTGTGTACACCGATCTTGTTTGAAAATATTTGTTCGGGTTTGTTCCTGCTATGAGGTCCAGTAACTTTCTACCAAGTCTGTCATGTGGGAGGTTCCGAAGATCAGAAGTCTTTTGCGCCTCGCACCCTTATATTATGTGGGAGGCAGTTTCATCCTCTTCGCCGCAGTGTGCGTTCAATGGATGTTGATTCCTATCCGTTGAAGGTGTTTTCATAAGTGACGGTGGCCTGTTAGCAGACCCATTACCTGTTTCAACTGGGGCCGCGTCAGGGTTAGCATCCAAATCAAAATCAAATCAAATCAAAATATGCTTTATTGTCATAAGAATATTGTTCTTGTTAACAAAGCTATATATAAAAAAAAAAAATTTTATTTTAGAAAATATAAATCAAATCAGAAAAAGTATATGAAAAAAAAATATAAAAATTAAATATAACAACAATTGGTAAAACAATTGGACAATATATATAGAACAAAATAACTCTGACAAGTAACCACATAATATACTAAATTAAAATACAGAATTAAAACATTAAACATAGTTAAAACATTAAACATTATCAAGATAAAGCTAAAAGATGATACATTTTACAATAATACAACATACACATATATCAGAAGCTTAAAGACCGCTAAGATCATCCGTAAATAAATCATCAGCAGAATAATATGCTTTTATGCATAGCAGAGCCTTTACTTCCCTTCTAAATTTCTTAAAACCATTAATCCTTCGAATGCGTAACGGAAGATGATTAAAAATTTTTTTACTCTTGTACATAACAGAGTTCCTGGTTTGGCTAGAAGTTGGTATAGGTAGATGAGTAATATATGTCTGGCGCGTATTACACACAGAAACCGAACTAATTTCATTTCGAAATTTTTTATATACCAGACATGATGACTCCAGCAAAAACAGGCAAGGCAAGGTTAAGATCTTATGTGAAATAAATAATGGTCTGCTTGAGTCCCTAAGTCTGGCTCTAAACATATATTTCACGGCTCTCTTCTGCAGAACAAACAACATATCAAACAAATAACGTGAACATCCCCCCCAAAAACATATACCATATCTAAGATGAGATTCCATCAGTGCAAAGTACGTACTTCTCACCACTTCCAAATCCAAACTATTTGCTATAATCCTGATTGCATAACAATTGGATGCCAGTCTCTTAGACAGATTAGTTATGTGTACCTCAAATTTCAACCTATTGTCTATGTATAAACCTAAAAATCTACTTACACTCTCCCTGGCCACTGACTGGTCCCCCAATCTAACATCAGCGAGAGAACATTTAAAAGAAATTATATTCGTCTTAGAAATATTAAGAGATAGGAAATTTGCATCAGTCCACTCTTTTACCTTGGTGAGATCATCATTGATGCAGTTCTGGAGTTCGGTCGAATTTTTACTAACCCAAAGTATGGTGGAGTCATCCGCAAAAAGTGTGAATCTGCCCCTGACAGTAATACTAGCTAGGTCATTAATATATCAAAAAAAGCAAAGGGCCGAGAACAGACCCCTGTGGCACCCCATACTGAATTTCTAGTTGTTTAGAACTCTTATCATTAAAATTAACCGTCTGAATACGTGCCGTCAAATACGATCTAAACCAGTCCAAAGATCTTCCCCTTATCCCATACTTCTCCAGCTTCCATAGCAGTATTCCATGATTGACACAGTCAAATGCCTTTGACAAATCACAGAACGCCGCTGCAGCCACCTCGCCATCATTAACACCCAAATACAATCTCTCAAGAAACGCAAGCATCACCTGTGCCCCTCGATTCCCTAAAACCAAACTGCTCGGAGCAGAGAATGTTATGCTTCTTTAAGAAAGATAGCAGTCGACGCTTTACTAATTTTTCTACAATCTTTGCCAAAGTGGGCAACAAGGATATAGGCCTGAAATTAGAAGGCGAATCGGAGTCACCCCCCTTGTACAATGGTATGACCGTTGCAATTTTTAAACATGAGGGAAAATTTCCCGATTCAAAAGAACTATTAATTCCTTCGGCAAGTGCCACTAAAGCAGTATCGGGCAAACGCAAAAATATCCCTAGCGACAGTTCGTCCCAACCTGTGGCATTTTTGTTTTGAATTTCCTTAAAAACTTCCTTTATTTCAAAAATGTTTGTAGGAAATAGATAAAAAGATTCTAATACATTAACGGCATTTAAATAGTTCCTAAAATCACACTTTGGACTCAAATTACTACTCAAATTCTCAGCTATAGAGCAATAGAATTCGTTCATTTTGTTACAGTCTAAATTAGAGTCGACCTGTTTTTTATTCCTTTTTCCTCTTAAATCATTTACAATTTTCATACATACTCTTAGCGGTCTTTATCGTTCTTCTAAATATTCTACGGTACCTGTTAAAGTATGTCATAAATTGATCATTATCTAAAGAAAATTTTCGAAGATAATGTAAGCAGCGCATATTCCTTGATGAAACCTTTAAACCTTTTGAAAACCATGGTTTTTCATGCTTACTTTTTACTTTTCTAAACGGAAACGATTTATTAAAAGTATCCTGCAACAATGAATGAAATTTCTCCAGCGGCGCATTGGTCGATAATACTCTATGCCAGTTCACATCTTGACACGCCACTGAAAACCTTTCATAATTTTCCCTGCTAAAAACTCCTATGCTGTTTCCATCCCATTCGATAGCATCTTCGATGGGTTTCCAATTGCGGCCCGTGCGTGTATTTGACCAGGTAACCCTTGCCATCGAGAAAGGTGTTGTTTTTTCGACCATCTATCCAAGGTAGTTTTCGTTGCCTGCTTTGATCCCAAAGGCCGGTTCGGGGCCCATGAGCGGATCCGGCTCTCGCTAGTTCATCCGCTTTCTCATTACCTAATATTCCAGAGTGACCAGGGACCTACAAGAGCTCCACTGTGTTCCCCCTGGCCGCCAGTTCTTTTACGTTGTTATGGCACTCCAGTGTGAGTTTTGAAGTAAACCGATTGGAGTTCAGAGCCTTAGGAGCAGCTTGGCTGTTCGACAAGATGAATACCTTTTGGTCGTGGTAGCCCTTTTCAAGATTCTGTAGTACGCATGCTGGTGTGTCATGAACTTCCGCTTGGTATACTGTGGCGTAGTTCCCCAGTGGGATGCTTATGTCCATCCTGGGTCTTTCACCAAATACACCTGCGCCCACAACTTTGGGGGTTTTTCATCCATCGGTGTACCAAACTAGTCTCTAATTAAATGACGGGGGTGCACTATTCGTCCATTTATCAAAGTCCCAGTTAATCTTGAAGGGCTTTGTGAAATCGTATATTGCCTTCTGACCCTTAGTTTCATCTATATTTTCGCCCACGAGTCGCCACTGTGTAAGTGTAGAAAACTACATTACTCCTGACATTACACATAATTTTCTATGTAGTAGGTACTATTGTAAATATAGAACTACTAGGCTTTTTGTAAATTAGGTGTTCAAAACAGGTTTGCAACATGTTTGAATGTCCACGAGATTTTATTGTAGGGGTGTATAAAGGAAACATCTACTTGTATTAGAAAAGTGGAAAGAAAGACAAAGAAATTTAACTTATTTTACAAACAGTTTGATAAAAATTGCCGTTTTTTAAATTCTGACTTGTTTATTGGAAAATGTTTGCGTTTTAGTTGATTTTAATTAAAAATAAATAAGAAAAAAATTTTAACACCAACTTGTATCACTAGTAGAATTATCTGAAAGATCAGTAATAAAAAAATTCTCCCCGTGTACACTGTCCATTTTTTTTCGGGATACTTTATACTAAAAAGTAAAAGCTTGACTAAAATTGAGCTCATCAAAGGATATGGTACTCAGTTTTGCTCCAAATATTTAAAAAAGTATATTACAAGAGTTCTGTTTCAGGTTGGACACCCTTACACGAAGCATGTAACCATGGCTGGTATGAAGTTGCTTTTCGCCTAGTTCAAGCTGGAGCTAACATTAATGTTAAAGGTATAGTCATTATTTCTTTTTTTGTTAGTAAAAGAATAAGGTAACCCTACAAAATTTGCAAATTGCATTATTTTTCAAAATTCTTTATTTTTTTGTCATTGTATACATATTTCGACTAGATATACAGGGTGTAACAAATTCGTCCTTCCCCATTGGGATGTCGGGAAGGGTAAGAGATACGAAGTCGGTTAAATTGGTGGCAAAATTGCGTAATTATGGGCCCAATAATATGCTGCAAAAAGAATCAAAAATAAATACAGGGACTTGGATTTGGAAAAATCTAAATGTGCGTTTCGGTTTTTATTTTTTCCTGACCTTGTCCGAAGGGATGTCCAAAAATAAATTTGAATTTCTCATTGCTACTTTTTATTCTCCACAAGATGACATCATCATTTACGTCTTTGGGTTACCATCGTCAAATTACTATTACTGGGTTTCCGATGTTTTTTCCTTAAATGAACCATTCATTAAAATGCCACTTGTACGTTCTGTAATTTACTTTTGTTTCGAAGGAACTGAAGATTTTAAAATTATTACTATTTATAAATCGGGACGTTGTGATAAACTTAACGCAACGGCACTCATAGGTCGATACCAATAAGCATTTTGAGTGCCGTTCCTAAGTTATTTAAACATATTTTAACTGATTATATTGCTATTAGGCAATTTGGCTTTCAGACTGGAAAGAATACTGAACTCAATTTGCTGACCTATGTTGATTTTATTTCGGAAGCCTTGGAGAACGGTTTCCAGGTTCTTTCGGTCTACACGGACTTCTCCAAGGCGTTTGATAAGGTCAATCATGCAGTTCTTCTCTCTAAGCTTGAGGGTCTGGGCGTCCTCGTTACGTAGCTATCTAACAAGTCGATCCCACATTGTTCGATTCAACAATTTTCAATCCAGGAGTATACTGGTCCCGTCTGGAGGTCCCATTTGGGTCCTCTTCTCTTTAATTTGTTTATTAACGACTTGGGGATGCAATTTGATTACTGTCAGTTCCTCCTGTTTGCTGATGATCTGAAACTGTTCATGAAAATCTCCTCATTTGAGGATTGTTTAAAGGTCCAGTCAGACTTGAATAAAT
Organism: Barypeithes pellucidus; assembly: GCA_963991005.1. Lineage (NCBI taxonomy): Eukaryota > Metazoa > Arthropoda > Insecta > Coleoptera > Curculionidae > Barypeithes > Barypeithes pellucidus. The sequence goes on along the minus strand of OZ022562.1, from coordinate 49,758,805 downwards.
TGGTAGCATGGTGTAAGATCAACGGTATGGAGATTAACGCCTCAAAGTGTCACTCGATAAATTTTCATAGGTCTAGGTCGGAGTTTGAACAGCATTATTTAATTGAGGGTAATATTCTTACTATTGTTCCCGAAGTTAAGAATTTCAACTTAGAATCAGCCCCAAAAATGTATTCGCCTCCACATTATTAATAACCCGATCATGGAAATAAGTATCATTTGTACAACATTTTAAATTTACAGTGTTAGTCTTAGAGATGTTAACCGACAATTTATTTGCATCACACCAATCTTTAACCTTAATAATATCAGCCTTTACAATCTCCTCCAGGATGCTGTTATCTATATAATGCCAAGGAACGAAACGTCGGAAAACCAGTACGTGTTATATACCGCTGAACGTAGATTTAGTTCCTCTTTCATAATTTAAACAAAAAAATCTAGGGTCGTATTTAAAAAAATTAAGTTTATGATAGTGACCCAAAAACGTCGAATTAAAGATCTGATGATACCATCTTGTGGGGAATAAAAAGTAGCAATGAGAAAGTGAAATTTATTTTTGGACGTCTTTTCTCTCTTGAAGTCAGGAAAAGGAAAAAACAAAAACCAAAACGCAAAATTTTAGATTTTTCCAAAAATTTTGAAAGTCCCTGTACAGTAGTACCTCGAGATACCTCGAGTGCCCTAACGAGTTATTTGAGATACGAGATGTCGAGCGAGCGATATTTTGTTTTGAAATACGAGCGATATTTGAGTCAGCTGTGACGCAATCTCTACAAGTGAGATAAAAGAGATCTTGGGAATGTGGGAGAGAGTTTCACAGTGAGTGGAAAAGAAACACTCCGAGAAAGTTGCAACTGGTCGTGCATCGGAGCTATTTAATGACACTTGCCTAACTCATTACACAGTGTATATTGACAACCAAACTAATTTGATATCCAAATTTAAAAAAAACCTAACCCTAAAGGAATTAATAAATTGAACAAATGCAATAAATTATCACGCATTTTTTGAAACTTTATTAAAATAACATTTTCAATTAGTTTTAATCGGTTTTAAATCATATAAATATCTATTGTTATAGGATAATTGAGATTTGATATGTTCTGACTATAAAATATTAAAGGACAGAACCGTATTAAAGACATTTATAAGAAAATATGTTGATGATTTACGCTTCGAAACATCAGAAAATATACTTGTGTAATATACTGTTGAATTGCAAATCGAATCTTCTTCAGAGATATGGAATAAGAATCCAGGTTCGTATTAAAAATAACTGAGTTGGTAGCAATAACTTAAACGTCGAGCGTCATTTTAAGAAAACGTTAAGTGCGTGTTATAACCATGGTAATTATTGTATCATACCTTTGATAATTAGTAATTGTCAATGTCATCAATCGGCAAGTGAAGTCATAAAATTATTGAAAACGTGGTTTTAATTAGGAATAAAACAATTCCGAACTCAAGAGTGTTCCTGTGGATGCGAAGCCCAAGGTGGAAGACATAGGCCTCGACAGTGCGTTTGGTAGAGTATAAAAGACCATCGCTTTTTTGTATTAAACAATTTTTGATCAAATTAGTGGTTTTCGAGGTATTTGGAGAAAAATTTTGAGGAGTTTTCATAGTCCCTTAATATCTCCAAAACTATTTGGTAACCACATTATAAATGATCACTAAAAGGGCATGGCCCATGGTATTTTGGACACCCTGTATATGTGATTTTTGCAAATTTTATTTGAATTAATTAAAAAATCTTCATTGTTTTTTTAATTGTCCGATATCGTTTTGATTTTTCAATTCACTTATACATTTTTAATTAATTTAATGTCGACTAATAAAGAAGTTCGAGATAACGTTGTAATGAATTTGAACCTCTCTGGTAAAATTTACAAACTGAAAAAAAAAAGTATTATTTAATATAGAAACATTTTTTTACAGGTCTAGATAATGACACTCCTCTTCATGACGCGGTAATCAACGGACACCTGAAGCTTATCAAATTATTGGTAGAAAAGGGGGCCGATATTCAGGCTAAAAACTCGAAAGGAAAGACACCGTTGGATCTGGCATCGTCAACTGTTCAGCCTTATTTGCTTAATGCCAATTTGCCTTTACCAGGTTAGTAATTAATGGTGGCTATCTTCAGGGCCATAAGGACTACGATCTATAATTGAAACATTGTAACAAATATGTTTGACTTCTTTTGTATACTGTGTGTTCAAAAAAGTATGCGACATATGGGACTTCTTTATTATTGGTTTCTCAGAAAATTGTATTCTTATAATACAGGGTGTTATGGAAATGACGTATTATATTTAAATGGGTGACTCCTGGGGTGTCCTAGAGAAGCGCTACATATTTTTTTTTAAATCGAACGTTTAAAAAGTGGGGTAATTCACCACTAAACCCACACACAACTCCTCGGCACATTCATATATGAACATATTACATTGCCCAGCTGGGTAATAAACAGATGTTCAGAAAATTGTTTAAAATAAGAACTAAAATATTTCATAAAAATATATATATACGAGTATATACAGGGTGCTATGGAAATGACGTATTATATTTAATTCCTGAGATGGAAACAAATTGAAGAAAAAAAATCCAAAAATTGCGTTTTAATTTAATATGCCCTGTACATGACCTTATGTCAAACCAAAAATGACCATGTGATGCCCCTGTCAGGAAGGTAAACAAAGCAACATATGTTAACAGTGTTTTCATATCTTCAGGGTAAACTCTTTAGAAAGTCAATAACCGTTTGACAGATTGCAAGTTGTTTATTTTTCAGGGTACATTATTATAAACTTTTACGTTTAGTTCAGTTCGCTAGGAAACAATCTCTGATTTATAAACTTGAACTGACTCGAACGAACCGCCGCGGAGTTTTTAAATGGTCAGGTATGTTCTCATTTGTTCAATTCGAACGACACCCCTCAGATCTGGACAACTTGAAAGTTTATAAATGCCGATAAATGTCACTTACCCTTTAGGAAAAAAAATGCAATTTTATTTACCTTTTCGGACTTATTTAAAACCAACTTAACTTATAAGAAACACCAAGTACTCACATCACAAAATCACATAGTTTTCGCGTCACAAGACATCTAAGTACCGTTCAATCTGAATTAGTATTTTAAAGTGCTACTGTGTAGACAAAAGTACGCCTTTATTGTCTAAATAACACGTTGGTTCCGTCGATCAATATTGAACTGCTGGACTGGGGCACTGCCGTCGCGAAAAGAACAAATAACTTAATAATTTAAGCTCGGGTTTAAGTATTAACATACAATTTAACACACAAATCTGCTTGAAACCGGCCGGCTAATTTTGGAGCAACAGCTGATCTTGTAGAAACGGTTGCATATTCTTACTGGGGTTGATACTTAAAAATACAGCGTTGTCACTTTCGATGTTTTATAAGGTTATATTCATAAAATTAAAAATTTCCTTCTGTAATACTTTCCTTTATAATGATAGTCTCGGAAATGGCAACCGCGCTAAATAGACGAGACTATTTATTTTAAAGGGATGGAAGGGTCTATCAACATAATTATTTCATCATTCTTCTTCAGTAAAGGATTAATAAATTTGAGTAGCCCATTAGAAATTAGCGTTTTTATTATTTCTGAATTTCTATTGCGAAATAATTTGTATCCTATAGTGCTGTTGTTTTATGTGTACGGTAGGTTATTTATTGCTTTTGTGTAAATCTAATAATAAGCGCATATCTTCAAAAAAAAAATAATTGGAAACTCGTGGGTGTCTGTGTGTTTCTTTAAGTGATTTAGTGCAAATGTTCCGAGAGATTGGAAATAAGAGGCCGAATGGGGTTTAGTGGGTATAAGCTTATTATGCAGTTCCACATTATCATCATGGTACGTGATGAGCATAAAGCTTTTCCCATAGAAAAAGAAACAAAAACCTGAAGATGTCTGTGCTCTGGATTACTTGCTAGTGTACTGGCACCTGGATTCACTTCTATTTGGATACTAGGTAAACTAAATATTTATTTTTATAAGAATCTAAAGTTATATTATTTTCTACACAGTTGGCAACATTGGGCTTGAACATCTGTTGATTACACAGCTTGGCAATGTAATATGATCATATATGAATGTGCCGAGGAGTAACCGGGTGGGTTTAGGGGTGAATTACCCCACTTTTTAAACGTTCGATTAAAAAAAAAATATATATGTAGCGCTTCTCTAGGACACCCCAGGAGTCACCCATTTAAATATAATACGTCATTTCCATAACACCCTGTATATTATTAGGTGCGTTATAATAAGTAAAAACAAGCAGCTGTGTTTTTTGTTAAGCGTAATCAAATATTCATTGTCTGTTCATTTAGTAAATTGATTAGGATTTTTCCGGTATGTCCGTGTTCACAGCTTTGACTGCAGTATCCACCCAAGACCCTCCATGGTCAGTTATAATTTCATTAAATTCCTACATTTTTATATACAATAAAATAACGATAATTTACTGTATTGTATAATATGACAAATAGTTTGTTGTAAAGTACAAAGTGTTTTGTTCATCATAGTTTTTTTAAAAGGTATAATTCTACTTTAATCTAGGTAGAAATACCGTTTTTTTTTGTTTGTTATCAATGTTGTGTAATATTTTTTACAGATTTTAGTTTTCTTTTGTTACAGTTCTTTTGGTAGTAAAGTAGTATACATAATAAATAATTTAAATCCATCGACCATCGCCCACTAATTGTTTTACGATGCGCGCAACATTCTCTTACATATATTATGTAGTTAATATCTCGCTTAGCAGTGATAAAAATTTATAAACCGTGATCACGTCACTGATATCAAAACATAACGATCACCTTTCACAACGTGATTGAAAAATCACGATATGACTCACCCACCATTAGACGTTTCATGTAATATATTATTAAATGTGTTTCATCAAATTTGACATCCTGCACTAAAACAAAAACTTCATTGCTTTAATTTTATTTCTTATATACTTCCGCTCTTCGTAGCGCCGTAAAACGCACGGAAACTTGTCTCTATACTGGCCACTTAATAAATTATTGTTTTCCTTCTCTCTTTATACGGAAACGTTGAAATACCACTGGGCAAACAATATGTCCACTGCCAAATGTAAATATCTCCGCATTTCTTTGCTTATTCACATGTAGTGTCTTCTGATAAACTACATTTAAATTATTCGATATGAAGATAAAGTATAACTGCAGGAATTTTGTACCTGTCGGCCCGGAATAAACATCGCCCGATCTAACCAATGTTATTATTTTGTGCCTTAACTTTCGCTGATTTTACCGGACTATTCCTGCGAAAATCAATACAAACCCACAGGTTTATCGTCGCGGTCGATTCCTGCAAGGCGCCGAGCAACCGCTTTGCCCGCTGGCGCCTTCGTCAGGCCGGTCACAATTCTGTACGTTGCCAAGTTGTGTTTAAGATACTCCTTTGTTCAATAAGATACCCCTTTGTTCCATTTTTAATTGATTTTTTTAATATAGCCGTTTAGTTTGGCAAGGTACAATAACTCCATTGTATTTTAAAATGCAGGTTTACTCTGTAGAATTATGTTTTACTATATACGGTGACTCAAAGAATCGGAAAGAAGAAAAATATACATGGCCCTGCAACATTGGGTCATGTCTCCATAGCTCCTATATGAATTAAGTTAGGAAATTCGTTCATATGCTGATTTATTCTGTATCATAGGGTGTATTTCAGGACAATATTTTTCCATATACAGGGTCCCCCAAAAAAGTGTGATAACATAAAGTTTTATTCTTCTCAATGCGACACCCAGTATTTTATTGCATATTTAGGTCCGTGTCCTCTATAATTACCTAAAATATTATTTAATTTGCTTTCACAGTTTGAGAGCAATAAATTAAAAACTAAAAAAAAAGCTTTGTACGAATGTTGAGAAATATCAAAAAAATTATTCTTTTAACCACGGGATTGGGTGAGCTTTATAACAAAGGGTCTAGAGATACTATGAATATGTTTACTAATTTTATATAGGGTGTTCATAATAAGGTTCCAAAAACGACTCATTTCAACACCATTTTTCTCAAGATTTTCAAAACACCCTATATGCAATACAATGCTGCAATTCGGCTATTGGATGTAGAATTCCTAAACAATTTTTTTTTGTAATCAAACATATATAAGTTATATCCAGCCGTTTTCGAAATAATTTCAAATTTCATAAATTATGTTGTTTAAATTGTAAACTATAGTAAATGTTCAAAATGTCTTCCATTTTGATCTGTGCACAAGTAAATACGTTCTTGAAAAGATCGGCTTAATATGTTATGTGGCCTACTGTATGTTCTGCTATAAAATGATATTTGCAATGTGATAAATTGCTGCGAGGGTTGCGGGACGCCAAATCCACTACTGATATTAGTTTTGAAATAAAATTGTCGCTAAATAAAGGTACTTTACACATAATTATTATTTTAAAACCCCAATAAATCCGTATGCCAATGAGTTAACTAAAATTTTAATTTTAAATAGTAAAGTGCGCCCCAAAGGTATTGTAACTACAGATTCCATAATCCATTCATACACTGGCGTAACAATGCAGCCCCGGGCCTGTGTGCAAAAGTTTAGCGGGGCCCCTGCACATATTTAATAAAATATCCAGTACATGACAACGGTGGATCCAGGATTTAATTTTTGAGAGGGGAGGGGCTCAATATTAATATCAATATATAATATTTTGGGAACACGAGACAGCAGCGATGCCGAATCCAGTTAATATGGAATATGGGTCCATGGGCCATGGCTTACTGATACAAAATGTAATTCTTGGGAATATGTGAGGTTCTTGGTTCTTGTTTAGAGAGTCTACAGCCACCCGCCCTAGCACAAAGCACAACATTTTTTTTTAAATTTATATTTTCACAAAACATAAAGAAACCAGAAAATAAACTAGCCAAACAAAATATGTATAACATAATTAACATAAATCATAAAATAAAAACACAATATAAATAAATACATAATATTATGTATGTATCTAATGTAATAAAATAAACAAGAGCATGGAGAAAATCAATCAATCATCAAACATTGAGTAAAGTAGAGTTAAAACTTCTTTTTTCTTGCTTTAGAATGTGCAAAAGTTGACACTGAATTATCAATCTCCAATGATTGAGCAACTTCATTTTCAATAGAAATAATTGCCAATCCCGATAATCTTTCCTCGCCCATAGTGCTTCTTAAATAATTTTTAATTAACTTTAATTTCGAAAATGATCTTTCAGCTGAGGCCACAGTAACAGGTATAGTAAGAAATATGTTGCATGCAGTCAAAATTTCGCTAAAACTACAGCAGGAAGAAAAAATTTTAATCAAAATGAATTCATTTAATTCAAAAATGGAACTAATTTTATTTAAATTAGTTCGAAAACATTCCCTAAAAGAAAGTAATTGGGAAGAAATTGTATTTGAAATATCTTCGGGATAGTTCATGTATAGGGCCTGGCCCATTTCATATAAGAGAAGGATTACATAATACTTCTAGGGATAACACACGAAACTTTGAGTAAACCTCGTTTAGTCCAGAAGTTCGAGTTTTTAACTGAACTATAAGTATATCTAACGTTTTAAAAAATACGTTTATTTTAAACCAATCTTTATTTGTTTGTATTAGGTAATGGTTACTTATTTCATCAAAGAATATTTTTGGACGAAATATTATTTTTTTTGTAAATTCAGTGGTAGTACCCCATTCTCCCGCTAAATTAGTTGCTTCCGTGATAATTAAATTAAAATCATCACGCATTTTTTTTTAATTTTCGTACGAAGTTGTAAACAGTTTTGATGCCTGCTCAATATTTTGCTCTTTATTTTGCAAAACCTTAGACACAGTGTCAATATTTTTCAAAATTTTTGTTTGAAAAACAATCAGAAAAACCGTTTCAAATTCATACGTACGTTTTTACCGAAGTGCGATAATTATTGTGAAGTAGCCGTAATAAAAATCTTTGCAGTATCTATTCAAAACTTAATAAATAATTAGTAAAAGATGGTTGGCTTAAATTTTTTTTTGGGTAATACCTATAATAAAATCATGTCTCCTCGCCGCCGGGCCCGTGTGCATGACACACGTTGCACACCGCTAGTTACGCCAGTGCACTCATAAAACTCTTGGAAAGTGAAGCTGTGATTGTGTGAAATGTTATTGAAATCAGTAATGGGTGGAAGAGAGAACTACATGTTTGTTGGCTGAACAGCAATAATGTTGAAGTCTGGTTATATTAGATAGTTAAATATTAAAACATAACCATATTTACCGATGAAAAGATAAATCCTTAGTTAAATGATCCACTTTTTTACAAACTACACATGAATGTACCATGATTGTTTATAATAAAGACGATTTTTTCACCAATAATCACAAAAAAACACAAATCAACCAAAATACGAGATTAGTAATTCATTCACTTTTTGGGTCCGAATCGTAGCGCAGTTGTAAAATAAAAATAGATGGATGTTGCCAGAGTGCAGTTGGATTAGTTCAAGATTCGTTTGATACTTTTAAGTATAATAAGATTTTTTTTAAGAATCTCTCATCGCCTTTTCACAGTTTATAGTAAAATATTGAGAAATTAATTTATTTTAAGAGGAATTGCGGATTAATCTTAAACCAGTTGTAATTGCCAAATTAACAAATGTTTAATTGGAAATTTGCAAGAGACATTTGCGATAAATATGTCAATCTGGCTATGCTGCGATAATGACCGAAAGAGGGGGGAAAGACTGTTTGCATTCGTTGCGTAGGCTAGACATGAACATTTTTCTATCTGTAGTTTGTAATATTTTTGGTGCGCCCTATGATCATACGTAACCAGACCAAAATTCAAAACGATCAATCAGAAAAAAAACGAAAATATAAGCTTGGTTCAATTATTAATATTACACCCTGTATACAGGGTGTTATGGAAATTACGTATTATAGTTAAACCGGCAAATCCCGAGATGAAAATAAATCGAAGAAAAATAACCATAAATGGCGCTTTGAATTAGTAAGCGAAATATACACTTTATATGAAATCTCAAAATTTACGTGGCCGCTCCTGAGGCCCTTCGCAATCAATATTTTATTGAGGCAGTCTGGAGTTTCAAAAGAGGTCAGCGCATTGTAGGCGGTGTTGTCATTGTAATTCTAAACGCACGTGTTCAGTTTTTGACAACAAGACATCTTGGCGCGCGTTATCACTTTTTTTCAAACTTTTTAGACAAAGAAAACTACCATTTTAAGGTACATACTATCTTACCTTTGATCTTATTTTAAAATAATCCGTTTTATAAAAAAATAAAACACAAAAAGTATGCTTTTCAACAGAACTAACATCTACTGTTAGTTATATCACACATATTTTAAATCACATCACAACATTTCTTATTATGAATTATTTCACAACAAAAAAAAAATCGGGCAATACAACTAACAAAACGTTTAAAATTCGTATACGTCAAGCACGTGGAAGGCTCGGCGTCGTTCCAGTCCAGAGTCGCGAAGGCTACTGAAGTATGAATGGCGCGCCGCCACTATTCAAGTAAGGGCGAGAGACGCGGTGTGATCTGACAACACTGTTAGTATACTCTAGTGATCCACATTGTTGCTAAGTGAATCCAGATGTAACGGCGCGACAGTATGTGGGTAAAAAGGGTTTTTACCTTAGTATTTAGATATTCGATTTAAAAAAAAAGTATGTAGACTTTCTCTTGGACTCCGTAGAAGTCACCCATTTAAATATAATAAGTCATTTCCATAACACCCTGTATAGCAAAAAAGGACTTTCCGATATTCTTTGTTTAATTTCTAAAAACTTTTAAAACATTTTTTTCTTAATTGATTCATAAACCCGTGGAAATAAGTATCTTTTTAGAGAGTGTGCGGAATCACCTTAAGAGAGAATTTGTATTCCATGACATTTAAATGATTTCCGATTTCACCCAAGCGTAGTATCAGTGGATCCGGCAACGTAGCGTAGGTTACAGCAAGGCAGGAAAATGTGTGACTGGCGTGCCCTAGACTAGAATAATTTGCCTTGCTTTCCGCCGATGCACGCGACGACGCTGGCCTTGCGTTTGCCGCTGCTGTTTCGTCCGATCACCCGTGTACGGACCCGGCACATAAATCATCCATTTTCTTAGCGAAAACGCTGACTTTTGTTGGCAAAACAGCGGCCAGTGAGTGCGGGGACAATGAGGCGTACGTCTCACGGCGGCAGTTCTCACTCCCAGCCTCATAAAGGTAAAATATCTAGGTCGAAAACGATTAATAAATAAATCCCTCTCTTTTCTCGAGTTCCGTGTGTGCCGCTGCATTCCAAGATTCGGTCCTGCAGGTCGCAGGAGACGGCGGCCGGGACTGTAATAAATACACTTCTTTTTCCCGATACGTAATTGTTGGTAAACACCGTAAACACAATGACGGGTCGTCTATTCGTGCAAGGTTAGATGTGTTGTTGGACAAGGGAACGGTATTTTGTTTGTCGGCAGGTCGCGAATGCGGTTTTAATCGGCGAACGGTTCAATGTCCTGTTTATATAGTTAAATGTGTGCAATTACGATTTCCCCGACCGAAACCCGGTTTTAGGATGAAAATAAAAGTTATAATTAGTTTTAAATGCATGAAAATACAAGCGCTGGTTTAATATTTGCGCTGATTGATATTTAATATACAGGGTCCGCAAACGAAGCGCGGACGGAAGATTAAATCGTTATCCAAGAACTTATCAACAATACTGAAACAGCTTGAGATATTGGATTAAAAGCGGCATGTTTTAAAAATATTTTACATTATACAGGGTGGCCCAAAAAAGTGTGACAGCATAAAGTTATATTTTTTTAAATGGGACACCCAGTATTTTATTGCATATTTAAGTTCGTATTACTATCGTTTATAAGTGCCTCAACTTTTATTTCATTTGGTTTTGTAGTTTCGGAGAAATAAATTAAAAACTAAAAAAAAAAGTTTTGCAGTCCTGAAAAAAAAATCAAAAAAAACAATCCAGAACTATTTTTTTAACCTCGGCATTGAGTGAAATTTATGACAAGAGGTCTAGAGATACTATGAATGTAATTGCGGTTATTTATTTTATACAGGGTGTTCATAATAAGCTTTCAAAAACCCCACATTTTAAAATAATTTTTCTTAAGTTTTTCAAATGGAACACCCTGTATATTATTTGGCTATTTAACGTAGAATTCATAGACAATTTTTTTTTGTAATACAAGCATATAAGTTATATCCAGCCGTTTTCGAAATAATTATAAATATCATAAATTATATTGTTTAAATAGAGTTTTTATTGGGAAATTTTCTTATAGGCGACTAGACTAATAATTGTAAATTAAAGTAAAAGTTCAAAATAGCTTCCTTTTACTCTTAGAGTTTACCGTATTTTAGTTATTTCGATATAAATTTTAAAAGCATACATTTTTGCTACTTTTATTATTTAATTTTATTTTTTATTCTTAATCGAGTTGCCATGATTTCTTTTTGTTTAGATTGTCACTATGACGGCCAAATAAAATTATTTATATTTGTTAAGTCGTCGAAATTAAGTACTAACTTACACAAACTGTCGAATTTTACAACTTTAGAAATGGTAAATATGATTTTTATACTGGGTGAATGTGCAAGAAATTACCTCCTCGCGAGCCGAGTGTATTCTGAAAGATATCCAGATATTGAGAGAAAGCCGAGAGCAAAAACCTTCGAGAAGTTGTTGCAAAGATTTCTAGCAACAGGAAGCACTGCGTACACAAAAAGGATGATAATCAATAAACCCGTTATTAATGAAGAAAATGAATTAAGAGTTCTGTTGGCAGTAGAGGAAAATCATTAAATTAAGTATAAGGAAGCTATTTTGAACATTTACTTTAGTTTACAATTATTAGTCTAGTCGCCTATAAGAAAATTTCCCAATAAAAACTCTATTTAAACAACATAATTTATGATATTTACAATTATTTCGAAAACGGCTGGATATAACTTATATGCTTGTATTACAAAAAAAAATTGTCTATGAATTCTACGTCAAATAGCCAAATAATATACAGGGTGTTCCATTTGAAAAACTTGAGAAAAATTATTTTAAAATGTGGGGTTTTTGAAAGCTTATTATGAACACCCTGTATAAAATAAATAACCGCAATTACATTCATAGTATCTCTAGACCTCTTGTCATAAATTTCACTCAATGCCGAGGTTAAAAAAATAGTTCTGGATTGTTTTTTTGATTTTTTTATTCAGGACTGCAAAACTTTTTTTTTTAATTTTTAATTTATTTCTCCGAAACTACAAAACCAAATTAAATAAAATTTGAGGCACTTATAAACGATAGTAATACGAACCTAAATATGCAATAAAATACTGGGTGTCCCATTTAAAAAAATATAACTTCATGCTGTCACACTTTTTTGGGCCACCCTGTATAATGTAAAATATTTTTAAAACATGCCGCTTTTAATCCAATATCTCAAGCTGTTTTAGTATTGTTGATAAGTTCTTCGATAACGATTTAATCTTCCGTCCACGCTTCGTTTGCGGACCCTGTATACAGGGTGGCGCGTCCGGCCAGGATACATAGAATTTTCCATGTAAATTGCGAGGTGGTCAAATATTCGCCCCCTATTTATTTAAGCTCAAAAATAAACCCCCTTCTGCAATAAGGAACCAACTGACAAAACCAAAAAAAGGGAGAAAACGGTATTAAAAGAACTTGCAAAAAAAAAATTGTAGGCTACAAGTTGTTTCTTACTGATATTTATTATCAAAAACATTAGAATGTAGTTCCTCCTCTAAAAAAAAAAACATTTTTTTGTCGTATATTCTTATAGAAAAATCACTTGGTTCTTCTTTGAAAAATGCAATTTATTGAAAAAGAAAAACGCATAACGGAAACACAATAAAAAGCACGATATAAAAACGCAACAGATGTGTTATTAGTCTTCTATTAAATTTGGTCTTTCAATTCAAAATCAATATCTCCATTGAGCCCTCAGTATCTTGCTGTAGGGCTTAATCGCCAATAAGGTTAGTATAAAAATGTTGATCCTCAGCGGGAATCGGGTCCATGTAAGAATTTATATCGTTCAATTTAAGTGTTGGTATTGCTTTACCTTGAGGCACTCTTGTAAGCTATTATAAAATACTACGCCTAAAGTTAGTATCCTTCCCATTTCTTTTATAATGTTTATCCAGTTTATGTCGCTCTCGTAATCTATTTTGATAAAAGGGCTCTAAGGTGTATTTTTGACAATTTTAATTTTTTTATACAGGGTGGCCAATTAGTGCGACTAAGCTCAATATTTCTTTTACCGTTAGGGATAGCGGAAAACTTTTTTCACGAAAGTTATTAAGCGTTAAGAGGTGCAGATTATAAAATTATTTTCGACTATACAGTGTGCTCCAAGAGGGCGGTGTGATAAAAATTTCATATTTTTTAAATCGGACACTATGTACATTTTTACATATTTGAATTCACCGTAAAATTCTGTACATAGCACCGTAATTATTTGTACACATTTTTGCAACGTTGCCAAATAGATTGGAAAATTCCTAAAATTTGTGCAAAAACATCGTTCAATGAAATGTGTAATATTTCTTAACTTATAATAATTTGAAATAAAATATTTTTATGTCGGAAAGAGGAATGTTGACAGAAGTCCCCTATGATAACACATAACAATATTTTTTATACAGGGTATTTTCTATGGATATGCCAACATTACGAACTTGAAACCTGAATTTCGTAAGTTTTTTAAATGGAACACCCTGTATATGATTACTTTATCTTGTAGATATTTTAATCCTCTCTAATTTTTATTAAAGTCTTTCTATGCCTATCTCTACCAATCGTGGTTGTATTTCAATTTTTATTTAAACTCGAGCAAAAAAAAGTGGATGCATTTTACCATTGCCCATTTTCTAGTCACCTATGACAAATTAAAAACAAAATGTTGTAATTTAAAAAAAATATATTTATTCATACGGGAGGATACGACACAAAAATATTTTAACGATTCAAGCTTGTGGACAATTTCTAAAGTAAATTATTAGCTAATTATTTGTTCATATAGTGATCCTCCACTAACTTGAACACGTAATTCAATACGTTTTTCAAAAGAATGAGTCATGTTTCTACACATTTGGAACTGTTTTCAAAATATTGCCTAATTATTTGTTCATAGTGACCCCCATTAACTTTAACACATATTCAATACGTTTTTCAAAAGAATGTTTCTAGACATTTGCCGAGTAATACTTTGAAAACAGTTGAAAATGTGTAGAGACATGACTCATTCTTTTAAAAAACGTATTGAATTATGTGTTCAAGGTATTAGGGGTTACTATATGAACAAATAATTAGGTAATAATTTACTTTAGAAATTGTCCACAAGCTTGAATCGCTAAAATATTTTTGTGTCGTATCCTCCCGTATGAATAAATAATTTTTTTTAAAATTACAACATTTTGTTTTTATTTTGTCATAGGTGACTAGAAAAAGGACTATTTGGCAACGTTGCAAAAATGTGTACAAATAATTACGGTACTATGTACAGAATTTTACGGTGAATTCAAATATGTAAAAATATACATAGTGTCCCATTTAAAAAATATGAAATATTTATCACACCGCCCTTTTTGAGCACCCTGTATGGTCGAAAATAATTTTAAAAGCTGCACCTCTTAACGCTTAATAATTTTCGTGAAAAAAGTTTTCCGCTATCCCTAGCGTTAAAAGAGATATTGAGCTTTGTCGCACTAATTGGCCACCCTGTATGTAACCAGTTAATCTTTTCATCTAAGACGTCTTTTTTCTATTTGTAATTTCTTTTTAATTTTTTTTTAATACTCTAAAATAAACAAAATTGACTAAATACCTAAATCAACAATATTTAAAAACACATTTAGCAAAAAGGATCCAAATTAACTTCTTGACAGGTCTAAAATTAAAAAAATGGGTTAACCTTAATTTTTTTTTTGTAACTGAATACAAACTGATCTGACAACTGACGCAACAAGTTATGTAAGAAGAAACCAACTGCTTGTTGGTTCCGTCCTGCACTTGCATAACGCCAACTGCCCAGTACTTTATTGCGAAACTTGAATACAGGTTTCTCTAATTTTCAATTAGGTCATATTCCTCATAAATGGCGTCCATAGGTATTTTAAGACGGATCTTAATTGCAAATAGATAAAACACCTTTTTGTGATTCTAAAAAACCAGCTAACTAATTTTAGCAAAAATTGTTAGTTGATATTTAATTTTAGAATCTTTTATTATACAAAAAGTTACATTTTCTTTATATCAAAAGTACAATTATTAAATGTGCATTGCATGAATGACATGTTTCTTTTACTATTCGGTACAATAATCACATTTCCTGGTGTAGAAATTATATTTTTTCCGCCATGGACACAACTGCCGTTGGTGTACCTGGTCGCAAATCGGGTGCTGCCACACGTTCTAAACACTTTTTTGGCTATTTCTGTCATGTGTGCTTCCGATTCATCAACATACCATTCAGCGACCGTTGATGACTTCCAACCGCCATGTTTCTTTAGTGTCATCAAGTCTTCCCCAGATTCAACTAAAAGTGTAGCAGACGATCTTCGAAATGAATGACCCGTATATAAGTTAACATTACTCATTAATACATTTTCCATTCTGATATGCATAAAATAGGCGACGATCCTTTGCTGCTGTTGGACGAAGGGCTATATAATACATTCGGTAAAATTTAATAAATTTTTCAGTAACTACAAATCTCCTGTTTCCATCATTCTTTGTTTGCTTAATTTTCACAATTAATAACGTTCCCGAATCTTAAATATCATCTAATGTTACCTGGCTGGTTTCACAAATTCGACAAGCTCCTGCGATCGCAAATAAAACGACAACCTTGGACATTAAATAAACTTCATCGGGAGCATTATTTAAAAAATCACTAATAACTGTAATCG
This sequence comes from Barypeithes pellucidus, assembly GCA_963991005.1. Classification (NCBI taxonomy): domain Eukaryota; kingdom Metazoa; phylum Arthropoda; class Insecta; order Coleoptera; family Curculionidae; genus Barypeithes; species Barypeithes pellucidus. The sequence continues at coordinate 49,742,804 of OZ022562.1, read as the reverse complement.
TGTTTCAGAAATGTAATTAGTTTGAAATATTTTGACATGTCTACATTATTATTGGGTTGTAACATACTTTTAATCATTGAATAATTTGACCACACTGTAGATGGCTTTTGTTGTTGTGCCAATTCGGAAAAATAGGCCAATAACACCGTCTCCGACAAAGAAATACATGTCTTTTTCATCTTCCATTCCATAAATCTTGAATACGCGGTTTCGTAAATTTTGCGTGATTTAGTTGGCAATAATTTTTCTGACGCTACTTTCGCTTCTTTTACCAATTCCGGTGGAGTCAGAGAAAACTCGGAATCAGACATTTTTAACTTTATAATATTCAAAATAACTAATAAACAGCAACTAAGTTCTCATTTTTTAAATTAAATGTCAGATTAAATTGAGGGCTATTTGATTATTTTAAAGGTTCTATAAAGCTCTAATTGTCGCTATAAGTAAAACAGCCTACTAGTTTAATATGTATATTGTAATAATATGTTTTTCAATATTAAATCGTCGTTTTTTCCGTCACAGAAAAAAATAGTGTATTATACACGTGGAAAATATTAGATTTTAGCTCTCGGGAGTTTGTCTTCCTCCGCATTGTTATTGTCAATGTCAATAATATTTGAAAACTTCACAAATGGAACGAAATAATCCCGATTCGGAAAAAGAAAACTCATGTCAATGCGTTCCAGACGAAATAATTAATATTGCCAATTAAGCAACACAAACTTTATTGCCTGAATATTCGAAACAAGCCTACAAAAAGGAACATAATACGTCAACATACGACAAAAATCGGCAGATGTATGTACAATGTACATACATCGTGACGGTGCATCGTGACATTTTCCGGTTTTGGCACGATCACCGATGAAATTATGAAAATCACGAAGTCTGCGGGAGGATCTATTATTGGCAGATATCCATCGTGACAGTGCATCGTGACAGTTTTCGCCGATACACTTGGTTATTGGCACGACGGCCTGTCACCGATGAACTGATGAAAATCATGAAGTTTGCGTGGAAATCTATTATTGGCGTTCATCGTGACAGTTTTCGACCATACACTTCGGTTTTGGCACGACGCACACAGACGAATTTCGACGGAATCGTGGCCAGAAAGATTATCTTGGTAACATGAGACAAAAAATGTTTTTAATTGTAAGAAACCGTTATAAATATGGTAACATTGCATTTAGTTTTTAATATCTTACATCTTTGCCCCCCTCCAGACCCCTTTTTATGGTTATTAAATTATAGAAATTGGACTAAACAAAGGTGGTTTATTTTTACGATATTATCATTGGAGAAACATTTATTTTATGTTTTTTTAATCTCCCCCCAGCACCCTCGAGGAGTCGCCCCTCTCCAATTATACAATTTCTTTTCAACGATAACCCTAAATACATATCTGATTTTTTCAAACAAAATTATTTCTTGATAAATATAAATTTTGATTTACTCGAGAATTCAATAGTCATCAGAAGGCATGTAAGATTTAACTTTTTTTTCCAAATATTCATGATGTTCTTTACCGCTTTTGGATGGACAGTCTCTTAATAATTCCACGAGCTGAATCCTCGTGAAAGATACTGATGTTGCTGTGGATCCTGCAAGAACAACAAAAAATTGACAAACCGTATGATTTTCTGTAAAAATTTATATACTCGGAAAAAAATAGCCACCATTTTGAAAAATATCGGAAATTTTTTTTCTCCTGTTTAAAGTATGTTTAATTCTCCATGAAACTATGTACGTTTCATCGGAATCGGTTTAGTAATAATAAAGTTATTCAAAATTGGTTCGATGTCTTAATCACATATTTGTAAAAATGTACCTAACAAATTTTTTTTAAATTCAATTTTCGGCAAGGTCGCAAATTGTCGCAGCAACTCTCAGTTGGACCTTATTCAGGACCGTTCAAAGAATAGTAAACAAATAGTTTGGTCGCATTCCAACGCCTGAGACAAAATATTTAAAAAAATTGTTTAATTTATTTTAACTTATGTTAACAAAATGTTTGAAATCAAAAGTACTAGTGTAAATATTTTTAATTTTTAACCAGCAATCGGCTCCATGATGGTTTTTCAAAATTACAGAACTAAATACACTGATTTTTTTCAACCACTCTAATTTAATTGACACACCACACTAGAAAAATAAACTTTGAACTGAAAAAATTTTAAGGTTGTCCATAATATAAATATAACAGGGGTGATTTATGACACCCTGGTTGTTTCTTAATTAAGTGCTAATGATTTTGCGACATAATTATAACTTTGGTTTTATCTATTTTGACCAGCTTTTACCTGAAATTCGCTTGTGTACTTGGCTTTGTACTTTGGCTTGGTACGATCACCCATGAAATAATGAAAATCACGAAGTCTGTGGGGGGATCCATGATTGGCAGATATCCATCGTGACGGTGCATCGCGACAGTTTTCGCCCATACATTTCGGTTTTGGCACGACGGCGTGTCACGAGCACCGATGAACTAATGAAAAATCACGAGGTCTGTGGGGGGGCTTTAGATATAAATATCGAGACGCAAGTACTGTTATGACATTATCGAACAACAATTCATGGGATTTCATTTTTATAAATACATAGTGTAATTTGTAACTAACATCAGTCTCTATCAAGGAATTCCGATAAGAAATCAAGGCCTTTGTTATGTTACTTCCGATGATATCAAGGCGAAAACATTGCTTCATTCACTACGATTAAATAGGTGATAACTAGTTTAAGTTAACACGGCGTGTTGTTTAGACTATCCAATTAACTGTGAACAATGCATTTTATCGTTCGTACTGATAATTAGGTCTCCACCGGTACCGGTTAGTACCGGGCGGTCCCTTGACGCTGGTATTCGGTTGTGTGATAATAAAAATAGGAAATAGTACATACTATTCATAGTGTTATTTGATATTCTGATTGGTATTGGTAAACTTTTAAAATGGTTCAAATAGTCATAGGTGCATTTTAATTTTCAAAAATTTAACACATAAACAGCGCAATCATCCGGTTATACACGTTTGGGTGTAACAATGTGTACAGGGTGTCCATTTTTGGCTAGTTTTACGGGGTATCTTCGTTATTAGTAAAGATAGAAGGATGCGGTTTTCGCAGCGCTGTGCTACTTTTTTATCAAACAGAAGATGCCGTAATCAGAATTTTTCTAGACCGCCTTGTTTTTGATATACGGGATGTTTTTGAGAATTGTGCATTTTGGGACACACCCCCCCCCCCCCCCCCCCATATCTCGGTTACCCCGTAACGTATCAAAAAGAAATAAAATGTTCTTTTTGTAGTTTTTTACGTAGAATCCAGTGACGTACTCAGATTTGTTTCTACATTCAATAGTTTTCAAGGAAAATAAACAAATTTGCTTTTTTTAAATGGGTCACCCTATATATTTTTTAATAATATAATTTAGTTTGTAACAAGCTTCTCAAAAATATATAAAATTTTATTTTTAGTCTTAGCATTAGGCCCGAAATATACGTTTTTCAAAAATATACCATTTTTTTTAGTAGGCCATGACGGATATTAAAAAACATACTGGTGTGATTAAATATTAGACACAAAAATTGAAAATTTATTGAACTCCCTCATAAATATTGCTCAAATTGTTCTCCTTAGACATGTTTCACACATGGTTCTTATTCGCCTTAATGAATTAGAAATAATAAACGGCCGCGTTTGTAACTCCCTAAAAGCTCTGTCAATTTCAAATTCTTAAATCTGCCATTGTTGGTACTGAATGGAATAAATTTTATTTTGAAGATATCTCCATAAGAAGAAATCCAAAACCTACAAGTCGGGTGACCTTGGTGGCCATCTTACAGGTCCATTGGTTCCAATCCAAACGACCTGGGAAGTTATTATCTAGGTAGGCCCTTACAATTTCGGTATTGTGGGCGGGCGCTCCATCCTGTTGAAGATGCAAGTTATTGCCAGCTAAGGGCACATCTTCTATTATTTCTGGCACAACGTTTTCCAGAATTTATACATTAAGGCTTCCTTCTAATATATTATAAACTATTTTGCTATTCAGTATAAAGCATGAAACGCTAACGCCAAATCTGCCTTGCCGTTCGATTGGAAATATTACATGCTGATTTTCCTGAGACCAAAACCTCGTATTCTGTCGATTAAACATGCCAGCACTGGTAAAATGAGCCTTATCAGACCTTATAACGGTTTTTTCAAAATTGTTTTCCCTGTTCAGATTTCGTAAATACCAATTGCACAACTCTATACGGCGCTGTGCATCACCAGGATGTAAGTTTTGTACACGGTGGAATTTATATGGCTTAAAATAGTGTTTTTTTAGGATTGTTTGCACTCTTGATTTAATTATTCCGACCGAACCTTCAACTTTTCTACCAGAACTACTTGAATTTGTTTCAATTGAAGCTAACACATTTATTTCATCAGTCTCGCGATTATCTTTGTGGTAGATTTTAGGGCGAGGTTTAGAAAATGAACCGTGTTCAATTAAATTTATTTATTCAATTCAAAGTTTACATGCTCTGCCATAATTAAGATAAACTGATTTTTCACTATTAATTAGAAATTTTAAAACAACTTAGAGAACCTGAATGCTCTAACAGAATTAGAAGATTTTATTATTATGATACTTAGGATTGTGTTCTTTTGTTTGATTTAAATACCCGTCATGGCCTACTGAAAAAAAATGGTATATTTTTGAAAAACGTATATTTCGGGCCTAATACTAAGACTAAAAATAAAATGTTATATATTTTTGAGAAGCTTGTTACAAATTATATTATTAAAAAATAAGCAAATTTGTTTATTTTCCTTGAAAACTATTGAATGAGTACGTCACTGTATTCTAAGTAAAAAACTACAAATAGAACATTTCTTTTTGATACGTTACGGGGTAACCGAGATATGGGGGGGGGGGGGGGTTCTCAAAAACATCCCGTATATCAAAAACAATGCGGCCTAGAAAAATTCTGATTACGGCATCTTCTGTTTGACAAAAAAGTAGCACAGTGCTGCGAAAACCGCATCATTCTATCTTTACTAATAACGGAGATACCCCGTAAAACTACCCAAAAATGGACACCCTGTATAGTCAATATTAAAAACCCAGAGCTCACCAAAAATCCAGAAACGTTCTTTTATTCTCCATTTTTGAACTTGGAAATGTCAAACTATTAAAATTGAAACCATTAATCAAAATGACAGGTAAATTTGTTTGTTTACATGGTTGATGGCCGTTTGCATTCCTTGCTTCTGGCCGATATTTGAATGTTACCTTAAGTTAGATCTCAGCTAAGGTAGCCTTAACTTAAACCTTAAAAACTATGTTTTAAATTGATTTGAGGGTATTGGGTATTACCATAACGTTAAGGATACCTTAGCTAAGATCTAACTTAAGGTAACATTCAAATATTGGCCTTTGTGACGCGTTAAGTGGAAGATTACCACGTCCTTAAAGATCTATTCCTTTAGATGAGAGTTAAAAAGAGCTTTAATATTCTGTCAAACTTGTGTTAAGTATGACTTATGCCATTCTGTACCTTAAGGTGACTTTGAAATATCGGCCCTTAAAGGCGTACCTTATACTAAAGGTTCACCTTACATTAAAATGGCTTGTATGACGTCCAACTTGTAAGGGTTTCCACAAGTTTGGCAACAGGACCGATTTTTTTTAGTAACTTTGGTACTGATTCTACACTCAACATGTCAATCTAGAATTATTTTCAACGGCTTGCTTTGTGTGTACTGTGTAATGCTTTTTTGGTATTTATACTAGCCCAGCTATCTCTAGTACTGGGAAACGTAAAAAAACGCTATCTCAATTTGTCACAAAGTGAAAAAAGTGTGTTAAAAACAATTATTGTTAATTTTAAGAACGTAATTGAAAATAAAAATCCGGATACATTAACCCGGCGTGAAAAAGACAAGTAATTAACCTTATTCTGCCGTCTTAAGCAATAGCACGCAAGTGTGTAGTAAACTTTCGAATAAATCGGGGTTTAATGTTTGTTCGCAGAATTGTTGCCATTTTACCTACCTATTTAATTTAGTCCTCTATACCAGTGGGTCGCGATTTTTTTTTTGGGGGTCGCCAAATTCAAAGGAAAATTTTTGGGGGACCCAAATTCAAAGAAATTCGCGCCTACTGTCTATCCAGGGGTCGTGACAAAATTTTACACAAAATAAAAGGGGTCGCAAATGAAAATAGTTTGCGCACCACTGCTCTATACCATTGTCTTGGAACAAACATGGACCCGGATTTCTACGTGCCTTGTACACGTCACTGTGACGCCTGTTATATTAAGAAAATAAACACAAGAAAAGGGAAATGGGATTTCTATCTGTAGAATCCCCATCTCTTTTTATAACTTCTGTTTTGGTTGGGAAAAACAATCGACGGACGTGACTATATATTGTTATACACTTTACGGGCAGACTTGGCACTGTTTTACCATATTGAGTCAAAATTACTATTTTTTTCCACAATCAATACTTAAATTTAACACACAAACACTGAAAAACAACAGACTTTTATTTAACAATAACGACAAATATGACAGTTGTTAATCCGGTAGTGTCAAACGTGAAAGCAGGTATGTAAGACGGCCGTTCCAATAAGGGCTTTATAAAAACTACGTTCCGAACGCTCGAAGGCGAAGTAAAGTCTAATTAACAGAAAACGAGAAAGAAAAATTATACTAACTTTCAGAGCTCCCCGATTGTTGTTGTTTACAACCTATCTAAGAATGTGAATTGTTTATTCTTTAAAGACTGTGAACCAAAACCGTATCATCGATGAATTAAAATCCTTGCTCTATACTAACAAAATCTGGGAATTAATTTTTAATTATACACTGTGTTGAAAACAGGTCGGTACCCCGGAATAACTCCGGTGCATCGCATTGCAGCGGAAAATGTCTGGGGAAAAAGTTGTTTGATTTTGAAGAAGGAATAGTTTGCACTTTAAACCACCCTCAACCCCCAGGCGCGGGTGGGGGTAAGTTAAGATTTTCAAATGGAACCCCATATTTTTTATTGGCGTATCGTCTTCTCCGACCAAGAATAACCATCTTTTGTCCGAAATTTTTTTTTATTCGGGCCTATCCTTCACCAATAATCACCGTGCAAAAATCAAGTTTTATCCCGGAAATACTCTTTTTCTCTGTCTTGTACTAAAAAATGCCCGTGGAGTACAAACAACTTTTTCCACGGGCATTTTTTAGTACAAGACAGAAAAAGAGTATTTCCGGGATAAAACTTGATTTTCGCACGGTTCTGATTTTGTCTTTCTCATGGTGATTATTGGTGAAGGATGGGCCCGAATAAAAAAAAAAAATCGGACAAAAGATGCTTGTTTTTGGTCGGAGAACACGATACGCAAATAAAAAATATTCCATTCGAAAATTTTAACTTACCCCCATCCGCGCCCGGGGGTTGAGGGGGTGGTGGGGGGTGGTTTAAATTGCAAACTATTCCTCCTTCAAAACCAAACAACTTTTTCCCCAGACATTTTCCGCTGCAATGCGATGCTCCGGAGTTATTCCAGGGTACCGATCTTTTTTCAACACCCTATATATTAACTGTTAAATACGGTCTTTTTTCTACTTAAATAGCTAATAGAGGCCCTTCTGAATACATTATAACATTTAACTCAATTTTTAATTTTTTTGCACTTTGTGTGTTTTGCTTAGGATGGCAGTATTGTAGGCATCACAAAAATGATTAGGTTAATTTCCTCAATATCATCATCATCGACTAGTTCCAATAAATCAATTTTACTAAAGTCCTTTTTATCTTATGACAAATCTTTTTAGGTCAGTTTAAGGTTCGATTTCGAAAGTAAGCCGAATAATTCCGGGGCTTAGGTTTGTCTGACTGTAGACCAAGCTTAAAGGAAAAAGCTAACGCGTGCAAACCGAATTCTGGAGATAAGCCTTAGATTAAGTAGGACCTAATCCAAGAGATGCAAACGGCCATAAGACTTTCGGTGTACAGGGGCGTGCCTACAGGGCGCAAGCGGGGCATCACAGGAACGGTTGGAGATGGGTATATGAAACAAAAGTTATTTTGATTTTTACATGCTAACGAAAAATGACAAAATATACAGGACATTCTATTTAAAATAACACTGTAAAACCTAACTTTCTGTATAATAGGAAGTGATAGATACGTCAAAACATTTTCATTAAAAATATCGACATATTCCATAGCGCGTACCAATATTTCAAAGAAATATATTTTTTATTTCCCGAGATGTTTTAACAGGCGACTCACCGTGAATAACCCTGTTTACACTTTTTGACAGCTCGTGTTTTAAATGTTTCAGTTCAGATGTCATTTTTAATTCAAAGAAATGATATTTACATTTTACAATGTGGTTTTTAATTAAAAACAAAAGTTCATACAAATCTAGGCGAGACAAGCCAATGTTAATAAAAACGATGTCTCCAAGTGAATTTTGTGCAGTTTTATGGCGGCCAGTGTTCATGTGAAGTTTTGCGATTATGGTTATGGGTTATGTTATGTGCCGGTTCTTTACTAAAACGGTGTATAAGTTTTTAGAGAAATTGACACTAATTTTTAAATAAGACCGACATTTCAAACTTAAAGAGTGTAAGGTGTAATTCTGACAAGATCGGCCAGAATTCGTGGTTTGTTTACATGTATCGCAGTGCAGCACGGGTGTTTTTCTGGTTTAACGTCAGGTCATTTTTACCGCTGAATGAATTGAAAGCGCCATTTAAGAATATTTTTCTTCAATTTGTATTCATCTCAGGAATTGCCGGTTTAAATATAATACGTCATGTCCATAACACCCTGTATACATATATATAAAAATAAAGAGTGTTTTGCCACCGGTCATGATATGATACCATACACTAGCAAGCAAACATACAAGCAACGCGGGCTTCTCCCTGCGCGACAACAATAAGCAGCAGCCGATGAGCCGATTCGTGACGAATGACTAATCGGTAAATAGGAACGCGGAACAAGTCGCGACACATCAAATTAAATCGGGACAGTCCCGCCTAAATCGGAACGTCTGGCAACCCTGTATACTGTGTATTATGAAGAATAACTATTCGTAGAGCCAAAAATAAACAAAGCTTTCAGAAACTTTTTTCTTAAAAAATACCATACGAAATTACACCCAGTATAATCGTCAAAAGAAATACATTTTCTTCCATAAATCATAGAAAGAAAAAATAGAACACGTTAATTTCTGCAGATTTTCAATATAGACTATAAGCCATCATTATTTTTGCAGAGTCAGCTAGTTCGTCATCGACCCGGGTCCCTCTGCGTTCAAGGGATGATAAGAAACTTACAGCCGGATCATCGTCAGAAAAACAAAAGAGTGGAAGTTCGACATCGTCGTCGGGCGAAGCTATGGACAGTAAATCAAGTTCCGCTGTGGAAGACGTTTATGAATTTAAATCTGTTAAGGTATATTTTTCATGCAGTAATTATCATACCACCATCAAATTTCTTGTGAAAAAAGTCTCCCAACTAACATAACACTCACCAAGCCTAAAATGTTTTATACATATACAGGGTGTCCGGGAACATGTGGGAAATCTCCCGGATATGAAGAAAATACGTAAAAAGAATACTATAGGTTCATATAAACTTCTTTCGTATCGGCCTTCTCTTCGGAGATATGTGCTCCCAAAGAGCACCAATGGAATCAAGTTTCTTACACATAATTATTGAACCACCTGGTATATTTCAATTATTTTTTAATATGATGTATACCAGGTAAGACCCGTCAAATTACTACCCAAGAAACTGTTGTGAATTACTCACAGCTGCAGGGACGGACTAGCTGTAACACTCATGGGCCCATTTTTTTTACGCCCTCTATGATGAGAACTTTGGACAATGTTTTTTACATACCTTTAACTATTGGCTAAAAATTAATTACTCTTCATTCATATCGCTAATCCTAACCGTTTTCGAGAAAACGTCATTTTATTTACACAGAGTCCCTTTACTTCTCACGGGTTAAATATGAAAAATCGGAATTTTGAGTTTCAACATTTGATAGGAACAAAGATGTATCTTTTACCGAGATACGCCAAATACATGATGTAAATAAAACAACGTTTTCTCGAAAACGGTTAGGATTAGTGACATGAATGAAGAGTACTTAATTTTTAGCCAATAGTTAAAGGTATGTAAAAAACATTGTCCAAAGTTCTCATCATACAGGGCGTACAAAAAATGGGCCCATGAGTGTTACAGCTAGTCCGTCCCTGTAGCTGTGAGTAATTCACAACAGTTTCTTGGGTAGTAATTTGACGGGTCTTACCTGGCATACATCATATTAAAAAATAATTAAAATATACCAGGTGGTTCAATAATTATGTGTAAGAAACTTGATTCCATTGGTGCTCTTTGGGAGCCCATATCTCCGAAGAGGAGGCCGATACGAAAGAAGTTTATATGAACCTATAGTATTCTTTTCACGTGTTTTCTTCATATCTGGGAGATTTCCCACATGTTCCCGGACACCCTGTATAGAGGGTGTTGCAATGCTTTCACCATTGGGATTTCGGAAATGGTAAGAGATACGAAGTTGGTTAAATTGGGGCAAAGTTGTGTAATTATGGGCCCAATAATATGCCGCAAAAAAATCACAAATATATTTAAGGAAAAATTTAAATTGCGTTTCGGTTGTATTTTTTTCCCGGTTCTGTTCGAAGAAATGTCCAAACATAAATTTCACTTTCTCATTGCTACTTTTTATTCTCCGTAAAATGGCATTATCAGATGTTTCATGCGACGGTTGGTCTTTGGGTTACCATCATCAACTTATTAGTACGGGCCTGGATATTTTTGTTTAAATTATGAAAGAAGACCAAAATCTACGTTCAGTGGTATACAACACTTACTGGTTTTCCGACGTTTTGTTCCTTAAATTGATCATCTTCATCAAAATACCCCTAGTAAATTCCACCACAACAACCTCGCACCGCTTAGTGCTGTTCCGATGAAAACCCCGGGTTCGACTGAAGTGAACTTGTGAACTTCCTTCAAAAAATTTATGGTTGCCTTGATTTGATCGCAGATTTCGCTGATGCCGCAAACTGCGACGGAAAGACGGAATATCGTGAAAGATGAGGATCCCAAACAATCCCAAATTAGCAATCAGAGCCATCTAAGTTGCATCAATCTAACTAACAAATATGCCGCTTTTTGGCAGGTTAGAAGAGACGAGAGCTGATCAATATTTATTTTCGTGAAGTTTTAGCCGTTAATAATAAGGTTTTTTAGTTAATTTATTGATAATTAGATCGTCTAACATGTTGATTGGGGTATCAACAAATTTCAGCAAGATCTGTGACAGAAATTTGAAAATTGTTCTTATTTGAGATTGTTATTATTATTCTTATAACATTATATTTTTGAACGCAATTTTTTTCATACCGTTTTCCAATTCTTTAACTTTACGAATCCAGTTTTAGATTCGAAAAAAATTAAGTATATTTGTCTAAACGTTCACATAAAATAGTGCCTGCTTGGCAACCTGTGATTAAACGCAGCTCTTAAATGTTATTGTTTTATAAATAAAATATATCTTTCCTGTGAAAATATTTTCGTGAAAAATTGAATTTCACGATAGTAGGAGGCATGATACAATTCTAAGAATAATTAAGTAAGTAAAATATTAAAAACTTGTAATTAAATACCGTGTACTATTGAACGAACGTAACTGTACATATTTTATTATTTTATGGATAAAGGTTAAACCTAATTTAAATAAATAACCTTTTAGAGAAAAAAAAGATGGACGCACAAATCGTAATTATTCATTAATACATACAGGAGAATGTAAGGACGCCACAAAAGGTTACGTGTAAAATCGGCTTTTACACCCGCACTTGACCCATGGTTGATATTACGATTATATTATTATCTATTTTATATATTTATTGTCTATATTATTTTTATATCGACCAAAATTATTATTATTACATAATTATCATGTTCATGTCCTATAAAAGCCTTTAATGAGGGAAAAACGTTTGAATTAAAAGGTTATATCTAAGCACGTACAAACCCTATACAGAAATAAATGATTTTGATTTTGATAAGAATTCCTCTAACCAAGGCAAATTTTTCACCTGGGCGAGAGGGTTTGTTTGTTGGCCGGGAATTATGTAGAAAATGACCCTCGTACATTAAGCTAGAGGTGTTTTCGATTGATTACATCGAAAATTTCGCACTAACATTCTTCAGCCAATCAGGAGCTTGCTTTTTGTTCCGTTACCACGGAAACTAAGAAAATTTCCTGAAATTTTTCTCCTCGAGGCAGCAGGAAGTGATTACAGTGGAAATTTTTTGACGTTTGTGTATAGAATGACATTTTGCTTGACTGAATCGGATATTTTAATTATTTTATATTTCTGATTATTCTAAACCTTTTACTAGACATTATTATATAAATTAAAAACAAAAACGGCAAATTATTGTTATTTATTATAGTTTGCAAGTACCCAATTATTTTCGATTACAACGTCTAAATGTTCTTGAAATTCTTTGCCACTTGTTCTTTTTTTAATGGGTAATAAGGAGCAGACAGTCATCAAAATTTATAAATTTTATATGTTTCATGAAATAAATGTAGTACTTCGAAACAATTTTGCTTTGCTGCCGTCCACGAATAAGCTGTATGTACATTCTTCTATTAAATACGTTAGAAACTGTAAATTCTGATGATACATTTTAATTTCGCTCAATTCTCTACAAAACTTACACGGAGGGTACTTCTCAAACCGTTTCATTTTTAAATTTAACTACTGTTAGCAATCGGGGTTACAGGAGACAGCGCGCGACGTTTGACTTGGATTCCATGGCCTTCTATATGGATGACTACAATACGCCGGAAAACTATCTGTATAAAATAACTTTATATGGTAAAAAAACTTATTTTCTACCAACTTTAGTAAGTTAAATAAATATGGAAATAAAAATTTGAACCATTTTTACTTTGTCAATAACAATTTGAGGCAAAGTTGGTAAATAGGATATAATTGCTCTTCGAACTAACAACTAGAATAAGTCATCAGCTCTTAAATTAATAATTTAGTGCGAAATTTTCTTACCGAATCTCCCTTGTTCTTGAATTAATAACGGAAATTTTTCTTCTACACGATTTTTTTGAGAAAATCGTGTGGTCGAAAAATTTCCGATAATAATTCAAGTACTAGGGAGATTATAAGTGAAAACAATACCCCTAGCTATCGAAAACAACCCATCTAGCTGTTGAACACAAAACCATAGTAACCTTCTTACAACGCCATTATAGTGGAATATTATGTCGGTCTGACATTCTCATTGTTCCGAGTTTAGTTTAAAAAATGTCACGTTTTGGAAAGGAACCAATCGAAGTAATTCAAGAAAAGATTGCACAGAGTGTCCCAAAAAACACTAAAAATAGCAAGCAATATGTCTGGCGTCAATTTATGATGTTTTGTGAAGAGATAAGGTATGTTTTTAGCAAGGAGACTCAGATTAAAACGCTTGCGGACATACTTCAAGAGTGGGATTACAACATGAAAAAACGGTGAGGAATACAAAGATTTTACAATAAAAACAATATGGAATTTAACAACGAAGATGCTTCAGCAAAAGTATTATAACGAGTACCAAATCAGGTTTGATCCAATTACGAATATTGAGTTTAAAATGGCTCGTGAGGCGAAGAGAGCAAAACGCAAGCAAGTGCAGTATCTACCAGAAAAGAGAAAATTAAGTTCAGCTTGCAGCTGCGAGCTGCAAAATTTTAAATGAAACGCATATCATAAAGTTAATTAACAAAAACAATTTAATATCGTGTATTTCCTACTCTCGCAGCAATGACAGCTTGCAGTCTTCGTGATATCGAACGAATAAGGTTACTTATCCTTTCTTGAGGGATAGTCTGATATTTTTCGGTCAGCGCCAGTCGTAAGTCTTGTAAGGTTTATGGTTGTACAGGACGACGACGAATGGCCCTCTTAAGTTGATACCAAAGATGTTCGATTGGGTTGAGATCCGGGTTACATGCGGGCCATTCCAATCTTGCAAGTCCAACTTCATCCATATATTCGCTCATTACATGTGCAACGTGAGGTCTAGCATTATGGTGCATTGTAAATGTAAATTGGTTCCCAATGAAAAGAGCAAATGGAACAACAACTTCTTGGAGGATTTCCTCAATGTAACGGTGGGCGATTCGAGTTCAACAAATAGAAGATTGGTGCGTGCTTCGGTAGAAATACCCATGACACACATTTTCTAAAAATAACATCGTTTCATTTAAAATGAGATAATGGAATGAATCAAGAAACGAAATGTTTAGAATACATCAAAGATGACAAGAAACAGTATGTAAATCAAATTATCCACCTTAATTTTCCTACAGGGTGTTTTGAAATTACGACAGAAAACAACAGTTTGATTTACTTCTGTATAATATAGCCTAATCGAAAACTGTTACTTTATAAAGTAATTAGGGGAAAACACAATAAATTTATCCACAAACTGATCATCAAAGTTGACCAAAATTTCAGGGTTGCGGAATTTTGTGCCGGCGAGTATAGTTTTAGATTCTAAAAATAATCGATTTAGGCTTCATAGAATGTTAGAATAACCTAAATAATTTTCTTTAGGATACAGACTCTTCTTCAGAAAAAAACACGGAAGGCGCCGACTCAGAAATGGAGACAACCGACCCTCTGTCGGTCCCGTCAACTAGCGCCAATGAAGAGTCCGGCAAAAGAAATTATTCGGAATTTGAGGGAAGTGAGGACAATGAAAAAGACGAAGAAAATAAGAGGAAAAAGAGGAAGGATGACGGTGGGAAAGATGGAGGCAAAGTGACACAAAGAGGAACAGGTAAAATAATAATTTTTTGTGATGTGTATTAGTTATCGACAAAAAAGTAATATTGCGCGATCTCTAAGTAAAACTTAATAAATAACTTTTTTTTCTACATACATAAGTGTCCATTTGACACAAAATATTGAGCTTTTTTATGCAAAATAAGCATCATACTAAAAATAAATATTGTTCCCAATTATTTAAAATTTTAGATTGGTCCAAGAAAAATATGATGACCTCCTCTATTACTATTTTGTAGGTCAGGGTAAAGGACAAAGTAATAAACAGTCGTTAAGTAATCCAGGAAAATATACAGGGTCTAATTCTTCAAAATCAGGCAGCTCTAGTGCAGATAAGAAAAGTCCGGATAGCAGCCCCAAGCCTACTGCTGGAACCAGCAATTCGAGCGATGCTGAAGTAAGATTTCCTTAAATATATCACTACCGTGTTTGTGCTGATAAGGACACAAGGGTGAAGACAGATATAAAAATACTAATTCAGGATTCTTGGTAGTACCAGTCGATCTAATTTAGTATTTTAATATCTTACTATAGACAATCTAGGGCGTTCGACGGGGCCTAATAGCACTATGTATTTCGTTCTTATTGTATAAGGCATCATCAGGTGGTTAGAAAATGATTCTCCGTTTTCATTTGCATTAGGGTGTGCCGAAAAATTTTAATTCAAAATTTCAAAATACAATACAAAAATCGCAATCGCAGTTATAGCTTCTTCTTCTTCAAGTGCCATCTCCTCTTAGAAGGTTGGCTATCATCACAGCTATTCTAACTTTTGATGCTGCAGCTCTAAACAACTCAACGGAACTACAGTGGTACCATTCCCTTAGGTTATTTAGCCAGGAAATGCGTCTTCTTCCTCTACTTCTTTTTCCCTGTATCTTCCCCTGCATAATATTCTGCAACAATATATATTTTTCTCCCCTCATCACGTGGCCCAGGTATTGCAACTTTCTTATTTTAATTGTGTTTAATATTTCCTTTTCCTTTCTCATTCTTCCTAGCACCTCCTCATTTGTTACCATGTCTACCCAACTTATTCTTAAGATCCTTCTATATGACCACATCTCAAATGCTTCCAGTCGATCACTTATATTTTTCTTTAACGTCCAGGATTCCATCCCATATAGCAACACGGAGAAAACATAGCAATTCAATATTCTGGCTCTGAGGCGTAAATTAAGATCTCTATTGCATAACACATTTCTCATTCTGTTAAATATGGTTCTGGCTTGTCCAATTCTTGATTTGATCTCTTCAGTATAGTCATTACCCTCATTGACCGTTGTTCCTAAGTATTTGTATTTACTGACTTTCTCCACTAGTTCTCCGTTGATCCATAAGTTCTCCTGTTGTTGAACTGATTTTGTAATGGTCATAAATTTGGTCTTTTTGATATTTAAGGTAAGCCCGCTCTCCTCGCTGCTCGTCACTATTTGATCAACCAGGCCCTGTAAGTCTTCTATTGTTTCAGCAATAAGTATGGTGTCGTCTGCATACCGGATGTTATTAATTGGTATTCCATTAACCTTTACTCCCGTTGTTGTTTCTTCCAGTGCTCTCTGAATGATTTCTTCCGAATAAAGATTAAACAATAGCGGCGATAGTACACATCCTTGCCTTACACCCCGTTGGATTTCTATTTCTTCTGAGAGTTCATTGTCCACTTTGACATTAGCCGTCTGATTGTAGTATAGCTGCAAATGAGTATTTTCGGCTAAGCTCGTCTCTAATAACCAGACTTCAACATTGTTGCCATTCGGCCAACCAACATGTAGTTCTCTCTTCCATCCATTACTGATTTTCAATAACATTTCACACAATCACATCTTCACTTTCCAATAGTTTTATGAATGGATTATGGTACCTGTGTGTTTTACGAGATAACGATATAACGTTGCTTGAAGCCTATCAATATCTCCAGAAATATTTGTCCTTGTTTCCAAATTGGTCTACTTAGTTTCAGAACATGTTCGTTTAATTAATGAATCGTTTTTATCAGATGTAGTTTTTGTTTTTCAAATATTTTCCAATAATTCCAGATAAGTCCCTGTAGAAGGCAAGATTTTATAAAAAAAATAAAACCAAATATACGTGTTCTTTTCTTTTAGAATACGCATATTTTCCCCCTATTGCATTTTGAAGTTCAACAAAATAAAAATTGGTTATATAGATTCGGCCCACCCTATTATACATCTAGTGTTCGTGACATATAACTTTTAATTGTTATTGTAACCTATTTCAGGTGGATAATGCTTCTAATTCAGGAGATGGTAAAACCGACTTAAAGGTCCCACCTCTAAAAATTGTAATCCCACAGAGTTCAGCAAATGAACAAGATGCCGGGACAAGTCGAAATGGTAAAGTATAGACCTTTTTATTTTTAGTGTTTTTCGATAGCGGAAATGCGCCTAATATTGGATATCTATGTATTTTTAAAGGATATGTGCACCATCTATTAACCATATGCTGGGATACACCTTAAAACGCGACTACCACCGCGCAGGGTTCTACAATTAACTGTTTTGATATAAATCATTTTTAACTGAACATTTTTTTGGTCCATATTGAAAGTGTTGATTTTTTAGTTTTTTTTTTGGCATTGGCATGTCTGCCATTCAGGATTTATTATATAGTTTACAAGGTAAAATTTTTAAATATTTTTGAGTGTAATGGGTATAATAATATTATACAATAATTATTCTAGAAATTTTGTATAATATAATTTTGTTTGTTTTTGTTCAAAAATTTTATGAGGTCCTCATATTGGACAGCTATATGTTCCCTATATTCAGGGTTGTTAAAGTAGTTAATGTAATATTTACTACGTAATTTATTACCGTAGTAAATATAATTTGCTACATGCTCTTACTATGTATTTTGTTACATTTACTACTTTCACCTTTCATTTTTAGAATATTTTTATTTAGATCAAATCCTAACGCAAAAAGCAACAGAAGAACAATAACCAAAACCACTATTTTCTACTTTTCCACTCGAATTTCCAACTTTTAACATCAAATTTATAATAATCCAATCAAAATAATAATTAGGTACATTTATTACATTTACTACGTTTGTTACGTAGCAAATGTAACATTAACAACCCTGCCTATTTTGGATGCCGGTGCTGCAGGAAACAAATATATCTACGATTTTTGTTTGAATGAATGATTTTCGCTTCTTATGTTACGCTGTCAATTGATTTTTTTCAATTTATATTTTACTCCATAAAATATTGAAATCATTATTAGTATTTGTGTAAAAAATGATATCCTACTATACAGGGTGTTATGGAAATTACTTATTATATTTAAATGGGTGACGCCTTGGGTGTCCTAGAGAAAGTCTAGATACTGTTTTTTTTCTAATAGACTATCTAAATACTACGGTAAAAAACCTTTTTGCCTACATGCTGTCGCTCTGGTTTCAGTTAGCAACAATGTAGGTTACTAGAGTAAACTACAGTGATGCCAGATCACACCGCGTGTCTCGCCATTGCTTGGATAACCGCCGCGTGCGTATTGATATGTTTAACCTTCAGTATCGTTGCTTCAGTATGTTTCGATACTAGGTGCTGGAACGACGTTGCCGAGGGTTCCACGTGTTTGTTGTATACGAATTTTAAACGTTTTGTTAGTTGTAGCATTACCCGATTTTTTCTGTTGTGAAATAATTCACAATAAACAATGTTGTGATGTGATCTCAAATTTGTGTGTTATTACCGCCTGTTGGTTCTCTTGCAAAGCATACTTTTTGTGTTTTATTTTTTTATGGAATATAATTATAAAACGGATTATTTTAAAATAAGATCGAAGGTAAGAGAGTATGTACCTTAAAATTGTAGTTTGTTTTTCTAAAAAGTTTGAAAAAGAAGTGATAACACGGGTCAATATGACTCTGACTGACTGCTTGCTGTATTCTGCATTATGCGTATATTGGGCAGTTAGTATATCAACTTATAGGCTCATGTATTTATCTTAATATCTAGGTTAAGATAAGAGGCTCGGCCTCAACTTCGCCATTTGTAATTTTTTATAATAAAGTCATTTATTATTATTATTAAAGACATCTTGTTGTCAAAAACTGAACACGTGCGTATACAATTCCGTGTTACCGTATACAATTTATTTTCATCTCAGGATTTGCCGGTTTAAATATAATAAATCATTTCCATAACACCCTGTATATCCAATATTAGGCTATTGGTATCTAAAATCACAAAATCGACAAGTTTTAAAAATATTTAATTATTTCCCAAATAATACTTTTATTCAGTTGATGCACATCTAAAGTGATTCTGCATGGATACGCTATAACTTTACGAATCTAGCACAAATGTTTATTTATAACATAATATTTAACAAAAATGTATCCAATATTATGCGCCTTTCCTCCATTGGAATCGTCTATGTGTGACATTTTTTATACCTATCCCATTTTCTATAATTATTAAGTTCAAATTAAGCAAAAATTATTTGTTTGTTGTTGTGAAAACTTTTTTCTGTTCATAATAATAAATATAAAGGAAATTAACAACCTTTATAATGAGATACACATTAAAGTGAGGTCGACTTGCATCGGACCGATTCTTATAGTAACTTTCTTAGTATTATTTCTTCGTTATAGGCAAAAATAACTCGCAACGAACGCATCAGGCTTTACCTTACGTAGTTGCTAGCTCTAATAGCAACGATTCGGCCGATAAAGAAGTTGTGGTTGGCTCAGCTAGTCCGGAAAACGCGGGAACTTCTAAGGAACCCGACAAGAAGGACGGTACAACGAGCCAAGGAGAGGAACAGGTTAGTGTATGCTGTATGCCTCTGGACTATACAGGGTGTCCCTGATAAGCTTGCACTCTACATGGATCTCGTTAATCATAGGACGTACAAAAATGATCATATTTTCAATACGGCGTTTCGTTTTTTCGCAACCATCATCAACTTTGTTTTCTTACATAGCAATAATATTTTATTTTATGCTTTCTGAACTCAACTTTATATTATGAATCGAACGGTATATCACACCTATTATTTATTATTATTATTTTTATGTTCGAAAATGAAAAATAATTTCAGTTGATGATGGTTGCGAAAAAACGAAACTTCGGAGTGAAAATTAAATTAAATCATCCTATGCAGGAAAAGTGGCAAGGAGAGTGTAAAATATTTTCACATATCTCTTCAAATATACTCACCGGCACAAAATTCCGCCTCCCTGAAATTTTGGTTAAGTTTGATATTTTATAACTTTTTTATTTTTTATGCGATTTTCATGATTTTGTTATCAGTTTGTAGATTAGTTTATTGTGTTTTTCCTTAATTATTTTATAAAGTAACATTTTTCGATTAGGCTATATTATACAGGAGTAAATCAAACTGTTGTTTTTTGTCGTAATTTCCAAACACCCTGTAGAAAAATTGAGGAGGATAATTTTATGTACATACTGTTTCTTGTCATCTTTGATGTATTCTAAACATTTTAATTTTTGATTCACTCCATTATCTCATTTCTGCTGCGAGCCGAAAAATTTGAAATGAAACGATGATATTTTTAGAAAATGTATGTCATTGGTATTTCTACCGAAGCACGCACCAATCTTGTTTTTGTTAAGCTTTAATCGCCCACCGTCACATTGAGGAAATCCTCCAAGAAGTTGTTGTTCCATTTGCTTCTTTCGTTGCACATGTAGTGATCTGGATGAAGTTGGACTTCCAAGATTGGAATAACCTGCATGTATCCCGGATCTCAGCCCAATCGAACATCTTTGGGATCAACTTAAAAGGACCGTTCGTCGTCGTCCTGTACAACCATAAACCTTGCAAGACTTACGACTGGCGCTGACCGAAGAATATCAGGCTATCCCTCAAGAAAGGATTATTCGATTATTCATTCGATATCACAAAGACTGCAATCTGTTATTGCTGCGAGAGGAGGAAATACACGATATTAAAATTGTTTTTCTTAATGAAAATAGGCTTCAGCGTCTTATTTAAAATTTTGCAGCTCGCATCAGAAATGAGATAATGGAATGAATCAAAAATTGAAATGTTTAGAATACATCAAAGATTACAAGAAACAGTATGTAAATAAAATTAGACCTCCTCAATTTGCCTACAGGGTATTTTGAAATTACGACAAAAAACAACAGTTTGATTTACTCCTGTATACTACAGCCTAATCGAAAAATTTTACTTTATAAAATAATTAAGGAAAAACACAATAAATGGATCTACAAACTGATAACAAAATCATGAAAATCGCATGAAAAATAAAAAAGTTTTAAAATATCAAACTTCACCAAAATATCAGGGTGGCAGAATTTTGTGCCGGCGAGTGTAGAATGAAAACAAAAAGAACGAAATCGGAAAAATTCGGTTTTAACCAAATATCTTCGGAAATTTTCAAATTTGAAAAAATGACGTTGCAAAACTCACTAATGCGCACCTTTTGTCTAATTTGATCATTTCTGTATATCGTCACTGTAGAGAGTGCGTTCTTATCCATGACACCCTGTATGCGTTCAGATACGTCATTTTTTCTATATATGTATATGTTTAGAAAAATAACTGTATAAATTAATTTAATTTTTAGACTACCAACACCGCCGAAGTGGAACCCAGCGTATCGTTACCGAGCAGCTCGAATTCGACCCCTCCGGCACCGCCGCCCGTCGAGCTGCATCCGCGCAAGCGCAAAATGAAACAAAGTCGCGATCAAACGAGCACGCAGGCGCAGCAGCAGGTCGTGGAACCGCCGGAATCGGCGACGGAAAATCGCGAAGTTCATCCGCACGACCAGCCCATTACGAATTGTTATAAGTTGTTTATGAATATCAGAAAACAGGTAAATACTAAAGAGAAACTTTTGAACACGCAGAGATGTCGGGTCGCCATCCACACAAGCTTTGAATATCGAATAAGGCAAACGGATCATTGTACAGGGTTAGTCAACGATTGCGCGGAGTAAGTTTATGCATTGAAGATAAGATTTGTCGATAATGAGCTATTGTGTTGAGGTATGGTTGTATATTCTGCACATTTTAAAAATATTTTCAATTATACAGGGTGCGTTCAAAAAGTAGGGTGGCAGAAAGTTGTATTTTTTTAAATGGGACACCCAGTATTTTATTGTATATTTAGGTTCGTATTAGTGCCTTCTATAAATATCTAAGATATTATTTAATTTGCTTGGGTAGTTTAAGAGCAATAAATTAAAAACTAAAGAAAAAAAGTTTTGTAGTCCAGTAAAGAAAAATCAAAAAAACATTCTAAAATTATTTTTTTAACCACAGGATTGGGTGAGGTTTATAACAAGGGATCTAGAGATACTATGCAATTAATAGTGTTTATGAATTTTATACAGTGTGTTCATAATAAGGTTCCAAAAACGAAACATTTTAAAATCATTTTTCTCAACATTTTCAAATGGAACACCCTGTATATTTTTATGCCATCTTATAGCTAGTATAATATTCTTCAACTTTTGTAGGAAGTATCCAATTCCTATCTCTAATGGTTTTCGAACTATTTTGGTTTTTCTGGTTTTTACCATTTTAAATAATTTGTCAATCGAACGAGGTAGCCATGGAAAACAAATTGAAAAATGTAAATGTCACTTTAATCAGTGCATAACATCAAGAATCATAATTAGATCGGTTTCAAAGTCGAGGGTTTCTACTGTAAAGTTTATTATCCAGTTACTTTTCTTGAAAAATGAATTTTTCGAAAAATGAATTAATTGATATGATTTATGTTTTGGGCGAGGCAGATAGAAATAGTCTTTTCGCCGAAAGATTATACAAGATGAAATATCCAGAGCGGCGAACACCCAGTCCTCGGTGTTTTCATAATTTAATGGAACGATTCAATTCAACCGGCAGTGTGGAAAAATCTAAACGTAAAGTTGTTAATAGAATAGCTACTAATGATGTAAAAGAACTCGAAATACTGTTACTAGTTCAGGAGAACCCCCCAGTTAGTAGCCATACATTAGCTTCCATGTGTGATACCTCACAATCAACGGCAAATAGAACAACGCGCAAGTATAAATACCACCCTTACCATATTGAGTTACATCAAGAACTTCACGGCGACGATTTTCAAAGGCGCGTAACTTACTGCCAATGGTTACGTGCCCAAATTGAATTTAACCAAAACTTTTTAAACCGTATAATGTATTCAGATGAGGCTACATTTAGAAGTAATGGTACTGTCAATAGACACAATATGCATTACTATGCAACGGAGAACCCACACTGGGTCCGTGAGGTCCAACACCAAAACCATTGGTCGGTTAATGTGTGGTGCGGCATACTCCACAACAGAATTATAGGTCCATATTTTTTTAACGAACCATTAAACGGACGTACTTATTTAGTTTTTTTGCAACAGCAGTTGCCAAGGCTATTAACAGAAGGATTTAGATGAACGGCAAAATATGTGGCTCTAACAAGATGGTGCTCCCTCCCACTTTTATCGTGATCGAATCGAATCGAATATTTGGATCAGCACTATCCTGTTGCATGGCCACCAAGGTCTTGTGATCTTACCCCGTTAGATTTTTTTCTATGGGGCTACTTAAAGGATAGGGTATATGTTACACCTCCTACGACAAAGCAGGACATGAATAATAGGATTAGGGATATATGTCAAACAATAACCCCAGGCATGTTATCTAATGTCCGAGAAAATATCATTAAAAGAAGTGACATGTGTATTGAACAAGAAGGACATATATTCGAACATTTATTAAGAAGAAGAAACTGATTGTTTCTTGGAATGTTAAAGTAACAAAAATAGTGTGTTAACCAAAAAAATCAAAATATTTTGAAAACTGATTAAAGTGACATTTACATTTTTCAATTTGTTTTCCATGGCTACCTCGTTCGATTGACAAATTATTTAAAATGGTAAAAACCAAAATAGTTCGAAAACCATTAGAGATAGGAATTGGATACTTCCTACAAAGGTCGAAGAATATTATACTAGCTATAAGATGGCATAAAAATATACAGGGTGTTCCATTTGAAAATGTTGAGAAAAATGATTTTGAAATGTTTCGTTTTTGGAACCTTATTATGAACACACTGTATAAAATTCATAACCACTATTAATTGCATAGTATCTCTAGACCCCTTGTTATAAACCTCACCCAATCCTGTGGTTAAAAAAATAGAATGTTATTTTGATTTTTCTTTACTGGACTACAAAACTTTTTTTCTTTAGTTTTTAATTTATTGCTCTTAAACTACCCAAGCAAATTAAATAATATTTTAGATATTTATAGAGGGCACTAATACGAACCTAAATATACAATAAAATACTGGGTGTCCCATTTAAAAAAATACAACTTTCTGCCACCCTACTTTTTGAACGCACCCTGTATAATTGAAAATATTTTTAAAATGTGCAGAATATACAACCATACCTCAACACAATAGCTCATTATCGACAAATCTAATCTTCAATGCATAAACTTACTCCGCGCAATCGTTGACTAACCCTGTACAAATCTGGTCGGCTTATATTTGGAGATGAACGCCTGGAACACCCGGATTTCGATCTATCTCGGACATACCGCGTTGGAAGTCATGTCGATTCTGGACGCCAACGCATTGTGAATGTTGGTTATATACAGGGTGTTCGGCAATGATGAGCAAAATATTTAGGGGATTGTAGATCGAAAATAAAATAATTTTATGGGAAGAAGTAAAATGAAGTTGAACTAAATTTCCACTATATTATAAAAGAACATAACATGTTTCGCTATACTATAGCTTCGTCAGATGAAAGATCTAATGAAAAAATGTACAATAAATTCACATTATTAAAATTATAAAGAAGGAAAGAGAGAGGGTTATAATGTCAGGAAAAACCAAAATTATGGTCACTGTGATTGAATAGAGTACCTGATGGGATTTTACAATGTGTAGGTCAACAAAATAAATTTAACAAAGGAGAACTATTTAAATCTAACTGATCATTAAGTAACAGGTCCGCATTTTTAAGTTTATTAATTTCCATAGACTCCAACAGAGTGAGTTTAAATCCTTTATTTTCAGTATGTAAAATTTTAAAAGATGGATCAAAATTATGTTTCTTATCAACATAAACATAAACAATATTTATTTTCAAATTTGTTACATTAACAAAGTGAAATTACGTCAAATAATAATTCTTAACAACTCTGAAGTTATAGTTACATACTTTACGTAAATAATAATTAATCTACTACATATTTAAATAATCGTTTAGACGATATGGTTCTAACTGAATTAATATTTTTTTAATTTCTAGTCTAAACAGGCGTTGGCTGTTAACGCGTTTGATTCGTACTGGTAATTGATTGAATAGTTTAACACACATATATTCTGGGCTTGTTTCTGTAATATGAAGGCGATGCATGGGGTAACTGAAATTGTCCGTTCTTGTTAACCGAGCATTATTTTGCGAAGTAAACAATCATGATACCGTTTTCTCTAAATACACTTCGACCGGACTGATTAAACTCCATTTTCTTAGTTACCCTGAGTGCCCTTTTTTGAGAGACAAAGATATTTTGCACATGACTATGCCTCCTCCAAAAAATGATACCATATTTACCATACATCTACCAACAACCCGTATTCCATAGCAGACTGAGTTCAACCTTTTCAATAACTGGCTTATATGAAAAGACCAGTCTAAATGTAAGTTAATGTGAACACCAAGAAACTTCGAATTCTCAAGAGATATCTATTCTATTTTCGGCGGTTTCAAAGTGTGTAATAGTTCCGGCTCTAGATCTTTTTGTTTTAAAAAACATTATGTTTGTTTTATCCGAGTTAAGG
Organism: Barypeithes pellucidus; assembly: GCA_963991005.1. Classification (NCBI taxonomy): domain Eukaryota; kingdom Metazoa; phylum Arthropoda; class Insecta; order Coleoptera; family Curculionidae; genus Barypeithes; species Barypeithes pellucidus. The sequence goes on along the minus strand of OZ022562.1, from coordinate 49,717,082 downwards.
ATTAGTTTATTATCGGTAAACCACTCCCTCACTCTAACAAAAAAGTTATTACTGTCTGCCAATAACTGAGACATGTTTTTACTACCAGTTATTAAGTTGGTATCATCCGCATAATTAATTATTGTCTGAAAAGGTTGATCCGCTTCTGGGTGCAAGTCATTAATAAATAATACAAACAAAAATGGACCCAGGATGGAACTCTGAGCAATTCCACATTCGCTGTTTAATACTTGGGATTTACAGGACTCCACTTCCTTAGTGACACTCACTATTTGCAATCTTTCATTAAGATAAGATTTCAGCCATTTGAGAGCATTTCCCCTTACTCCATACATTTCCAACTTTTTTATAAGTAACTCCCTGTCTAGACAGTCATAGGCCCTAGTTAAATCCAGAAACATGCCAATCGCAATTTCACCATTTTCAAAACATTTTACTATTGTTTTAACAAACTGATAAATTGCTGTTTGGGTAGACTTTCCGTTTAAAAATCCATGTTGGTTATAGTGTAATATTTTACAATTGGTTATAGAACTGACTAATCTTTTACACATGGCAAGTTCAAATAGTTTTGAAAAACCACGCAATAAACTGATGGGTCTATAACTGTTCATTTGCTTGGAGTCACCTTTTTTGTACAGCGGTTTGATCAATGATACTTTCAGTTCATCCGGGAACACACCGGTTCTAAATGGATTATTTATCAGATCACACAAAATATATTTTAGTTCATTTACAGAATTCTTGATAATACTTGTAGTTATTTCATCTATGCCACTGCTAAGTTTATTTTTAATCTGATTATCAAGTAAATGAATAGCATAGTTTGAGTGGGTTTTGTTTTTTTATGAAACTATTATAATGTTCTTGTATTCTTTTATTGCACTGTCTACCTGTTTGTCCTATGTATGTTTTCGGACAATCCTTCCATTTTAATTTATAGACACCAGAATGTTTGTTATTGTCATTTTTGGTTTTATTATTTTTAATAAATTTACTTAAAGAGTTATTAGCTTTGCAAGCAACATTAATATCAAGATTGTTTAGAACAAAAACCCGAACAAACCTTTTTCTATAACATTTTTCCGAAAATTGATTATTAACGGAGTTACAGGGTGTTAAAGTTAATTTTTATTTGCAGTTTTTTTTGCAATACCTTTTGCCACACTCATAATATTTTGACGAAAGCTCGTATATGGGGCTTTTTTCGGGACGAGGAATACAAATTTGCCCTCCGTTCTTTCGCTAAAATAACATTGCTTGTTTATTTTCAACCTATAGTTAGCGGGTTTGTTCGAGACAATTTCATAAATGAAACTTTTCCTGAAAGGTGGATAGTACGCGGTGGTTTTGTACAGTGGGCCCCTAGATCCCCTGACTTAATCCCAATGGATTTCTTTTTTTGGGGCTGAAGCCGAAGACGTTCGTATATAGGACATCTGTGAATAGCGCCGAAGAATTGTTGCTAATTGTGAGGTAATTAAGCAAAAGTAAGGAATATTTCATAGAGTTCGTCGGAATATTTTAACAAGAATTAATTTATGCATTGAAGAGGAAGGGCGTCAATCTGAACCTTTGATTTGAATGTTTAATTTATTGTTCTAATGTATTTTAACCTACCTAACCTGATTTTGTAAGTAAACCAAAAGTAAATAAATAAAATAAATTTAAATGATTTCGTATTCATCACATGCGAGCAATGTTATTTTTTTTCGAAAATGAAAATCAATATTAAGAGCGTGGCAAAAGGTATTGCAAAAGAACTGCAAATAAAATTTAACTTTAACACCCTGTAGCTCCGTTAATAATCAGTTTATGAAAAAATGTTATAGGAAGAGGTAGCGTTTATTCTCGGTCTACAATTTGCTCAGCATTTCCGGACACCCTGTATATCCATCTTTCTTATAAGCTGCAGGACAGACGAAACGAATACTACATATTTTTCGATAAATTTCGAACTGAAATATTTTTATACTACTAGAGATAGGCTCCTGCGGTTTTTAAGAGATTCTTTCGAATTTCATAGGCAAGAGTTTCGTTCGATCGTGCGACCTAAATGAAATTGGAACTGTTGCATACACGGCGTTTATTAAACACATTAAAATTTGTCGAAATTTAATTTCTTCCGAAAACTTACAAACATTTTTTTAGGTATTGGTCACCACACTGAAATGAAGGCTAGACAAATTGCAAAAACCACTTTGGGTGGTTTTATTGAATCTTTGATATAAGTAAAATAAATTAGTTTTTTTTAGTTTCACATTAGAGGTTTAATAAATCTATGATAGTTTTTCTTTCCTGTTATATTAAGTATGTTTAGTTCAAGATTCTCCAAGAAAGGCAGTTTCTAAACTAAAACGGTATATGTACTTGCTCGATCTTAAATCTCTAACCCTTTTCGTGATATTTCCATTTTTACTTTTATTTTTTTTTAATACATTGTGATATTTAAATGGAAATACAGTGAAACCTCTCATAACGGACATCTCTATAAAGCGGACATTTTTTCATAGTCCGGAACTAGGTATATGAAATTCCATGAAAATCAACCTCTCTTGGGCGGACTCTCCTTTGGGCGGACGCGGACAGGCTGTTTTCATACAAAGAGTGCCTCCTTTAAACGGACCAAAATTTTTTAATTATATTTGGGAGACGAATAACTACGACAGACCGGCAACCAATCGCGTATGCGTGGCAGAGCGAAAGGACTTCGCCGAATGAAAGTATGTGTGATTCCCCGACAGCAGTCCGCCGTTTATTTGTGAGTTGTAAGGTTAAAATAGGAAACAATGGCACAAAAATGTCGAGTTTTGAGTCTGAAAGAGAATATTGATGTTGTGGAAGTTTGTAATTTGATAACAATGATTTGGGAGAGTTCATTAACATTGATAGCAATGAGCTATTAGAAGATGACAGTGACCCCATTCCTACCGATTATGTAGTCCAAACTGAAACCACATCACTATCTGACGACTCTGATGAAGAAGTTGAATGCACTAATCAAACAAATGTCACCAATCAGCAACAAGCCATTAGTATGGTAAAGGAATTATATGAGTATGCAAAGAATAGAGGTGACTCTGCAGCAATGGAATTGTTATCAGACTTGGAATTACATTTTCTAGATTGCAAGTTTTAAAACGCAAACACGTCAAAGTACGTTATTAGATTTTTTTAGTACTACATCCTATATTACCTAATAATAACTTTCCCATGGGCGGACACCTCTATTAAGCGGACATATTTAGACGGTCCCGTAGGTGTTCGCCTAAGGGAGGTTTCACTGTATCTCCAAAAACGGTTAGTGATATTAAGATAGAGCAAGTAACCCTTTTCAGTTTACAAATTGTCCTTCTTTGAGAATCTTGGACTAAAAATACTTAATAACAGCTAAGAAAAAATCATAGATTTATTAAGTGCCTCTAATATGAAACTTAAAAAAAATTCTGCAAATTCTTAATCATAAAAACATCATACGGTCAACTTTCAATGTTGCCCATAAGTTATGCTATATCCTGTATAAAATCAAGTGTATAAAACCAATTGATATGTTTTCTTCGTTTTCCAGATCGAAAAACGACGCAAAGGACTATTCCTCGTCCAGCCAAAACCTCCGCAAGGATTCAAAGACTACCTAATGAATAGGTGCACCTATGTGTTGGCTAACACTGCTCCCACCACTCCAACCATCAATTTCCCTCCCACTTTACCTGCTCTACTAAAAGATATGTTTGCCGAGCAAGAGAAGGAGAGGTATAGACTGAGAATGCAACATGTCATTGAAAAGGAGAAGTTGGTGCTGTCTGTAGAACAAGAAATATTGAGAGTTCATGGGAGAGCTGCGAGGGCTTTGGCGAACCAGTCCCTGCCGTTTTCTGTTTGCACCATTTTAAGGGATGAAGAAGTTTATAATTTAATAACTCCAGAACAAGAAGAGAAAGATCGGAACGCTAGATCTAGATACAACGGTAGATTGTTTTTAAGTTGGTTGCAAGATGTAGATGACAAATGGGAAAAAATAAAGGAACACATGCTGCTGAGGCACCACCACGAGGCGGAGTCGTTACACGCCGTTCAAAAGATGAATTGGGAATGGAAATTGAAGGAGTTGAACATGTGCGATAAAAAGTCGACTCCGAAAATCGACGAACTTCACGTGCCGGAGGTTCATGTCAGTGACGATTTTGATCTCTTGCCGGCATGAGGTGGTCTCGTCAACTGGTCGTTTATTATCAGCTTTATAAGTCTATGTAGTTCTGTAAGTCATAAAAAATATACATTTTAAAATACCTACGACGACTTGTTTTTCTTTCTTGTTGGTAATTATCGGTTCTAGCTACACTATTCCAGATAGATGCCGTTGATGATCTTTTTTATAACTTTTAGGGTATAGTATTTGCAGAATTATACCGTTGATCTTTTGACTGCAATAAAACCTTCGACCATAAAATAAATAAGGAAATCCCAAATTTTAAAACCTTTTCGAGCAGAGCCGGACCAGGTATACAAATTCAATTTATACCTGCCTGCCTGATGCATATATAAATACAAAGTGATTTTTAATAATTTTAATCTTTAGTGGTTTTCCGGCGAGTAATTTTTAGTTAGGCTTATTAGTGGTAAAATGTGGCGTCCTTGGAATTGTGCTGATAGGGGGGCATCTTCAAGTGTGATTTTTAAAAGAAAGCGTTTATCTACCGATGCCAAACGAATAATTAAAAATGTGTATCAATCGTTATTGAGTAGAAATTTTAATTCGACGGATGCTTTAGCAGAGACGTCTACTTTGACAAAAACTCCTTTATCTTCGGTAAGAGACATAGTACTTAAACCTGTTAATCCTAGAAAAAATCGGAGTGATTCTGGCACATTTAGAAGCATTGACGAAAATGACATGGATTTATTAAGAAGAAAGATTTACCAAATGTATGAGGCACAAACTGTACCCACTTTGATTTCCCTCAAAGAGCGGCTGATTAAAGACGTAATATCTCTTGTAGCCTTTCAAGTCTTAGGAAAATATTGCGTAAAATGGGTTTTAAATACCGAAGCATTGATAAAAGACAAACATTAATGGAATCTCAACGTTTACGGGAATGGAGACTTAAATATTTAACAACTGTTAAACAATTTAGAGAAATCGTCCAATTATTTACCTTGACGAAACATGGTTCGATACCCATGACACTCCAAGAAAAGGTTGGGATGATTCTTCCAAAAAATGTCAAACCAAGGCACCATCAAATAAAGGCAAAAGAATCACGATATTACATGCTGGTTTAGAGAACGGGTTTGTTCCAAATTGTCTGTTGCTTTCGCTTAAAAACATAGCAGATTCTTCTTTAGATTACCATCAAGATACCGACGCACAACTTTTTGAAGATTGGTTTGAACATAAACTCCTTAAAAATATACCTGAAAATAGCGTCATTGTAATGGACAATGCTAGTTATCATAGTCGGCGAGCAAAAATCATTCCCAATTCTAATAATACAAAAGCAGAAATTCAAAATTTTATGATTGAAAATGATTTATATTTTGAAGAAACTTACAAAAAACGAGAACTGCTAGAAGTATTAAAAGGTTTTTAAATAAATAAGGAATACGAGTGTGACAAACTTGCAGCAGAAAATGGACATACAATGTTGCGTCTTCCTCCGTACTATCGTATATTCAGTCCTATTGAGCTAATATGGCACCAATTAAAATCCAATATTAGGAGAAATAATATTTCTCCTACATTAAATGCATCTGTAGTAGAATTAATTAAAAACGAAGTAAGAAAAATTTCTGCAGACAGCTGGAAAAAATGATTAAAAATGTTCAATTCTTAATTATAAGTTTAGGCTTAGATGAAGATAGTGATAGTGATACAGAGTTAAATTTTGAATAAATTATCAATAGTTTCTTAGAATTTAATTAATTTTTATTGTACTTGTTATCCTAATAGTTATACTTTTAAATTATATTATTTTCAATTATCATTAATTGTTATCATTATTTTACATTTATTATAGGTACCTAAAACTAAAAATTCCTATCTATTTATTTTAAATTATAAAAATAAATCATGTGGTGTGGTATACATTTTCAAGCCGGCCCTGATCCCATTTATTGAGCTTTGAAGAGGTTCATGCGCATACAATAGGGTTTAATCAGGTAGTTTATTTATAGCAGTAAGAGTCAACGGTATAATTCTGCAACAACTAGAACTTCTTTTTTGTTACCGCTGATACTTTTTTGTCAATTAGGGTAACGCACCAGGGCACGGCAACAGCAAGAACCGCCACTGCTGGTATGCGCCATTGATATGTTTCTCGACATAGCAACGTTCGGAACTCTAATCACAATCTTGACGACATTGATAATAACAATTTGCTTTGCTATTTAAGTCCGAGACGTCAAAAAATGTCTGTGAATGTAATCAAATTTGCAAAATGCTACGTCGACAAACATCAATGGTTTGGTTCCATAGAGCACACCCTGTATATATATATATATATATATATATATATTTAAATCCCAATATCAATAGAGCGTCTTTTCATGGAACGTGAGTACGGCGTCCTAAGGAGAATATATGGTTACTGCTTTCACTTTAACCTTAATTGGGCGTCCGTTCATTTTCTGGTGTATAGAGCGTCCGCTATATGCGGGTTCTTCCACACCAAGATGTTTTTAGCGTCCGGTTATCAAATAACCGTTTCACTTATTCATCAATTTAGAGTCCCACAGCGTTGCCACGTTTAAGACTTGTGAGAATCCGTATATATTAATGTTTCCACCTACTATAACTGAACCAAGCGTCCTAAACAAAGCACTATAATAAAGTTTACATTATATCGTTGATCTTTTGACTGCCATAAAAAACTAATTATTCCTCTGACCATAAAATGCCCCAAATATAATAATAATAATAATTTATTGTTAATAGCAATTGCTAACAATCTTACAAAAAAAAAATCATTAATAATATACATATCACATAAAAAATTATATATCACACAAAAACTTAACTGTAGTTCCCCCTATACATTTTCCCTAGAATAATATTTGCATTTCCTTACAAATATTTTAAATTTATCGCTTTCTTAATGTCATTAGGTAAGTTCTATATTGAACAAGTCCATTGTGGAAAACATCATTGTGACTGTAACGATTTGGAACTGTAGCTAAATAGAAGTCCTCTCTGGATCTTGTTTGATAATCGTGGACATCTGATTTATTTTATATATAAAAATCATCGTGTTTAAAAATATGACCTGTCTAACACTGAACGTCCCTGTTATGTCTAGCATTACTTTAACACTAGTAAGTTTATGACATCCCAAAATATATCGCATAGCTTGATTTTGCTTCCGCTGTAGTGTATCCTTTTCATTGATATTAAATAAAAATAAAATTGAGGTGCAATAATTGAAATGCGGCTGCATTATTGCTTTATAAATTATTTGTTTTGTCCATTGGCTTAAATAAGAACTCCTTCTTCCGAGAAGCAATATTTTTTTGACACTTTTTTAGTTATGTAGTAACGTCAAATTCTCGTCCACCATGATGCCCAAATATTTGTATTATTCTACTTGATGTATTGATGTATATTATTTACATAAATTCCACCATGAGTCTTTGTTGAAATATCATTAAACCTACTTTTTATGAGCATACATTTTGTCTACAAATGTACATCTTTTCGGGCAGAGCCAGAGTGAAAATTTTATTTACTTGCTCCCTAATTATAATACCATTTTTATTTGAATTAATCTGTTAAATAAATTAATATGTAGGTATTCGGTTTAGGGCACATTCCATTCCTTGAAAAGAAAGTTAATAAATCGATTTTCTCGACATTAACTCTACGATATTTTTTTCTTTCCGCATTATTAGTACCTTATAAGTCGAATTATATGCCATAACTCGATTTTCCACGAAAATTCGATTTAGGATACATTCCTTGGAAATAAACTTAATAAATCGATTTTCTCGACATTGGCTCAAACGATATTTTTTTAACTTTTCGCATAATTTCTATAAATTATTTCCGCGTTAATTTGATTTTTCCCGATTTTTTCCGAATTTTTCTGGAATTTTATTGTGATTTTTCCCGATTTCTGGACTTCTTGATATTTTCAAATAATTCCGATTTTAGTCATTTAAATTTTGATAAAAACTTTTAATCTTTTTAAATATTTAAACAATTTGAAATTTATTTAAATAATTCTTATTTATTTTTAATTTTATTTTAAATATTTTACTTCATTAATTATTTATAAAAGTTTCCAAATTTTTCTTAATCTGATAATATTTTATTTCATATTTAATAAAATTTTATTTTAATTTTATTGTAAAATTTAATCCATATTTATGTTAATGTTAAGTATTCGAGAATCGAGAGTGGTCTTTCCATCTACAACAAATATTTAGTAGGTACACAAAATATAAATTATTAAAATCAAGTTGCTATTGAACATATTATTCTTAAAGCAAGCAAACCTTCAAAATCCATTGCCACATTTTTCCATCAACCAAACTTTCAATCTCTGCCAAAAGTCTGTCGATGGCATGGTGATAGGTATTCGCTTCTCTCTTCAGCCGATTCTGATTTGTCGGCAAACAGCTTTGACTTTGAATATAAAACGAACTCAAAAGCCGCGTTCTCAGAGCTACGTACTGTCGCCAGCGACACCATCCTAACCAATCAGAACCGTTTACGTCATTACCCCTTATCCCCACCATCGAACGGTGCCGAAGTAGTGGTGTTGTCAGGTATCTGGTGAAATTTTACCAGATCGGGTGATTTTTTGTGATTTATAAAATATACCTCCCCAAAACGAAGCTGGTAACACCCGACAACGGACTTTTTAAAAAAGTTTTTCATTGTACACCAGATTATTCATAAAATCACAAAATAATCAACAGATCTGGTGACATTTCACGAGATACCTGGCAACGCTGCGCTGTAGTATCATTATTTTTTTATATATTTTTTATTTTGTTTTGAAATTTGAACCTCAGTTTTCCGAACAAAGGTAATTACTAATTATTTTGCCGTGTAAATAGTATGTACTTTTGCTTTTATAAGCTGTCATCGAAAAAATCTTTAAAAGAATAAAAACCTAACCTCCAAGAGGGGAGAATTTTAATCCAACAGAAAAATTTCTTTTCCGCAGTCCACATATCTTACACCCTAAAAAACGTAAATATTGGCCTGGTACAATCGGAAGAGACTATCGACTATACTATAAGTTTTTTAAAGAAATGTGACCATTTCCAGTTTAAAACATTAAAAATTCAAATTATATTCCTGTGAAAATTCTCCATCGCTCTGGAGCTAAATTTAGAATAAAGTTATCTGCAGAAGAAAGTGCAAGCGTTAATAATACTGGTAAAGCATAATTTTGAATGAAAATTGTAAACTATTTTTAAGTTAGAAGGTATTTTGTTAGCACTACCGTTGGCATTTTCGTAATGTTATCTAAAAATTAGTTTTGTAGCTCTATAGATCCCTAAATCTTATAATATAAATATTTTTAAATTATTGTAGACACAGATTACAAAGAGCAAGTATGCTCTGCACGAAGATATGGCTTTGCATCTGCTTGGAATGAAGATATAGAGGAGACACAAGCTAGTGAGGACTGAGGATAGTAGTGAAGGTATCAAAAGCCTTCCTATTACAATTAGTACCATGAGATCAAGACTGTGGAATGTGAATGATGAGGAGACACTGTCAGAACGACCATGTCTATGATTTTAGACTTCCTTATTGGAGGAAATTATATTAGAATGAAATGGTTCGCCTACCTACCTACTTAACAGTGGTTAATAAAAACTACCTAATAAAGTTTACTTTGAGAATATTGGTCCTTTAAATTTCTCGTTATTTCTCCAAAAATAAACGAATTCTTGCATATTTTTCTCGAATGGTTTAAAAAAAAAATAGAAATATTAACGAGAAATTTATTTTGTTCCTTAAACCATTCGAGAAAATTATGCAAGAATTCGTTTATTTTTGGAGGAATTATGTTTAATATAATTTAATATTTAACAATATGTTCGGGATCTTCTTAAATTACTTAATTATAATTGGAAACCAAGCCTTTTTTGTACAATATTCGCAGCTGTATGGCAATCCTGTGGATATAGTCATTTGGAACTCCAGCCTTGAAGATATTAACCGCCGTTGTCATAGGTACTTTTATATTAGCTAACATCAGCCAATATGTAAGCGCTGCCCTCTCAGCTTCAGTTTGAACCTAAAAGTACAACTTTTAAACTTTATATACCCTTACGTGCAAAGAAAACCGTCATTTTAAAATTTTGATAAGTTTAGGTTTAATAAGTTTTAATTAACATTGGTTATTCGACATATTATACAAAGATAATTGAAATGTTCTTTGTTACGTCTTGGTAACCTGCTGACTAAGGCACGCTATCCCCCTCTTTATCCCACGCTGATGCGAGGATATAAATATAAGTAGTTGTAAGATTTACGTCAGATTTTTACTTGTTCGGTTGCTATACTCTGTATTGAATCATGATACAATAAACTATATACCATGGTATTGAATAAAACAAACTTCTTGGCCAAGTACATATCTTCTTTTTTATCTAATTTTAAAACCCCGATGTGGCATAATAAAGCAGTTTATTATTATTTCAAAATACTAATTCTAATTTAGAGGCATCTATTCTGTATATTTTGTTTTTTGGTTCATGTCAATACACGACACAAACACACACAACACATTCTCAAACAAATGATCTTGGTTATCAAAAGTTTAAATTTTTCCATAATTTCATTATTGTTATGGAATTAGAATATATTTTTTTAATGGATAAACAAAATATTATCATCAAGATTTAACTACAAATTCATTTAGAAACAAACTTAACTACCAATTTTTACTTAAATATGCTATATTATTTAAAAACAAACATTTTAACTTAAATATATCTCAATACACGATGTTACAAATTCGGCCTTCAATGGGCCAAATAATATGCCGCAAAAAATCCAAAACAAATACAGGTGCTTTCAAAATATTTGAAAAAATCTAAAATGTTGTGTTTCGGTTTTTAAATTTCCCTGACTTTGTTTGAAAAGATGTCCAAAAATAAATCACTTTCGCATTGCTACTTTTCATTCTCCACAAGGTGGCATGGTAGATTTTTCAGGCGACGTTTCGTCTTTAGGTCACCTTCATCAATTTAATTTTTTTAAATACGGGCCTGCATCTTTTTGTTTAAATTATGAAAGACGGCCGAAATCTACGTTCAGTGGTATACAACACTTACTGATTTTCCGACGTTTTGTTTCTTAAATTGACCATCTTCATTAAAATACCCCTAGTATGTAAGTAATGTAGCACTTTCTTAAAACTTTTAAAAGAGGCATTGAGTTTTACATTTTCGAATTATACCAAATTAAAAAAAAAGTAAATTACCGGAACGTATACTGGGGGAATTTTAATGAAGATAGTCAATTAAGGAACAAAACGTCGTAAACCCAGTAGATGTTGTATACCACTGAACGTAGATTTCGGACCTCTCTCATAATTTAAACAAATAGATCCAGGCCCGCATTTAAAATAATTAAGTTGATGATGGCGACCCAAAGACGGAAACGTCGCATGAAAGATCTGATAATGCCATCTTGTTGCAATGAAAAAGTGAAATTTATTTTCGGACAGTTCTTCGAAAAGTCAGGAAAAAATAAAAATCGAAACGCAAAAATTTAAATTCTTTCAAATATCTTGAAAGCCTCAGTATTTATTTTTGATTTTTTTGCGGCATATTATTGGTCCCACAATTATGCAACTCTGCCCCAATTTAACCAACTTCGTATCTCTTACTGTTTCTGAAATCCCTATGGCGAAGGCCGAATTTGTAACACCCTGTATATACTTCGGTTCATACCATCACGGAACCTCCTCCTTATGAAAGAAATTACTGAATTCATATTGCAGCAGAAATTATGGAAAAACTTAAAATATTGATAACCAAAATCATTTTGCATGTATTGGACATGAATCAAAAAAAAAACAAAATGTGCAAAATAAATTACTCTAAATGAAAACTGTTATATCGAAATAATTTTGATACTTGATTATTCGACAGGGTGTTGGGTTTTGTAAAAGGGACACCCTGTAAAAGACACGTTAAAACTGATAGTTGTAGCTACAATGCTCTAAAAAAAATCATTCATTATCGGACTAAAAATAAAAAGGTTATAACGCCTAAAACTTTATCAAAATTTTGTAGTGGCCGTTTTCTTTGCACGTGAGTGTATTATAATAAAAAATAGTTAAAAAAAACATAGAACATAATTTTCAAAGAGAAATGTCGAGATACTCTCGATCAATGTCGATAAAATGAACTGTTTTCGAAAAAAAAATATTTTTGTTCAATATGATTTATATTAAGTATACGTAAATTTCATTACTATAAGTTACTAACTAATAAGACAAGGAAGAAAAACCGCAAATTTCAAGACACTACCATAAACTGACACTGGCATAAATATTCTTATTTAAATCGGTACATGTGAAATGAGAGAATTTTATGAACATAAAACAACAACTAATGCAACTAATGAACAAAAATGTTTTTTTTTGAAAACAGTTCACTTTATCGACATTGATCAAGAGTACCTTTTTCCAGCTTAAGGTTTAGAGTCTCCAAAAATATTATTGTCGTTCCTTCATCATACAAGGTGTACAAAAGAAAACATTTTTGTGTTACGTCTAGTCCATCCCTGGCAAACTAAATAAGCCAAATGTGTTTAAAAGGGCGAATTTTAAGGAGACTCATCTACTAACCAATATACTAAAAAATTATTAAATTACACCTAGTACTTAATAAATTATTTAAGAACAACGAATTCCAGGGACGTCCGTAGGGGAGACCGTAGGAAGAAAAATTGATAAGAACTTCTCCTGTTATTTTTAAGTGTTCTATCTGAATCCGGGAGATTGCCAACATATTTTGGGACACCCTGTATATTGTATATTAGGAGCAAAGCTCGAAAAAAATAACCACCACTTTTGCTAAATTTTAGGATTGGACGTTTTAAAGCGAAATTTAATTTACTTTCGGGCTTTGACCGTCTCCAAACACCCAAACCTGGAATTCTGCAATTATGAAATACGACCAAAGCTTGGCAACAATTTTTAGTAGATCGATACGTAAATTTTAAAACTAAGTACGTGGGAATCATGTTATTTAAATTTGTAGGATAGTTAATTTAGTCAATTCATAGAAATATTTAAATAAATACTAGATTGAGTATGCATACCTTGTATTCATATCCTCTAAGGCCTCGGCAACTGTATCGGCATTCCATGGCCATCGTCAGTGTTGTACGGCCCTGCACCAGGGGGGGCAACAACAGACAGCTGCTTACCCATTAAAAACAACAATCTAAAATGCAAACAGCTGCCAAGAATATATAAGGAACATTCAAGTTTGACCACTTATAATATATTCTTAAACCCTAAAAAAAGCTGTTAATTAAAACACAAGAAGGGTGGTTTTATACATCAATATTCGAAAATATTGGACAAAACCTTTCCTAAAAGTCAAATCGTTAATTAAAACCTAAAAAAAATGTATAAAATTAATATAACCCGGTGGTTTTATACATCAACATTTGAAGATGTTGGACAAAACCTAAGCTAAAAATGAATTGGTTAGTAACCTGAAAATAAAAGGTTATTAGTAGACATCGGATTATATGCATTTGCATGTTTGCATATGCAAATGCATATAATTCCATTTTTATAGCGTTATTGCATATTTTGGTACTTTTTCATTGATAGTGCATATTTCAGTTATACGGGTTTGTTCGGGTTGTATTATGCTGTCGACACGTCTTCCTCGCACACGCAGTATGTCGAAAATTCCTTAAGAAGTATTGCACTAATCAGATAATTCCTGAAGAATCCACAATTCGAAAAAACTACCTGTCAACTATCTACGCATGAAATACGCACTGATCTCTCGAACGATCTAATATGGATATCAGCTGATGAAATGACAGATTCATGCGGACGATATATTGCGAATCTAATTGTTGGAAAATTATCTAAAGAGCCCTCTACTCCCCATTTGGTTGCTTGCAAGGTTCTAGAAAAAACAAACCATTCAACTATCACCCAGAAACGAGTTCGGAATTGTCAATAAATTGATTTCTTCTACAAAAAAAGTGTTTTTAAAGGCACCATCGCGAGTACAAGCATATAAAGAGCAACTACCAAACGTAGCACGACCCCCAGAACCAATAATAACACGGTGGGGAACTTGGTTGAAAGCTGTATTGTTTTATGCAGAGAATTTCGAAGCGATAAAAGGAGTAGTTGGCAAATTTGACGGATCAGACGCCATTGCAATCAATTCAAGCCAGCTGGCATTTGAGGATTCTTCAATCAAAAAAAATATTGCTCTTATTGCAACACATTTCAGCAAATTGCCCGATGCAATTGAGAAACTAGAAACTAAAAACCTTCCTCTGTGCAAGTCCTTGGAAATATTAGAACAAATGATTGAACAGAGTAACGCCCTTCCGAGTTCACTATCGCAAAAGGTTCGTGGCAAATTAAATGCAGTCTTGAAGGAATAAAGAAAATTGACGCATTTATCAACGGCACCGGACAAACTCTGCCTGAAGAGGTCTCTGCAGAAATGGCGCCAAATTTGAAGTTCTGCCCGATAACGTCAGTTGACGTCGAAAGGTGATTTTCCGCCTATAAATTAATATTAAGTGACAAACGGCACAAGTTTTCTGTAGAAAACCTGGAAAAATATGTTATTGTTTATTGTCACAAGAATTATAACAATAACTAATATGAATATATGTATGACATATAAATATAATGTTAAAATAAACGTAAATTGTAATAATAAATGGTTTTTTGATTGTGCATATTTTGTGCATATTTCGCCCTTTTTTAGTGCATATTTGCATGCATATTTTGGCATTTTGATAGTGCATATAATCCGATGTCTGGTTATTAGTAAAGGATAATGAGGGTTATGCATCGAAATTAATTCGATTCTATTTCTTCCTTTTTCTGGCTTTTATTCAACATGGATTATAGATTCTCCATCGGTTCCATGTTGGCCAGTATAATGAATAGTGTGCCTAAAACAAACGTATAAGACGACTGATTTATCTTAAATTAATTCAGGTAATCTATATTTAAATAGTTTACCAAATATTTTACATTTATACCATACCAGAAAGCCTTCCTCCATAATTTAATAGGTTTGTTTCTTCAGTTGCAGCTTCTTATTTTCACTCACTTCACTAACTTACCAGAATTGGCAACGTGTCCCATCTTTAAGAGCAATAACAAAGCTCCTTCACCATATTTTGGTGATTAAAAGAGATGCGCACAGCCCGATTTTTAAAAACTATTATAAATATCTTAATATGATCCAAAATATAATGAATGAGAAAGAAGAAACAAAATAGTGCGGACCTATATATTGCTATTGCTCTTAACCCTTCATTCTTTCACCTGTAGTAACAGGAAAGGAGAGAAAACTATCTTACCTTTCAATCATGATAGAAGCGAAGGTGGTGGTATTAACAACGGTGCCAATTGCAGCAAGAAGGATCAATCCACGTTCAAGCAAGCACTTGAGTGAGGAATGACCCGTAAAACACTAAAGGTCACTGTTCACTTATTCCAGGTTGTAACAACATGACGTTAAGGCGAAGACTTGTTTGCCGACAACGCGAAACGGACGCTTCCAACACCAATCATGCTCACTTACCAGAAACAATAGAGAAAATTTTTAGTTACACAGTTTATATCAATAAAAGTTGAAATCAGTTATTATAGGTTTGATAAAATTCGATTTTTGTTCTTATTAATTTATATGTTAAATAATTATATGGCGAATGTGTCACTACCATTAGCTCTAAAAGCGAATATGATATATCTAAATCTAAATTACATTGCGTTATGATTAGTACCAACCCTTTTTTATCCTTACTTATTTATCGGTGAACAATTTCGACGACACAATTTTTTATCAATTTTGACTTAATAGTTATGAAAGTCTAAAGGATATAAATTCTTAACTAGAGCAGTACTAAATGTAACAAAAATCAATTTTTATCATCAGTCATTATTCGAATAAGTTGAAAATTTTAAAACGTTTTGTGTCATGCTCATAAGTAAATAACAATGTCTAATTTTAACTATTTATGAGGGAAACGAGCTGCGACAGACAAACGGACAAACAAACACGCATACAGACATCAAGCGCTTCGTTTTTCCAATGTTGGTACGGATCAAAGCTATTACAAACTACAGATAGAAAAATGTACATTTCTAGCCTACGCAACGACTGCAAACACTCTTTCCCAAATCTTTCGGTCATTATTGCAGCATAGCCAGATTGACATATTTATCGCAAAGGTATCTTGCAAAATCACAATTAAAGATTTGTTAATTTGGCAAATAGAACTGGTTTAAGATTATTCAGTAATTGCTCTTAAATTTATTTCCCAATAATTTTACTATAAACTGTAAAAAGGCGATGAGAGATTCTTTAAACCAATATTATTATACTTAAAAGTATCAAACGAATCTTGAACTAATCCAACTGCACTTTGGCAACAACTATTTCTATTTTACTACGATTCGGACCCAAAAGATAAGCAAAAGGTGAATGAATACTCATCTCGTAAACATTGCTATGTTTGCCCTTTGATCTAACGGATTGTTATATATTTTGGTTGATTCATCTGTAGTTTGTAAACGAGTGGTTCATTAAATAAGGATTTATCTTTTCATCGGTAAGTATGGTTATGTTTGAATATTTAACCATCTGATATAGCCAGACTTCAACATTGTTGCCATTCAGCCAACAAACATGTAGTTCTCTCTTCCGCCCATTAATTATTGTTCAATAATTACAGCTCGAAATCTTTTGATTGCTAAACTGCTTTGCATATAAAAATAAAATATTATTAGTTTCAAGCTTCCCCAGTAAAATTGATGTTTTGGTTGGTGAACGCAGAAAACAGAAAACCAAATAAATGCACATTTAAAATATTGGCAACTACGATTCACTTTACACATACTTATTTTCGAAAACAATGAAACATTGATCAACCAACACTGATGGAAACCTTAAAATGATATTTTTAAACTAAATATTACCTTAATAAACTCTCGCAGGCTGCTCTAATCCAGCTTGTGTCCCGAATGTTTAGCTTGCAGGTTTAAGTTTCCATGGTCGCAGTCAATTGAAGCCCTCGGACCGATCCAAAAAACAACAATTTTTTGCAGCAACTGGTCCTTAGGGAATCGGCAATTAAACAGACATAGAAACCAACGGAGTTTGATTGGATGAATCTACTTCAAATACTGCATATACATTTTTATGAAGTTACGATTGCTTATAATAGCTGCTTAAAAGTTATGTCATCATAACGCGATAAAAAGTTCATTTTGTTTAATCATTCATACCCCATTTTGAAATTGTCAATACGATCAGTCAGATCCTTCCTCTACGTTAGACTAGGAAAAGTCGGACCGATTTACCAATCAGATTTTTTCTGTACGTTAGACTAAAACAAATCGGATTGATTAAGGCGCGATGGGGTTCAGCAAAACGATCAATCAGATCATTCCTGTACGTTAGACTAGGAAAGACCGGACTGATTTATCTGCCAGATTCTTTCTGTACGTTAGACTAAAAAGAATCGGATTGATTTGACCGCGCGATTGGTTCCTGTGTCTTCTGCTACCCTGGAAAATTCGCGTGCCGGATTTTATAAATTTTCTTTAGTGCCCATGATCATGATCCTAAAACAAAGTAAAATGCGTTTAGTTTTCATATAAATAGGCAAATTTGAGTAAATTAGCAAAGTGTAGGTCATAATCGACACGAAGGCTTATTTGAGAAATTGTACATTTTGACATGAACAAGTGATTGAGTAAAAATATTAGGTCAATGCTAATGAGCATATATTATTAAAAATAAATAGCCAACACTAGCGAACTCCAGATGAGTTATGAAATAAGAAATACCTGTTCAGGGAAGAAGGCTTGGGGGAAGCCAAAGCCAAAAAATAAAATTAATTTCAGTTCACATTAGTTGGGAGGGAAAAAAATATTTTCTTGAAAAAAATTCTAGTTCTAATCACAACTAGCTATAATAAATTCATTAACTAATTAGCTAACTTAGCTTAGCTGATTCTTGCTATTCAGGGTGTAACAAACACGTCCCTCACCATTGGAATTTCGGAAACGGTAAGAGATACGAAGTCGGTTATATTGGGGCAAAGTTGCATAATTATGGACCCAATAATATGCCACAAAAAAATCAAAAATAAATACAGGGGCTTTCAAAACATTTGAAAAAATCTAACATTTTGCGTTTCGGTTTTTATTTGTTGCTGATATTGTTCGAAAAGATGTCCAAAAATAAATTTCACTTTTTCATTGTTACTTTTTATTCTTCTCGAAATGGCATGATCAGATCTTATTTAATACGACGTTTCGTCTTTGGGTCACCATCATCGACTTAATTTTTTTAAATACTATAATACAATAATAATTTTAAAATCTTCAGTTTCGTCGAAACAAAAGTTAATTACAGGAACGGACTAGGGTTATTTTAATGAAGATGGTCAATTTAAGGAACAAAACGTCGGAAAACCAGTAAGTCTTATATTCCGACGAACGTAGATTTAGTTCCTCTTTCATAATTTAAACAAAGTTAAGTTGATGATGGTGACCCAAAGACAAAACGTCGCATTAAAGATCTGATGATGCAATCTTATGGAGAATAAAAAGTAGGAATGAGAAAGTGACATTTATTTTTTAACAAAGTCAGGAAAAAATTAAAACCGAAACGCAAAATTTTAGATTTTTCCAATTATTTTAAAAAGACCCTGCATTTATTTTTGATTTTTTGGGGGATATTATTGGGCCCATAATAATGTTTAACGGAAAAATAACATTTAGTTATACAGGGTGTTTTTTAATTGAGTGCCGAGATACTGAATGTGAATCTTTGGGTTTTTTCGGGTTTGTTCGAAGAAAAGTTAATACAGTGCAACCTCGATAATCCGGACTAATTAAAACCGCGGTCATCCGGATTAGTAAATAATCCGGATTATTGAAGCGAGACAGATTTTTTATTGAAAAACGAAACATTTAATAGAAAACAACTAGAAAATAGTACATAAACAAAAATTATTTAAAACAGAAGCATACTTATTAAATTTTATATTATTTTGTGAAGTAATTTGTAATTTTTGTTTGCTTGAATTACCGAGTACTATCAAATGCTGATCATAATGTATACAATGCAGTTGAAATGTTTGGCCGGATTATTGAAGAATACGTAAATTCCATTACTAAGTTAGTAACTAATAAGACAAAGGAGAAAAACCGCAAATTTCAAGACACTACCATAAACTGACACTGGCATAAATATTCTTATTTAAATCGGTACATGTGAAAAAAACCATAGCAACAATGAGTGAATTTTATGAACATAAAACAACAACTAATGCAAAACAACATATTGAACAAAAATATTTTTTTTTCGAAAACCTTTAAACCTTTATCGACATTGATCAAGAGTACTTTTTTTTCAGCTTAAGGTTTAGAGTATCCAAAAATATTATTGCCGTTCCTTCACCATACAAGGTGTACAAAAAAAACATTTTTGTGTTACGTCTAGTCCGTCCCTGGCAAACTAAATAAGCCAAATGTGTTTAAAAGGGAAGGGCGAATTTTAAGGAGACTCATCTACTAACCAATATACTAAAAAAATATTAAATTACACCTAGTACTTAATAAATTATTTAAAAAATAACGATTTCCAGGGACGTCCGTAGGGGGGGGGGGCTGTAGGAAAAAAAATTATAAGAACTTCTCCTGTTATTTTTAAGTGTTCTATCTGAATCCGGGAGATTGCCCACATATTTTGGGACACCCTGTATATTGTATATTAGGAGCAAAGCTCGAAAAAAAATAACCAACAGTTTTGCTCAATTTTGGGATTTTATAGCGAAGTTTAATTTACTTTCGG
Organism: Barypeithes pellucidus; assembly: GCA_963991005.1. Taxonomy (NCBI): domain Eukaryota; kingdom Metazoa; phylum Arthropoda; class Insecta; order Coleoptera; family Curculionidae; genus Barypeithes; species Barypeithes pellucidus. The sequence continues at coordinate 49,697,021 of OZ022562.1, read as the reverse complement.
GCTTTGACCTTCTCCAAACAGTCAAACCTGGAATTGTGCAATTATGAAACGACCAAAGCGTGGCAACAATTTTTAGTAGATCGATACGTAAATTTTAAAACTCAAAAAAAGTACGTGGGAATCATGTTATTTAAATTTGTAGGATAGTTAATTTAGTCAATTCATAGAAACATTTAAATAAATACTGGATTGAGTATGCATACCTTGTATTAATATCCTCTAAGGCCTCAGCAACTGTTTCGGCCTTCCATGGCCATCGTCAGTGTTGTACGGCCCTGAACCAGGGGGGGGGGGGGCAACAACAGACAGCTGCTTACCCATTAAAAACAACAACCTAAAATGCAAACAGCTGCCAAGAATATATAAGGACCATTCAAGTTTGACCACCTATAATATATTCTTAAATCCTAAAAAAAACTGTTAATTAAAACACAAAAAGGGTGGTTTTGTACATCAATATTCGAAAATACTGGACAAAACCTTTCCTAAAAATAAAATCGTTAATTAAAACCAAAAAAAAATGTATAAAATTAATATAAACCGGTGGTTTTATATATCAACATTTGAAAATAGTGGACAAAACCTTTCCTAAAAGTAAAATCGTTAATTAAAACCTAAAGAAAATGTATAAAATTAATATAAACCGGTGGTTTTATATATCAACATTTGAAAATAGTGGATAAAACCTTTCCTAAAAGTAAAATCGTTAATTAAAACCTAAAAAAAATGTATAAAATTAATATAAACCGGTGGTTTTATATATCAACATTTGAAAATAGTGGACAAAACCTTTCCTAAAAGTAAAATCGTTCATTAAAACCTAAAAAAAATGTATAAAATTAATATAAACCGGTGGTTTTATATATCAACATTTGAAAATAGTGGACAAAACCTTTCCTAAAAGTAAAATCGTTAATTAAAACCTAAAAAAAATGTATAAAATTAATATAAACCGGTGGTTTTATATATCAACATTTGAAAATAGTGGACAAAACCTTTCCTAAAAGTAAAATCGTTAATTAAAACCTAAAAAAAATGTATAAAATTAATATAAACCGGTGGTTTTATATATCAACATTTGAAAATAGTGGACAAAACCTTTCCTAAAAGTAAAATCGTTAATTAAAACCTAAAAAAAATGTATAAAATTAATATAAACCGGTGGTTTTATATATCAACATTTGAAAATAGTGGACAAAACCTTTCCTAAAAGTAAAATCGTTAATTAAAACCTAAAAAAAATGTATAAAATTAATATAAACCGGTGGTTTTATATATCAACATTTGAAAATAGTGGATGAAACCTTTCCTAAAAGTAAAATCGTTAATTAAAACCTAAAAAAAATGTATAAAATTAATATAAACCGGTGGTTTTATATATCAACATTTGAAAATAGTGGACAAAACCTTTCCTAAAAGTAAAATCGTTAATTAAAACCTAAAAAAAATGTATAAAATTAATATAAACCGGTGGTTTTATATATCAACATTTGAAAATAGTGGACAAAACCTTTCCTAAAAGTAAAATCGTTAATTAAAACCTAAAAAAAATGTATAAAATTAATATAAACCGGTGGATTTATATATCAACATTTGAAAATAGTGGACAAAACCTTTCCTAAAAGTAAAATCGTTAATTAAAACCTAAAAAAAATGTATAAAATTAATATAAACCGGTGGTTTTATATATCAACATTTGAAAATAGTGGACAAAACCTTTCCTAAAAGTAAAATCGTTAATTAAAACCTAAAAAATGTATAAAATTAATATAAACCGGTGGTTTTATATATCAACATTTGAAAATAGTGGACAAAACCTTTCCTAAAAGTAAAATCGTTAATTAAAACCTAAAAAAAATGTATAAAATTAATATAAACCGGTGGTTTTATGCATCAACATTTGAAGATGTTGGACAAAACCTGAGCTAAAAATAAAAGGTTATTAGTAAAGGATAATGACGGTTATGCATCAAAATTAATTCGATTCCATTTCTTCCTTTTTCTGGCTTTTATTGGCCATGGATTATAGATTCCCCATCGGTTCCATGTTGGCTAGTATAATGAATAGTGTGGCTAAAACAAATGTATTAGTAGACGGCCGATTTATCTTAAATTAATTTAGGTATCTATATTTAAATAGTTCACCAAATATTGTACATTTATACCATACCAGAAAGCCGTCCTCCATAATTTAATAGGCTTGTTTCTTCAGTTGCAGCTTCTTATTTTCACTCACTTCACTAACTTACCAGAATCGGCAACGTGTCTGTAAGAGCAATAACAAAGCTCCTTCACCATATTTTAGTGATTATAAAGAAATGCGCACAGCCCGATTTTTAAAAACTATTATAAATATCTTAATAGTGTCCAAAATTTAATGAATGAGAAAGAAGAAACAAAATGGTGCGGACCTATATATTGCTATTGCTCTTAACCCTTCATTCTTTCACCTGTAGCAACAGAAAAGGAAAGAAAACTATCTTACCTTTCAATCATGATAGAAGCGAAGGTGATGGTATTAACAACGGTGCCAATTGCAGCAAGACGGATCAATCCACATTCAAGCAAGCACTTGAGTGAGGAATGACCCGTAAAACACTAAAGGTAGTAGATAAGCTACAAGAGTTCGGGGCCAAATACCACCACTTTTACATGTTATTTCTTATGGGAAAATTTAAGGTTCGATCTGCATTTTTTTGTACCGACGCCCAGCGAGAATGAGAAGAACGTGAGGAGTGTGGAGATGAATGGAGAGCAAATATCGTCATTTTTACATGTATTTTCCCATAAGGAAATTTAAGGTTCGATCTGCATGTTAAATCTAACGACGCTTAGCGTCGCGACGCCCAGAATGAGAAGAATGTGGGAAGTGTGGAGATGAATGAAGAGCAATATCATCATTTTTACAGGTATTTTCCATAAGGAAATTTAGGGTTCGATTTGCATTTTTTTTACCGACGCCTACCGTCGCGACGCTTAGAATGAGAAGAACGTGACGCAATTTACCAGTGGCTGTTAGCGTCTCCACCATAACCATCAAACTTTAATATTTGATTTAAATTTTACTTTTTGTGTGTGTGTGTGTTTATCGAAACCATTTCAGGATGGCTGATAAATTTTCTATTTCATTATAAGTAATTACTGATTAAATACAGTTTTTTTTACTTCTAAATTATCCAAAAAATAGTTGAAAAATCACATTCAAAGTAAAAAAAAAATCTCTTAATTCTTACATATCAGTTTTTAACGTTTGTTGCTTTTAAATTTAAACCCCTAATTAAAAAAAAATATTGAAGGAAAGACACATACAAATTTAGAAAATTATAATTTCCCATCATAACCCTTTAGAGATGGCCGATAGATGATTTCTTTAATAGCCAACAGGCAACAATTTTCCCTGATCGTGTCTATAAGACATATGGAAAACACTGTATATACCTAACTCTTTAAAAGTGTCAACCTCTTTTGTAGGGAGGGATTATCGATCACCAGAGTCGGTACGTCTCCCCTCGGAAGGGTACCTGTCGTGTTTCCATGCGGAAAAAAGTCGATCATCCCTTTATATCACAGAAGCCAAATCGTATATAAAATATTTAAGTTTTAACTCTATTATTTATCGCAACCCTCTCAGGATGATTTAATAAATTTTCTATTTCATTATAAGTAATGACTGAAAATTTATCAGCCATCCTCAAATGGTTGCGATAAACACACACACACACACACACACACACACACACAAAAAGTAAAATTTAAATCAAATATTAAAGTTTAATGGTTATGGTGGAGACGCTAACAGCCACTGGTAAATTGCGTCACGTTCTTCTCATTCTAAGCGTCGCGACGGTAGGCGTCGGTAAAAAAAATGCAAATCGAACCCTAAATTTCCTTATTGGAAAATACCTGTAAAAATGATGATATTGCTTTATTCATCTCCACACTTCCCACATTCTTCTCATTGTGGGCGTAGTGGACAAAACCTTTCCTAAAAGTAAAATCGTTAATTAAAACCTAAAAAAAATGTATAAAATTAATATAAACCGGTGGTTTTATATATCAACATTTGAAAATAGTGGATAAAACCTTTCCTAAAAGTAAAATCGTTAATTAAAACCTAAAAAAAATGTATAAAATTAATATAAACCGGTGGTTTTATATATCAACATTTGAAAATAGTGGACAAAACCTTTCCTAAAAGTAAAATCGTTAATTAAAACCTAAAAAAAATGTATAAAATTAATATAAACCGGTGGTTTTATATATCAACATTTGAAAATAGTGGACAAAACCTTTCCTAAAAGTAAAATCGTTAATTAAAACCTAAAAAAAATGTATAAAATTAATATAAACCGGTGGTTTTATATATCAACATTTGAAAATAGTGGACAAAACCTTTCCTAAAAGTAAAATCGTTAATTAAAACCTAAAAAAAAATGTATAAAATTAATATAAACCGGTGGTTTTATATATCAACATTTGAAAATAGTGGACAAAACCTTTCCTAAAAGTAAAATCGTTAATTAAAACCTAAAAAATGTATAAAATTAATATAAACCGGTGGTTTTATATATCAACATTTGAAAATAGTGGACAAAACCTTTCCTAAAAGTAAAATCGTTAATTAAAACCTAAAAAAAATGTATAAAATTAATATAAACCGGTGGTTTTATGCATCAACATTTGAAGATGTTGGACAAAACCTGAGCTAAAAATAAAAGGTTATTAGTAAATGATAATGACGGTTATGCATCAAAATTAATTCGATTCCATTTCTTCCTTTTTCTGGCTTTTATTGGCCATGGATTATAGATTCCCCATCGGTTCCATGTTGGCTAGTATAATGAATAGTGTGGCTAAAACAAATGTATTAGTAGACGGCCGATTTATCTTAAATTAATTTAGGTATCTATATTTAAATAGTTCACCAAATATTGTACATTTATACCATACCAGAAAGCCGTCCTCCATAATTTAATAGGCTTGTTTCTTCAGTTGCAGCTTCTTATTTTCACTCACTTCACTAACTTACCAGAATCGGCAACGTGTCCCATCTTTAAGAGCAATAACAAAGCTCCTTCACCATATTTTAGTGATTATAAAGAGATGCGCACAGCCCGATTTTTAAAAACTATTATAAATATCTTAATAGTGTCCAAAATTTAATGAATGAGAAAGAAGAAACAAAATGGTGCGGACCTATATATTGCTATTGCTCTTAACCCTTCATTCTTTCACCTGTAGCAACAGAAAAGGAAAGAAAACTATCTTACCTTTCAATCATGATAGAAGCGAAGGTGATGGTATTAACAACGGTGCCAATTGCAGCAAGACGGATCAATCCACATTCAAGCAAGCACTTGAGTGAGGAATGACCCGTAAAACACTAAAAGTAGTAGATAAGCTACAAGAGTTCGGGGCCAAATACCACCACTTTTACATGTTATTTCTTATGGGAAAATTTAAGGTTCGATCTGCATTTTTTTGTACCGACGCCCAGCGAGAATGAGAAGAACGTGAGGAGTGTGGAGATGAATGGAGAGCAAATATCGTCATTTTTACATGTATTTTCCCATAAGGAAATTTAAGGTTCGATCTGCATGTTAAATCTAACGACGCTTAGCGTCGCGACGCCCAGAATGAGAAGAATGTGGGAAGTGTGGAGATGAATGAAGAGCAATATCATCATTTTTACAGGTATTTTCCATAAGGAAATTTAGGGTTCGATTTGCATTTTTTTTACCGACGCCTACCGTCGCGACGCTTAGAATGAGAAGAACGTGACGCAATTTACCAGTGGCTGTTAGCGTCTCCACCATAACCATCAAACTTTAATATTTGATTTAAATTTTACTTTTTGTATGTGTGTGTGTTTATCGCAACCATTTCAGGATGGCTGATAAATTTTCTATTTCATTATAAGTAATTACTGATTAAATACAGTTTTTTTTACTTCTAAATTATCCAAAAAATAGTTGAAAAATCACATTCAAAGTAAAAAAAATCTCTTAATTCTTACATATCAGTTTTTAACGTTTGTTGCTTTTAAATTTAAACCCCTAATTAAAAAAAAATATTGAAGGAAAGACACATACAAATTTAGAAAATTATAATTTCCCATCATAACCCTTTAGAGATGGCCGATAGATGATTTCTTTAATAGCCAACAGGCAACAATTTTCCCTGATCGTGTCTATAAGACATATGGAAAACACTGTATATACCTAACTCTTTAAAAGTGTCAACCTCTTTTGTAGGGAGGGATTATCGATCACCAGAGTCGGTACGTCTCCCCTCGGAAGGGTACCTGTCGTGTTTCCATGCGGAAAAAAGTCGATCATCCCTTTATATCACAGAAGCCAAATCGTATATAAAATATTTAAGTTTTAACTCTATTATTTATCGCAACCCTCTCAGGATGATTTAATAAATTTTCTATTTCATTATAAGTAATGACTGAAAATTTATCAGCCATCCTCAAATGGTTGCGATAAACACACACACACACACACACACACACACACACACACACACACAAAAAGTAAAATTTAAATCAAATATTAAAGTTTGATGGTTATGGTGGAGACGCTAACAGCCACTGGTAAATTGCGTCACGTTCTTCTCATTCTAAGCGTCGCGACGGTAGGCGTCGGTAAAAAAAATGCAAATCGAACCCTAAATTTCCTTATTGGAAAATACCTGTAAAAATGATGATATTGCTTTATTCATCTCCACACTTCCCACATTCTTCTCATTGTGGGCGTAGTGGACAAAACCTTTCCTAAAAGTAAAATCGTTAATTAAAACCTAAAAAAAATGTATAAAATTAATATAAACCGGTGGTTTTATATATCAACATTTGAAAATAGTGGATAAAACCTTTCCTAAAAGTAAAATCGTTAATTAAAACCTAAAAAAAATGTATAAAATTAATATAAACCGGTGGTTTTATATATCAACATTTGAAAATAGTGGACAAAACCTTTCCTAAAAGTAAAATCGTTAATTAAAACCTAAAAAAAATGTATAAAATTAATATAAACCGGTGGTTTTATATATCAACATTTGAAAATAGTGGACAAAACCTTTCCTAAAAGTAAAATCGTTAATTAAAACCTAAAAAAAATGTATAAAATTAATATAAACCGGTGGTTTTATATATCAACATTTGAAAATAGTGGACAAAACCTTTCCTAAAAGTAAAATCGTTAATTAAAACCTAAAAAAAATGTATAAAATTAATATAAACCGGTGGTTTTATATATCAACATTTGAAAATAGTGGATAAAACCTTTCCTAAAAGTAAAATCGTTAATTAAAACCTAAAAAAAATGTATAAAATTAATATAAACCGGTGGTTTTATATATCAACATTTGAAAATAGTGGACAAAACCTTTCCTAAAAGTAAAATCGTTAATTAAAACCTAAAAAAAATGTATAAAATTAATATAAACCGGTGGTTTTATATATCAACATTTGAAAATAGTGGACAAAACCTTTCCTAAAAGTAAAATCGTTAATTAAAACCTAAAAAAAATGTATAAAATTAATATAAACCGGTGGTTTTATATATCAACATTTGAAAATAGTGGACAAAACCTTTCCTAAAAGTAAAATCGTTAATTAAAACCTAAAAAAAATGTATAAAATTAATATAAACCGGTGGTTTTATATATCAACATTTGAAAATAGTGGACAAAACCTTTCCTAAAAGTAAAATCGTTAATTAAAACCTAAAAAATGTATAAAATTAATATAAACCGGTGGTTTTATATATCAACATTTGAAAATAGTGGACAAAACCTTTCCTAAAAGTAAAATCGTTAATTAAAACCTAAAAAAAATGTATAAAATTAATATAAACCGGTGGTTTTATGCATCAACATTTGAAGATGTTGGACAAAACCTGAGCTAAAAATAAAAGGTTATTAGTAAATGATAATGACGGTTATGCATCAAAATTAATTCGATTCCATTTCTTCCTTTTTCTGGCTTTTATTGGCCATGGATTATAGATTCCCCATCGGTTCCATGTTGGCTAGTATAATGAATAGTGTGGCTAAAACAAATGTATTAGTAGACGGCCGATTTATCTTAAATTAATTTAGGTATCTATATTTAAATAGTTCACCAAATATTGTACATTTATACCATACCAGAAAGCCGTCCTCCATAATTTAATAGGCTTGTTTCTTCAGTTGCAGCTTCTTATTTTCACTCACTTCACTAACTTACCAGAATCGGCAACGTGTCCCATCTTTAAGAGCAATAACAAAGCTCCTTCACCATATTTTAGTGATTATAAAGAGATGCGCACAGCCCGATTTTTAAAAACTATTATAAATATCTTAATAGTGTCCAAAATTTAATGAATGAGAAAGAAGAAACAAAATGGTGCGGACCTATATATTGCTATTGCTCTTAACCCTTCATTCTTTCACCTGTAGCAACAGAAAAGGAAAGAAAACTATCTTACCTTTCAATCATGATAGAAGCGAAGGTGATGGTATTAACAACGGTGCCAATTGCAGCAAGACGGATCAATCCACATTCAAGCAAGCACTTGAGTGAGGAATGACCCGTAAAACACTAAAAGTAGTAGATAAGCTACAAGAGTTCGGGGCCAAATACCACCACTTTTACATGTTATTTCTTATGGGAAAATTTAAGGTTCGATCTGCATTTTTTTGTACCGACGCCCAGCGAGAATGAGAAGAACGTGAGGAGTGTGGAGATGAATGGAGAGCAAATATCGTCATTTTTACATGTATTTTCCCATAAGGAAATTTAAGGTTCGATCTGCATTTTAAATCTAACGACGCTTAGCGTCGCGACGCCCAGAATGAGAAGAATGTGGGAAGTGTGGAGATGAATGAAGAGCAATATCATCATTTTTACAGGTATTTTCCATAAGGAAATTTAGGGTTCGATTTGCATTTTTTTTACCGACGCCTACCGTCGCGACGCTTAGAATGAGAAGAACGTGACGCAATTTACCAGTGGCTGTTAGCGTCTCCACCATAACCATCAAACTTTAATATTTGATTTAAATTTTACTTTTTGTATGTGTGTGTGTTTATCGCAACCATTTCAGGATGGCTGATAATTTTATGATTTATGATTAAATACAGTTTTTTTTACTTCTCAATTATCCAAAAAATAGTTGAAAAATCACATTCAAAGTAAAAAAAATCTCTTAATTCTTACATATCAGTTTTTAACGTTTGTTGCTTTTAAATTTAAACCCCTAATTAAAAAAAAATATTGAAGGAAAGACACATACAAATTTAGAAAATTATAATTTCCCATCATAACCCTTTAGAGATGGCCGATAGATGATTTCTTTAATAGCCAACAGGCAACAATTTTCCCTGATCGTGTCTATAAGACATATGGAAAACACTGTATATACCTAACTCTTTAAAAGTGTCAACCTCTTTTGTAGGGAGGGATTATCGATCACCAGAGTCGGTACGTCTCCCCTCGGAAGGGTACCTGTCGTGTTTCCATGCGGAAAAAAGTCGATCATCCCTTTATATCACAGAAGCCAAATCGTATATAAAATATTTAAGTTTTAACTCTATTATTTATCGCAACCCTCTCAGGATGATTTAATAAATTTTCTATTTCATTATAAGTAATGACTGAAAATTTATCAGCCATCCTCAAATGGTTGCGATAAACACACACACACACACACACACAAAGTAAAATTTAAATCAAATATTAAAGTTTGATGGTTATGGTGGAGACGCTAACAGTCACTGGTAAATTGCGTCACGTTCTTCTCATTCTAAGCGTCGCGACGGTAGGCGTCGGTAAAAAAAAATGCAAATCGAACCCTAAATTTCCTTATGGGAAAATACCTGTAAAAATGAGGATATTGCTCTTCATTCATCTCCACACTTCCCACATTCTTCTCATTGTGGGCGTAGTGGACAAAACCTTTCCTAAAAGTAAAATCGTTAATTAAAACCTAAAAAAAATGTATAAAATTAATATAAACCGGTGGTTTTATATATCAACATTTGAAAATAGTGGATAAAACCTTTCCTAAAAGTATATATATATATATATATATATATAACATCGGTTTACAACGTTCTACGTCTTCCGATTCCCAATCTCCATCCTTCTCTATCTCTCCATGCACCTTCTTCCAGTCGGAGCTTTTGGACCTCTTCGTCTACTCCCTCTCTCCAGCTTCTTCTTGGTCTTCCGCGTTTCCTCCTTCCGCCTGGTTTCCACTGCATCACTTGTTTAGGTATTCTTGTCTCTGGCATTCGTTGTACATGCCCAAACCATATTAGTTGTTTATCCTGAATGTCGTCCACTATTGTATGCTTGACTTTCATTACCTCTCTGATTCTCTCATTTGGTATCCTTTCCATCCTTGACCTGCCCGCCGCTCTCCTCCAGTAGTCCATTTCTGTCGCTTTCAGCATTTTCTTTGTTGTCTCTTTTAGTGGCCATACCTCCGAGGAGTAGGTGGTTATTGCCTTTACGATTGTGTTGTAAATTCTTGTTTTGTTTTCCTTGCTAATATTTTTGTCCCAGAGCACGCTATTAAGTAATGCTATTGCCTTTCTTCCCTGTGTATTTCGGTCTTTTATCGCTTCTGTTAAATCTCCGTTGTTTGTTAGTCTCATACCCAGATATTTATACTCTGTACATTGTTTTATTGTTTTTCCACTGTTTAGTATAAGGTCCCGTTGTTCTCCTCCTATACACATATATTCTGTTTTGGATAAGTTGACTTCCAATCCCCATTTAGTGTACTCCTCTATCAGCTTTCGGGTCATATATTCAAGGTCTTCATAATCTTGTGCGATTACTACTTGGTCATCCGCGAAGCTCAACGTGTATAGTATATAGTCTTCAAGGGGCAGACCCATTCCTCTGCTGTTTCTCTTCCATGTTTTTATTGCCTGCTCTAGGTATATTTTGAACAGGGTTGGTGACAGACAACATCCCTGCTTAAGTCCTTTATCTGTTTTAAATCCTTTACTGATGTTCTTTCCCTGTTTTATTTTTGTTTTTATGTCTTCGTATAATGATCTTACCGCTTTAATCAATTCTGTATTTATATTGCTTGTTTCCAGAGCATGCCACAATTTACTGAGGGGTATGCTGTCGTATGCCTTCTTTAAGTCGACGAACAATAAGTGTAGCTCTTGGTTGTAACCTAGTTTTTTCTCCATTACTTGGGTTATCGTGAATAAGTGGTCCACCGTCGACCTTCCTGCTCTGAAACCTGCTTGTTCTTCTGCTTCGCTATCTGTGTATTCGTTTTCGATTTTGGCTTTTAATATTTTTCCATAAATTCTACTCAATGTACTTGTCACTGCTATACCTCGATAGTTTTCACATTTGTTCCTGTCCCCTTTTTTAAATATTGTTGTTAAATAGCTGGTTTTCCACTCCATTGGTACCTCCTTCTTATTTATGCACGTCTGAAACAGTTTTGTTAAGTGATCAGTCAATTTGCTGCTTCCGTTTTTGACTAGTTCCCCATATATCTCTCCCGGTCCCGGTGATCTTCCATTTTTTAGGAATCCACATTGTTTTTTTACTTCTTCTTTTGTTATCCGTACTGGTGATCCCATTGTTTTTATGTTCTGCGTTTCCTCTTCTTTGAATTCTATCCGTTGTTCCGTTAATAGCTCTTGAAAGTATGTTTCCCATTGTTGTGATGTTATCGGGGTTACTATTTCTTTGATCTATTACTTCTTAGGTTTCTTAGTGTTCTCCAACTTTCCGTATTCCTTTTTCCTCCCAAGTAGGTATTTAGCCGTATACATTTTTTCTCCCATGATTCGTTTTTCTTCTGGCTGATTTTTCTTCTAACTTTTGTTTGGGCCTTTTTATATGTTTCCTTATCTTCAGTTTTTTTTGAACTTAGGTATATCTGATATTTCTTCCTTTTTTCCTCTATATCCTTCTCTATTTCCTCGTCCCACCAATATGGTTTGTTGTGGGTGGCGATATTTTCGTATCTCCCTAGGGCTTCTAATGCTGCGTTGTGTATACTTTCTTTAATATGTAGGTAGTGCTCTTCCAAGTTCGTGAATGTCATATTGTTACTTAGTTTTTGATCCAGTCGGTTTCTATATAGCCACCTGGCAGTTTCATCCTCCAATGATGCCAGGTTGTACTTTTTGTGTCTTCGGTTTCTTCTGAAGCTAGTTTGCCATTAGATTCGTTTTGATTATTTTGTTTACCTCCCGGGAACCAGATTTTCGTTTTAAGTAGATAATGGTCGCTGCCGCATGTTGGTCCTCGACATATTTTTACGTCTCGTATTTCTAGGTTTGATTTTTGCTTTGCTATAGTATAGTCGATAATTGATTTTTGTCCCCGTGTCTCGTTTGTCCATGTAAATTTGTGGATTTCTTTATGTTGGTAGAAGCCGTTCATAATTTTGAGGTTGTTTTGTTCACACAGTGCTATTAGTCTTTCCCCGTTGTTGTTCCTTCTGTCTTCTCCATACTTTCCAATCACTGGATCATTTTGCTTCCTCCCAACTCTTCCGTTTAGATCTCCCAGTATCAATAGTTCTCGTGTGTTTCCTAATTTCGTGATTTCCTCACTCATTTTTTGGTAGAACTCCTCTTTAGTTGTCCACGGATCTCCCTCATCTACTCCGTAAACTCCTAGCACTGTTATTTTTTCTCCAAACATTTGTAAATTCAGCTTTATTATTCTTTCGTTCACTGCTTCCCATGACTTTATACACCTTCTCCATTTTCGGTGTATTATAATTCCTACTCCTCTCTTTGCGCGTTCTTCTTTTGGTACCCCACTGTAAAAGTGGTCGTATTCTCCTAAACCTTCCGATCCTTGTCCCTTCTTTTTTGTCTCGGTTACGACGGTCAGGTCTATCTTGAGGTTTTTAAGTTCCACTATTACTTCATTCAGTTTCCTTGCGATGCCTTGTACATTCCATGTAGCCAAAATCATTGTCCTTTTCCGTTGCTTGGGTCGACTTAAATGTTCCTTTTTCTTCCGAGGCTTTTGATTGGGTCTTTTAACATTTCTATTTTTTCCGAGTACTAGGGAGTTAGCCTAGTGCCTCAACCTCCAACCTGTAGGGCTAGGTAATTTTTACTCAGGGTTTTCTTCCCCTAGCCTTTGACGAGCCACCATCCATCTACAAGGCAGCAGCTTCTTCACCTGTAATCCTAGGCAGGAGCCCTCACAGGGTACTACCATCCGGGCCAGATGGACCCTGGTTTTTTTCCGAGGTGTTACTCCTCGATCCCTCCTCCTTTCCCGTAATACTATGGGACCCCGGGCTTGGGACCGGCATGGCGGAGTTTTTCCTAAAAGTAAAATCGTTAATTAAAACCTAAAAAAAATGTATAAAATTAATATAAACCGGTGGTTTTATATATCAACATTTGAAAATAGTGGACAAAACCTTTCCTAAAAGTAAAATCGTTAATTAAAACCTAAAAAAAATGTATAAAATTAATATAAACCGGTGGTTTTATATATCAACATTTGAAAATAGTGGACAAAACCTTTCCTAAAAGTAAAATCGTTAATTAAAACCTAAAAAAAATGTATAAAATTAATATAAACCGGTGGTTTTATGCATCAACATTTGAAGATGTTGGACAAAACCTGAGCTAAAAATAAAAGGTTATTAGTAAAGGATAATGACGGTTATGCATCAAAATTAATTCGATTCCATTTCTTCCTTTTTCTGGCTTTTATTGGCCATGGATTATAGATTCCCCATCGGTTCCATGTTGGCTAGTATAATGAATAGTGTGGCTAAAACAAATGTATTAGTAGACGGCCGATTTATCTTAAATTAATTTAGGTATCTATATTTAAATAGTTCACCAAATATTGTACATTTATACCATACGAGAAAGCCGTCCTCCATAATTTAATAGGCTTGTTTCTTCAGTTGCAGCTTCTTATTTTCACTCACTTCACTAACTTACCAGAATGGGCAACGTGTCCCATCTTTAAGAGCAATAACAAAGCTCCTTCACCATATTTTAGTGATTATAAAGAGATGCGCACAGCCCGATTTTTAAAAACTATTATAAATATCTTAATAGTGTCCAAAATTTAATGAATGAGAAAGAAGAAACAAAATGGTGCGGACCTAATTGCTCTTAACCCTTCATTCTTTCACCTGTAGCAACAGAAAAGGAAAGAAAACTATCTTACCTTTCAATCATGATAGAAGCGAAGGTGATGGTATTAACAACGGTGCCAATTGCAGCAAGACGGATCAATCCACATTCAAGCAAGCACTTGAGTGAGGAATGACCCGTAAAACACTAAAGGTAGTAGATAAGCTACAAGAGTTCGGGGCCAAATACCACCACTTTTACATGTTATTTCTTATGGGAAAATTTAAGGTTCGATCTGCATTTTTTTGTACCGACGCCCAGCGAGAATGAGAAGAACGTGAGGAGTGTGGAGATGAATGGAGAGCAAATACCGTAATTTTTACATGTATTTTCCCATAAGGAAATTTAAGGTTCGATCTGCATTTTAAATCTAACGACGCTTAGCGTCGCGACGCCCAGAATGAGAACAATGTGGGAAGTGTGGAGATGAATGAAGAGCAATATCATCATTTTTACAGGTATTTTCCATAAGGAAATTTAGGGTTCGATTTGCATTTTTTTTACCGACGGCTACCGTCGCGACGCTTAGAATGAGAAGAACGTGACGCAATTTACCAGTGGCTGTTAGCGTCTCCACCATAACCATCAAACTTTAATATTTGATTTAAATTTTACTATTTGTGTGTGTGTGTGTTTATCGCAACCATTTCAGGATGGCTGATAAATTTTCTATTTCATTATAAGTAATTACTGATTAAATACAGTTCTTTTTACTTCTAAATTATCCAAAAAATAGTTGAAAAATCACATTCAAAGTAAAAAAAAAATCTCTTAATTCTTACATATCAGTTTTTAACGTTTGTTGCTTTTAAATTTAAACCCCTAATTAAAAAAAAATATTGAAGGAAAGACACATACAAATTTAGAAAATTATAATTTCCCATCATAACCCTTTAGAGATGGCCGATAGATGATTTCTTTAATAGCCAACAGGCAACAATTTTCCCTGATCGTGTCTGTAAGACATATGGAAAACACTGTATATACCTAACTCTTTAAAAGTGTCAACCTCTTTTGTAGGGAGGGATTATCGATCACCAGAGTCGGTACGTCTCCCCTCGGAAGGGTACCTGTCGTGTTTCCATGCGGAAAAATGTCGATCATCCCTTTATATCACAGAAGCCAAATCGTATATAAAATATTTAAGTTTTAACTCTATTATTTATCGCAACCCTCTCAGGATGATTTAATAAATTTTCTATTTCATTATAAGTAATGACTGAAAATTTATCAGCCATCCTCAAATGGTTGCGATAAACACACACACACACACACACACAAAAAGTAAAATTTAAATCAAATGTTAAAGTTTGATGGTTATGGTGGAGACGCTAACAGCCACTGGTAAATTGCGTCACGTTCTTCTCATCCTAAGCGTCGCGACGGTAGGCGTCGGTAAAAAAAATGCAAATCGAACCCTAAATTTCCTTATGGGAAAATACCTGTAAAAATGAGGATATTGCTCTTCATTCATCTCCACACTTCCCACATTCTTCTCATTGTGGGCGTAGTGGACAAAACCTTTCCTAAAAGTAAAATCGTTAATTAAAACCTAAAAAAAATGTATAAAATTAATATAAACCGGTGGTTTTATATATCAACATTTGAAAATAGTGGATAAAACCTTTCCTAAAAGTATATATATATATATATATATATATATATATATAACATCGGTTTACAACGTTCTACGTCTTCCGATTCCCAATCTCCATCCTTCTCTATCTCTCCATGCACCTTCTTCCAGTCGGAGCTTTTGGACCTCTTCGTCTACTCCCTCTCTCCAGCTTCTTCTTGGTCTTCCGCGTTTCCTCCTTCCGCCTGGTTTCCACTGCATCACTTGTTTAGGTATTCTTGTCTCTGGCATTCGTTGTACATGCCCAAACCATATTAGTTGTTTATCCTGAATGTCGTCCACTATTGTATGCTTGACTTTCATTACCTCTCTGATTCTCTCATTTGGTATCCTTTCCATCCTTGACCTGCCCGCCGCTCTCCTCCAGTAGTCCATTTCTGTTGCTTTCAGCATTTTCTTTGTTGTCTCTTTTAGTGGCCATACCTCCGAGGAGTAGGTGGTTATTGCCTTTACGATTGTGTTGTAAATTCTTGTTTTGTTTTCCTTGCTAATATTTTTGTCCCAGAGCACGCTATTAAGTAATGCTATTGCCTTTCTTCCCTGTGTATTTCGGTCTTTTATCGCTTCTGTTAAATCTCCGTTGTTTGTTAGTCTCATACCCAGATATTTATACTCTGTACATTGTTTTATTGTTTTTCCACTGTTTAGTATAAGGTCCCGTTGTTCTCCTCCTATACACATATATTCTGTTTTGGATAAGTTGACTTCCAATCCCCATTTAGTGTACTCCTCTATCAGCTTTCGGGTCATATATTCAAGGTCTTCATAATCTTGTGCGATTACTACTTGGTCATCCGCGAAGCTCAACGTGTATAGTATATAGTCTTCAAGGGGCAGACCCATTCCTCTGCTGTTTCTCTTCCATGTTTTTATTGCCTGCTCTAGGTATATTTTGAACAGGGTTGGTGACAGACAACATCCCTGCTTAAGTCCTTTATCTGTTTTAAATCCTTTACTGATGTTCTTTCCCTGTTTTATTTTTGTTTTTATGTCTTCGTATAATGATCTTACCGCTTTAATCAATTCTGTATTTATATTGCTTGTTTCCAGAGCATGCCACAATTTACTGAGGGGTATGCTGTCGTATGCCTTCTTTAAGTCGACGAACAATAAGTGTAGCTCTTGGTTGTAACCTAGTTTTTTCTCCATTACTTGGGTTATCGTGAATAAGTGGTCCACCGTCGACCTTCCTGCTCTGAAACCTGCTTGTTCTTCTGCTTCGCTATCTGTGTATTCGTTTTCGATTTTGGCTTTTAATATTTTTCCATAAATTCTACTCAATGTACTTGTCACTGCTATACCTCGATAGTTTTCACATTTGTTCCTGTCCCCTTTTTTAAATATTGTTGTTAAATAGCTGGTTTTCCACTCCATTGGTACCTCCTTCTTATTTATGCACGTCTGAAACAGTTTTGTTAAGTGATCAGTCAATTTGCTGCTTCCGTTTTTGATTAGTTCCCCATATATCTCTCCCGGTCCCGGTGATCTTCCATTTTTTAGGAATCCACATTGTTTTTTTACTTCTTCTTTTGTTATCCGTACTGGTGATCCCATTGTTTTTATGTTCTGCGTTTCCTCTTCTTTGAATTCTATCCGTTGTTCCGTTAATAGCTCTTGAAAGTATGTTTCCCATTGTTGTGATGTTATCGGGGTTACTATTTCTTTTGATCTATTACTTCTTAGGTTTCTTAGTGTTCTCCAACTTTCCGTATTCCTTTTTCCTCCCAAGTAGGTATTTAGCCGTATACATTTTTTCTCCCATGATTCGTTTTTCTTCTGGCTGATTTTTCTTCGAACTTTTGTTTGGGCCTTTTTATATGTTTCCTTATCTTCAGTTTTTTTTTGAACTTAGGTATATCTGATATTTCTTCCTTTTTTCCTCTATATCCTTCTCTATTTCCTCGTCCCACCAATATGGTTTGTTGTGGGTGGCGATATTTTCGTATCTCCCTAGGGCTTCTAATGCTGCGTTGTGTATACTTTCTTTAATATGTAGGTAGTGCTCTTCCAAGTTCGTGAATGTCATATTGTTACTTGGTTTTGATCCAGTCGGTTTCTATATAGCCACCTGGCAGTTTCATCCTCCAATGATGCCAGGTTGTACTTTTTTGTGTCTTCGGTTTCTTCTGAAGCTAGTTTGCCCTTAGATTCGTTTTGATTATTTTGTTTACCTCCCGGGAACCAGATTTTCGTTTTAAGTAGATAATGGTCGCTGCCGCATGTTGGTCCTCGACATATTTTTACGTCTCGTATTTCTAGGTTTGATTTTTGCTTTGCTATAGTATAGTCGATAATTGATTTTTGTCCCCGTGTCTCGTTTGTCCATGTAAATTTGTGGATTTCTTTATGTTGGTAGAAGCCGTTCATAATTTTGAGGTTGTTTTGTTCACACAGTGCTATTAGTCTTTCCCCGTTGTTGTTCCTTCTGTCTTCTCCATACTTTCCAATCACTGGATCATTTTGCTTCCTCCCAACTCTTCCGTTTAGATCTCCCAGTATCAATAGTTCTCGTGTGTTTCCTAATTTCGTGATTTCCTCACTCATTTTTTGGTAGAACTCCTCTTTAGTTGTCCACGGATCTCCCTCATCTACTCCGTAAACTCCTAGCACTGTTATTTTTTCTCCAAACATTTGTAAATTCAGCTTTATTATTCTTTCGTTCACTGCTTCCCATGACTTTATACACCTTCTCCATTTTCGGTGTATTATAATTCCTACTCCTCTCTTTGCGCGTTCTTCTTTTGGTACCCCACTGTAAAAGTGGTCGTATTCTCCTAAACCTTCCGATCCTTGTCCCTTCTTTTTTGTCTCGGTTACGACGGTCAGGTCTATCTTGAGGTTTTTAAGTTCCACTATTACTTCATTCAGTTTCCTTGCGATGCCTTGTACAATTGTACATTCCATGTAGCCAAAATCATTGTCCTTTTCCGTTGCTTGGGTCGACTTAAATGTTCCTTTTTCTTCCGAGGCTTTTGATTGGGTCTTTTAACATTTCTATTTTTTCCGAGTACTAGGGAGTTAGCCTAGTGCCTCAACCTTCAACCTGTAGGGCTAGGTAATTTTTACTCAGGGTTTTCTTCCCCTAGCCTTTGACGAGCCACCATCCATCTACAAGGAAGCAGCTTCTTCACCTGTAATCCTAGGCAGGAGCCCTCACAGGGTACTACCATCCGGGCCAGATGGACCCTGGTTTTTTTCCGAGGTGTTACTCCTCGATCCCTCCTCCTTTCCCGTAATACTATGGGACCCCGGGCTTGGGACCGGCATGGCGGAGTTTTTCCTTTTTCTTTTTAAAAGTGTCAACCTCTTTTGTAGGGAGGGATTATCGATCACCAGAGTCGGTACGTCTCCCCTCGGAAGGGTACCTGTCGTGTTTCCATGCGGAAAAAAGTCGATCATCCCTTTATATCACAGAAGCCAAATCGTATATAAAATATTTAAGTTTTAACTCTATTATTTATCGCAACCCTCTCAGGATGATTTAATAAATTTTCTATTTCATTATAAGTAATGACTGAAAATTTATCAGCCATCCTCAAATGGTTGCGATAAACACACACACACACACACACACACAAAAAGTAAAATTTAAATCAAATATTAAAGTTTGATGGTTATGGTGGAGACGCTAACAGCCACTGGTAAATTGCGTCACGTTCTTCTCATTCTAAGCGTCGCGACGGTAGGCGTCGGTAAAAAAAAATGCAAATCGAACCCTAAATTTCCTTATTGGAAAATACCTGTAAAAATGATGATATTGCTCTTCATTCATCTCCACACTTCCCACATTCTTCTCATTGTGGGCGTAGTGGACAAAACCTTTCCTAAAAGTAAAATCGTTAATTAAAACCTAAAAAAAATGTATAAAATTAATACAAACCGGTGGTTTTATATATCAACATTTGAAAATAGTGGTTAAAACCTTTCCTAAAAGTAAAATCGTTAATTAAAACCTAAAAAATGTATAAAATTAATATAAACCGGTGGTTTTATATATCAACATTTGAAAATAGTGGACAAAACCTTTCCTAAAAGTAAAATCGTTAATTAAAACCTAAAAAAATGTATAAAATTAATATAAACCGGTGGTTTTATATATCAACATTTGAAAATAGTGGACAAAACCTTTCCTAAAAGTAAAATCGTTAATTAAAACCTAAAAAAAATGTATAAAATTAATATAAACCGGTGGTTTTATATATCAACATTTGAAAATAGTGGACAAAACCTTTCCTAAAAGTAAAATCGTTAATTAAAACCTAAAAAAAATGTATAAAATTAATATAAACCGGTGGTTTTATATATCAACATTTGAAAATAGTGGACAAAACCTTTCCTAAAAGTAAAATCGTTAATTAAAACCTAAAAAATGTATAAAATTAATATAAACCGGTGGTTTTATATATCAACATTTGAAAATAGTGGACAAAACCTTTCCTAAAAGTAAAATCGTTAATTAAAACCTAAAAAAAATGTATAAAATTAATATAAACCGGTGGTTTTATGCATCAACATTTGAAGATGTTGGACAAAACCTGAGCTAAAAATAAAAGGTTATTAGTAAAGGATAATGACGGTTATGCATCAAAATTAATTCGATTCCATTTCTTCCTTTTTCTGGCTTTTATTGGCCATGGATTATAGATTCCCCATCGGTTCCATGTTGGCTAGTATAATGAATAGTGTGGCTAAAACAAATGTATTAGTAGACGGCCGATTTATCTTAAATTAATTTAGGTATCTATATTTAAATAGTTCACCAAATATTGTACATTTATACCATACCAGAAAGCCGTCCTCCATAATTTAATAGGCTTGTTTCTTCAGTTGCAGCTTCTTATTTTCACTCACTTCACTAACTTACCAGAATCGGCAACGTGTCCCATCTTTAAGAGCAATAACAAAGCTCCTTCACCATATTTTAGTGATTATAAAGAGATGCGCACAGCCCGATTTTTAAAAACTATTATAAATATCTTAATAGTGTCCAAAATTTAATGAATGAGAAAGAAGAAACAAAATGGTGCGGACCTATATATTGCTATTGCTCTTAACCCTTCATTCTTTCACCTGTAGCAACAGAAAAGGAAAGAAAACTATCTTACCTTTCAATCATGATAGAAGCGAAGGTGATGGTATTAACAACGGTGCCAATTGCAGCAAGACGGATCAATCCACATTCAAGCAAGCACTTGAGTGAGGAATGACCCGTAAAACACTAAAGGTAGTAGATAAGCTACAAGAGTTCGGGGCCAAATACCACCACTTTTACATGTTATTTCTTATGGGAAAATTTAAGGTTCGATCTGCATTTTTTTGTACCGACGCCCAGCGAGAATGAGAACTGCATTTTTTTTGTACCGACGCCCAGCGAGAATGAGAAGAACGTGAGGAGTGTGGAGATGAATGGAGAGCAAATATCGTCATTTTTACATGTATTTTCCCATAAGGAAATTTAAGGTTCGATCTGCATTTTAAATCTAACGACGCTTAGCGTCGCGACGCCCAGAATGAGAAGAATGTGGGAAGTGTGGAGATGAATGAAGAGCAATATCATCATTTTTACAGGTATTTTCCATAAGGAAATTTAGGGTTCGATTTGCATTTTTTTTACCGACGCCTACCGTCGCGACGCTTAGAATGAGAAGAACGTGACGCAATTTACCAGTGGCTGTTAGCGTCTCCACCATAACCATCAAACTTTAATATTTGATTTAAATTTTACTTTTTGTGTGTGTGTGTGTGTTTATCGCAACCATTTCAGGATGGCTGATAAATTTTCTATTTCATTATAAGTAATTACTGATTAAATACAGTTTTTTTTACTTCTAAATTATCCAAAAAATAGTTGAAAAATCACATTCAAAGTAAAAAAAAAATCTCTTAATTCTTACATATCAGTTTTTAACGTTTGTTGCTTTTAAATTTAAACCCCTAATTAAAAAAAAATATTGAAGGAAAGACACATACAAATTTAGAAAATTATAATTTCCCATCATAACCCTTTAGAGATGGCCGATAGATGATTTCTTTAATAGCCAACAGGCAACAATTTTCCCTGATCGTGTCTATAAGACATATGGAAAACACTGTATATACCTAACTCTTTAAAAGTGTCAACCTCTTTTGTAGGGAGGGATTATCGATCACCAGAGTCGGTACGTCTCCCCTCGGAAGGGTACCTGTCGTGTTTCCATGCGGAAAAAAGTCGATCATCCCTTTATATCACAGAAGCCAAATCGTATATAAAATATTTAAGTTTTAACTCTATTATTTATCGCAACCCTCTCAGGATGATTTAATAAATTTTCTATTTCATTATAAGTAATGACTGAAAATTTATCAGCCATCCTCAAATGGTTGCGATAAACACACACACACACACACACACACAAAAAGTAAAATTTAAATCAAATATTAAAGTTTGATGGTTATGGTGGAGACGCTAACAGCCACTGGTAAATTGCGTCACGTTCTTCTCATTCTAAGCGTCGCGACGGTAGGCGTCGGTAAAAAAAAATGCAAATCGAACCCTAAATTTCCTTATGGGAAAATACCTGTAAAAATGAGGATATTGCTCTTCATTCATCTCCACACTTCCCACATTCTTCTCATTGTGGGCGTAGTGGACAAAACCTTTCCTAAAAGTAAAATCGTTAATTAAAACCTAAAAAAAATGTATAAAATTAATATAAACCGGTGGTTTTATATATCAACATTTGAAAATAGTGGATAAAACCTTTCCTAAAAGTATATATATATATATATATATATATATATATAACATCGGTTTACAACGTTCTACGTCTTCCGATTCCCAATCTCCATCCTTCTCTATCTCTCCATGCACCTTCTTCCAGTCGGAGCTTTTGGACCTCTTCGTCTACTCCCTCTCTCCAGCTTCTTCTTGGTCTTCCGCGTTTCCTCCTTCCGCCTGGTTTCCACTGCATCACTTGTTTAGGTATTCTTGTCTCTGGCATTCGTTGTACATGCCCAAACCATATTAGTTGTTTATCCTGAATGTCGTCCACTATTGTATGCTTGACTTTCATTACCTCTCTGATTCTCTCATTTGGTATCCTTTCCATCCTTGACCTGCCCGCCGCTCTCCTCCAGTAGTCCATTTCTGTTGCTTTCAGCATTTTCTTTGTTGTCTCTTTTAGTGGCCATACCTCCGAGGAGTAGGTGGTTATTGCCTTTACGATTGTGTTGTAAATTCTTGTTTTGTTTTCCTTGCTAATATTTTTGTCCCAGAGCACGATATTAAGTAATGCTATTGCCTTTCTTCCCTGTGTATTTCGGTCTTTTATTGCTTCTGTTAAATCTCCGTTGTTTGTTAGTCTCATACCCAGATATTTATACTCTGTACATTGTTTTATTGTTTTTCCACTGTTTAGTATAAGGTCCCGTTGTTCTCCTCCTATACACATATATTCTGTTTTGGATAAGTTGACTTCCAATCCCCATTTGGTGTACTCCTCTATCAGCTTTCGGGTCATATATTCAAGGTCTTCATAATCTTGTGCGATTACTACTTGGTCATCCGCGAAGCTCAACGTGTATAGTATATAGTCTTCAAGGGGCAGACCCATTCCTCTGCTGTTTCTCTTCCATGTTTTTATTGCCTGCTCTAGGTATATTTTGAACAGGGTTGGTGACAGACAACATCCCTGCTTAAGTCCTTTATCTGTTTTAAATCCTTTACTGATGTTCTTTCCCTGTTTTATTTTTGTTTTTATATCTTCGTATAATGATCTTACCGCTTTAATCAATTCTGTATTTATATTGCTTGTTTCCAGAGCATGCCACAATTTACTGAGGGGTATGCTGTCGTATGCCTTCTTTAAGTCGACGAACAATAAGTGTAGCTCTTGGTTGTAACCTAGTTTTTTCTCCATTACTTGGGTTATCGTGAATAAGTGGTCCACCGTCGACCTTCCTGCTCTGAAACCTGCTTGTTCTTCTGCTTCGCTATCTGTGTATTCGTTTTCGATTTTGGCTTTTAATATTTTTCCATAAATTCTACTCAATGTACTTGTCACTGCTATACCTCGATAGTTTTCACATTTGTTCCTGTCCCCTTTTTTAAATATTGTTGTTAAATAGCTGGTTTTCCACTCCATTGGTACCTCCTTCTTATTTATGCACGTCTGAAACAGTTTTGTTAAGTGATCAGTCAATTTGCTGCTTCCGTTTTTGATTAGTTCCCCATATATCTCTCCCGGTCCCGGTGATCTTCCATTTTTTAGGAATCCACATTGTTTTTTTACTTCTTCTTTTGTTATCCGTACTGGTGATCCCATTGTTTTTATGTTCTGCGTTTCCTCTTCTTTGAATTCTATCCGTTGTTCCGTTAATAGCTCTTGAAAGTATGTTTCCCATTGTTGTGATGTTATCGGGGTTACTATTTCTTTTGATCTATTACTTCTTAGGTTTCTTAGTGTTCTCCAACTTTCCGTATTCCTTTTTCCTCCCAAGTAGGTATTTAGCCGTATACATTTTTTTTCCCATGATTCGTTTTTCTTCTGGCTGATTTTTCTTCTAACTTTTGTTTGGGCCTTTTTATATGTTTCCTTATCTTCAGTTTTTTTTGAACTTAGGTATATCTGATATTTCTTCCTTTTTTCCTCTATATCCTTCTCTATTTCCTCGTCCCACCAATATGGTTTGTTGTGGGTGGCGATATTTTCGTATCTCCCTAGGGCTTCTAATGCTGCGTTGTGTATACTTTCTTTAATATGTAGGTAGTGCTCTTCCAAGTTCGTGAATGTCATATTGTTACTTAGTTTTTGATCCAGTCGGTTTCTATATAGCCACCTGGCAGTTTCATCCTCCAATGATGCCAGGTTGTACTTTTTTGTGTCTTCGGTTTCTTCTGAAGCTAGTTTGCCCTTAGATTCGTTTTGATTATTTTGTTTACCTCCCGGGAACCAGATTTTCGTTTTAAGTAGATAATGGTCGCTGCCGCTGTCCTCGACATATTTTTACGTCTGGTATTTCTAGGTTTGATTTTTGCTTTGCTATAGTATAGTCGATAATTGATTTTTGTCCCCGTGTCTCGTTTGTCCATGTAAATTTGTGGATTTCTTTATGTTGGTAGAAGCCGTTCATAATTTTGAGGTTGTTTTGTTCACACAGTGCTATTAGTCTTTCCCCGTTGTTGTTCCTTCTGTCTTCTCCATACTTTCCAATCACTGGATCATTTTGCTTCCTCCCAGCTCTTCCGTTTAGATCTCCCAGTATCAATAGTTCTCGTGTGTTTCCTAATTTCGTGATTTCTTCACTCATTTTTTGGTAGAACTCCTCTTTAGTTGTCCACGGATCTCCCTCATCTACTCCGTAAACTCCTAGCACTGTTATTTTTTCTCCAAACATTTGTAAATTCAGCTTTATTATTCTTTCGTTCACTGCTTCCCATGACTTTATACACCTTCTCCATTTTCGGTGTATTATAATTCCTACTCCTCTCTTTGCGCGTTCTTCTTTTGGTACCCCACTGTAAAAGTGGTCGTATTCTCCTAAACCTTCCGATCCTTGTCCCTTCTTTTTTGTCTCGGTTACGACGGTCAGGTCTATCTTGAGGTTTTTAAGTTCCACTATTACTTCATTCAGTTTCCTTGCGATGCCTTGTACATTCCATGTAGCCAAAATCATTGTCCTTTTCCGTTGCTTGGGTCGACTTAAATGTTCCTTTTTCTTCCGAGGCTTTTGATTGGGTCTTTTAACATTTCTATTTTTTCCGAGTACTAGGGAGTTAGCCTAGTGCCTCAACCTCCAACCTGTAGGGCTAGGTAATTTTTACTCAGGGTTTTCTTCCCCTAGCCTTTGACGAGCCACCATCCATCTACAAGGCAGCAGCTTCTTCACCTGTAATCCTAGGCAGGAGCCCTCACAGGGTACTACCATCCGGGCCAGATGGACCCTGGTTTTTTTCCGAGGTGTTACTCCTCGATCCCTCCTCCTTTCCCGTAATACTATGGGACCCCGGGCTTGGGACCGGCATGGCGGAGTTTTTCCTAAAAGTAAAATCGTTAATTAGAACCTAAAAAAAATGTATAAAATTAATATAAACCGGTGGTTTTATATATCAACATTTGAAAATAGTGGACAAAACCTTTCCTAAAAGTAAAATCGTTAATTAAAACCTAAAAAAAATGTATAAAATTAATATAAACCGGTGGTTTTACATATCAACATTTGAAAATAGTGGACAAAACCTTTCCTAAAAGTAAAATCGTTAATTAAAACCTAAAAAAAATGTATAAAATTAATATAAACAATATATATCAACATTTGAAAATAGTGGATAAAACCTTTCCTAAAAGTATATATATATATATATATATATATATATATATAACATCGGTTTACAACGTTCTACGTCTTCCGATTCCCAATCTCCATCCTTCTCTATCTCTCCATGCACCTTCTTCCAGTCGGAGCTTTTGGACCTCTTCGTCTACTCCCTCTCTCCAGCTTCTTCTTGGTCTTCCGCGTTTCCTCGTTCCGCCTGGTTTCCACTGCATCACTTGTTTAGGTATTCTTGTCTCTGGCATTCGTTGTACATGCCCAAACCATATTAGTTGTTTATCCTGAATGTCGTCCACTATTGTATGCTTGACTTTCATTACCTCTCTGATTCTCTCATTTGGTATCCTTTCCATCCTTGACCTGCCCGCCGCTCTCCTCCAGTAGTCCATTTCTGTTGCTGTCAGCATTTTCTTACCTCCGAGGAGTAGGTGGTTATTGCCTTTACGATTGTGTTGTAAATTCTTGTTTTGTTTTCCTTGCTAATATTTTTGTCCCAGAGCACGATATTAAGTAATGCTATTGCCTTTCTTCCCTGTGTATTTCGGTCTTTTATTGCTTCTGTTAAATCTCCGTTGTTTGTTAGTCTCATACCCAGATATTTATACTCTGTACATTGTTTTATTGTTTTTCCACTGTTTAGTATAAGGTCCCGTTGTTCTCCTCCTATACACATATATTCTGTTTTGGATAAGTTGACTTCCAATCCCCATTTGGTGTACTCCTCTATCAGCTTTCGGGTCATATATTCAAGGTCTTCATAATCTTGTGCGATTACTACTTGGTCATCCGCGAACTCAACGTGTATAGTATATAGTCTTCAAGGGGCAGACCCATTCCTCTGCTGTTGTTCTTCCATGTTTTTATTGCCTGCTCTAGGTATATTTTGAACAGGGTTGGTGACAGACAACATCCCTGCTTAAGTCCTTTATCTGTTTTAAATCCTTTACTGATGTTCTTTCCCTGTTTTATTTTTGTTTTTATGTCTTCGTATAATGATCTTACCGCTTTAATCAATTCTGTATTTATATTGCTTGTTTCCAGAGCATGCCACAATTTACTGAGGGGTATGCTGTCGTATGCCTTCTTTAAGTCGACGAACAATAAGTGTAGCTCTTGGTTGTAACCTAGTTTTTTCTCCATTACTTGGGTTATCGTGAATAAGTGGTCCACCGTCGACCTTCCTGCTCTGAAACCTGCTTGTTCTTCTGCTTCGCTATCTGTGTATTCGTTTTCGATTTTGGCATTTAATATTTTTCCATAAATTCTACTCAATGTACTTGTCACTGCTATACCTCGATAGTTTTCACATTTGTTCCTGTCCCCTTTTTTAAATATTGTTGTTAAATAGCTGGTTTTCCACTCCATTGGTACCTCCTTCTTATTTATGCACGTCTGAAACAGTTTTGTTAAGTGATCAGTCAATTTGCTGCTTCCGTTTTTGATTAGTTCCCCATATATCTCTCCCGGTCCCGGTGATCTTCCATTTTTTAGGAATCCACATTGTTTTTTTACTTCTTCTTTTGTTATCCGTACTGGTGATCCCATTGTTTTTATGTTCTGCGTTTCCTCTTCTTTGAATTCTATCCGTTGTTCCGTTAATAGCTCTTGAAAGTATGTTTCCCATTGTTGTGATGTTATCGGGGTTACTATTTCTTTTGATCTATTACTTCTTAGGTTTCTTAGTGTTCTCCAACTTTCCGTATTCCTTTTTCCTCCCAAGTAGGTATTTAGCCGTATACATTTTTTCTCCCATGATTCGTTTTTCTTCTGGCTGATTTTTCTTCTAACTTTTGTTTGGGCCTTTTTATATGTTTCCTTATCTTCAGTTTTTTTTGAACTTAGGTATATCTGATATTTCTTCCTTTTTTCCTCTATATCCTTCTCTATTTCCTCGTCCCACCAATATGGTTTGTTGTGGGTGGCGATATTTTCGTATCTCCCTAGGGCTTCTAATGCTGCGTTGTGTATACTTTCTTTAATATGTAGGTAGTGCTCTTCCAAGTTCGTGAATGTCATATTGTTACTTAGTTTTTGATCCAGTCGGTTTCTATATAGCCACCTGGCAGTTTCATCCTCCAATGATGCCAGGTTGTACTTTTTTGTGTCTTCGGTTTCTTCTGAAGCTAGTTTGCCCTTAGATTCGTTTTGATTATTTTGTTTACCTCCCGGGAACCAGATTTTCGTTTTAAGTAGATAATGGTCGCTGCCGCATGTTGGTCCTCGACATATTTTTACGTCTCGTATTTCTAGGTTTGATTTTTGCTTTGCTATAGTATAGTCGATAATTGATTTTTGTCCCCGTGTCTCGTTTGTCCATGTAAATTTGTGGATTTCTTTATGTTGGTAGAAGCCGTTCATAATTTTGAGGTTGTTTTGTTCACACAGTGCTATTAGTCTTTCCCCGTTGTTGTTCCTTCTGTCTTCTCCATACTTTCCAATCACTGGATCATTTTGCTTCCTCCCAACTCTTCCGTTTAGATCTCCCAGTATCAATAGTTCTCGTGTGTTTCCTAATTTCGTGATTTCCTCACTCATTTTTTGGTAGAACTCCTCTTTAGTTGTCCACGGATCTCCCTCATCTACTCCGTAAACTCCTAGCACTGTTATTTTTTCTCCAAACATTTGTAAATTCAGCTTTATTATTCTTTCGTTCACTGCTTCCCATGACTTTATACACCTTCTCCATTTTCGGTGTATTATAATTCCTACTCCTCTCTTTGCGCGTTCTTCTTTTGGTACCCCACTGTAAAAGTGGTCGTATTCTCCTAAACCTTCCGATCCTTGTCCCTTCTTTTTTGTCTCGGTTACGACGGTCAGGTCTATCTTGAGGTTTTTAAGTTCCACTATTACTTCATTCAGTATCCTTGCGATGCCTTGTACAATTGTACATTCCATGTAGCCAAAATCATTGTCCTTTTCCGTTGCTTGGGTCGACTTAAATGTTCCTTTTTCTTCCGAGGCTTTTGATTGGGTCTTTTAACATTTCTATTTTTTCCGAGTACTAGGGAGTTAGCCTAGTGCCTCAACCTCCAACCTGTAGGGCTAGGTAATTTTTACTCAGGGTTTTCTTCCCCTAGCCTTTGACGAGCCACCATCCATCTACAAGGAAGCAGCTTCTTCACCTGTAATCCTAGGCAGGAGCCCTCACAGGGTACTACCATCCGGGCCAGATGGACCCTGGTTTTTTTCCGAGGTGTTACTCCTCGATCCCTCCTCCTTTCCCGTAATACTATGGGACCCCGGGCTTGGGACCGGCATGGCGGAGTTTTTCCTAAAAGTAAAATCGTTAATTAAAACCTAAAAAAAAATGTATAAAATTAATATAAACCGGTGGTTTTATATATCAACATTTGAAAATAGTGGACAAAACCTTTCCTAAAAGTAAAATCGTTAATTAAAACCTAAAAAAAATGTATAAAATTAATATAAACCGGTGGTTTTATATATCAACATTTGAAAATAGTGGACAAAACCTTTCCTAAAAGTAAAATCGTTAATTAAAACCTAAAAAAAATGTATAAAATTAATATAAACCGGTGGTTTTATGCATCAACATTTGAAGATGTTGGACAAAACCTGAGCTAAAAATAAAAGGTTATTAGTAAAGGATAATGACGGTTATGCATCAAAATTAATTCGATTCCATTTCTTCCTTTTTCTGGCTTTTATTGGCCATGGATTATAGATTCCCCATCGGTTCCATGTTGGCTAGTATAATGAATAGTGTGGCTAAAACAAATGTATTAGTAGACGGCCGATTTATCTTAAATTAATTTAGGTATCTATATTTAAATAGTTCACCAAATATTGTACATTTATACCATACCAGAAAGCCGTCCTCCATAATTTAATAGGCTTGTTTCTTCAGTTGCAGCTTCTTATTTTCACTCAATTCACTAACTTACCAGAATGGGCAACGTGTCCCATCTTTAAGAGCAATAACAAAGCTCCTTCACCATATTTTAGTGATTATAAAGAGATGCGCACAGCCCGATTTTTAAAAACTATTATAAATATCTTAATAGTGTCCAAAATTTAATGAATGAGAAAGAAGAAACAAAATGGTGCGGACCTATATAGCCCAGCGAGAATGAGAAGAACGTGAGGAGTGTGGAGATGAATGGAGAGCAAATATCGTCATTTTTACATGTATTTTCCCATAAGGAAATTTAAGGTTCGATCTGCATTTTAAATCTAACGACGCTTAGCGTCGCGACGCCCAGAATGAGAAGAATGTGGGAAGTGTGGAGATGAATGAAGAGCAATATCATCATTTTTACAGGTATTTTCCATAAGGAAATTTAGGGTTCGATTTGCATTTTTTTTACCGACGCCTACCGTCGCGACGCTTAGAATGAGAAGAACGTGACGCAATTTACCAGTGGCTGTTAGCGTCTCCACCATAACCATCAAACTTTAATATTTGATTTAAATTTTACTTTTTGTGTGTGTGTGTGTTTATCGCAACCATTTCAGGATGGATGATAAATTTTCTATTTCATTATAAGTAATTACTGATTAAATACAGTTCTTTTTACTTCTAAATTATCCAAAAAATAGTTGAAAAATCACATTCAAAGTAAAAAAAAAATCTCTTAATTCTTACATATCAGTTTTTAACGTTTGTTGCTTTTAAATTTAAACCCCTAATTAAAAAAAAATATTGAAGGAAAGACACATACAAATTTAGAAAATTATAATTTCCCATCATAACCCTTTAGAGATGGCCGATAGATGATTTCTTTAATAGCCAACAGGCAACAATTTTCCCTGATCGTGTCTATAAGACATATGGAAAACACTGTATATACCTAACTCTTTAAAAGTGTCAACCTCTTTTGTAGGGAGGGATTATCGATCACCAGAGTCGGTACGTCTCCCCTCGGAAGGGTACCTGTCGTGTTTCCATGCGGAAAAAAGTCGATCATCCCTTTATATCACAGAAGCCAAATCGTATATAAAATATTTAAGTTTTAACTCTATTATTTATCGCAACCCTCTCAGGATGATTTAATAAATTTTCTATTTCATTATAAGTAATGACTGAAAATTTATCAGCCATCCTCAAATGGTTGCGATAAACACACACACACACACACACACACACACACACACAAAAAGTAAAATTTAAATCAAATATTAAAGTTTGATGGTTATGGTGGAGACGCTAACAGCCACTGGTAAATTGCGTCACGTTCTTCTCATTCTAAGCGTCGCGACGGTAGGCGTCGGTAAAAAAAATGCAAATCGAACCCTAAATTTCCTTATTGGAAAATACCTGTAAAAATGATGATATTGCTCTTCATTCATCTCCACACTTCCCACATTCTTCTCATTGTGGGCGTAGTGGACAAAACCTTTCCTAAAAGTAAAATCGTTAATTAAAACCTAAAAAAAATGTATAAAATTAATATAAACCGGTGGTTTTATATATCAACATTTGAAAATAGTGGTTAAAACCTTTCCTAAAAGTAAAATCGTTAATTAAAACCTAAAAAATGTATAAAATTAATATAAACCGGTGGTTTTATATATCAACATTTGAAAATAGTGGACAAAACCTTTCCTAAAAGTAAAATCGTTAATTAAAACCTAAAAAAAATGTATAAAATTAATATAAACCGGTGGTTTTATATATCAACATTTGAAAATAGTGGACAAAACCTTTCCTAAAAGTAAAATCGTTAATTAAAACCTAAAAAAAATGTATAAAATTAATATAAACCGGTGGTTTTATATATCAACATTTGAAAATAGTGGACAAAACCTTTCCTAAAAGTAAAATCGTTAATTAAAACCTAAAAAAAATGTATAAAATTAATATAAACCGGTGGTTTTATATATCAACATTTGAAAATAGTGGACAAAACCTTTCCTAAAAGTAAAATCGTTAATTAAAACCTAAAAAATGTATAAAATTAATATAAACCGGTGGTTTTATATATCAACATTTGAAAATAGTGGACAAAACCTTTCCTAAAAGTAAAATCGTTAATTAAAACCTAAAAAAAATGTATAAAATTAATATAAACCGGTGGTTTTATGCATCAACATTTGAAGATGTTGGACAAAACCTGAGCTAAAAATAAAAGGTTATTAGTAAAGGATAATGACGGTTATGCATCAAAATTAATTCGATTCCATTTCTTCCTTTTTCTGGCTTTTATTGGCCATGGATTATAGATTCCCCATCGGTTCCATGTTGGCTAGTATAATGAATAGTGTGGCTAAAACAAATGTATTAGTAGACGGCCGATTTATCTTAAATTAATTTAGGTATCTATATTTAAATAGTTCACCAAATATTGTACATTTATACCATACCAGAAAGCCGTCCTCCATAATTTAATAGGCTTGTTTCTTCAGTTGCAGCTTCTTATTTTCACTCACTTCACTAACTTACCAGAATCGGCAACGTGTCCCATCTTTAAGAGCAATAACAAAGCTCCTTCACCATATTTTAGTGATTATAAAGAGATGCGCACAGCCCGATTTTTAAAAACTATTATAAATATCTTAATAGTGTCCAAAATTTAATGAATGAGAAAGAAGAAACAAAATGGTGCGGACCTATATATTGCTATTGCTCTTAACCCTTCATTCTTTCACCTGTAGCAACAGAAAAGGAAAGAAAACTATCTTACCTTTC
The DNA here is from genome assembly GCA_963991005.1 of Barypeithes pellucidus. NCBI lineage: Eukaryota > Metazoa > Arthropoda > Insecta > Coleoptera > Curculionidae > Barypeithes > Barypeithes pellucidus. The sequence continues at coordinate 49,664,274 of OZ022562.1, read as the reverse complement.
AATCATGATAGAAGCGAAGGTGATGGTATTAACAACGGTGCCAATTGCAGCAAGACGGATCAATCCACATTCAAGCAAGCACTTGAGTGAGGAATGACCCGTAAAACACTAAAGGTAGTAGATAAGCTACAAGCGTTCGGGGCCAAATACCACCACTTTTACATGTTATTTCTTATGGGAAAATTTAAGGTTCGATCTGCATTTTTTTGTACCGACGCCCAGCGATAATGAGAAGAACGTGAGGAGTGTGGAGATGAATGGAGAGCAAATATCGTCATTTTTACATGTATTTTCCCATAAGGAAATTTAAGGTTCGATCTGCATTTTAAATCTAACGACGCTTAGCGTCGCGACGCCCAGAATGAGAAGAATGTGGGAAGTGTGGAGATGAATGAAGAGCAATATCATCATTTTTACAGGTATTTTCCATAAGGAAATTTAGGGTTCGATTTGCATTTTTTTTACCGACGCCTACCGTCGCGACGCTTAGAATGAGAAGAACGTGAGGCAATTTACCAGTGGCTGTTATCGTCTCCACCATAACCATCAAACTTTAATATTTGATTTAAATTTTACTTTTTGTGTGTGTGTGTGTTTATCGCAACCATTTCAGGATGGCTGATAAATTTTCTATTTCATTATAAGTAATTACTGATTAAATACAGTTTTTTTTACTTCTAAATTATCCAAAAAATAGTTGAAAAATCACATTCATAGTAAAAAAAAATCTCCTAATTCTTACATATCAGTTTTTAACGTTTGTTGCTTTTAAATTTAAACCCCTAATTAAAAAAAAATATTGAAGGAAAGACACATACAAATTTAGAAAATTATAATTTCCCATCATAACCCTTTAGAGATGGCCGATAGATGATTTCTTTAATAGCCAACAGGCAACAATTTTCCCTGATCGTGTCTATAAGACATATGGAAAACACTGTATATACCTAACTCTTTAAAAGTGTCAACCTCTTTTGTAGGGAGGGATTATCGATCACCAGAGTCGGTACGTCTCCCCTCGGAAGGGTACCTGTCGTGTTTCCATGCGGAAAAAAGTCGATCATCCCTTTATATCACAGAAGCCAAATCGTATATAAAATATTTAAGTTTTAACTCTATTATTTATCGCAACCCTCTCAGGATGATTTAATAAATTTTCTATTTCATTATAAGTAATGACTGAAAATTTATCAGCCATCCTCAAATGGTTGCGATAAACACACACACACACACACACACACACACACACACACACACACAAACAAAAAGTAAAATTTAAATCAAATATTAAAGTTTGATGGTTATGGTGGATACGCTAACAGCCACTGGTAAATTGCGTCACGTTCTTCTCATTCTAAGCGTCGCGACGGTAGGCGTCGGTAAAAAAAATGCAAATCGAACCCTAAATTTCCTTATGGGAAAATACCTGTAAAATGAGGATATTGCTCTTCATTCATCTCCACACTTCCCACATTCTTCTCATTGTGGGCGTAGTGGACAAAACCTTTCCTAAAAGTAAAATCGTTAATTAAAACCTAAAAAAAATGTATAAAATTAATATAAACCGGTGGTTTTATATATCAACATTTGAAAATAGTGGATAAAACCTTTCCTAAAAGTATATATATATATATATAACTATTTAGGAAATATTGGGCTTTGCAGCAAATGAAAGTGTACTCTTTAAAGTTGGTCCAAGCTTTCGGAAATCTTTATTTCCATCATCAGGGATACTATTGCAATAATGTACAGCATTGTGTGCATCTTGACGAAGGAGGAGGTCCTCAATGGATCTGGTCGAATTTGTGATGTGTTGTGGTTTGATTCCTAATTGTCTACACTTCAAGAGGAAGGATCTGCGATTATATTCTTTAGCCAATTTCATTTTTATTTTGCTCCATGATTTGAGTTCTTTTACTGCGTTAGCTCCATAGGTAGCCATGATGGTCTGGTAATAGCCCATACCTGAGATATATATAGGAAGGGTAGTCGTTGCTGACTAGTTAGGGATAACTATTTAGGAAATATTGGGCTTTGCAGCAAATGAAAGTGTACTCTTTAAAGTTGGTCCAAGCTTTCGGAAATCTTTATTTCCATCATCAGGGATACTATTGCAATAATGTACAGCATTGTGTGCATCTTGACGAAGGAGGAGGTCCTCAATGGATCTGGTCGAATTTGTGATGTGTTGTGGTTTGATTCCTAATTGTCTACACTTCAAGAGGAAGGATCTGCGATTATATTCTTTAGCCAATTTCATTTTTATTTTGCTCCATGATTTGAGTTCTTTTACTGCGTTAGCTCCATAGGTAGCCATGATGGTCTGGTAATAGCCCATACCTGAGATATATATAGGAAGGGTAGTCGTTGCTGACTAGTTAGGGATAACTATTTAGGAAATATTGGGCTTTGCAGCAAATGAAAGTGTACTCTTTAAAGTTGGTCCAAGCTTTCGGAAATCTTTATTTCCATCATCAGGGATACTATTGCAATAATGTACAGCATTGTGTGCATCTTGACGAAGGAGGAGGTCCTCAATGGATCTGGTCGAATTTGTGATGTGTTGTGGTTTGATTCCTAATTGTCTACACTTCAAGAGGAAGGATCTGCGATTATATTCTTTAGCCAATTTCATTTTTATTTTGCTCCATGATTTGAGTTCTTTTACTGCGTTAGCTCCATAGTAGCCATGATGGTCTCGAACTCAAATCATGGAGCAAAATAAAAATGAAATTGGCTAAAGAATATAATCGCAGATCCTTCCTCTTGAAGTGTAGACAATTAGGAATCAAACCACAACACATCACAAATTCGACCAGATCCATTGAGGACCTCCTCCTTCGTCAAGATGCACACAATGCTGTACATTATTGCAATAGTATCCCTGATGATGGAAATAAAGATTTCCGAAAGCTTGGACCAACTTTAAAGAGTACACTTTCATTTGCTGCAAAGCCCAATATTTCCTAAATAGTTATCCCTAACTAGTCAGCAACGACTACCCTTCCTATATATATCTCAGGTATGGGCTATTACCAGACCATCATGGCTACCTATGGAGCTAACGCAGTAAAAGAACTCAAATCATGGAGCAAAATAAAAATGAAATTGGCTAAAGAATATAATCGCAGATCCTTCCTCTTGAAGTGTAGACAATTAGGAATCAAACCACAACACATCACAAATTCGACCAGATCCATTGAGGACCTCCTCCTTCGTCAAGATGCACACAATGCTGTACATTATTGCAATAGTATCCCTGATGATGGAAATAAAGATTTCCGAAAGCTTGGACCAACTTTAAAGAGTACACTTTCATTTGCTGCAAAGCCCAATATTTCCTAAATAGTTATCCCTAACTAGTCAGCAACGACTACCCTTCCTATATATATCTCAGGTATGGGCTATTACCAGACCATCATGGCTACCTATGGAGCTAACGCAGTAAAAGAACTCAAATCATGGAGCAAAATAAAAATGAAATTGGCTAAAGAATATAATCGCAGATCCTTCCTCTTGAAGTGTAGACAATTAGGAATCAAACCACAACACATCACAAATTCGACCAGATCCATTGAGGACCTCCTCCTTCGTCAAGATGCACACAATGCTGTACATTATTGCAATAGTATCCCTGATGATGGAAATAAAGATTTCCGAAAGCTTGGACCAACTTTAAAGAGTACACTTTCATTTGCTGCAAAGCCCAATATTTCCTAAATAGTTATCCCTAACTAGTCAGCAACGACTACCCTTCCTATATATATATATATATATAACATCGGTTTACAACGTTCTACGTCTTCCGATTCCCAATCTCCATCCTTCTCTATCTCTCCATGCACCTTCTTCCAGTCGGAGCTTTTGGACCTCTTCGTCTACTCCCTCTCTCCAGCTTCTTCTTGGTCTTCCGCGTTTCCTCCTTCCGCCTGGTTTCCACTGCATCACTTGTTTAGGTATTCTTGTCTCTGGCATTCGTTGTACATGCCCAAACCATATTAGTTGTTTATCCTGAATGTCGTCCACTATTGTATGCTTGACTTTCATTACCTCTCTGATTCTCTCATTTGGTATCCTTTCCATCCTTGACCTGCCCGCCGCTCTCCTCCAGTAGTCCATTTCTGTTGCTTTCAGCATTTTCTTTGTTGTCTCTTTTAGTGGCCATACCTCCGAGGAGTAGGTGGTTATTGCCTTTATGATTGTGTTGTAAATTCTTGTTTTGTTTTCCTTGCTAATATTTTTGTCCCAGAGCACGATATTAAGTAATGCTATTGCCTTTCTTCCCTGTGTATTTCGGTCTTTTATTGCTTCTGTTAAATCTCCGTTGTTTGTTAGTCTCATACCCAGATATTTATACTCTGTACATTGTTTTATTGTTTTTCCACTGTTTAGTATAAGGTCCCGTTGTTCTCCTCCTATACACATATATTCTGTTTTGGATAAGTTGACTTCCAATCCCCATTTGGTGTACTCCTCTATCAGCTTTCGGGTCATATATTCAAGGTCTTCATAATCTTGTGCGATTACTACTTGGTCATCCGCGAAGCTCAACGTGTATAGTATATAGTCTTCAAGGGGCAGACCCATTCCTCTGCTGTTTCTCTTCCATGTTTTTATTGCCTGCTCTAGGTATATTTTGAACAGGGTTGGTGACAGACAACATCCCTGCTTAAGTCCTTTATTTGTTTTAAATCCTTTACTGATGTTCTTTCCCTGTTTTATATTTGTTTTTATGTCTTCGTATAATGATCTTACCGCTTTAATCAATTCTGTATTTATATTGCTTGTTTCCAGAGCATGCCACAATTTACTGAGGGGTATGCTGTCGTATGCCTTCTTTAAGTCGACGAACAATAAGTGTAGCTCTTGGTTGTAACCTAGTTTTTTCTCCATTACTTGGGTTATCGTGAATAAGTGGTCCACCGTCGACCTTCCTGCTCTGAAACCTGCTTGTGCCTCGCTATCTGTGTATTCGTTTTCGATTTTGGCTTTTAATATTTTTCCATAAATTCTACTCAATGTACTTGTCACTGCTATACCTCGATAGTTTTCACATTTGTTCCTGTCCCCTTTTTTAAATATTGTTGTTAAATAGCTGGTTTTCCACTCCATTGGTACCTCCTTCTTATTTATGCACGTCTGAAACAGTTTTGTTAAGTGATCAGTCAATTTGCTGCTTCCGTTTTTGATTAGTTCCCCATATATCTCTCCCGGTCCCGGTGATCTTCCATTTTTTAGGAATCCACATTGTTTTTTTACTTCTTCTTTTGTTATCCGTACTGGTGATCCCATTGTTTTTATGTTCTGCGTTTCCTCTTCTTTGAATTCTATCCGTTGTTCCGTTAATAGCTCTTGAAAGTATGTTTCCCATTGTTGTGATGTTATCGGGGTTACTATTTCTTTTGATCTATTACTTCTTAGGTTTCTTAGTGTTCTCCAACTTTCCGTATTCCTTTTTCCTCCCAAGTAGGTATTTAGCCGTATACATTTTTTCTCCCATGATTCGTTTTTCTTCTGGCTGATTTTTCTTCTAACTTTTGTTTGGGCCTTTTTATATGTTTCCTTATCTTCAGTTTTTTTTTGAACTTAGGTATATCTGATATTTCTTCCTTTTTTCCTCTATATCCTTCTCTATTTCCTCGTCCCACCAATATGGTTTGTTGTGGGTGGCGATATTTTCGTATCTCCCTAGGGCTTCTAATGCTGCGTTGTGTATACTTTCTTTAATATGTAGGTAGTGCTCTTCCAAGTTCGTGAATATCATATTGTTACTTGGTTTTGATCCAGTCGGTTTCTATATAGCCACCTGGCAGTTTCATCCTCCAATGATGCCAGGTTGTACTTTTTTGTATCTTCGGTTTCTTCTGAAGCTAGTTTGCCCTTAGATTCGTTTTGATTATTTTGTTTACCTCCCGGGAACCAGATTTTCGTTTTAAGTAGATAATGGTCGCTGCCGCATGTTGGTCCTTGACATATTTTTACGTCTCGTATTTCTAGGTTTGATTTTTGCTTTGCTATAGTATAGTCGATAATTGATTTTTGTCCCCGTGTCTCGTTTGTCCATGTAAATTTGTGGATTTCTTTATGTTGGTAGAAGCCGTTCATAATTTTGAGGTTGTTTTGTTCACACAGTGCTATTAGTCTTTCCCCGTTGTTGTTCCTTCTGTCTTCTCCATACTTTCCAATCACTGGATCATTTTGCTTCCTCCCAACTCTTCCGTTTAGATCTCCCAGTATCAATAGTTCTCGTGTGTTTCCTAATTTCGTGATTTCCTCACTCATTTTTTGGTAGAACTCCTCTTTAGTTGTCCACGGATCTCCCTCATCTACTCCGTAAACTCCTAGCACTGTTATTTTTTCTCCAAACATTTGTAAATTCAGCTTTATTATTCTTTCGTTCACTGCTTCCCATGACTTTATACACCTTCTCCATTTTCGGTGTATTATAATTCCTACTCCTCTCTTTGCGCGTTCTTCTTTTGGTACCCCACTGTAAAAGTGGTCGTAATCTCCTAAACCTTCCGATCCTTGTCCCTTCTTTTTTGTCTCGGTTACGACGGTCAGGTCTATCTTGAGGTTTTTAAGTTCCACTATTACTTCATTCAGTTTCCTTGCGATGCCTTGTACATTCCATGTAGCCAAAATCATTGTCCTTTTCCGTTGCTTGGGTCGACTTAAATGTTCCTTTTTCTTCCGAGGCTTTTGATTGGGTCTTTTAACATTTCTATTTTTTCCGAGTACTAGGGAGTTAGCCTAGTGCCTCAACCTCCAACCTGTAGGGCTAGGTAATTTTTACTCAGGGTTTTCTTCCCCTAGCCTTTGACGAGCCACCATCCATCTACAAGGCAGCAGCTTCTTCACCTGTAATCCTAGGCAGAAGCCCTCACAGGGTACTACCATCCGGGCCAGATGGACCCTGGTTTTTTTCCGAGGTGTTACTCCTCGATCCCTCCTCCTTTCCCGTAATACTATGGGACCCCGGGCTTGGGACCGGCATGGAGGAGTTTTTCCTAAAAGTAAAATCGTTAATTAAAACCTAAAAAAAATGTATAAAATTAATATAAACCGGTGGTTTTATATATCAACATTTGAAAATAGTGGACAAAACCTTTCCTAAAAGTAAAATCGTTAATTAAAACCTAAAAAAAATGTATAAAATTAATATAAACCGGTGGTTTTATATATCAACATTTGAAAATAGTGGACAAAACCTTTCCTAAAAGTAAAATCGTTAATTAAAACCTAAAAAAAATGTATAAAATTAATATAAACCGGTGGTTTTATGCATCAACATTTGAAGATGTTGGACAAAACCTGAGCTAAAAATAAAAGGTTATTAGTAAAGGATAATGACGGTTATGCATCAAAATTAATTCGATTCCATTTCTTCCTTTTTCTGGCTTTTATTGGCCATGGATTATAGATTCCCCATCGGTTCCATGTTGGCTAGTATAATGAATAGTGTGGCTAAAACAAATGTATTAGTAGACGGCCGATTTATCTTAAATTAATTTAGGTATCTATATTTAAATAGTTCACCAAATATTGTACATTTATACCATACCAGAAAGCCGTCCTCCATAATTTAATAGGCTTGTTTCTTCAGTTGCAGCTTCTTATTTTCACTCACTTCACTAACTTACCAGAATGGGCAACGTGTCCCATCTTTAAGAGCAATAACAAAGCTCCTTCACCATATTTTAGTGATTATAAAGAGATGCGCACAGCCCGATTTTTAAAAACTATTATAAATATCTTAATAGTGTCCAAAATTTAATGAATGAGAAAGAAGAAACAAAATGGTGCGGACCTATATATTGCTATTGCTCTTAACCCTTCATTCTTTCACCTGTAGCAACAGAAAAGGAAAGAAAACTATCTTACCTTTCAATCATGATAGAAGCGAAGGTGATGGTATTAACAACGGTGCCACTTGAGTGAGGAATGACCCGTAAAACACTAAAGGTAGTAGATAAGCTACAAGAGTTCGGGGCCAAATACCACCACTTTTACATGTTATTTCTTATGGGAAAATTTAAGGTTCGATCTGCATTTTTTTGTACCGACGCCCAGCGAGAATGAGAAGAACGTGAGGAGTGTGGAGATGAATGGAGAGCAAATATCGTCATTTTTACATGTATTTTCCCATAAGGAAATTTAAGGTTCGATCTGCATTTTAAATCTAACGACGCTTAGCGTCGCGACGCCCAGAATGAGAAAAATGTGGGAAGTGTGGAGATGAATGAAGAGCAATATCATCATTTTTACAGGTATTTTCCATAAGGAAATTTAGGATTCGATTTGCATTTTTTTTACCGACGCCTACCATCGCGACGCTTAGAATGAGAAGAACGTAACGCAATTTACCAGTGGCTGTTAGCGTCTCCACCATAACCATCAAACTTTAATATTTGATTTAAATTTTACTTTTTGTGTGTGTGTGTGTTTATCGCAACCATTTCAGGATGGCTGATAAATTTTCTATTTCATTATAAGTAATTACTGATTAAATACAGTTCTTTTTACTTCTAAATTATCCAAAAAATAGTTGAAAAATCACATTCAAAGTAAAAAAAAATCTCTTAATTCTTACATATCAGTTTTTAACGTTTGTTGCTTTAAATTTAAACCCCTAATTTAAAAAAAATATTGAAGGAAAGACACATACAAATTTAGAAAATTATAATTTCCCATCATAACCCTTTAGAGATGGCCGATAGATGATTTCTTTAATAGCCAACAGGCAACAATTTTCCCTGATCGTGTCTATAAGACATATGGAAAACACTGTATATACCTAACTCTTTAAAAGTGTCAACCTCTTTTGTAGGGAGGGATTATCGATCACCAGAGTCGGTACGTCTCCCCTCGGAAGGGTACCTGTCGTGTTTCCATGCGGAAAAAAGTCGATCATCCCTTCATATCACAGAAGCCAAATCGTATATAAAATATTTAAGTTTTAACTCTATTATTTATCGCAACCCTCTCAGGATGATTTAATAAATTTTCTATTTCATTATAAGTAATGACTGAAAATTTATCAGCCATCCTCAAATGGTTGCGATAAACACACACACACAAAAAGTAAAATTTAAATCAAATATTAAAGTTTGATGGTTATGGTGGAGACGCTAACAGCCACTGGTAAATTGCGTCACGTTCTTCTCATTCTAAGCGTCGCGACGGTAGGCGTCGGTAAAAAAAATGCAAATCGAACCCTAAATTTCCTTATTGGAAAATACCTGTAAAAATGATTATATTGCTCTTCATTCATCTCCACACTTCCCACATTCTTCTCATTGTGGGCGTAGTGGACAAAACCTTTCCTAAAAGTAAAATCGTTAATTAAAACCTAAAAAAAATGTATAAAATTAATATAAACCGGTGGTTTTATATATCAACATTTGAAAATAGTGGACAAAACCTTTCCTAAAAGTAAAATCGTTAATTAAAACCTAAAAAAAATGTATAAAATTAATATAAACCGGTGGTTTTATATATCAACATTTGAAAATAGTGGACAAAACCTTTCCTAAAAGTAAAATCGTTAATTAAAACCTAAAAAAAATGTATAAAATTAATATAAACCGGTGGTTTTATATATCAACATTTGAAAATAATTCCATGTAGCCAAAATCATTGTCCTTTTCCGTTGCTTGGGTCGACTTAAATGTTCCTTTTTCTTCCGAGGCTTTTGATTGGGTCTTTTAACATTTCTATTTTTTCCGAGTACTAGGGAGTTAGCCTAGTGCCTCAACCTCCAACCTGTAGGGCTAGGTAATTTTTACTCAGGGTTTTCTTCCCCTAGCCTTTGACGAGCCACCATCCATCTACAAGGCAGCAGCTTCTTCACCTGTAATCCTAGGCAGGAGCCCTCACAGGGTACTACCATCCGGGCCAGATGGACCCTGGTTTTTTTCCGAGGTGTTACTCCTCGATCCCTCCTCCTTTCCCGTAATACTATGGGACCCCGGGCTTGGGACCGGCATGGCGGAGTTTTTCCTAAAAGTAAAATCGTTAATTAAAACCTAAAAAAAATGTATAAAATTAATATAAACCGGTGGTTTTATATATCAACATTTGAAAATAGTGGACAAAACCTTTCCTAAAAGTAAAATCGTTAATTAAAACCTAAAAAAAATGTATAAAATTAATATAAACCGGTGGTTTTATATATCAACATTTGAAAATAGTGGACAAAACCTTTCCTAAAAGTAAAATCGTTAATTAAAACCTAAAAAAAAATGTATAAAATTAATATAAACCGGTGGTTTTATGCATCAACATTTGAAGATGTTGGACAAAACCTGAGCTAAAAATAAAAGGTTATTAGTAAAGGATAATGACGGTTATGCATCAAAATTAATTCGATTCCATTTCTTCCTTTTTCTGGCTTTTATTGGCCATGGATTATAGATTCCCCATCGGTTCCATGTTGGCTAGTATAATGAATAGTGTGGCTAAAACAAATGTATTAGTAGACGGCCGATTTATCTTAAATTAATTTAGGTATCTATATTTAAATAGTTCACCAAATATTGTACATTTATACCATACCATAAAGCCGTCCTCCATAATTTAATAGGCTTGTTTCTTCAGTTGCAGCTTCTCATTTTCACTCACTTCACTAACTTACCAGAATGGGCAACGTGTCCCATCTTTAAGAGCAATAACAAAGCTCCTTCACCATATTTTAGTGATTATAAAGAGATGCGCACAGCCCGATTTTTAAAAACTATTATAAATATCTTAATAGTGTCCAAAATTTAATGAATGAGAAAGAAGAAACAAAATGGTGCGGACCTATATATTGCTATTGCTCTTAACCCTTCATTCTTTCACCTGTAGCAACAGAAAAGGAAAGAAAACTATCTTACCTTTCAATCATGATAGAAGCGAAGGTGATGGTATTAACAACGGTGCCAATTGCAGCAAGACGGATCAATCCACATTCAAGCAAGCACTTGAGTGAAGAATGACCCGTAAAACACTAAAGGTAGTGGTTGGTTGGTTGGTTGGTTAAAGGCGGGGGTCGGTTTAAAGGCCCGAACTTCAAATCACTGCAGCCTTTCGGCTTATTGTGTGCCCCGATCTTGTTAGAAGATGTTTGTTCCATCTATGAGGTCCAGTAACCTTCTGCCAAGCTTGTCATGTGGGAGGTTGTCACCACGTTGTATGTTCCCGAAGATATTTTGTCTTCTGCGGGACAGCGCTCCGCAGCTGTATATTATGTGTGAGGCGGTTTCATCCTCTTCGCCGCAGAGTCTACATTCAATGGATCCGTTGTTTAGCCCTATCCGTTGAAGGTGTTTTCGCAAGTGGCAGTGGCCTGTTAACAGACCCATCACTTGTTTCAACTGGGGCCGCGTCAGGGTTAGCATCCCATTCGATAGTATTCTCGATGGTTTTCCCATTACGGCCCGTGCGTGTATTAGACCAGGCAACTCTTGCCATCGAGACAGGTGTTGCTTTTTCGACCATCCATCTAATGTTGTTCTCGTTGCCTGTTTTGATATTCCAAAGGCCGGTTCAGGGCCCCTGAGACTTTGGGCAGATCCGGCTCTCGCTAGTTCATCCGCCTTTTCATTCCCTAATATCCCGGAGTGGCCAGGGACCCACAAGAGTTCCACCTTGTTCCCCCTGGCCGCCAGCACTTTTAGGTTGGTGTGACACTCCAGCGTGAGTTTTGAAGTAAACCTATTGGAGTTCAGAGCCTTAAGCGCAGCTTGGCTGTCCGAAAGGATGTAAATCTTTTGGTCGTGGTAGCCCTTTTCAAGATTTTGTAGTACACATACTTGTATGGCATGAACTTCCGCTTGGTATACTGTGGCGTAGGTCCCCAGAGGGATGCTTATGTCCATCCTGGGCCTTTCCCCAAATATACCTGCGCCCACACCGTTGGCGGTTTTTGATCCATCGGTGTACCAAACTAGACCCTTATCAAACGACGGGGGTGCACTGTTTGTCCATTTATCAAAGTTCCAGTCAATCTTGAAAGGCTTTGTGAAATCGTATGTTGCTTTCATACGATCAGATTGCATATCCAAGAGCTCATCGTTGATTAGATCCGTGGCTCTTGTGTGGCCAATTTTTGCGGGGTGTTGTGTCCATTCCCCATTTGTGATCATCCTTGAGGCGCTGCAAATAGCCTCCATTCTGATGTGGATGTCGAGGGGTATTAGTCCCAGTATGACTTCCATTGCTGCAGTGGGGGTACTTTTCATCGCCCCACTGGTACACAGGCAGGCCAGCCTCTGCAAACTGTTAAGTTTGTTTGCTGTCGTAATCTGCTGTGTTTTTGTCCACCAGACTACAGACCCATATGATATCAGGGGTCTGATGACTGTGACATAGAGCCATTGCATCATCTGGGGCTTGAGTCCCCAGGTTTTCCCAACCAAGCTTCTGCACCGCATTAGGCACATTTTTGCTTTGTTTAGGTTTTTGTTTAATTGTTGATTCCATGTCAGTTTGGCGTCCAGGGTTAATCCCAGATACTTTACCTCGCTGACTGTGTTTATCCGTTCACCAAAGATTTCCAGGTCGTTGTAGTTCCCTGTATGTCTTCGTTTGGTGAATGGTAGTATGGCGGTCTTTGCAGCGTTGACTTTGAGACCTGCCCTCATACACCAACGCTGCACGATATTCAGAGCTCTTTGCATGAGCTCTGCTAATATGGTGGGATGCGCTCCTACGATGAGTATTACTACATCATCTGCATAGCCTTGGGCGTAAAAGCCCTCAGCATTGAGATGTGCCAGTAGCTCATCTATCACCAAGTTCCATAGGAGAGGCGAGAGTACCCCTCCCTGTGGACATCCCTGTGTTACTGCGGCTTCTATGGAGTCGCCGTGTAAACTGGTTTTGACTTGCCGGTATTTTAACATGTTGTGAATCCACATACGTGTGGTTTCATCGATACCATGTTCACTGGCAGCTGATGTCATCGCGATGCAGGAGGCGTTGTCAAAAGCCCCCTCTATATCGATGAAAACGCTCAGGGCAATCTCTTTCTGATGTATGGCTGCTTCGACCCTTGATATTAGGTTGTGCAGCGCAGTCTCACAAGATTTTCCTGGTTGATAGGCATGTTGATGTTTATGGAGGGGTTTCTCCGTGAGTGCCCCGTCTCTTATATGCCTGTCAATGAGTTTCTCCAACGCTTTGAGGAGGAACGATGAAAGGCTTATCGGGCGAAACGCCTTGGCCTCGGTGTACGTTTTCCGTCCAGGCTTGGGGATGAAAATTACGTTTGCCGTTCTCCATGCCTCGGGAACATATCCCCAGGCGATACAAGCACGGTATATTCTGCAGAGGTGTGGCACTAAGTGTTCTATCCCTGCTTGCAGAAGAATGGGATAGATTCCGTCCAGCCCCGGAGATTTGTAGGGTTCGAACGTCTCTATTACCCATTTGACTTTTTCGTAGCTGACAGTATCAGCCGCTGTTTTCCAGTCCTCCTTCTTTGCTCTGTGAGCAAGGTTCACTGTTTCATGTCTGGCTTCCGGTTGTGTGATTTTCGAACCCGGAAAGTGCACTTGAAGAAGAGTTTCAAGAGTCTCTCTTTCATTTATAGTGTAATCCCCTGTTGGTTTTAATAGTGTGCCAACTGAGTTTGTTTTGTCCTTGGCGAGAATTCGGTGGATGCGTGCTGCTTGGGAAGTTGTTTCCACTTCCCCACAGAATTTCCTCCATGAATCTCGTTTGGCTTTCCTTAGAGCTTTGTTATACTCAGTAAGAGAGCGGGCGTATCTGTCCCAGTCTCCTGTGATTTTCGCTCTATTGAAAAGTTTTCTGGTATCTTTTCTTAGGTTTACCAAGTGTTGGTTCCACCATGGTACCTCTTTCTTTTTCCCCTGGATATGCAGGGGACAATTTTCTTCATATGCTGTGACAATAGCGTCCTGAAGTTGATCCACGGATAGGTCTATATCTATGGTGCTTTGCAGATTGGTTTTGACAGAGGTCAGACTCTGCTTCAGTTGACCTCTATATGATTCCCATTCTGTGTTACGGGGGTTACGGTAGGGCGTTACATCCCTGCCGCAATTCCGAAGTGCGAACTCAATGTGCCTGTGATCGGATGCAGATAGTTCGTTAGACACACGCCAGTCTATAACCGCGTCTAAAAGCCGCGTTGTAACTAGTGTTATGTCAATTACTTCTCTCCGCCTTGCAGTTACGAAAGTCGGTTCATTACCCTGATTTAGTAAAGATAGACTATTACTTACCAGGAATTCTAGCAGGGTATTGCCGCGTGGGTTGTCGTCAGTACTTCCCCATGCAATGTTGTGCGAGTTGGCATCGCATCCTGCCAGTAACTGAAGGCGGTTGGCCTCGCAGTATTCCACCAGTACCTTGAACTCCGCGGGGGGTGGTGGGTCAGCTGAGTCGTAAGGAAAGTAGGCAGAGGAGATTATTAGCTCCTTCACAATCCCTTCTTCCTTGTACCTCAGTTTGGCGGTCGCTAAGTCCCTGGAACAGAAATTTAGCAGAGGCACACAGTCTACATCATTTCTGACGTAGATGCACGCTCTTGCATTACCAGATGATGAATCATATATTAACTTACCACCTGCTAGACCGAGTCCTCTCACATGGCCTCCAAAGATCCATGGCTCCTGGATCAGTGCCACCGATGTGGACTCGTTAATAAGCCTACGGCATAAGGCCGCAGACCCAGCTCTACTGTGCTGTAGATTTGCCTGCAGCAGCTTCAGGTTCACGGACGGTGTTGGAGCCATCACTCTTTCCTTTTGCTGCGGCTAGGACTCTGAACGAGGCCTTCCAAAGTCCAAGGCATGCCTTCATGCCGGACTTCTTTAGGCTCTTCAGAGATTGTTCGTCGATGTTCAGAACCATCGTGACGCCGTTTTCCTCCTTGGTATGATTTAAGACATACCAATCGTCGGTTTTTAGTCCTGCATTTTGGGTTTTAACCAGCTGCAGGATTTCTTTCGGCGTTTTCAAACGAAGGTTTTTCGGAGCCAACATTATAACTTTCGCCGTTTGTAGCAGGTCTTTTGCCATCCCTACTTTTAGCTTGGCATCATCCCATAGCTTCAGTGAGGGGACCTCGACTTCCACCCAAGCTTTTGTCCCTTCACCTCTGCATGAGAGGATGACAGCTCCTTTGTCGAAATAGCAACTATTGAATGCGGGCCCAGATCCTTCCGGACCGGGTTTAATCGCATTCAACAGTGCCATTTGGACTTGATCCGCTTGTTCCTCTGTTAGGCGTGTCTCAGGGAAGTCCTGAGGAACAATGGCTAGCTTCAGAGCTGTTAGGGCGTCTTTGAAAGCGGTAGTGCTCTCTTCATCCCTACTCTTTTTCGCGGAGCGATGGGCATCAGGCGTGCTTCCGTCAGACCTAGCCCGCTTATTTGCGGCGCCTCTGGAGGGAGCGTTGGGGCTCCTGTCACGAGAGGCACCAGCAGACTCAGACCCGGATTGGGCGTGAGAGCCCATTCTACGGGAGGAGCCTGGTTTTTTGCGGGCAGGTTTGTAACGGATTTGCTCGCCCTTATCCTTCGCAGCCTGAATAGCCAGTCTCCTTCGCAGAGCTCCGGACTTGCGTTTCAGGCTGAGTTTGTCGAGGTCGATATTCAGCTCGGGTGTTGCAGCCCTAGCTGTCACGTCCTCTTCTACTGTAATCAACGTCGTGTCTTTATCATCCACGTCTGTTGACACAGGGCTGTTAAGAAGGGCGTCTTCATCAAGTTCCCTGCTTTCTGGTATACTTTTTAATGTCGTATCATCCATTTAGTTCCCACGAGTATGGAGGAAATAAAAGGTCCACACCTGCAGTGCCTCCTGTACAGGTGCAAGACGAAGAATACTCCGAGAGGTCGTCTGGTATCCCGAAGGCTCCGTTAGAGATGCTGATTTGTTCAGGCTCAGCATCATCCACCCCTTCGGCACGGTTCGCATAACACCTTGAGGTTAAGCCTTGTGTTGCAATGTGTGCGAGAGTGAATATGTGCATGTGTATCGTGTGTGTGGGCACCACTGTGCGTTTGTATTCCTCTTAGTCTGGCTTCTACCCACAGAGACCTGTTCGGCTTGGGAGACCCTACCGGTAGTTACCTACCGCCGACCTAGCTCTCTGAGTCAATGAAGCTCGCAAGCCCCACCGGTACGTCAACCCGGGAATACATTGGGGGGGTAAAGGTAGTAGATAAGCTACAAGAGTTCGGGGCCAAATACCACCACTTTTACATGTTATTTCTTATGGGAAAATTTAAGGTTCGATCTGCATTTTTTTTGTACCGACGCCCAGCGAGAATGAGAAGAACGTGAGGAGTGTGGAGATGAATGGAGAGCAAATATCGTCATTTTTACATGTATTTTCCCATAAGGAAATTTAAGGTTCGATCTGCATTTTAAATCTAACGACGCTTAGCGTCGCGACGCCCAGAATGAGAAGAATGTGGGAAGTGTGGAGATGAATGAAGAGCAATATCATCATTTTTACAGGTATTTTCCATAAGGAAATTTAGGGTTCGATTTGCATTTTTTTTACCGACGCCTGCCGTCGCGACGCTTAGAATGAGAAGAACGTGACGCAATTTACCAGTGGCTGTTAGCGTCTCCACCATAACCATCAAACTTTAATATTTGATTTAAATTTTACTTTTTGTGTGTGTGTGTGTTTATCGCAACCATTTCAGGATGGCTGATAAATTTTCTATTTCATTATAAGTAATTACTGATTAAATACAGTTTTTTTTTACTTCTAAATTATCCAAAAAATAGTTGAAAAATCACATTCAAAGTAAAAAAAAAATCTCTTAATTCTTACATATCAGTTTTTAACGTTTGTTGCTTTTAAATTTAAACCCCTAATTAAAAAAAAATATTGAAGGAAAGACACATACAAATTTAGAAAATTATAATTTCCCATCATAACCCTTTAGAGATGGCCGATAGATGATTTCTTTAATAGCCAACAGGCAACAATTTTCCCTGATCGTGTCTATAAGACATATGGAAAACACTGTATATACCTAACTCTTTAAAAGTGTCAACCTCTTTTGTAGGGAGGGATTATCGATCACCAGAGTCGGTACGTCTCCCCTCGGAAGGGTACCTGTCGTGTTTCCATGCGGAAAAAAGTCGATCATCCCTTTATATCACAGAAGCCAAATCGTATATAAAATATTTAAGTTTTAACTCTATTATTTATCGCAACCCTCTCAGGATGATTTAATAAATTTTCTATTTCATTATAAGTAATGACTGAAAATTTATCAGCCATCCTCAAATGGTTGCGATAAACACACACACACACACACACACACAAAAAGTAAAATTTAAATCAAATATTAAAGTTTGATGGTTATGGTGGAGACGCTAACAGCCACTGGTAAATTGCGTCACGTTCTTCTCATTCTAAGCGTCGCGACGGTAGGCGTCGGTAAAAAAAAATGCAAATCGAACCCTAAATTTCCTTATGGGAAAATACCTGTAAAAATGAGGATATTGCTCTTCATTCATCTCCACACTTCCCACATTCTTCTCATTGTGGGCGTAGTGGACAAAACCTTTCCTAAAAGTAAAATCGTTAATTAAAACCTAAAAAAAATGTATAAAATTAATATAAACCGGTGGTTTTATATATCAACATTTGAAAATAGTGGATAAAACCTTTCCTAAAAGTATATATATATATATATATAACATCGGTTTACAACGTTCTACGTCTTCCGATTCCCAATCTCCATCCTTCTCTATCTCTCCATGCACCTTCTTCCAGTCGGAGCTTTTGGACCTCTTCGTCTACTCCCTCTCTCCAGCTTCTTCTTGGTCTTCCGCGTTTCCTCCTTCCGCCTGGTTTCCACTGCATCACTTGTTTAGGTATTCTTGTCTCTGGCATTCGTTGTACATGCCCAAACCATATTAGTTGTTTATCCTGAATGTCGTCCACTATTGTATGCTTGACTTTCATTACCTCTCTGATTCTCTCATTTGGTATCCTTTCCATCCTTGACCTGCCCGCCGCTCTCCTCCAGTAGTCCATTTCTGTTGCTTTCAGCATTTTCTTTGTTGTCTCTTTTAGTGGCCATACCTCCGAGGAGTAGGTGGTTATTGCCTTTACGATTGTGTTGTAAATTCTTGTTTTGTTTTCCTTGCTAATATTTTTGTCCCAGAGCACGCTATTAAGTAATGCTATTGCCTTTCTTCCCTGTGTATTTCGGTCTTTTATTGCTTCTGTTAAATCTCCGTTGTTTGTTTGTCTCATACCCAGATATTTATACTCTGTACATTGTTTTATTGTTTTTCCACTGTTTAGTATAAGGTCCCGTTGTTCTCCTCCTATACACATATATTCTGTTTTGGATAAGTTGACTTCCAATCCCCATTTGGTGTACTCCTCTATCAGCTTTCGGGTCATATATTCAAGGTCTTCATAATCTTGTGCGATTAGTACTTGGTCATCCGCGAACTCAACGTGTATAGTATATAGTCTTCAAGGGGCAGACCCATTCCTCTGCTGTTGTTCTTCCATGTTTTTATTGCCTGCTCTAGGTATATTTTGAACAGGGTTGGTGACAGACAACATCCCTGCTTAAGTCCTTTATCTGTTTTAAATCCTTTACTGATGTTCTTTCCCTGTTTTATTTTTGTTTTTATGTCTTCGTATAATGATCTTACCGCTTTAATCAATTCTGTATTTATATTGCTTGTTTCCAGAGCATGCCACAATTTACTGAGGGGTATGCTGTCGTATGCCTTCTTTAAGTCGACGAACAATAAGTGTAGCTCTTGGTTGTAACCTAGTTTTTTCTCCATTACTTGGGTTATCGTGAATAAGTGGTCCACCGTCGACCTTCCTGCTCTGAAACCTGCTTGTTCTTCTGCTTCGCTATCTGTGTATTCGTTTTCGATTTTGGCTTTTAATATTTTTCCATAAATTCTACTCAATGTACTTGTCACTGCTATACCTCGATAGTTTTCACATTTGTTCCTGTCCCCTTTTTTAAATATTGTTGTTAAATAGCTGGTTTTCCACTCCATTGGTACCTCCTTCTTATTTATGCACGTCTGAAACAGTTTTGTTAAGTGATCAGTCAATTTGCTGCTTCCGTTTTTGATTAGTTCCCCATATATCTCTCCCGGTCCCGGTGATCTTCAATTTTTTAGGAATCCACATTGTTTTTTTACTTCTTCTTTTGTTATCCGTACTGGTGATCCCATTGTTTTTATGTTCTGCGTTTCCTCTTCTTTGAATTCTATCCGTTGTTCCGTTAATAGCTCTTGAAAGTATGTTTCCCATTGTTGTGATGTTATCGGGGTTACTATTTCTTTTGATCTATTACTTCTTAGGTTTCTTAGTGTTCTCCAACTTTCCGTATTCCTTTTTCCTCCCAAGTAGGTATTTAGCCGTATACATTTTTTCTCCCATGATTCGTTTTTCTTCTGGCTGATTTTTCTTCTAACTTTTGTTTGGGCCTTTTTATATGTTTCCTTATCTTCAGTTTTTTTTGAACTTAGGTATATCTGATATTTCTTCCTTTTTTCCTCTATATCCTTCTCTATTTCCTCGTCCCACCAATATGGTTTGTTGTGGGTGGCGATATTTTCGTATCTCCCTAGGGCTTCTAATGCTGCGTTGTGTATACTTTCTTTAATATGTAGGTAGTGCTCTTCCAAGTTCGTGAATGTCATATTGTTACTTAGTTTTTGATCCAGTCGGTTTCTATATAGCCACCTGGCAGTTTCATCCTCCAATGATGCCAGGTTGTACTTTTTTGTGTCTTCGGTTTCTTCTGAAGCTAGTTTGCCCTTAGATTCGTTTTGATTATTTTGTTTACCTCCCGGGAACCAGATTTTCGTTTTAAGTAGATAATGGTCGCTGCCGCATGTTGGTCCTCGACATATTTTTACGTCTCGTATTTCTAGGTTTGATTTTTGCTTTGCTATAGTATAGTCGATAATTGATTTTTGTCCCCGTGTCTCGTTTGTCCATGTAAATTTGTGGATTTCTTTATGTTGGTAGAAGCCGTTCATAATTTTGAGGTTGTTTTGTTCACACAGTGCTATTAGTCTTTCCCCGTTGTTGTTCCTTCTGTCTTCTCCATACTTTCCAATCACTGGATTATTTTGCTTCCTCCCAACTCTTCCGTTTAGATCTCCCAGTATCAATAGTTCTCGTGTGTTTCCTAATTTCGTGATTTCCTCACTCATTTTTTGGTAGAACTCCTCTTTAGTTGTCCACGGATCTCCCTCATCTACTCCGTAAACTCCTGCACTGTTATTTTTTCTCCAAACATTTGTAAATTCAGCTTTATTATTCTTTCGTTCACTGCTTCCCATGACTTTATACACCTTCTCCATTTTCGGTGTATTATAATTCCTACTCCTCTCTTTGCGCGTTCTTCTTTTGGTACCCCACTGTAAAAGTGGTCGTATTCTCCTAAACCTTCCGATCCTTGTCCCTTCTTTTTTGTCTCGGTTACGACGGTCAGGTCTATCTTGAGGTTTTTAAGTTCCACTATTACTTCATTCAGTTTCCTTGCGATGCCTTGTACATTCCATGTAGCCAAAATCATTGTCCTTTTCCGTTGCTTGGGTCGACTTAAATGTTCCTTTTTCTTCCGAGGCTTTTGATTGGGTCTTTTAACATTTCTATTTTTTCCGAGTACTAGGGAGTTAGCCTAGTGCCTCAACCTCCAACCTGTAGGGCTAGGTAATTTTTACTCAGGGTTTTCTTCCCCTAGCCTTTGACGAGCCACCATCCATCTACAAGGCAGCAGCTTCTTCACCTGTAATCCTAGGCAGGAGCCCTCACAGGGTACTACCATCCGGGCCAGATGGACCCTGGTTTTTTTCCGAGGTGTTACTCCTCGATCCCTCCTCCTTTCCCGTAATACTATGGGACCCCGGGCTTGGGACCGGCATGGCGGAGTTTTTCCTAAAAGTAAAATCGTTAATTAAAACCTAAAAAAAATGTATAAAATTAATATAAACCGGTGGTTTTATATATCAACATTTGAAAATAGTGGACAAAACCTTTCCTAAAAGTAAAATCGTTAATTAAAACCTAAAAAAAATGTATAAAATTAATATAAACCGGTGGTTTTATATATCAACATTTGAAAATAGTGGACAAAACCTTTCCTAAAAGTAAAATCGTTAATTAAAACCTAAAAAAAATGTATAAAATTAATATAAACCGGTGGTTTTATGCATCAACATTTGAAGATGTTGGACAAAACCTGAGCTAAAAATAAAAGGTTATTAGTAAAGGATAATGACGGTTATGCATCAAAATTAATTCGATTCCATTTCTTCCTTTTTCTGGCTTTTATTGGCCATGGATTATAAATTCCCCATCGGTTCCATGTTGGCTAGTATAATGAATAGTGTGGCTAAAACAAATGTATTAGTAGACGGCCGATTTATCTTAAATTAATTTAGGTATCTATATTTAAATAGTTCACCAAATATTGTACATTTATACCATACCAGAAAGCCGTCCTCCATAATTTAATAGGCTTGTTTCTTCAGTTGCAGCTTCTTATTTTCACTCACTTCACTAACTTACCAGAATGGGCAACGTGTCCCATCTTTAAGAGCAATAACAAAGCTCCTTCACCATATTTTAGTGATTATAAAGAGATGCGCACAGCCCGATTTTTAAAAACTATTATAAATATCTTAATAGTGTCCAAAATTTAATGAATGAGAAAGAAGAAACAAAATGGTGCGGACCTATATATTGCTATTGCTCTTAACCCTTCATTCTTTCACCTGTAGCAACAGAAAAGGAAAGAAAACTATCTTACCTTTCAATCATGATAGAAGCGAAGGTGATGGTATTAACAACGGTGCCAATTGCAGCAAGACGGATCAATCCACATTCAAGCAAGCACTTGAGTGAGGAATGACCCGTAAAACACTAAAGGTAGTAGATAAGCTACAAGAGTTCGGGGCCACCACTTTTACATGTTTACTGTTTACATGTTATTTCTTATGGGAAAATTTAAGGTTCGATCTGCATTTTTTTGTACTGACGCCCAGCGAGAATGAGAAGAACGTGAGGAGTGTGGAGATGAATGGAGAGCAAATATCGTCATTTTTACATGTATTTTCCCATAAGGAAATTTAAGGTTCGATCTGCATTTTAAATCTAACGACGCTTAGCGTCGCGACGCCCAGAATGAGAAGAATGTGGGAAGTGTGGAGATGAATGAAGAGCAATATCATCATTTTTACAGGTATTTCCATAAGGAAATTTAGGGTTCGATTTGCATTTTTTTTACCGACGCCTACCGTCGCGACGCTTAGAATGAGAAGAACGTGACGCAATTTACCAGTGGCTGTTAGCGTCTCCACCATAACCATCAAACTTTAATATTTGATTTAAATTTTACTTTTTGTGTGTGTGTGTGTTTATCGCAACCATTTCAGGATGGCTGATAAATTTTCTATTTCATTATAAGTAATTACTGATTAAATACAGTTCTTTTTACTTCTAAATTATCCAAAAAATAGTTGAAAAATCACATTCAAAGTAAAAAAAAAATCTCTTAATTCTTACATATCAGTTTTTAACGTTTGTTGCTTTTAAATTTAAACCCCTAATTAAAAAAAAATATTGAAGGAAAGACACATACAAATTTAGAAAATTATAATTTCCCATCATAACCCTTTAGAGATGGCCGATAGATGATTTCTTTAATAGCCAACAGGCAACAATTTTCCCTGATCGTGTCTATAAGACATATGGAAAACACTGTATATACCTAACTCTTTAAAAGTGTCAACCTCTTTTGTAGGGAGGGATTATCGATCACCAGAGTCGGTACGTCTCCCCTCGGAAGGGTACCTGTCGTGTTTCCATGCGGAAAAAAGTCGATCATCCCTTTATATCACAGAAGCCAAATCGTATATAAAATATTTAAATTTTAACTCTATTATTTATCGCAACCCTCTCAGGATAATTTAATAAATTTTCTATTTCATTATAAGTAATGACTGAAAATTTATCAGCCATCCTCAAATGGTTGCGATAAACACACACACACACACACACAAAAAGTAAAATTTAAATCAAATATTAAAGTTTGATGGTTATGGTGGAGACGCTAACAGCCACTGGTAAATTGCGTCACGTTCTTCTCATTCTAAGCGTCGCGACGGTAGGCGTCGGTAAAAAAATGCAAATCGATCCCTAAATTTCCTTATTGGAAAATACCTGTAAAAATGATGATATTGCTCTTCATTCATCTCCACACTTCCCACATTCTTCTCATTGTGGGCGTAGTGGACAAAACCTTTCCTAAAAGTAAAATCGTTAATTAAAACCTAAAAAAAATGTATAAAATTAATATAAACCGGTGGTTTTATATATCAACATTTGAAAATAGTGGATAAAACCTTTCCTAAAAGTAAAATCGTTAATTAAAACCTAAAAAAAATGTATAAAATTAATATAAACCGGTGGTTTTATATATCAACATTTGAAAATAGTGGACAAAACCTTTCCTAAAAGTAAAATCGTTAATTAAAACCTAAAAAAAATGTATAAAATTAATATAAACCGGTGGTTTTATATATCAACATTTGAAAATAGTGGACAAAACCTTTCCTAAAAGTAAAATCGTTAATTAAAACCTAAAAAAAATGTATAAAATTAATATAAACCGGTGGATTTATATATCAACATTTGAAAATAGTGGACAAAACCTTTCCTAAAAGTAAAATTGTTAATTAAAACCTAAAAAAAATGTATAAAATTAATATAAACCGGTGGTTTTATATATCAACATTTGAAAATAGTGGACAAAACCTTTCCTAAAAGTAAAATCGTTAATTAAAACCTAAAAAAAATGTATAAAATTAATATAAACCGGTGGTTTTATGCATCAACATTTGAAGATGTTGGACAGAACCTGAGCTAAAAATAAAAGGTTATTAGTAAAGGATAATGACGGTTATGCATCAAAATTAATTCGATTCCATTTCTTCCTTTTTCTGGCTTTTATTGGCCATGGATTATAGATTCCCCATCGGTTCCATGTTGGCTAGTATAATGAATAGTGTGGCTAAAACAAATGTATTAGTAGACGGCCGATTTATCTTAAATTAATTTAGGTATCTATATTTAAATAGTTCACCAAATATTGTACATTTATACCATACCAGAAAGCCGTCCTCCATAATTTAATAGGCTTGTTTCTTCAGTTGCAGCTTCTTATTTTCACTCACTTCACTAACTTACCAGAATGGGCAACGTGTCCCATCTTTAAGAGCAATAACAAAGCTCCTTCACCATATTTTAGTGATTATAAAGAGATGCGCACAGCCCGATTTTTAAAAACTATTATAAATATCTTAATAGTGTCCAAAATTTAATGAATGAGAAAGAAGAAACAAAATGGTGCGGACCTATATATTGCTATTGCTCTTAACCCTTCATTCTTTCACCTGTAGCAACAGAAAAGGAAAGAAAACTATCTTACCTTTCAATCATGATAGAAGCGAAGGTGATGGTATTAACAACGGTGCCAATTGCAGCAAGACGGATCAATCCACATTCAAGCAAGCACTTGAGTGAAGAATGACCCGTAAAACACTAAAGGTAGTAGATAAGCTACAAGAGTTCGGGGCCAAATACCACCACTTTTACATGTTATTTCTTATGGGAAAATTTAAGGTTCGATCTGCATTTTTTTTGTACCGACGCCCAGCGAGAATGAGAAGAACGTGAGGAGTGTGGAGATGAATGGAGAGCAAATATCGTCATTTTTACATGTATTTTCCCATAAGGAAATTTAAGGTTCGATCTGCATTTTAAATCTAACGACGCGTCGTTAAATCGTTAATTAAAACCTAAAAAAAATGTATAAAATTAATATAAACCGGTGGTTTTATATATCAACATTTGAAAATAGTGGATAAAACCTTTCCTAAAAGTATATATATATATATATAACATCGGTTTACAACGTTCTACGTCTTCCGATTCCCAATCTCCATCCTTCTCTATCTCTCCATGCACCTTCTTCCAGTCGGAGCTTTTGGACCTCTTCGTCTACTCCCTCTCTCCAGCTTCTTCTTGGTCTTCCGCGTTTCCTCCTTCCGCCTGGTTTCCACTGCATCACTTGTTTAGGTATTCTTGTCTCTGGCATTCGTTGTACATGCCCAAACCATATTAGTTGTTTATCCTGAATGTCGTCCACTATTGTATGCTTGACTTTCATTACCTCTCTGATTCTCTCATTTGGTATCCTTTCCATCCTTGACCTGCCCGCCGCTCTCCTCCAGTAGTCCATTTCTGTTGCTTTCAGCATTTTCTTTGTTGTCTCTTTTAGTGGCCATACCTCCGAGGAGTAGGTGGTTATTGCCTTTACGATTGTGTTGTAAATTCTTGTTTTGTTTTCCTTGCTAATATTTTTGTCCCAGAGCACGCTATTAAGTAATGCTATTGCCTTTCTTCCCTGTGTATTTCGGTCTTTTATTGCTTCTGTTAAATCTCCGTTGTTTGTTAGTCTCATACCCAGATATTTATACTCTGTACATTGTTTTATTGTTTTTCCACTGTTTATTATAAGGTCCCGTTGTTCTCCTCCTATACACATATATTCTGTTTTGGATAAGTTGACTTCCAATCCCCATTTGGTGTACTCCTCTATCAGCTTTCGGGTCATATATTCAAGGTCTTCATAATCTTGTGCGATTACTACTTGGTCATCCGCGAAGCTCAACGTGTATAGTATATAGTCTTCAAGGGGCAGACCCATTCCTCTGCTGTTTGTTTTTATTGCCTGCTCTAGGTATATTTTGAACAGGGTTGGTGACAGACAACATCCCTGCTTAAGTCCTTTATCTGTTTTAAATCCTTTACTGATGTTCTTTCCCTGTTTTATTTTTGTTTTTATGTCTTCGTATAATGATCTTACCGCTTTAATCAATTCTGTATTTATATTGCTTGTTTCCAGAGCATGCCACAATTTACTGAGGGGTATGCTGTCGTATGCCTTCTTTAAGTCGACGAACAATAAGTGTAGCTCTTGGTTGTAACCTAGTTTTTTCTCCATTACTTGGGTTATCGTGAATAAGTGTTCCACCGTCGACCTTCCTGCTCTGAAACCTGCTTGTTCTTCTGCTTCGCTATCTGTGTATTCGTTTTCGATTTTGGCTTTTAATATTTTTCCATAAATTCTACTCAATGTACTTGTCACTGCTATACCTCGATAGTTTTCACATTTGTTCCTGTCCCCTTTTTTAAATATTGTTGTTAAATAGCTGGTTTTCCACTCCATTGGTACCTCCTTCTCATTTATGCACGTCTGAAACAGTTTTGTTAAGTGATCAGTCAATTTGCTGCTTCCGTTTTTGATTAGTTCCCCATATATCTCTCCCGGTCCCGGTGATCTTCCATTTTTTAGGAATCCACATTGTTTTTTTACTTCTTCTTTTGTTATCCGTACTGGTGATCCCATTGTTTTTATGTTCTGCGTTTCCTCTTCTTTGAATTCTATCCGTTGTTCCGTTAATAGCTCTTGAAAGTATGTTTCCCATTGTTGTGATGTTATAGGGGTTACTATTTCTTTTGATCTATTACTTCTTAGGTTTCTTAGTGTTCTCCAACTTTCCGTATTCCTTTTTCCTCCCAAGTAGGTATTTAGCCGTATACATTTTTCTCCCATGATTCGTTTTTCTTCTGGCTGATTTTTCTTCGAACTTTTGTTTGGGCCTTTTTATATGTTTCCTTATCTTCAGTTTTTTTTTGAACTTAGGTATATCTGATATTTCTTCCTTTTTTCCTCTATATCCTTCTCTATTTCCTCGTCCCACCAATATGGTTTGTTGTGGGTGGCGATATTTTCGTATCTCCCTAGGGCTTCTAATGCTGCGTTGTGTATACTTTCTTTAATATGTAGGTAGTGCTCTTCCAAGTTCGTGAATGTCATATTGTTACTTGGTTTTGATCCAGTCGGTTTCTATATAGCCACCTGGCAGTTTCATCCTCCAATGATGCCAGGTTGTACTTTTTTGTGTCTTCGGTTTCTTCTGAAGCTAGTTTGCCCTTAGATTCGTTTTGATTATTTTGTTTACCTCCCGGGAACCAGATTTTCGTTTTAAGTAGATAATGGTCGCTGCCGCATGTTGGTCCTCGACATATTTTTACGTCTCGTATTTCTAGGTTTGATTTTTGCTTTGCTATAGTATAGTCGATAATTGATTTTTGTCCCCGTGTCTCGTTTGTCCATGTAAATTTGTGGATTTCTTTATGTTGGTAGAAGCCGTTCATAATTTTGAGGTTGTTTTGTTCACACAGTGCTATTAGTCTTTCCCCGTTGTTGTTCCTTCTGTCTTCTCCATACTTTCCAATCACTGGATCATTTTGCTTCCTCCCAACTCTTCCGTTTAGATCTCCCAGTATCAATAGTTCTCGTGTGTTTCCTAATTTCGTGATTTCCTCACTCATTTTTTGGTAGAACTCCTCTTTAGTTGTCCACGGATCTCCCTCATCTACTCCGTAAACTCCTAGCACTGTTATTTTTTCTCCAAACATTTGTAAATTCAGCTTTATTATTCTTTCGTTCACTGCTTCCCATGACTTTATACACCTTCTCCATTTTCGGTGTATTATAATTCCTACTCCTCTCTTTGCGCGTTCTTCTTTTGGTACCCCACTGTAAAAGTGGTCGTATTCTCCTAAACCTTCCGATCCTTGTCCCTTCTTTTTTGTCTCGGTTACGACGGTCAGGTCTATCTTGAGGTTTTTAAGTTCCACTATTACTTCATTCAGTTTCCTTGCGATGCCTTGTACATTCCATGTAGCCAAAATCACTGTCCTTTTCCGTTGCTTGGGTCGACTTAAATGTTCCTTTTTCTTCCGAGGCTTTTGATTGGGTCTTTTAACATTTCTATTTTTTCCGAGTACTAGGGAGTTAGCCTAGTGCCTCAACCTCCAACCTGTAGGGCTAGGTAATTTTTACT
Source organism: Barypeithes pellucidus (assembly GCA_963991005.1). NCBI lineage: Eukaryota > Metazoa > Arthropoda > Insecta > Coleoptera > Curculionidae > Barypeithes > Barypeithes pellucidus. The sequence continues at coordinate 49,636,320 of OZ022562.1, read as the reverse complement.
CAGGGTTTTCTTCCCCTAGCCTTTGACGAGCCACCATCCATCTACAAGGCAGCAGCTTCTTCACCTGTAATCCTAGGCAGGAGCCCTCACAGGGTACTACCATCCGGGCCAGATGGACCCTGGTTTTTTTCCGAGGTGTTACTCCTCGATCCCTCCTCCTTTCCCGTAATACTATGGGACCCCGGGCTTGGGACCGGCATGGCGGAGTTTTTCCTAAAAGTAAAATCGTTAATTAAAACCTAAAAAAAATGTATAAAATTAATATAAACCGGTGGTTTTATATATCAACATTTGAAAATAGTGGACAAAACCTTTCCTAAAAGTAAAATCGTTAATTAAAACCTAAAAAAAATGTATAAAATTAATATCAACCGGTGGTTTTATATATCAACATTTGAAAATAGTGGACAAAACCTTTCCTAAAAGTAAAATCGTTAATTAAAACCTAAAAAAAATGTATAAAATTAATATAAACCGGTGGTTTTATATATCAACATTTGAAAATAGTGGACAAAACCTTTCCTAAAAGTAAAATCGTTAATTAAAACCTAAAAAAAATGTATAAATTTAATATAAACCGGTGGTTTTATGCATCAACATTTGAAGATGTTGGACAAAACCTGAGCTAAAAATAAAAGGTTATTAGTAAAGGATAATGACGGTTATGCATCAAAATTAATTCGATTCCATTTCTTCCTTTTTCTGGCTTTTATTGGCCATGGATTATAGATTCCCCATCGGTTCCATGTTGGCTAGTATAATGAATAGTGTGGCTAAAACAAATGTATTAGTAGACGGCCGATTTATCTTAAATTAATTTAGGTATCTATATTTAAATAGTTCACCAAATATTGTACATTTATACCATACCAGAAAGCCGTCCTCCATAATTTAATAGGCTTGTTTCTTCAGTTGCAGCTTCTTATTTTCACTCACTTCACTAACTTACCAGAATCGGCAACGTGTCCCATCTTTAAGAGCAATAACAAAGCTCCTTCACCATATTTTAGTGATTATAAAGAGATGCGCACAGCCCGATTTTTAAAAACTATTATAAATATCTTAATAGTGTCCAAAATTTAATGAATGAGAAAGAAGAAACAAAATGGTGCGGACCTATATATTGCTATTGCTCTTAACCCTTCATTCTTTCACCTGTAGCAACAGAAAAGGAAAGAAAACTATCTTACCTTTCAATCATGATAGAAGCGAAGGTGATGGTATTAACAACGGTGCCAATTGCAGCAAGACGGATCAATCCACATTCAAGCAAGCACTTGAGTGAGGAATGACCCGTAAAACACTAAAGGTAGTAGATAAGCTACAAGAGTTCGGGGCCAAATACCACCACTTTTACATGTTATTTCTTATGGGAAAATTTAAGGTTCGATCTGCATTTTTTTGTACCGACGCCCAGCGAGAATGAGAAGAACGTGAGGAGTGTGGAGATGAATGGAGAGCAAATATCGTCATTTTTACATGTATTTTCCCATAAGGAAATTTAAGGTTCGACCTGCATTTTAAATCTAACGACGCTTAGCGTCGCGACGCCCAGAATGAGAAGAATGTGGGAAGTGTGGAGATGAATGAAGAGCAATATCATCATTTTTACAGGTATTTTCCATAAGGAAATTTAGGGTTCGATTTGCATTTTTTTTACCGACGCCTATCGTCGCGACGCTTAGAATGAGAAGAACGTGACGCAATTTACCAGTGGCTGTTAGCGTCTCCACCATAACCATCAAACTTTAATATTTGATTTAAATTTTACTTTTTGTGTGTGTGTGTGTTTATCGCAACCATTTCAGGATGGCTGATAAATTTTCTATTTCATTATAAGTAATTACTGATTAAATACAGTTCTTTTTACTTCTAAATTATCCAAAAAATAGTTGAAAAATCACATTCAAAGTAAAAAAAAATCTCTTAATTCTTACATATCAGTTTTTAACGTTTGTTGCTTTTAAATTTAAACCCCTAATTAAAAAAAAATATTGAAGGAAAGACACATACAAATTTAGAAAATTATAATTTCCCATCATAACCCTTTAGAGATGGCCGATAGATGATTTCTTTAATAGCCAACAGGCAACAATTTTCCCTGATCGTGTCTATAAGACATATGGAAAACACTGTATATACCTAACTCTTTAAAAGTGTCAACCTCTTTTGTAGGGAGGGATTATCGATCACCAGAGTCGGCACGTCTCCCCTCGGAAGGGTACCTGTCGTGTTTCCATGCGGAAAAAAGTCGATCATCCCTTTATATCACAGAAGCCAAATCGTATATAAAATATTTAAGTTTTAACTCTATTATTTATCGCAACCCTCTCAGGATGATTTAATAAATTTTCTATTTCATTATAAGTAATGACTGAAAATTTATCAGCCATCCTCAAATGGTTGCGATAAACACACACACACACACACACACACAAAAAGTAAAATTTAAATCAAATATTAAAGTTTGATGGTTATGGTGGAGACGCTAACAGCCACTGGTAAATTGCGTCACGTTCTTCTCATTCTAAGCGTCGCGACGGTAGGCGTCGGTAAAAAAAATGCAAATCGAACCCTAAATTTCCTTATTGGAAAATACCTGTAAAAATGATGATATTGCTCTTCATTCATCTCCACACTTCCCACATTCTTCTCATTGTGGGCGTAGTGGACAAAACCTTTCCTAAAAGTAAAATCGTTAATTAAAACCTAAAAAAAATGTATAAAATTAATATAAACCGGTGGTTTTATATATCAACATTTGAAAATAGTGGATAAAACCTTTCCTAAAAGTAAAATCGTTAATTAAAACCTAAAAAAAATGTATAAAATTAATATAAACCGGTGGTTTTATATATCAACATTTGAAAATAGTGGACAAAACCTTTCCTAAAAGTAAAATCGTTAATTAAAACCTAAAAAATGTATAAAATTAATATAAACCGGTGGTTTTATATATCAACATTTGAAAATAGTGGACAAAACCTTTCCTAAAAGTAAAATCGTTAATTAAAACCTAAAAAAAATGTATAAAATTAATATAAACCGGTGGTTTTATGCATCAACATTTGAAGATGTTGGACAAAACCTGAGCTAAAAATGAAAGGTTATTAGTAAAGGATAATGACGGTTATGCATCAAAATTAATTCGATTCCATTTCTTCCTTTTTCTGGCTTTTATTGGCCATGGATTATAGATTCCCCATCGGTTCCATGCTGGCTAGTATAATGAATAGTGTGGCTAAAACAAATGTATTAGTAGACGGCCGATTTATCTTAAATTAATTTAGGTATCTATATTTAAATAGTTCACCAAATATTGTACATTTATACCATACCAGAAAGCCGTCCTCCATAATTTAATAGGCTTGTTTCTTCAGTTGCAGCTTCTTATTTTCACTCACTTCACTAACTTACCAGAATCGGCAACGTGTCCCATCTTTAAGAGCAATAACAAAGCTCCTTCACCATATTTTAGTGATTATAAAGAGATGCGCACAGCCCGATTTTTAAAAACTATTATAAATATCTTAATAGTGTCCAAAATTTAATGAATGAGAAAGAAGAAACAAAATGGTGCGGACCTATATACAGGGTACGCAAACGAAGCGTGGACGGAAGATTAAATCGTTATCGAAGAACTTATCAACAATACTAAAACAGCTTGAGATATTGGATTAAAAGCGGCATGTTTTAAAAATATTTTATAATATACAGGGTGGCCCAAAAAAGTGTGACAGCATAAAGTTATATTTTTTTAAATGGAACACCCAGTATTTTATTACATATTTAGGTTCGTATTACTATCGTTTATAAGTGTCTCAAATTTTATTTAATTTGGTTCTGTAGTTTCGGAGAAATAAATTAAAAACTAAAAAAAAAAGTTTTGCAGTCCTGAATAAAAAAATAAAAAAAAACAATCCAGAACTATTTTTTTAACCTCGGCATTGAGTGAAATTTATGACAAGAGGTCTAGAGATACTATGAATGTAATTGCGTTTATTTATTTTATACAGGGTGTTCATAATAAGCTTTCAAAAACCCCACAATTTAAAATAATTTTTCTCAAGTTTTTCAAATAGAACACCCTGTATATTATTTAGCTATTTGACGTAGAATTCATACACAATTTTTTTTTGTAATACAAGCATATAAGTTATATCCATCCGTTTTCGAAATAATTATAAATATCATAAATTAGGTTGTTTAAATAGAGTTTTTATTGGGAAATTTTGTTATAGGCGACTAGACTAATAATTGTAAACTAAGGTAAATATTCAAAATAGCTTCATTTTACTTAATTTAATGATTTTCCTCTACTGCCAACAGAACTCTTAATTCATTTTCTTCATTAATAACGAGTTTATTGATTATCATCCTTTTTGTGTATGCAGTGCTTCCCGTTGCTACAAATCTTTGCAACAACTTCTCGAAGGTTTCTGGGCTCGGCTTTTTCTCAATATCTGGATATCTTTCAGCACACTCGGCTCGCGAGTATGCAATTTCTTGCACATTTACCCAGTATAAAAATCATATTTACCATTTCTAAAGTTGTAAAATTCGACATTTTGTTAAGTTAGTACTTAATTTCGACGACTGAACAAATGTAAATAATTTTATTTGGCTGTCATAGTGATAATCTAAACAAAAATCATGGCAACTCGATTAAGAATAAAAAATAAAATTAAATAAATAAAAGTAGCAAAAATGTAGGCTTTTAAAATTTATATCGAAAAAACTAAAATACGGTAAACTCTAATAGTAAAAGGAAGCTATTTTGAACAATTACTTTAGTTTACATTATTAGTCTAGTCGCCTATAACAAAATTTCCCAATAAAAACTCTATTTAAACAACATAATTTATGATATTTATAATTATTTCGAAAACGGCTGGATATAACTTATATGCTTGTATTACAAAAAAAAATTGTCTATGAATTCAACGTCAAATTGCCAAATAATATACAGGGTGTTCCATTTGAAAAACTTGGGAAAAATTATTTTTAAATGTGTGGTTTTTGAAAGCTTATTATGAACACCCTGTATAAAATAAATAAAAGCAATTACATTCATAATATCTCTAGACCTCTTGTCATAGATTTCAGTCAATGCCGAGGTTAAAAAATAGTTCTGGATTGTTTTTTTTTGATTTTTTTATTCAGGACTGCAAAACTTTTTTTTTTAGTTTTTAATTTATTTCTCCGAAACTACAGAACCAAATTAAATAAAATTTGAGGCACTTATAAATGATAGTAATACGAACCTAAATATGCAATAAAATACTGGGTGTCCCATTTAAAAAAATATAACTTTATGCTGTCACACATTTTTGGGCAACCCTGTATAATGTAAAATATTTTTAAAACATGCCGCTTTTAATCCAATATCTCAAGCTGTTTTAGTATTGTTGATAAGTTCTTCGATAAAGATTTAATCTTCCGTCCACGCTTCGTTTGCGGACCCTGTATATTGCTATTGCTCTTAACCCTTCATTCTTTCACCTATAGCAACAGAAAAGGAAAGAAAACTATCTTACCTTTCAATCATGATAGAAGCGAAGGTGATGGTATTAACAACGGTGCCAATTGCAGCAAGACGGATCAATCCACATTCAAGCAAGCACTTGAGTGAGGAATGACCCGTAAAACACTAAAGGTAGTAGATAAGCTACAAGAGTTGGGGGCCAAATACCACCACTTTTACATGTTATTTCTTATGGGAAAATTTAAGGTTCGATCTGCATTTTTTTGTACCGACGCCCAGCGAGAATGAGAAGAACGTGAGGAGTGTGGAGATGAATGGAGAGCAAATATCGTCATTTTTACATGTATTTTCCCATAAGGAAATTTAAGGTTCGATCTGCATTTTAAATCTAACGACGCTTAGCGTCGCGACGCCCAGAATGAGAAGAATGTGGGAAGTGTGGAGATGAATGAAGAGCAATATCATCATTTTTACAGGTATTTTCCATAAGGAAATTTGGGGTTCGATTTGCATTTTTTTTACCGACGCCTACCGTCGCGACGCTTAGAATGAGAATAACGTGACGCAATTTACCAGTGGCTGTTAGCGTCTCCACCATAACCATCAAACTTTAATATTTGATTTAAATTTTACTTTGTGTGTGTGTGTGTGTGTGTGTGTGTGTGTGTGTGTGTGTGTGTGTGTGTGTTTATCGCAACCATTTCAGGATGGCTGATAAATTCTCTATTTCATTATAAGTAATTACTGATTAAATACAGTTTTTTTTACTTCTAAATTATCCAAAAAATAGTTGAAAAATCACATTCAAAGTAAAAAAAAATCTCTTAATTCTTACATATCAGTTTTTAACGTTTGTTGCTTTTAAATTTAAACCCCTAATTAAAAAAAAATATTGAAGGAAAGACCATACAAATTTAGAAAATTATAATTTCCCATCATAACCCTTTAGAGATGGCCGATAGATGATTTCTTTAATAGCCAACAGGCAACAATTTTCCCTGATCGTGTCTATAAGACATATGGAAAACACTGTATATACCTAACTCTTTAAAAGTGTCAACCTCTTTTGTAGGGAGGGATTATCGATCACCAGAGTCGGTACGTCTCCCCTCGGAAGGGTACCTGTCGTGTTTCCATGCGGAAAAAAGTCGATCATCCCTTTATATCACAGAAGCCAAATCGTATATAAAATATTTAAGTTTTAACTCTATTATTTATCGCAACCCTCTCAGGATGATTTAATAAATTTTCTATTTCATTATAAGTAATGACTGAAAATTTATCAGCCATCCTCAAATGGTTGCGATAAACACACACACACACACACACACAAAAAGTAAAATTTAAATCAAATATTAAAGTTTGATGGTTATGGTGGAGACGCTAACAGCCACTGGTAAATTGCGTCACGTTCTTCTCATTCTAAGCGTCGCGACGGTAGGCGTCGGTAAAAAAAAATGCAAATCGAACCCTAAATTTCCTTATGGGAAAATACCTGTAAAAATGAGGATATTGCTCTTCATTCATCTCCACACTTCCCACATTCTTCTCATTGTGGGCGTAGTGGACAAAACCTTTCCTAAAAGTAAAATCGTTAATTAAAACCTAAAAAAAATGTATAAAATTAATATAAACCGGTATATCAACATTTGAAAATAGTGGATAAAACCTTTCCTAAAAGTATATATATATATATATATATATATAACATCGGTTTACAACGTTCTACGTCTTCCGATTCCCAATCTCCATCCTTCTCTATCTCTCCATGCACCTTCTTCCAGTCGGAGCTTTTGGACCTCTTCGTCTACTCCCTCTCTCCAGCTTCTTCTTGGTCTTCCGCGTTTCCTCGTTCCGCCTGGTTTCCACTGCATCACTTGTTTAGGTATTCTTGTCTCTGGCATTCGTTGTACATGCCCAAACCATATTAGTTGTTTATCCTGAATGTCGTCCACTATTGTATGCTTGACTTTCATTACCTCTCTGATTCTCTCATTTGGTATCCTTTCCATCCTTGACCTGCCCGCCGCTCTCCTCCAGTAGTCCATTTCTGTTGCTTTCAGCATTTTCTTTGTTGTCTCTTTTAGTGGCCATACCTCCGAGGAGTAGGTGGTTATTGCCTTTACGATTGTGTTGTAAATTCTTGTTTTGTTTTCCTTGCTAATATTTTTGTCCCAGAGCACGATATTAAGTAATGCTATTGCCTTTCTTCCCTGTGTATTTCGGTCTTTTATTGCTTCTGTTAAATCTCCGTTGTTTGTTAGTCTCATACCCAGATATTTATACTCTGTACATTGTTTTATTGTTTTTCCACTGTTTAGTATAAGGTCCCGTTGTTCTCCTCCTATACACATATATTCTGTTTTGGATAAGTTGACTTCCAATCCCCATTTGGTGTACTCCTCTATCAGCTTTCGGGTCATATATTCAAGGTCTTCATAATCTTGTGCGATTACTACTTGGTCATCCGCGAACTCAACGTGTATAGTATATAGTCTTCAAGGGGCAGACCCATTCCTCTGCTGTTGTTCTTCCATGTTTTTATTGCCTGCTCTAGGTATATTTTGAACAGGGTTGGTGACAGACAACATCCCTGCTTAAGTCCTTTATCTGTTTTAAATCCTTTACTGATGTTCTTTCCCTGTTTTATTTTTGTTTTTATGTCTTCGTATAATGATCTTACCGCTTTAATCAATTCTGTATTTATATTGCTTGTTTCCAGAGCATGCCACAATTTACTGAGGGGTATGCTGTCGTATGCCTTCTTTAAGTCGACGAACAATAAGTGTAGCTCTTGGTTGTAACCTAGTTTTTTCTCCATTACTTGGGTTATCGTGAATAAGTGGTCCACCGTCGACCTTCCTGCTCTGAAACCTGCTTGTTCTTCTGCTTCGCTATCTGTGTATTCGTTTTCGATTTTGGCATTTAATATTTTTCCATAAATTCTACTCAATGTACTTGTCACTGCTATACCTCGATAGTTTTCACATTTGTTCCTGTCCCCTTTTTTAAATATTGTTGTTAAATAGCTGGTTTTCCACTCCATTGGTACCTCCTTCTTATTTATGCACGTCTGAAACAGTTTTGTTAAGTGATCAGTCAATTTGCTGCTTCCGTTTTTGATTAGTTCCCCATATATCTCTCCCGGTCCCGGTGATCTTCCATTTTTTAGGAATCCACATTGTTTTTTTACTTCTTCTTTTGTTATCCGTACTGGTGATCCCATTGTTTTTATGTTCTGCGTTTCCTCTTCTTTGAATTCTATCCGTTGTTCCGTTAATAGCTCTTGAAAGTATGTTTCCCATTGTTGTGATGTTATCGGGGTTACTATTTCTTTTGATCTATTACTTCTTAGGTTTCTTAGTGTTCTCCAACTTTCCGTATTCCTTTTTCCTCCCAAGTAGGTATTTAGCCGTATACATTTTTTCTCCCATGATTCGTTTTTCTTCTGGCTGATTTTTCTTCTAACTTTTGTTTGGGCCTTTTTATATGTTTCCTTATCTTCAGTTTTTTTTGAACTTAGGTATATCTGATATTTCTTCCTTTTTTCCTCTATATCCTTCTCTATTTCCTCGTCCCACCAATATGGTTTGTTGTGGGTGGCGATATTTTCGTATCTCCCTAGGGCTTCTAATGCTGCGTTGTGTATACTTTCTTTAATATGTAGGTAGTGCTCTTCCAAGTTCGTGAATGTCATATTGTTACTTAGTTTTTGATCCAGTCGGTTTCTATATAGCCACCTGGCAGTTTCATCCTCCAATGATGCCAGGTTGTACTTTTTTGTGTCTTCGGTTTCTTCTGAAGCTAGTTTGCCCTTAGATTCGTTTTGATTATTTTGTTTACCTCCCGGGAACCAGATTTTCGTTTTAAGTAGATAATGGTCGCTGCCGCATGTTGGTCCTCGACATATTTTTACGTCTCGTATTTCTAGGTTTGATTTTTGCTTTGCTATAGTATAGTCGATAATTGATTTTTGTCCCCGTGTCTCGTTTGTCCATGTAAATTTGTGGATTTCTTTATGTTGGTAGAAGCCGTTCATAATTTTGAGGTTGTTTTGTTCACACAGTGCTATTAGTCTTTCCCCGTTGTTGTTCCTTCTGTCTTCTCCATACTTTCCAATCACTGGATCATTTTGCTTCCTCCCAACTCTTCCGTTTAGATCTCCCAGTATCAATAGTTCTCGTGTGTTTCCTAATTTCGTGATTTCCTCACTCATTTTTTGGTAGAACTCCTCTTTAGTTGTCCACGGATCTCCCTCATCTACTCCGTAAACTCCTAGCACTGTTATTTTTTCTCCAAACATTTGTAAATTCAGCTTTATTATTCTTTCGTTCACTGCTTCCCATGACTTTATACACCTTCTCCATTTTCGGTGTATTATAATTCCTACTCCTCTCTTTGCGCGTTCTTCTTTTGGTACCCCACTGTAAAAGTGGTCGTATTCTCCTAAACCTTCCGATCCTTGTCCCTTCTTTTTTGTCTCGGTTACGACGGTCAGGTCTATCTTGAGGTTTTTAAGTTCCACTATTACTTCATTCAGTTTCCTTGCGATGCCTTGTACAATTGTACATTCCATGTAGCCAAAATCATTGTCCTTTTCCGTTGCTTGGGTCGACTTAAATGTTCCTTTTTCTTCCGAGGCTTTTGATTGGGTCTTTTAACATTTCTATTTTTTCCGAGTACTAGGGAGTTAGCCTAGTGCCTCAACCTCCAACCTGTAGGGCTAGGTAATTTTTACTCAGGGTTTTCTTCCCCTAGCCTTTGACGAGCCACCATCCATCTACAAGGAAGCAGCTTCTTCACCTGTAATCCTAGGCAGGAGCCCTCACAGGGTACTACCATCCGGGCCAGATGGACCCTGGTTTTTTTCCGAGGTGTTACTCCTCGATCCCTCCTCCTTTCCCGTAATACTATGGGACCCCGGGCTTGGGACCGGCATGGCGGAGTTTTTCCTAAAAGTAAAATCGTTAATTAAAACCTAAAAAAAATGTATAAAATTAATATAAACCGGTGGTTTTATATATCAACATTTGAAAATAGTGGACAAAACCTTTCCTAAAAGTAAAATCGTTAATTAAAACCTAAAAAAAATGTATAAAATTAATATAAACCGGTGGTTTTATATATCAACATTTGAAAATAGTGGACAAAACCTTTCCTAAAAGTAAAATCGTTAATTAAAACCTAAAAAAAATGTATAAAATTAATATAAACCGGTGGTTTTATGCATCAACATTTGAAGATGTTGGACAAAACCTGAGCTAAAAATAAAAGGTTATTAGTAAAGGATAATGACGGTTATGCATCAAAATTAATTCGATTCCATTTCTTCCTTTTTCTGGCTTTTATTGGCCATGGATTATAGATTCCCCATCGGTTCCATGTTGGCTAGTATAATGAATAGTGTGGCTAAAACAAATGTATTAGTAGACGGCCGATTTATCTTAAATTAATTTAGGTATCTATATTTAAATAGTTCACCAAATATTGTACATTTATACCATACCAGAAAGCCGTCCTCCATAATTTAATAGGCTTGTTTCTTCAGTTGCAGCTTCTTATTTTCACTCAATTCACTAACTTACCAGAATGGGCAACGTGTCCCATCTTTAAGAGCAATAACAAAGCTCCTTCACCATATTTTAGTGATTATAAAGAGATGCGCACAGCCCGATTTTTAAAAACTATTATAAATATCTTAATAGTGTCCAAAATTTAATGAATGAGAAAGAAGAAACAAAATGGTGCGGACCTATATATTGCTATTGCTCTTAACCCTTCATTCTTTCACCTGTAGCAACAGAAAAGGAAAGAAAACTATCTTACCTTTCAATCATGATAGAAGCGAAGGTGATGGTATTAACAACGGTGCCAATTGCAGCAAGACGGATCAATCCACATTCAAGCAAGCACTTGAGTGAGGAATGACCCGTAAAACACTAAAGGTAGTAGATAAGCTACAAGAGTTCGGGGCCAAATACCACCACTTTTACATGTTATTTCTTATGGGAAAATTTAAGGTTCGATCTGCATTTTTTTGTACCGACGCCCAGCGAGAATGAGAAGAACGTGAGGAGTGTGGAGATGAATGGAGAGCAAATATCGTCATTTTTACATGTATTTTCCCATAAGGAAATTTAAGGTTCGATCTGCATTTTAAATCTAACGACGCTTAGCGTCGCGACGCCCAGAATGAGAAGAATGTGGGAAGTGTGGAGATGAATGAAGAGCAATATCATCATTTTTACAGGTATTTTCCATAAGGAAATTTAGGGTTCGATTTGCATTTTTTTTACCGACGCCTACCGTCGCGACGCTTAGAATGAGAAGAACGTGACGCAATTTACCAGTGGCTGTTAGCGTCTCCACCATAACCATCAAACTTTAATATTTGATTTAAATTTTACTTTTTGTGTGTGTGTGTGTTTATCGCAACCATTTCAGGATGGATGATAAATTTTCTATTTCATTATAAGTAATTACTGATTAAATACAGTTCTTTTTACTTCTAAATTATCCAAAAAATAGTTGAAAAATCACATTCAAAGTAAAAAAAAAATCTCTTAATTCTTACATATCAGTTTTTAACGTTTGTTGCTTTTAAATTTAAACCCCTAATTAAAAAAAAATATTGAAGGAAAGACACATACAAATTTAGAAAATTATAATTTCCCATCATAACCCTTTAGAGATGGCCGATAGATGATTTCTTTAATAGCCAACAGGCAACAATTTTCCCTGATCGTGTCTATAAGACATATGGAAAACACTGTATATACCTAACTCTTTAAAAGTGTCAACCTCTTTTGTAGGGAGGGATTATCGATCACCAGAGTCGGTACGTCTCCCCTCGGAAGGGTACCTGTCGTGTTTCCATGCGGAAAAAAGTCGATCATCCCTTTATATCACAGAAGCCAAATCGTATATAAAATATTTAAGTTTTAACTCTATTATTTATCGCAACCCTCTCAGGATGATTTAATAAATTTTCTATTTCATTATAAGTAATGACTGAAAATTTATCAGCCATCCTCAAATGGTTGCGATAAACACACACACACACACACACACACACACACAAAAAGTAAAATTTAAATCAAATATTAAAGTTTGATGGTTATGGTGGAGACGCTAACAGCCACTGGTAAATTGCGTCACGTTCTTCTCATTCTAAGCGTCGCGACGGTAGGCGTCGGTAAAAAAAATGCAAATCGAACCCTAAATTTCCTTATTGGAAAATACCTGTAAAAATGATGATATTGCTCTTCATTCATCTCCACACTTCCCACATTCTTCTCATTGTGGGCGTAGTGGACAAAACCTTTCCTAAAAGTAAAATCGTTAATTAAAACCTAAAAAAAATGTATAAAATTAATATAAACCGGTGGTTTTATATATCAACATTTGAAAATAGTGGTTAAAACCTTTCCTAAAAGTAAAATCGTTAATTAAAACCTAAAAAATGTATAAAATTAATATAAACCGGTGGTTTTATATATCAACATTTGAAAATAGTGGACAAAACCTTTCCTAAAAGTAAAATCGTTAATTAAAACCTAAAAAAAATGTATAAAATTAATATAAACCGGTGGTTTTATATATCAACATTTGAAAATAGTGGACAAAACCTTTCCTAAAAGTAAAATCGTTAATTAAAACCTAAAAAAAATGTATAAAATTAATATAAACCGGTGGTTTTATATATCAACATTTGAAAATAGTGGACAAAACCTTTCCTAAAAGTAAAATCGTTAATTAAAACCTAAAAAAAATGTATAAAATTAATATAAACCGGTGGTTTTATATATCAACATTTGAAAATAGTGGACAAAACCTTTCCTAAAAGTAAAATCGTTAATTAAAACCTAAAAAATGTATAAAATTAATATAAACCGGTGGTTTTATATATCAACATTTGAAAATAGTGGACAAAACCTTTCCTAAAAGTAAAATCGTTAATTAAAACCTAAAAAAAATGTATAAAATTAATATAAACCGGTGGTTTTATGCATCAACATTTGAAGATGTTGGACAAAACCTGAGCTAAAAATAAAAGGTTATTAGTAAAGGATAATGACGGTTATGCATCAAAATTAATTCGATTCCATTTCTTCCTTTTTCTGGCTTTTATTGGCCATGGATTATAGATTCCCCATCGGTTCCATGTTGGCTAGTATAATGAATAGTGTGGCTAAAACAAATGTATTAGTAGACGGCCGATTTATCTTAAATTAATTTAGGTATCTATATTTAAATAGTTCACCAAATATTGTACATTTATACCATACCAGAAAGCCGTCCTCCATAATTTAATAGGCTTGTTTCTTCAGTTGCAGCTTCTTATTTTCACTCACTTCACTAACTTACCAGAATCGGCAACGTGTCCCATCTTTAAGAGCAATAACAAAGCTCCTTCACCATATTTTAGTGATTATAAAGAGATGCGCACAGCCCGATTTTTAAAAACTATTATAAATATCTTAATAGTGTCCAAAATTTAATGAATGAGAAAGAAGAAACAAAATGGTGCGGACCTATATATTGCTATTGCTCTTAACCCTTCATTCTTTCACCTGTAGCAACAGAAAAGGAAAGAAAACTATCTTACCTTTCAATCATGATAGAAGCGAAGGTGATGGTATTAACAACGGTGCCAATTGCAGCAAGACGGATCAATCCACATTCAAGCAAGCACTTGAGTGAGGAATGACCCGTAAAACACTAAAGGTAGTAGATAAGCTACAAGCGTTCGGGGCCAAATACCACCACTTTTACATGTTATTTCTTATGGGAAAATTTAAGGTTCGATCTGCATTTTTTTGTACCGACGCCCAGCGATAATGAGAAGAACGTGAGGAGTGTGGAGATGAATGGAGAGCAAATATCGTCATTTTTACATGTATTTTCCCATAAGGAAATTTAAGGTTCGATCTGCATTTTAAATCTAACGACGCTTAGCGTCGCGACGCCCAGAATGAGAAGAATGTGGGAAGTGTGGAGATGAATGAAGAGCAATATCATCATTTTTACAGGTATTTTCCATAAGGAAATTTAGGGTTCGATTTGCATTTTTTTTACCGACGCCTACCGTCGCGACGCTTAGAATGAGAAGAACGTGAGGCAATTTACCAGTGGCTGTTATCGTCTCCACCATAACCATCAAACTTTAATATTTGATTTAAATTTTACTTTTTGTGTGTGTGTGTGTTTATCGCAACCATTTCAGGATGGCTGATAAATTTTCTATTTCATTATAAGTAATTACTGATTAAATACAGTTTTTTTTACTTCTAAATTATCCAAAAAATAGTTGAAAAATCACATTCATAGTAAAAAAAAATCTCCTAATTCTTACATATCAGTTTTTAACGTTTGTTGCTTTTAAATTTAAACCCCTAATTAAAAAAAAATATTGAAGGAAAGACACATACAAATTTAGAAAATTATAATTTCCCATCATAACCCTTTAGAGATGGCCGATAGATGATTTCTTTAATAGCCAACAGGCAACAATTTTCCCTGATCGTGTCTATAAGACATATGGAAAACACTGTATATACCTAACTCTTTAAAAGTGTCAACCTCTTTTGTAGGGAGGGATTATCGATCACCAGAGTCGGTACGTCTCCCCTCGGAAGGGTACCTGTCGTGTTTCCATGCGGAAAAAAGTCGATCATCCCTTTATATCACAGAAGCCAAATCGTATATAAAATATTTAAGTTTTAACTCTATTATTTATCGCAACCCTCTCAGGATGATTTAATAAATTTTCTATTTCATTATAAGTAATGACTGAAAATTTATCAGCCATCCTCAAATGGTTGCGATAAACACACACACACACACACACACACACACACACACACAAACAAAAAGTAAAATTTAAATCAAATATTAAAGTTTGATGGTTATGGTGGATACGCTAACAGCCACTGGTAAATTGCGTCACGTTCTTCTCATTCTAAGCGTCGCGACGGTAGGCGTCGGTAAAAAAAATGCAAATCGAACCCTAAATTTCCTTATGGGAAAATACCTGTAAAATGAGGATATTGCTCTTCATTCATCTCCACACTTCCCACATTCTTCTCATTGTGGGCGTAGTGGACAAAACCTTTCCTAAAAGTAAAATCGTTAATTAAAACCTAAAAAAAATGTATAAAATTAATATAAACCGGTGGTTTTATATATCAACATTTGAAAATAGTGGATAAAACCTTTCCTAAAAGTATATATATATATATATAACTATTTAGGAAATATTGGGCTTTGCAGCAAATGAAAGTGTACTCTTTAAAGTTGGTCCAAGCTTTCGGAAATCTTTATTTCCATCATCAGGGATACTATTGCAATAATGTACAGCATTGTGTGCATCTTGACGAAGGAGGAGGTCCTCAATGGATCTGGTCGAATTTGTGATGTGTTGTGGTTTGATTCCTAATTGTCTACACTTCAAGAGGAAGGATCTGCGATTATATTCTTTAGCCAATTTCATTTTTATTTTGCTCCATGATTTGAGTTCTTTTACTGCGTTAGCTCCATAGGTAGCCATGATGGTCTGGTAATAGCCCATACCTGAGATATATATAGGAAGGGTAGTCGTTGCTGACTAGTTAGGGATAACTATTTAGGAAATATTGGGCTTTGCAGCAAATGAAAGTGTACTCTTTAAAGTTGGTCCAAGCTTTCGGAAATCTTTATTTCCATCATCAGGGATACTATTGCAATAATGTACAGCATTGTGTGCATCTTGACGAAGGAGGAGGTCCTCAATGGATCTGGTCGAATTTGTGATGTGTTGTGGTTTGATTCCTAATTGTCTACACTTCAAGAGGAAGGATCTGCGATTATATTCTTTAGCCAATTTCATTTTTATTTTGCTCCATGATTTGAGTTCTTTTACTGCGTTAGCTCCATAGGTAGCCATGATGGTCTGGTAATAGCCCATACCTGAGATATATATAGGAAGGGTAGTCGTTGCTGACTAGTTAGGGATAACTATTTAGGAAATATTGGGCTTTGCAGCAAATGAAAGTGTACTCTTTAAAGTTGGTCCAAGCTTTCGGAAATCTTTATTTCCATCATCAGGGATACTATTGCAATAATGTACAGCATTGTGTGCATCTTGACGAAGGAGGAGGTCCTCAATGGATCTGGTCGAATTTGTGATGTGTTGTGGTTTGATTCCTAATTGTCTACACTTCAAGAGGAAGGATCTGCGATTATATTCTTTAGCCAATTTCATTTTTATTTTGCTCCATGATTTGAGTTCTTTTACTGCGTTAGCTCCATAGTAGCCATGATGGTCTCGAACTCAAATCATGGAGCAAAATAAAAATGAAATTGGCTAAAGAATATAATCGCAGATCCTTCCTCTTGAAGTGTAGACAATTAGGAATCAAACCACAACACATCACAAATTCGACCAGATCCATTGAGGACCTCCTCCTTCGTCAAGATGCACACAATGCTGTACATTATTGCAATAGTATCCCTGATGATGGAAATAAAGATTTCCGAAAGCTTGGACCAACTTTAAAGAGTACACTTTCATTTGCTGCAAAGCCCAATATTTCCTAAATAGTTATCCCTAACTAGTCAGCAACGACTACCCTTCCTATATATATCTCAGGTATGGGCTATTACCAGACCATCATGGCTACCTATGGAGCTAACGCAGTAAAAGAACTCAAATCATGGAGCAAAATAAAAATGAAATTGGCTAAAGAATATAATCGCAGATCCTTCCTCTTGAAGTGTAGACAATTAGGAATCAAACCACAACACATCACAAATTCGACCAGATCCATTGAGGACCTCCTCCTTCGTCAAGATGCACACAATGCTGTACATTATTGCAATAGTATCCCTGATGATGGAAATAAAGATTTCCGAAAGCTTGGACCAACTTTAAAGAGTACACTTTCATTTGCTGCAAAGCCCAATATTTCCTAAATAGTTATCCCTAACTAGTCAGCAACGACTACCCTTCCTATATATATCTCAGGTATGGGCTATTACCAGACCATCATGGCTACCTATGGAGCTAACGCAGTAAAAGAACTCAAATCATGGAGCAAAATAAAAATGAAATTGGCTAAAGAATATAATCGCAGATCCTTCCTCTTGAAGTGTAGACAATTAGGAATCAAACCACAACACATCACAAATTCGACCAGATCCATTGAGGACCTCCTCCTTCGTCAAGATGCACACAATGCTGTACATTATTGCAATAGTATCCCTGATGATGGAAATAAAGATTTCCGAAAAGTAGAGATAGATGGGGTGTTCTGCATCAATTTGCTCACACCCTACTGCGCAGGCGCGTCACCTGTCATCTGTCACCTGTCATCTGTCATCTGTCACCTGTCATGTCATCTGTCATCTGTCATGTCATGTGTCATCTGTCATGGCCCTAACTACCAGTGGCCCTAACTACCAGTGGCCCTAACTACCAGTGGCCCTAACTACCAGTGGCCCTAACTACCAGTGGCCCTAACTACCATGGGTACTAACTACTTGGGCCCTACTAGTGGTCGCGTATGTTCTCTGTGGCAGCCGCGTATGTTCTTTGTGGCAGGAACCCAAAGCCGCGTGTGTTCTTTGTGAATCCTCTGCAAATGATGACGTCGATGGCCCCAAAGTCGCGCGTTTAAACCTGAAAAAAAGTTCCGGCTGCAAGGCTCGAACCACCGTCCTCTAGATTGGTAGCCGTGGGCTATTCCATTGAGCCACCCGCGGCAATTGATATAATTTAGCAAATAGACATACGGATAATACCGATGCACGCGCTTAATTAACCAAATTGTCAAGAAGATGCTTAATAATATGTAATGGTGGTCGTTATATCAATATAAATGCTGTTAGAATATATACAAGTTCACTATATTTACGTTCAAGACCCCTTAACAGATGCGTTCAAGACCCTTTAACAGTAGGCACCCATATATTGTGCTAATACGAAGAACCATAGAAGGTGTTATTATTGAATAAAGTAACTATTGGATTCAAGATAATACTACAAAGTGTAGAAGGTAATGCTAACAATTGGATTATTCAATATCGTGCTAGACACTAGCGCGTAAATCTATACTGCTATGTATAAAACGATCAAAATAGCGAAAATTTGATGCCGGAACAGAACCATTAAAAAGATAGGCCCTATATCTCGGGTCTGGGTTGATTTTTGTCAAAACTAACATTAGAGGCAATGACAGCACCCCTCACAAACCCCAAATCCGTTAAAAAAAAAATATGGCCCATTTGACATCATGCGCAATAGCCTAAAATTGAGGTTTCTCGGAAACTATAAGCCAAAAATCTGCGCAATTACCGGAAAAAGTGCCTTCGGCAGTCCGCCCACCCCGGGTCTTTCAAAAACGGGACTTGTATGAAAAAGGCCTTTTTGGCAACTTATGTGATAATGGTCCTATACAAAACCACCAAAAACCCTCAAATGATGGGGAAAGTATATCATTTTAAACCACTGCATAGTCTACGCGGCGCCACGGGATAGGCACTCATTAATATTCAATGTCAAGCAAACCAGTAACAAATTCCTAGAAAGATGATGCAACAAGAGCAACAATATACGCGAGAGGTTAATTAATATTCATAGCACAAGGGTAACGCTAACATTCCGGGAAATAAGCAAAACGTAATACCTTGTGAGTATGGTAGATAATTCTAGACGCGTCACGGGCCCCGCCTATAAATACCAGCCGCGCTGGGCCAGAGGCACAGTTGAATCCAGTTAGTTGAAGCTAGTAGTAGTGCAGTATAAGTGCCAGTGAATAAAATAATTATCAGGTATGTAGATTTATAGGTTATAATTTGAATAAAATGCAACTTATAGTGTGATTATATGATATCTAGGGTAATTTATAGGTTATACGTTCCGATGTAGCGGGGGTACAAATAACGATTATATGGGGGTGTATAGGAAACGTGTTCATAAAAATTTGATTAAAAATGGTGCTTATCATTAGAACTTGTGTGTGATTTTAGGAAAAAATGCATATCTGCGAGCACTGCGGGCGTTCCTTCGCTAAGAAGAGCAATTTCAAACGGCATGGGGACTGCAGGGAGACTACACAAGCATGTACAGGCTGCGGGGTCAGCTTCCCTTCGAGAAGAGCGCTCCAGGCGCACCAGAGGGAAGCGCACAGAGCCCCTAAACGACAAGCCACCCCCTCGCAAGTAGCCATGGCCAAGCGGGCAAGACTCGCTCCGTCAGATGGTGAGTTTTTTAAAATAGTTTAGAACACTAGTTAGCAGGAATACAGGAGGGTTCTGAGATAAAATTTATTAATATCATTTCAGATGAATCCATGCAGCATTGTAGTGAATGTAATATGTACGTTCCAAGCTCCCGATGGGTCGCTCATCTAAGAACCTTACGTCATCGGGAGAACTGCTGCATGGTGCAGGAGGATGGTGTTGAACTTATAAAAACATCGTTCCGAAGCCGGATTGCTACCTACCGACTGAAATCGAGCCAAGACCCCACCAATGTACCTCAGTTCCTAGAACATCTTAGGGAAAAATTCATCAGGTTGGTGGGGAATATAGTTGCAAAATACGAGCAGCTCAAGGTCGGTGTAGAGCTTTTCGGCCGCTTCCTCCTGCAGACGAGCGAGGCGATGGAAATTAAATCATTCAACACCAGGCACACCATGGTCAATGGCTCAACGGACCTGGAGGAGTTGTTTGGGCAGTTCAGCGCTATCCTAGACCGCAAATATTCAGAGTTCTCGGAAAAGGATAGTGGTAAGTATATAATAATGCGAAAATTAGTTGTGTTTATAAAACAATATTTCAATTGTTACAGGGTGGGCTCTTCAACAACTCCTTCATCTAGAAATAGGAATTAGCAAGATCAAGCCTCTAACGCCATCATCTTACCTGTCCCTACCAAAAGAAATTGAAGCAAGGAAAGCTGTTTTGAATATTCAAAACACAGACCAAAAATGCTTCATGTGGTCAGTCTTGGCCGCCTTACATCCTCTTGGTCGGACTCAAAATGCAAATAGAATCGTGAACTATCTACCTTTTGAGAACGAGCTGGACTTTAAAGGTATGGAATTTCCAATTCAACTAAAAGATATTTCAAAGTTTGAACGGCAGAATAATATTTCTATCAATGTCTATGGTTTAGAGCGAAACTACGACAATGGTAAAAATAGTATTGATGTCGTGGGTCCCTTATATTTTACTAAATCTCGCAATGAAAGACATGTAAATTTGTTAGTAATCAGTGATGATAATGAAAATACTCATTACTGTTTAATAAGAAGTTTATCTCGTCTGATCTCAAGACAATTATCTAAACATAAGGCTACAAAGTATTTATGTGATGGCTGTTTATCGTATTTCTATTCCGAGTTGAAGTTAAAAGGTCATCAAGAACACGATTGCGGTCACGTTATGGCCAAAGTACCGACTACCGATTTGAAAAAGAATAAATACGGTGAAGAGATACCTGAGAATATTTTTAAATTTACAAACTTTGAAAAGAAATTAAAAGTACCTTTTGTTGTTTACGCGGATTTCGAAACAGTTTTAGAACCACTGCCTACAGAACAAAGTGGGAGAGACCCTGATACGTCATATACAGTACGCACCCATAAACACGTTCCATACTCGTTTGCCTACTATATTAAATGCGACTTTGACGATACGCATTCACTTTATCAATGTTATAGAGGTCCTGACGCACATAAAGAATTTGTAAAACGATTAGATGCTGATTGTAAATCAATATATAATCGCTTTTTGAAGAAAATAGTGCCCATGATCCCTATAACTGCTGAACAAGAGCATGCGCATCAGACAGCAACACATTGCCATATTTGCGAAAAGCCATTTAATATAGAAGACATGCGTGTTCATGACCATGATCATCTAACAGGGCTGTATCGGGGTCCATCTCACCCTGTATGCAATCTAAATTTCAAAATTCCGACATTCATACCGATCTTTTTCCATAACATGTCCGGGTTCGATTCCCACCTCTTTGTTAAAGAATTGGCGTCGAATGAAGAAAAGATTGATGTTATCCCTCAAAATAAGGAAAAATATATTTCCTTTAGTAAACATATATTGGTGGATAGCATCGAAGAGGATGGGAAACAACGGCAGGTATTTTTAAAATTACGGTTTTTAGATAGTTTTCGATTTATGGCCACAGGCTTGGATAAATTAAGTCAAAATTTAAAGCCCGAACAATGCAGGGCCGTACGTAAATATTTCCCTGACGAGGAAAAATTTAAACTTATTCGGCAGAAGGGTGTCTTCCCGTATAACTACGTGGATCATATTTCAAAATTAGACGATACAGTGCTGCCATCACATGAAGGCTTTTTTAATAAACTTAAAAACGAGCATATTACTGAAGATGATTACAAGCGTGCGTTGAAGGTATGGGATCTATTTAAATGCAAAACTTTAGGCGAATATTCAGACATTTATTTAAAATCCGACGTATTAATTTTGACAGATGTGTTTGAAAGCTTTAGAAATGTGTGCATATCTACATACGGCCTTGACCCAAGCCAATTTTTCACGTGTCCAGGATTGTCGATGGAATCCGCACTTAAATATACATCCATAAATCTTGAGCTACTGACCGATCTAGATATGGTACACTTTTTTAAACACGGGATTCGTGGCGGAGTCAGTCAGTGTAGTGTAAGAAAAGCTATTGCGAATAATAAATTTATACCCACATACGACGCTTCAAAACCTGCCTCCTACATTTTATATTTGGATGCAACAAATTTATACGGTGCAGCCATGTCTCAATATTTACCCACAGGGAACTTTAAATGGTTAGACGAAATCGAAATTCAAAATTTAGATTATATGAACATCGCACCTGATTCACAAACAGGTTACGTCTTAGAAGTCGATTTAACATACCCGGAAGATTTGCATTATTCGCATAATGAACTACCCTTTTGTCCAGAATCCATTGCGCCACCAGAGTCCAAATTTCCGAAAATAACAAAATTAATCCCAAACTTTTTTAAGAAAACTAAATATATTATTCATTATCAAAATTTACAGCAGGCTTTAAATTATGGCCTTAAGCTAACTAAAATTCACCGCGTCATATCTTTCGACCAATCACCGTGGCTTAAACCGTACATCGACCTAAACACAGGGTTGCGCAATCAAGCAAAAAATAAGTTTGAAAAGGACTTTTTCAAGCTTATGAACAATTCTGTGTTTGGAAAGACAATGGAGAACGTGGAGAAACGGGTAGATGTCAAATTAGTGTCCCATTGGGAAAATATTGGTAGGAGGCTCGGTGCTGGGGCGTTGATCGCGAAACCACACTTTAAAGATCGCACTATTTACAGCGAGAACCTGGTATCTATCCAGATGCATAAACAAAAAGTGGTATATAATAAACCCATATACGCAGGGTTTGGAATCTTGGAGTTATCCAAGATTATTATGTACGACTTTTTGTACGGGTACATTAAGCCTAAATATGGCAACAACGCGACCTTGTTATACACGGACACTGACTCCCTAATTTTAAATATAGAAACAGAAAATTTTTATGATGATATGTCTGCGAATTTAGATAGATTCGACACCTCCAACTATTCTCCAGATAACTCACATAATGTTCCTGTAAACCAATCTATATTGGGAAAAATGAAAGATGAGTACGCAGGAAAAATTATATGGGATTTCTATGGGACCGGGGCCAAGGCATATTGTGTGAATGTAGAGGGGAAATGTACAAAAAAAGCAAAAGGCGTCCCCGACTACGTTACAAAATCCCAACTATCAGTTGAAGACTATAAAAAAGCAGTTAACGTAGTAGGGACCAAAATATATCGTGAGATGAATACTTTCCGCTCACATTCGCATGATATGCATGTGGAACTTAAAAATAAGGTAGCGTTATCATACGCGGACGATAAGCGTTACCTTATACCCGGAGACCTTGAGAACACGCTTGCTTGGGGTCACCAGGATATAGCATTATATAAGGAGACCTTGGAAATTCCAAGTCGAGACTGATTTTGCTTCAATTTCTCTAGGTGGTGTTAGAGGCTGTGATATTAGGTTAGGTATTATTTATTTATTATAGTTTAAGTATTGTATTAATATTGTATAGCGCCCTTTACACGTATAGTTATATATTATAGTTCAAGTGTTGTACCCTCTATAAGACTGATTATTTCTAAATATTTTTATATAAAGAACCTGTGTTAAATAAATGTTTTACCCTACATTCCTAAATTGTTTTATTTACCCACCTATACCCTATAAATAAAACAACAGTTCAATATTTTATGGTTTTTTATATAAATGTGTGTTAAATAAATGTTTTACCCCACATTCCTAAATTGTTTTATTTACCCGCCTATACCCTATAAATAAAACAACAGTTCAATATTTTATGGAATAATATTCAGTATTTAGTTTATACAATTGATACATATGTTGCGCAAATAAACTAATTAATTTATCGGTCCATCGAAACAGGTACTTGTCTGTATCCGCCTCTTCGAATTTTAGGCTTCGTTTTTCTGCATTACGATAAAACACCAAGGTATACTTTCCAATAATCATAAATATGTCAACCCAGTGAGTGTTGAAACAATCGAAATTGCTTAAAAATTCTTCAAATTCCACACTAGTGAAATAAATCTTTCCATATCCAATAGTATCCACTACTACTTCAGTGTTTTTAAATATGACGGTTATATAGCCATCAATTTCATATACTCTGTTTGGCCTACAAAGGGGCGGGGCTTCCACAGTCCTAGGGCACACCTTGTCAGAAGTCATGGAGAGGTTTAAAAAACCACGTGATATAAACCGATAATCTTCGTAGCACTTTATATCTTTTTTGAGGTTATGTATATTACGTAGGTGCTCTTGCAACTTGACTGATGTCATCACAAGCTCGAGGGCAAATGATTAAATATTATTAGAACGCTATATTAAAACACACGTGACATTTTCAATTATTTATTTTGGTAAAAAATCATAAATATAATCATACAGTATATAAGCATTCCTAATACTACAATTACAAACTTCTAGATCATGGTTAGAACATGTGGTTACATCTTTAGAGAGTTTTGGAACATTGATACTTGATTCTAAATTAACAACATGTGGCTTATTACTACTTTGAGAATAAATTTCGTCTAAAAAGCTCTTCTTTATGTGACCCTTGACATATATCTGGTCAACGTCTCGCAAATCGGTGCTGATGATTGTGTAGAGGTCGCTGTAATCGGTCACGCCGTAATTATAAAAGAGTCCATGATGGTTTCTATGTAGGAATAATACCTGCTTCTTGCAATCATCACTCAAGGTGTGAAATGGAGTAGTAGGTTTAAACAGGTAACTCTTCATGTGTTTTCCATCATAAATGGCCAGTTCTTTAGCTTGAAATTCTGGTACCTGGAATCCCTGGACGTCGACTACAGCAAACTTCATCTTGCAAGGGTCGGAACTACACTAGTTCTCTCACCTGGCCGGTTAAAGCCTGGTACTCAAGGACACGATCGTGAATAATAATACAAAACGCTCGTGAATCGTTGGAAAAATTAGAAGAACTCTGAAACTCCAACTTGACATCAATAGCGGTGCTCTTTAGAGATTCATTTTGCTTGGTGCAATCAATAACAAATAGGGCCCTACTAGCAAAAGTCGTAAAGTCTAAAATAGGCTCGCTTAGCGGCTTGCCTAAATAAGATTTTTGAAAGTCTGTATACATCTTATAGACTTCTGAATATTGGCGATTGGCAAAATCTAAATTTAGAGCCTCATAGGGGTATATCTCAGAGTTTAGATGCAACTTGACATCGGTAATATTTAAGTTATCAAAATAACAGCAATCTGACTTGTAGTTATCTTTGCGATTTTTCATAAAAAATACAATAACATATCTTGCCCTCTCTGTCATCGTCTTTACAGTCCAAATATCTCTCTTTGTCGTTCTCAAAGCAGGAAGCTCGTGAATCTCCCAAGTTCTAAACGGGATAAATATAGGTTTATTTTTTGCAATGTCATCCAAAAGTCTAAGTTTAACTGCGTCACTAGGATAAATGTGCTTAACCTTCAATTCAACAGTCTTTAGCGTAATCGCCGCCTTTTTGTCACCAGTTGACTTGTAGCAATTTTCATCGTGACGAGCTCGAACCAGTTTAAGCTTCTGTTTACCCATCAGAACATTCTTGTAATCAGCAAACACCCCAAACAGCATGTGTAGCGGAATGCGAAAGTTGAATTCTTTACTAGTTTCATCCAATGTTTTTATAGTACCGCTAGGCCAATTCCAACCGGCAATATCTAAAGCGCGGCTTTCTGCATCGCTTAAGCATAGCAGGTTTTTAACGGCGCTAACTATGCCAGGATCGCGAACTTTTTCAATCTCTTTACCATTCACTTCATACGATATGCTGTCAAAAATAAAGGCTGCAGCATTATTGGTTAATGTACAGTCACCAGTCTTGCCAGCTGTATCCTCTGCTTTAAACGACCCTTCGATATAAAGCTGAGCTTCGCTCATGTCTAAAAATACATCTTGTTGATTGATGACAATCTCGATTTCGTCGTTGTTATTAAAAGACTTGGTGAAAGGATGATAAGTATGCCATTCTTCGCGCATGATTGACTCATCGCTTTTAATGGGGTTAAATAGCTGAAGTTTTTCTGACATGATAGTTATATAGACTGCTAGCGGACTGTAAAAAAATAATATTAACAAGCGCGAGTGTTCTCTTTGGCTTCTGATTACAGAATGAGTCTGGAGAAGGAGTAGATGTATTTAAATAACTATTAAAGACTAAGCCCATTTCGTCTCAGTTCTAATCTGATTACAACTTCTTCACCTCTGAAATTAACAGGCCTCGAATCTTGATCCAATAGCGTTAGAGTAATATTATATATATTTTTGTCGTTGACAGGTAGATAAATAAGATTTCGGGGTTCTATATTAATACTATATCCGGGGTCAACAGTTGGAGAAAATTCGTATAAAGTATGCGCCGGATTATTTGTATAGTAAGAACCAGAAATAATGTTGCACTCAACCCTAATAGTAACCACTTGTATAATTTCAACTGGTAAGTCAGATTCATGAAATTGACCAGCCGTCAGCACTTGAGGAGAGAACCCTAATAACTGAGCAATGCTATCCTTTGGCTTGAAATTTATATTGTAGATACTCTGCAGCTCGCACTTTAAGGTATTGTTATTAGCTCTAAGTGATAGGATTTCTTTACGTTCAGCATCCGATAATTCCGCACCAGCAAGCTGACCTTGTAAATAGTACTCTATATCCTCCAACTCGTAAGAACCGGTTGGTATTTTTAAAACTTGCTCCTTACCGTTGATTGTATAATAAACCTTATTACGACCAGGTTCTATATTTGGTATGGTATTCCACGTATTTAGAGATATTAATGCCAGAGAGTAATCAAATCTCGAGTCTAGTTCTATAGGCGGCACAAAGTATGCTTCAAGCCGGTGAGAACGACCCTTTAAAGTGAATGTTTGAGACATGACTGATGATGGCTAATGACGTCATTGTAATTTATAATGAATTAACGAGAAACGTCAACGCCAGATGGCCGCAATTTATCGTACCATAATCCTGATATTGATCATAGTTGAAATAAATTTTATAATTTTTCATATACTCTACAAATTCTTTTGGTGGCTTCAAGTTGCCAAAACTATCAAAATAAACAACTCTATCTCCTTTCTTCTTGTAAGCTACCCAGTGTGTACCATCTCCTTTGTATCCATCTAAATTTAAAACGCCACTCTCTGTATGTTTCGGTGATTTTGGTAAAGTATCTCGCATAAATACACCTCTGAAATTAGGGATCTTTAGACGTTTTACATATGATTTAATATCTTGATCGGATAAAGGACGTTTGGGTAGCTTTATTGACAGTTTTTTGGCATTTTACGTAAAAACAATCCATATCCGGTCTTGTGTTTTTTCAAATACAGCCCATCCCCCTTCTTGCCTAAGGCGATGGCTTCCATTGTTTCATTATGACGCTGTGATTCTTTCAACTTGGCTTTAGCATTCTGTACATCATTAACGGCCTTGGCAATTCCTGCAGCCCCGCTGCTTAATGCCCCTAGGGCGCTAAGCCCGGCGAATATCGGGATCAAAGGCAAGATGCCGCCTTGTTTTGGCAGGGGTATGATTCTAGGTATTTTGATTTTTCTTTTTCCGCCAAGCTTCTTAACTTTGATGCGTGCAGCTTTGAGCATGCCACTCAACGCCTTTTTATCACTACCAGAACCATGTTTCTTTAGCGGTCTAATAAGCTTACATAATTCATGCTTCTTGCATCCTGCACCCAACTTACGCTTGACCTTCATGATGTTTGTTACTAACCACGCAGAGGTTCGCTCACCAAGACTCGAATCGCTGGCTTTGACTCGTTTCCAAGCTTTGTTTTCCAGCACCTGATCGGCTTGATGCCGATGGTTCAAGTCTTTGGACTTTGCGTATTCAATGTCGTGATCTTTGCAATAGCTATCTAATTTATTCTTGGGTTTATCTCCGCGGGCTAAACGTTCTTGAAGCTTTGTACCAGGGCCGCAATAAGAATATCCGGGCAGATGAAGTTCGACTGGTAATTTATTGATGATACTATTTAACACACCTGCACCCTGTGACGTCTGCATTACTAATGTAGTTGCGAATGAATGCAGAGTGGTACTTATAGAAAGATGCGTCAAGAAAAGCAGAAACGTTCAATTCAAATACATGATTTCAATATGGGGCCCCAGCAAAATCCGAATAAACATAGTGCTGTCTTACCCTCGACCATTAGGGCCATAATATGCGGACCCAGTTCGTGTGGTAAAACTGCTGTTATGATAAGTTTATTGGCTGATGAAAATGGCTTGAAATTTGAGAATGTATACGTATATTCAAAATCTCTACAGCAAGACAAATATGTATTTCTGCAGAAAACATTAAAACAGGCCCGTCTTGGATATTTCGGGTACAGCGATAATGACGATGTTCTAGATCCTTCTAGCGCCAAGCCTCATTCTATTATTATATTTGACGATGTTGCCTGTGAGAAGCAGGATAAAATACGCAATTATTTCTGTATGGGCAGACACCATGATATCGATTCGTTTTATTTAACGCAAACATATTCAAAAATTCCCAAACAGCTGGTTCGCGACAATGCCAACGTTCTAATTCTATTTAAACAGGATGATTTGAATTTGAAGCATGTATATACCGATCATGTAAATACCGACATGTCCTTTGAAGCTTTTAAACGGCTATGTTCCACATGTTGGAAAGACAAACATGGGTTTTTAGTTTTGGTTAAAGACAGTGATATTGATAAAGGCCGATATAGGAACAAGTTTGATATATATTTAATCCCCTAATTATAATACATCAGTCTATCACCTATAGTCATAGAGGGTGGTTGTATTGTGTGGCTGTTTTCCTGTTTCTGAGGTGGTGTTTCCTGTTTCTAGGGTTGTTTTTCCTGTTTCTGGGTTGGTATTTCCTGTTTCTAAGGTTGTTTTTCCTGTTTCTGGGTTGGTGTTTCCTGTTTCTGGGTTGGTGTTTCCTGTTTCTAGGGTTGTTTTTCCTGTTTCTGGGTTGGTGTTTCCTGTTTCTAGGGTTGTTTTTCCTGTTTCTGGGTTGGTGTTTCCTGTTTCTGGGTTGGTGTTTCCTGTTTCTAGGGTTGTTTTTCCTGTTTCTGGGTTGGTGTTTCCTGTTTCTGGGTTGGTGTTTCCTGTTTCTTGGGTTGTTTTTCCTGTTTCTGGGTTGGTGTTTCCTGTTTCTTGGGTTGTTTTACCTGTTTCTGGTTTTTCTGTTTCTTGGGTTGTTTATCCTGTATATCATGGCTTCTAATTTGAGTGGGCTCGATAAGGATGTTAAGCAGCGTATTATTAATACCGCAAATGTTATACGGAAAAAATACTTGGCATTAAAGTTGGAGCGTGGAGAAGAAGACGATGCGTTAAATAAATTTCTAACACCTATTACCGATCCTTTAAATAAACTTGTGGAAGCTTCTGTTGAAAAACAGACTCGTAAACGCAAGATTAAAACAGAGGATGCGCCTCTCATAAAGATTGAGCCACAAAAGATAGAAGCCCGAGAAATAAAGCAACCTAGCTTTCTAGCAGATGAGACGCGCTACGGCGATGCCGCGGATGACGTGTTTACTGATGAGTCATCGTATCCTTCATTCCACGAAGTACAAGAGGATTTCACTACGTTACTTAAACAAAATCCCGAGGTTGTAAATGAGTTTATCACGCAATATCCCCCGATTGCTCACAGTTATTTAAAAAAATATTGGGGCAACTCTTCATCGATAGATGCTAAAGGAGTATCATATAATTCAGATAATGATGCTTGGCAATTGGGGACCGAGCGAGTAGACTTTTTACCGAGTGGTGATATACAAGTAGGAGATGTTGTATATCCGGGTACGCAGGGGTTGTATGACTTGTTATTTTTAAAGAATCCCCAATATAATACCAATTCCGATAACTTAGAATATAAAGATATCCTTAAACGAACAGGCGTATACAGGAAGGAAAGTGGTGCCTTAAAGGGTAATAGATCTCAAAAATATATGACGATTGTTAAGCCGCTCCTAAGCACCGCATCTAAATTACCATCACCGGCTTCATCAACTCCTAGAGTCTCTAAATCCACGTCATCAGTGCCTAGCAGAACGACTAGATTAAACTCTGGGAGAACAGGGCAGGCTTTGTTACAATACGACGAGGCCCCGAAAGAGTTTGTGTATTACGATGATATTAACGAGTTGGTAGATCGTTTTAGAAAGCTACATGCATCTCGCCAGGCTGGCAACACCAACAACCTAAATGAAATTATGAATATTTTGCATGAGCTGGAGCGGTTGGGGATAATTGAGTTTTATAACTAGTTATATGCAGTCTCTCGTCTTAGTATCAGCTTAGCCATGAACAAGTTTGGACGTGCCCTGCCGACACGTCAAAAAGGTATAAGGAGAGCTCCTAATCAAATACCCGTTAATAAAGATGGTGACTATAATATTCGCGATCATAAACTTGTAAACGTAAAGCTGCCTACAGATGGCTCTGATGTTGCGAATAAAAAATTTATAGATGATTCAATAAGTTCTCTTTCGGCTAATCTTAATCATTTGGTTGCGGTTAGAATGCAGGACGCCTACAACTCTATTGATAGAGTTAAGAAAGAATTGACGAATTCTAGTAAGGCTGATACGGAATTAATATCTGCGCAAATGCGTGAGCATATGACTATTTTAAATAAGGAAATGTCGGATTATAAAAATTCGCTTAAACTTGCTGATGATAAGTTGAAGAGCGAGATTTTGAAATTAAATATGCAATTAGCAACACAGCTTCATGAGATTCGTACTACACATCAAGCATCTATAGTGCAGGTATCTAAGCAATTTGATGACCTTGAAAATATTCTAAAGGGGTATATAACTACTACTGTTAAACAATCTATTAAGCCTATTACTGATGATGTTAAAAAAATAAATACAAATGTTAATAAATTGAAACAGAGGGTTGATAGAAGTAAGATATAAAAGCATCTGCATAGTAATTAGTTTTTATTACATGTTTGAAAATGGCTGCGAGTATTACTAAAGCGAGAGAACAAGTTGTTAATGAGCTGCATAAGCCCGCCAGAACAAAATTTAAACGACGCAGATTTATTCAATATGGTTTAGATGATACTTTTGCCTCTGATCTTGCGCAGCTTGATCAGTATTCTCGCGAAAATAGGGGGTTTAAGTATATATTGGTTGTTATTGATTGTTTTTCGAAATATTTATGGGCGCGGCCTATAAAGTCTAAAAATGCCAAAGATGTGACTAATGCTATGACCCAGATACTCGCACAGTCTAAGAGAATTCCGAAAAAGTTAGTTACAGATAATGGGAAGGAATATTACAACTCTAATTTTCAAGCTCTCATGAAGAAACATGGCATCCATCATTACAGCACATTTAGTATTTTAAAAGCATCTATTGCCGAGCGTGTAATTCGAACAGTCAAGGAAAAGCTGTTTAAGTTGTTTACCTTGAACGGTAATCATAAATGGATAGACTTGTTGGAACATGTTGTAAATACATATAATAATACGACACATTCCACAACCAAAATGAAGCCAAAGTATGTTTCTAAGAATAATGAACAAAATTTATTAAAATCAGCTTACACCAATCTCAAGGTTGTTGGCAGGCAGAAATTTAAAGTGGGGGATATCGTTCGGATAAGCAAAGCTAAACACGTGTTTGAAAAAGGATATGTGCCTAATTGGACGGCTGAATTATTTAAAATTTTAAAAGTAAAAATTACTGCTCCTACAACATATTTATTAGAAGATATGCATGGCCATCCAATCAGTGGCGGTTTTTATGAAGAAGAACTGCAAAAAACTAAACAGCCAGATGTATTTCTTATCGAACAGATTTTGCGTAAAAAGGGTAGAAAGATGTATGTCAAATGGGTGGGGTTCGATGCGTCACATAACAGCTGGATAGACGTATCAAAAGACGTTGTATAAATGTATCTAATTTCGGTAATTTTAATCAGTCATCATGACGCATTGCACTGAGTGTGACTGCGAGGTTAAATCGCTTAGTCATCATAGACGTACCGCTAAACATAAGCAGAATTGCAGTGTGGACTTTGTTTCGGGCGTGAAACTTGTTCAAACGGCTTTTAAGAACCGGTTTGTTACGTATCACATATCGAGTCATCACGTGTCTGATGTTAAGCTATATTTAGAAGGAGTGAGGGATAAAGTAATTGGCTTGTTGGAGAATGCCTTGACTATTCATAGCCAGATTAGTGTTAATATGGAATTATATGGGCTCTATTTATTAGGCACGTCTATGGATTCAGATATCAAATCGTTCAACTCCAAATATGGCCACATTGTACAGAATAGTAATTTACAAGATTTTTATACTGAATATATGCATGTTTTACTCAAAAAAGCGTCGGAATTTAGCGAGATGGGGAGCGGGTGGGCTTTATCTAAGCTCCTGTTCTTGGAACTTAACATTAATAAAATTAACTGAGGGGTGGGGGTATAGTTGATATATATCCCATCTGCCGTCAGTTTCGTTCCAATCATGTCTGAACCTGCCTTCTCCGACGAGCTTAGTGAGTCTTCATCACCATTCGAGAACTATCTCAATAGTATGTTGCTGAGAAGTAAGAACGATATTAGAAATGAACGACGGTTTTTAAATGAAGTATGTTATCCTGCTGGTAATTTCAAGGTAGCTGTAGGGGTGAGCGTTGCTCGGGGACTGGTTCCAAGCGTTCGGCTGACATATACGCTGTTGAATTTACCCGAAGATCAAGTGTCCGTCTCATTTACTACTACTAGCTGGCAGGAATTTTTGGAAATGGCTAAAAATATATCGACTGGTTCTGACGGCACTGACATGGTATCTACAGACGAGGATTTCACTATGTCTTCTGTGCTTCTTTTAGGTGAAAAAATTATAAAACTCAAGTGTGATGATATTACTTTATGTTTTTGTTGTACTGATCTCGATTCTGTATTTAACATTCGAGATTTGATTAGTTATAAGTTAAGATTGCTGGGGCAACTGGATATTAAAGCTAATTATGAAAGGATTTTATCTTATGTAAGTGATATGGATGTGAATGATGATTTTATTGATAACCTAAAAAACTGTATTCGTACTTACTATACGGATACAAGGTCTTATATCTTGGAGCTAGTATATTATTACCCGCAGAAAGTTCTAGATGATTTTGATAAATTGTATATGAATTCTGATGTTTAATAAATGTATAAATAATGAATTTTGTGTTTTATTACTTAGTATAGTTGAAGCGGCTTTGGCGACATCATGTATAGCGCGGATTGTTTAGATTGTGCTGATGATGGGCTTGGCACCATGTATAATTTTGAAGATAGATTAATTACATATACAGGGTGGCGTAAGAAAGTCTGCCCTGAAGATTTGGCGCGTGCTGGATTTTATTACACTCAACATTCCGACATTGTAAGATGCGCTTTTTGCCATTGCGAATTTAGCGGATGGAGAAAAGGAGACGACCCCCTTGCGGACCACTACAAGTATTCCAGGGATTGCGATTTTGCAAAAATATTATGGAAATGTAGGCAGTTTAAAGCAAATGAGATAAAACCAGATCGTTATAGCCCCGGTTATTTTTATCTAATTGTTTTTCTGCTAATATTTATATCTGTTCTTTATAATAGCTATGATGCTATAAGAGCTGCAAAGAAATTATTATAGATCAGTTATTCTCCAGCAATGGCCGTGTTAAGTTCATCTTATATCATCCTGGTGGCGCTCGTTCAAAATGTATTTTATGTTTACATGCCCCCAAATGTTATGGATGCATCGGTAATGGTCGAGTCTACGAACAATACATGGGTGAAGATGCGTTATGAGATGCTGTTTAATAGGCAGATTCCTGTTTTTGCTGCAAACGTAACCTCTGATGCTTTTCTTCGATATAAGATCAAGTTTGTCTTTAGAGATTCCACCGTTGGAGAAACTCCTTGGAAGACCTATAGCAGCGAATATAAGATCGAAAGTACCCACCCAGATCCACCCATGGAACATTCTAACAATATTTATAGTTTAGTAGTATTTATATCCATAACTTGTTTGATATTATTAACAAATTGTGTAGTCACCATTACTAGAAACCATATGTGTAATATTGTGAAATAAATATCTTTTTTGGTAAATTTGTTGTTTAATTAAGCGACATCACAACGCATAGTTGCGAGCATATATCAATTGCCGCGACGGCTCAATGGTATGACTCCCGGCTATCAATCTAGAGGTCGGCGGTTCGAGCCTAGCAGATGGTAAACTTTTTTTCAGGTTTAAACGCGCGGGCCCCCCTCGACGTCATCATTTGGAGAGGATTCACAGAGAACACACACGGCTTTGGGTTCCTGTCATAAAGAAGTGCTAGACGCGGCTGCCACAGAGAACATACGCGACCACTAGCAGGGCCCAAGTAGTTAGTACCCATGGTAGTTAGGGCCACTGGTAGTTAGGGCCACTGGTAGTTAGGGCCACTGGTAGTTAGGGCCACTGGTAGTTAGGGCCACTGGTAGTTAGGGCCACTGGTAGTTAGGGCCACTGGTAGTTAGGGCCACTGGTAGTTAGGGCCACTGGTAGTTAGGGCCATGACAGATGACACATGACATGACAGATGACAGATGACATGACAGGTGACAGATGACAGATGACAGGTGACAGATGACAGGTGACGCGCCTGCGCAGTAGGGTGTGAGCAAATTGATGCAGAACACCCCATCTATCTCTACTCCGAAAGCTTGGACCAACTTTAAAGAGTACACTTTCATTTGCTGCAAAGCCCAATATTTCCTAAATAGTTATCCCTAACTAGTCAGCAACGACTACCCTTCCTATATATATATATATATATAACATCGGTTTACAACGTTCTACGTCTTCCGATTCCCAATCTCCATCCTTCTCTATCTCTCCATGCACCTTCTTCCAGTCGGAGCTTTTGGACCTCTTCGTCTACTCCCTCTCTCCAGCTTCTTCTTGGTCTTCCGCGTTTCCTCCTTCCGCCTGGTTTCCACTGCATCACTTGTTTAGGTATTCTTGTCTCTGGCATTCGTTGTACATGCCCAAACCATATTAGTTGTTTATCCTGAATGTCGTCCACTATTGTATGCTTGACTTTCATTACCTCTCTGATTCTCTCATTTGGTATCCTTTCCATCCTTGACCTGCCCGCCGCTCTCCTCCAGTAGTCCATTTCTGTTGCTTTCAGCATTTTCTTTGTTGTCTCTTTTAGTGGCCATACCTCCGAGGAGTAGGTGGTTATTGCCTTTATGATTGTGTTGTAAATTCTTGTTTTGTTTTCCTTGCTAATATTTTTGTCCCAGAGCACGATATTAAGTAATGCTATTGCCTTTCTTCCCTGTGTATTTCGGTCTTTTATTGCTTCTGTTAAATCTCCGTTGTTTGTTAGTCTCATACCCAGATATTTATACTCTGTACATTGTTTTATTGTTTTTCCACTGTTTAGTATAAGGTCCCGTTGTTCTCCTCCTATACACATATATTCTGTTTTGGATAAGTTGACTTCCAATCCCCATTTGGTGTACTCCTCTATCAGCTTTCGGGTCATATATTCAAGGTCTTCATAATCTTGTGCGATTACTACTTGGTCATCCGCGAAGCTCAACGTGTATAGTATATAGTCTTCAAGGGGCAGACCCATTCCTCTGCTGTTTCTCTTCCATGTTTTTATTGCCTGCTCTAGGTATATTTTGAACAGGGTTGGTGACAGACAACATCCCTGCTTAAGTCCTTTATTTGTTTTAAATCCTTTACTGATGTTCTTTCCCTGTTTTATATTTGTTTTTATGTCTTCGTATAATGATCTTACCGCTTTAATCAATTCTGTATTTATATTGCTTGTTTCCAGAGCATGCCACAATTTACTGAGGGGTATGCTGTCGTATGCCTTCTTTAAGTCGACGAACAATAAGTGTAGCTCTTGGTTGTAACCTAGTTTTTTCTCCATTACTTGGGTTATCGTGAATAAGTGGTCCACCGTCGACCTTCCTGCTCTGAAACCTGCTTGTGCCTCGCTATCTGTGTATTCGTTTTCGATTTTGGCTTTTAATATTTTTCCATAAATTCTACTCAATGTACTTGTCACTGCTATACCTCGATAGTTTTCACATTTGTTCCTATTGGAAAATGGGCTATGGAAAATTAAAGAAAGATTCAAGTTTTAAAACCGTCTATTTGTCTTTTAAACTAAGACCACTCGGAAAGCACGCCAGTATAACACTACACATAAAATCCTATTCTAAAGAAAGGTCTAATCCCAAAACCGCCCTATATAGCTGATTTATTGACACTTAACTTAAGGACATATTTATGGATATATTTGGTTACACTTTCCCTAACAAAATACAAGCCAGACTACAGCGTTCTCACTGATTAAGTTATTTTTGCCTTTATGCATTTTAGATGCATTATATTCCAACACGCCTCCTCAAAAATAAAATTAATCTATTTAAGAACCAAATATTAAAATCTGAACTTATATATCTAAGAACAAATCAAATTAAACTTATCAATCTACTTTTCATATAGCAGTATCTCAATAATCGTGCTTTCCTTGTGTTTTCTGGGAGTAATGACAATAATGACCCAACATTTGTTGCTAGGATTGGGGAAAACCCAGAAAAACCCAATCAGATCATTTAGTTACTTATATATACAAATTAGTCTTGCTTTTCTTCAAATTTAGCTGCTGGTAGTGGCTTTGTCAATACGTCAGCTATCTGTTTATCTGTGGAAAGACATTCTAATTTTAGTATTTCTTTCTATATCTGCTTTCAAGAGAAATGATCTTTAATACTGATATGTTTTGATCGAATAATTTAAATACATATCCTTTTGTACTTCTTCTATCATCATCAATCCAAATAAACATAACCACTTAAAATTTTCGTAACCACCCTGTATATACTTCAGCTTAAACTGTATTTAACCTTTTAGGTGCCGACAAGGGGTATCATATTTCTCCTCAGATTTTAAACTTCTATAATCTACTTTACTTGTGAGAGGAGTGCTGACAGATTTACAAACTTTCAAATTAAACTTATTTAAAAAAAATATTTTGATATATGCTCGTTGTTCTAAAGTTATTGAATTATTTGTTCTTTCAATTTTTATGCCCCAAAACAATTTAACGTCTTTCAAATCCACCATGGAAAAATTTGTTTCCTAAATAATCTTTAAATTTGGTCATTGTTTCATTATTTTTAGTAGCGATGACTAGGTCATCCAATTAAAGTAGGTACTACATAAATATTTTCAGAAATATTTTTAATCTAAAATAAAAATACAATGATCCACTGAGGAATTTCGAAAAACCCTTTTCTTTAATAGCCTTTTCAAATATTTCAAACTAGCATCTTGCCGACTGCTTCAAATCATATAATGCATGCATGCATTTACATACTTGAGTGGGCTTATTTTGTACATCTTCAGGAGTTTTCAGAAAGATTTCCTATTCTCATATACACCCTGTATATAAAAGATTAAACTGATTGGCAAAAATCTAAAAATCGAAATTTTTGCAACTGAAGCAAATGTTTCGTTATAATAGACGAGCTTTATATATTGATGGGTTTCCAAATTCATCATTTTTAAGAGCAAATACCCATTTACAATCTACTATATTTTTGATTTCAGGTTTTGAGACTAAAGACCATGTATTGTTTATTATCAAAGAATTAATTTCATCCCAAATAGCTTCTTCCCACTTAACTCTATCATATCTATATTTAATTTCGTGATATGATGTAGGAATTTTATATATACTAAACATTGAGCGCACATAAGATAATCATTCGATAAACTATCGTCATGATAATAAATAGGCGGACGATTCTTGATCCTGTCACTCCTTCTCCGTTCAAAAGACAAGGAAATTGACCTTGATTATTTTCAGAAAAAAAATAAAGGTATAGAGTCAGTCTTACAGGGCTTCTTTCTCTATATCAATTATTACCTACAGAGTTGTCAGACTATATTACTGATTTTGACGAAACGTCAGATGCATCAGTTTCTTCGCTTATATGGGAGTTTTCAAATTAACCCCTTGAAGATTCATTGTAGGTCTAGACATCAAAAATGTATTTCATCTACAATCCATAACATCTCTGACAACATTAAACTTGTCAGTTTGCACATCCCACAGTTTATAGTCATTCGGTTCATACCCAACTAGAATCGCTTTCCAGGATTTTTCATCAAAGTAGAACCGAAAACCATTCAATATTTTATTTGTGGCTTTTTACTGTGCCACAATTCATATGGTGTTTTAATTTGTTCTAAGGCCTTACTAGGGGTCAATTTTATTAGAAACGTAGCAGTAAGCGCTGCCTCACCCCAAAAATAATTTTCCAGCAAAGTGCACGACCTTTTTCAGTAATGGTTCTTAATATTCACTCTGATACACCATTTAACTGGGGAGTACGTGGAACTGTCAAATGATAACTAATACCCTTTTTTAACAAAAAACTCTTTCGCTTCAGTAGATAAATATTCCCTTTCATTGTCTCAATATAAATGAACAACTATCAGATTTAAGTGAGCTTCGCTTTTTGCAACATAGTCACAAAACATTGAAAAATACATCTGATTTATATTTTATTAAATATATTCACAGTAGTCTGTCAACAAAAAGTACAAAATACTTTTTGTCATCATCTGTTGTAGGAGTGATAGGACCGCAAACGTCAGTATGAATAATAAATAATGGTCGTTTTATATGATTTTTAGCCTTTTGAAAGAAAAGGTAGACGTGTTTGTTTACCATTTATACACGCTTCTCAAAAAATCATTTATCGGTGTTACCTGATCGATTTAACTCAGATCTTCGACCACTTGTTTATTTTTCATCTCTAAAAACTTAATTTACTATTGTGCCTCAAACGTTCATGCCATAATTTATAATTGGGTAATTATATTCCTGTGTATTTGAACAAGAGAGTTTACTATTAAATGAAAAAAAAATTCAATTCCTCTCAAATTATTATTGTTCAAAGACTTACCCTTCATTATGGTTTTACTAGCGTTACTTATACTTATTCCTTTTTAACCAAAGTTTATTGCCATCCGAGCTTCCGAGCGACAGTACAGACATCCTCAAGTAGCCCTTAAATAACCATATTGCTGGTCACGAGAATAGCTCCCTCCTTAGATGCAGTTATGTATCTTTCTTTTTTACTTTGCAATTTTCCATAGTCACTACACAAATAAACACCCTGTAATGCGTAAATAACACGCGACGTAATCTGGGCCCATAACCTATTGGAAAATGGGCTATGGAAAATTA
The DNA here is from genome assembly GCA_963991005.1 of Barypeithes pellucidus. Taxonomy (NCBI): domain Eukaryota; kingdom Metazoa; phylum Arthropoda; class Insecta; order Coleoptera; family Curculionidae; genus Barypeithes; species Barypeithes pellucidus. The sequence continues at coordinate 49,596,890 of OZ022562.1, read as the reverse complement.
AAGAAAGATTCAAGTTTTAAAACCGTCTATTTGTCTTTTAAACTAAGACCACTCGGAAAGCACGCCAGTATAACACTACACATAAAATCCTATTCTAAAGAAAGGTCTAATCCCAAAACCGCCCTATATAGCTGATTTATTGACACTTAACTTAAGGACATATTTATGGATATATTTGGTTACACTTTCCCTAACAAAATACAAGCCAGACTACAGCGTTCTCACTGATTAAGTTATTTTTGCCTTTATGCATTTTAGATGCATTATATTCCAACAGTTCCTGTCCCCTTTTTTAAATATTGTTGTTAAATAGCTGGTTTTCCACTCCATTGGTACCTCCTTCTTATTTATGCACGTCTGAAACAGTTTTGTTAAGTGATCAGTCAATTTGCTGCTTCCGTTTTTGATTAGTTCCCCATATATCTCTCCCGGTCCCGGTGATCTTCCATTTTTTAGGAATCCACATTGTTTTTTTACTTCTTCTTTTGTTATCCGTACTGGTGATCCCATTGTTTTTATGTTCTGCGTTTCCTCTTCTTTGAATTCTATCCGTTGTTCCGTTAATAGCTCTTGAAAGTATGTTTCCCATTGTTGTGATGTTATCGGGGTTACTATTTCTTTTGATCTATTACTTCTTAGGTTTCTTAGTGTTCTCCAACTTTCCGTATTCCTTTTTCCTCCCAAGTAGGTATTTAGCCGTATACATTTTTTCTCCCATGATTCGTTTTTCTTCTGGCTGATTTTTCTTCTAACTTTTGTTTGGGCCTTTTTATATGTTTCCTTATCTTCAGTTTTTTTTTGAACTTAGGTATATCTGATATTTCTTCCTTTTTTCCTCTATATCCTTCTCTATTTCCTCGTCCCACCAATATGGTTTGTTGTGGGTGGCGATATTTTCGTATCTCCCTAGGGCTTCTAATGCTGCGTTGTGTATACTTTCTTTAATATGTAGGTAGTGCTCTTCCAAGTTCGTGAATATCATATTGTTACTTGGTTTTGATCCAGTCGGTTTCTATATAGCCACCTGGCAGTTTCATCCTCCAATGATGCCAGGTTGTACTTTTTTGTATCTTCGGTTTCTTCTGAAGCTAGTTTGCCCTTAGATTCGTTTTGATTATTTTGTTTACCTCCCGGGAACCAGATTTTCGTTTTAAGTAGATAATGGTCGCTGCCGCATGTTGGTCCTTGACATATTTTTACGTCTCGTATTTCTAGGTTTGATTTTTGCTTTGCTATAGTATAGTCGATAATTGATTTTTGTCCCCGTGTCTCGTTTGTCCATGTAAATTTGTGGATTTCTTTATGTTGGTAGAAGCCGTTCATAATTTTGAGGTTGTTTTGTTCACACAGTGCTATTAGTCTTTCCCCGTTGTTGTTCCTTCTGTCTTCTCCATACTTTCCAATCACTGGATCATTTTGCTTCCTCCCAACTCTTCCGTTTAGATCTCCCAGTATCAATAGTTCTCGTGTGTTTCCTAATTTCGTGATTTCCTCACTCATTTTTTGGTAGAACTCCTCTTTAGTTGTCCACGGATCTCCCTCATCTACTCCGTAAACTCCTAGCACTGTTATTTTTTCTCCAAACATTTGTAAATTCAGCTTTATTATTCTTTCGTTCACTGCTTCCCATGACTTTATACACCTTCTCCATTTTCGGTGTATTATAATTCCTACTCCTCTCTTTGCGCGTTCTTCTTTTGGTACCCCACTGTAAAAGTGGTCGTAATCTCCTAAACCTTCCGATCCTTGTCCCTTCTTTTTTGTCTCGGTTACGACGGTCAGGTCTATCTTGAGGTTTTTAAGTTCCACTATTACTTCATTCAGTTTCCTTGCGATGCCTTGTACATTCCATGTAGCCAAAATCATTGTCCTTTTCCGTTGCTTGGGTCGACTTAAATGTTCCTTTTTCTTCCGAGGCTTTTGATTGGGTCTTTTAACATTTCTATTTTTTCCGAGTACTAGGGAGTTAGCCTAGTGCCTCAACCTCCAACCTGTAGGGCTAGGTAATTTTTACTCAGGGTTTTCTTCCCCTAGCCTTTGACGAGCCACCATCCATCTACAAGGCAGCAGCTTCTTCACCTGTAATCCTAGGCAGAAGCCCTCACAGGGTACTACCATCCGGGCCAGATGGACCCTGGTTTTTTTCCGAGGTGTTACTCCTCGATCCCTCCTCCTTTCCCGTAATACTATGGGACCCCGGGCTTGGGACCGGCATGGAGGAGTTTTTCCTAAAAGTAAAATCGTTAATTAAAACCTAAAAAAAATGTATAAAATTAATATAAACCGGTGGTTTTATATATCAACATTTGAAAATAGTGGACAAAACCTTTCCTAAAAGTAAAATCGTTAATTAAAACCTAAAAAAAATGTATAAAATTAATATAAACCGGTGGTTTTATATATCAACATTTGAAAATAGTGGACAAAACCTTTCCTAAAAGTAAAATCGTTAATTAAAACCTAAAAAAAATGTATAAAATTAATATAAACCGGTGGTTTTATGCATCAACATTTGAAGATGTTGGACAAAACCTGAGCTAAAAATAAAAGGTTATTAGTAAAGGATAATGACGGTTATGCATCAAAATTAATTCGATTCCATTTCTTCCTTTTTCTGGCTTTTATTGGCCATGGATTATAGATTCCCCATCGGTTCCATGTTGGCTAGTATAATGAATAGTGTGGCTAAAACAAATGTATTAGTAGACGGCCGATTTATCTTAAATTAATTTAGGTATCTATATTTAAATAGTTCACCAAATATTGTACATTTATACCATACCAGAAAGCCGTCCTCCATAATTTAATAGGCTTGTTTCTTCAGTTGCAGCTTCTTATTTTCACTCACTTCACTAACTTACCAGAATGGGCAACGTGTCCCATCTTTAAGAGCAATAACAAAGCTCCTTCACCATATTTTAGTGATTATAAAGAGATGCGCACAGCCCGATTTTTAAAAACTATTATAAATATCTTAATAGTGTCCAAAATTTAATGAATGAGAAAGAAGAAACAAAATGGTGCGGACCTATATATTGCTATTGCTCTTAACCCTTCATTCTTTCACCTGTAGCAACAGAAAAGGAAAGAAAACTATCTTACCTTTCAATCATGATAGAAGCGAAGGTGATGGTATTAACAACGGTGCCACTTGAGTGAGGAATGACCCGTAAAACACTAAAGGTAGTAGATAAGCTACAAGAGTTCGGGGCCAAATACCACCACTTTTACATGTTATTTCTTATGGGAAAATTTAAGGTTCGATCTGCATTTTTTTGTACCGACGCCCAGCGAGAATGAGAAGAACGTGAGGAGTGTGGAGATGAATGGAGAGCAAATATCGTCATTTTTACATGTATTTTCCCATAAGGAAATTTAAGGTTCGATCTGCATTTTAAATCTAACGACGCTTAGCGTCGCGACGCCCAGAATGAGAAAAATGTGGGAAGTGTGGAGATGAATGAAGAGCAATATCATCATTTTTACAGGTATTTTCCATAAGGAAATTTAGGATTCGATTTGCATTTTTTTTACCGACGCCTACCATCGCGACGCTTAGAATGAGAAGAACGTAACGCAATTTACCAGTGGCTGTTAGCGTCTCCACCATAACCATCAAACTTTAATATTTGATTTAAATTTTACTTTTTGTGTGTGTGTGTGTTTATCGCAACCATTTCAGGATGGCTGATAAATTTTCTATTTCATTATAAGTAATTACTGATTAAATACAGTTCTTTTTACTTCTAAATTATCCAAAAAATAGTTGAAAAATCACATTCAAAGTAAAAAAAAATCTCTTAATTCTTACATATCAGTTTTTAACGTTTGTTGCTTTAAATTTAAACCCCTAATTTAAAAAAAATATTGAAGGAAAGACACATACAAATTTAGAAAATTATAATTTCCCATCATAACCCTTTAGAGATGGCCGATAGATGATTTCTTTAATAGCCAACAGGCAACAATTTTCCCTGATCGTGTCTATAAGACATATGGAAAACACTGTATATACCTAACTCTTTAAAAGTGTCAACCTCTTTTGTAGGGAGGGATTATCGATCACCAGAGTCGGTACGTCTCCCCTCGGAAGGGTACCTGTCGTGTTTCCATGCGGAAAAAAGTCGATCATCCCTTCATATCACAGAAGCCAAATCGTATATAAAATATTTAAGTTTTAACTCTATTATTTATCGCAACCCTCTCAGGATGATTTAATAAATTTTCTATTTCATTATAAGTAATGACTGAAAATTTATCAGCCATCCTCAAATGGTTGCGATAAACACACACACACAAAAAGTAAAATTTAAATCAAATATTAAAGTTTGATGGTTATGGTGGAGACGCTAACAGCCACTGGTAAATTGCGTCACGTTCTTCTCATTCTAAGCGTCGCGACGGTAGGCGTCGGTAAAAAAAATGCAAATCGAACCCTAAATTTCCTTATTGGAAAATACCTGTAAAAATGATTATATTGCTCTTCATTCATCTCCACACTTCCCACATTCTTCTCATTGTGGGCGTAGTGGACAAAACCTTTCCTAAAAGTAAAATCGTTAATTAAAACCTAAAAAAAATGTATAAAATTAATATAAACCGGTGGTTTTATATATCAACATTTGAAAATAGTGGACAAAACCTTTCCTAAAAGTAAAATCGTTAATTAAAACCTAAAAAAAATGTATAAAATTAATATAAACCGGTGGTTTTATATATCAACATTTGAAAATAGTGGACAAAACCTTTCCTAAAAGTAAAATCGTTAATTAAAACCTAAAAAAAATGTATAAAATTAATATAAACCGGTGGTTTTATATATCAACATTTGAAAATAATTCCATGTAGCCAAAATCATTGTCCTTTTCCGTTGCTTGGGTCGACTTAAATGTTCCTTTTTCTTCCGAGGCTTTTGATTGGGTCTTTTAACATTTCTATTTTTTCCGAGTACTAGGGAGTTAGCCTAGTGCCTCAACCTCCAACCTGTAGGGCTAGGTAATTTTTACTCAGGGTTTTCTTCCCCTAGCCTTTGACGAGCCACCATCCATCTACAAGGCAGCAGCTTCTTCACCTGTAATCCTAGGCAGGAGCCCTCACAGGGTACTACCATCCGGGCCAGATGGACCCTGGTTTTTTTCCGAGGTGTTACTCCTCGATCCCTCCTCCTTTCCCGTAATACTATGGGACCCCGGGCTTGGGACCGGCATGGCGGAGTTTTTCCTAAAAGTAAAATCGTTAATTAAAACCTAAAAAAAATGTATAAAATTAATATAAACCGGTGGTTTTATATATCAACATTTGAAAATAGTGGACAAAACCTTTCCTAAAAGTAAAATCGTTAATTAAAACCTAAAAAAAATGTATAAAATTAATATAAACCGGTGGTTTTATATATCAACATTTGAAAATAGTGGACAAAACCTTTCCTAAAAGTAAAATCGTTAATTAAAACCTAAAAAAAAATGTATAAAATTAATATAAACCGGTGGTTTTATGCATCAACATTTGAAGATGTTGGACAAAACCTGAGCTAAAAATAAAAGGTTATTAGTAAAGGATAATGACGGTTATGCATCAAAATTAATTCGATTCCATTTCTTCCTTTTTCTGGCTTTTATTGGCCATGGATTATAGATTCCCCATCGGTTCCATGTTGGCTAGTATAATGAATAGTGTGGCTAAAACAAATGTATTAGTAGACGGCCGATTTATCTTAAATTAATTTAGGTATCTATATTTAAATAGTTCACCAAATATTGTACATTTATACCATACCATAAAGCCGTCCTCCATAATTTAATAGGCTTGTTTCTTCAGTTGCAGCTTCTCATTTTCACTCACTTCACTAACTTACCAGAATGGGCAACGTGTCCCATCTTTAAGAGCAATAACAAAGCTCCTTCACCATATTTTAGTGATTATAAAGAGATGCGCACAGCCCGATTTTTAAAAACTATTATAAATATCTTAATAGTGTCCAAAATTTAATGAATGAGAAAGAAGAAACAAAATGGTGCGGACCTATATATTGCTATTGCTCTTAACCCTTCATTCTTTCACCTGTAGCAACAGAAAAGGAAAGAAAACTATCTTACCTTTCAATCATGATAGAAGCGAAGGTGATGGTATTAACAACGGTGCCAATTGCAGCAAGACGGATCAATCCACATTCAAGCAAGCACTTGAGTGAAGAATGACCCGTAAAACACTAAAGGTAGTGGTTGGTTGGTTGGTTGGTTAAAGGCGGGGGTCGGTTTAAAGGCCCGAACTTCAAATCACTGCAGCCTTTCGGCTTATTGTGTGCCCCGATCTTGTTAGAAGATGTTTGTTCCATCTATGAGGTCCAGTAACCTTCTGCCAAGCTTGTCATGTGGGAGGTTGTCACCACGTTGTATGTTCCCGAAGATATTTTGTCTTCTGCGGGACAGCGCTCCGCAGCTGTATATTATGTGTGAGGCGGTTTCATCCTCTTCGCCGCAGAGTCTACATTCAATGGATCCGTTGTTTAGCCCTATCCGTTGAAGGTGTTTTCGCAAGTGGCAGTGGCCTGTTAACAGACCCATCACTTGTTTCAACTGGGGCCGCGTCAGGGTTAGCATCCCATTCGATAGTATTCTCGATGGTTTTCCCATTACGGCCCGTGCGTGTATTAGACCAGGCAACTCTTGCCATCGAGACAGGTGTTGCTTTTTCGACCATCCATCTAATGTTGTTCTCGTTGCCTGTTTTGATATTCCAAAGGCCGGTTCAGGGCCCCTGAGACTTTGGGCAGATCCGGCTCTCGCTAGTTCATCCGCCTTTTCATTCCCTAATATCCCGGAGTGGCCAGGGACCCACAAGAGTTCCACCTTGTTCCCCCTGGCCGCCAGCACTTTTAGGTTGGTGTGACACTCCAGCGTGAGTTTTGAAGTAAACCTATTGGAGTTCAGAGCCTTAAGCGCAGCTTGGCTGTCCGAAAGGATGTAAATCTTTTGGTCGTGGTAGCCCTTTTCAAGATTTTGTAGTACACATACTTGTATGGCATGAACTTCCGCTTGGTATACTGTGGCGTAGGTCCCCAGAGGGATGCTTATGTCCATCCTGGGCCTTTCCCCAAATATACCTGCGCCCACACCGTTGGCGGTTTTTGATCCACCGGTGTACCAAACTAGACCCTTATCAAACGACGGGGGTGCACTGTTTGTCCATTTATCAAAGTTCCAGTCAATCTTGAAAGGCTTTGTGAAATCGTATGTTGCTTTCATACGATCAGATTGCATATCCAAGAGCTCATCGTTGATTAGATCCGTGGCTCTTGTGTGGCCAATTTTTGCGGGGTGTTGTGTCCATTCCCCATTTGTGATCATCCTTGAGGCGCTGCAAATAGCCTCCATTCTGATGTGGATGTCGAGGGGTATTAGTCCCAGTATGACTTCCATTGCTGCAGTGGGGGTACTTTTCATCGCCCCACTGGTACACAGGCAGGCCAGCCTCTGCAAACTGTTAAGTTTGTTTGCTGTCGTAATCTGCTGTGTTTTTGTCCACCAGACTACAGACCCATATGATATCAGGGGTCTGATGACTGTGACATAGAGCCATTGCATCATCTGGGGCTTGAGTCCCCAGGTTTTCCCAACCAAGCTTCTGCACCGCATTAGGCACATTTTTGCTTTGTTTAGGTTTTTGTTTAATTGTTGATTCCATGTCAGTTTGGCGTCCAGGGTTAATCCCAGATACTTTACCTCGCTGACTGTGTTTATCCGTTCACCAAAGATTTCCAGGTCGTTGTAGTTCCCTGTATGTCTTCGTTTGGTGAATGGTAGTATGGCGGTCTTTGCAGCGTTGACTTTGAGACCTGCCCTCATACACCAACGCTGCACGATATTCAGAGCTCTTTGCATGAGCTCTGCTAATATGGTGGGATGCGCTCCTACGATGAGTATTACTACATCATCTGCATAGCCTTGGGCGTAAAAGCCCTCAGCATTGAGATGTGCCAGTAGCTCATCTATCACCAAGTTCCATAGGAGAGGCGAGAGTACCCCTCCCTGTGGACATCCCTGTGTTACTGCGGCTTCTATGGAGTCGCCGTGTAAACTGGTTTTGACTTGCCGGTATTTTAACATGTTGTGAATCCACATACGTGTGGTTTCATCGATACCATGTTCACTGGCAGCTGATGTCATCGCGATGCAGGAGGCGTTGTCAAAAGCCCCCTCTATATCGATGAAAACGCTCAGGGCAATCTCTTTCTGATGTATGGCTGCTTCGACCCTTGATATTAGGTTGTGCAGCGCAGTCTCACAAGATTTTCCTGGTTGATAGGCATGTTGATGTTTATGGAGGGGTTTCTCCGTGAGTGCCCCGTCTCTTATATGCCTGTCAATGAGTTTCTCCAACGCTTTGAGGAGGAACGATGAAAGGCTTATCGGGCGAAACGCCTTGGCCTCGGTGTACGTTTTCCGTCCAGGCTTGGGGATGAAAATTACGTTTGCCGTTCTCCATGCCTCGGGAACATATCCCCAGGCGATACAAGCACGGTATATTCTGCAGAGGTGTGGCACTAAGTGTTCTATCCCTGCTTGCAGAAGAATGGGATAGATTCCGTCCAGCCCCGGAGATTTGTAGGGTTCGAACGTCTCTATTACCCATTTGACTTTTTCGTAGCTGACAGTATCAGCCGCTGTTTTCCAGTCCTCCTTCTTTGCTCTGTGAGCAAGGTTTACTGTTTCATGTCTGGCTTCCGGTTGTGTGATTTTCGAACCCGGAAAGTGCACTTGAAGAAGAGTTTCAAGAGTCTCTCTTTCATTTATAGTGTAATCCCCTGTTGGTTTTAATAGTGTGCCAACTGAGTTTGTTTTGTCCTTGGCGAGAATTCGGTGGATGCGTGCTGCTTGGGAAGTTGTTTCCACTTCCCCACAGAATTTCCTCCATGAATCTCGTTTGGCTTTCCTTAGAGCTTTGTTATACTCAGTAAGAGAGCGGGCGTATCTGTCCCAGTCTCCTGTGATTTTCGCTCTATTGAAAAGTTTTCTGGTATCTTTTCTTAGGTTTACCAAGTGTTGGTTCCACCATGGTACCTCTTTCTTTTTCCCCTGGATATGCAGGGGACAATTTTCTTCATATGCTGTGACAATAGCGTCCTGAAGTTGATCCACGGATAGGTCTATATCTATGGTGCTTTGCAGATTGGTTTTGACAGAGGTCAGACTCTGCTTCAGTTGACCTCTATATGATTCCCATTCTGTGTTACGGGGGTTACGGTAGGGCGTTACATCCCTGCCGCAATTCCGAAGTGCGAACTCAATGTGCCTGTGATCGGATGCAGATAGTTCGTTAGACACACGCCAGTCTATAACCGCGTCTAAAAGCCGCGTTGTAACTAGTGTTATGTCAATTACTTCTCTCCGCCTTGCAGTTACGAAAGTCGGTTCATTACCCTGATTTAGTAAAGATAGACTATTACTTACCAGGAATTCTAGCAGGGTATTGCCGCGTGGGTTGTCGTCAGTACTTCCCCATGCAATGTTGTGCGAGTTGGCATCGCATCCTGCCAGTAACTGAAGGCGGTTGGCCTCGCAGTATTCCACCAGTACCTTGAACTCCGCGGGGGGTGGTGGGTCAGCTGAGTCGTAAGGAAAGTAGGCAGAGGAGATTATTAGCTCCTTCACAATCCCTTCTTCCTTGTACCTCAGTTTGGCGGTCGCTAAGTCCCTGGAACAGAAATTTAGCAGAGGCACACAGTCTACATCATTTCTGACGTAGATGCACGCTCTTGCATTACCAGATGATGAATCATATATTAACTTACCACCTGCTAGACCGAGTCCTCTCACATGGCCTCCAAAGATCCATGGCTCCTGGATCAGTGCCACCGATGTGGACTCGTTAATAAGCCTACGGCATAAGGCCGCAGACCCAGCTCTACTGTGCTGTAGATTTGCCTGCAGCAGCTTCAGGTTCACGGACGGTGTTGGAGCCATCACTCTTTCCTTTTGCTGCGGCTAGGACTCTGAACGAGGCCTTCCAAAGTCCAAGGCATGCCTTCATGCCGGACTTCTTTAGGCTCTTCAGAGATTGTTCGTCGATGTTCAGAACCATCGTGACGCCGTTTTCCTCCTTGGTATGATTTAAGACATACCAATCGTCGGTTTTTAGTCCTGCATTTTGGGTTTTAACCAGCTGCAGGATTTCTTTCGGCGTTTTCAAACGAAGGTTTTTCGGAGCCAACATTATAACTTTCGCCGTTTGTAGCAGGTCTTTTGCCATCCCTACTTTTAGCTTGGCATCATCCCATAGCTTCAGTGAGGGGACCTCGACTTCCACCCAAGCTTTTGTCCCTTCACCTCTGCATGAGAGGATGACAGCTCCTTTGTCGAAATAGCAACTATTGAATGCGGGCCCAGATCCTTCCGGACCGGGTTTAATCGCATTCAACAGTGCCATTTGGACTTGATCCGCTTGTTCCTCTGTTAGGCGTGTCTCAGGGAAGTCCTGAGGAACAATGGCTAGCTTCAGAGCTGTTAGGGCGTCTTTGAAAGCGGTAGTGCTCTCTTCATCCCTACTCTTTTTCGCGGAGCGATGGGCATCAGGCGTGCTTCCGTCAGACCTAGCCCGCTTATTTGCGGCGCCTCTGGAGGGAGCGTTGGGGCTCCTGTCACGAGAGGCACCAGCAGACTCAGACCCGGATTGGGCGTGAGAGCCCATTCTACGGGAGGAGCCTGGTTTTTTGCGGGCAGGTTTGTAACGGATTTGCTCGCCCTTATCCTTCGCAGCCTGAATAGCCAGTCTCCTTCGCAGAGCTCCGGACTTGCGTTTCAGGCTGAGTTTGTCGAGGTCGATATTCAGCTCGGGTGTTGCAGCCCTAGCTGTCACGTCCTCTTCTACTGTAATCAACGTCGTGTCTTTATCATCCACGTCTGTTGACACAGGGCTGTTAAGAAGGGCGTCTTCATCAAGTTCCCTGCTTTCTGGTATACTTTTTAATGTCGTATCATCCATTTAGTTCCCACGAGTATGGAGGAAATAAAAGGTCCACACCTGCAGTGCCTCCTGTACAGGTGCAAGACGAAGAATACTCCGAGAGGTCGTCTGGTATCCCGAAGGCTCCGTTAGAGATGCTGATTTGTTCAGGCTCAGCATCATCCACCCCTTCGGCACGGTTCGCATAACACCTTGAGGTTAAGCCTTGTGTTGCAATGTGTGCGAGAGTGAATATGTGCATGTGTATCGTGTGTGTGGGCACCACTGTGCGTTTGTATTCCTCTTAGTCTGGCTTCTACCCACAGAGACCTGTTCGGCTTGGGAGACCCTACCGGTAGTTACCTACCGCCGACCTAGCTCTCTGAGTCAATGAAGCTCGCAAGCCCCACCGGTACGTCAACCCGGGAATACATTGGGGGGGTAAAGGTAGTAGATAAGCTACAAGAGTTCGGGGCCAAATACCACCACTTTTACATGTTATTTCTTATGGGAAAATTTAAGGTTCGATCTGCATTTTTTTTGTACCGACGCCCAGCGAGAATGAGAAGAACGTGAGGAGTGTGGAGATGAATGGAGAGCAAATATCGTCATTTTTACATGTATTTTCCCATAAGGAAATTTAAGGTTCGATCTGCATTTTAAATCTAACGACGCTTAGCGTCGCGACGCCCAGAATGAGAAGAATGTGGGAAGTGTGGAGATGAATGAAGAGCAATATCATCATTTTTACAGGTATTTTCCATAAGGAAATTTAGGGTTCGATTTGCATTTTTTTTACCGACGCCTGCCGTCGCGACGCTTAGAATGAGAAGAACGTGACGCAATTTACCAGTGGCTGTTAGCGTCTCCACCATAACCATCAAACTTTAATATTTGATTTAAATTTTACTTTTTGTGTGTGTGTGTGTTTATCGCAACCATTTCAGGATGGCTGATAAATTTTCTATTTCATTATAAGTAATTACTGATTAAATACAGTTTTTTTTTACTTCTAAATTATCCAAAAAATAGTTGAAAAATCACATTCAAAGTAAAAAAAAAATCTCTTAATTCTTACATATCAGTTTTTAACGTTTGTTGCTTTTAAATTTAAACCCCTAATTAAAAAAAAATATTGAAGGAAAGACACATACAAATTTAGAAAATTATAATTTCCCATCATAACCCTTTAGAGATGGCCGATAGATGATTTCTTTAATAGCCAACAGGCAACAATTTTCCCTGATCGTGTCTATAAGACATATGGAAAACACTGTATATACCTAACTCTTTAAAAGTGTCAACCTCTTTTGTAGGGAGGGATTATCGATCACCAGAGTCGGTACGTCTCCCCTCGGAAGGGTACCTGTCGTGTTTCCATGCGGAAAAAAGTCGATCATCCCTTTATATCACAGAAGCCAAATCGTATATAAAATATTTAAGTTTTAACTCTATTATTTATCGCAACCCTCTCAGGATGATTTAATAAATTTTCTATTTCATTATAAGTAATGACTGAAAATTTATCAGCCATCCTCAAATGGTTGCGATAAACACACACACACACACAAAAAGTAAAATTTAAATCAAATATTAAAGTTTGATGGTTATGGTGGAGACGCTAACAGCCACTGGTAAATTGCGTCACGTTCTTCTCATTCTAAGCGTCGCGACGGTAGGCGTCGGTAAAAAAAAATGCAAATCGAACCCTAAATTTCCTTATGGGAAAATACCTGTAAAAATGAGGATATTGCTCTTCATTCATCTCCACACTTCCCACATTCTTCTCATTGTGGGCGTAGTGGACAAAACCTTTCCTAAAAGTAAAATCGTTAATTAAAACCTAAAAAAAATGTATAAAATTAATATAAACCGGTGGTTTTATATATCAACATTTGAAAATAGTGGATAAAACCTTTCCTAAAAGTATATATATATATATATATAACATCGGTTTACAACGTTCTACGTCTTCCGATTCCCAATCTCCATCCTTCTCTATCTCTCCATGCACCTTCTTCCAGTCGGAGCTTTTGGACCTCTTCGTCTACTCCCTCTCTCCAGCTTCTTCTTGGTCTTCCGCGTTTCCTCCTTCCGCCTGGTTTCCACTGCATCACTTGTTTAGGTATTCTTGTCTCTGGCATTCGTTGTACATGCCCAAACCATATTAGTTGTTTATCCTGAATGTCGTCCACTATTGTATGCTTGACTTTCATTACCTCTCTGATTCTCTCATTTGGTATCCTTTCCATCCTTGACCTGCCCGCCGCTCTCCTCCAGTAGTCCATTTCTGTTGCTTTCAGCATTTTCTTTGTTGTCTCTTTTAGTGGCCATACCTCCGAGGAGTTTTGTTTTCCTTGCTAATATTTTTGTCCCAGAGCACGCTATTAAGTAATGCTATTGCCTTTCTTCCCTGTGTATTTCGGTCTTTTATTGCTTCTGTTAAATCTCCGTTGTTTGTTTGTCTCATACCCAGATATTTATACTCTGTACATTGTTTTATTGTTTTTCCACTGTTTAGTATAAGGTCCCGTTGTTCTCCTCCTATACACATATATTCTGTTTTGGATAAGTTGACTTCCAATCCCCATTTGGTGTACTCCTCTATCAGCTTTCGGGTCATATATTCAAGGTCTTCATAATCTTGTGCGATTAGTACTTGGTCATCCGCGAACTCAACGTGTATAGTATATAGTCTTCAAGGGGCAGACCCATTCCTCTGCTGTTGTTCTTCCATGTTTTTATTGCCTGCTCTAGGTATATTTTGAACAGGGTTGGTGACAGACAACATCCCTGCTTAAGTCCTTTATCTGTTTTAAATCCTTTACTGATGTTCTTTCCCTGTTTTATTTTTGTTTTTATGTCTTCGTATAATGATCTTACCGCTTTAATCAATTCTGTATTTATATTGCTTGTTTCCAGAGCATGCCACAATTTACTGAGGGGTATGCTGTCGTATGCCTTCTTTAAGTCGACGAACAATAAGTGTAGCTCTTGGTTGTAACCTAGTTTTTTCTCCATTACTTGGGTTATCGTGAATAAGTGGTCCACCGTCGACCTTCCTGCTCTGAAACCTGCTTGTTCTTCTGCTTCGCTATCTGTGTATTCGTTTTCGATTTTGGCTTTTAATATTTTTCCATAAATTCTACTCAATGTACTTGTCACTGCTATACCTCGATAGTTTTCACATTTGTTCCTGTCCCCTTTTTTAAATATTGTTGTTAAATAGCTGGTTTTCCACTCCATTGGTACCTCCTTCTTATTTATGCACGTCTGAAACAGTTTTGTTAAGTGATCAGTCAATTTGCTGCTTCCGTTTTTGATTAGTTCCCCATATATCTCTCCCGGTCCCGGTGATCTTCAATTTTTTAGGAATCCACATTGTTTTTTTACTTCTTCTTTTGTTATCCGTACTGGTGATCCCATTGTTTTTATGTTCTGCGTTTCCTCTTCTTTGAATTCTATCCGTTGTTCCGTTAATAGCTCTTGAAAGTATGTTTCCCATTGTTGTGATGTTATCGGGGTTACTATTTCTTTTGATCTATTACTTCTTAGGTTTCTTAGTGTTCTCCAACTTTCCGTATTCCTTTTTCCTCCCAAGTAGGTATTTAGCCGTATACATTTTTTCTCCCATGATTCGTTTTTCTTCTGGCTGATTTTTCTTCTAACTTTTGTTTGGGCCTTTTTATATGTTTCCTTATCTTCAGTTTTTTTTGAACTTAGGTATATCTGATATTTCTTCCTTTTTTCCTCTATATCCTTCTCTATTTCCTCGTCCCACCAATATGGTTTGTTGTGGGTGGCGATATTTTCGTATCTCCCTAGGGCTTCTAATGCTGCGTTGTGTATACTTTCTTTAATATGTAGGTAGTGCTCTTCCAAGTTCGTGAATGTCATATTGTTACTTAGTTTTTGATCCAGTCGGTTTCTATATAGCCACCTGGCAGTTTCATCCTCCAATGATGCCAGGTTGTACTTTTTTGTGTCTTCGGTTTCTTCTGAAGCTAGTTTGCCCTTAGATTCGTTTTGATTATTTTGTTTACCTCCCGGGAACCAGATTTTCGTTTTAAGTAGATAATGGTCGCTGCCGCATGTTGGTCCTCGACATATTTTTACGTCTCGTATTTCTAGGTTTGATTTTTGCTTTGCTATAGTATAGTCGATAATTGATTTTTGTCCCCGTGTCTCGTTTGTCCATGTAAATTTGTGGATTTCTTTATGTTGGTAGAAGCCGTTCATAATTTTGAGGTTGTTTTGTTCACACAGTGCTATTAGTCTTTCCCCGTTGTTGTTCCTTCTGTCTTCTCCATACTTTCCAATCACTGGATTATTTTGCTTCCTCCCAACTCTTCCGTTTAGATCTCCCAGTATCAATAGTTCTCGTGTGTTTCCTAATTTCGTGATTTCCTCACTCATTTTTTGGTAGAACTCCTCTTTAGTTGTCCACGGATCTCCCTCATCTACTCCGTAAACTCCTGCACTGTTATTTTTTCTCCAAACATTTGTAAATTCAGCTTTATTATTCTTTCGTTCACTGCTTCCCATGACTTTATACACCTTCTCCATTTTCGGTGTATTATAATTCCTACTCCTCTCTTTGCGCGTTCTTCTTTTGGTACCCCACTGTAAAAGTGGTCGTATTCTCCTAAACCTTCCGATCCTTGTCCCTTCTTTTTTGTCTCGGTTACGACGGTCAGGTCTATCTTGAGGTTTTTAAGTTCCACTATTACTTCATTCAGTTTCCTTGCGATGCCTTGTACATTCCATGTAGCCAAAATCATTGTCCTTTTCCGTTGCTTGGGTCGACTTAAATGTTCCTTTTTCTTCCGAGGCTTTTGATTGGGTCTTTTAACATTTCTATTTTTTCCGAGTACTAGGGAGTTAGCCTAGTGCCTCAACCTCCAACCTGTAGGGCTAGGTAATTTTTACTCAGGGTTTTCTTCCCCTAGCCTTTGACGAGCCACCATCCATCTACAAGGCAGCAGCTTCTTCACCTGTAATCCTAGGCAGGAGCCCTCACAGGGTACTACCATCCGGGCCAGATGGACCCTGGTTTTTTTCCGAGGTGTTACTCCTCGATCCCTCCTCCTTTCCCGTAATACTATGGGACCCCGGGCTTGGGACCGGCATGGCGGAGTTTTTCCTAAAAGTAAAATCGTTAATTAAAACCTAAAAAAAATGTATAAAATTAATATAAACCGGTGGTTTTATATATCAACATTTGAAAATAGTGGACAAAACCTTTCCTAAAAGTAAAATCGTTAATTAAAACCTAAAAAAAATGTATAAAATTAATATAAACCGGTGGTTTTATATATCAACATTTGAAAATAGTGGACAAAACCTTTCCTAAAAGTAAAATCGTTAATTAAAACCTAAAAAAAATGTATAAAATTAATATAAACCGGTGGTTTTATGCATCAACATTTGAAGATGTTGGACAAAACCTGAGCTAAAAATAAAAGGTTATTAGTAAAGGATAATGACGGTTATGCATCAAAATTAATTCGATTCCATTTCTTCCTTTTTCTGGCTTTTATTGGCCATGGATTATAAATTCCCCATCGGTTCCATGTTGGCTAGTATAATGAATAGTGTGGCTAAAACAAATGTATTAGTAGACGGCCGATTTATCTTAAATTAATTTAGGTATCTATATTTAAATAGTTCACCAAATATTGTACATTTATACCATACCAGAAAGCCGTCCTCCATAATTTAATAGGCTTGTTTCTTCAGTTGCAGCTTCTTATTTTCACTCACTTCACTAACTTACCAGAATGGGCAACGTGTCCCATCTTTAAGAGCAATAACAAAGCTCCTTCACCATATTTTAGTGATTATAAAGAGATGCGCACAGCCCGATTTTTAAAAACTATTATAAATATCTTAATAGTGTCCAAAATTTAATGAATGAGAAAGAAGAAACAAAATGGTGCGGACCTATATATTGCTATTGCTCTTAACCCTTCATTCTTTCACCTGTAGCAACAGAAAAGGAAAGAAAACTATCTTACCTTTCAATCATGATAGAAGCGAAGGTGATGGTATTAACAACGGTGCCAATTGCAGCAAGACGGATCAATCCACATTCAAGCAAGCACTTGAGTGAGGAATGACCCGTAAAACACTAAAGGTAGTAGATAAGCTACAAGAGTTCGGGGCCACCACTTTTACATGTTTACTGTTTACATGTTATTTCTTATGGGAAAATTTAAGGTTCGATCTGCATTTTTTTGTACTGACGCCCAGCGAGAATGAGAAGAACGTGAGGAGTGTGGAGATGAATGGAGAGCAAATATCGTCATTTTTACATGTATTTTCCCATAAGGAAATTTAAGGTTCGATCTGCATTTTAAATCTAACGACGCTTAGCGTCGCGACGCCCAGAATGAGAAGAATGTGGGAAGTGTGGAGATGAATGAAGAGCAATATCATCATTTTTACAGGTATTTCCATAAGGAAATTTAGGGTTCGATTTGCATTTTTTTTACCGACGCCTACCGTCGCGACGCTTAGAATGAGAAGAACGTGACGCAATTTACCAGTGGCTGTTAGCGTCTCCACCATAACCATCAAACTTTAATATTTGATTTAAATTTTACTTTTTGTGTGTGTGTGTGTTTATCGCAACCATTTCAGGATGGCTGATAAATTTTCTATTTCATTATAAGTAATTACTGATTAAATACAGTTCTTTTTACTTCTAAATTATCCAAAAAATAGTTGAAAAATCACATTCAAAGTAAAAAAAATCTCTTAATTCTTACATATCAGTTTTTAACGTTTGTTGCTTTTAAATTTAAACCCCTAATTAAAAAAAAATATTGAAGGAAAGACACATACAAATTTAGAAAATTATAATTTCCCATCATAACCCTTTAGAGATGGCCGATAGATGATTTCTTTAATAGCCAACAGGCAACAATTTTCCCTGATCGTGTCTATAAGACATATGGAAAACACTGTATATACCTAACTCTTTAAAAGTGTCAACCTCTTTTGTAGGGAGGGATTATCGATCACCAGAGTCGGTACGTCTCCCCTCGGAAGGGTACCTGTCGTGTTTCCATGCGGAAAAAAGTCGATCATCCCTTTATATCACAGAAGCCAAATCGTATATAAAATATTTAAATTTTAACTCTATTATTTATCGCAACCCTCTCAGGATAATTTAATAAATTTTCTATTTCATTATAAGTAATGACTGAAAATTTATCAGCCATCCTCAAATGGTTGCGATAAACACACACACACACACACACAAAAAGTAAAATTTAAATCAAATATTAAAGTTTGATGGTAATGGTGGAGACGCTAACAGCCACTGGTAAATTGCGTCACGTTCTTCTCATTCTAAGCGTCGCGACGGTAGGCGTCGGTAAAAAAATGCAAATCGATCCCTAAATTTCCTTATTGGAAAATACCTGTAAAAATGATGATATTGCTCTTCATTCATCTCCACACTTCCCACATTCTTCTCATTGTGGGCGTAGTGGACAAAACCTTTCCTAAAAGTAAAATCGTTAATTAAAACCTAAAAAAAATGTATAAAATTAATATAAACCGGTGGTTTTATATATCAACATTTGAAAATAGTGGATAAAACCTTTCCTAAAAGTAAAATCGTTAATTAAAACCTAAAAAAAATGTATAAAATTAATATAAACCGGTGGTTTTATATATCAACATTTGAAAATAGTGGACAAAACCTTTCCTAAAAGTAAAATCGTTAATTAAAACCTAAAAAAAATGTATAAAATTAATATAAACCGGTGGTTTTATATATCAACATTTGAAAATAGTGGACAAAACCTTTCCTAAAAGTAAAATCGTTAATTAAAACCTAAAAAAAATGTATAAAATTAATATAAACCGGTGGATTTATATATCAACATTTGAAAATAGTGGACAAAACCTTTCCTAAAAGTAAAATTGTTAATTAAAACCTAAAAAAAATGTATAAAATTAATATAAACCGGTGGTTTTATATATCAACATTTGAAAATAGTGGACAAAACCTTTCCTAAAAGTAAAATCGTTAATTAAAACCTAAAAAATGTATAAAATTAATATAAACCGGTGGTTTTATATATCAACATTTGAAAATAGTGGACAAAACCTTTCCTAAAAGTAAAATCGTTAATTAAAACCTAAAAAAAATGTATAAAATTAATATAAACCGGTGGTTTTATGCATCAACATTTGAAGATGTTGGACAGAACCTGAGCTAAAAATAAAAGGTTATTAGTAAAGGATAATGACGGTTATGCATCAAAATTAATTCGATTCCATTTCTTCCTTTTTCTGGCTTTTATTGGCCATGGATTATAGATTCCCCATCGGTTCCATGTTGGCTAGTATAATGAATAGTGTGGCTAAAACAAATGTATTAGTAGACGGCCGATTTATCTTAAATTAATTTAGGTATCTATATTTAAATAGTTCACCAAATATTGTACATTTATACCATACCAGAAAGCCGTCCTCCATAATTTAATAGGCTTGTTTCTTCAGTTGCAGCTTCTTATTTTCACTCACTTCACTAACTTACCAGAATGGGCAACGTGTCCCATCTTTAAGAGCAATAACAAAGCTCCTTCACCATATTTTAGTGATTATAAAGAGATGCGCACAGCCCGATTTTTAAAAACTATTATAAATATCTTAATAGTGTCCAAAATTTAATGAATGAGAAAGAAGAAACAAAATGGTGCGGACCTATATATTGCTATTGCTCTTAACCCTTCATTCTTTCACCTGTAGCAACAGAAAAGGAAAGAAAACTATCTTACCTTTCAATCATGATAGAAGCGAAGGTGATGGTATTAACAACGGTGCCAATTGCAGCAAGACGGATCAATCCACATTCAAGCAAGCACTTGAGTGAAGAATGACCCGTAAAACACTAAAGGTAGTAGATAAGCTACAAGAGTTCGGGGCCAAATACCACCACTTTTACATGTTATTTCTTATGGGAAAATTTAAGGTTCGATCTGCATTTTTTTTGTACCGACGCCCAGCGAGAATGAGAAGAACGTGAGGAGTGTGGAGATGAATGGAGAGCAAATATCGTCATTTTTACATGTATTTTCCCATAAGGAAATTTAAGGTTCGATCTGCATTTTAAATCTAACGACGCTTAGCGTCGCGACGCCCAGAATGAGAAGAATGTGGGAAGTGTGGAGATGAATGAAGAGCAATATCATCATTTTTACAGGTATTTTCCATAAGGAAATTTAGGGTTCGATTTGCATTTTTTTTACCGACGCCTACCGTCGCGACGCTTAGAATGAGAAGAACGTGACGCAATTTACCAGTGGCTGTTAGCGTCTCCACCATAACCATCAAACTTTAATATTTGATTTAAATTTTACTTTTTGTGTGTGTGTGTGTTTATCGCAACCATTTCAGGATGGCTGATAAATTTTCTATTTCATTATAAGTAATTACTGATTAAATACAGTTTTTTTACTTCTAAATTATCCAAAAAATAGTTGAAAAATCACATTCAAAGTAAAAAAAAATCTCTTAACTCTTACATATCAGTTTTTAACGTTTGTTGCTTTTAAATTTAAACCCCTAATTAAAAAAAAATATTGAAGGAAAGACACATACAAATTTAGAAAATTATAATTTCCCATCATAACCCTTTAGAGATGGCCGATAGATGATTTCTTTAATAGCCAACAGGCAACAATTTTCCCTGATCGTGTCTATAAGACATATGGAAAACACTGTATATACCTAACTCTTTAAAAGTGTCAACCTCTTTTGTAGGGAGGGATTATCGATCACCAGAGTCGGTACGTCTCCCCTCGGAAGGGTACCTGTCGTGTTTCCATGCGGAAAAAAGTCGATCATCCCTTTATATCACAGAAGCCAAATCGTATATAAAATATTTAAGTTTTAACTCTATTATTTATCGCAACCCTCTCAGCATGATTTAATAAATTTTCTATTTCATTATAAGTAATGACTGAAAATTTATCAGCCATCCTCAAATGGTTGCGATAAACACACACACACACACACACACACACAAAAAGTAAAATTTAAATCAAATATTAAAGTTTGATGGTTATGGTGGAGACGCTAACAGCCACTGGTAAATTGCGTCACGTTCTTCTCATTCTAAGCGTCGCGACGGTAGGCGTCGGTAAAAAAAAATGCAAATCGAACCCTAAATTTCCTTATGGGAAAATACCTGTAAAAATGAGGATATTGCTCTTCATTCATCTCCACACTTCCCACATTCTTCTCATTGTGGGCGTAGTGGACAAAACCTTTCCTAAAAGTAAAATCGTTAATTAAAACCTAAAAAAAATGTATAAAATTAATATAAACCGGTGGTTTTATATATCAACATTTGAAAATAGTGGATAAAACCTTTCCTAAAAGTATATATATATATATATAACATCGGTTTACAACGTTCTACGTCTTCCGATTCCCAATCTCCATCCTTCTCTATCTCTCCATGCACCTTCTTCCAGTCGGAGCTTTTGGACCTCTTCGTCTACTCCCTCTCTCCAGCTTCTTCTTGGTCTTCCGCGTTTCCTCCTTCCGCCTGGTTTCCACTGCATCACTTGTTTAGGTATTCTTGTCTCTGGCATTCGTTGTACATGCCCAAACCATATTAGTTGTTTATCCTGAATGTCGTCCACTATTGTATGCTTGACTTTCATTACCTCTCTGATTCTCTCATTTGGTATCCTTTCCATCCTTGACCTGCCCGCCGCTCTCCTCCAGTAGTCCATTTCTGTTGCTTTCAGCATTTTCTTTGTTGTCTCTTTTAGTGGCCATACCTCCGAGGAGTAGGTGGTTATTGCCTTTACGATTGTGTTGTAAATTCTTGTTTTGTTTTCCTTGCTAATATTTTTGTCCCAGAGCACGCTATTAAGTAATGCTATTGCCTTTCTTCCCTGTGTATTTCGGTCTTTTATTGCTTCTGTTAAATCTCCGTTGTTTGTTAGTCTCATACCCAGATATTTATACTCTGTACATTGTTTTATTGTTTTTCCACTGTTTATTATAAGGTCCCGTTGTTCTCCTCCTATACACATATATTCTGTTTTGGATAAGTTGACTTCCAATCCCCATTTGGTGTACTCCTCTATCAGCTTTCGGGTCATATATTCAAGGTCTTCATAATCTTGTGCGATTACTACTTGGTCATCCGCGAAGCTCAACGTGTATAGTATATAGTCTTCAAGGGGCAGACCCATTCCTCTGCTGTTTGTTTTTATTGCCTGCTCTAGGTATATTTTGAACAGGGTTGGTGACAGACAACATCCCTGCTTAAGTCCTTTATCTGTTTTAAATCCTTTACTGATGTTCTTTCCCTGTTTTATTTTTGTTTTTATGTCTTCGTATAATGATCTTACCGCTTTAATCAATTCTGTATTTATATTGCTTGTTTCCAGAGCATGCCACAATTTACTGAGGGGTATGCTGTCGTATGCCTTCTTTAAGTCGACGAACAATAAGTGTAGCTCTTGGTTGTAACCTAGTTTTTTCTCCATTACTTGGGTTATCGTGAATAAGTGTTCCACCGTCGACCTTCCTGCTCTGAAACCTGCTTGTTCTTCTGCTTCGCTATCTGTGTATTCGTTTTCGATTTTGGCTTTTAATATTTTTCCATAAATTCTACTCAATGTACTTGTCACTGCTATACCTCGATAGTTTTCACATTTGTTCCTGTCCCCTTTTTTAAATATTGTTGTTAAATAGCTGGTTTTCCACTCCATTGGTACCTCCTTCTCATTTATGCACGTCTGAAACAGTTTTGTTAAGTGATCAGTCAATTTGCTGCTTCCGTTTTTGATTAGTTCCCCATATATCTCTCCCGGTCCCGGTGATCTTCCATTTTTTAGGAATCCACATTGTTTTTTTACTTCTTCTTTTGTTATCCGTACTGGTGATCCCATTGTTTTTATGTTCTGCGTTTCCTCTTCTTTGAATTCTATCCGTTGTTCCGTTAATAGCTCTTGAAAGTATGTTTCCCATTGTTGTGATGTTATAGGGGTTACTATTTCTTTTGATCTATTACTTCTTAGGTTTCTTAGTGTTCTCCAACTTTCCGTATTCCTTTTTCCTCCCAAGTAGGTATTTAGCCGTATACATTTTTCTCCCATGATTCGTTTTTCTTCTGGCTGATTTTTCTTCGAACTTTTGTTTGGGCCTTTTTATATGTTTCCTTATCTTCAGTTTTTTTTTGAACTTAGGTATATCTGATATTTCTTCCTTTTTTCCTCTATATCCTTCTCTATTTCCTCGTCCCACCAATATGGTTTGTTGTGGGTGGCGATATTTTCGTATCTCCCTAGGGCTTCTAATGCTGCGTTGTGTATACTTTCTTTAATATGTAGGTAGTGCTCTTCCAAGTTCGTGAATGTCATATTGTTACTTGGTTTTGATCCAGTCGGTTTCTATATAGCCACCTGGCAGTTTCATCCTCCAATGATGCCAGGTTGTACTTTTTTGTGTCTTCGGTTTCTTCTGAAGCTAGTTTGCCCTTAGATTCGTTTTGATTATTTTGTTTACCTCCCGGGAACCAGATTTTCGTTTTAAGTAGATAATGGTCGCTGCCGCATGTTGGTCCTCGACATATTTTTACGTCTCGTATTTCTAGGTTTGATTTTTGCTTTGCTATAGTATAGTCGATAATTGATTTTTGTCCCCGTGTCTCGTTTGTCCATGTAAATTTGTGGATTTCTTTATGTTGGTAGAAGCCGTTCATAATTTTGAGGTTGTTTTGTTCACACAGTGCTATTAGTCTTTCCCCGTTGTTGTTCCTTCTGTCTTCTCCATACTTTCCAATCACTGGATCATTTTGCTTCCTCCCAACTCTTCCGTTTAGATCTCCCAGTATCAATAGTTCTCGTGTGTTTCCTAATTTCGTGATTTCCTCACTCATTTTTTGGTAGAACTCCTCTTTAGTTGTCCACGGATCTCCCTCATCTACTCCGTAAACTCCTAGCACTGTTATTTTTTCTCCAAACATTTGTAAATTCAGCTTTATTATTCTTTCGTTCACTGCTTCCCATGACTTTATACACCTTCTCCATTTTCGGTGTATTATAATTCCTACTCCTCTCTTTGCGCGTTCTTCTTTTGGTACCCCACTGTAAAAGTGGTCGTATTCTCCTAAACCTTCCGATCCTTGTCCCTTCTTTTTTGTCTCGGTTACGACGGTCAGGTCTATCTTGAGGTTTTTAAGTTCCACTATTACTTCATTCAGTTTCCTTGCGATGCCTTGTACATTCCATGTAGCCAAAATCACTGTCCTTTTCCGTTGCTTGGGTCGACTTAAATGTTCCTTTTTCTTCCGAGGCTTTTGATTGGGTCTTTTAACATTTCTATTTTTTCCGAGTACTAGGGAGTTAGCCTAGTGCCTCAACCTCCAACCTGTAGGGCTAGGTAATTTTTACTCAGGGTTTTCTTCCCCTAGCCTTTGACGAGCCACCATCCATCTACAAGGCAGCAGCTTCTTCACCTGTAATCCTAGGCAGGAGCCCTCACAGGGTACTACCATCCGGGCCAGATGGACCCTGGTTTTTTTCCGAGGTGTTACTCCTCGATCCCTCCTCCTTTCCCGTAATACTATGGGACCCCGGGCTTGGGACCGGCATGGCGGAGTTTTTCCTAAAAGTAAAATCGTTAATTAAAACCTAAAAAAAATGTATAAAATTAATATAAACCGGTGGTTTTATATATCAACATTTGAAAATAGTGGACAAAACCTTTCCTAAAAGTAAAATCGTTAATTAAAACCTAAAAAAAATGTATAAAATTAATATAAACCGGTGGTTTTATATATCAACATTTGAAAATAGTGGACAAAACCTTTCCTAAAAGTAAAATCGTTAATTAAAACCTAAAAAAAATGTATAAAATTAATATAAACCGGTGGTTTTATATATCAACATTTGAAAATAGTGGACAAAACCTTTCCTAAAAGTAAAATCGTTAATTAAAACCTAAAAAAAATGTATAAATTTAATATAAACCGGTGGTTTTATGCATCAACATTTGAAGATGTTGGACAAAACCTGAGCTAAAAATAAAAGGTTATTAGTAAAGGATAATGACGGTTATGCATCAAAATTAATTCGATTCCATTTCTTCCTTTTTCTGGCTTTTATTGGCCATGGATTATAGATTCCCCATCGGTTCCATGTTGGCTAGTATAATGAATAGTGTGGCTAAAACAAATGTATTAGTAGACGGCCGATTTATCTTAAATTAATTTAGGTATCTATATTTAAATAGTTCACCAAATATTGTACATTTATACCATACCAGAAAGCCGTCCTCCATAATTTAATAGGCTTGTTTCTTCAGTTGCAGCTTCTTATTTTCACTCACTTCACTAACTTACCAGAATCGGCAACGTGTCCCATCTTTAAGAGCAATAACAAAGCTCCTTCACCATATTTTAGTGATTATAAAGAGATGCGCACAGCCCGATTTTTAAAAACTATTATAAATATCTTAATAGTGTCCAAAATTTAATGAATGAGAAAGAAGAAACAAAATGGTGCGGACCTATATATTGCTATTGCTCTTAACCCTTCATTCTTTCACCTGTAGCAACAGAAAAGGAAAGAAAACTATCTTACCTTTCAATCATGATAGAAGCGAAGGTGATGGTATTAACAACGGTGCCAATTGCAGCAAGACGGATCAATCCACATTCAAGCAAGCACTTGAGTGAGGAATGACCCGTAAAACACTAAAGGTAGTAGATAAGCTACAAGAGTTCGGGGCCAAATACCACCACTTTTACATGTTATTTCTTATGGGAAAATTTAAGGTTCGATCTGCATTTTTTTGTACCGACGCCCAGCGAGAATGAGAAGAACGTGAGGAGTGTGGAGATGAATGGAGAGCAAATATCGTCATTTTTACATGTATTTTCCCATAAGGAAATTTAAGGTTCGACCTGCATTTTAAATCTAACGACGCTTAGCGTCGCGACGCCCAGAATGAGAAGAATGTGGGAAGTGTGGAGATGAATGAAGAGCAATATCATCATTTTTACAGGTATTTTCCATAAGGAAATTTAGGGTTCGATTTGCATTTTTTTTACCGACGCCTATCGTCGCGACGCTTAGAATGAGAAGAACGTGACGCAATTTACCAGTGGCTGTTAGCGTCTCCACCATAACCATCAAACTTTAATATTTGATTTAAATTTTACTTTTTGTGTGTGTGTGTGTTTATCGCAACCATTTCAGGATGGCTGATAAATTTTCTATTTCATTATAAGTAATTACTGATTAAATACAGTTCTTTTTACTTCTAAATTATCCAAAAAATAGTTGAAAAATCACATTCAAAGTAAAAAAAAATCTCTTAATTCTTACATATCAGTTTTTAACGTTTGTTGCTTTTAAATTTAAACCCCTAATTAAAAAAAAATATTGAAGGAAAGACACATACAAATTTAGAAAATTATAATTTCCCATCATAACCCTTTAGAGATGGCCGATAGATGATTTCTTTAATAGCCAACAGGCAACAATTTTCCCTGATCGTGTCTATAAGACATATGGAAAACACTGTATATACCTAACTCTTTAAAAGTGTCAACCTCTTTTGTAGGGAGGGATTATCGATCACCAGAGTCGGCACGTCTCCCCTCGGAAGGGTACCTGTCGTGTTTCCATGCGGAAAAAAGTCGATCATCCCTTTATATCACAGAAGCCAAATCGTATATAAAATATTTAAGTTTTAACTCTATTATTTATCGCAACCCTCTCAGGATGATTTAATAAATTTTCTATTTCATTATAAGTAATGACTGAAAATT
This sequence comes from Barypeithes pellucidus, assembly GCA_963991005.1. Classification (NCBI taxonomy): domain Eukaryota; kingdom Metazoa; phylum Arthropoda; class Insecta; order Coleoptera; family Curculionidae; genus Barypeithes; species Barypeithes pellucidus. The sequence goes on along the minus strand of OZ022562.1, from coordinate 49,570,132 downwards.
TATCAGCCATCCTCAAATGGTTGCGATAAACACACACACACACACACACACACAAAAAGTAAAATTTAAATCAAATATTAAAGTTTGATGGTTATGGTGGAGACGCTAACAGCCACTGGTAAATTGCGTCACGTTCTTCTCATTCTAAGCGTCGCGACGGTAGGCGTCGGTAAAAAAAATGCAAATCGAACCCTAAATTTCCTTATTGGAAAATACCTGTAAAAATGATGATATTGCTCTTCATTCATCTCCACACTTCCCACATTCTTCTCATTGTGGGCGTAGTGGACAAAACCTTTCCTAAAAGTAAAATCGTTAATTAAAACCTAAAAAAAATGTATAAAATTAATATAAACCGGTGGTTTTATATATCAACATTTGAAAATAGTGGATAAAACCTTTCCTAAAAGTAAAATCGTTAATTAAAACCTAAAAAAAATGTATAAAATTAATATAAACCGGTGGTTTTATATATCAACATTTGAAAATAGTGGACAAAACCTTTCCTAAAAGTAAAATCGTTAATTAAAACCTAAAAAATGTATAAAATTAATATAAACCGGTGGTTTTATATATCAACATTTGAAAATAGTGGACAAAACCTTTCCTAAAAGTAAAATCGTTAATTAAAACCTAAAAAAAATGTATAAAATTAATATAAACCGGTGGTTTTATGCATCAACATTTGAAGATGTTGGACAAAACCTGAGCTAAAAATGAAAGGTTATTAGTAAAGGATAATGACGGTTATGCATCAAAATTAATTCGATTCCATTTCTTCCTTTTTCTGGCTTTTATTGGCCATGGATTATAGATTCCCCATCGGTTCCATGCTGGCTAGTATAATGAATAGTGTGGCTAAAACAAATGTATTAGTAGACGGCCGATTTATCTTAAATTAATTTAGGTATCTATATTTAAATAGTTCACCAAATATTGTACATTTATACCATACCAGAAAGCCGTCCTCCATAATTTAATAGGCTTGTTTCTTCAGTTGCAGCTTCTTATTTTCACTCACTTCACTAACTTACCAGAATCGGCAACGTGTCCCATCTTTAAGAGCAATAACAAAGCTCCTTCGCCATATTTTAGTGATTATAAAGAGATGCGCACAGCCCGATTTTTAAAAACTATTATAAATATCTTAATAGTGTCCAAAATTTAATGAATGAGAAAGAAGAAACAAAATGGTGCGGACCTATATACAGGGTACGCAAACGAAGCGTGGACGGAAGATTAAATCGTTATCGAAGAACTTATCAACAATACTAAAACAGCTTGAGATATTGGATTAAAAGCGGCATGTTTTAAAAATATTTTATAATATACAGGGTGGCCCAAAAAAGTGTGACAGCATAAAGTTATATTTTTTTAAATGGAACACCCAGTATTTTATTACATATTTAGGTTCGTATTACTATCGTTTATAAGTGTCTCAAATTTTATTTAATTTGGTTCTGTAGTTTCGGAGAAATAAATTAAAAACTAAAAAAAAAAGTTTTGCAGTCCTGAATAAAAAAATAAAAAAAAACAATCCAGAACTATTTTTTTAACCTCGGCATTGAGTGAAATTTATGACAAGAGGTCTAGAGATACTATGAATGTAATTGCGTTTATTTATTTTATACAGGGTGTTCATAATAAGCTTTCAAAAACCCCACAATTTAAAATAATTTTTCTCAAGTTTTTCAAATAGAACACCCTGTATATTATTTAGCTATTTGACGTAGAATTCATACACAATTTTTTTTTGTAATACAAGCATATAAGTTATATCCATCCGTTTTCGAAATAATTATAAATATCATAAATTAGGTTGTTTAAATAGAGTTTTTATTGGGAAATTTTGTTATAGGCGACTAGACTAATAATTGTAAACTAAGGTAAATATTCAAAATAGCTTCATTTTACTTAATTTAATGATTTTCCTCTACTGCCAACAGAACTCTTAATTCATTTTCTTCATTAATAACGAGTTTATTGATTATCATCCTTTTTGTGTATGCAGTGCTTCCCGTTGCTACAAATCTTTGCAACAACTTCTCGAAGGTTTCTGGGCTCGGCTTTTTCTCAATATCTGGATATCTTTCAGCACACTCGGCTCGCGAGTATGCAATTTCTTGCACATTTACCCAGTATAAAAATCATATTTACCATTTCTAAAGTTGTAAAATTCGACATTTTGTTAAGTTAGTACTTAATTTCGACGACTGAACAAATGTAAATAATTTTATTTGGCTGTCATAGTGATAATCTAAACAAAAATCATGGCAACTCGATTAAGAATAAAAAATAAAATTAAATAAATAAAAGTAGCAAAAATGTAGGCTTTTAAAATTTATATCGAAAAAACTAAAATACGGTAAACTCTAATAGTAAAAGGAAGCTATTTTGAACAATTACTTTAGTTTACATTATTAGTCTAGTCGCCTATAACAAAATTTCCCAATAAAAACTCTATTTAAACAACATAATTTATGATATTTATAATTATTTCGAAAACGGCTGGATATAACTTATATGCTTGTATTACAAAAAAAAATTGTCTATGAATTCAACGTCAAATTGCCAAATAATATACAGGGTGTTCCATTTGAAAAACTTGGGAAAAATTATTTTTAAATGTGTGGTTTTTGAAAGCTTATTATGAACACCCTGTATAAAATAAATAAAAGCAATTACATTCATAATATCTCTAGACCTCTTGTCATAGATTTCAGTCAATGCCGAGGTTAAAAAATAGTTCTGGATTGTTTTTTTTTGATTTTTTTATTCAGGACTGCAAAACTTTTTTTTTTAGTTTTTAATTTATTTCTCCGAAACTACAGAACCAAATTAAATAAAATTTGAGGCACTTATAAATGATAGTAATACGAACCTAAATATGCAATAAAATACTGGGTGTCCCATTTAAAAAAATATAACTTTATGCTGTCACACATTTTTGGGCAACCCTGTATAATGTAAAATATTTTTAAAACATGCCGCTTTTAATCCAATATCTCAAGCTGTTTTAGTATTGTTGATAAGTTCTTCGATAAAGATTTAATCTTCCGTCCACGCTTCGTTTGCGGACCCTGTATATTGCTATTGCTCTTAACCCTTCATTCTTTCACCTGTAGCAACAGAAAAGGAAAGAAAACTATCTTACCTTTCAATCATGATAGAAGCGAAGGTGATGGTATTAACAACGGTGCCAATTGCAGCAAGACGGATCAATCCACATTCAAGCAAGCACTTGAGTGAGGAATGACCCGTAAAACACTAAAGGTAGTAGATAAGCTACAAGAGTTGGGGGCCAAATACCACCACTTTTACATGTTATTTCTTATGGGAAAATTTAAGGTTCGATCTGCATTTTTTTGTACCGACGCCCAGCGAGAATGAGAAGAACGTGAGGAGTGTGGAGATGAATGGAGAGCAAATATCGTCATTTTTACATGTATTTTCCCATAAGGAAATTTAAGGTTCGATCTGCATTTTAAATCTAACGACGCTTAGCGTCGCGACGCCCAGAATGAGAAGAATGTGGGAAGTGTGGAGATGAATGAAGAGCAATATCATCATTTTTACAGGTATTTTCCATAAGGAAATTTGGGGTTCGATTTGCATTTTTTTTACCGACGCCTACCGTCGCGACGCTTAGAATGAGAATAACGTGACGCAATTTACCAGTGGCTGTTAGCGTCTCCACCATAACCATCAAACTTTAATATTTGATTTAAATTTTACTTTTTGTGTGTGTGTGTGTGTGTGTGTGTGTGTGTGTGTGTGTGTGTGTTTATCGCAACCATTTCAGGATGGCTGATAAATTCTCTATTTCATTATAAGTAATTACTGATTAAATACAGTTTTTTTTACTTCTAAATTATCCAAAAAATAGTTGAAAAATCACATTCAAAGTAAAAAAAAATCTCTTAATTCTTACATATCAGTTTTTAACGTTTGTTGCTTTTAAATTTAAACCCCTAATTAAAAAAAAATATTGAAGGAAAGACCATACAAATTTAGAAAATTATAATTTCCCATCATAACCCTTTAGAGATGGCCGATAGATGATTTCTTTAATAGCCAACAGGCAACAATTTTCCCTGATCGTGTCTATAAGACATATGGAAAACACTGTATATACCTAACTCTTTAAAAGTGTCAACCTCTTTTGTAGGGAGGGATTATCGATCACCAGAGTCGGTACGTCTCCCCTCGGAAGGGTACCTGTCGTGTTTCCATGCGGAAAAAAGTCGATCATCCCTTTATATCACAGAAGCCAAATCGTATATAAAATATTTAAGTTTTAACTCTATTATTTATCGCAACCCTCTCAGGATGATTTAATAAATTTTCTAGTTCATTATAAGTAATGACTGAAAATTTATCAGCCATCCTCAAATGGTTGCGATAAACACACACGCACACACACACAAAAAGTAAAATTTAAATCAAATATTAAAGTTTGATGGTTATGGTGGAGACGCTAACAGCCACTGGTAAATTGCGTCACGTTCTTCTCATTCTAAGCGTCGCGACGGTAGGCGTCGGTAAAAAAAAATGCAAATCGAACCCTAAATTTCCTTATGGGAAAATACCTGTAAAAATGATGATATTGCTCTTCATTCATCTCCACACTTCCCACATTCTTCTCATTGTGGGCGTCGCGACGCTAAGCGTCGTTAGATTTAAAATGCAAATCGAACCTTAAATTTCCTTATGGGAAAATACATGTAAAAATGACGTTATTTGCTCTCCATTCATCTCCACACTCCTCACGTTCTTGTCATTCTGGGCGTCGGTAGAAAAAAATGCAGATCGAACCTTAAATTTTCCCATAAGAAATAACATGTAAAAGTGGTGGTATTTGGCCCCGAACTCTTGTAGCTTATCTACTAAAGGTCACTGTTCACTTATTCCAGGTTGTAACAACAGTCGAAGACTTGTTTGCCGACAGCGCGAAACGGACGCTTCCAACACCAATCATGCTCACTTACCTGAAACAATAGAGAACATTTTTAGTTACACAGTTTACATCAATAAAAGTTTAATCAATTATTATAGGTTTGATAAAATTTGATTTTTGTTCTTATTAATTTATACGTTAAATAATGATATGGCGAATGCGTCACTACCATTAGCTCTAAAAGCGAATATGATGTATCTAAATCTAAATTACATTGTGTTATGATTAGTACCAACCCTTTTTTATCCTTACTTATTTATCGGTGAAAAATTTTTCGACGACACAATTTGTTATCAACTTTGACGTAATAGTTATAAAAGTCCAAAGGATATAAATTCTTAACCAGAGCAGTACTAAATGTAACAAAAATCAATTTTTATCATCATCCTCACAGTTGGTACAGTCATTATTCTAAATTTTTTTACTGCCCATCACAATAAATGTTTAGTCATTCGTTTGAAACACCCCCCCCCCCCCCCCCCCCCAAACGGATAAGTTGCAATTTTTAAAACGTTTTATGTCATGCTCCTAAGTAAATAACAATGGCTTGTTTTAACTATTTATGTTAAACGATCCCGAGGGAAACGGGCTGCGATAGACAGACGGACAAACAAACACGCATACAGACATCAAGCGATTCGTTTTTCCAATGTTGGTACGGACCAAAGCTATTACAAACTACAGATGGAATAATGTACATTTCTAGCTAGCCCACGCAACGACTGCAAACAGTCTGTCCCACCTCTTTCGGTCATTATTCCAGCATAGCCAGATGGACATATTTATCGCAAAGGCATCTTGCAAAATTGCAATTAAAAATTTGTTAATTTGGCAAATACAACTGGTTTAGATTAATCCGCAATTGCTCTTAAAATAAATTTATTTCCCAATAATTTTACTATAAACTGTGAAAAGGCGTATCAAAAGAATCTTGAACTAATCCAACTGCACTCTGGCAACAACTATTTCTATTTTACTACGATTCGGACCCAAAAGATAAGCAAAAGATGAATGAATACTAATCTCGTATATATTGCGATGTTTGTTCTTTGATCTAACTAACGGATTGTTATATTTTGGTTGATTTGTGTTTTTTTGTGATTATTGGTGAAAAATCGTCTTTATTATAAACAATCATGGTGCATTCATCTGTAGTATGTAAAAGAGTGGTTCATTAAAGAAGGATTTATCTTTTCATCGGTAAGTATGGTTATGTTTGAATATTTAACCATCTGATATAACCAGACTTCAACATTGTTGCCATTCAGCCAAAAAAACATGTAGTTCTCTCTTCCACCCATTAATTATTGTTCAATTACAGCTCGAAATCTTTTGATTGCCAAACTGCTTTGCATATAAAAAAAAAATATTATTAGTTTCAAGCTTCCCCAGTAAAATTGATTTTTTGGTTGGTGAACGCAGAAAATAGAAAACTAAATAAATGCACATTTAAAATATTGGCAACTACGATTCACTTCACACAAACTTATTTTCGAAAATAACGAAACATTGATCAACCAACACTGATGAAAATATATTTTTTAACTAAATATTACCTTAATAAATTCTCGCAGGCTGCTCTAATCCAGCTTGTGTCCCGAACGTTTAGCTTGCAGGTTTATGTTTCCATGGTCGCAGTCAATTGAAGCCCTCGGACCGATCCAAAAAAAAACAATTTTTTGCAACAACTGGTCCTTAGGGAATCGGCAATTAAACAGACACAGAAACCAACGGAGTTTGATTGGATGAATCTACTTCAAATACTACATATACATTTTTATAAAGTTACGATTGCTTATAATAGCTGCTTAAAAGTTATGTCATCATAACGCGTTAAAAAGTTCATTTTGTTTAATCATTCATACTCCATTTTGAAATTGTCAATACGATCAGTCAGATCCTTCCTGTACGTTAGACTAGGAAAAGTCGGACTGATTTATCAATCAGATTTTTTCTGTGCGTTAGACTAAAAAAAATCGGATTGATTAAGGCGCGATGGGGTTCAGCAAAACGATCAATCAGATCATTCCTGTACGTTAGACTAGGAAAGACCGGACTGATTTATCAACCAGATTCTTTCTGTACGTTAGACTAAAAAGAATAGGATTGATTTGACTGCGCGATTCTTTTCTGTGTCTTCTGCTACCCTGGAAAATTCGCGTGCCCGATTTTATAAATTTTCTTTAGTGCCCATGGCCATGATCCTAAAACAAAGGAAAATGCGTTTAGTTTTCATGTAAATAGGCAAATTTGAGTAAATTAGTAAAGTGTAGGTCATAATCGACACGAAGGCTTATTTGAGAAATTGTACATTTTGACATGAACAAGTGATTCAATGCTAATGAGCATAAATTAAAAATAAATAGCCAATACTAGCGAACTCCAGATGAGTTATGAAATAAGAAATACCTGTTTGGGGAAGAAGGCTTGGGGGAAGCCCAAGCCAAAAAATAAAATTAATTTCAGTTCACATTAGTTGGGAGGGAAAAAAAATGTTTTCTTGAAAAAAATTCTAGTTCTAATCATAACTAGCTATAATAAATTCGCTAACTTATTTAGCTGATTCTTGCTATACAGGGTGTAACAAACAAGTCCTTCATCATTGGAATTTCGGAAACGGTAAGAGATACGAAGTCGGTTAAATTGGGGCAAAGTTGCATAATTATGGGCCCAATAATATGCCGTAAAAAAATCTTAAATAAAAACAGGGGCTTTCAAAATATTTGGAAAAATCTAAAATTTTGCGTTTTGGTTTTTATTTGTTGCTGACTTTGTTCCAAGAGATGTCCAAAAATAAATTTCAGTTTTTCATTGTTACTTTCTATTCTTCTCGGGATGGCATGATCAGATCTTATTTAATGCGACGTTTCGTCTTTGGGTCACCATCATCAACTTAATTTTTTTAAATACTATAATACAATAATAATTTTAAAATTTTCAGTTTTGTCGAAACAAAAGTTAATTACAGGAACGGATTAGGGGTATTTTAATCAAGATGGTCAATTTAAGGAACAAAACATCGGAAAACCAGTAAGTCTCATATACCGCCGAACGTAGATTTAGTTCCTTTTTCATAATTTAATGAAAAAAAATCCAAGCCCGTATTTAAAAAATTAAGTTGATGATGGTGACCCAAAGACAAAACGTTGCATTAAAGATCTGATGATGAAATCTTATGGAGAATAAAAAGTAGCAATGAGAAAGTGACATTTATTTTTGGACATCTGTTCAAACAAAGCCAGGAAAAAATAAAAACCGAAACGCAAAATTTTAGATTTTTCCAATTATTTTGAAAGACCCTGCATTTATTTTTGATTTTTTTGGGGGATATTATTGGGCCCATACAGGGTGTTTTTTAATAGAGTGCCGAATCCTTGGGTGATTTTAAGAAGAAATGTTAATACAGTGCAACCTCGATAATCCGGACTAATTAAAACCGCGGTCATCCGGATTTGTAATTAATCCGGATTATTGAAGCGACACAGTTTTTTTATTGAAAAACGAAACATTTAAAACATTTAATAGAAAACAACTAGAAAATAGTATAAACATAATACAAAAATTATTTAAAACAGAAGCATACTTATTAAATTTTATATTATTTTGTGAAGTAATTAGTAATTTTTGTTTGCTTGAATTACCGAGTACTATCAAATGCTGATCATAAAGTATACAATGCAGTTGAAATGTTTGGCCGGATTATTGAAAAATCCGGTGTAACGAAGGTTTGGATTATCGAGGTTACACTGTATTAACATACAGGGTGATTGATGGTGGATGGCCTATTAGATGTTTATAGAGAACTAGTCATTGGACCACTTTGAAATTTTGGGAGGTTATAGAAGCGGACATGATCTATCTTTTAAAAATATTTTTAGCCATGCAGTGTTGCCACTTCTACTTGAAAGTATTAGCAACTTTGATAATTTAAACGAAACACCCTGTGTATTATTTTTGTTTTAGAATCCTTATGAATTTCTTAATAACTTTCCTTAATATTTTCCTATACCTATTTGTTATAGTTCTCGAGATAATAATTAATTTCGCTTTTTTTTTCGGATAACATCTTCTACAAAAAGTTATGATATTTTTAAACTCTTTCACCCTCTTTCCAAATATTATTTATAATAGTACAGGGTGTTTCAAAATACAAATATTTTGATGGTTTGGAAAAATGGTAAATAGTACCATTTATTACTATACCTATTTTGAACAGTTTTTGACTTATGAGCATTTATATAGAAAAATTAATTATTACAGATAACAATCACACTTTCTAGACCAATTTGGCAAGTAGCCTATGGAAATTGTTTTGTAATGGTTGACATTTTGCTGTTATTCATTCAGTCTTGTTGTCAGTTGGTCTATTTAAATATTTTAATTTTTTAAAGTTAAATTAAAGTTAAAAAAAAAAATGGAAGAAAACAACAACTATTCAGATGTAGTATGAATTTATTTATTTTACATGGTCAGTATAATAAGATCATCAGCCGTACATTTAGAAGATTCAATGAAATGTATCCAAATTTACCATCAATGAGCAATAAGAAATTTAGACGAATTTAAAGCAATTTCGAAAATTTTGGATCATGCTTGAAACATACAGAAATTTACCTAGACCTATAACGTCCAATGAGGAAACTGAAATCAATGTTTTGGCTTATTTTCATGCCTATTCGCATGTTTCAATAAGAAGTGCCAGTTCTTCTTAAAATCACCCAAGGATTCACAGCCTTAAGTATCGGCTTTCAATTAAAAAACCCCCTGTAGTTACAAATATTGTTATCACAAAATATTTTCTCTTGCCAAAAAACTATAAATAATTTTTTAAATATTAATTAAACAATTGGGGTATACTTTTAAAATTAAATAAATAGTTACCTCCTTATATGTGCCCATTTGCCCGACGACATCATCTTCATTCTTCCAGTTCCACTCTCCAAGGGACGAACAAAAAGAACATCGCCCTGGACAGGCCAGGTTGCCCATCAGCCTTTTTCAGACATGCGGGAGCCTTGAAAAGGGTTATCTCTACCACGCTCTAAACTGCGACGATGTTTAGACAAACCCTTGATGAGCGGAACCCTCACACCTCACACGCGGTACCGCACTCTATTTTAGACCCGTCAAGTATCTGAAACAAATAAAAGTAATTGTTAGGGAAAGGTTTGTTTGGATTTGTTCATTAACTTTCCTATTTTTATTTTAAACAAAAACAAACTATCTATAGTTCTTGGTATTATTATGGCCATATAAAAATATAAAATTGGCAAATTTTTGGAATCGACAACCTTATATAAACTTACCCTTATTTTTAACGCTAAATAGAAAATAATTATAATATATGATTTATATCCAGTATACGTAAATTCCATTACTAAGTTAGTAACTAATAAGACAAAGGAGAAAAACCGCAAATTTCAAGACACTACCATAAACTGACACTGGCATAAATATTCTTATTTAAATCGGTACATGTAAAAAAAACCATAGCAACAATGAGGAAATTTTATGAGCATAAAACAACAACTAATGCAAAAAAACCATATTGAACAAAAATATTTTTTTCTCGAAAACAGTTTACTTTATCGACATTGACCAAGAGTACCTTTTTTTCAGCATATCTCGTATCAAAAATATTATTGTCGTTCCTTCATCGTACAAGGTATAAAAAACATTTTTGTGTCCTAGTCCGTCCCTGGCAAACTAAATAAGCCAAATGTGTTTAAAAGGGCGAGTTTTAAGGAGACCCATCTACTAACCATTATACTTACTAAAAAAATATTAAATTACACCTAGTACTTCAAAAATTATTTAAAAAACAACGGTTTCCAGGGACGTCCGTTATGGGCCCGTATCTCCGTAGGGGAGAGGCCGTAGGGAGAAAAATTTATAAGAACTTCTCCTGTTATTTTTAAGTGTTCTATCTGAACCCGGGAGATTGCCCACATATTCTGGGACACCCTGTATAGGGTGTGCCATTTAAAATAAAGAAGTTGACACCGACTTCCAGTTTAACCGGACGTAGTACCTTAATGAAAATGTTTTAGCCCAGTGCTCAAATCAACATTAGCATACTATCAAAATTTCAATTTCAAAATTAGTGAGAGAGAGCAACAGGGCCCGCTCAAGACGCCTTAATCATTTTGTGCTCTTATTAATACATATTAATAATATTTCTGAAAAGAAATTAAAAAAATGTGCTATGCTATTCTAACTAATTAAAATAATAACTATCAACAAACCACCTTGTAACTCTGCAAAATTTTTTTATTTAAATCTATTTTATTAGCTATTTCGTGCTCAATAGATATCATAGTAAAGCTAGCCCGTTTCGGGCTTGTTCGTAACATGCCGCCCAGTTTACCCCCTCCTCAGTGGCGTTGCCCCCCCCCCCCCAACGAAATGTAATGTTTTAACCAATTTATTCAAAGATGTATTCGTTAGGAAAAATATAAATCTTGATTTTACTAGATATTTGTTTTTAGTAGATGATTGTTTTGTTCGTTGTTGTTTAAACACTCAGTATATTTTTTGTTCAGTTAATAATTAAGTCAGAGCTAGTGGCGCATTCACCATTTCGTTTTTTGATCAATATTTTTGATACTATTTCGTTTTATCCTAAAAGCGGTTAATTATCTGTTTTTAGGGACCAATTGCTATAAGTTTAGGGTAGAAATTTTTTTAATTAATAAATTAACGGAAGCAAGAAACGAAATTTTGTCGATTTGCACAAATTTCATTTCTTGTACAAGTACGCCACTGCCCCTCCGAACCAAAAACGGTCCTCGGCGACTCTTAGAATCCAGATTTTTCCGCCCCAATATACTTGACCCCCCCTTCTCATTTACGATTTTAAGGGTAACAGTTACCTCTCCCAGTGGGTTACTCCATGAAGGCTTTAAATAGTTTTAAATTCCTTTTAGGGTATTATTTAACAAAAAATTTATTGTGTCGACTCCTCTTTTATTATTATTGGAAATAGATTTCAACGATTTTTAAAAATGATGGGTCACTTGACCTTCCCCCCCCCTCCTTCCCAATTAAGATCTTAATGGTAACATCTACCCCTGCCAAGGGGGTTAAACCACGAAGGCTGCAACAATTCTTGTGAAGGGCGGGACCTTCACAATAAAATTTTATTTTTATTTACCGAAAGCGACCTATTAAAGGTGGGTAGTTTTCAAATTAAAACCCTGCATAACTGAAAACTGAAGGGGCCCATACACTTGCGAGCAAAAAAAAAGAATTGTGGAAAGAGTTTATAAGTATTTATCGCCAGTTACTACCCCAGTTATGGAAGGTAAAAAGCGAGGAACCCGTTGCATAATAGCGCATGGGCCCCTTGTGATGTGACTTAAATACTTCTTCTCTATTATAAATTAATTTATGGAACTGTGAATGCTGCTAAACGTATTTTGAAAAAAAAAAATGTTTAAAGACTCACCTTACAGGGAACAGAGCAAAACTTCGTTTTAGGATGACACTATTACCCGGAATTCCGACAACACTTTAAGCAGTGGCAGGAGCACCCTGTCCTGGACGTCGAATTATCACGCGGGATAATTTTCCAGAAAAAATAAAACCGGCGAATATGCGAGCTCCTTTCGAACCGACCACTGCAAATAAACTAACAAAGTAAAGCAAGGCAAAGGTATTTTGGTGCAAAAAATTCGTTTGTTTTTCTAACGATTACTCGCTTACATTATAGAAAAAACGGCATGACTCATGTCGATTCGTTATGTCCCGGAGGATCCTAAAGTTTTGTATGAGGCGGTAACCCTTTTGTCATTTGACTTGTGTTTCGTAACGTTCTTATTAGCAAAATTACAATTACCGGAAAATTTATCGCGGAAAATTGGGTTTTCTGAAATAAATAAAATATTTACTAATACAGGGAGTCCATTTAGTGTGTAATTCTTCGATATCTCCTATATCGTGGATAGAAGGGAAACTTTAAAAATAAATATTAGCGGACTGTTGAAGACGCATATTTTAAAAGTATGTTTAAGTATACAGGGTGTCCATTTTTGGGTAGTTTTACGGGGTATCTCCCTTATTAGTAAAGATAGAAGGATGCTGTTTTCGCAGCACTTTGCTACTTTTTTGTCAAACAGAAGATGCCGTAATCATTTTGGGACACCCCCCCCCCCCATATCTCGGTTACCCCGTAACGTATCAAAAAGAAATAAAAATGTTCTTTTTGTAACTCTTTATGTAGAATACAGTGACGTACTCAGATTTTTTCTACATTCAATAATTTTCAAGGAAAATAAACAAATTTGCTTCTTTAAATGGGTCACCGTATATAAAAAATGGTATATTTTTGAAAAACGTATATTTCGGGCCTAATACTAAGACAAAAAATAAAGTGTTATATATTTGAAGCTTGTTACAAACTAAATTATATTATTAAAAATATAGGTATAGGGTACGTGTGACAACAAATATAACGGAGATACCCCGTAAAACTACCCAAAAATGGACACCCTGTACAGTGTGTGTCATAAATGAAATGACCTATATTTTTACTCGGAATCAGTGCCCCTCCTTATCGTTTATGTAACCCCAATTTTTTTCCCCAATCTGTTGCGGTGTTGCAAAGATATTATTAATTTTCCTATTTTTATTGCATTGGTACGATCGTAATAAACATGCTACAGATTCTTTATTGATTTTAATTAGATCAAAATTTTTTTATCTGGATTACATGAGTACTATTTATAAAATTTTACAGTTTTATACAGGGTGCTTTAATTTTACTTCCAAACTTCGGGTTTGTTTGGATTAAATTTACTCAGTATTTTCAAATGGAACACCCTGTATATTTCATCAAGAATTGAAACTTCTACTTCTTATAAGTACAAAATATTTTATTATTGTCTGTAGCGTTGCCAATCGTAATGATAAATCTTGGTATTATTGGAAAGATATTTAAACAACCTTTAAAATGATGTGCCCTTCCCTACCCATTTAATATTTTCGCTCAAGTCTTCAGTCTTGGGCTTTCTTCGTTTACATTTTTTAGTATTTTTCTGTATTATATTAAATACGAATATGGAAAATTATTATTTCCAGACCACCCGATGATCCTACAATAAGGGCGCGTATTTTTGTCTATACAGTAGCACTTTAAAATACTATTTCAGATTGAATGGTACTACCAAGAAAAGGAAGCCCTCTCCTGATAAGCATAGACTTTTTATTTCTTGAATAGATTTTTTTAAAATTTGATTTAATCAAATAAACGTCTGTTCAGATTATGTGGTGACTACTAAGAGATGGCGCTGCGCACTGTATTTGATCGACTACCGTCGATGGTACGGCGTTAAGTTAAAGTCCTCTCTCTCTCAAGAAATCCACCTTTCCAAATTATAATGTATTTCGAAACGATCGCGAAACTAGAATGGGCGGAACCATGATTTTTGTCAAATCAAAAGGCACGTCCAAGCAACTTCTATGCCAAATCCGGATAGTAGCAATATTATAGATGGTACATACGTTAAGATTGTAGTGAACCACAGGTCTGTAGTGGTCGGGTCCGTTTACTGCAGCCCCTTCCCTCACGACAGTCTTAACAGGGAGTGTTTAGGAAATATCTTCAACAATAACAGGACAACAATAATCGGAGGAGATCTGAATGCCAAAAATCGAGAATGGAACTGTAGAGCAACCAACACCAGAGGGCTAATGTTATACAACAATTCTGATGTTTTTAATTACCATATATTACCACCAGAGGGCCACACATCTAAGTGCCAACGGATTACCGGAGCTACTAGATATATTCGTAATTAAAAACACAGATCACATGTCACAGCCTGTAGTAATCAATGATCTAACATTTGATCATCTCCCAGTGATTATCGAATATGGTGACCCACGCAGGAGGGGTCTTAGCATCATAACCAAAACCAGAACTGACTGGAAAAAATTCCAGACTCAGCTGGAGGGTTGCGAATCTATCGCTCCTCTTGTAGGCAAACCAGATATCGACGAGGCTGTAAATGTGCTCACAAAGAACATACAGCAAGCACTTGCTAGAGCAACAACAACAAAAACAGCTGATTACACTAAATATGGTAATCTCAGTCATGACATAAAGAACGAAATAAGAGCGAAGAACCGTCTCAAAAATAGAGCGTACAGAACTGGAGATCCGAGGATCAAACAACAGGCAAACCAGGCAACACAGAGGGTCAAACAGCTGCTTAGCGGTTTGGAATCCGAGAGATGGGAAAGGAAGGTCGAAAGCCTAAATACACAAGATGGATCCCTCTATTGGATGACAAGTTCGCTTGTCAACGGAAGTAGGACACCAATGCCGCCCATAACAACGAGCGGCAACACTGTAATCACTGAACCTCAGGAAAAAGCGGAAAAATTCGCTGAAGCACTCTACGAGCAATTCAGCGAAAATCCGGCTACAGATGTAGACCTAGAAAATCGGATCAACAGGACTGCCGAAATATATAAAAGCATGGATCACCCTCCTGAACCAAATCTGCAAGAAGTCACCGCAGAAGATGTCAAAAAGATCATATATACGTTACGTAAAGGTCAAAAAAGCTCCCGGGCTAGATAGAATCACCAACCTATCACTGAAAAATCTACCGGAGAAGACAATAAAGGACATAGCCAACATCGCAAATGCTATACTGAAAACTGGACATTTTCCCGTCCCATGGAAACAGGCAAAAATCATTATGATAGGGAAATCAGGCCAAGACAGAAGAAAATTGACCAGTTACAGGCCAATCAGTCTTCTGTCTAACATAAGCAAGATAGTGGAACGGTTAATTTCGGGTAGGCTCACAACCTTTGTCGAAACTAACAACTGTCTACCAGTGGAGCAGTTTGGCTTTAGAGCTAACTTGTGCACCGTTAGACAGACAACAAGACTGGCTTCTAACATAATCAATGGATTCAATAGACGGAGGAGCACGGGAGCCGTCCTATTCGATATCAGTAGAGCTTTTGACAGGGTATGGCATAACGGGTTAATGTCAAAATGATCAGGCTAGGAGTACCAAACTATATGATAAAACTTATAGCCTCCTATCTTGAAAATCGATCGTTTAAAACTTTTGTTGAAGAGTGTTACTCTACGTCAAAAATAATCAGGGCCGGAGTCCCACAAGGTTCGGTAATAGCCCCCCTACTCTTCAATATCTTTACTTGTGATATCCCAATGCATCCGTCTTGCGAAAAATTCATATACGCTGATGACACAACCATAGCAGTGACATCAAGAAATCCAAAACAAATAATGCTGGCGCTAAAAGAAAACATCATTACTCTGGAAAAATGGCTCAGCAAGTGGAAAATAAAAATCAATCCAGAAAAAAAAACAGGCAATTTACTTTACCAAGAACTCATCAAGGTTCAGAAGACCGGAAGGCAGGGTCACTGTAGGAAACAAACCAATCGATTGGAGCCCAAGCGTAAAATACTTGGGACTTCACTTCGACAAACGCCTTAATTGGAAAGTAAATACAGCCCACAGGAGAAAGATGGCTCACGCCCAACTGAGCACTCTATACCCGCTGCTCAACAGTAGGAGCAAGCTAACAATCAGGACAAAAGTCATGATGTACAAAGTGCTCATCAGGCCGGTGCTCACATACGGAGCACCGACCTGGTGCACACTGGGTAAGCAGGACTTTCAAAGACTACAGGTAATACAGAACAAGGCACTTAAAATAATACTGAATACACCTAGATATACCAGAACTCACGTTATACATCGAGACCTCCAAATTGACACAATTTCGGAGTTTCTCGATAAAATAATCGTGAAATATCACACCAAGGCTAACTTGGCCAACAACGCCAAGATAGCCTCATCGCACATACGCAGACTACCGCGTCAAAAACACAGAATGCCTAAAGACTGGATCACTCGCTAAATCCACACTCCAAATTATTTAAGAACTTGTTCTGTATAAAATAAGTATGCACGCACACTACGCGCACACTATACGCCTCTGTAAACAATTACAATAACTACCCCTCTACCTCTGCACCCAGTATGTTAACGGAGCTCTTAAAACTTGCTTATTTGATTAAATTCAAATAAGAAAGGGTTAAGAGCTGTAACCGAAACACACCAAGCAACGCTTCAAGGCTTAACCTAAAAAATCATACTGATGATAAACAAAAATAACACGTCTAAGTGAAATGAGTTACAGGTATCATGCCTGACTCAGACGGTGAGTTTTAGTCGGTTGGCTCGTCTCCTTCTGAGGCGGATCCCCTCCTTCA
Source organism: Barypeithes pellucidus (assembly GCA_963991005.1). NCBI lineage: Eukaryota > Metazoa > Arthropoda > Insecta > Coleoptera > Curculionidae > Barypeithes > Barypeithes pellucidus. The sequence continues at coordinate 49,552,911 of OZ022562.1, read as the reverse complement.
GAGCGGATGATATTGATGGTCTTTCCCCACAATGTTGCTAGCCCGACACTACCTTGCAGCCGCGTCTGTAAGGTGCGCAGATTTCTCATCGTGTGTCCAAAAAAAAACAAACACCAACCTAACCAATCATAACCGTTTACGTCATTACCACTTATCACCACCATCGAACGGTACCGAAGTAGCGGTATTGCCAGGTATCTGGTGAAATTTCACCAGATCTGTATCGTCGAGGTATCCCTCTTAGCCCTAGAAAATGTTGAGGGAAAAAGGTTAGGTGATTTTTTTGTGATTTATAAAATATACCTCCCCGAAACGAAGCTGATAACACCAGAAACCGAACTTTTTCAAAAGGTTTTTCATGGACCACCAGATTATTCATAAAATCACAAAAAAATCAACAGATCTCCTGACATTTCATGAGATAACTGGTAACACTGCGCTGTAGTATTAATTTTTTATTTTGTTTTGAAATTTGAAACTCAGTTTTCCGAAATAAGTATTCGTTGTTTTCGAACAAAGGTAAATTATTTTGTCCTAAAAAATTGTGAATAGTATGTACTTTTGCTTTTAAAAGTTTATTTGATCATTATCTACCTAAATCCTACAAAATTATTAAATAATTTTTAATTACATTGGTCTTTTTAATTACATTGGTGCATTTTTTACTAACCACATACATATTTTGAGGACTAGAATACAAAAATAAAATTTGACGCTGTCATCGAAAAAAATCTTTTAAAAAAACAAACCCAAATATAACCTCCAAGAGGGGAAAATTTTAATCCAACATCCGCATTCCACATACTCACACCCTAAGCTGTAATCGGAAGAGGTTATCGACTATACTATAAGTTTTTTAAAGAAATGTGACGAGTTCAAGTTTAAAACGTTAAATTTTAGGTTAAACGAAAACCATAATGGATGTGGCCACAAATTCAAATTATATTCCTGTGGAAATTCTTCACCGCTCTGAAGCTGAATTTAGAAAAAAGTTATCTGCAGAAGAAAGTGCAAGAGTTAATAATACTGGTAAAACATCATTTTGACTTAAAATTGTAAACTGTTTTTAAAGTCCCATGGTATTTTGTTAGCCCTGTTGGTATTTTTGTAATATTATCTAAAAATTAGTTTTGTACCTCTATAGATCCCTAAATCTTATAATATAAATATTTTTAAATTATTGTAGATACAGATTACAAAGGGCAAGTATGCTCTGCACAAAGATGGCTTTGTATCTGCTTGGAATGAAGATATAGAGGAGATACAAGCTAGTGACCACCAACGAATACTTATAACCAGGAAGAAGACAAACTGCCGTGTTAAATATTCGAAGCAGGCGATGATACGGCGACATCCATTATGCCTGGCGCGCACGTGCTTTTCAAATGTCACTTTTGTCCAAATTTGTATTACTGTCAATAGTTTAAAGTGACATTTAAGCAAAGAAAACATCAAAACCCTTTCATTTGATTTACTAAGTAGAGAAAATCGAATATTAGGATTTTGACATAGGTTTTCAGCTGTAAATATCGCTTTAAAATTGTCCTTACATACTTTTATATTATTATTGAACTAGTAACAATACTAGAAATACAGAATTCAGAGATTGAAGGTTGTAATTAGTTTTATTAAAAAATAGGAAATAAATCAAAATTTACATGAAATATTTTACCATCTTAAACTTTAAACAAATCAAGGTAAATACAATACTAACAGCTACTAACCAAGTAAATATATGCACCATCATTATGATTATGGGCTTCCAATTTGTTTGTTTCGTAGCATACTCCTGGCAACATTAGTGATCGAAGTCCTCTTTAATGTTCAGTCATTATGGGATTCTCAATTAAACTATGAAAGGAAAGAATTATTATAATAATATATTACCGGACTTATCAAAATTCTGACTACGGGTTAATATAACTTATATAGCTGTAAATATTATGTTGTAGCTTTTGACTTTTAGATTGTAAAATTTAAGTAAAATTCTTTAAAAATGTGTTTGTTGCTAGTTTGCTTGAGAAGTTTGGGACATAATGGGACAATTTTTTAATGTAAAATAACAATAACGAATAAAAATTAATAAAAAAATATTTCAATCATAAATTACTTACCAGCAACAAAACGAAAAGGTCCGCTTTCGTGAAAAGAATAGAAAATTAAAAATTATTTTAGAATTTAATGACGTTTCCTCCACCATTTTCAATCACATTATAAATCATATGTTACTTGATTTTTATTCCATTCCAGACGAAGGTTGTTCGGTTGTAAAATAATTTAAGAACTTGTGCTGCTCGCATTCTATGTCTGTCTCTGTCTGCATCAACCTTCTCCGATTCATTAAAGAGAGATAAATATGGCCTAGGTCAAAACGAACAAACCCGAGTCTGATATTGACACAGAACGATAGACACAAAAGGATAAACGTATGGAGTAACCAGCCTGGCTGTGACGTCACTTGCACGGCCTACTTATATGCTTCCATTTTCGCGTAAACGTAATGTTTCGATGCAAAAATCCGGTCGAATCTCCGTCCCTGGATGGCCGGACGTCCGGGCGGCGTTCGGAACCTAGGTCCCTGGCGTCGCTCAGGTCGATCAGATCATTGCGCCGATCAACGGTCGCTACCTCTAATTCTATGTCATTCGGAAAAAGCCTAGCGGGTCTTAATGGATGGAAAGACACGCTATTGCTGCTTGACGACGTCTGATCGTCAGCAACGTGTCTTTCCGCCTTCCAGGTTGCAAAGTTTCCGACGTTATCCCATGCGTAATTTGGGGTGCTAATGATTTCGTCGAAAAGCGTTAAAAAGCCTGGAACGGCCCCTGAAGGGGGCCTGTGAGGACCCACCTTTCCACCCGCCAGAGTTGTCACGTCTGACGCCTCAAAATTCAAATGACTTGAAGAGTCTGACATGTTTCCAAAATTTTTAATTTTCCAAAAGTATTTCTTTTCCAACAAGAAATTTTCCTTTTACGATTGTAAAAGAAATCTTAAATTTTATTTAAATTTTTACTGACGCAATTAATTACTCATGTAATTAATTAGTTCTTTAAAAACAAAAATTATTATTCTCGATAAAAAATAACCCCTGATGGGTGATCATTTTTTATAAGTGATTTTTAGCCTCGCTAAACTTTTCCAAACTCACAGATTTCTTTTGCAAAAAGAATTTCCCCTGAAATGCCTTTCGCGTTGCTCTCAAAGTTTTTCTTTACAAAATTGTCCGAATTCGAATTCGTCCTAGAACCCTAATTCTAAACTCACCCTCTATAGTTACAAAGCCCTGTTTGTTACTAAAAAGCTTTACAAGAAATACCAAAACCCTGCCCAATACTCCAAACTTAAAAGGAAATGAAATATTAAAACCCTGTTTAACATTTCTAACTTGCTCCTACAAGCTCTGACAAGTCCCAACAAGTCTTGACAAGTCCCTGCCTGCCTCGACAAGTTTTTGTTTAAAAAAAAACCCTTATTTATCTTTTTCAGCCCTTACTTCTTCTAACGTTACCAACCCCTACCCATTTCCCAAGCAAAGTGCACTCCCCTGAGTTCCCTCTTATGAGAGAAAAGTTAAGGTAACAAACTTTTGTTTCCAACTTTGAAAAAATCACGAAGTTTTCAGTGAAACTCTGCAAATCTGAATCCCGAGAAAATCCCTGTTTCTGAGCTCGATCCCAGTACTCGCAATTTTTTCAAGTTCCAAGCAAAACGAAAAGCCACAATTTGCGTTCAAAAACTAACTTAAAAGAATCAAAATTAAAAATTATCTTTTCCCAAAAATAAAACTAATTCAACTCGCGGCGCAGTCACGGAGCGTTCCACCAATGTCTTTTCAAAGTTATGCACAGAGTGCTTGCCCTTAACAACGCGAACGCTTCACAGTTTTTCGAAACTATCACCGAAGTGTCTTTAGTTGAAAAAGTATTTGTTAAAGTTTTTTAAGGTAGGCTTCCACACAGTTACCCTCCACCTGGCAGAACTTTAACCGACCAGGATAGATTTCTGCTGTCTGCGGGGTTTACAAGAATGGCGACTGTCGATGGTGGCTTTACGAACCTTCCATAGCAGTTCCTTACCCCAATGGGTGACAGCCCACTGTTACTTACGTGGAACCTTCGTAAGCAGATAGCATTCCACTCCAAAATGCCACTAACGAACAATGCCGTGCAACAGGAACCCTAAACGCGGTTGAGTCGCAGCTTGCAGCTCAACTTGTTCACCCTTCACCGAGGTCCCAGGATTTCGTGATTTTAACTGGAAATCCCGCTACTCGGCTGCAGGACTTGCCTTTCTCCCCTTTTCCCTAGCTATGTGCAATTGCTAGGTACTAAAGTGACAAAGTGAAATGCGAGGAAATGAGATTTCGCCTATGCAATCCCGATGCTAGCCAGAGGGGTCTCCTGACCGATGCTCCTGGTGCTAGGGGGACGCTCTTCGCTTGATACTTCTGGTGGAACCCTGTCCTGTGTCAGAAGTACTCAAAGCACGAAAGATAATCTCAATCGCTCTGGTGATAAACGGCGCTACACACGGTATTTATAATCCGCGAGCCGCGAGAGAGATTATTCTGATTGGTTTAACCCTTCCGCGATGCATCCTGCCGCTGCAGATCGCAGGATCTCGGGGCTTCCCCGAGCTCTCAGGAATGCATCATTATATTAAAATTGAAATTGCGCGAAAGTTCTTCATATGAAAAATCTGAAATTATAGTATGAGGTGGCGGATTAAATTCCCTATTGAACGCTGTCTGCGGTTTTCGCCCCTGATTATCCTAACTATTTTTAATTAAATAATTAAATTAATTATGCATCCTTGCATAGCTAAACGCCGCAGCAGTGACTTGGCTCCGCCCCCTTCGATATACTCTCCGTGTTCTCCGCTCGCGCGACTGACAAAAATTCCTAGCCAAGGTCCACGCGGACGGATCTTTTGGGAAACTGAACGTCAGGCGGGGCGACGTTGGCCAATGAGAAGTGTTTTCGGTTTAACAAAACTAGTTCGCTTATTTTATTTTTCGTTAGTGTGATTCCCCGTGAGGATGATGCAATCTTTTAGGAATTTTCCACGAAAATATTATGATTTGTTTAAAAATAGACTTTTTATACAACACCATCCCCGCCATAAGAGGTCTCACCGGGCTGGTGACCACCACAAGACATAGGGTATGGAATGATGAGGAGACACTGTCAGAACGCCCATGTCTATGATTTTAGACTTCCTTATTGGAGGAATGAAATGGTTCTCCTTAAAAACTACCTAGCTAGCTATTTAGTCTTGAAGAATAATCATATTAAAATACACTGCCAGATATTATTCAAATATTTCATTGCTTCGCCGCTTTCATTATCAAAGTCTCAGTCAGTATGATAAATTATTCAAAACGAAATTTGTACAAAACAAATTGTTTTCATTTACAAAACAATAACAAAATATTGTAAATTTAGGTTACATCCGAATGACAAGTGACATACGTCACCCCCTACAAAAAGAGTGGGGGACTGTCGCTGCGACACGTTGAAGCTCTGAGAACGCGGCTAAAGGCAAACAGTTATAAATGTTAGGTTACGTATTTGTTTAGGAGCTGTGCGCAAACGCAACTTCAAATTAACATCACCATCGCCTCTCGGCAGCCTTGCAAACCCCTGAAAGGTGCAAGTTGTCGCTTCAAAATACCCGCCCGCTTTGCGGATCTCCGAAAGATGCCGAATGTTTCCGGGGTTCCCGTGGTTTTTATTTAGTGTCGTCTCCAGGGTTGCCAATCTGTGGGTAATTCCCCAAAATGTGGGGAATTTTGTTGAATGTGGGGTTTCTGTGAGGATTGTTATTTGTGGGGAATTTTAGTGAACCTGAGATTTCCCGATTTAATTTAAATTATCTAGGTAACTAAATATCATATTTGACGGTCACCGCTGATATGCAGTTTTAGTTATTGGGGGAGGCTTTCATTTCTTTGTTTCGTTTTTTCCAAATTTAAAAATAATTATCTCTTTGTTACTTATATTGCCATTTTCGAACGCATCAGTAGAAAGGCTTTTTAGCAACTTAAATGATATAAAAACCGAAGCTCGTACAAATTTAGATAATTCGTCAATAAAAGCTCTTTTACACACTAAAGAAGGGATTAAACTAAATGGAGGCGTCGTGTTTTTTGAACCGGATAAAGAAATGTTGAAAACAAATATTTCGGGAAAAAATGATAGATTAATCAGAATCCGGTTAATTATTATTTATTAATTTAATAATATTAAAATAACCATTTGTTTAATAATATGTTTATTGGTAATACAATATTTATATTGAAGTATAAAGTTTGTAATTACGTTACAAAGATGAATAAATAAACATAAAATAAATAATCGTTTCGTTTATAATAAATTCGTATTCCCCAAAATTCACAATACTATATAAAGCCCAATAAACTGTAGTGTGGGGTATTGTGGGTAATTGCGAATCTTTTGAGGGTATTTATTCCGAGTATCATTGGCAACCCTGGTCGTCTCTTGTTATCAGTTATCCCAAGAAATTTTTTTGCCTGCATTCCTTTTGTAGCTACAGATAAAGTTGTCGACCATGATTTATATTTTTTCGTTAAAGCAGTAGAGGTTTTGTGTTGTCTTTTATTAATTTCATAGAAGATGGAAGATGTATCTGAGCTATTCAAAAAATATTTCAATTCATTACATAAAGGTACCACATGCACTAAAACAGTGCAAGATCGCAGGGAAGTCCTTAACAAGGCCCGAAAAGCAAAAAGGGACACCCTAGCGAATATGAGAAGAAATATAAACAACTTAAGCCCTATTAATACTCCCACTCCATTCAAAGGGGGTTCGGGAAATATGCTTGAAAAACCTAGTTCTCCATCACCCAAAGCCAAGCAAAAAGGAGTAAAGAAAAGATTAGAACTGCTACAGAAATGGAAAACAGAGAAGGCAACGGTAAAAGAACAGGAGAAGGCCAGAGCAAAACCAATTTTTAAAGTTTGTCATGTACCTGCAGATCTAGAAAAAGCAAATAAAGTTATAAAAGGTAACGAAAAATAAACCTATATATTTTTAGCAATAGTAAATGCTAGCTTCTGTAAAACAATTAAGGCACACAATTTTTGTATTCTGGCATTGACATTTAAACTCAGATTTGATATTTTTGTTTATTTCAAATTATTTAATAGACTATACAATTTTTAAATTTAGGAAAACCAATTGTACCAGGGTCGGCTAGTAAGAAGTCACAATTTCCCCCCCAAATCACAAATTTAAACCACCTAGTGGTATTAAACCATTTAGTTCTAATGCATCTACTACGCAAGGCCAGTCTGCTGCGTCTACAAGTATCAGGACATTTAACAAATTCAGATCTACCCTACAAACAAGAAACAATGCCGTTATTAAGGAAACTGTATCAGAAGAATCAACGGGTAAGTTTTTTTTCTAAAAATATTAGCACTATATCTCGCATTAAACTAAATAATTTATAAAGTAGCAATTAAGTAGCAATGTTCCCTGATTTAACTGGGATGCCCCCAATAACTCATATAATTAGCTAGGTTTTGTGAATAGCCTTATTGCATTGTATACCTATTTGTTGTTTATTTTCACATACAAGTAGTGAAGTACTTTGGGAATTTATGAGTTGTAACACTCGATAGCATTTATGCCGAAAAGCAAAGTACCCTTACACTTATCCAATTTGCGTTGTTTTAAGTGAATAAAAATCTCATTAAATTCTTTTTGCTGCCCGACATAATTGAGCATACAATGTGTCCAAGATAAGGAGGGCCAGTACAGGAATCTCGGAAACCGTAAAAGATACGAAGTCGGTTAAATGGAGGTAAAGTTGCGCATTTACGTGCCTAATAATATGCCGTTTAGAAAGTTTTAAAATTCCGAGTAGTTCCGGAGATATCAGGAAAAAACCGAAATTCTGAAAAATCGTTTTATTGTTTTCCTGGTTTTTTTTTGAGATCGCATTCTAACGTAAACTGCACTTTTGCATTGCCACTTTTTTCGCTCTATCTAACAGCGTTAATTGTTTTGTAATCCGACGAGTCGTCTTTGAAGGGCCATTATCGATTTTATTTTTTTAAATACTGTCCTGTTTTCCTGATATTGGAATTTGAGAGCTTGAAACAAAAAAATTAAGATGGTGACGCGTGATTTGTTTCACTTGACATGTCCATTGTGATTGTTTGAAAGTGTTTTAAGTTTTTATTTTCCAGAAAATATGGAACATAATTTTAGGTGATGCTAAAGTGCACCCACGGAATTTAAGAATTTTTGGAAGAGAAACTGAAAGAGTATTTAATTTTAAGTATTTTGGAAAAAAAAAATTTGCGGATGAACCATTTTAAAAAAAGTTATTTACAAAAAACAGTTAAATAATGTAAGGCAAGGAAGTGTTTGTGAATGTTTCTTACCCGTTTCTTAACCATTTCTTAAAAATTGGAATTGCAGACATACGTATACAACAAGAATAACATAAAAGGGCTGATTATTATAAAAAATAATAACATAAAAGGCTGATTATTATAAAAAAAAACCACTAATATTGGCAATTAAAAACTATAATAATATGGTGTCATATTATAATGTCAAAACTAATCTCTTTCGACCAGAAAATACTAATACTTTTTTCCCCAACTTGCCAGTTGGCATATTGGAAAAGCAATGTTGTCAATTCAAAAAGTTATTTTTTAATTATTTAGTTTCGTTTATAATGGAATGTATTAATGCGAATAATTTCTTTAAATGACCAGGATTTGGTAAACACCTAACAAAATGCGGGATTGTTGCATCAAATCTCAAGGGGTCCTCCCGGCGATATTGTACTCTACAACAAAAAGAAGATGCGGTTTTTGAATATGTATTTTATTGTCCAATTGTCTCTTAAAGGATCTTTTCCGAAAATTCTAAAAATTCCTATAAACCATACATACATTGATTTTATTATGGGAATAATCATGTGAGATACGAAGCGAATGTGCGGCTATGTCGCGGTCGGGTGTTCCTATAAAAATGTTATACAACAATATACAGATACAGGTATTTTCCTGATATTTGTTCCTGACAGTTGCTCCAAAAGGAAGAACTTTGTTTACAACAACCACAAAGTGGCTGTGTTTGCGACCATCCTGGCTGGTCGCAAGCACAGCCATGCAACCGATGGCCTTTGTACCAAGTTCATATGGGCTGAGGGCGACATGACGCTTTCAGTGGCCCGGTTGAGATGCGCTGGGCCCATAAGAAGCCAAAGTAGCTATATTTGCGATGAGCCTAAAGGATTATAATACAGGGTGATTCACGACGAGCGTGCATTAGAACTTTATGGAGAACTACTGAATATATGTTCCTGAAACTTTGGGGATTTGGGTTTATCGATATGCTCTCTTTAACTAAAATATTGACATGTTCCTGTCATTTCCGGTTATACCGGAAGTAGCTGCCAACTTTCGTTTTTTAAATACAACATGGTAATTTTTATTACATTTTTCGATTAAGCATTAAATACTAAGCACATTTTATAGAAAATGTTTTTGTCAGACTCTATTAGTTTTTGAGATATCTGGACTTTTTGTAATTATTTGGCAAATGCATGACGATGAAATAATCCATATAATTTTTTTACCTTAGCGCTTGGACTAAAAGGTTTTTCTCACCGAATAGCTAGAAGATCATCAAGTCTCAAAAACATTTCAAATTCGGCATAAAATGTACAGGGTGGTCACAATTCAAGCCTCATTTTGAAAGAATTCAACCATTAAAAACTTTCTTATTTTAAATGGAACACCCCGTATAAGTTGTTCTTTATAAATAGTATTTACTGTCCTATACCAATATCAAAGCGTTTTCTCAAAAAATCCAATTTTATTCCGAAAATACTATTTGTTCAAGTGTGTTATGAAAACAATAATTGTACTTAGAGGCTGTATACTGATGTCTATACGGAGGAAAAGTGATTGATTGCTGGAAAATACAATATTCTAAAGTGTTTCTTAATAATTTATAAATAAAATGCAGTTGATTGTTTTAAATTTAATTGTTTAAATATTATTTTTTTAAAAATAGCAAGGTAACTAGTTTATAAACTTTAAATTCTTTAATTAAAAATGTGTTTGAAAATTATACCTAATATCTTTTGATTATATTTTTAAAATATGTTCGAAATGATTGCCATTTACTTCCAAGCATTTATGTATTCTTTTCATCATGTTATTTCTTGTAGCATTCCTAATTTCTTGTGAGAGATTGAAATGCTCCCTTCACCCTTTCAATTAGATTTTCCTTCGTGGTGATGGGACGCGCGTAAACTTTATCTTTAATGGTTCCCCAGATGAAAAGTCCAGTGGAGTTAAGTCTGGCGAACGAGCTGGCCAGTGGAAGGGACCTTGGTTTGCGATCCACTGGTCATGAAAAAGTCTGTTTAGGGCAGTCTTAACAACTTGGGCGTTGTGTGCTGGAGCTCTATCGTTTTGATACCAATCACTTTTCCTCCATATAGACATCAGTATACAGCCCCTAAGTACAATTGTTTTCATAGCATACTTGAACAAATAGTATTTTCGGAATAAAATTGGATTTTTTTAGAAAACGCTTTGATATAGGTATAGGACAGTAAATACTATTTATAAAGAACAACTAATTTGCCATCAAATTAAATAAAAATATACGGGGTGTTCCATTTAAAATAAGAAAGTTTTTAATGGTTAAATTCTTTCACAATGAGGCTTGAATTGTGACCACCCTGTACATTTAATGCCGAAATGTTTTAGATACTTGATGATCTTCTAGCTATTCGGTGAGAAAAATTTTTTAGTCCAAGCGCTAAGGTAAAAAAATTATATGGATTATTTCATCGTCATGCATTTGCCAAATAATTACAAAAAGACCAGATATCTCAAAAACTAATAGAGTCTGACAAAAACATTTTCTATAAAATGTGCTTAGTATTTAATGCTTAAATCAAAATTACCATGTTGTATTTAAAAAACGAAAGTTGGCAGCTACTTCCGGTATAACCGGAAATGACAGGAACATGTCAATATTTTAGTTAAAGAGAGCATATCGATAAACCTAAATCCGCAAAGTTTCAGGAACATATATTCAGTAGTTCTCCATAAAGTTCTAATGCACGCTCGTCGTGAATCACCCTGTATAACTATTTTTTATATGGAAAAAGGAAATCGGCTCCAAAACTTTTCACTTGTTTTCCCAGGGCACTGTCAATTTATGTAACTTTCTTGTGTTTTCTTTTGCCGAAAGCAGAAGCAAATCAGCTACAAAAGGTGTAGCGGGGCGGGTTTTCACTTGTTTTCCCAGGACACTCTCAAATTTATGTAACTTTCTTGTGTTTTCGTCTGCCGAATTCAGAAGGAAATCGGCTACAAAAGGTGTAGCGGGGCGGGTTTTCATTTGTTTTCCCAGGACACTGTCAATTTATGTAACTTTCTTGTGTTTTCTTTTGCCGAATACAGAAGGAAATCGGAATCAAAGGTATAGCCGGACGGTTTCACTTGTTTATTAAATAATTATTTGTGTTCTGTTAAATAAAAATTTTTGAAGTTGGTTTGTGTTCCCAAAACAATGCCTTTATTATGTTAATTTGTATATGATAGTAAACGTGGCAACCATGTTTTCGAATGACTGACGTACTGTCTCAAACGGGGAGTTTTCGCATAAAAATTGCTGTCAAAATCGAACTTTTTTTCAATTTTTCTTATAGAAAAACTGTACGATCCGCAAATTTTTTTGTTTTAAATTGTTCTATACAACCAGATCTTTACATTGCAATTTCAAAAAATATTAAATTCCGTGGGTGCTAAAGTGCACAAGCACCAATTAGGAGAAATACAGGATCCTATCCCAAAATTTCCCGATGTTGTTCAAAAAACCCTCGAAACGTCATTAAACCACAATGTGTCATACATCGTTGCATTCGCAAGAAAAAAAGCTCTCAAATTCCAATATCAGAAAATCAGGGCCGTATTTAAAAAAAGAAAGTTTGCCCTTCGAAGACGACTCGTCGTATTACAAAACAATTAACGCTGTTAGATAGAGCGGAAAAAGTGGCAATGCAAAAGTGCAATTTACTATAGAATTAGATCTGAAAAACCCCAGGAAAACAATCAAATGATTGTTCAGAATTTCGTTTTTTTTTTTCGGATATCTTCGGAACTACTCGGAATATTAAAACTTTCTAAACGGCATATTATTAGGCACGTAAAGGCGCAACTCACAGGGCCAACACTCCATTCATAAATCTGTCGGAAAGTGAGGTTGTGATTGTGTGAAATGTTATTGAAAATCGTAATGGTTGGAAGAGAGACAAAACATGTTTGTCTCGTTAATGGCAACAATGTTGAAGTCTGGTTAAATCCAATAACGTTTAAAATTTTATGGAGCGGCCTTTCGCGTTTTCTTTTGCAGCGGAGCTAGTCTGGGCCAAAAGTCCGACAAGGGCGTATAATTTACTTTGAAATTCTTTACGTTTAACTATATTACCTATTCAAAAAGTGTAGTTTCGAATATTAGATATTTATAAAAAAGATAGAAATATTGATCCAGTTTTTATATACAGTGTGTCCAAGGATGGATTTAACTATTTATGCTTAGCAACAATGTTCTTGGTGTATTCATTATTGGATGATAATTCTCCAGATATAAATGTGTATATTTCTAGCCAGATTGTCATATTTATTACTAATGTATCTTGCAACATCCCAATTAAAAATTTGTAAATTTGACAATTATAACTGGTTTGTTCTTAAAATAAATTTATTTCCTAATAATTTTACTATAAACTGTGAAAAGGATGAGAAATTTTAAAAGAATATTATTATACTTAAAAGTATCAAATAAGTCGTGAAATAATCCAACTGCACGCTGGTCATCTATCTTTAGTTTATTACCCGCTGACATTCATTGGGTGTGGCCAATTAGCAAGGAGCTTAGATCAAATCAAATAAAAAAAATAAATAAATCAGATCAGATCAAATAAATAAATAAATAAAAATAAATAAATAAATTATATAAAACCTGTCTTCACGTACTAGTTACACTGCAAACGTTGTTTAAATAAAAATTAAGATAAAAATATTTTGACGGGACTGTTCCTTTCTTCAGTATTTTATTCCCATGTACATTACCTCCATAATCTTCTTTTGTGAAGTGTTTCTCACAAATAATTGTTGTATCACCTGGACTATAATAATTATTCCTTCTCTAAGGGTATCCAAATTTGCCATAGGCTACGACCTTTTAGTATCCTAACGAAGTGGATAAACATTTGGTACATTCTTAAACAAAGCGAATTTTCATAATGATGCAAACTCAAAATCAAATTTCTAAATATATTTACTAACCTGTGAAATTTTAATTTAACCCCATTGCATCTTCTAGTGAAGCATTTTATGGCCGCACAAGACTCAACCATCTTGTAAATGCAAGATTTATATTAAGAAATAAACCAAATCGACTGCTTTTTGCCCGGACTAGCTCCACGGACCGGTCCATCACCTTCTAAACGTCAATGGTTATATCAGAAATCATATCAATACAATCATATTAAAACATAACCATACTTAACGAAGAAAAGATAAATCCTTGCTTAAATGATCCACTCTTTTACAAACTATACGTGAATGCACCATCATTGTTTATAATAAAGACGATTTTTCACCAATACTCACAAAAAAAAATAAAAACAACCAAAATATATAAACACTCCCTTAAAAGCAGTTAGCAGTGACCAGCAACACTGTATTGTTTACTATAATCCGATCCATTGATAAAGTTTGACTTTGTGCCCTTGCGTTGATGTTGCCAGAGTGCAGTCGGCTTATTTCAGACTTTTATGTATACTAATATTTTTTTTTCTAAATCTCTCAAGGCCTATGCACAATTTATAGTAAAATTATTGGGAAATAAATTTATTTTAAAAGCAATTGCGGATTAACCTTAAACCAGTTGTAATTGTCAAATTAACAAATTTTTAATTGGGATTTTGCAGATACCTTAGCGATAAATAGGACAATCTGGCTATGCTGCAAACATAACAGCAAGGTGGGGAGTGCACGTTTCAATTCCTTAGGTCAACTACAAATATAAACAATTCTATCTGGAGTTTGTAAGATCTTTGGCGCAACTTTACCTCCATTTAACCGACTTCGTATCTCTTACGGTTTCCGAGATCCCTGTACTGGCCTTCCTTATCTTGGACACGTTGTATTTTACACTTTGAAAATACTTTTTCCTAGATATTCTAAAAATACTTGAATGTTTATTTTGAAATATTACAGATAATTTTATAATTAGATTTAAGTTATGCATTAAAGAGTAAGTTTACCTACTTTGCCTAATAGTAAACTTTATTTTCATTTTTACAGTAACTTTGCTGAACGATTTTACATTGTTCTACATTACATTTTATATTTTTAAGGAAAGCCACCTACCCTCCATAGTGTAGATAAGTGTATTAATAATTATTGTATTTTAAATTTCAGGAACCTACAAGGAGGATTTAAGCACGCAAAGACATGCATCCCTGAGGAGTGCCAAAGAAAATAATTCAAAACCTGGCATTAAAAAGAATATTAAAGAATCAATTAAGCCTACAGTGAGCAAACTTAATAAAGATAAAAGAGATGAACTGACAGAAGAAGTAAGGAAGAAACCAGTCGACACATCAGTTGAGACAAAAATAAGTAAAAATTCTAAAACTAATCTTGGGAGTAACTCGTACAGTAACATTACTTATAGGAAGGCCCCTCAAAAATCAAAGGGTTTGTTAGGGAGCAATGAGAGAGAGTTAGAGACTAATATACGATTTCGCGGGGCAAAAATTTCGCCAGGAAGGAGTATAAGATTAGGAAGTCACAGGGTACATGTGATATGACCGGTATGTATCTTAATTTTTTATTCTTGTTAACATCTACATTTCTATTATTTTGTATGTCTGTACGGCCTATACCAATATTATATGATCTAAGTGTGTTTTTATTGAAAAAGATATAAAACATTTTTGCAAATGCAAAGAACATATATGTACTGAGCAGTTAGATAAATAATGTAATTCTACATGTAAAGGTAAATTAAAATACAGGGTGTTCCATTTAAACAACTTGACTTATGATGGGTATTTATTATATTAGGTACCTATACAATAATAATAATAATTTGTTATAGAAAAAAATCTTAAAGTGCCCCTCAACGGAGATACAGATCCCCAAAGGTATTGCTCCCAGCGATTTACTTTTTTGGCTATAACTTTTGAACCAACAAGTAACAGGGTGTGTATATTTTATAGAAAAACATCATTGTACCTTCTTGCGGCCCATTTTTGCCGGTCACTATACAGGGTGTCCCATTTTCGATACTTTTATTGGGTATCTCCGTAATTGTTAGTGCTATCAAAAAAGTAATGTAGGTGCAATCTTTTTGGGTTAAACTTAAAATGGGAAAATAAAAATTTGAAAATTTTCGCTTGCTTAAGAGAAAATCAAAAAATTGACAATTTCAAAATTACCCTATATTTTCTTAGTTAAAAGAGATACAGAAAAATGTGTTATGCAGAAGTTTCTTTATAATGATTATTGAATAATCTGCCGGTTTCAGAATAAGTATACAGAACGTGGAGTGATACACTAGTGAAGCAGATTACGAGTTTCTTTGCCTCTCAGTATGCCATGTAACAAAAGCTAATATCATAGAAACAACTATGTTGATATTCTCGTTGCTATTAACATTTAACGTCAATTTCGTTTTTACATATTCATTTGTGAAAATGACGTTATCAACATTTTGAAAAATTTGATATGATATCAGTTTATATTGAGTGGAAAAAACGAAGAAATGGCGCAAAATTTATATTTTCATCGCTATCCGGAAAGACGGCAACCATTTAAGGACATATCCCGAACATGTGCGATGATTCCCGTTACTTTTTACCTTAATCTGAATATTTTATTTCGTTTCAAAGTAATAAAGTTTAAATAAATTTCCTAGGAAACTAATATCATCCATGGTGTGTTATATATTTGAGAGAAAAATTTAAAATGCTATCTTTTTAGATTAAAATATATAAGGTTAGGTCAGATAACTTTTTTACCTGACCCCGTATACTTATTCTGAAAACGGCAGGTTATTCAACAATCATTATAAAGAAACTTCTGTATAAACCATTTTTCTGTATCTCTTTTAACTAAGAAAATATAGGGTAATTTTGAAATTGTAAATTTTTTGATTTTCCCCCGTGTGATCATCTTACCCCGTTAGATTTTTTTCTATGGGGCTACGTAAAGGATAGGGTATATGTTACACCTCCTACGACAAAGCAGGACATGAATAATAGGATTATGGATATATGTCAAACAATAACCCCAGGCATGTTATCTAATGTCTGAGAAAATATCATTAAAAGAAGTGACATGTGTATTGAACAAGAAGGACATATATTCGAACATTTATTAAGAAGAAGAAACTGATTGTTTCTTGGAATGTTAAAGTAACAAAAATAGTGTGTTAACCAAAAAAATCAAAATATTTTGAAAACTGATTAAAGTGACATTTACATTTTTCAATTTGTTTTCCATGGCTACCTCGTTCGATTGACAAATTATTTAAAATGGTAAAAACCAGAAAAACCAAAATAGTTCGAAAACCATTAGAGATAGGAATTGGATACTTCCTACAAAAGTTGAAGAATATTATACTAGCTATAAGATGGCATAAAAATATACAGGGTGTTCCATTTGAAAATGTTGAGAAAAATGATTTTGAAATGTTTCGTTTTTGGAACCTTATTATGAACACAGTGTATAAAATTCATAAACACTATTAATTGCATAGTATCTCTAGACCCCCTTGTTATAAACCTCACCCAATCCTGTGGTTAAAAAAATAATTTTAGAATGTTTTTTTGATTTTTCTTTACTGGACTACAAAACTTTGTTTCTTTAGTTTTTAATTTATTGCTCTTAAACTACCCAAGCAAATTAAATAATATTTTAGATATTTATAGAGGGCACTAATACGAACCTAAATATACAATAAAATACTGGGTGTCCCATTTAAAAAAATACAACTTTCTGCCACCCTACTTTTTGAACGCACGCTGTATAATTGAAAATATTTTAAAATGTGCAGAATATACAACCATACCTCAACACAATAGCTCATTATCCACAAATCTTATCTTCAATGCATAAACTTACTCCGCGCAATCGTTGACTAACCCTGTACAGAAAAACCATTTATCTCTAATTCTTAGATACATTTTAGGTAAAGATTGTTTCACGAAAAATGGATACGACTTAATGATTTCCTGGGTCGGTCCCATTGTGTCGACAAAAGCTTGGCAATAAATAAGTGAAGTATGAAGGAAATATTTTCACACCTAACCAGTGATTTTAACTGCTGCTACATATGCTCTATGGGGTTAAAAATGCAATAATAGGGTGGAAGCCGTAACCCTGTATGTCCAATTTCTTCTGCCAATGTGTCACAAACATATACTTTTTTTATACAAAATGTCTTTAAAACTTCTAAAAGATCACTTTTTTTATAACTTTCTTCAAAATATATATCATTCGCCGCCATGTAGTTTTGAATCTCCAATTTTGTATTATTTGAGCTTGGAGCTTCATGCAATTGGCGACTGTGATAGCTCGCATTGTCCATTACCATCATGCTATTTTGAGAAATGTTTGGTAAAAGACAATTCTTGAACCATTCCTCAAAAACTAACAAATTTTACCACAAAAAGATATTTAAATATAAATGAAGCAACCTAACCTACCTGATGTGCCTATATTTAATTATAATTATTACAATCCGGTCCTTTCCACATAATATTAACAAACGGTCATAAATAATGGGATGGCCACAGGTACTTTTACTGCAGTCATTAAGTTATATCCATTTTTCGTGAAACAATCTTTACTAATATATTTATACTATTAATTAAGCCCAAATCTTTGTACTTGAGATTATTAATGATATAAAAAATAAACAATACAGCTTGCATTGACCTTCGACTTTCTAACGTTACAAAATTGAAAGAATCTAGCATAGTTCTGTATGCTATCATATATGGATATTCATTACTGACATATAAATAGCGCAAGAATCTTTTCTGTACTCTATCAATTTGATCAATATACGTCTTGGCTTGAGGCGCCCAAATGATACATGCATATTCCAATTGAGGCGTCACCAAGGCGTTATAAAGTCTTACAATAGTATCCACATTTCTGAAAAATTTAGTATTTCTGATTTACAAAACCCAACAATAATGTTATAGTGAGTATTAAATTTTAAGTCTGAGTTTAAATGAACTCCCAAATCTCTACACTGATCCTTCCGAGGCAACACTGAATTATTAAGAGAATATTGATTTTTTATGAAATTCACCTTTCTTGTGAAAGTAACAACAGCACACTTTCCAACATTGAGAGATATCCCATTCTCTCTAAACCATGTAGAAACTGAGTTTAAGTCATGCTGCAATTTACAGGAATCTTTTATTGAAGTGATCAGTTTAAAGATTTTGAAGTCATCAGCAAACAGAAGGCCCAAGGAATACCTGATGCAGCCAGGCAAGTCATTTATAAAAATGGCAAAAAGAAGTGACCCTAGGTTGCTCCCTTGGGGCACACCAGACGTCATCAGGAACTCCCCAGACAAATATTCGCCAACTTTAACTTGCCGAAACCTAGTTCTAAGATATGATTCAATAAACATACATGCATTGCTAGAAAAGCCGAAAACCTTCAATTTCTCCAACAAAACACCATGGTCTACTCTGTCAAATGCCTTTGCACAATCAATCATAATAACATCAAGTTGACCTTTGCCATTCATAGCCTCAGCTATATGATTAGTAAAGATACATAGATTGGTCACAGTAGATCTCTCCTGTAAAAAAACATGTTGTTCATGGACGAAGTTAGTGATTATTATAAATAGCATGGCAACACTGCAACGAACATCAAATTAATATACAGGGTGGCGAATTAGTGCGACAAAGCTCACTATCTCTTTTACCGCTAGGGATAGCGGAAAACTCTTTTCACGAAAGTTATTAAGCGTTAAGAGGTGCAGCTTTTAAAATTATTTTTGGCCATACAGGATGCTCCAAAAGGGCGGTGTGATAAAAATTTCATATTTTTTAAAAGGGGCACTATGTATATTTTTACATATTTGAATTCACCGTAAAATTCTGTACATAGCACCGTAATTATTTGTACACATTTTTGCAACGTTGCCAAATAGATTGGAAAATTCCTAAAATTTGTGTAAAAACATGGTGCAATGAAATGTGTAATATTTCTTAACTTATAATAATTTGAAATAAAATATTTTTATGTCGGAAGGAGGAGTGTTGACAGAAGTCCCCTATGATAACAAAATAAATATCAATATTTTTATACAGGGTATTTTCTATGGATATGCCGACATTACGAACTTGAAACCTGAGTTTCGTAAGTTTTTTAAATAAAACACCCTGTATATGATTACTTTATCTTGTAGATATTTTAATCCTCTCTAATTTTTATTAAGGTATTTCTATGCCTATCTCTACCAATCTTGGTGGTATTTCAATTTTTATTAAACGCAAGCAAAAAAAAGTGGATGTATTTTACCCTTGTCCCTTTTCTAGTCACCTATGACAAAATAAAAACAAAATGTTGTAATTTAAAAAAAATACATTTATTCATACGAGAGGATACGACACAAAAATATTTTAGCAATTCAAGCTTGTGGACAATTTCTAAAGTAAACTATTACCTAATTATTTGTTCAAATAGTGACCCCCATTACCTTGAACATATAATTCAATACGATTTTTAAAAGAATGAGTAATGTTTCTACACATTTGGAACTGTTTTCAAAGTATTACCTAATTATTTGTTGATAGTGACCACCATTAACTT
Source organism: Barypeithes pellucidus (assembly GCA_963991005.1). Classification (NCBI taxonomy): domain Eukaryota; kingdom Metazoa; phylum Arthropoda; class Insecta; order Coleoptera; family Curculionidae; genus Barypeithes; species Barypeithes pellucidus. Next base: position 49,532,981 of record OZ022562.1, on the reverse strand, counting down.
TAACACATAATTCAATACGTTTCTCAAAAGAATGAGTCATCTTTCTAGACATTTGACGAGTAATTCGTTTGAAAACAGTTGAAAATGTGTAGAAACATGACTCATTCTTTTGAAAAACGTATTGAATTATGTGTTCAAGTTAATGGGGGTCACTATATGAATAAATAATTAGGTAATAATTTACTTTAGAAATTGTTCACAAGCTAAAGCGCTAAACTGTTTTTGTGTCGTATCCTCCCGTATGAATAAATATATTTTTTTTAAATTACAACATTTTGTTTTTATTTTGTCATAGGTGACTAGAAAAGGAACAATGGTAAAATACATCCACTTTTTTTTGCTTGAGTTTAAATAAAAATTGAAATACCACCACCAGATTGGTAGAGATAGGCATAGAAAGACCTTAATAAAAATTAGAGAGGATTAAAATATCTACAAGATAAAGTAATCATATACAGGGTGTTTCATTTAAAAAACTTACGAAATTCAGGTTTCAAGTTCGTAATGTTGGCATATCCATAGAAAATACCCTGTATAAAAATATTGATGTATGTTATCATAGGGGACTTCTGTCAACATTCCTCTTTCCGACATTGCAAAAATGTATAAAAATAATTACGGTGCTATGTACAGAATTTTACGGTGAATTCAAATATGTAAAAATATACATAGTGTCATTATCATCATTATCACACCGCCTTTTTGGAGCACCCTGTATGGCCGAAAATAATTTTAAAAGCTGCACCTCTTAAAACTTAATAACTTTCGTGAAAAAAGTATTCCGCTATCCCTAGCGGTAAAAGAGATATTGAGCTTTGTCGCACTAATTGGCCACCCTGTATGTGCAATATACGTAGAATTTTATGCCGAATTCAATTCCGCAAAAAAAAATGTATGTTGCCGTAAGAAAACATACTTTATTGCCGCTTTGATTTTGTAGGACTAGGTATACTAGAAAATGTTCTTGAATTAGGCACCTCGACAGATCCTATAACTTTTCTATGTATTATTTCTTTGCATTTATGTTGAAACCTGAGATATTTTGCTTCCTCACGCTAATGGGCCATCCTGTATACGTCAAAATATCGTCCATAAAAAGATTGGCATATTTTATAATGAGTGCCAATATTTCAAACAAATATCTTTCAGTTCCCGAGATCTTTTAATAGGCCGCTGACCGTGTATCACCCGGTATATTAATATGACAATTTGGATTTGTTCATTATATTTTAAATAAAAATACGTTACCAAAATATGTTTATGGTTCTAATTGCGCCCATTTCATTTGCAGACGTGAAAGATACCCCAGAAGTAAAAAAGATCATGTCGGCATACACCAGTCCGAAGGCGGGAGCGGTGTACTTCAAGAAAAAATTAGAGGCAGAGATCGAGCGAATTAACTGCATGTGCGGCGACTGGGAAACTTATTTGAAAGATCCAGATCTACCCGAAGAAGCTCAATCATCAATAGATGTCGCCATCGGCCAATCGAAATTACTAATTTCGAAAAAGTTCCAACAATTCCGCAGCTTAATATCTCAATGTGAGTCCGAAAATTACGAAACGAAACCGGTGACATGCGAGGACCTACACGGGTTTTGGGATATGACGTACATGCAAGTTGAAGATTTGGACAAGCGGTTTGCTAATCTCCAGAAACTCAGGGATAATAATTGGGAGGAGGTTTTACCGCAGAAGGTGATTCCTGTAAAGAAAGCGAGAGGACGTCCCAAAAAAGGTAAATGTTTTTTAGAAGGGCAAGCAAGGCTGTTAAACCCCATTAAATATATTTATAAAAGTAGTAGATGCTGGAGAATATACAGGGTGTCCGGTAAGTAACTCCTAATTTCTCGGGAGCATACAGAGGAGGTCAAAATAAACCTAATTTGTCATAGAAAAAATCTTAAAGTGCCCCTCAACGGAGATACAGAGCCCCAAAGGTATTCAGCGATTTACTTTTTTGGCTATAACTTTTGAACCAACAAGTAACAGGGTGTGTATATTTTATAGAAAAACATCATTGTACCTTCTTGTGGCCCATTGCCGGTCACTGTACAGGGTGTCCCATTTTCGATACTTTTATTGGGTATCTCCGTAATTGTTAGTGCTATCAAAAAAGTAATGTAGGTGTAATCTTTTTGGGTTAAACTTAAAATGGGAAAATAAAAATTTGAAAATTTTCGCTTGCTTAAGAGATACAAGGGAAAATCAAAAAATTGACAATTTCTAAATTACCCTATATTTTCTTAGTTAAAAGAGATACAGAAAAATGTGTTATGCAGAAGTTCCTTTATAATGATTGTTGAATAATCTGCCGGTTTCAGAATAAGTATACGGGGTCAGGTAAAAAGTTATCGGACCTAACCTCATCTTTTTAAATGGACTCTATATTTTAATCTAAAAAGATAGCATTTTAAATTCTCCTTTCAAATATATAACACACCATGGACGATATTGATTTTCTAGGCGATTTATTTAAACTTTATGACTTTAAACCAGTAGTCCTTCTCGAAGTGGAGTGAAGTTACAGAACGTGGAGTGATACACTAGTGAAGCAGATTATGAGTTTCTTTGCCTCTCAGTATGCCATGTAACAAAAGCTAATATCATAGAAACAATTATGTTGATATTCTCGTTGCTATTAACATTTAACGTCAATTTCGTTTTTACATATTCATTTGTGAAAATGACGTTATCAACATTTTGAAAAATTTGATATGATATCAGTTTATATTGAGTGGAAAAAACGAAGAAATGGCGCAAAATTTATACTTTGTTCGCTATCCGGAAAGACGGCAACAATTTAAGGACATATCCCGAACATGTGCGATGATTCCCGTTACTTTTTACCTTAATCTGAATATATTATTTCGTTTCAAAGTAATAAAGTTTAAATAAATTTCCTAAGAAACTTAGGATAAAATATATAAGGTGTCCCATTTAAAAAAATGAGGTTAGGTCAGATAACTTTTTTACCTGACCCCGTATACTTATTCTGAAAACGGCAGGAAGAAACTTCTGTATAAACCATTTTTCTGTATCTCTTTTAACTAAGAAAATATAGGGTAATTTTGAAATTGTAAATTTTTTGATTTTCCCACGTATCTCTTAAGCGAGCGAAAATTTTCAAATTTTGATTTTACCATTTTAAGTTTAACCCAAAAAGATTACACCTATATTACTTTTTTGATAGCACTAACAATTACGGAGATACCCTATAAATGTGGCAAAAATGGGCCACAAGAAGTTACAATGATGTTTTTCTATAAAATATACAGGGGAACCAATATCCTGCCACCTAAAAAATTACATGGGATTTGCTATGTTCGACTTAACGATGCATCATCCGGTATAGAAAGTATCTAGGACATCCAAGAAGTCACCCATTTAAGTTTTAAATATAATAAGTCATTTCTACACCCTGTATATTTGGATTTGTTTTATTTGACAGCTTCGGTATAAACTTTTAGGCAGCACCAGCTTGATGCAATACACAAGAATTAGTTAATTTGGCTATCCATCTAACAAAAAAAAATTAATATAGTGTTGTGATCGCTCGAGCGAAAAATCGCTTGAGTACTCGATTATTGAAATAACCGACATCGCTCAATTATTAAAAAAACCGCTCGAGTTATAAAGTCAAGCGAAAATCGTCGCTTGTTACTCATTACCTTTCACTCGATACCCGAGCTTCACTTGACGCCGACCGAAATGTGCTGCTTGGTAGCGTATATTCTAGCAGTTTTTCGCTCGATAGGAAATACTACTCTAGTTATAACTTCAAGCGAAAAATCGTTGCTGTTCACTTGATACCCGATTTTCGCGCGCCACCCAAAATGTGCCCATTGGCGACGTTCGAGTTTGACGCTCAGAAGTCTGACCCGACATACGTCTTCGTTAAAGGCACATAAACGAGAAAGTGCATACAAAATAGTATGCCAAATAAATCCCTTAGTGGATTCATCGCAACTTGGGTTTTGTTTTGACTGGGACTGGCTAGCCAGCGACGATTGTAAATTTTTAAAAAATTAAAGGATATAATTTGTTTTAAAATCAGAAACAACTGTCCTTTCTTAATAAAAACTCTAGATTAAACTTCTAAAACTTACAAAAACAACCCCTGGCGTTTTATCAACACATTCCTCTCAGTCATAAAAATTTCAAGTGATTAATCGCTCGAACGATTCACTCGATTATTAAAATCGCTCCGAGCATCAAGTACTGTATTAAAATCATCTGTTTTTTCCCAACACTAATTCAATATAAATTTTATCAATTTTTAGAACCGACAAAATCGAAACTAATGCAGTTGATCCAAGACGTTAGAAAAAGGCAGATAGTTCAACAAACGGACGGGATAGTCCTAATTAACGGGTTAGATTATCCAAGAATTTTGCAAACTCCACCCCCAAAGGGAGAATCATTAGACGAATCGAATTCTACAAAGCGGAGAAATTCCCGATTATCAGTGTTGAAGGAAAATAAAACTCGATGCAGTTCGTCGCCGGGATTTACTATGATGAAAGTCACCCAGTATATTAAGCAAGGCGACGGTCTAACACCGGCTTGGAAGACGAAGTTGTCTTGTGAAGCAGAAAAAGAAAATGATTCAGACGATTTGATTTCTTTTAGCCCTGCTCCCTTAAAGCCAAAAAGGTCCATTGCTGATTTGATTTCTTTTAGCCCTTAACGAACAAACCCGAACAAACTTAAGATATAAGTACTTCTTAGTTTTTTCTGTTTAAATATAAATATGTACAGGGTACACCAAGTAAAGTGGCATATTACAAGTATCCCGAGAACTAAACGAGATTTCATTTTGAAAATTTGGCTGTGGCTATAAGATATGGTTTCCTACGTTTATAAAATGTTCAAAGTTCTCCAGCCAAAGCCAAGCAAGAAGGAGTAAACAAAAAATTAGAACTCCTACAGAAACGGAAGACAGAGAAGGCAAAGGTAAAAGAACAGGAGAAGGCCAAAGCGAAAATAATTTTTAAAGTTTTTCATGTACCTTCTGACCTAACTGCAGATATAGAAAATGCAAATAAAGTTATAAAAGGTAACGAAAAATAAACCTATATATTTTTAGCAGTAATATTAATGCTAGCTTCTGTAAAACAATTAAGGCATAGAATTTTTGTATTCTGGCATTGACATTTAAACTAAGATTTGTTATTTTTGTTTATTTCAAATTATTTAATAGACTATACAATTTTTAAATTTAGGAAAACCAATTGTACAAGGGTCGGCTAGTAAGAAGTCACAATTTGCCCCACCAAATCACAAGTTTAAACCACCTAGTGGTATTAAACCATTTAGTTCTAATGCATCTACTATGCAAGGCCAGTCTGCTGCGTCTACAAGTATCAGGACATTTAACAAATTCAGATCTATCCTACAAACAAGAAACAATGCTTTATTAATGAAACTGTTTTAACTAATTAAGGAAACTGTATCAGAAGAATCAAGGGGTAAGTTTTTTTCTAAAAATATTAGCACTATATCTCGCATTAAACTAAATAATTTATAAAGTAGCAATTAAGTAGCGATGTTCCCTGATTTAACTGGGATGCCCCCAATAAGTCATATAATTAGCTAGGTTTTGTGAATAGCCTTATTGCATTGTATAGCTATTTGTTGTTTATTTTCACGTACAAGTAGTGAAGTACTTTGGGAATTTATGACTTGTATCACTCAATAGCATTTATGCCGAAAAGCAAAGTAACTTTATACTTATCCAATTTGCATTGTTTTAAGTGAATAAAAATCTCATTAAATTCTTTTTGCTGCCCGACATAATTGAGCATACAATGTGTCCAAGATAAGGAGGGCCAGTACAGGGATCTCGGAAACCGTAAAAGATACGAAGTCGGTTAAATGGAGGTAAAGTTGCGCATTTACGTGCCTAATAATATGCCGTTTAGAAAGTTTTAAAATTCCTAGTAGTTCCGGAGATATCAGGAAAAACCCAAAATTCTGAAAAATCGTTTTATTGTTTTCCTGATTTTTTTGAGATCGCATTCTAAAGTAAATTGCACTTTTGCATTGCCACTTTTTCCGCTCTATCTAACAGCGTTAATTGTTTTGTAATTCGACGAGTCGTCTTCGAAGGGCCATTATCAACTTTATTTTTTTAAATACGGTCCTGTTTTCCTGATATTGGAATTTGAGAGCTTGAAACAAAAAAATTAAGATGCTGACGCGTGATTTGTTTCACTTGACATTTCCATTGTGATTGTTTGAAAGCGTTTTAAGAGGTTTTCTTATTTTCCAGAAAATATGGAACATAATTTTAGGTGATGGTGCACTTTAGCACCCACGGAATTTAACAATTTTTGAAAGAGAAACTGAAAGAGTATTTAATTTTAAGTATTTTGGAAAAAAAAAATTTGCGGATGAACCATTTTTAAAAAAGTTATTTACAAAAAACAGTTAAAGAATGTAAGGCAAGGAAGTGCTTGTGAATGTTTCTTACCCGTTTCTTAACCATTTCTTAAAAATTGGAATTGCAGACATACGTATACAACAAGAATAACATAAAAGGGCAGATTATTATAAAAAATAATAACATAAAAGGCTGATTATTATAAAAAAAAACACTAATATTGGCAATTAAAAACTATAATAATATGGTGTCATATTATAATGTCAAAACTAATCTCTTTCGACCAGAAAATACTAATACTTTTTTCCCCAACTTGCCAGTTGGCATATTGGAAAAGCAATGTTGTCAATTCAAAAAGTTATATTTTAATTATTTAGTATCGTTTATAATGGATTGTATTAATGCGAATCATTTCTTTAAATGACCAGGATTTGGTAAACACTTAACAAAATGCGGGATTGTTGCATCAAATCTCAAGGGGTCCTCCCGACGATATTGTACTCTACAACAAAAAGAAGATGCGGTTTTTGAATATGTATTTTATTGTCCAATTGTCTCTTAAAGGATCTTTTCCGAAAATTCTAAAAATTCCTATAAACCATACATACATTGATTTTATTATGGGAATAATCATGTGAGATACGAAGCGAATGTGCGGCTATGTCGCGGTCGGGTGTTCCTATAAAAATGTTATCCAACAATATACAAATACAGATATTTTCCTGATATTTGTTCCTGACAGTTGCTCCAAAAGGAAGAACTTTGTTTACAACAACCACAAAGTGGCTGAGTTTGCGACCATCCTGGCTGGTCGCAAGCACAGCCATGCAACCGATGGCCGTTGTACACAGTTCATATGGGCTGCGGGCGACATGGCGCTTTCAGTGGCCCGGTTGAGATGTGCTGGGCCCATAAGAAGCCAAAGTAGCTATATTTGCGATGAGCCTAAAGGATTATAATATAACTATTTTTTATATGGAAAAAGGAAATCGGCTCCAAAAGGTATAGCGGGGCAAGTTTTCACTCGGTTTCCCAGGACACTGTCAATTTATGTAACTTTCTTGTGTTTTCGTCTGCCGAATTCAGAAGGAAATCGGCTACAAAAAGATGTAGCGGGGCGGGTTTTCCCAGGGCACTGTAAATTTATGTAACTTTCTTGTGTTTTCTTTTGCCAAATGCAGAAGGAAATCGGCTACAAAAGGTGCAGCGGGGCGGGTTTTCACTTGTTTTCCCAGGACACTGTCAATTTATGTAACTTTCTTGTGTTTTCGTCTGCCGAATTCAGAAGGAAATCGGCTACAAAAGGTGTAGCGGGGCGGGTTTGTTCGGGTGCAATAACTTAATGTATGCAGGCTGCATTAAGTAAAGTGGTCTATTAGAAGTATCTCGAAATTTGGCTACGGCTATAGGAGATGGTTTTCTACGTTTATAAAATATTTTCGATTGTGCGGTGTTGCCGGATCATACCGAAAGTGGTAGCAACTTCGGAATTTTAAATGAATTACCCTATATATATTATATATTTTTGGAATCTAGGTAAAAATCTAGAACGTTTTCTATATAATACCCATATACCTATCTTTAGGAGTTTTTGAATTATAAATAATTTTGTGAAAGAAAATGGTATCTTTTAGCGGTTACAGCTAGAAAGCTGAAATTTTGACAATAGTTTCACAAGACCATCGAAATTTTATAATTTTGAACAGTATTTAATTAGTTTTATACAGGGCGTCTCCATAACAATATTTCTGAGGAAGATGAATTATTGCAAAAATCTTCTTTTTTTTAAATGGGACACCCTGTATTTGATATGTTTTTCTAATGGAGGATCGAATTTTCTATCTAATGATATTAAGTGGTCCTATACCTATCTTCAGTATTTTCGGAGTGGCAACAACAACACAAACATAACGTCACATGCGTCACATGGATTTTTCATTATTTTGTTTCTATGAATCCACATCCAACTACCAAAAAATATATTTTTATAAGATAATTTTTAAATTTCGCTATAACTCTATCCTGGTAAGTATTCGAGAATCGAGTGTGGTCTTTCCATCTACAACAAATATTTAGTAGGTACACAAAATATAAATTATTAAAATCAAGTTGCTATTGAACATTATTATTCTTAAAGCAAGCAAACCTTCAAAATCCATTGCTACATTTTTCCATCAACCAAACTTTCAATCTCTGCCAAAAGTCTGTCGATGGCATGGTGATAGGTATTCGCTTCTCTCTTCAGCCGATTCTGATTTGTCGGCAAACAGCTTTGAATATAAAACGAACTCAAAGGCAAACAGTTATAAATGTTAGGTTACGTATTTCTTTAGGAGCTGTGCGCAAACGCAACTTCAAATTAGCGTCACCATCGCCTCTCGGCAGCCTTGCAAACCCCTGAAAGGTGCAAGTTGTCGCTTCAAAATTCCCGCCCGCTTTGCGGATCTCCGAAAGATGCCGAATGTTTCCGGGGTTCCCGTGGTTTTTATTTAGTGTCGTCTCAACACACATATATATATGTGTCTCAACATTGTTAATTTGTTATCAGTTATCCCAAGAAATTTTTTTGCCTGCATTCCTTTTGTAGCTACAGATAAAGTTGTCGACCATGATTTATATTTTTTCGTTATAGCAGTAGAGGTATTTCAATTTAATTTACAATATTCAGTTTTGTGTTTTATTAATTTCATAAGAAGATGGAAGATGTCTCTGAGGTATTCAAAAGACATTTCAATTCATTACAGAAAGGTACCGCATACACAAAAACAGTGCAAGATCGCAAAGAAGCCCTTAACAATGCCCGAAAAGCAAAAACAAATTTAAACAGTGCCCTGGGAAAACAAGTGAAAACCCGCCCCGCTACACCTTTTGTAGCCGATTTCCTTCTGTATTCGGCAGACGAAAACACAAGAAAGTTACATAAATTGACAGTGTCCTGGAAAAACAAGTGAAAACTCGCCCCGCTACACCTTTTGTAGCCGATTTCCTTCTGCATTCGGCCAAAGAAAACACAATAAAGTTACATAAATTGACAGTGTCCTGGGAAAACAAGTGAAAACCCGCCCCGCTACACCTTTTGTAGCCGATTTCCTTCTGCATTCGGCAAAAGAAAACACAAGAAAGTTACATAAATTGACAGTGCCCTGGGAAAACAAGTGAAAACCCGCCCCGCTACACCTTTTGTAGCCGATTTCCTTCTGAATTCGGCAGACGAAAACACAAGAAAGTTACATAAATTGACAGTGTCCTGGGAAAACAAGTGAAAACTTTCCCCGCTACACCTTTTGGAGCCGATTTCCTTTTTCCATATAAAAAATAGTTATATTATAATTCTTTTAGGCTCATCGCAAATATATCTACTTTGGCTTCTTATGGGCCCAGCACATCTCAACCGGGCCACTGAAAGCGCCATGTCGCCCTCAGCCCATATGAACTGTGTATAACGGCCATCGGTTGCATGGATGTGCTTGCGACCAGCCAGGATGGTCGCAAACACAGCCACTTTGTGGTTGCTACCGGTGGCTAGTAAAAAAAGTTCTTCCTTTTGGAGCAACTCTCAGGAACAAATATCAGGAAAATACCTGTATCTGTATATTGTTGTATAACATTTTTATAGGAACACCCGACCGCGACATAGCCGCACATTCGCTTCGTATCTCACATGATTATTCCCATAATAAAATCAATGTATGCTTTATAGGAATTTTTAGAATTTTCGGAAAGATCCTTTAAGAGACGAGACGGAATAAAATACATATTCAAAAACCGCATCTTCTTTTTGTTGTAGAGTACAATATCGTCGGGAGGACCCCTTGAGATTTGATGCAACAATCCCGCATTTTGTTAAGTGTTTACCAAATCCTGGTCATTTAAAGAAATTATTCGCATTAATACATTCCATTATAAACGAAACTAAATAATTAAAATATAACTTTTTGTATTGACAACATTGCTTGTCCAATGTGCCAACTGGCAAGTTGGGGAAAAAGTATTAGTATTTTCTGGTCGAAAGAGATTAGTTTTGACATTATAATATGACACCATATTATTCGGTGTATCCGAGTTGCTAGACGGTGGAGAGTAGGTAACAAAATTATGAATTTGGAATCGTCGAGTTGCTAGACGAAGATGTACGAATTGCTAGAAAAACATTGTCGAGTTCCTAGACGGCAAAAATTACATCGTCCTGTTATTGACCAAATATCGTAGCCATTAAAAATTATTTTTTGAAATAACTTCAATGAAATAACACAATCAATATTTACATTTTATTAGAAAATTCGTTACAAAAACAAAAGAGACTATGTTAGTAGTATACTATATTATAATTATAAAGAAAACATTATAAGCTATCGCTTACATTAAAATTATATATTTTGAGTTACATAACATTATATAATTTGTATTAACTTTTTACTATCTTATTTCTATATGCCACACTTTTTACAAATTCTAATCTGCCAATTTCCGCATTGGAAAAAGCTTGTATTTTAGAATGTATAAACTGTTTTTTTATTACTGATTTTGGGTTATGTCTTTGAACAATGTTTAACTCGGCGCTTCTAATTTTGATATAGGTATTTGTCTGAATTTGAATCAAAACCTCAATAAAATTGAATATATTTGGGTGGTGATGATAAAAGTTAGCATTTAGAGTGTATAACTGATAAAAATATTTAGGGCAATACTGAAACGTCCCGTCCATATAAACACAAGTTGCTTTCCTTAAACACTGTATATTGCTTTCACAGGTGAATATTATTATTCCATTTTCTACGTCATTTTCATAAAGAAATGGCTCGTTTCTGTTGGTTTTTACCTCTTGACGCAGCACAGAATCATGTAGCTCTACTCGTGATTTTGGTAATTTAGAGTATTTGCTGACTTTTTTGTAATTCAAGTTCTTTTCGAATGATCTTAGATGGTTTTTCATGAGGGTGATTTTCTGCCTTTCTTTTACAAGCATTATTTACTTCCTGTCTTTTCAGGTTAACATCTGTGTCGTGGTTATGCGTTAAATTAACTTTTTCTAAGTTGGTAATGTCCAGTGTCTCGCCTTCGGTATAAATTTTAGCTTTACACTTTTTATTAGTACAACACCAAGTTATTGTATTATTTTTAGAAACGTGATTACGATTGAACTTGTAACTGTTGACTACTAGCAAAGTTTTACACTTTTCACTTAAAATGAATTGTAACTCCATTGCAGCATGCAGGTTCACTTGATTTAAGCTAAGGAAGGACTGAATTACCAAATTTATAACAAAACTGAATGATCATTTAGGTGCAACAATAATCCCTTAATATAATAATAATAAATTATTGGAATTACCCTATTGTATCATTATTGGAATGGGTCAATGGGCTGTTTAACTAAATTTTAATAGCATAAATATAATTTGCCAGGCTCTAATGATTTTTATTACCTCTCTGTAATGAAGGTCGCGTCTAGGAACTCGACCATCCCCCGTCTAGCAATTAGTGTATGTCGGTCTAGGAATTCGGCTATCTCAATTTATTTTACCTGCATACGTCTAGCAACTCGGCTACACCCATATTATTATAGTTTTTAATTGCCAATATTAGTGGTTTTTTTTATAATAATCAGCCCTTTTATGTTATTTTTGTTGTATACGTATGTCTGCAATTCCAATTTTTAAGAAATGGTTAAGAAACGGGTAAGAAACATTCACAAACACTTCCTTGCCTTACATTCTTTAATTGTTTTTTGTAAATAACTTTTTTAAAAATGGTTCATCCGCAAATTTTTTTTTCCAAAATACTTAAAATTAAATACTCTTTCAGTTTCTCTTTCAAAAATTGTTAAATTCCGTGGGTGCTAAAGTGCACCATCACCTAAAATTATGTTCCATATTTTCTGGAAAATAAGAAAACCTCTTAAAACGCTTTCAAACAATCACAATGGAAATGTCAAGTGAAACAAATCACGCGTCAGCATCTTAAATTTTTTGTTTCAAGCTCTCAAATTCCAATATCAGGAAAACAGGACCGTATTTAAAAAAATAAAGTTGATAATGGCCCTTCGAAGACGACTCGTCGAATTACAAAACAATTAACGCTGTTAGATAGAGCGGAAAAAGTGGCAATGCAAAAGTGCAATTTACTTTAGAATGCGATCTCAAAAAAAATCAGGAAAACAATAAAACGATTTTTCAGAATTTTGTGTTTTTCCTGATATCTCCGGAACTACTCGGAATTTTAAAACTTTCTAAACGGCATATTATTAGGCACGTAAATGCGCAACTTTACCTCCATTTAACCGACTTCGTATCTCTTACGGTTTCCGAGATCCCTGTACTGGCCCTCCTTATCTTGGACACATTGTATGCTCAATTATGTCGGGCAGCAAAAAGAATTTAATGAGATTTTTATTCACTTAAAACAATGCAAATTGGATAAGTATAAAGTTACTTTGCTTTTCGGCATAAATGCTATTGAGTGATACAAGTTATAAATTCCCAAAGTAAAATAAATAAAGTGAAAATAAACAACAAATAGCTATACAATGCAATAAGGCTATTCACAAAACCTAGCTAATTATATGACTTATTGGGGGCATCCCAGTTAAATCAGGGAACATCGCTACTTAATTGCTACTTTATAAATTATTTAGTTTAATGCGAGATATAGTGCTAATATTTTTAGAAAAAAACTTACCCCTTGATTCTTCTGATACAGTTTCCTTAATAACGGCATTGTTTCTTGTTTGTAGGGTAGATCTGAATTTGTTAAATGTCCTGATACTTGTAGACGCAGCAGACTGGCCTTGCATAGTAGATGCATTAGAACTAAATTGTTTGATACCACTAGGTGGTTTAAACTTGTGATTTGTGTTATATTTATTGTTATTGAAACTTCGGAGATATTTTCTTTGGGTTTTTATTTAACACAACTTGGAAATTAGGAACAAACTTAAACTTATACGAACAACGTGTTACATCCTTTCTACCTTCTTCTCGACTTTTCGGACTTTTTTTTCAGTTCTAGACTTTTCTAGTATTTTTACTTACGTGTCGCCATCTACATATTACCACTATAATTAACTATTAGTAATGTACCAACATTAGGAATGGGCATTAACAGATTTTAGTGTATATTACAACAATTTGGTGGGGCAAATTGTGACTTCTTACTAGCCGACCCTTGTACAATTGGTTTTCCTAAATTTAAAAATTGTATAGTCTATTAAATAATTTGAAATAAACAAAAATAACAAATCTGAGTTTAAATGTCAATGCCAGAATACAAAAATTCTGTGCCTTAATTGTTTTACAGAAGCTAGCATTAATATTACTGCTAAAAATATATAGGTTTATTTTTCGTTACCTTTTATAACTTTATTTGCATTTTCTATATCTGCAGTTAGGTCAGAAGGTACATGAAAAACTTTAAAAATTGGTTTCGCTTTGGCCTTCTCCTGTTCTTTTACCTTTGCCTTCTCTGTCTTCCGTTTGTGTAGGAGTTCTAATTTTTTGTTTACTCCTTCTTGCTCGACTTTGGCTGGAGAACTTTGTTTTTCAAGCATACTTCCAGCAGCCCCTTTGAATGGAGCGCGAGTATTAATAGGACTTAAGTTCTTTATATTTCTTCTCAGATTCGCTAGGGTGTCCCTTTTTGCTTTTCGGGCATTGTTAAGGGCTTCTTTGCGATCTTGCACTGTTTTTGTGTATGCGGTACCTTTCTGTAATGAATTGAAATGTCTTTTGAATACCTCAGAGACATCTTCCATCTTCTTATGAAATTAATAAAACACAAAACTGAATATTGTAAATTAAATTGAAATACCTCTACTGCTATAACGAAAAAATATAAATCATGGTCGACAACTTTATCTGTAGCTACAAAAGGAATGCAGGCAAAAAAATTTCTTGGGATAACAATGTTGGGACGACACTAAAAACCACGGAAACCCCGGAAACATTCGGCATCTTTTGGAGATCCGCAAAGCGGGCGGGAATTTTGAAGCGACAACTTGCACCTTTCAGGGGTTTGCAAGGCTGCCGAGAGGCGATGGTGACGCTAATTTGAAGTTACATTTATAACTGTTTGCCTTTGAGTTCGTTTTATATTCAAAGCTGTTTGCCGACAAATCAGAATCGGCTGAAGAGAGAAGCGAATACCTATCACCATGCCATCGACAGACTTTTGGCAGAGATTGAAAGTTTGGTTGATGGAAAAATGTGGCAATGGATTTTGAAGGTTTGCTTGCTTTAAGAATAATAATGTTCAATAGCAACTTGATTTTAATAATTTATATTTTGTGTACCTACTAAATATTTGTTGTAGATGGAAAGACCACACTCGATTCTCGAATACTTACCAGGATAGAGTTATAGCGAAATTTAAAAATTATCTTATAAAAATATATTTTTTGGTAGTTGGATGTGGATTCATAGAAACAAAATAATGAAAAATCCATGTGACGCATGTGACGTTATGTTTGTGTTGTTGTTGCCACTCCGAAAATACTGAAGATAGGTATAGGACCACTTAATATCATTAGATAGAAAATTCGATCCTCCATTAGAAAAACATATCAAATACAGGGTGTCCCATTTAAAAAAAAGAAGATTTTTGCAATAATTCATCTGCCTCAGAAATATTGTTATGGAGACGCCCTGTATAAAACTAATTAAATACTGTTCAAAATTATAAAATTTCGATGGTCTCGTGAAACTATTGTCAAAATTTCAGCTTTCTAGCTGTAACCGCTAAAAGATACGATTTTCTTTTCAGATCCCGATACGGCGTTAAAAAATCACAAAATTATTTATAATTCAAAAACTCCTAAAGATAGGTGTATGGGTATTATATAGAAAACGTTCTAGATTTTTTCCTAGATTCCAAAAAAATATAATATATAGGGTAATTCATTTAAAATTCCGAAGTTGCTACCACTTTCGGTATGATCCGGCAACACCGCACCATCGAAAATATTTTATAAACGTAGAAAACCATCTCCTATAGCCGTAGCCCGTAGCCAAATTTCGAGATACTTCTAATAGACCACTTTACTTAATGCAGCCTGCATACATTAAGTTATTGCATTTTTCCCTGTAGGAAAAATAAAAACTGTTTTCTATTATAGTTCAATGTTTAATTAATGTATGTGTTATTGATTGTTTTTTTTGTAACTTTTTAAATTTTAATTTTTGTTTATTTACTTGACTAATTATATTTTATAGTGACAATAAGGTAATGTTGTATTTTAAAAATAAAATGGACGATATTTTACGACCTGAGATTTTTTCCAAAATTTTGTTTGTAAGTTTTATACTACAGGGTGTTATGGAAATGACGTATTATATTTAAATGGGTGACTCCTGGGGTGTCCTAGAGAAGCGCTACATATTTTTTTTTAAAATCGAACGTTTAAAAAGTGGGGTAAGTCAACCATAAACCCACAGGTCACTCCGCGGCACGATCATATTACACTGCCCAGCTGTGTAATAAACACATGTTCTGACGCAATGTTGCCAAACTGTGGAAAAGTGTAAAACTTTTGATTCATATAAAAATAAATATTTAGAAATACTTAGAAATTAAATCCATGCCGCCGGCACGAGTAAGGAATCCAGGGCACAGACATATTCAGTTATTTTTTCTATTAGAAGAGGTTTATGCTCATCACGTGCACTGATTATAGTGTGGGA
This sequence comes from Barypeithes pellucidus, assembly GCA_963991005.1. NCBI lineage: Eukaryota > Metazoa > Arthropoda > Insecta > Coleoptera > Curculionidae > Barypeithes > Barypeithes pellucidus. Next base: position 49,516,922 of record OZ022562.1, on the reverse strand, counting down.
CTGCATAATAAGCTTATACCCACTAAACCCAATTCGGCCTCTTATTTCCAATCTCGGAACGTAACCGGCATATCGTCGGGAGAAAAAAAATACATAGTGAAACAGAACAAATTACACTAAATCACTTAATGAAACACACAGATACCCACGAGTTTCACGAAAATTTTTGATGTATGAAAAAATTATATTATTTCCCAGACCAGCGGATGAAACTTTATACAATAAGAGCGTATTTTTGTCTGCACAGTAGCACTTTAAAATACGAATTCAGAATGAATGGTACTTAGATGTGTTCAGATGCATACAAATTTACGCAAAAACTAATGTGAATTTGTGAGGTTATTGTGCCGGTTTTTGTTTGGATTACCCACTTGGTGTTTTATATAAATTAAGTTGGTTTTAAATAAGGCCGAAAAGGTAAATAAAATTGCAGTTTTTTTTCTAAATGGTAAAGTGGCATTTAAGTTGTTCAGTTCCGACGGGTGTCGTTCGAATTGAACAAATGAGAACATACCTGACCATTTATAAACGCCGCGTCGGTTGGTTCGGGTCAGTTCAAGTTTATAAATCACAGATTGTTTCCCAGCGAACTGAACTGAACGTAAAAGTTTATAAATGTACCCTGAAAAATAAACAACTTCCAATCTGTCAAACGGTTATTGACTTTCTAAACAGTGACAACACTGCTTAAAATTTACTGACGTTTTGTTTATTTTTCTCCCAGTGTCACCGAGTGCTTAATTTTGTTTTGACGTCAGGTCATGTACAGGTCATATTAAATTAAAGCGCCATTTTTGGATATTTTTCTTCAATTTGTTTTCATCTCAGGAATTGCCGGTTTAAATATAATACGTCATTTCCATACCACCCCATACCCAGCTGTATGTATAGTTCGTAATAGATATGTTACGGAAGACGATAATTTATTACGTTATTACGCCGCTCACAAATCTATTACGTTTTTGTAATTATCGATAGATTTATAAACTTAACACTTGACTTCTAAAAAAAGTCAATCACTTTGAGCCAGACCCCTCAGCACAGACAAGCCCTAAGCAAATAAAAAAACATTGACAATCGACAACTAAAAAAAAACATTGTACATTGTCATGTACTTTATGCTGATTACGACATTATAAGTATTGCTCAAATTTATTACGAAGAACCTTAATCTATTACGAAATGTCGATCCAATTTATTACGAAAAAAAAATTCCTGCTGGCAACCCTAGCTTTATATGACATGGGACGCAGTTTCATCCTCTTTGCCGCAGAGTCTGCATTTAATGGGTCCATTCTAGATTCCTATACATTGAAGTTGCCTTTGTAAGTGACAGGGGCCTGTTGGCAAGCCAGTCACCTGTTTCAATTTGGATTGCGTTAAGAGGCGGTCACACATGAGGTTTTCCTGACGTTTTAGGTATTCAAGTTAGACAGCAGACACCAGAAATCGGACCTTTTTAAAAAGTTTTTCGCTAATCACCAGATTATTCATAAAATTACCAGACTTGGTAATACTGTTAGACTGTCGGGTAAACCGTCAGACAAAACCTTATGGGTGGACGCCGCTATTAACACGTCAGGTAAAACCATATATAGGTATGGACGCCGCTTTAGGAGTAGCATCCCATTCGATAATTTTTTCGATGGTGTTCCAATTGCAATTGCAAAAACATAAATTATTAAAAATTGTAGCTCTTTTTTAGTTTTGAATATAAATATAAACAAACATACATTTTTGTAAAGCCCAACGAAAGCTTAATTACTTAAAAAAATAATATATGTGGGGTGTCCCATTTAAACATTTTTTTTGTTAATATCTGAAGCTTTTTAGAGAAAAACTGGCTACGCCATTGAATAATCATAATCAATAATAAATTGGATACTTATTACCTTTCAGTCGATACCCGAGCTTCGCTTGACGCCGACGTACATTCGAACAGTTTTTCGCTCGATAGGAAATACTAGTTACTAGTTATAAGTTCAGGCGAAAAACCAAAAATATCGCCCGTCATATTTTGATACCCTTCGTTCTACGCGCGATCGGAAATATGCCGATTGGCCACGTTCGAGTTTGACCCTGAGCAAGTAACACGACATACGTCTTTCTTAAAGGCACATAAACGAGAAGGTGCATATAAGAAAGTCTGCCAAATCCCTTAGCGGAGTCATCGTGACATGGGTTTTGTAAAGTTTTGTTTTAACTGGTTAGCCAGCGGCGTAGTTTAGGTCTCCCATTGTAAATATTAAAAAATTAAAGCATATAATTTTTAAATTTTTATTTACTATAAACTCGAGAAAACTTCTTAAAAATAACATAATAATAGAAATTGTTAATGAAAAATAACAAAACGAACCAAATACATATATAGAAAAATTCGTTGATATCTTATAGTAAACATTTTTAAATCTACACAAGAACTTTTTATTATTAAACTCGAGAAGACTTTCTTAAAAATAACATACATTATAGAAAATGGTAATGGAAAATAAGAAAACGAGCAAAATAGTTAACAAAACATAGTTATCGACAAAGTTTTTGGTAACCAAAAGTAAACATTCTTAAATTTAAACAGGAATTTTGTCATTTTGCCAGTCGCGTAACTAAGCCTAAATTTTTGAAGGGCACACAGTGGGCACTTGATAATTTAAAGTGGAAGAATTTGACGAGCCATTTTAAATATCTACTTATTTTATGCTCCTAGATTGAGAAAGATGTGAAGAAAAATAACTCTTTGTAATACCTACTTTTTGTTTTAAAAAGGATAAACCCGAGCAATAAATACATATTTGGGTGATTTTTTGCAGTTTTTTTTTGGTATCGAGACACGTGGTAAAAATTCATTATTCACAAATAAATAAATTTCTGGAATTTTTTTGGTGGCTACTACAATTTTTTAGCTAAACCTGTGTCCACCCGTAGTTACGTGCCTGCTAAAACCCTACCTGATCACATGTGAACGGCTAGGCTGCCGGTAGAGCAGTAGGTGACGTCATCGCTTGGTGAATTGTAATTTCAAGCCATTCTCTCAAGCGATTCACTCGTTTATTAAAATCGCTCGAGTATTAAGTACTCGATTATTAAAATCATCGGTTTTTTCCAACACTAGAAAAAATGGGTTTGTGCGCACGGTTTACCGGTCATTTTGTTACAGGTTGCTCGTCGTTTATCTTTAGCACAATGTTGTTTGGTTACAAACCAAGGACGACAGTCCAGAACCGAAATCAGTCTAGGGATATAATGATATTAAAAATCTATCGATATGTGGACAATAAATATGAAAATTAACTCTAAAAGTAGCTTTTCAATGATGGCCACAAAGTTTTGTTTTATGCGAGAATAGATTGTATATTTCCCAGTAAAGAAGGTCTTGATGTGCTAAAATTTTGTCGATCATTTTCATTAAGGGAGAAGTACGGTCCTGTTCGTCGGATAAGGTAAATCGTTTATCAGTCGGCATTGCGCATGACATCTGACCAACTTTGTTTACATGCGCGAGGAAATAAGTTTGCCACTCTTGCTTTTAGAGTTTGACTATCCATCATATCATATAAGTCGGTGACGTGTACGCATCGATCCGCCTGTGCCCTGCTGCATGATCTAATCTATTCTTATCTTCGTATGCCCGATTGCCGGAAGCTTAGTAACGACCTTCCTTATTTGACATTTCCATTTCTTATGACGTTTGCATGTAGCGAACGAACGGTCAACGTCATCTTTTCCATTTGTAATAGTGTCATGTTTTATTTAATAAAATAGTGTAAATAATTAGTGCTAAAGCCTTTAAAATGGTATGTACTTTCTAGGAAACACCCTATTTCAAACCCAAACCTAGTTCCATTTTATTTGGATTATATTCCGGGATTGTGCATTGCCTAAGAATATTTTTTTCTTTTAGGTCCTTATAGCTGCTGCTGTCTGTACAAAAGCGGGCAAAAGTACGTATATTGTTTGTTTATTTAAATACAAGAAAATTTGCTATATGGGCGTTGATTAAATTAGCATTAGCCACTACTGAAATTTCCAGCCATACGCTGTAAAATTTTATGTGGCTCAATAGCTCTGATTAGAATGATTTTAAATTCTGTTCCTAGGTCTACGAGCAATTTTAAGCTGTGTTGTTTTCGACTGTTAACTTGTGCCCTTGGTTTAACATATTACATATATAAGATAGAAATATTATAATTGAATTTCTGTTTAACATGTTTGGAAGCCTCAGATTTAAGTTGTGCTTTACATGTGTGTTTCAAACCACATGTAATGCATAAAATCCTAAATAACTAGTACACGAAAAGAAGGTTTTTCTCAATTTTTAGCAATTGTTTCACGACAATTTGTTGAGATGACCAAAGCCCGTATAGAAGGTCTGTTGGCAGCTTTTCCTAAGCTTATTCCTACTGGAACCCAACACACATTTGTAGAGACAGATTCAGTTCGATATGTTTATCAACCATTGGAGCGTTTCTATATGTTGCTTATCACTACGAGGGCCAGTAATATTTTAGAGGATTTGGAGACTCTTCGGTTGTTTGCCAGGGTTGTAAGTATTGATCCGTACTTAATAGTTTTAAATAATAAAATTAAGTAATATGACATTACAAAAACTCTAAATGGCCATTAAAAATAGTAGTTTTTTTGTCTACATGTTAGTAATATGATATTACAATTAAAACAGGGTTTGTTGATTTAAAAAATCATAATTTATGTTTTAAATCGCAAGCAATGTTAAAAAAATTTAAGAAAATTGTGATTTTTTTGATTTTTATTAAAAATATATCGTTTAACTAGAAATGACCTCAACTTTGGATTTTAAAACGGTACACCCAGTATTTTTGGCTATATCGATTCAGAACACCTTGCCAAATTCAACGAAACCCCATACATCAGTTTTTAACACTTTAAATCATTTTTATTTTTCCTCTAGATTGGCTATGCACTCCCTAAAATGGCTTAAGCCAAATGATGGCGGATTTTAAATTTAAATATGTTCATTTCTTTGTTAGCATTATTGTGTCATGGGTTTGTTCCTTCTATTTCTTATCATGAATTGGTATTTTCAATAAATTATCTCTTCTTTCTTAACTTGATATAAGGGTGTGTGATATCAAAGTGTTGGAAAAAAGGTGTCCTATCTTTATGCCTGAGTGAGCCAATATGTTTCCATTTGAAAATATTAAGTTTTCTGGTAAAAAGCCTTCTTAAAAAGTTAAGAGGGTGTAAAAGGTTTAAAACACAATAAAACTGGAAAATTGCATTTTGATCAAGAATTTGGCTCAGAAGTAAACAATCAGATCTATACATACATATAGCAATCTAGGTGAAAAAATAAAAAGAAAAATTATTTAAAGTGTCAAGAAGTGACCTATGGGGAGTTGTTGAATTTGGAATGGTAGTCTGAATCAATATAGCTAAAAGATACTGGGTGATGCATTTAAAAATCCCCTGTGGCCTATTAAAAGATCACGGGAACTAAGATAGATATTTGTTTGAATTATTGTTAATTGTTATAAACGATGCCAATCTTCTTAATGAAGATATTGTGACATCTCTTATCACTTCCGGCTATACCAGAAGTCGGTGTTAACTTGCTTAATTTAAATGAAATACCCTATATATTATTACATTTTTGGATTCTACGCGAGATTCTAGGAAGATTTTGTATACCATATCATATACCTAAGTATAAGCGTGTTTGACATATTTAAAGTTTCATGTGACTTTTGTAGAGCTTAAAATATTTATTTAGGGTGCTTTCCTTGTTGAAAAGGACCTGCCTTAATGGGGTTTTTATAATATTTTGGTAACTATTAATACAGGGTGTTCTGACAATAAGATTAAAATGAAATTGAAAAAACTGTAAAAAATCATTTTCAAATAGAAACTACAAATTTTATAATTATGTTCTATTTATCATGTATAAGGTTGCCTATTCCAAAATTTTGTTATTTTCGAAATATTTCTATTATTATTATATTAGCCAACAAATCCGCATATCGCCATACGAAAATAGAAAATTTGCAATATTTTAAAAAAATTTCAGTTTCTCATTACTAGTTTTTATTCTCCAGAAGATGGCATTATCAGATCTTTCATGGGACGTTTCGTCTTTGGGTGGCCATCATCGACTCAATTTAAATATAGGCTTTTTTGTTTAAATTATGAAAGAGGACCGAAATCTACGTTCAATGGTATACAATACTTACTGGTTTTCCGACGTTTTGTTCCTTAAATTGACCATCTTCATTAAAATACCTAGTACGTTCCTGTAATTTACTTTTTTTTCGAAAAAACTGAAGGTTTCAAATTATTATTTCTATTTGTGTCTTTAATTGTTATTGTCATTATGTACTACCACTGTTTCTTTTTAATTTCTAATAGTTGTATCAAATTGCCACTTGGCGTACCGAATTTAAAAAAAAGTAAATTACAGGAACATACTAGGGGAATAGTTAATTTAAGGAACAAAACGTTGGAAAGCCAGTAAGTGCTGTATACCACTGAACGTAGATTTAAAAAACTAAGTTGATGATGGTGACCCAAAGACGAAACGTCGCATGAATGATCTGATAATGCCATCTTGTGGAGAATAAAAAGTAGCAATTAGAAAGTGAAATTTATTTTTGGATATCTCTTCGAACAAAGTTACGAAAAAATAAAAACCTAAACGCAAAATTTTAGATTTTTCCAAATATTTTGAAAGCCCCCGTATTTATTATTGATTTTTTGCGGCATATTATTGGGTCCATAATTACTCAACTTTGCCCCAATTTAACCGACTTCGTATCTCTTACCGTTTCCGAAATCCCAATGGGGAAGGCCGAATTTGTAACACCCTGCATATAAATACAAATTTCACTGCGACATAGCAGAATTTCAGATAAGGCTAAAGGTTCCACGGCCACGTCGCAAGATGTCTAGTCTTAACCTGGCCTTTTAAATGAACTAACTTTCTTAAAAAAACAAATTTAACATTTTTAATATACTATAATATAATATAATGAATAGCAAAAAAACTAATAGACAACTAGATGCAAAATACCCGTATGTGTTGTAATCTAAAATTAAACATATGTATATTATTATTTTGTATTTTTAATTACATTATCTATATTATAATAATTCTATGTGACACACGTTACTGAAACATGCCCACAATCCTTAATGATTTAGTGAGTTACTGAAAAAGTATTGAAAACTTTTCTGTATTCCGGTAAACATACTGATTACACTTTTTACTAAAAGTTTTTATATTTTTTATCGATTTTATATTATCTGGGAGTAAATTAAATGGTTTTGGTGCTAAGTAATCCATAAACTTTTTATTGGCAGTTGTTAAATTTTTTGGTAATTTAAATTTGTTATTAGATTTAGTCATTGCATCAGCATTTCAAAGTATGTTGCAATACCAAAAGAAACATATGTGAAATATTTGTTCTGTCAATGCTATTATAAAAATATCTTCAAATTAAAATAAATAACATATTACAGCAGTAGTAGATGGAATGAATATTACAGGAACAAGATGCAATCAGTTTATAGATATGCAAGAATATGAGTCACTACATTTTTTATCACAGAAATGCAGTTCATCAAAGTCTATGAAAACGATAATAAACGTCGGGGTTATTTCGCCTAGGGTCAGTTTTTAATTCCACGGATAAAAATGCATTAATTAAGTGCTTAGATGTTTTCTATACTTTTTCAATAAATGAAGGACTTTCACTCAGTTTTCCAATTACGACTGTTTTTAATGAAACAATTGGCCATTAAAAGTTTCACCCATTTTTAATAAATTTTTATAACTGATAGAAAACTGATTCTACCTTTACCTCCTGATACGTCTAATTGCATGGTGTAGCGCATAGAATCTAGATGCACGTAAACTTCTAAAATTTAAATTTGACATACATATCTTACATAAAAATTTAATTTAATTTATTTTTTAAACCAAAAAGTATAGGTATCTAATGATTTTGTATTTTTAATAATAATAATAATAATCTTTATTATTAGCACAAGGCTAGCATTGTTACATATTTATAATTTTACAAATAATAAAAAAAACAAAAACAATAATAACAATTTAAAAATTTCCAATTTAAGCACCAGTTACCCAACCATGCAAGTGCCATGACAATTACCCAATTGCAAAATTTTTCAGTTACTCAATTCACTGTTATATTTTGATATGTTGTTTAAAATGTGATTTACATGACCTTTTAAAACTTAGTAAACTGTCACTACCCTTAACATGTTCAGGAAGCTCATTGTATTGCCTCAACCCCCTATAAATAGACTATTTTGACTGAAACTAGTTCTGACTCTATCCAAATAAAAGTAATTTCTTGAACGGGTATTGTATGTATGTATGTCCCTATCAAACCTGCAATTACCTATGTCATAGGTCCTATGAGATGCTCTGGTACCAGGTGATTCAACATTTTATACAGAAATATCATTGTATTATATGTTACAGTTTGTCTCACACTCAAAAGGTTTGTAGAATTTAACATAAGAGACCGTCTAGTATATTTATTACATCCCAGTATTATTCTCAGAGCCTTATTTTGTTTTTTTGTAATGTATCTAATTCATTAAAAACAACAATGTGGAACAAAAGTAAAAATGCGGCGAGATGACTGTTTTATATGCAGTCAATCTCGCCCAAGCAGGTAACTGACAGCAAATTAAATTGTTTCTTTCCCTTAGCAACTATAAAAAACTAAACAGGTATAAAAAAACTAAACAGGTATAAGAATAAAAACAGTTCGCCCATGTTATCTGTGTTGATAAAAAGAATGCGGTAAAATTTTTGTAATTTTCTCGAAAACGAATCGACCGATTTAAAAAAAATCAAACGTCAAAATAAAGCACTTTGAAAGACCTTTCAAACAAGCTATTACTTGCTACCCCTTGTCGTTTAAAATTTTTAAGGGGATGACCCCGGGGGCCAGAGGGTAAAAGCGGGTGAAGTAGTTTTTGGTTAAAAAGTTGTCTCCTTTGGCAAATCTTTTGACGTCTCGCTGCGTTTTTTCTTTTAATCACTGGTTTTCGATAAATCCGTGGTGGGAGGTTTTCAAATGAACACCCTGTATATAATTGTATTATCCGCAAATAGTTGAATTTTACAATTATGAATTATTTTTATAATGTCATTTATATAGAGAATAAATAGTATTGGCCCCAGTACAGTCCCTTGTGGTACTCCATGCACTGTTTGTCTCGGTGTTGACTTATCACCATATATCGTTACCTGTGTTCTTTCACTTAAGTATTCATTTAGCCATTTCAAGATCACATCTCCAAAACCATATTTTTTCATTTTAAGTAACAATTAATTTCTGTTTATTATTTCAAATGCTCGTTTAAAGTCTAGGAAAACTACACCTATTATTTTTTTCTCCTCTAGCGCAGCCTTCCAGTCAAAAAGAACACCCTGCAAGGCACTTTCACAAGAGTTCCCCTTTCGAAATCCCGCTTGATGGGTCTTACTTTCTAAATAATGTACTATTTGCACATCTCTAGCATCTTCTCATATGGGGGAACCATATTAATTGGCCTAAACTCCTCACACTTTACAGTACCAGGCTTTTTCTCAATAGGAACAATCGTGCTCAGCTTCCATTTTTCTGGAAATTTACCATACTCCAAGCTGTGATTAATTACATTGAGCAATTTATCCCCGATGGTTTCAAAGGCTTCTTTTATTATTTTAACTGTAATTCCATCTATGTTACTTTCTTTATTTTTCATTCTTTTAATAATTTTACGTAGTTCATGCATTTCCAAGGTATTTCCAAGTTTTCCTTTCTATGTTGAGTTTCTATACTTTCTTCATGTGTCAATGAATAGTTATGTTAAGTAAATGAATATATAATTGAGTAGATTTTTATTTTTTATTTAGCAAAAGCCAAAAATGATTGATTGCATTGATTCTTTATGAAACGCTTTTTCGACAATACACATATGACATATTTAGAAGAAATGGTATTTTTTGTTACCTCGAGTTGCACGCCGATACTTTTGGGCCAGTGTCTAACCCAGATATATCTCTAATTTTTATGTCAGATATGTATATTTTTGGAAATTTACATGCATCTACATTTTATGCTCTACCTCGTACAATTAGATGTATCAGGACGTAAACTACTCCGGCCTAAGCTCTAAGAATTTGTTTCCTATCAGTTAAAAATAAATTATTATAATGGGTAACAGCTTAATAATTAATCGGTGTAGTGTATTTATCTGGGCCAAGGATCTTAAATCAAGAAGAATACGGTTTTGGTTCACAGTCTTTGAAGAACAAACGATTCACATTCTTAGGTGGGTTGTAAATAACTCAATTTTCTGAGTTTTTCTGAATTTTGTCGTTTCCTGTTAATTGGACAAAGACATTACGTCGTCTTCGGGCATTGGGAACGTACTTTTTATAACCCCTATTGGAACGGCCGTCTTTCATACCTGCTTTCACGTTTGACACTACCGAAGTAACTGCTGTATTTGTCAATATTATTGAATAAAATTCTTTGTTGTTTTTCAGTGTTTGTGTGTTAAATTTAAGTATTGTTTGGGGAAAAAAATAGAAATTGTTAACTCAATATGGATGGTAAGACTGCGGCAAGTCTGCCGTAAACTAGATAAAAATATAGACCTTTGAGTCACGCCCGTCGATTGTTGGTTTTTCCTAACCAAGCCCGATCAACTGTCGCAACGAAAACAAAATCAGACAGAAGATAGAAAGAGGTGGAGATTCTTCAAGCCCCGTAAATCTAACCTACAACGGGAAATTGAAAATAACTCAGCCGGTTTTGATGCTTCAAAAAAAATGTGAGAAGCAAAAATGTAGAGCTTGACAGAGCGCGTAAGCTCGAACAAACCCGATCCCGATATCTCAATGAGTTCGCGAATTAACGCGATTTTCAACTGCAAAAACAATAAAATTTAATTAATTATATCTCGAGAAGGGGCGGAGTTGGGGCATCATTTTTTCGCGAATTAACGGGTGATACCGAATACTTTGATGGGCCGGAGGATGGGGTTGGTGGGACAATTAGGAGGGGAGTAAGGGGGATTGGAAATTTTTTACATAAATGCTAATAAGTAGTTTATTAATCGAGCTACGGGGATCAGGCCGGATTCAATTTGTTCATTTTTTTATCAGCTACGAGGTGGGATTGGCGAGAAATTTTTATTTTCCAAAATGCGCGCTGGGCGCGGCATACAAGAAATGGCCATCTCCGAAAATACTTTAGATATTATGTTTAATTTTGGTATGTGTTAATAGGATATAGAACCTCAAATTTTAGTTAGAAAAGTTATTCAATTGTTCCACCAGTGGCGTCGCTGCAAACATGTCCTTTGATATTTAAAAAAAAAAGATGGTACGCCACTGATATTTTTCCATGTGGATATTTTTCTGATTGGCCTGTTCAATTCTCCATGAAAACGGTCTCTTGAGTTTTTCTCGTCAGACGCACCGTTCTTGATTAAAACCACTAAATCCATATTGAGTGGGCAATTCGATGCGGGCGGAAACATTATCATTAATTATTTTATCAATGTTAAAAATAATGAGTTATTTCCAATTTCCCGTTGTAGGTTAGATTTACGGCGCAAAATTTTAGATTTTTCGAAATATTTTGAAAGCCCTGTATTTATTTTAGATTTTTTTGCGGCATATTATTGGGCCTAGAATTACGCTACTTTGCCCCAATTTAACCGAAATTTATTTTTGGACATCACTTCGAACAAAGTTGGGAAAAAATAAGAACCGACACGCAAAATTTTAGATTTTTCGAAATATTTTGAAAGCCCTGTATTTATTTTTGATTTTTTTGCGGCATATTATTGGGCCTATAATTACGCTACTTTGCCCCAATTTAACCGACTTGGTATCTCTTACCGTTTCCGAAATCCCAATAGTTATGGCCGAATTTGTAACACTCATATTTATTTCTACGTGAGATTTCCTTCTCAATTGTTGATCCATTATCTTATTTTAATTAAGTTACGTAGCCGAACGAATAGTTTTACAGTGATTCTTTCCTGAAATAAACAAGTACCTTTCATATTTATTTTTATCGAAGTTATACCAAATACTATTTTTCTAATATCTACATGTGAGCCAAAAATCTTTGGATACCTTTAAATTTAACCAGATACCAACCGAACATGTTTTTTTACAGATACCAGAGTACTGCAGAACTTTAGAAGAAAACGAGATAATCGAAAATGCCTTCAATTTAATTTTCGCTTTTGATGAAATCGTAGCATTAGGATATAGAGAAAGTGTGAATTTATCTCAAATACGGACATTTGTAGAAATGGACTCGCACGAGGAAAAAGTATATCAAGCTGTTCGACAGGTACAGTTTAATATTTGTACTTTTCCAATATATTCACTTAAGCTTTTGCATACACGGTCCGCAAACGAAGCGTGGACGGAAGATTAAATCGTTATCGAAGAACTTATCAACAATACTGAAACAGCTTGAGATATTGGATTAAAAGAGGCATGTTTTAAAAATATTTTACATTATACAAACCCGAACAAACCCAAAAAAGTGTGACAGCATAAAGTTATATTTTTTTAAATGGAACAACCAGTATTTTATTGCATATTTAGGTTCGTATTACTATCGTTTATAAGTGCCTCGAATTTTATTTAATTTGGTTTTGTAGTTTCGGAGAAATAAATTAGAAACTAAAAAAAAAATGTTTTGCAGTTTTGCATAAAGAACAAAAAAAAACAATTCAGAACTATTTTTTTAACATCGGCATTGAGTGAAATTTATGACAAGAGGTCTAGAGATACTGTGAATGTAATTGCGGTTATTTATTTTATACAGGGTGTTCATAATAAGCTTTCAAAAACCTCACATTTTAAAATAATTTTTCTCAAGTTTTTCAAATGGAACACCCTGTATATTATTTGGCTATTTGACGTAGAATTCATAGACAATTTTTTTTTGTAATACAATATATCCAGCCGTTTTGGAAATAATTGTAAATATCATAAATTATGTTGTTTAAATAGAGATTTTATTGGGAAATTTTGTCGTAGGCGACTAGACTAATAATGGTAAACTAAAGTAAATGTTCAAAATAGCTTCCTTTTACTTAATTTAATGATTTTCCTCTACTGCCAACAGAACTCTTAATTCATTTTCTTCATTAATAACGGGTTTATTGATTTATCATCCTTTTTGTGTACCTGTTGCTACAAATCTTTGCAACAACTTCTCGAAGGTTTGTTCTTGCACATTCACCCAGTATAAAAATCATATTTACCATTTCTAGAGTTGTAAAATTCGACATTTTGTGTAAGTTAGTACTTAATTTCGACGACTGAACAAATGTAAATCATTTTATTTGGCTGTCATAGTGACAATCTAAACAAAAAGAAATCATGGCAACTCGATTAAGAATAAAAAATAAAATTAAATAATAAAAGTAGCAAAAATGTATGCTTTTAAAATGTATATCAAAATAACTAAAATACGGTAAACTCTAAGAGTAAAAGGAAGCTATTTTGAACTTTTACTTTAGTTTACAATTATTAGTCTAGTCGCTTATAACAAAATTTCCCAATAAAAACTCTATTTAAACAACATAATTTATGATATTTATAATTATTTCGAAAACGGCTGGATATAACTTATATGCCTGTATTACAAAAAAAAATTGTCTATGAATTCTACGTCAAATAGCCAAATAATATACAGGTTGTTCCATTTGAAAAACTTGAGAAAAATTATTTTAAAATGTGGGGTTTTTGAAGGCTTATTATGAACACCCTGTATAAAATAAATAAACACAATTACATTCATAGTATCTCTAGACCTCTTGTCATAAATTTCACTCAATGCTGAGGTTAAAAAATAGTTCTGGAGTGTTTTTTTTGATTTTTTTATTCAGTACTGCAAAACTTTTTTTTTTAGTTTTTAATTTATTTTTCCGAAACTACAAATCCAAATTAAATAAAATTTGAGGCACTTATAAACGATAGTAATACGAACCTAAATATGCAATAAAATACTGGGTGTTCCATTTAAAAAAATGTAACTTTATGCTGTCACACTTTTTTGGGTCACCCTGTATAATGTAAAATATTTTTAAAACATGCCTCTTTTAATCCAATATCTCAAGCTGTTTCAGTATTCTTGATAAGTTCTTCGATAACGATTTAATCTTCCGTCCACGCTTCGTTTGCGGACCCTGTATAGTTACTGAGGGAAATAGGCTTGAAACTCCATAAGATCACTTATTTTAGGCTCTTTGGATTTCCAGTTTTAACTTCCTACAGGGCTATGATACCCGTCAAATTAATTTTTCTAAAATGCATTTAAAAAAACAAAGATATTGTACAAGGTGGATCATAAAAAGGCTACTTGTATCAACTTTAATTTTTTAAATGGAACATATTGTATATTTTCCATTCTACAATCAAATCTAGATATTTCTCATAAATCATGTCCTTTTCAACCATTTACGAAATATTAATACTTTAATGCTGGTATGCGTGATTGATATGTTTCTCGACATAGCAACGTTCTAAACTCAAATCACAGTCTTGAATTGAGTTCACAAGGCTTTTCAAGATAGACTGGAACTTTGATAAATGGACGAACAGTGCACCCCGTCGTTTGATAAGGGTCTAGTTTGGTACACCGATGGATCAAAAACCGCCAACGGTGTGGGCGCAGGTATATTTGGGGAGAGAACCAGGATGGACATAAGCATTCCTCTGGGGAACTACGCCACAGTATAACAAGCGGAAGTTCATGCCATACAAGCATGCGTACTACAAAATCTTGAAAAGGGCTACCACAACCAAAAGATTTACATCCTGTCTGACAGCCACGCTGCTCTTAAGGCTCTAAACTCCAATCGGTTCACTTCAAAACTTACACTGGAGTGCCATACCAACCTAAACGTACTGGCGGCCAGGGGGGGACCAAAATAGAGCTCTTGTGGGTCCCTGGTCACTCTGGGATATTAGGAAATCAAAAAGCGGATGAACTAGCGACAGCCGGATCCGCTCAAAATCTCAGGGGCCCCGAACCAGTCTTTGGGATATCAAAGCAGACAACGAAAACTACATTAGATAGATGGTCGATAAACAACACCTATCGCATGGGCCGTAATTGGAAAGCCATCGAAAATACTATCGAATGGGATGCTAACCCTAACACGGTCCCAGTTGAAACAAGTGATAGGTCTGCTAACAGGTCACTGCCACGGATATGTATAAACAACGGATCCATTGAATGCAGACTCTGCGGCGAAGAGGATGAAACCGCCTCACACATAATATACCGCTGCGTAGCGCTGTCTCGTAGAAGACAAAATATCTTCGGGAACATACAACGTGGTGACAACCTCCCACATGACAAGCTTGGTAGACGGTTACTGGACCTCATAGAAGGAACAAACATCTTCTAACAAGATCGGAGTACACAATAAGCCGAAAGGCTGCAGTGATTTGAAGTTCGGGCCTTTAAACCGACCCCCGCCTTTAACCAACCAACCAACCTTGAATTGACAATGAGAATTTGCTATTTAAGTTAGAGACGTCAAAAAATGTCAATGAATGTTAATTAAATTAGCAAAATTGCTGTGTCGAGACACATATCAATGGTGCATACCACAAAACGGTTGAAGATAGGTATAGAGCATGATTTATGAAAAATGTCTAGAATTGATTGTAGAATGTGAAAATGTAAAAATATATAATATGTTCCATTGAAGTAGCATATTTATGATCCACCCTGTATAATATCCATATATCTTTTAAAAAAAAAAAAAAAATAATTTCAAAAAAGTAAGTAAACATGGTAAACCCATGTGCCGAGTTTGAATATATTTTAGTGAGCCAAGCTATTGTGCAAAACCACGAAACTCTCATAGTTCAGGTATCACAGCAAGCAAGCACCAGCAAACAAAATTTTGACATTGACAAAACGAGAATTAGTGTCGGTGACAATATTTTCATTATTCGTTATGTTCAGCTTTTCGTCAATTTTTGGCAATAGCGTCATTTTTGCTGGTATTTGCTGTATTACGAGAACTATTAGGGCCATTTGTATAAAACAATTCTAAACTTAGGTTCAACGGAACGTCCTGTGAACTGCTTTTATTCGATATTACGTTTTCAATATAAATTAAACTTTATTTCAGCTGAACTAAGATCAGTTTATATTGGTTATATATATATATATATCAGTATTATTTAGTTACTTTTATTTGGCGCATTCAGCATAACC
Source organism: Barypeithes pellucidus (assembly GCA_963991005.1). Lineage (NCBI taxonomy): Eukaryota > Metazoa > Arthropoda > Insecta > Coleoptera > Curculionidae > Barypeithes > Barypeithes pellucidus. The sequence goes on along the minus strand of OZ022562.1, from coordinate 49,500,657 downwards.
CATCGATTTGTAAGCGATTAGTAATCATCTGCTGAATGCACTAAAGAAAAATCGATAGCACAAATCGATGGGAAATCGGACGCCAATTTTTCCATCGAATTTAAAAAGCGATTTGTGATTTGACCGTGATTTATGTCAGCTTTGTTGTCAGGTTGAGAAGTAAAATTTATAAAAAATTACGAAAGAAGTGAACTATAATTATAAAAACATTATACACGATCTCCGCTAGTAAAGAGGAACATTAAAAATAAAATTATCAGTTTTGTCAGAAAAGAACGTTATATTTGATTAAAATATTTAGAAGGGATCCTAAACAAACAAAAACACTGACAACAAAATGCTTTCAGCAAAATTACAAATCGATTCGCATCGTGACGTCACCCATCAAAAATCGCTTATAAATCGATGGGCTCTGCTGAATGCAGCATAGAAAATTGCTTTAATCGAGAGTTCAAATGCTGAACTGCCAAAAGTGGACGTTCACTTGAACTCCGGATTTGAACTAAGATCAGTGTAAAATATTGTTTGAACAACAACTTTTTTACTTTGAACTGTAGTTCAACAGTGAACTACCGGCCCTAAGAGTTCCGTGGTTTTGCAATCACATTTAATGGCGTAGCTTAGGATTGGCTCATCAAAATGTATTCAAACTCGCCACATGGGTTTAGCATGTCGGCTTCTTCAAGAAGTTATAATGTAGTTCTTTATTTTTTCTCTAGACTCAAGAGCGCGAGGCCAAGATTAAAATGATGGAAAAGGCGAAGGAGCTGCAACGGCAAAGAATGGAAGCCGCTAAAAAAGGAATCAAACCTTCGTTTGGTAGTAGCGGTGGTTTTGGCACCACGTCCAATAATTATACACCCAGCTCTTCTGTCGATGTTGTTAATGTTCAAAATGATGTTAAGCCATCAGTTCTTTCCTCCTCACAGTAAGTGGAAAACGCTGTAATATTATAATCATGCGGAGCAGGTTCATATTGGTTTCCTGAGAAGTTTAATAAATTTTGTTAGACTGTTAAAAGGTAGAGGACAGACTGAATATATAGGGTGTCCCATAACTTACGTACCATAAAGCAACTGGATATGCTAAACACTACCAATTAAGTCATATAAGTTTTTTCGAAATATTTCACGTTCTACAAATACAGGGTAGGGTGTTGAAGGTGAAAGTTTATTTTCGAAAATAAGCCATAATTTGTAGACTGACCAATGTATCGAATTGAAACTTGGCGGTATGATGTTTTTATGAGTAAGAAATTTTTAAGTTTCATACGCTGGGTTTAATAAATCTATGATTTCTTCTTACCTGTTGTAAGTATTTGAATCCAAGATTCTCAAAGAAGGGAAATTGTTAAACTAAAAAGGTATACTTGGCTCGATCTTAATATATCCGACCATTTTCGAAATATTTCCATATGCAGTACATTGCATAAACAAAATCAAAGTAAAAATGGAAATATCTTGAAAACGCATTGTGGTGAGGGATATCGCGATTTTTCAATCACGTTGTGAAACGTGATTGTTATTTTTTGATATCAGTGAAATTAAAGCGTGACGTGATCACGGTTTATAAATTTGTATCACTGCTAAAGGAGATATTAACTAGATCATATACGTAAGAGAATATTGCGCGCATCGTAAAATTATTAGTGGGCGATGGTCGATGGATTTAAATTATTTATTGTGTATACTACTTTACTAGTAAAAGAACTGTAACAAGACAAAACTAAAATCTGTAAAAAATATTACACAACATTGATAACAAAAAAAGAAAAAGTTATTTCTACCTAGATTGAAGTAGAATAATACCTTTTAAAAAAACTATGATGAACTAAACACTGTGTATTTTACAAGAATCTATTTGTTCATGCAAATACGCATGGTTTCTTAATCATTTGGTGCGTATTGTATATTATCATTTAAGAATAGAATCGTTAATCATTTAAGTTTTCTTATTACTTAGCCTGTTTCTTTAAAGGATGCCCAGAGCTCGCTAGTCTTTTGAATATTACTACTCATTTTCATTTCACGATTTCAAGTTCAAGATTCAGAAGTCACAGTCAACTACCAAATAACGACCTGACAACTTCACGGAATCACATTTTAAATAATAGGTCTATATGAGATGTGATTTGAGAAAATCCGCCAAAAAGCAATAAGGCACGTATCACCCATGTTATTCTAACGATGATATGCGAAAATGGCCTTTATTATTTTACCACGATAAGGCCGATTATGGCACATGTAATAAATGTATTTCTTATGGTGCTATAACAAGTCAACCCCATGGGAATACAGTTTAAACAAAAAGATAGGTTTAATGATACATATAAACATTTAACAAAGGATGTGTACGTATATGTACCGTCCTCAATAACTTAAATTTTAGCGCGGTTACAGTAGCTAAAAAATTTCTAATTTTTTGCAGTCTTCTAGAGAATAACATAATACATCGCATATCGTAGTTTTCTTTTGAAAATACATCATAGTTACGTAGCAATTTCAAGTTTTTGGAACTTACAAATAAGCGAGTGAAAGTTGAAAAAATTGTGGAATTTGTCTTATCAGAGTATAAAGGTGTTTACAATAAACATTGTGTCTCCGCCCGCGCCTACTATGCCAACAAACTAGGCCGGAATAAAAGTTGGTGTATCAACATAGAATGTCGTGTATTTAAAGGGGAAAGTACGGAAGGTATGGAGAGCCTCGAAGGGAAGTGTATGAAATGCAGGGAGGACATTGATGAGGATGGAAACTACTATTCTTGCGATTCCTGTCTCAGAGACATACATACAAACTGTGCGAAATTATCAACATCAGAAGAAAGATGTATGCCTTTAAAAAAACGTATGTTACTTTACATATGCACTGACTGCAAGGTATTACTAACTAGACTACCATACATTATACAAACGCTTGAAGAGATCAAGAGCGATGTAGCTCAAGTGAAGGAAAAACAAATGAGGGACCAGACCACCTTGGAAAATGCGCAGCACAAATCATATGCCGACGTCGTAACACCTAGGCCACCTCCAAATACCGAACAAACCATAGTTATACGAGCAAGAAACAAAAAAGATGCTGCCAACACAAGAAGACTAATGCAAGAAAAGCTAAATCCATCAGAACTTAATGTAGGTATAAAAAGAGTAAGAAGTACAAAAAATGGTGATATTATAATTAAGTGTCCCACTAAGGATGAGGGAGATATACTGAAAGCTGCCGCAACTAGCAAGCTTGCAGACAAATGCTCAATAGAAACAATGACAAAGAGAGCAACAAGAATCAAGATTACGGGTGTGAGTGAGGAGCAACCTCAAGATCTGGAAATAATTGAGAATAGTCTTAGACAACAGAACAAATGGATAGACGCGGAAGATAAATTAACGGTTACCTACGTAAAGCATATGAAAAAAAAAGAAAATTTAACAATTTACATTGAATGCTCTGCTGGACTATTCCATAAAGCAATTGGCAGAAAAAAGGTTTACCTGGGATGGCACCGGTATCCCGTGTATGAAGACTTAAGTGTACAGAGATGCTTCACCTGCCAAGGATTTTTCCACAAAAACACCAGCTGTGCTAACAAGCCAGTCTGTGTACTATGCTGTGAAGAACATGATGTTAAGGACTGCAGAGCAAGTATAAGAAAGTGTAAAAACTGTCAAATCGCTAATACAAACTACTCCACCAAATATGATACTCATCACGCTGCGAGTGACGTTAGCTGTCCCACATATCAGTACCATATAAGCTGTCTACGAAATAAAATTGATTATGGGTCATAATGGTCCAGTTAGATCAAGAATCAATTCTAAATGATCTCGAAAATACTAAAGAGGGATGTGTTGGGCAGCTGGCGGAACTGGAAGAATTGCGTGATATAATAAATAGTAATGATAAAGTTCTTAACATAATACAGTTGAATATTAGAAGTGCAAACGAAAATTTCGATAAACTGCTATTGATGATAGAGCAAGGTAAACTTTTATACTGTGATATTTTTATACTAACAGAATGTTTCAGAATAGCTAATCCTGAATTATATAACATTACAGGATATACTACTTATTATAATCAAGGCGACTACAACAAAAACGACGGGATTCTCATTCTGATTAGATCATCTTTAAACCCACATATTATTCATTTTAAACTAGGGCTAACAAAAATGACGATGACTAGAATTACTCTCAAACTTCACGGACAGACATATGGAATATCTGCACTCTACAAATCTCCGCAAGTAAACAACAACTCGCTTTTGCAGGACTTGTATGAGTATTTTTCTAATAACAAAAACAATAATATTGAAATTTTCACAGGAGACATAAATATAAACCTTAAAGCAATAAATGATGTTACGGTTAACGAATACTTGTGTCTGCTTGCAAAGTATGGCTATGTTCCACATATACAAACAACCACAAGATATGATACAAATTCTTGTATCGATCACTTCTTTATAAACAATAAAACACGCAACCTTAATCTTGAGACTTTTATCTTAAATACATATATAACAGATCACTATCCCATTATGTTAAATATAAAATATAAACCACAGGAAAACAAAATCGTTAGCAGACAGATGATGAGAGTGGAGAGAGAAACAATTAACTATGACAGACTAAAACAAAAACTAACAGACCTCAACTGGACGGAGGTAATACAATCAAATAATCCAGATGCGGCCACTAATATATTTGTAAAACAACTACTTGAGAGTATCAATGACTCAAAAACGACCAAAATTATGACAGTTCTACCACGAAAATGTAAGGAATGGATAACAAACGGATTAGTAACCTCGATAAAACGACGAGATAATTTGAAAAAACAATTATTAAAAAGTTATAACCCAGACCTTGAACAACACTACAAAAACTATAGAAACAGCCTAAACAAATTAATTAAAAAAGTTAAATATAACTACTACAAAAAGAAAATAGATAAAAACAACAATAATATTAAAAAAATATTTCAAATGGTAAATGACATAACAGGTGACAAATATAAAACCTCAAAAAACATAAAAATATTAAATAGCGATAACGAGGAATTTGACAATGAAAATAACATGGTTGACTACTGTAACAATTACTACATTAATGTAGGCGTGGAATTAGAAAATCAAATTAACACTCCACAACGACCATATCGATTATCTGCAATAAGCGCGTCTAACAGTTCTATGTTTCTCAGACCTGTAACTAATTTAGATCTTATCAAATATATTACATCCCTGAAATCAGATAGTGCACCCGGTCTGGACGGAATAACCAATAAATTAATAAAAATTATACACCCGCACATAATTACACCTCTAAAACACATTATTAATCGAATCTTTGAAACTGGAATCGTACCACATCACTTTAAAGTATCCGTTATAACACCAATACACAAGTCCGGCCCCATACATAAAATACAGAATTATCGACCAATAAGCCTCATTAACAACCTTGCAAAAATATTTGAAAAGGCGAAGGACAGACTAGTAACTTTCTTGAAATCAAATAACACTCTATCTAATAATCAATACGGATTTACTGAGGGGACCAGCACTGCGGACGCTATACAACACCTAACATCAGAAATCACAAAAAATATGGACAACAACTTAAAAACAATAGTGGTCTTTATGGATCTCGCTAAGGCGTTTGATACGGTACCCCACAAACAGCTACTGAGTGTTCTTGAACATTCTGGAGTTAGGGGAGCTGCACTGGGCGTCTTTGAGGGATACCTTTCAAACCGACATCAGCATACAAAAATTAACAAAATTATAAGTTCCGCAGAAATAATTAAAACCGGTGTCCCACAAGGGACCATACTGGGCCCAATACTATTTATAAGCTATATAAACTCACTACTAAGCATGAAGCTTGAGGGCACAGCCATCTCCGACGCAGATGACACGGCACTGATTTTTAGAGGTTACATCTGGATTGAGACTAAACAAAAGGTTATTTTAGGAGTAAACCAAGTAAAAAATTGGCTCGAAAGCTTTAAGCTCTCACTGAACATACAAAAAACAAACTATATCGCATTCTCCCCAGTAAATAAAAACAGACCGGACTTTGACAGCATTGACATAACTGAACATGACTCCATTAATTCTTGTGAAAAAACAAAATATCTTGGGATAGTGATCGACCAACATCTTAAGTGGAACCACCATATAAACTATGTAGTAACCAGAATAAGAAAGCTCGTATACAAATTCTATATCTTAAGAGAGATTCTCAATAATAAACTTACTGAACTAATATATAAAGCTTTAATCGAATCTTTATTACGCTACGGAATCACTGCATGGGGTGGTGCCCTCTAAAACTAATCTAAAACCACTACAGATTGTCCAGAATTATGTACTAAAGGTTATACTTAGAAAAAATAAATTATACCCCACAATATGTTTATATAATGAGAAACTTTTAAATATTCGGCAATTATACATTCTATCTACCTGCAATTATATGCACAAAAAGGAAAAAACAGTAATATCCATTCACCACAAACATAACACGCGCAATAAGACTAATAAAAATGTTACTATTCCTAAAAGTCAAAAAACCCTCAGTTTAAAATCTCTACATAACCTTGCCTCTAAGTTTTATAACTTGTTGCCTGTCGCAATTAAAAATATAAGACAACCAAAACAATTCAACAGACACTGTAAAAGTTTTATATTTCAAAACTATATTATCTTTGAAAATATTGTATAGGTGATTTTTTTCCTTTTTACTGTTTTTTTTTTCTTTTTTTTCGCCACATAGGTTAGTAAGTAATGCAACATGTAATGAGTACTATTTTCAGAATAGTTTTAGAAGATAACATAAATATAGTAATTTGTGTGACACATACAGGTATAAAAGTGTACCTAGGTGTCAAAATACAATTAGTTATAGATATGACAACAATTATTGTATATTGTAAAATATAATTGTATTAATATCCAAAAATGAATAAATAAAATAGTAAAAATAGTAAAAATGATTAGTAAAAGTGAAATACGTACTAAATAGTGATTTGTTTAAACTGTGATCACATAACGTTTTTTATTGCTGCTAATACCTGTGATTTGTTGATATCAGTAATTAAATCACAGTTCGTGAAATAATAATAATAATAATGCATTTATTGTCATAAAATTCAAAAAGAAATTGAACATGGACAACGTCAAGTCTTATACTAAAAGCAGTTAGAAATGAAATAAAAGTAATAAATAAAAGTAAATATGTAAATAAATAAAATACATTTCAATAATACCAACAACAATTAGCACAGATAAATATTCACACATACAGACCAGTCACAATTATAACAAATAAGCAGTAAATTGCTAGTGTAAAAACATAACAAGTAATGTATAACATTAAATAAAATGAAAGTCTGCCTTCAACCTCACGCATCATTTAGGTAATGGTCAATACAATAATATTCCTTCTGAATTAAGAATGTTTTATCAAATAGCAATATGGAAAATTATTATTTCCAGACTACCCGATGATCTTTATACAATAAAGGCGTATTTTTGTCTACACAGTAGCACTTTAAAATACTATTTCAGATTGAATGGTACTACCAAGAAAAGGAAGCCCTCTCCATTGATAGGATGCAACCACCTGTAGACCGATTTCGAACTTATTTGTTCTCGTCAGTACAGGGTAGGTGTACATACCAATCATCAGAAAGGACTTTAACTTAACGTCATACTATAGACGGTAGTCGACAAAATACAGCGCGCAGCGTCGATAGTACACACCTACCCTGTACTGACGAGAACAAATAAGTTCGAAACCGGTCTACAGGTGATTGCATCCTATCAATGGAGAGGGCTTCCTTTTCTTAGTAGTACCATTCAATCTGAAATAGTATTTTAAAGTGCTATTGTGTAGAGAAAAATACGCCCTGGAAATAATAATTTTCCATATTGGTATTTGATATTAATACCACCTGACAAGCAGACATTTTATTTCTTAGATATCGCTCACCATTAGTTAGACATTTATGATCGGGCAAGTATACATTTTTAGTTTAGAAATTGCCCTTCTTTGAGAATCATACATTTATTAAACCCAAATATAGCTAGCGCCTTCTAAAGTGAACCTTAAAAAAAATTAAACAAATTCTCATTTCTTAATCATAAAAACATCATACCGCCAACTTTCAATCCGATATATTCAACCGTTTTCAAATTATGGCTTATTTTCGAAAATAACTTTCAACACCCTATATTTCTAGAATGAGAAACATTTCGAAAAAACTTATATGACTTAATCGATCTAGTTTGATGTTTGGTAGCTCCAGTTGCTTCATGGCCCATAAGTTATGGGACACCCTGTATAATTGCATTACAGATGAATGTTTAGGTTCTCCTCCAAATTTGTAAAATAATTATTAGGTTAGTATGTGGCCACTTTTGTTGCGGATAAAACTATTATACGTATAACATCTCGGTAAAAATATTTTCATGCACAAACCTATTACAAAAAAACAAAAATACAAGGACACTGTGGATTAACTTAAAGGCCCTGTATTATAGGTTAGGTTTAAACTCGGGGCAGAGTTTCAACTAATCTTGAAACACACAAAATCATTAGTGTAACTGCAACCTTGACGATAATCTGAACCTATAAAAATGGCCGTTAGTGAATAAATTACACTGTGTATGAACAAATTTATTTTTATTTCAGAAAGCCGCGGGGTATGAAGTTGGGAGGCAAAGGTAGGGACGTAGAGTCCTTCGTCGACCAGCTCAAATCGGAAGGTCAGAAAGTAAATTCACCAGTTGCAAATAGTATTTTACAAGCAGGAACTAAAACGCCAAGTATTAAATCGGAAATAGTTGATGAGTAAGTAATATTATAATTTATTACTAGACCAGAAATAGCGTGACGAAAGGTGTAGCAAGTGCGGAAAAAGTTATTTCTGGACGTGCAGTGAACAATATTTTTTATTACACCTTTTCGAAAACAACAGAAGATTATTAAAAACCATAGACACAAAAACTACGGACTCGATAAGTATTTATAGTATTTCCATTTTTCCAGTGGCGTATTTAGGGGTTTGTTCGGGGGGGTGGTGGGTTCAGCCATTATGCGGAAGAGTGATAAAAAGGCCGCAGATGAAAATTTTGCACAATTCGTCATGAATTGACCCAACTACTGGTTGATTTCATAAAATAAATTAATCTTTGATGTTTTTATATCTTTTTTTAAGCAGAGGTAAAGAGACTCATTGTATGCGCCACTAGTTTAATAAATAAAAGTTAAATTATTAATTTCATACATGTTTCGAATGCATATAATACCCTCATCTTCAGTGGAGAAAAAATATTTATGTACAATATGCCGACACCTTATGACATTGTCAAGGGGAACTTTAAAAGACAAAAACTTGTTAAGTATTTTTTAAAAAGATTGATTAATGATTTGATTAACATTTCAAGAAGGCTAATGGAAGTTTGAAAAAAATTAAGAGAGAAGAAAGAATAAGATATGCTACCTTTTGTGGCAGACAAATTTTTTTTTATGATCAGACGCAAGCTTTAGGGCACTCTGGTAGTAGTGCGTGTGCGCAAAAAGCGATTCACGTTGGTTTTGAATCGTTGGAGGTTATATTCGTTGGGAAAAACGACCTCGGAACGGTCGTTCCATAAGGACGAAGTCCTCCAGATGAAAGAATTCTTAAATAATGAAGGTCGAGCAGTACTAAGCTTAACCACATATGGATGGGTGGCAGTGGTTCATCGTGTATTTCTGCTATTCGCCGCTCTGGGTGGAATTAAGAGGGCAAAGTCAGCCTAGCACTTTCCATGAAAATATCTGTAAAAGAGAGTCAAATCCCCAACCTGTCTTCAATGTTCTAGGCTGTCGAGATTCTTCGTCAGCTCGTGGTCTCCGATCAGACGAATGGCCCTCCTTTCGATAGAATTCAGTAGAGTATGTTTGGGTGCAGAGCTCCAGACATGAGAGCAGTAGTCTAGTGATGGTCGAATCTGGGCTTTGTATAGTGTCAAAAGTTGTTGAGGTGTGTACAAGTTTTTGGTCCAGAAGAGTACATCAAGTTTCTGCGAAGCTACCTTGGCGATTGTCACAACCTGGTTATGCCAAGACATATTTCCTCCCAGATGGACGCCCAGAAAAAAAAAGGATTAAAACATGAATAAAGAATTAAGAATAATTTAATTTTTGTTTATTAAACTAGTGGTGCAAACTATAGGTTTCTTTACCTCTTCATAATTACACCCCACTGAGATATTACTTAAAAAAATATATTTTTTTATTACCTCCTAGCCCCTCGAACCATCCATATTTGGTTTAAATTGGGTTGTTTGAATTTTCCTTTTTCACTTTTAGCTTAATGCTCCCAGCCTGGCTCTTAAATTTTAAAATAGAAAAAATAAAGAACATAAACATAACTTTAAAATATGAAGTAAGTACCTAATATGGAATCCAGCTCAGATTTAAATTACAAAATCATGTTTCCTTGGCATCTTTGCATTTTCTTCCCACAATTCTTCATAGTGGAAAATTTATCTAAATAATTTTTTTGGGGGATAATTTTAATGTTAAAATTTATTCGTATTTAATATGAAATAAAGTTTTTCTTGCCTTTCGAGGGGGAGCGGGGGCAGACCGCACTCTTTCCCCCCGCCCCTAAATACGCCACAGGTGATTTCCCGGTTAAGTAAAGGTGATTTCTTTAAATTAGTTTATGACGAGTAATAGTAACATAGCGTAACGCTAAACTTGTAAAACAGTTAATTTTTCACCATTAATATTTTTTCCCTCAATATTGATTAAGACATTTTTTTTTCATGGAGTACAAAAAAAAACTAAAAATTCCCGAAAATTATGTACTACTACCATATTTTTTCAAATATGACATAAAAATATACTTAAAATTTCTAGCGTTCACCTCAGATTAGAAGAAAAACTGGTAGTACGTGTGGGTCGAGATGGTGGTGTCCAACAATTTGAAGTGTTAGGTTTAGTCACGCTTCACATTGGGAACGAAAAATGGGGCAGGATAAGGGTCCAATTGGAAAATAAGGACACGAGAGGTGTACAGCTGCAGACGCATCCGCAAGTCGATAAGGAGTTGTTTAAACTTCGTTCACAGGTAAGATATACAAATGAACAAGGACGAAGTTTACCCTTGCCATTCGCTTCTGGGTTAAAGCGGCAAATTAATATCTGCCCACCACTATTTTCTTGTATTTTTCTTTCAAAAATAGGCGTCGGAACAAGGTGTAGAAAAGTAATGTATTTGGTACAGGTATAGGTGGTACATTTCTTGCTTAAACTCTCTTCAAGTTAATATTTCCTTAATATCCAGAAATATGCACCATATTTATACCGTCAGCAAATGTTATCCTCAGTAAAGTTGGTTCTTGCCTTGGATATTATAGTAGTGGGTAAAGATAATTATTTCGAAGTCATACATATTTTACGATAAATTACGGTCTTTTGTAAGTGTACAAATAAGACGAATAGTTCCTACCAACTTGGGTACGCTTTGCTTGGAAGATACAGGGTGTTAAACTTTTTAAATTTTTGGGGTGTTTTCAAGATACTTCGGTTTTAGTAATTTCAGTGAATTTTGGGTTATGAAAAGTATCTAAAATATACATTAAATATGTGTGAATAGCGTACTAAAATTTTTTACTTATTTATTTTAAGCTTGATAGTTAATAGTTTGATAACATTTCATTTATCTTGTAAACGAAGATAACTTGAAATAAATATTAAGAGATATTAAATATAATATTAAATATCTTAACAAATTATTAGAGCGCCTGCTGATCGCACGCGCGCTTCAGTTAAACCTGTTCACACATTTTTATTGCTTAAATATGGGCTATTTTAGGTACTTTTCATAACCCGAATTTCACTAAAATTACTAAAGCCGTTTCGAAAATATCTTGAATGCACCAAAAAACAACACTGTATTTTTCAAACAAAGCATCTTGCAGCAGAAATGAGATAATGGAATGAATCAAGGAACGAAATGTTTAGAATACATCAAAGATTACAAGAAACAGTATGTAAATAAAATTATCCACCTCAATTTTCCTACAGAGTGTTTTGAAATTACGACAAAAAACAACAGTTTGATTTACTCCTGTATAATATAGCCTAATCGAAAAATGATACTTTATAAAATAATTAAGGAAAAACAAAATAAATGGATGCACCTTTTTTATCGATATCAAAGTGTCAAAAATTACATATTTGAAACATTCTATTACATGAGTGGATTTATCATGAATAAAATTTTCTTATAATCAATAGGTAATAAAAAATGCCATCTCTTAAAATCATTTTGACGACCCCGTATAATGAAATAATTTATTTTTCACGTTGAAACTTTGAATTGAAATTTAATGTTGACATATTTTCTTCAGATTGGTCTGAAACAAGCCGCGAAACCGTTCCCAATGCATTCGGACGTAGGTGTGCTGAAATGGCGGTTACAGAGTACCGAAGAATCTTTTGTGCCTTTACTAATAAATTGCTGGCCCTCAGAGACGGGGGATGGAAATTGCGATGTAAACATCGAATATGAACTTACCCACACAAATCTAGAACTTGCCGATGTAAATATAACCATTCCGTTGCCGTAAGTATACATTTCTATCGTATTAAATATACCAGTACAGGGTGTCCTCTTTCGATGGTTTTACGGGGTATCTCCGTTATTCGAACAGATAGAAGGATGCGGTTTTCGCAGCACCAAAAGGATTGTATATCTTGTAGAAATCGTAAATTTTGGACATAATATTAAGACTAAAAATAACGTATTACATAATTCTGAGAAGTTTGTTAAAAACTTAATTACACGATTAAAAAAAAATAGGGTGATCCATTTAAAAAACAAATTTGTTTTTCTTGAACGTAGAAAAAATCCGAATACGCCACTGGATTCTACGTAAAAATAGTACAAAGAGATCATTTTATTTCTTATTTATAAGTTACAGGGTAACTGAAATATGTGGATGTCCCATTGACTTGAAACAAACACGGACCCGGTATTTCTATCTGCTTAGTATACGTCAATGTGATGCCTGTTATTACGAAAATAAGCACAACATAAAAGAGGTGGGGATTCTATATCCCCACCTCTTTTCATCTTCTGTCTGTTTTTGTTTTCATCGTGACAATCGATTGGTTTGATATGTCTTGGTTAGGAAAAACAAACAATCGACGTACGTGACTAAGAAGTATTTTTATCCAGTTTACGGCAGATTTGGCATAGTCTTACCATATGGAGTTAACAATTACTATTTTTCCAGAAACAATACGTAAATTTAACACACAAACACTGAAAAACAACAAAGAATTTTATTTCTATCTGCTTTGTCCACGTCGTTGTGACTTCTGTTATTATGAAAATAAACACAACAAGAAAGACATGGGGATTCTATCTGTAGAATCCCCATATCTTTTTATCTTCTGTCTGTTTCTGTTTTCATTGTGACAGTTGATCGGTTTGATATATCTTGGTTAGGAAAAAGAAACAATCGACGGGCGTGACTCAAGTCTATATTTTTATCCAGTTTAAGGCTGACTTACCACAGTCTTGCCATATTGAGTTAACAATTAATTTCCACAAACAATACTTAAATTTAACACACAAACACTGAAAAACAACAAACGTGAAAGCAGATATGAAAAACGGCCATTCCACTAAGGGATTTATAAAAAGTACGTTCCGAACGCTCGCAGGCGACGCAATGTCAATGTCAAATTAACAGAAAATGACAAAGAAAAATTATACTAATTTTCAGAGCTCCTCGATTGTTTTTGTGGAAAGTTGTTGACAACCGCCGCATCCTTCTATCTTTACTCATAACGGATATACCCACTGACCTGTATAGCTTGTCGTTTGGATCTGTGGCTACCCGGTATCCGTAAGGGGGAAGGGAAGGCAACAGGCCATAGGAACAATCCATGGGCGTGCTACTAATATTTTAAAATTAAATATAAAAATACTAAAATCTATAAAACAATGTTGTTTATAAACTAAAAGTCTAAACAAGCAGAATTTTTTATGAAGAATGGGTTTTGGTCGTAAAATCAATAATAGTCTTGACAGACTGTATATATATTTGACGATAGGCCTTAATAAATTCATGTTTTCTTCTTAATTCGGTATTTAATTTGATAATCGTAATTGTAACTGTTATTATTTTTGCAAGCAGTACAAAGTATTTTATTATATATATATATTAATTAAATTTACGTACCTGTTTTAAACTCTAGATAGAACTTTTCGATAATGCGTCTTATTACACTAAAGTCATATTTTAATTTCTCTATAACTGATAAACGAGGCCTTTTCTTGTCAGGATTATTTGCTTTGCTTCATCTTCCTTGTGAATTTTTTTTAATCACGCTACTACCAGCTCCTGTATACATCGAGACCCTGTCCAAATTTAGTTTTAACGGCAAATTAAATGTATTATTTCTGGCTTCTCATCACAAACATTATAAACATTAGCAATAATTTCCCGAGATTGGCCATCCAAAGTTTTTCCACGTCAGATTTGCTAGTAAATAGGTAATTCAATTAATATTTTTATTTCGTCCGGTAATTAAAATTAGTGAGGTGTGAACATATTAATTAAAACTCAAAATACCTCTGTTTTTCAGCCTGAATAATAATATTTTCTAACTTTTTAACTGTTAATAAATGTCATAAAACTTATTAGATTTTTGGTAACTAATTTGACAACATCGATAATATCTCGTCTGCATTCTTTAAATAGTTTTGGTAGCCACAGAAGGAAATGACGAGCTGTATCTATGGATACGTAAACCCACTGAAAAATGAACATCCTATATAGTCCGCCTTAGACTCTATAGTCTCACTTATTCTTATTCAACGATTTGCGTAACCCTGTACAATGTCGTTTCTGTTTATCAGAATAGGTTATATTATATTATAATTAATCAGGGTTTTTTCCGTTAAGTTTGTTCGTACCCTGTTGTAACACCCATTGAATAATTTTACAATCTTAACTCTAATGAAGAAGCTTTTTTGCAAAGTAAAATCTGTTCTTAACAGTTTACTTTTTTATTTATCTCGATATCGTTCTCTGTTCAAGAGATACGAATTTTTTAAGAAAACAGTACACATTTCATCGAAATGTCGAAAAGCCTAGTTATCAAAATGTACATTGTACACGTCTTATACCCGTTGTAAAGTTTTAAAATGACTTTTAAATAATTTATATTTTTTTCAGTATTGGATGTTCGCCAAATGTAGGTGAATGTGACGGCACATACACACACGATACTAGAAAAAATCATCTCGTTTGGAGTCTCCCCTTGATAGACAGCAGTAACAAATCAGGATCCCTAGAGTTTAGCGCCCCAAAAACTATTCCCAATGATTTTTTCCCATTGACAGTTTCGTTTACGTCAAAATCGTCCTATGCTTGCATTAAGGTAAGTTCTTATGGCATTGTAGCATGAACATTAAATTTATAGTGTTATGCCGCGTCCACGTCAAATCAACAAAACAAAAACAGAAACGCAACAAACTATGCAACTTTCTGGAAACAAAACGAAAACTTGCGTCCACACTGGCGAGATAAAATGTTTATTTACAACCATGCATGTAATAATGACATTTCTTCTATCTTTGAAAGGTGGAAAGTTGACTTTTTTTTAACTTTTACTTTTCACCCGGGTGGAAAGTAAATTATTTTTTTGTAATTTAAAAAAAAAATCGATATCTCAAAATAATATAGGAACACATTACACAAATTTAATGACAATTTTTTTTTTATTTTTTAAAATAAACCTGAACATTTATAAAAAATAAAAAATTAACATTGTTTTTGTTTTACTAATTTAATTAAATATTACATTGGCATTATTGTAGGCAGCCACTGATATGTTAAAATCTTGTTTGGAAAATGATTATTTGAAGTTAAAGTAGTGTTAGTAAAATTTGAACTTGACTTTGAAATCAAATTTGCCGTATTAACTTGAGTAGAGACAGAACTATCTATGTATCCCTCAGCTACTGTACTAGATTTCCGGCCTCCTAACCGCTTAATTTGCATGAGGTCGCCAACGTTATTTGCGAGCAAAGTAGGCGCTGTTATTCTGCTTCAGAAAGAATGCATTTTTTTTGGAAACTTACTTAAAGTGTTGTGCCCAATACATTGTTTAGTAATTTTTCCATATCTTATTTGCATAAAAAGCTTTCCATCCTGTATATTTTTCCGAAAAGTTATGTACTCCTTAAGTGGTGTAATCCATTTCTTATCAGTTATCATAAATGATCGTGGCTGGTACGTTTTGCTATTTGATATTTCAATCGCGACCTTTTCTTCTAAAAAGTGAACGTCTGTTGTTTTCATTTTGTATAATTCATCTGATCGGCAGGCGCTTGAGACACTAATAACCAATGCGACCTACAAATGTATAAAATAACAAGTTAATATAGAAATGGTCAACCTTTTGGCCTAAAATACCTTTTGAACAAGAAATTCCATAGGCTTGTTCCAAAGAAGTTTCAATATTCTCCATAGACAGTGTGTTCGATTCTGTCGGCTTGTATCCTTTGTTTTGCTTTTTTAAAAATGCTACTAGCTTTGCGTGTTTAGATATGTCTACTTTTTCCCTAATTGATAGAGTGGTCCTCAGCATTCAATATTGTGACCAAATCGTTGATATCTTCTTTGTCTTGGCATTTTCACTGAAATAAGCTAGTAGCGCCTTAGAACCAGGATTTTGAACTTTGTTTCCCGTATACCATTCTTTGAAATAGTTACATGCCTTGTCATATCTCAGGCGGCTTTTAGTTGGCAGAAGATCTTCCTCTCCTATTTTTGCTGCTTCTCGAATTTCTGGTGGAGTAGCAGCAAAATCAAATTCCTCATCTGATAGCATTTCTCTGTTGTTAAAAGGTTCAATTGACGCCGCCATTTTTATACGATTATCTGTCAATCCAATTTGGTTACAAAACATTACATAGATGTCGCCCTATGGTTGCAAATCATAGTATTTATCTTTTGGCGTACACATTCCGATCGTGTGTAAAAATCTAGTTCTCTCTCGCTCTCTCGCGCGCGTTACGAAGCGTCGGTTCCACCTACAGGCCAGACATCGCCCCATCTCAAGAGTAACCGGACCTCTCTCTAGTTGAATTTATTTGTATTTTGCGCTTGAGTTCTTTAGCATTTGACCGCAGCGTTGCCAGGTCTAGTGAAATTTCACTGACATGTGTAATCTTTATCAAAATGACCTTTCCTAGTGATTTTTTTCAGTTTCAGCTTCTTCGCGGGTTCGCTCTAAAGAATAACTTTTTTTCGAAAAATTAACAATAAAAAGTTTCCCATATGGCGGCAACTTAAGTAGACACACTGTATGTATTTTTTTAAAATACTATATTTTGTTATCATCATTTATGTTAGAAATAAAATACTATGTTATAAGATTTATTATTAATTAACGAACTCCCCCCCTATTTTTTAACCTAGTGAATTTTTAAAGCGCGATCTAGTGATTTTTCAAATTTTGACCTGGCAACACTGATTTGGCCAGAATTCGTAGTTATTACTTGTGTTCAGGGCCGACTGTTCACAAATCTTATAATGTAGATGTGATATTTTATATCTATTAATTTTTATGTCATACCAGTACATTATTGTGCTTTTATACCTAAGATACCATATGCATAATGGATTACTTTATGTCCGTGCAGGCATAAAATACACAGTGTGGCCCGCGCTAGCATTCAGACGCAAAAAACAGTTTTCAATTAACTTATTCTTTACAAAATATAAATCTACGTTTATATATTATTTGGTTGTATTTACATAGAACTGGCAATTCTGGAAGGTTCCGCTGATAGCTAAATTTCTTGCAGCAAAGGTTGACTCATGATTCATTGTCTGGGTCTCTAATTTCTGCAAGGAAATGCGAGATCCAGATGGTACGCCTGCCAACATCCTTGAAACCTCATTTTTTTGAAGATATGCTATCCTCTAAATATCCTTCAGTAACTATGGTACTCTTCCATCGTATGAGTTTCTGGATTTTCTCGGTAACAGGTTTTGCGTTGGCTTTTCAGCCTTTTTTCAATTATACAAATAAATATTTTATTAAAAACTAAACACCCACCAAATCATCAATAAATAAAATATTTCAACATATATATTGTTATCAGGAACTTACGTGATTTTAAAATTTCGAAAAAAATCCATTATTTCATTTCGTCGTCGACCTGTTACTGGACTGAATTGGAGCAAGTTTCCTGGATAGTGTTTTCAACGAATTTATATGCCAAAAATGTCTTGGCATAACCACGTTGTGGCAATCGCAAAGATAGCTTCTCAGAAGCTTGGGGTACTCTTCCAAACCAGAAAGTTGTACACACCTCTACAACTTTTGACACTATACAAAGCCCAGATTCGACCATCACTAGAATACTGCTCTCATGTCTGGAGCTCTGCACCCAAACATACTCTTCGACTACTGGATTCCATCGAAAGGAGAGCTATTCGTCTAATCGGAGACCACGAGCTGACGAAGAACCTCGACAGCCTAGAACATCGAAGACAGGTTGGGGATTTGACTCTCTTTTACAGATATTTTCATGGAAGGTGCTCGTCTGACCTTGCCCTCTTAATTCCGCCCAGAACGACGAATAGCAGAAATACACGACGAACCACTGCCGCCCATCCATATGTGGTTAAGCTTAGTACTCCTCGAACTTCATTATTTAGGAATTCTTTCATCTGGAGGACTTCATCCTTGTGGAACGACCTCCCCGAGGTCGTTTTTCCCAACGAATATAACCTCCAACGATTCAAAACCAACGTGAATCGCTTTTTGCGCACACGCACCACTCCCAGAGTGCCCTAAAGGATTTTTCCTATAGTGCTTGTGTTTGATCATCTATAATCTATTACAGTGTGACCCGTTTATTAAAAGCGGGCATTACAATTATTGTGAAGTGCCTCGTGAATTTATTCATGTAGTAACTTCAAGGCCACCCACAAACACGCTAACTTTGATGTCTGATTAATGAATTTATTCACGACTGATTTCATAAAATTACAAAAAAAAAACTTCTCAATGCGGTTCTGTCTAAAGGATGACCACTCCGGCCCTGCCCATCTTTAATTATTATCAATGAAATTTATCAATGAATAAAGTTATCAACCACCCTCTGGTGGCAAACCCATTGAACTAAGTTGACAGACCTATCAAATTTATTGATTTTATTCAATTGACAATTCAGAGCAGTTCGATCATATGGTTACATCATGTTTTTGCATATGAAGAAAAAGGATAGGAATATAATCAGACCTGGTAGAGCTAACAAAAAATTAATATCATGTTGGGCCCATGATCTGAGTTTTGTGTTTTTCCGTGTTTTGTACAATTTCGGTACATGGAATAATAAGAACCAACGCCTGCTTTCCAAAAATTTTAGCATGTGACATGAGACATGTGAATTGATTAGAGAACCAGAGTATCTATTGAAATAATGTTATTTTTACTTCATTTCCGAGAACCGACGTGTTACATTCACAGTAAATTTTACATTCACGCGTGAAATTTTGAAGGTATTTTAAATAGCAAAAATAAAATGTTTTCTGTGTGAAAACAACACCAAATATGACGTGTTTTCGTTCGTTAATGCTTCTCTGAACTGCCAGTCCAATATTGGTTACTAAATCTTGTTTTCAATTATATTCGACGTACCGAAAGAGATGCATGTTTTACCCCTTCATATAGATGTATTTTCGGCTTGGTTGACCTTGGTATCTAATACCTTAAAATAATATATTGTTTAGTGACATGGAAACCATATGCAAAAAATGATATTTGCCATCTTGATGTGTATTATACCTACATTATTTTACCACCTGCGGTTATTTGAAATTTCTGTCTAATTTTTCAATGGAAAAGTCAAAATTACATTTATCTTTTATTAATAATTTTAATTCAAAATAATAAGAAGTGGATGTTAGATGTGGTTGTAAATGAAATAGTATACAAACCTCGGTGAAAAGTATTACTGTCTCGAGATTTAGTTAACTACCGACTCTCTCGACAGGAATGAAACACTTTCCACCTCGGTACGTAATATACTATTTTCCCAACACTAGAAAGGACCGTGTGCGGTTCCTCGGACACTCGAGAATGAGTTATCATGTAAGAAAATATAATCGGCAAAGTAAAACATACTGCAAATTTCGAAGAGGAAGCTTTGCGTAACTGTAATCATAACCCAATTTACTGTAAGTTGATAGAAATTGGTTAATAATTATTAATTTTTTTTTACAGATTACAGATGTTTTATTGGTAGATGATGATTCTCCCGTTAAGCACACTGTGGACGCTGTACTTTATCCCGAAAAATACGAGGTGGTATAATGGCATATAACGCCTTAGATTCCCGGAAGAAAATAAGTAATATTCAAGTTATACAACTATTAATAATTGTAGGTCACTTTGTATAAATGTTTACTAATATGTTTTATTCATTATTATCGATATGTTAGTTTTTGTAAACAGAGTAACGAGTATCCTTTATTTTTAATTTTGTCTCCAAGTAAGTTAAGCATTATAAAATAAAGTGAAAAAATCTCAAGCTGGTGTTCTATTTTCCTCAGACGTCCCATTAAGAAGCGTGTATTTTTATTATTAAACATTTAGGAAGGGCCCAAGGAATAGGGGACAAGTTTATAAGAAGCGTCAACGTCTCAAAAATAGATTAGTTCTTATTCCGTGATGTGTTCCTATATCCAGTTACCAAGACATAAATTTATGAAAAGGATACTTTTGGTAAGCAGCGAAAGGTTTGCGTTAAGTTAATTTCCAGTATTTTTTAAACATTTTTAACCTTACGAACAAATCCTGACGATATAGGCAACATATTTTATGTCACCTGTACAGGGTGTTATGGAAATAACTTATTATAATATTTAAGCCAGCAAATCATGGGATGAAAATAAATTGAAGAAAAAGAACCGTAAAAATAATAAGAGAGATAAGCCACCTTAGTCAAACCCGAAAAAACACGTGGAAGGTACTGGCGCCTTAAAAGACGCCAGTGTTGTCATATTTACACGTCAAATACTTAAAAAAATACTATAATTTTAATACTTTTCCGTTCCGTCATACCTTTTTGAATAATTATTTCCACAATGATTGAAATGACGGCGAAAAATGTATGGTTTGGAACACAACCAATATAGTTAGAGAGACGGTGACAATAGGGGGTGGAATATCAGTAATTTGGTTTTTCGGGGAGTTTAGGTCCCCCAGAATTTATACCTTGCTCAAAGTTCTGCTCATCATCCACACTATACACCAGTACCGTGTCATCGGCGAAGGCGTAATAACGCGCCCTAAGCTTAGCACAACTTAAACTAAGAAGATAAAAGGAGTACAGCAAGGGCCCAAGGACTGAACCCTGCGGCACTCCACATTAGTTCATTCTCTCATCACTATTTACACAGTTCAATTTGACATACTGCCGTCTATCAATCAAATAAGTCTTTATCAGATTATAAATAATTTCTCTGAAACCCATATTACGTAGCTTTCTTAATATATCATCCAAACTCACAACATCGAGCGCCTTCTTAAGATTAACAAATATGGCAACTACAATTTTTTTATTATCTAGATCCGTTGCTATCTTATTTACCAAATCCATAGTCGCACTGAGAGTATGGCTATTTTTGATAAAATCATACTGATTCATCTACAATCTACATTAATATATTTTTTTATAAAGCTTAACATTCTTTTTTTTTATTATTAGGACCTGATTTGAAAATTGGACATATTTTGCTAGTTTTGAGTTCGCTAGGAAAAATACCAGATGTAATAATATTGTTTATCGGTTTAGTTAACACAGTTACGAGATCATTTCCAAAATTGCACAAATCATAAACGGTAATCTGATCGTGACCCGGAGCGAAGCCACGTTTCAGCTGCTCGATGGCCTCTTTTACTTCTGCCTCACTTGTTAAGTCTAATTACATACTATTACAGTGTATTTCGTCAAAAACTAGTTTCTCCCGATGATTTGGCGTTAACTTTTGTATTTCAGCATCAATTTCTTTAACTATATTTTTACCCACATTTGTGAGAGATTAAATCACAGTTCGTGAAATATCGCTCACCATTATAATATACGTTATATGCACTTGCCCATCACGTTATTCTATTTCACATTTGCAATAAAAACCACAAAACTTTTAATTGGAGGTTCGTAGCATGCATACCTGTAATTAAAATGACATAATATGTACGTGATTGATATGAACAATCCAGTGGCGTAGCGACAAATTATAGCCCCCCCCCCCCCCCCCCCCGCGAAAATTGAGTTAGGGCCCCCTACCCTATATTAAGAATATACATATATAAACATATAAACAAACAAAATTAGATAATACTGTTTATTATATAAACTACAAACCTATATGTAGGAACGTTACAAAAAATAAAATTATTGAACAACAAGAAGAAAATAAAAAACATTCTTTAAAACTAAAAGGAACAAACACGAAAAAATTCTTTAGGTAGGTACCGAGCTAAGGTAGCGATACTTGAAAGTTACAGTGAGATAAAAACAAAAGTATTTAAAATTAAGCAACAAAATCTTGAATATAATATTATAGGTATCTCAATAGTTATTGCGAGGCAATTGGCCAATTGCCTATTTTAATTATTATATTGTAAAATTATTCTTATATTGTTTCTTTCAGGAGGTAAATTGTTTTTTTTTTTAGCTTTTGCCTCCGCAAAATTTTTTATTAAATGGTTATTATCCATTTTGGCCGCCTCTTGTGCCTCTATAGACAGGATAGCCAAGTTGGTTAACCTTGTCTGAGAGGAACTATTTCGTAAATAATTTTTAATGATTTTTAATTTGGAAAAGGATCTCTCGGCTGTAGCAACACTTACTGGAAGAGTTAAAAATAATAATAAGGCTGTTGTTACCTTTGGAAAATTTGATGATAAAGTGTTATTTTCCACAATTAAAAATACAGCAAAGTCTTTAATACTTTGAAGAGAAGCAATTTTTTCCTTTAACGGCATACACAACGCGACTATCTCTAAAGGAAAAGTCGCAGACAGATCGCTGGAATATGTTTGCTGTAGTGTTTCTGCAGACATAAATAATTCTTTTTCTGGCAAAGTTACTAGAACTTGGGGACATAGAAATCTAACTTTAATAACAAATAACTCCATTCCCTCAAAACGATTACAAATACTTTGTAATATATATTTATCCTAAAATAGTTTTCTCGACTAGAAAATAGATAATTTGTATTGGCTTCATCAAAGTGTTTTTTGGTTTTAATTGTCTTTATCTTCAAATTCCGGGTTTATATTCCATGATCTTGATATACCAATTGCTTCATTCTTTAAATTTACATAATTACGGGCACAGTGTGACAAAATCTAGATCAGGTGGACATTGGTAATATTGGTATTTATTTGAAAGATTTGCTAATTAGCAACAGGCTCTTTCGGCATTCGAAGCTTTCGGGCCCCCCAAGCATTCGGGCCCCCCGCGACTGCGGGGGTTCGCGGTAGTAGCGCTACGCCACTGGAACAATCCTGACATAGTTCCTCTTTGGTTGAGAATGTCCTCGTCATAAAATCGTTCGATTTAGCATACTATTGTATGCCCAGCCATTTCTGAACATCGAAGGAAATGCGAGCAAAAACTTAGGCTATGCTGCCGTTAGTTGTGTAGTAAAAATCGTTAACAGAAAAGAATCGTCTAATTTCCAATTAGAACAACCAAACTTACCAGTAATATAATAAATTTTAATATAATGTTATCAAATCAACCTACACGAGCTTTAAGATGTGTACAAATGATCATGTTCCATAATATTTAAATGAATAAAATAAATCTCCATTCATATCTTCAGATATATGGCAACGCTGTAGCCGCGGTCTGTTTTTGCTAAGGGGTAAGACCATGCAAGATTTTTCCATATCCTTTCATTAAGCAGAAATAATTAGGTCAAAAATGACTCAAATGTAAATAAATTCAAGATAATTTGTTATACTGATTCATGATAAGTTTCATAAAATATATCATTTTTTATCACATTTGACATCCTAAACTAAAACACAAAGTTCATTGTTTTAATTTTATTTCTTATTAGTTCCGCTCTTCGTATAGCGCGCAGGTAAGTTCTAACGTTCATTTTCAGAAGGCGATCTCTTGGAAACTTCTACTCAAAAAGTAATAAATTATGGTATTATTGGAAAGATATTTAAACGACATTTAAAATGATGTGCCACTTGATCCCCTTCCCATTTAAGATTTTAAGGGTAACATCTACCTCCTACAGAGTTAAACCACGAGCTTTCAATTATTATTTAAAAGCATCCCCTTCACAATAAAATTGACGTGTCTCCGATTTTTAATATTATTTAATGGAAGCCAGATATTAAAGGGAAGATTTTAAATTGACACCCTGTATAAGTTAATTGTTCCGGGATTCCAAGTGACCTGATTATGTAGTTCACCCTGTAAAATCCAAGAAATTCCGAGGTGGATAAGTTCCCTATTTTCTCTACTTCTTTATGGCGTCGGTTGTTTTACTTGTTATGTAGGCGCCATTCTCCCGCACCATTTGGTATCTATTATCAAAATAGAGGTCATTGGAATTTCGAACAGAACAGAACATCAAAATACAAATAATTTTAAATTTGAAGACGGCATGGGTACGTGTAAAGGTAGCCACACACGAATGTACATGAATGTATGCTCATATTAGATCGTGTATGTGCCAAACGAACATGCACGCCGTATAGCTTTTATATACGATACTTTGTACACTAACATACAAAATTGCCATTATGTCTTCGAACATCACCGTCAGAGCTCAAATTATGTTAACGTTCATGTGCGACGTACATGGTTAACATTAACGCATGTACGCTCGTGTGTGGCCACCTATAAAAATGTAACAATACCAAAAAACCGAGGTGACTCATGCAGTCTTTTTGCATCGAATTTTATACCTTTGTTTGCTTTCCTTTGTTACTCGATATTTAGTGGGCCGTCCGAAAAGAGCTCCACGCGGTTTTCTTCTCTGGAAAGTATCCCGTGGGATATTTATGTCGTCCAGGTAGTGCTCCCCACTAAATGTAGAGTTACGGGTTTGTTCGGGCTGTGTAGCGTCATCCTATCAAGAAGTTTTGCTCTGTTCCCTGATTGGTGAGTTTTTAACAATTTCTTTTTTGAAAATATGTTTAGCATCATTCAGTTTAGTAAATTAATTTATGATAGAGAAAGATTTAGATACTTATCTTATATGTAATGTCATATTCTGACTAAGTTACATCAGTTCATCGATTTTTTAGGGTTGTTATTATTATATTAACAACCCTAAAAAATCTCTACAGAGTTATAATTTTACGGGGTAAAGCCTTTCTTATTCATGTAACGAGATGCAGCTAAAAATATTGTAATAATTTATATTTACATTGTTTCATGATTTTAAAAGTTTTTATGTAAATATAGCGGTGCCATGTGCGTCTGTTTACGTAACGTACTTCTCCTTATTAGGGACGCTGCAACGCCATATCCAAGCAACCGAGCTTACTGTCTACCAGGCAGTTTTTTCATCGGCGTTCGGAAGTTTTCGAATATGCGTATTACTATTTAAATTTTTTTACTGAATACTTTTTTATCTGGTAGTATATAGGATTTTAGTATCGGTTGGAATGGAAAAACACATAAAATCAACTTTGTGTATTTCCTTCCGTTAGTCGATCTGTCGCATGGTCCTTTTTTAACTTAAAATTTGGTACAAATCAAGTTATGGGGATCAACAGGCGCGCAACTACTATTCAGCAAGACCATGCAACGCGGGGGGGGGGCTGGCGCCCAGGGGGGCCACGGCCCAAAGTGGCCTCCGGTTACGCACTGCGAGGCCCCTCGCCACTTCAAAAAATATGTTTTTCTTATGCAACACTAATTTATTATGATTTAATACTATCATCAAGAAAAGGAGTTCTTATACATCTGTCAATCGCCTTAGATTTTAAGAATAACTTACTAGTAATACTAGTAATATATTAATCTAACAACAAAATTAATTGAAAAGTTGTTCAATGGTTCAATTTAGGGAAAATACGTTTACAGAAATGCATTGAACAAACCAGAGATCATATTGAACAAATTTTCAAATATTTTTTTTGTACATTATTATTATTAGTAAGCTGAAATACATTTCTTTCATTCAAATATCATTAATGTTACATTTTATACAGTATTTGTTTCCATGGCTAACTGATGACTAAACATTGTGATATTCAGTTATTAACAGAAAAATAGTTATCAATGGTTAATCGAGTGAAATATCAGAAAATCATATTTTTTGTTCAGAATATAAGAAGATTTAACATGTAAGTCTAAATTATTTGAGGAAAAAAAGAACCTATTTTTGCGACTTGTTTAAAGTAACTGTTAATTTTTACCTGCCCTGTATGATATTAATGTTACGAGAACTTATACTTTTGTAAATATTTCTGGAAATTTGGTCCAAAGTTTCAAGTTCCGCCACTGGGGATCAAATGACAAAAAATTTTGTTCATCATTCAATTCTGTGGGGATCAAATGAACCATTAATTTTATTAGCAAGTTATCAATAATAAAATTATCAGGACACAAAAAACTTATTTTATTAGGTTTGCCAAATTATACTCACCATTTTATGTTTCAAACTTGGCCGAACAACCGCACCAACTTATGGTTTGGGTTTATCGATTTTCTTTTGTCTTTTGGTAAACAAAATTTATTAAATTGACGATTTTTTTGTTTCATATGAAATTAGACATATTTAAGTTCAGTAATTTTAAGTTTTGAAAAAGCGGTCAAGCGGCAGTCCAACTCTCGTGTAAATATCCCATTTAAAAAAAGTTGTTTAGTTACATTTTTTCCAATATCTTTATTAGGTATACACATATTCTATATACAGGGTGATTCCCAAGTAAGTACAAAAATATAGAATATCATTTTTGAGATAATTCTATGAAGAAAGGTCCCATAACCAAATGTCGGTGTCCATAGCGTATCGTTTTAAATATAAAGGCTTTCAAATAAGGTATTGGGAACGAAAAAAGATATACTCGCTATAAAAGATATGTCGATCTTATTAGTGAAGATATTTTGACTTTCGGTTAGGCTTAATATTGTTATTTTAAATAAAGTTTGGTATTCCTAATTTTTTTTTTAAATTTTACATATAATTTGGTATTTTTCAATTCTATATAAAAAAGTAATTTCTTATACCCACCTCCAAGCGCATAACCGACATCGCTCGATTATTAAAAAAATCGCTCGAGTTATCTATTCAGGCAAAAACCGTCGCCCGTCACTTATTATCTTTCACTCGATACCCGAGCTTCGCTTGACGCCGGCGGAAATGTACCGCTGTAGTTTGATCGAGTTAAAAAATGCTCTAATATTCGAACAGTTTTTCGCTCGATAGGAAATACTCTAGTTATAAATTCTGGCGAAAAACCGAAAAATATCGCCTGTCACTTGATAAACGACCTTCGGTCTACGCGCCGCGCCATCCGATTGGCGACGTTCGAGTTTGACGCTGAGCAGGTACACGACATACGTCTTTCTTAAAGGCACATAAACGAGAAGGTGCATATAAAAAAGTATGCCAAATCCCTTAGCGGAGTCATCACGACATGGATTTTATAAAGTTTTGTTTTAACTGGCTAGCCAGTGGCGTAGTTTAGGTCTCCGATTGTAAATATTAAAAAATTAAAGGATATAATTTTAAAATTTTTAATTACTATAAACACGAGAAAACGTCTCAAAAATAACATAATAATAGAAATTGTTAATGAAAAATAACAAAACGAACAAAATGGTTAACAAAATATATAGAAAAATTCGTTGGTAATCTTATAGTAAACATTTGTAAATCTAAACAGGAACTTTTTATTATTAAACTCAAGAAGACTTCTTAAAAATAACATACATTATAGAAAATGTTAATGGAAAATAAGAAAACGAGCAAAATAGTTAACAAAACATAGGTCTCGAGAAATTTTTTGGTAACCAAAAGTAAACATTCTTAAATTTAAACAGGAACTTTTAGGTAACTATAAACATGAATTTAAAAAAATAATAACCAATTTTCTTATTTTGCCAGTCGCGTAACTAAGCCTAAATTTTTGAAGTGAACACAGTGGGCACCTGATAATTTAAAGTGGAAGAATTTGGCAAGCTATTTTAAATATCTACTTATTTATGCTCGTAAATTGAGAAAGATGTGAGGAAAAATTACTCTTGGTAATTCGTTTTGTTCGGGTTAAAAACGCACAATAATAAACCCGAACAATAAATACATATTTGGGTGATTTTTTGCAGTTTTTTGTTTGGTATCGAGACACGTGGTAAAAATTCATTATTCACAAATAAATAAATTTCTGGAATTTTTTTGGTGGCTACTACAATTTTTTAGCTAAACCTGTGCCTACCCGTAGTTACGTGCCTGCTAAATATCCTACCTGATCACATGTAAACGGCTAGGCTGCCGGTCGAGCAGTCGGTGACGTCATCGCTTGGTGAATTGGAATTTCAAGCGATTCACTCGATTATTAAAATCGCTCGAGTATGAAGTACTCGATTATTAAAATCATCGGTTTTTTCCAACACTAGTAATTTGATCTTACTTTGTAACTAATGCAGTTAAAGATATAAAAATTTAACAAAATTTAGACTTGGTATGGGTCTTCTTATTCCATAAAACACAAGTAGACTTTTTTTATGCATATGGTATTTTATAAAATTAAAAACTATTTATGTTAGAAACATGTATGTACTAAGCAATTAGATAAAGAATGCAATTCTACGCGTAACAATAAATTGAAATCTATTAAAAAGAAATTGCTTATGAATATCATTTATTATATCAGAAAGGTATAATTTTTTAAATATAAAAAATGTCTAGTACTTTTTATGAAAGCCCCATAACTTTCCTAAATTTTCTCAAATTTTAAAATCTTTAACTGCATTAGTGATAAAGGAAGGTCGAAATTACCTTTGATATGTTTTCTTATATGCAATTATTTTAATTAATTGTAGCTCAGGAACGGCTGAAGGTCATCCTATTTAATTTATAACAATGTTAAGTCTAACTTCTGGTATAATCGAATCAAATCTGACCCAGATCCTTTAATAGGCCACTCACCGTAGACGACCCTCTATACAAGGGCGGATCCAGAAATTCGGTTTGGTGGAGGTCAAACTTCGTTTTGGAAAAGTTACAAACAGTAATACGCTGCCGCGTTAGTTAAACTGGTATATATGTTATTTTTCGTGCTCCATTGTTTCTTTGGGAGGGCATGAACCCCCTGGATCCGCTTTTGCCTGTATAGTGTGGTCCATTAAGTGTGCAACAAATGCTAATTTTTCTTATTAGTTGCATAATCAAAATGCAAATGTCATCAAAAGTTGGTGCTCGTTCACTTATCATATTGAGTGTACTTGTATAGAATGGCTTCAAGTCATCAACGGTATACAAAGAATACAGGAAAATATTATAAATAAAAGTTGCAATCTCCTATTCTAAAAAAATATTGTTTTATACATTACTCGACCTGCATAGTAATTTTTAAAACTATTCAAATTAATTACAATAAAATTAATTTGGCATAACTTTTTTTAAATTCATGCTAATTTATATAAATTATACTTTTATTCATATTTTTTTAGTTAACCACAAATGTCATGTTTCTTTGGTTTAAAATCTCGCAAATATTATTTTTTAAAAACAAATACTTCAATTCTTAATCAATTTTTAATGAACTACTAGAAAGTCAAATATCCAAAAGTTCTAAAATTATCCCGGATACCCACGGAAAGAATACGATACCCATTTATTTTTGAATTTTCGATTTAAATACATATTACATTTTTAAAAAAATGATACGGAGGTAATTCAAAATTTTAAAATATTTGTGTTTTTTCTTAGGAGGTTACAGCTTTGTATTAAGGCATATATTCTAATTCAAACAACTTTACAATATTTTTCGAAATAAGGTAGGTCTGAGCTCCTACTTACCTCCCTTGTATGTTGTTGATGACTTGAAGTCATTTTAAATACACTTAAAAGGTATTAAACGCAGTGGCGGCTCGTTACCTATGATAGAGGGGGTTCACAAGTATCATGAAATTATTTTTAAAATTTTATTTTCCTGTAGCGACCAAATAATTATATTCTTCGGCGTTTTAAACGTAGGAAGAAAAAAAGCAATAAGAAAATGCGTTAGGTAAAACATATTTTTATTAATTTTTTTAATTTTACACAAGGAAATACAATTTTTGGAAAATAAGAAAGGTTTTTTAGTGTATAGTGCTTAAACGTAAAGTCCATTCTTCGGTTCTTAATTGTTGAAAATTTATCAATAACAGTCATTAATGTTTGGAATACCCGCTATAACATTGCTAGGGCTGTAAGCCTTTATTCATTCATAGAACTTCGCAAAAATGTTTTTATTTGTTTTAATGTTGAAAAACATCGTTCACCGTGGTCATTGGTATGGTAGCAATTATTTGTAAAACTGTAAAAGTGGCAGGAAATATGTTCTGAAGATTATTTTCTTTCCATTTTTTGTCCAGGCAGGCTCCGCAACGCCGCGACTAAACAACAAACAGGAAAAACAAAACAAACGGTTAGTTGTGCTGCATCCACAAATCCAGATATTTTTTTCGTATATTTCATTTTTAAACTTTCTAATAAAGTCCCTAGATTTACCGTTTGTGGTCTGCGTTAAATTAATTTCGGGTTTAGGTCTTCATGCATTTAACATTTTATTTTGCTCTAAACTCGAAGAGCTAAAGATATTTTTTAAATAGTCCACCGTCAAACTTTTCATTTTAACTTAATAAATATGTAATATTAAAATATTGAAATATCCACGCTCGAATTAATACATAAATGCACGAACAAATAGACAAAGGCGCACATCAAAATTGTGCGACTTTCCCACGTTAAATCGCCATAACCCCGCTATCCCCCGTCTCCACCACTAAAGAGAAACTGCATTATGTCCCGCCTAAATAATCGCATATGCGAACATCTCTCGTCATCAACGACGTCAGCGACGACTGGCGCCACGGCCGGAACGTGACACATTGAGAGATATATACAGTTTGGTTTGACGGTACGATAAAATATTAGAGAGGGTCGGACTTTATACGATAAATAATATTAAATAAATATAAATTAATATGTGCTCCTGTGGAAGAACTTGTAACATTTGTATTTTAATTGTGAAACCAGTAAAGAGAATCCCATTTGTTGCACAGGTAATGGACCACAATTCACATTGTATGTTGATGCTTGGATTATTGCAATACATTTTATATTATGCCAGTGATCTGTATTTATTCTATTAATCCTGTATACTTAAATTTTTATTTAAATTTGCCATATGCTTCATATCATTTCATAAAATCGTCATAGCATTTTTCTCGATAATATATATTTTGTGGTTCGCCATATATCGAATAGACACAAATACAAAGCATAAGTTAATTATTTAAACTTATCGACCATTGCACTGTAAGTCATATCACAAAAAGTCGAAAACTCGATACTTTTTGAGTCGAAATTCATTTTTTAAAAATATTTTTAACGTCTTATTTGTGATTAGTTTTTAAACTATCAAATTTATATTTGGCACAGTAACTATGCTCGGGTTTGTTCGGGTTTTGTCGAAGCAGTCACCCGGCATCCATTAAGTATGGTATCAGCTGACAAACGCACGTGCTTTTCAAATGTCACTTTTGTCAAAATTTTTATTACTGTCAATATTTTAAAGTGACATTTAACCAACAAAAAACATTCAAAATAAATTTATTTGATTTACTAAGTGGTGAAAATCAAACATTAGGATTCTGACATGTTTTAAGCTGTAAATATCATTTTAAAATAATCCTTACACACTCATATATCATTTATTGAACTAGTAACGTAACTACAAATGAAAAACTTCAGAAATAAGCTTGTAAGTAGTTTTATTAAAAAATAGGAAGTAAATCATAATTTACATAAAATATTTTACCATCTTCAACTGTGCTCTAGCAACAACTCCTAGAAAACAAGGACACAGCGCTTAAGAAATATTTGCTGATGACGTCACTGCATGTAGGCCGATGCCATCGGACCGTCTGTTTGTCTCGAAATGCCAATTCGTATTTCCCGCTTTGTCTTGACCGCAACATTGTCAGATTTGTCCATAATTGCCGATTATTATAATTGGCATGAATTAAGTTGTATTCTTTGTTAATAATTACGCAAACTTGGTTATTAGCATAGGCCAACTATAATGTTACAGCAGAATTATTTCATTGGAAGTACTTGGAAATTAAATAAAAACATAGAATAACAATTTTTAATAAATGGGCCAGTAGTCAAGCTAATCGCTAAAGTCGATCTGGCAACGTTGCACTAATTTGGCTGTAATTTGGCAGTTCGTTTAATTTGTTTTCTTTGGTTGTCTTGTTGCGAGTGCGAGTGTTTTTAGTGCAAAATTCGAGTTTATTGCCGGTTTAAATTGTATTTTAAATAATTAGAAAATGCCGTACAAATGCTCTGTAGTTGGTTGTAAAGGTAATTACATAAATGGGCCATCAATGCAGGTATTTCGTTTCCACAAAAGTGCGGCAGGACGCTTAAAATGGTTAACCGCTATTCATCGTGAAAATTTTATTCCTAATACAAACAGCAGAGTATGCGAGTGTCATTTTACAGAGGAGGATTTTATTTGGCAGATTTCTCAACAAGACACGAAAACGGGTGAGATCGTTTCATTAAAATTAAATATACCCAGATTAAACTAAAATAGCGTACCTAGTAAATTTCCCAATTGTCCAAAATATCTTACAAAAACTTTAACGCATCGAAAAAGTAGAGAAGAAAAGCTTAGAGAACTAGATGAAATGCAATTTCAAGAAGGTATTGACGAAAGCAAACGTGAAATTTTAACACATAAGTAAACAACTTACGAATTATGAAACTTATTTTGAAGAGTTTAATAATTTGTTTATAACATTTAATTTAAAGGAAGTATGGTTTATAATCGATGAAAAAACTTGCAAGACTCTCTTTAAGATTAAGCATAATCCGGGGCCTTCTATTACATGGGCGGTTAAAATAAATAATAATTTAGAAATAAGTACATATTTATATGGGCAACCAGTAAGCGTAAAAATTGATCAACAAAAGACACCTTTTTTTTTCATGTAGTTTGGATGAATTGCGAAATTTACTAGATACTATTGATTGTTCGATGAATATTCTTCCTTTAGATACCTACTGAACAAGACAATAACTCCAATCATGACTCTAATCCCGAATGTGACAATGTTAAAAATAACACCGATATGTCAAACATTAATGAAGTTTTAAACTTTGTTTCTGATTTGCTTAAAAACTTAAAAGTAGACAATGATAGTTTAGCGCAAGCACTGCAATTTCTCTCCGAACAAGTAAAATTAAGAACTTTGCCAAAAGAACGATACAGATATTCCACTACAACTATGGTATTTTGTTCAATAGTATATACAATCAGTCTCTTGCATACAGATATTTATTTTAAGAAATCACTGGCCAATAATTTTACCCCATCCTGAAACCATCAAAGGTGTTTGTAATAATTTTTTAACGGATCCTCATATTGATGAAAAAAAAATGTTTTTGACATATTCGACATACTTACCTACAATGTTACTTTTTAGCTTTAAATCTATATGTACTTAGTAATCCAATGATGAATTTCAATGAATTTTTCTCAAAATTTACTCATAAATCATTGAGTATCTAAAGTTTTGAATAATTTGTTATCTGAGGATACACACATCCAAAACAAACTTTTTAGGATTTGGTAGTTTAATATTTGTATTATTACATACTTATCGAGATATTTATCCAAAAACAACTACCTACTTACAGTGGCTAAATCATTTTAGACAAAATACTTAGTTATTTTTAAAATAAATATGCCCAGATGCACTAATTTTTTTTTCTCACTTACGTTATTAACCTTTAACGCATAATTTACTTAAATACAAGTTTAAAAATTTAAATAACGATCGTCTGAAGTGTATATAAGTAATTTTAGAAGTTACGAAAAATATAAATCCCCCACAGAAGGCATATAATATTATATTGCATATTGCAATCATAGGACCACGGATGATGACGTCACAAGAGAGCGCTTTGTCCTTGTTTTCTAGGAGTTGTTGGCTCTAGGCCCTAGCAAATATTTCAGTCCGAGCATATTTTTGGGCCCCATATGATTTATGAAAATAAATTTTTATTGATGCTTACTCTCAGTAAAGATGACTAAATGAATATTTTAATTACAAATTACTTACTTGCACCAAAAAGGAAACGACGTTTCTCGAGAAAATTAAAAATTATTTTAGAATTTAAGGACGCTTCGCTTTCGCCATTTTCATTCACTTTACAACCTTTCCCGATTCGGTAAAGTGAGACAAATATAGCAAAGATCAAATCGCCTTCATTAAACACGCCCACTTTATGGCTTCCAGATATAACTACGTATGTCTGATTTTGACACTTAATGCATACTAATATATAAAGATTAACGTAGTTTACTTGTGAGCGTATGGAGCAGAGTAGGCTTAGCATCACTTCCATGGCCTTCTTACGTGTTTCGATCCCCTCCAAGCAGTCACCTGGTGCCACTATCAGAAGCCACTGAAATTAAAACTTTATTTTTTGACACATCTTTTTTATTTTGACAGTTATTGGAAAAAAGAATTTTTAAGACAAATCAATACATAATAAAAAAAAAGGTAGGTAGTCTTTATCCGAGTCGATAAACCACACCGTTTAGACGCAAAACATGATTAAAATTTTTGTTAACAGTAAAATCAGTTTATCAAATGGAAGCAAAAAAAGGATAGTTTTCGACTTTTTGTTATATGACGTACTATCTTTATTTTAACATATAGAATCCCCTCTCCAAGCATCTTGATGCATTATCCGAATACCCTATAATATTCGTATTAATTTTGCTGTTTTCTTTTTCAGATTATTTTTCATACACACACACATAGTCATGATCGCGAAACGGGACGCGGTCAACTCAGGGCTACAAAGCACGCACTATGCCCATAAGCTTGATTGTCTTTGGGGTTTCAGATGTGTTAATGGCAGCAGCAAACTGGTATGTCCACGGATCTCGGGCATACCGGTGCCAGCTCCCTTCTAAGTGGTTGGGCAGAGTGTGTGTGACGGATCTGAACTCCCGATGGTCGTTGTGAGAGCAGAACATTCAAGAATCTAGAAATTTGGCGTTTAGATCCTGTGACTTTTGGAGAAGACACGACAACGGGCTTTCAAAATTTGCGGTGTGTTTAAATCTTTCATTAGATGTCGTTATTATAAAATTAAATATTTTTTTACATTATAAAATACCATTAACGGACTTTACGGATTGCATGGGAACAGAGCAGCCTCATCGTTGGACAAGATCAGCAACCTCATCGTTAAGGCCTCCACCTAAAAATAATCTGGTAAGCACGATGTAAAATTTGAATATTGATTGTAATTTTAAAACTGCTCTTTTTAAATCATTATTTCTTTTAGTACGGCAGAGGAAGCTTCGAAAAACTAGAATGTTCTACATTTTGAATACCTCTAAAAATAGCTCAAAATGTATGTTACCATAATAGTTAAGCTAAGATGCTGTAATTATTTATTTTTATTTTGATAAACAAATTTATTTATGGAAAAAATCTAATTACCAATGAATTTGAAGTTAGTAAAACAAGGAAAAATATGGGACCATTCAGAAATGATTCCTCAGAGATTTGCATAAAAATGCGAAAGAAAGGAGTACTTATTTATTTTATTGTCTGTGTTATTTACAATCGTATATTTTTTACTAATTAAAATTACCCCTTCGTTTCGATTTAAAAAATATGCGTTTTTAATTCTTACAATTATTATAAAAGTTAAATTCTAAAAGTTGTAAAAATATAAGTAGCAAAGGTAACCACGCAGTATATATACAGGGTTCTGCAATAGTGTGTCAGTCTTCCATAGCTCCTATACAAATTAACTTAGAAATTTCAGGGAAATATTTTTAAATATACAGGGTGGCCCAAACATGTGTGGTAACATAATTCTGTCGTTTTTTAAATGGGACACCCAGTATTTAATTACATAATTAGGTTCGTATTAGTGTCCTTTTAAAATGACTAAAGTTTTATTTCATTTGGTTATGTAGTTTAAGAGTAATAAATTAAAAATTAAAAAAAGAAGTTTTGGAGTCTTAGAAAAAAATTCAAAAAAACTACCTAAAATAACTTTTTAACCAAGGCATTGGGTGGAATTTAAGACAAGAGGTCTAGAGATACTGTGAATATAATAGCGTTTATGTATTTTATACAGGGTGTTTATAATTAGGTTTCAAACACGACACATTTCAAAATAATTTTTCTCCAGATTTTCAAATGGAACACCCTGTATATTATTTGGCTATTGGATGTAGAATTCATACGCATTATTTTTTTCTAATGGAAGCATATAAGTTATTTCCAGCCGTTTTCAAAATAATAGCAAATTTCATAAATTATGTTGTTTAAATACAGTTGTTATTATGAAAATTAAGCATAGGCGACTATGTTCATCTGAGCACAAGTTAATACGCTCTTCACATGATCTATTAGGCATTTTGAACATTTACTGTAGTTTAAAATTATTAATCTAGTCGCCTATGCTTAATTTTCATAATAAAAACTGCTGGAAATAACTTATATGCTTGCATTACAAAAAAAGAATGCATATGAATTCTACATCCAATAGCCAAATAATATACAGGGTGTTCCATTTGAAAATCTGGAGAAAAATTATCTTGAAATGTGTTCATGTTTGAAACCTAATTATGAACACCCTGTATAAAATAGATAAACGATATTATATTCACAGTATCGCTAGACCTCTTGTCTTAAATTCCACCTTGGTTAAAAAAGTTATTTTAGGTAGTTTTTTTGAAGACTCCAAAACTTTTTTTAATTTGTAATTTATTACTCTTAAACTACATAACCAAATGAAATAAAACTTTAGGCATTTGTAAAGGACACTAATACGAACCTAATTATGTAATAAAATGGGCATATGTATATTTAAAAATATTTTCCTGAAATGCATCCTATAATACAGTATAAATCGGCATATGAATGAAATTCCTAAGATAACTCCTATAGGAGCTATGGAAGCCTGACACACTATTGCAGGACCCTGTATATAGAAAGGTTAATGAACAAATCCAATCAAACATTTCCCTAACAATTATTTTTATTTATTTCAGATACTTAAGTCTAAAACAGAGTGCGGTACCGCGTGTGAGGGTTTTGCTCTTCAAGGGTTTGCCTAAACATTGTCGCAGTTTAGAGCGTGGTAGAATTATCCTTTGAAGACCCATGCATGTCTGAAAAAGGCTGATGGGCAACCTGGCCGGTCCAGGGCGATGCCCTTTTTGTTCGTCCCTTGGAGAGCGGAACTGGAAGATTGAAGAAGATGACGTCGGGCAAATGGGAATATATTAGGAGGTAACTATTTATTTTATTTTTTAAATTTAATTGTTTAATTTATATTGAACAAAAGATTTATATTTTTCGCAAAAGAAAATATTATTACTATAACTTTAATTTTAATTAAGCGAGCAGGTATTACAACAAGAATTTAGGGTAATAGTCGTGAATAGCATATTAATAATACGCCGCCTATTTTCAAACAATGGTAATTCAATATTTGTGTATCCATTTATTGTATGGATACGTCAATAAAACTTTTCGATTTATCGGTAAGAAAACTAAAACTATTTAACTACCTAAATTGAAGTTTTAGCGTCCTTAGGTTGTAAACGAATTCGCAAAGCAGCAAGAAAAATATATAAAGAATTTTAAAATGAGTTAATTTAAGTATTGACCATTTTTTTGATCTAAAATATAACCAGAAACCTTCAGGATATAAAGCATTTTCATGCAAGGTCATGTAAATGGCGTTCTATCACAGATACATTCTTAAAAATATTAAAGTGTATTTTGTAAAAACAATATTTGCCCCTATAACTAAATGTTATTTTTCCTTTAAGCATGTTCTACAAAAAAAAATCTTCCATGATCTATATGATAAATAAAACCTAATTTAGGGTCTTTGAGTTACTTAAAATTTATTACCACACTTATGATATTGTAATGAACTTGCATTTGGCACGAAATATCTAAATTAAAACTTTTATTGTCAAATATATGACTTGTAAAATTTAAAGTCAATCTTAAATTTCTTTTGTAGCTTAAATGATCATATATAAAATATTATACATAGCATGTGCGATATGACATATTATAGCACTAGTGCCATACCTCGATTTACGACCTCGGCGTTGCAATTTTCCCCACTCGTGCTTGTATTGTAATACTGCTCAAACCATACTTGTAAAATTTGAACTGAAATTAATTTTATTTTATCGCTCGGGCTTCCCCTGGTCTACTTCCCTAAAGGGGATTAATTCAAAACCACTAATGTTGGTTATTAATTTTTAATTATGCTCATTTGCATTGATCTAACATTTCTACTCAATCACTTTCATCTGAAAATGTAAAATTTCTTATGTCTATCTATATATACTATTTAATCTCATCAGTTGAATAACGTACATATTGCAAAGAACACAGAGTTTCTTCACTTAAATTTGCCTATTTACCTTGAATACTAAACGCAATTTTCTTTGTTTCAGGATCATGGACTATAAAGGAAATTTATAAAATCCGCGACGCGAATTTTTCAGGGTAGCAGAAGACACAGAACCCCATCGCGCGACAAAGTCAATCCAATCTTTTTTAGTCTAACGTACAAAAAAAATCTGATTGACAAATCAATCCGGTCTTTCCTAGTCTAACGTACAGGAAGGATCTGACTGATCGTTATTAAAATTTTCAAAATGTTGTATGAATGATAAACAAAATGAAATTTTTAAGCGATTTTGATGAAATAACGCTTTAACCGGTTATAATAAGCAATCATAACTTCATCGAAATATATATGTAATACCTATTTAAAGTAGATTCACTTCGTTGGTTTCTGTGTCTGTTTAATTGTCGCTTCCCCAAGGACAAGTTGGTGCAAAAAATGGTTGTTTTTTGGATCTGTCTGAAGGGCTTCAATTGACTGCGACCATGGAAACTTAAACCTGGAAGCTAAATGTTCGGGGACACAAGCTGGATTAGAGCAGCCTGCAAGAGTTTATTAAGGTAATATTTAGTTTAAAAATTTATTTTCATTATAAGGTTTCCCATCAGTGTTGGCCATCACAGTTTTCGATTAATGTTTCGATCTTTTCTGTGTTTTTTTTTTCGAAAATAAATCTGTGCACTTCATTCTGATCCTAGTTGTCAATATTTTAAATGCACATTTATTTGGTTTTCTGCGTTCACCAACCAAAAGATAAATTTTACAGGAGAAGCTCGTCATTTACATGACTAATAATATGCCGTTCAGAAAGTTTTAAAATTCCGGGTAGTTCCGGAGATATCCGGAAAAACCGAAATTTTGAAAAATCGTTTTTTTTCCTGGATTTTTTTGAGATCGAATTAGTAAATTGCACTTTTACATCCACTTTTTCCGCTCTATCTGACAGCGTTAATTGTTTTGTAATCCGACGAGTCGTCTTCGAAGGGCCATTATCAACTTTATTTTTTTAAATACGGTCCTGTTTTCCTGATATTGGAATTTGAGAGCTTTTTTCTTCCAAATTCAATGACACATTGTGGTTTAATGACGGTTCGAGGGTGTTTTGAACAACATCAGGAAATTTTGGGATACGGTCCTGTATTTCTCTAAATTTTATAAATAATATCTCATAAGTAAGCTCTAAATTTTACTTACGTTGGACTAGTTCAATAAATAACAAATAATTTCATAACAAACCACAAATAAGTGAACAAAAAATAATACAATAATAAACAACAATAAGTGGACAAAAAACATACCAAAATAGTAACAAAATTAACAACGATAAAAGTAAGGAACTACATAATCAGGTGCTCAAAATGATTTCCGTTATTTTTTAAGCACAAATAACACCTTCTAACTGTTGATTCTAAACATTTGACAACATTTCTGGCGTAATACTTTCAAGTACCTCCTAAGTTCGTCTTCTGTTTCGAAGTGTTTGTTTGTGTGTTTATAAACATAATTTTCGACATAC
The DNA here is from genome assembly GCA_963991005.1 of Barypeithes pellucidus. Classification (NCBI taxonomy): domain Eukaryota; kingdom Metazoa; phylum Arthropoda; class Insecta; order Coleoptera; family Curculionidae; genus Barypeithes; species Barypeithes pellucidus. Next base: position 49,460,357 of record OZ022562.1, on the reverse strand, counting down.
CCTCAGAGGAAAAAATCTAACGGTATCATATCAGGCGAACGTGCTGGGCATGGTGTTACAGAATATGTGCCAAACAGTTTTCCAGTAAAGCTCACAGAAAGGTACTCTCTAACTGGTCCAGAATTATGGGCAGGTGCACCATCCTGCTGAAACCAACACCTGTATGATTGCATTAGAGGCATATTATCCAGAGCTTCTTCCAAATCGATTTGGAGTTTAGGTAATGCTAACACAAGTAAAAATTTAGAGCTTACTTAAGAGATATTATTTATAGAATTAGGAGAAATACAGGACCGTATCCCAAAATCTCCTGATGTTGTTCAAAAAACCCTCAAAACGTCATTAAACCACAATGTGTCATACATCGTTGCATTCGGAAGAAAAAAGCTCTCAAATTCCAATATCAGGAAAACAGGACCGTATTTAAAAAAAAAAGTTGATAATGGCCCTTCGAAGACGACTCGTCGGATTACAAAACAATTAACGCTGTTAGATAGAGCGGAAAAAGTGGCAATGTAAAAGTGCAATTTATTTTAGAATTCGATCTCAAAAAAACCCAGAAAAAAAATAAAACAATTTTTCAGAATTTCGGTATTTCCGGAACTAATCGGAATTTTAAAACTTTCTAAACGGCATATTATTAGGCACGTAAATGCGAAGCTTTACCTCCATTTAACCGACTTCGAATCTCTTACGGTTTCCGAGATCCCTGTACTGGCCCTGATTCTATAGATTATTTTTTCTTAAATACAATACGACAACAATACAATAAAATTTGAATGTTTTTTTCAATTGTGACACTTTTCTTAGAAGAAAAGTTAAAATATTAGATAAAATGCTATTGTGGAAAAAATTACACAAATCAAAATATGTTACCTTTCCTACTTATAAATGAATATGAGCTCAAATCGAAATTTAACAAACTAAGCCAATTGAATTGAACTTTTGTTGATGTAAACTGTGTAACTAATAATTTTCTCTATTGTTTCAGGTTAGTGAGCATGATTGGTGTTGGTAGCGCCCGTTTCGCGCCTCGGTAACTAAGTTTTCGGCTTTACGTGATGTTGTTACAACTTGAACTAATAAGTGTAAGTGAGCTGTGATCTTAGTGTTTTACGGGTCATTCCTTACTCAAGCGTATCGTTTTAAAATGTTACACGCGTAACGCTTGAACGTGGATTGATCGTTCTTACTGCAATGGGCACCGTTGTTAATAAGCAACCTTCACATCTGTCATAATTGGAAGGTAAAATAGTTTTCTTTCCTTTCCTGTTACTACAGATGAAAGAATGAAGGGTTAAGAGCAATAACGATATAGTTTTGCACCATTTTCTTTTTTTTTCGTTCTCATCTATTAAATTTTGGACAATGTTGAGATATTTATAATGGAAGTCTTAAAAATCGAGCTCGCGCAGTTCTTTAAAATCACTCAAATATGGTGGAGGAGCGTTGTTATTGCACTTAAAGACAGGACGTTGCCAATTCTGGTAAGTTAGTGGAGTGGTGAAAATAAACCTATTAAATTATGGAGGAAGGATTTCTGGTATGTTAAAATTTCGGGCAAGTAAATATGCTCCATTTTATAAAAAATATATTATTTAAATATACCTAAATTAATTTCAGATAAATCAACCAACGCTAATACTCTTTTTTTTAGGCTCACAATGGTGCCAAGAAATATCTTGGTTAAAAATATATAGTGGACTGTTAATAAAAGCCAGAAAAAATGATTTCGTACATCTCGGATGTTGATGCTAAAACCCGATTTTTGTTGTTTAATAATAATTTTATTTTTAGGAAAGGTTTTGTCCAACATTTTGGAATGTTGATGTATAAAACCACCCTTTCATATATATTTATATAATTTCTTTTAGGTTTTAATTAATAATTTTATTTTCAGCAAAGGTTTTGTCCAACATTTTGGAATGTTGATGTATAAAACCACTCTTTTATATTTTAATTAACATTTTTCTTTTAGGATTTAAGAATATATTATAAGTGGTCAAGCTTTAAGGATCCTTATATATTCTTGGCAGCTGTTTGCATTTTAGGTTGTTGTTTTTAATGGGTAAGCAGCTGTCTGTTGTTGCCCCGCCCTGGTCAAGGGCCGTACAACACTGACGATGGCCATGGAAGGCCGAAACAGTTGCTGTGGCCTTGAAGGATATGAATACAAGGTATGCATGTAAATACTGACTGTAGTAAATTCGATTTTTGTATATAACAGTACATGCATGTTTACTTTACATGAAACTTCTAAAATATATTAAATAAAATTTATACACTGGGCTCGCAGCTCGAAAACGGCCAATGGTCAACATTTTTGCTTAATCTTGGGATTTCCGTTTTCTGTTTTAAAGCGCCAGTGGCGGCCTGGGACCTATGATAGAGGGGGTTCACAAGTATCCTGAAATTATTTTAAACAACAGCATTGACATGAGCTCGAGTGTATTCATTTTTTTTTTAATTTTTTGTGTTAAGTGCCCCAAGTAGGCTATTCCATTTTTTGTCCAGGCACGTTGCGACCAAATAACAAACAGGAAAAAAAACGGTTAGTTGTGCTGCATCCACAAATCCTGTTATTTATTTCGTATATTTCATTTTTAAACTATCTAATAAAGTCCCTAGATTTACCCGTTGTGGTCTGCGTTAAATTAATTTCGGGTTTAGGTGTTCCCGCATTCTTCACTTCAATTTTTTGCTCCAAACTCAAAGAGCTAAAGATATTTTTTAAATAGTCCCCCGTGAAACTATTCATTTTAACTTAATAAATATATAATATTTAAAATATTAAAACATACACGTTGGAATTTCTAAATACATGCACGAACCGACAACAGCGCGGCGCACACTAAAATTGTGCGTCTTTTCCATGTTAAATCGCCATAACCCCGCTACCTATTACTACAGAGAAACTGCATTATGCCCCGCCCACTTATTCGCATATGCGACTATATCGCGTTATTATCCTTACCGAGTTGCCGAATGAATCGAGAGCTTATAATATACAGTTTGGTTTGACGGTACGATAAAATATTAGGGCGGGTCGGACTTTATTCGATAAATAATATTCAATGAATATAAATTAATATTTTTTTATTCGTTTTGGGGGTGCGCGTGCGCATGTGGAAGAACCGCCACTGCTATTGGCTTGTCCTGTATCTTGTTTCTGTTGATTCGAACACAACATACAATTAGATAGCTTAAGTGACTTAGAACTAAAAAAAGTGACCTATTTAAATGTTTCTTTGAATTACAAATTTAAATAACACATGGTTAGCGGGGCCAGCGGTTTTCATTTAGTTGACCGACATTCGGCAAAAAAATTTTGCGGGTTGCCAGCAAAAATGTATAATTTCTGCCATATATTCTTTTACCTGTTTAGAAGGTTGGGCGGGAAGAAATTGGGTTGGGTGCCGCTACTGTCAATCCTAAAATTGAGCCATAAGTATCGACCATTGGCCGTTTTCGAGCTTTGCGCCTAATATATAAAATCTATATCTATGTAACATCGATATTATTGACTAAGAAGTTACCTAGTAATAAAATAATTTTAAGTTATCTATCTATCTATGTGGACGTGACTTCTTTACTAAGAATATATGTATAAACAATATCATAACACAAACAGTTCCCCTACAACTGAAACGCCACAAAATAATGGAGAACCTCTCTACCCAATGCCTGTTTAAGGGGGGGCGCGCGATGGGTTCTGTATTTACGTGGTCGATATTTGTGTCGATGTATATTCTTCTTTGGAATTCCACGGCGTTAAAAACATTTCTACTTTAAAATCTTAAATTCTTCTATAATAATTATGTTCTTTCTAGTCTTTTCTATTATGATATATAAAAGTTTTTACTTTTAGGTTCAAACTGCAGGAGCAGAGAGGGGAACATATTTACAGATGTTAGCTAATGTTCCATACATCGGTACTGCTGGCAATGACAGATGCTTCTTATTAAACTAGGCCATATCTTCAAGGCAGGAGTTCCAAATCACGTTATATCGCAACATTGACAGACAGATACGAAAATACGCCACGTTGTGTATAAAACCACAGAAAATACAGGAACAACGTTAGACGGCACAATATGGAATTACTAACACGTTGGAAACACGACTACATCTCGGATACTATAAAATCTTTAAATACTTTGATGGACTACCTTATTAAAAGTTTTTTAGTGATAAGATTGTATAAATTATACAGGTTGGGGTCAAATTACTTTTATTTCTTTAGCATAAGTAATTTTAATGTACGATCCTTTAAATATATATTTATATATACCACAAATTTAATAAAAAACTTATAATTAGCATTAATACGCATCATGTAGTGTCTGGTTTTTAGTATGTCTACGTTCCGTTTGTCCTAGGTTATGTCTCGCCGGGCTGGTTCTTATTGGAAAAACCTTTATTATTATAAATTATTTCACAACAGAACAAAAAAACGGTTAATGCTACAACAGGTAAATTTAATAGTACCTTATAAGAGAGAGAAGTCCGTTGTATGCATCGACCTATATCTATGGATAGCCAAACTCTAAAAGCAAGAGTGGCAAATTTGTAAAAATTTAAACAAATCTGATCGTCAGATGTCATGCGCAATGCGGACTGATAAAATATTTACCTTAACCGGCAAACAGGACCGTACTTCGCCCTTAATGAAAATGTACACGGCAATATTTTGGCACGTCAAGCCCTTGACTGGGAAATAACAAATTTATTTTCTCGCATAAAAGAAATCCTCGTGCCATCACTGAAAACCCACTTTTAGAGTTAATTTTGATATCTATTGTTCACGTATCGATAGATTTATATCGTTACATCCGTACGACTGATTTCGGTTTTTGACGTTCGTCATTGGTTGGCAGCCAAATTGGCACCAATACGGTGGGGTTGCCTATATGACAGTGACAGCTCATAGACAAAGGAAGAGAGGGGAAGTTTAGCAGTATATATTATTTGAAACTATGATTAAGACCATAGTTAAAGCCCCCTTTCTTTGTAATTTGTACTAGATTTGTTGCACTTTTCATTCAAGATTTCTAATAAGAACCAGGTAATTGCCCTTGGAGGGAGAGGGCGTACCTGCATGATTTGTATATTTTGACAAAATTAAATTATTTCTTATTTAATTTTGGTTAATTATTAGTGAAAGCATTATATTATTTCGAATGTATACCAGTGTTATTTTTTTTAAGAAAGCGATTAACGTTTATCTTGAATCGTTGAAGTCATAGTCTTTGAGAAACACGACTTCAGGAAGGTCGTTTCACAAGGATGGCGTCCTGTTAAAACTTATTTTAAACCACTAAGCTCACACATTGTTATATTGTTTTTAGATTTCCGAAAGATCCACAAAAAGCAAACATTTGGGTGCAGAATATGGGACTAAGAGATTGGACAAGGTGTCCTGCCTACAGGATTTGTTCAAAGCATTTTGAGAAATCCTTTTTTTATAAAGTTGAGGAAAGAGTTCGATTACTTGGATGTGCTGTGCCAACAATATTTTTAAAACTACCAGTAATTACATTTTGTTGCTTCTTTGTAATAAATTTTGAATCGACCAATCTTGTTTTTATCTTACATTTTCCCTAAAGTTGAAAGATATTTAAATTTCACAACCTTTCCTATATGAAATATTATTTTTGGCTAACAAAATTAATATTTACTAAGCATTCATAAATTATTGAGAAGCAAAAGAACAGTTGTACTCAGTAAGGTACACAATCCACAAATTCAATTCAATAAAAATATTACTTCCATATTCCATAAATAATAATTTTGTACTGGGATAATACTAAGAAAATACTCATGTAACGCCACTGCTAAATCCGATAAGGAGGCCAAGTGGTAACAAAATAGCTTCTGGTTTTACGCGTCCCCTCTTTTCCTTTGTCTATGGACAGCATTGTGCGCGATACAACCGACGAGCAACCTTTAAAAATATGAGCGGGAAACTGACTCATGTTTTCACTCATAAAATATAGCTTTTTACTGCGCATTCATTAAGTTGTACGTATTCATAATTATTGGTCGATGGTTGTATGCTGTTTTATCAAAATAAAAATTCTTTTTTGTGCGTATTCAACGTAAATTTATGGTTGCCATTGTCCACGGTTTCGGCCTATTAGAAGGCCATCTTCAGGGCTAAGGTTCTACAAGAAATAAGGAAAAGGTTTTATACGATTTCTTTTAAAAATAAATAAATAACATTTGGTAAATGAAGTGGCATTAAAAACGAGTACTTCAAGCCAATATTAAACAATAATGATAAAAAAAATAGGAATCAATAAATATAGATTTGCTAATTTAAATTTTATTTTATGGAATTGAAGGGAAAAGCGCGCGCGACGCGACATATCCTCTTTCATATCAACATTCTACTGAAGTAGCCGCGCCGCTTAAAGTTTGAGCAACGGCCGAGGTCGAGGCCCACGTTTTGATCTGGCATCACTGCTCGCCTTCTCACCTATACAAGTATCTAGATATTCAATTTAAAAAAAAAGTTAGGCTTCCTCTAAGACACCCAAAAAGTCATTCATCAGCCACTTCCATCACACCCTGTATATTCTAAACTTCTCCCAGAATGATGTACGTCACTGATCTACAACGATGGCTATCCTCCGGTTACAAGATAGTAGAAGCGTCGTCACAGTTAGCCTTAAGCTAAGCGTAAGTTTCCTCATCTACTGTAAATTGAAGGTTATATGGTACTTAAATTTCAGATATTCTGGTCGAAATAAACGATATCATCTTTTTTGACAATCCCTTTATTATCATCTTGTAAACGAAGAATAGAAGATAGATTTTGTAGTAAGGAATTCAGATATAAAACTCAAATTGCAATCGGAAATAAATTCAATTATAATTTGTAAAAATTGGACACGATATGAAGAAAATTAGATACAGAAAAAATTACATTACACATTATTTATCTTTCGATATAAAATATTTACATACAGCTTGGGCCCGTCGTTAATTCTCGCATCGGACAGTTTTTGCAAACACGTAAATTTCTCGGCCGCTCATAAAACCAAATTTCCTGTTCAACGGAAAGAAAAGTGCATTCTCTCGAATAAGAAATAAATGTAATAAAATTGAGTGTGCGTAGTTTCGGAGATATTTAATAATAATATTGTCGAAATAGACGCGGGCAGAGTTCGCAGTCACTTGGCAAGCAGGAGAGCAGCATTCGATTGGTGCGTTTGCAAAAACCGTCTATATGTAGGTCGACAAGTTCCGGGCCAAATTTACGCATTCCAAAATTCCGACAACGTACAGTAGCGTAGAATTTTTATATTAATAACCAGCGATATTATTTTCATTGAAATTATTGACAATATTTGTATAATAATTGCATCTACAGTAAACACAGTGGCGGACTCGAGTTTGTGGGGGTTTCATACAGGGTGGCCCAAGAGAGCGCCGACGTGGAAAATTTTTTGTACGCATGAATTTTACGTGCAATATTGGTTTACATCTAAAAAAAATGTTTTAAGATAAGAATTGAACAATAAGGGCGTCCCAGATAAGAATGTATAGGGTGTCCCATTTTCAATACTTTTATAGGGTATCTCCGTTATTGTTAGTGCTATCAAAAAAGTAATGTAGATGTCGTGTGCTCTTTCTGGGTCAAACTTAAAATGGTAAAATCAAAATTCTAAAATTTTCGCTCGCTTAGGAGATACGGGGGAAAATCAACAAATTGACAATTTCAAAATTACCCTATATTATTTTAGTTAAAAGAGATATGGAAAAATGTTTTATACAGAAGTTTCTTTATATTGATTGTTGAATAATCTGCCGTTTTCAGAATAAGTATACGGGGTAACGTAAAAAAAGTTATCGGACCTATCCTCATTTTTTTAAATGGAGCACCTTGTATATTTTAAACTGTATATTCTAAACTAACATTTTAAATTATATTTTCAAATACAGGGTCCGCAAACGAAGCGTGGACGGAAGATTAAATCGTTATCGAAGAACTTATCAACAATACTAAAACAGCTTGATATATTGGATTAAAAGCGGCATGTTTTAAAAATATTTTACATTATACAGGGTGGCCCAAAAAAGTGTGACAGCATAAAGTTATATTTTTTTTAATGGGACACCCAGTATTTTATTACATATTTAGGTTCGTATTACTATCGTTTATAAGTGCCTCAAATTTTATTTACTTTGGTTTTGTAGTTTCGGAGAAATAAATTAAAAACTAAAAAAAAAGTTTTGCAGTCCTGAATAAAAAAATCAAAAAAAACAATCCAGAACAATTTTTTTAACCTCGGTATTGAGTGAAATTTATGACGAGAGGTCTAAAGATACTACGAATGTAATTGCGTTTATTCATTTTATACAGGGTGTACATAATAAGCCTTCAAAAATCCCACATTTTAAAATAATTTTTCTCAAGGAACACCCTGTATATTATTTGGCTATTTGACGTAGAATTCATAGACAATTTTTTTCTGTAATACAAGCATATAAATTATATCCAGCGGTTTTCGAAATAATTATAAATATCATAAATTATGTTGTTTAAATAGAGTTTTTATTGGGAAATTTTGTTATAGGCGACTAGACTAATAATTGTAAAGTAAAGTAAATGTTCAAAATAGCTTCCTTTTACTCTTAGAGTTTACCGTATTTTAGTTATTTCGATATAAATTTTAAAAGCCTACATTTTTGCTACTTTTTCTTAAAATCTAGCGGTAACTTTTTAATGGTTTACATTTGTTAGGCATAAGTTCATTTGCAACAACTTCTCGAAGGTTTCTTTCTGGTCTCGGCTTTCTCTCAATATCTGGATATCTTTCAGCGTACACTCGGCTCGCGAGGAGGCAATTTCTTGCACATTCACCCAGTATAAAAATCATATTTACCATTTCTAAAGTTGTAAAATTCGACATTTCGTGTACGTTAGTACTTAATTTCGACGACTGAACAAATGAAATAATTTTATTTGGCTGTCATAGTGAAACAAAAAAAAATCATGGCAACTCGATTAAGATTAAAAAATAAAATTAAATAAATAAAAGTAGCAAAAATGGCCTTTAAAATTTATATCGAAATAACTAAAATACGGCAAACTCTAAGAGTAAAAGGAAGTTATTTTGGACATTTACTTTAGTTTACAATTATTAGTCTAGTCGCCTATAACAAAATTTCCCAATGAAAACTCTATTTAAACAACATAATTTATGATATTTATAATTATTTCGAAAACGGTTGGATATAACTTATATGCTTGTATTACAAAAAAAAATTGCCTATGAATTCTACGTCAAATAGCTAAATAATATACAGGGTGTTCCATTTGAAAAACTTGAGAAAAATTATTTTAAAATGTGGGGTTTTTGAAAGCTTATTGCGAACACCCTGTATGAAATAAATAAACGCCATTACATTCATAGTATCTCTAGACCTCTTGTCATAAGTTTCACTCAATACCGAGGTTAAAAAAATTGTTCTGGATTGTTTTTTTTTGATTTTTTATTCAGGACTGCAAAACTTTTTTTTTAGTTTTTAATTTATTTCTCCGAAACTACAAAACCAAATTAAATAAAATTTGAGGCACTTATAAACGATAGTAATACGAACCTAAATATGCAATAAAATACTGGGTGTCCCGTTTAAAAAAATATAACTTAATGCTGTCACACTTTTTTGGGCCACCCTGTACATTGTAAAATATTTTTAAAACATGCCGCTTTTAATCCAGTATCTCGAGCTGTTTTAGTATTGTTGATAAGTTCTTCGATAACGATTTAATCTTCCGTCCACGCTTCGTTTGCGGACCCTGTATATAACACACCATGGATGATATTGGTTTCCTAGGCGATTTATTTAAACTTTATAACCAAAGTAGGCCATGAAACGAAAACTAATATCCTAGCGACAACTATATTGACATTCTAGTTGTTATTAACATTTAACGTCAATTTCATTTTTTACATATTCATTTGTGAAAAATACTTATCAACATTTTGAAAAATTTTATGATATCTATCATCCATGGTGTGTTATAAATTTGAAAAGAGAGTTTAAAAATGATATCTTTTTAGATTAAAATATACAGGGTGTTCCATTTAAAAAAATGAGGTTAGGTCAGATAACTTTCTTACCTGACCCCGTATACTTATTCTGAAAACGGTAGATCATTCAACAATCATTATAAATAAACTTATGTATAAAAAATTTTTCTGTATCTCTTTTAACTAAGAAAATATAGGGTAATTTAGGACTTGTCAATTTGTTGATTTTCCCCCGTATCTCTTAAGCGAGCGAAAATTTTCAAATTTTGATTTTACCATTTTGTTTGACCCAAAAAGAGCACATGACACCTACATTATTTTTTTGATAGCACTAACAATAACGGAGATACCCTATAAAAGTGTCGAAAATGCGACACCCTGTACTCTACAGGGAACTCGGACATACTGAAATGATCAAATTAGACAAAATTTATACAGTTCTGCAACGTCATATTTTCAAAGTTAAAAAATTCCGAATATTTCCGACGATATTTGGAAAAACCGAATTTTTACGATTTCGGTCGTTCCTTTTGTTGTCTGATCTATTTGAAGAGATGTGTAATTTTCCCCCTCTATAAGATGATTTAATTAAATTTTCAAAAATTTTCGACGTTTGAAACCATATGGCATCAACTTTATGTTTTTAAATAGTAGTAACTATTTTATGCTTTATGAACACTTTATATTCTGAATCCAACGATATATCACACCTATTAGTTATTATTATTTTGCTGTAGCTCCTGGGACTCCTGTAAGTCCTCCTTAAAACTTGGTTCCCTCACTTTGTTTACATTCAAGCCGTTAATACTATCTTAAACATATATTCGCTCATTAAAATAGTCTCCTATTTAAATTCAGTTATTTTGCCTAAAATAGTTAGAAGCAGAAAAAAGAATAAAATCAGTTTTATCATATTAAATCATAATTTCTTAAATTCAATTGATACAATATGGTACTATATCAGTACTGAATTAAATTGATACGAGATTTGTCCATGCTCCTATTTTATCTGTAACTTCCTCCGCCTCTATGGTAGCTCGAGCGACCCCTTTGATAAGATTCTCGTCCCCGATATTGCTGATTGAGTTCTCTTTCTTGCACATACTGATCGGCATATGTCGTTTTGTTAGCCTAAAAGTGAATATAATCGATATTAAGTACAGTCAATTACCATTAAAGTAAAGTAGTCCATCTCTCAGTGGAGTGAATTGATGAAGGGTAAAGAAACTCATAGTTTGCTTCACTAGTTTAATAAATATTATTTAAATTGTAACTGTCATATATGTTTTCAGTGGAAAATACATAAGAAGTAAAAAAGTTATTACATTGTCAAGGTGAACTATAAAAAAGGATTAAATTTCTTTAAATTTTTTTATTTAAACCTTGTAAACAACAGGACAAAGATATTATAGTCAAAATCGTCTTATTTCGCTGCTATAAATAATCGACCATCGACATTCTTTTTGGTGTAATTTACTTAAATTCACTGATTAATAACAGTATACGAGCTTTTGAAATATACGAATCTATAAGAATTTTCAGCTATTCTCAAGCATATACAGGGTGTCCGCTAAGTAATGGGACGTGGAAAAACCACAGACTCCTTACGTAAAAATAGTACGATTTAATTATACTTACCTATCTCCGACTTCATTTTTGTTTTTCTCTAATAACTTTGACAGAAACCAACGGTTTTTACAAAATTTGGCAATTATAGTTTTTTTAGGATGAGGAACTGATTTTTAGGTGAAAATTTTAATGTACAATGCGGCATTTTTTGCACTTTTATTAGGTCATAACTTTTTTGTGCCTCCGTGTATTTAAGTTTTTAATGAAAATAATACTTTCCTAATATTTATTACGTAAAAAAGGTACACTAATTTCAGGCCGCCCAGAGTTACCGTTTCGGAGATATATGCATTTATATTGTTTAGTGCCTATTATTAATTGGTCGACCTGAAATTAGTGTACCTTTTTTACGTAATAAATATTAAGTATTATTTTCATTAAAAACTTAAATACTACGGAGGCACAAAAAAGTTATGACCTCACAAATGTGTAAAAAAAATTTCACAAAAAATCAATTTCTCTCCATAATTGTCAAATTTTGTAAAAACCCGTTGGTTTCTCTCAAAGTTATTAGAGAAAAACAAAAATAAAATTTTAACTTTAACACCCTGTATCTCAGTTAATATCAACTTTCGGATATAGGTAAGTAGAATTAAATCCTAATATTTTTACGTAAGGAGTCCCATTACTTAGCGGACACCCTGTATAAATATACCAATTTAACTGTCACTTTAAACATGGATAATGAAAAAAAAAAGCTTTCTGGGATTTATCCGCAAAAAAGATGAAAGAAGATCCAATATTTAAAATACAGGAAAATAATTAGGCCCCTTTTTGGGGAACTCTGGGTTTCTAACTTTAAACCATATTGACCTGCCGCCTATTATGCGGCCCACTGACGGTCACATTTGCTCGCGAGCATGCATGAATAGCAAAACTTGCATGCAAATGTAAGATGTAATATGATCCACTGACTATTCAGGTAGACTAAGCGATCCCGTCATTTTAATAGAGATTATAAAACAGCAGCAGCATTTTGTTCTGACGATCAAAGTACGTCTTGGATTGGGAAATAATTCTTCGATAAAGTCGAATGTTGTTGCACCCCTACATCTTGGTAAAGTAGTAAAGTAACGATAACTGGCACGTTTTTTGTCACACACTGTGTCAAGCAGGGACAAATCATTCCACATGGCGCCAGAAGCATGAAAAGTCGTCACTTCTTGACCATGCATTGTTAAGTTTACATACATGCCTTGATGTGTTCAAGCATGCTTACGAGTAAATATCACCGTCAGTGGGGCCAAAAAAATGCCGTACAAGTTGCATCCAATTTCTATGAGTGTTTTAAAATATGTTTTTTAGAACTTCCGTCACTGGAAATAATTATTTGCCCGCATACCTCTCTCCATCTATTTAATTCGCCCGCTTAAAATATGCGGCAGAATTTCTTGACAGCAGTTTTTATTAATCCAGCCTTAAACTAACATACCTTGTACAGGGTGTTTCAAAATAGATGTGCCATCGATCATGTGGTAACGAACCGCCACGAGCGATGGCAAATGTTCTTGAAACATTCTATATAGTGTGAGAAGAAATTCCGGAGATAAAACATAATAAATTTAAGATGATAAAGATCAAAACGTCAAAACCATAATATCACCAATAAATAAAGGTTTATTTGCTTCAAACACAATGATTTTGAAATAAATTCATCAATTTAAGTAATGCTGTTGCCCACCAATTTTTGTTGTCATAAAGAAATTTATTTTTTACCAGAAAACGCCAAGAAAATTGTAATATTTAGTACTAGAAAACCTGACATCTAAAACATAAATTTAAAAAATTATTACACACTGGACTTATAATTGTTAAGTATTTTTTATTAAATAAATGATACTATACAAATAATCTTATCAAAGAAAAACTTAATTTAAAAATTTTATATCTGGATAATAATAATCATTCAATTTCTGGAATTATTAGATAATGTGATTTAATAATCGTCAATACATATTATAAATGGTGAACGTACATATTTATGATAAAAAAACAGAAAAATTATTTACAAAACATGAACTACATCGATAATAAGGAAAATTAATGGTAAACGCCCACTTACAAATTTTAAAATAGAAATTAATCAATATCGGGTATATAGGGTGTCCCATAACTTACGGCTAATAGAGCACCTGGAAATACTAAACATCAAACTAGACCGTATAAGTCATATAAGTGAAGTGATAAGTAACTGAACGGTTTTAAATTTAAAACCGCCTTAAATTAATAGTTTACCAAGAAAAAAGTATTTCAGTTGTCATTAATTTATTCGTTAAATTTTACTGTTGTAAAATGGCACGTTTTTCACATGGACATTCCCCTTTTTCCCTGCTACTATGAAGCGCTATGCATAATTTATTTATTAATCCTTACCTGAAAAGAATCATAAGTCTTAGGACGCTTATTTTGTTGGTAATCTTGACCGCCGTAGCCGCCACTATCACGACGGTTATAGCCGTAGCTCTCGGTCCCACCTCGGCTATAGCTCTCGCCTCGGGTGCTATAGACATCGTTGCTTCTGTTATAACTACTATTACCGCCGAAGTTGTCATATCCTCTGGTGTCTGTGTAGGTATTGCCACCTACATGGTATTTAATTATTTGTTAAAGGGGGTTGGCAATCTATAGTTGACGTCAAATAAACCTGTACGACACGTAAAATTATCCGTTCTCAATTAACAAGTGTAATAAGGTTACTCATACCAAGGTTTTGCAGTGTTGTTAAAACGGATTTTCACTTTTCTGGCTTATCCATCCGAAATCAGATGGCATTTTAGATTAGAACAACTGTACTTGTAAAGATTGTTTCACGAAAAATTGATATAACTTAATGACTGCAGTAAAAGTACCTGGGCCATCCCATTATTTATGACCGTTTGTTATTATTATGTGGAAAGGACCGGATTGTAATAATTATAATTAAATATACTCGCATCAGGTAGGTTAGGTTGCTTAATTTATATTTAAATATCTTTTTGTGGTAAAATTTGTTAGTTTTTGAGGAATGGTTCAAGAATTGTCTTTTACCAAACATTCCTCAGAATAGCGTGATAGTAATGGACAATGCGAGCTATCACAGTCGCCAATTACATAAAGCTCCAAGCTCAAATAATACAAAATTGGAGATTCAGAACTACATGGCGGCGAATGATATATATTTTGAAGAAAGATATAAAAAAAAAGTGATCTTTTAGAACTTTTAAAGACATTTTGTATAAAAAAAGGATGTTTGTGACACATTGGCAGAAGAAATTGGACATACAGTGCTACGGCTCCCACCCTATTATTGCATTTTTAACCCCATAGAGCATATGTGACACCAGTTAAAATCACTGGTTAGGTCTGAAAATATTTCTCCGACTTTTCCAGTGTTGTAGAATTAATACGAAAAATGCTTTAATGATATTCCCCCAGGTAGTTGGAAAAATTCAGTCCGTCACGTAATAACTGTAGAAAATTCGTATATTAGTCGATCGATGGATCGTATAATTAATCCAATTATAATTAATTTTGATGAGGATAGCGATAGCGAAACAGAACTATCTATAGAATGACATTATAAATGTAAATAAATATGACTAGTAATATTTTAAAAAAATGTTATTTCATTTGATTACATTAATATAATCATATCATTACTTGTTTTCCTTAGTCCGTCCCTTCATACTTCACTTGTTTATTGCCAAGCTCTTGTCGACACAATGAGACCGACCCAGGAAATCATTAAGTCGTATCCAATTTTCGTGAAACGTACTGTACCATATACAATATTTTCTTTCCCTTATTTTGGAGTCGATTTTTGAAACAGAGGCAAAACAAAACTGTCGCCGAATTGTCGGTTCGACCAAGAGGCCCAGTGGCGTGGAAATGATCAAAATAATTTACTAAATAAGAGGAGTTTATTATCAGTTACCTTAAAATACTACCATTCTGTTTCAATGTCCTCGGGTCGTATTTGTTTACACCAGAGTTCGGTGCCGACGAATTTATTTGCCAACTATAG
The DNA here is from genome assembly GCA_963991005.1 of Barypeithes pellucidus. Classification (NCBI taxonomy): domain Eukaryota; kingdom Metazoa; phylum Arthropoda; class Insecta; order Coleoptera; family Curculionidae; genus Barypeithes; species Barypeithes pellucidus. The sequence goes on along the minus strand of OZ022562.1, from coordinate 49,444,682 downwards.
ATATCAGGTAAAAATCGTATGCATAAGAAAAGTATAAGGCTACGTTTTAGTTATAGAATGAAGTAGATCAGTGGTCGAATTTGATGTCTTCTTCGGTTAAAAGATAACAGTAGAATACACTGTGTTGATTCAGCGTTTGGTACTTTACATTTTTTAAATATTTATAATTAAAACACGTATTGCTTTTAATGCTTCAAGCTATATTAGAGTTATCTCGTAACATACATACAAATATGCTTGGAACAAAATTACTTTCAGTTTAACAATGAAATATATCAACAAAAAGATGGACTCCCAATGGGCTCACCTATTTCTCCTCTATTGTCGGAAATTATTATGGCTACCTAGAAAGTTCTATTTTTGGCTCAAATAATCATCTAGCTAAGAATGTTTTTTATTGGAGCAGATATGTAGACGATGTTTTTTGCATCTGGGATAGCACCGAAAGGAATCTAGATCAATTTTTTAATTTTCTAAACTCAATAAATAAAAATATTCAATTTTATGAAGAAAAGTCAAAATAACATGATTAATTTCTTAGACGTCACGGTTAAGAAAATTAAAAACCAATTAGAGTTTGATATACACAGAAAACCCACCACTACAGATACAATCATACATCAAACATCCAAACAGTCATGGAAGATTAAATTATCCCCATTTCACAGTTTCATACACAGACTAATAACATTTCCTTTAAATAAAGAAAACTTCAACAAATAAATATGTACAATTAAACACATAGCAAGAAGCAACGGCTATAAAGAAAGCCTAATTGATAAATAAAACAAACAGAGGAAGGTACTAAGAAGAGAATTTTATGGTGTTAATCCTCCAAAAAAAAAATTTTAAATTCATGAATTATACCTCCAACTTAAGCAACATGATAAGTACTAAATTTAATAACTTAGGATGTAGAACAATATGTGTAAATAACAAAATTTAGGCAGAATACTAGTGAATAATAAAGACAAACCGGACATATTTGACAAATCAGGTGTTTACAAAATTAATTGTGCAGATTGTAATGCTATATATATAGGTCAATGCGGCAGAAGTATTAAGACAAAATTAAAAGAGCACAAAACAGCTATTTTAAACAATATAAAAAAACTCAGGGATGTCCGCTCATAGGAAACAATCACTTTGTAAATTTAAGTAACATTCAATTGCTTCACGCTGGTAAAGGTAAAAGATTGGATATTGGAACAACTTGAAATCAAAAAATCCATGAGAAATAATCTTATTCCTTGTACTAATGACCAACAAAATTTCCACAACACCCCAATAATTGATAAATACTTAGAATCTTATAGCCCGGACTTCCCAAACCTTCCACATAATATAAAATTAAATAAGGTTTATAATAGACTAGGTAATAAAACAGACATTATAAATATTGCAAATGAAATGCAAACTTTAGTATACAAATAATACTCTTGAAAAAGCCCTAATAAGGCGAAACATATATGTAGAGATAACTCTAATATAACTTGAAGTATTAAAAAGCAATAAGTGTTTTAATTATAGACAGTAGAATGTTTATAAAAAAAAAAATAAATACTCCAACCTCTAAGTGGGCCGCGAACTGAAAAAGTTTGAGAATCCTTGGGTTACGTCAAAAAGTAGGGGATTGTACTTATTTCGGGCATAATATACGTATTTTTTTTTTTAATCGTAGGGGAGGAAATATCAAACTTGACGTAACGCATAATAACTTTAACAGCGTTTCTACAATCTTGTAACAGTTTTTAACACATTCGTCGACACAGTTTGGTCTATTACACGCCTCGACATCGAAATACCTGAGGTTTGTTTACAGTGCGAGTTTGTAACTTTGAAGAAATTCAGTAAGTATTAACAGTTTAAGTTGTGGTCTTTTCATATAAAAAAATTAATTCAATGTGTCCCAAATTAGAGATATGACGATTAGACCTTAATCAGAAAAACCCGTAAGTCCACATTTAAGTAAAATCGACTTTTCAGTGCCATTCTGTTGCTTCCTAACGTAATCTATAGCTTAAGAAAATATCGTAACTTTTAAAAAATTATATATTCTGTTAATTATATAATTTGTAAAATAAGTAAACCTAAAATGACCACCAAGCCAAAAATTGGGCTATCGGACCCTAGACGTCGCGACCTCCAGAAAATGATGCGAAATTATTTTACAGTCCGTGTTATTAGGCAGAAGAATTTCTAACTGTCGGTGACGTAGTCTGGTAAAAATCGCCAATATCTACACATAAATCAAGTCCACAACGTTACATGGCAGTTGACTTGACAGAAAAGATGTAATGTCGCCGACGACAAGTCAAATTTCGTCGCGTCGCGTGTAATAAAATCTAATGATCTGGTCAGAGTGTATTTTTAAAAAACTTGTGCCTGGAGGTATAAAGATAAATACAAGTAGGTAGATAAATAATTTGGCAAGATTGCACGTAACACCTGTTTTCTGACATTCCACCACAGGGTGACGTATTACAGTGACGCGGGATGAGCTGGGGTGCCATGTTCGTTGAATTTTTATTAAGGCCCATCAAATAGTAGGTATACAGGATGTCCAAGATAAGGAGGGCCCCTATGGGGATCTTGTTAATGGTAACATGTTATACAACTTTCGAGTAAATGAGGAAAAAGTATCGCAATCAATGCACGAACAATATGCCATACAAAAAGTTTTGGTTTTGTTTTTGACTTATTTTAAAAAAATGAAATTTTGAAATATTAAATAAAGCTTGAGCAAAACTGACAAAATATCCTCATAGCAACTTTTAGCGAACTCGAAGATTACATAACAATGTAATGAATATTTTAAATTCTGCAATTTTAAGATGTTCTCTGTTTCGAGACTGACAAAACTGACAAAATATCCTCACAGCAACTTTTAGCGAACTCGAAGATTACATAACAATGTAATGAATATTTTAAATTCTGCAATTTTAAGATGTTCTCTGTTTCGAGACTGACAAAACTGACAAAATATCCTCACAGCAACTTTTAGCGAACTCGAAGATTACATAACAATGTAATGAATATTTTAAATTCTGCAATTTTAAGATGTTCTCTGTTTCGAGACTGACAAAACTGACAAAATATCCTCACAGCAACTTTTAGCGAACTCGAAGATTACATAACAATGTAATGAATATTTTAAATTCTGCAATTTTAAGATGTTCTCTGTTTCGAGACTGACGGAAATCGTTTCGAACACCTTTTGGAAAATTAATTTCTAATGATCTACGGTTAGTTTTACTTTAATTAATGTGTTTTGTCGATGTACCTATTTGTTGTTTACTTTTTCATACTTACTGTTTTGTTGTTATTAATAAAGTATATAAGATTAAGAAGATATATTATAGAAGAATTTTAATAATATTCATTTTAGTACATACTGCATTAAACTGTTTTTACAAAATTATGAAAAATGCAGGTAAGTATCCTGAAAATTTCATGAAGATGATTTAAATGACAGCAAACGTAATTAAACGGTAATGTGTGGTACATCATTGAATTTAGAATAAAAAAAGGTCTTAAAATTAGACATTACAAAATCAGGGCCGTATTAGAAAAAATTATGATGTTGCTGATGATTGCTTAAAAACAAAATGTCGCATAAAAAAAAGTTTGTTATGTATTCTTAGAGTTCACTAAAAGTTGCTGTGACAATGTTTTGTCAGTTTTGCTCGAACTTTAATATTAACGCCGAAAACAAAAATTAATTAAAAACTCAAAATTTCAGTTTTTTTTCAATAACTCGAGACTTAATAATCTGACCAAAACTTTTAGTACGGCATATTGTTCATGCTTTGATTGCGATACTTTATCCCCATTTAATCGAAGTTATATCTGTTACCATTAACGAGATCCCTTGAGGCCCTGCTTATCTTGGGCACCCTGTATATTATAACATCGCATCCTTGCTTCAAAAGTGCCAGAACTCAAAAAACTTAGTTTGAAATCGCAAAAAACTAGTTTATTAAAGGGATTGTTAAATCAATCTAATACATAAAAATAACATGTTAAAAATCGAGACAAATTCGTGTGTTATAAATATTTTTTTGTAATCACTATAATAAACGCAATTAACATTTTTAATTACTTTGGGAGAAATATTTATTCTTCAATTAAATCAATTTTAAATTTCGTAGTTTTGTATAACTTGCACTTTTAAAAAACGGCCAGTAAAAAAATAGGGTTGCCATTTAAAAAAATTATCGATTCGTTATATCTCTAATTTAGGACACACTGCATCAACATTTTTTTTATAAGATCACAACTTAAAATGTCGAGCATTTTTTCCGAAAAACACCTGTATTGGATTTATTCTAACTTAAAAGTTCGCACTGTATTAAAAAGTAAATTAAATCTGTCTTTAAAAAGGTTCGACATGTTCGCCCTATTCTCTCTGGACGACAGTTATGGCAGAAACTTACGCCAAAAAGATGAGGGACTAAAGGTGGATTCACATGCGTCCTTCGATCTGACGATACATCGATATAAAACTGTCATTGCCAGAATTTAATTTGCCGCGATATTGATGTCGTCATTTCAGATCATTCTACAGTTATGTTCATAAAAACAGTAAATGTGACATGACACATTATAAAACATATGACAAATCGCACCTGCCATTTTAATGTTGTACGGGTTTTCTTTGAACAGAACTGTACGTCGGACGCGCGAGATTCCGCGTAACGTACTCGGCTTGACAAACCAGTAAATAAAAAAAAAATTCACAAAATTCTTCAAATATTTATTTGGCTGGTGAAAAATAGTCAATCAGTCATTACCTGAATAGCGTCTCTCGTCACCTCCTCTATTTGAATAGCCACCTCGACCTCCCCCCCTATTATCGAAATCTTGGTAACCTCCGGAACCTCTGTCCTGATATCCACCAGGCTTTTGGAAGTCATTCGACCGACCTAAAAAAAAACTCAATTATACTCGATAGCTAGTTTTGTATCTTCGTCATAACTGTTTCTATGTCGGTATGCACGAAAACCTTTCGTATTACCGAATTCGAAACGATTAGACCTTGTACAGGGTGTCCCATTTTCGACACTTTCTCGGCGTATTAGAGTTATTATCAAATATAGAATGTTGCGGTTTTTACTTTAGGGTCCCACTTGATAACGATACGAAAGATTCAGGTGTCTATCTAAAAGGTAAAAATTTAACTTCCAATAGATTCTTACGTAAAGTTCAGTGGCGGGACAGCTTTTCACTAAAAAGTTTATTTTTTAAGATATTAACAAAAATAAATATTTAGGACACCCTATACAGGGTGTTATGGAAATCACTTATTATATTTAAACCGGCAAATCCTGAAATGAAAATAAATTAAAGAAAAATAACCATAATGGCGCTTTGAATTATTAAGCGAAATATACACTTTATATGAAATCTCAAAATTTACGTGGCCGCTGAGGACCTTCGCAATGAATAGTTTATTGAGGCAGTCTCGAGGTTCAAAAGAGGTTAGCGCATTATCGGCGGTGTTGTCATATTGCAACACAGAATTCTTAACGCACGTGTTCAGTTTTTGACAACAAGACGCGTTATCACTTCTTTTTCAAACTTTAGAAAAAAAAACCTACAATTTTAAGGTACATACTCTCTTACCTTCGATCTTATTTTAAAATAATTTGTTTTATAATTAAATTCCATAAAAAAATAAAACACAAAAAGTATGTTTTTCAACAGAACCAACAGTCGATAATATCACACAAATTTGCAATCACATCACAACATTTATTATTATGAATTATTTAACAACAGAAAAAAAATCGGGTAATGCTACAACTAACAAAACGTTGCTAAGTGAATCCAGATGGAACGGCGCGACAGTATGTGGGTAAAAAGGGTTTTGACCTTAGTATTTAGATATTCGATTTTAAAAAAAAGTATGTAGACTTTCTCTAGGAGGACCCAAGGAGTCATCCATTTAAATATAATAAGTCATTTCCATCACACCCTGTATATTATTTTTTTAATTAATTTAGCATACTTTTGGCTTTACAAAAATGTATATTTTGTTGTCATTTAGATTTATATTCATAAATAACCTTGAAATGCGATATTTTTAATAATTTTTTAATTTAATATTTTATGTTACTTAACAGTAGGCCATGGTCAATTTATTAGAAACAATAGTCATATGATCTTTCATATTTCTATTACTTATGAAATTTATAGTATAAATAAATAAATAAAAATAAAATAGCTTTAATTATCTAACAGTACAGAAACATACCATTTATAAGACAACATAACCTAACTATCCTATACTTAACAACAGCATACAGCTCAATTTAATTTTGTGTGCTTATATTAACATATACATATAACAACACAGCTCTTCTAATTTCATTTTCACTTGTAAAAAATAAATGTCATGCAAGGAGTCAAAGCTTGCACACATGCTGTATATTGGCGATTTATGAAGTATATTTGTATTTGGGGTATGCAGGTAGAACAGATTGGTTTTTGGTATTAGATGTAGTATCGGAGCATAAAAGTTAATTTGACCAAGTAAATATGATGACTCAACGTAGTTATTACATCATATTACATCATCTTTAATTTAATTATTCTTAAAAATGGCAGGTAATGATAAGAATTATGAAACGTATGATATGTTGGCATATTTTATCCAATTTCATATTTAGAATAGCTGTAACAAAATTTTGAATTTGTTTCTAATAAATTGACCGGCCTGCTATTGTAAGTGACGTAAAGTATTAAAAATATTTACATTTTTTGAAAATAAATATAAAAATCTATACATTTTTGTAAAACCCAAAGTATGCTTAATTAATTAAAAAATAATATATAGGGTGTCGTATTCAAAAGTTTTTACTTTTCTTAATATCTCAAAAAATAAACTTTACAGAAAATCATTAAAACGATCAGTTTTTACCTTTTTGATAAGGCATAACGGAAATACACGGGGTGTCAAAAAAGCGAAGATTTTCAAAATCACCATGTAGCTTAAAAACTTGATTTTTGACACCGAATCTTTTTTCGTTAAAAAGTAGGATACTAAAGTAAAAACCTCAACATTCTATTTTTGAGAGGTCTGCTCCAGAAAGTGTTCAAAAAGGGACACCCTACATTACAAAGTTATCAACGACTTGGCGGGCCCAATATCTGCCAATATGGTAATAATACTGCAGAGTTTATAACTTTTCAATTGTTAATTATTGAAGTCCATATTATTTTTTTGTTTCAATTCTTTACTCTTACCTTCATTTCGATTGCCGCCCCCTCTATTATAGCCGCCGCCTCCGCCACGCGATCCCTGGGCACTACCGCCCCTATTTGCGCCACCACCTCCTCCTCTTGGTGCGCCACCGCCGCCCCCTGCAGGTCCGGATCGCTGCTGCCATGATGGCATTTCTGGTGGAGGAGGCGCCTGTTCCCAGCTGCGGCCGCCTCTATCGGGCACCTAAAAAATAAAATTGTTGTGCCATTAGATTAGATTTGCTATCAAAGCGTCCGGACAGGACACATTTCCCATGTAAATTTCGAGATGGTCAAATATTCGCTTCCGTATTGATTTTAAAGAAAACTTTTATTTGACTTTTTCAAGGGAATAATGAGAATAAAAGGTCCGACAAGTTTAATAGTATATTAAGATATAAGTTTTATAAGACATTATCTTAGAGCACGCGTTTAATATAGAAAACAAGCCGCGAAGCGGGGAGTTTTCTGAAGGATATCTGCTCTAATTGTCTTTCGAACCGTGTATTTTATAATACTTTTTTTAATTGGGTCTTTAAAATCTGAAAAACTTTAAAAAATATAGTAGATTTTTTCCATTTGAATAAATATTTTCTTTTTGGGTTGGCAATACTTTCACAATTTAATAAAATGTTACAAGTATCAAATATGCCATGATAGAAACAATTTAACACGACAAAGCTTCTTCCCATCCGTCATAATTAAAAAGAAATATATTATTAAAGTTAATAAAAATGAGTCAGGAAGAAAGTTGTACTCCATCAGAACTATGAGAAATTGCAGAAAATAATCTAGAAAACTTTTAAGAAGAATATGCAAAACTTTGAGTTATGGTGCGAGCAGAAGAAAGTTCAAAATATTGAACAAAATAATGAATAATACGATTGAACAAAATATTGTGTCGACACAGAATCTGACAGGAATAACAATTAATGCCCAGGAAATGTAGTAACTATAATATGTATGTATATATAAAGTAATATGTATAATACTATATTGAAGTAAAAATAAAAATAGTACTATATTGAATAAAACTTTAGAAATAGAGCATAAACTGGAAGATATTTTTATTATTTTTAGGTTATGTTGTTTTATAGTTGTGACTAGAAATTAGTTGACGGACACCGTCAGTATGTTATATATTTCCGAGTATAGGTATTTCGGATAAATATCTAGTAAAATGATCTATTTGTAAGGTTAAAGGTTAGTATTTTAAAGTTTTCTATAAAAAAATTCTGTCGAATTCATAATGCTTAGAAAACTAATTTCAACGAAATCGAAGTAGGCCTAACATTCAAACCCTACTTGTTGCCAATATGAAAAAAATTAAATTTCAGTTTCATAAAGTGGCATTTCATTTTTTTGCATTTCATAATGTAGCCATTATGAAACCCAAATAGAAAAACTTTTTTTCACATACCGTTTTTAAGGTATTAAGAAAATTCTGTCTTGAAACTAGCTTAAATCTGGAGTACGATTCCGATCATAATTTTAATTCAGGTTAAAATGAATATACCAGTAATTACTATTATAAGTTTACACTTGTTTCAGTGTTTCAAATTTTTTCAAATAATTGTCGCGTAGAATATTTCTATTCGCCATGAGCTATTCTGTTCAGGATAAAGTTATAATGATCAAATGGTACGGCGCGGAAATATAGTCTATATCGTAAAATAATATTAACATCGACATAAAATGACTTTTTAATCATTTATTTGCTGGCGTATACTGACAGAAATGTGTCAGGTCCGTATTTCCTAGTTAATAATTTTAAAAATATATTTTGTTAAATATCTCTGAAATTACTATGAAAATATACTTTAAATTGAACAAGGCCATTTCTTTTATTGTAGCCTTTAAAAAGTTTAAGTACATTTTTGGGATAAAATAAATAGGGGAGCTAATATTATCATACAATTCACGTGGGATATCCTATGTGTCCTGATCGGATAAACCACCCGGTATATCTAAACCTTCAGGTTTCCTCAATAAAATTCAAGATTCAAAATCTTTTATTTCTTGAATTTAACAGCACTAGACAAGAGACATGACAATAATTGAAGATATAGAATAGAGCCCAGTTCTTTGGAAAATAAGTAGTTTCATAGGATATTCATTTGTGTAACTATTTTCGTTAATTTTCAGAAAGGTTACCAATAAGAATGTGATAACAGTCACAATAAAACTACAATATTTGGTCGCAGGTAGCTGTTATGTCACACATCAGAAGAAAAGGAATTGGCAATTTTTGTCTCATCTTGCCAGACCGTAATTTAACTAAACATTGAACACTGAGCCTGTTTATGTTCAAAGTTAGAGATAATTTGACTGTTACCTGGTATTGGTACTTCTAGTCAATCCCATTGCACTAGAAACTTAAAACTGACAGACTCCAGTTAAAAGTGGTTGTTTGGGTTTAATTAAAATTTTTTTTTTGGTAGGTATCGCTTTTACAACTTACCTGACCGATAATAACTTTATTAATTGCCGTCTTGGTGTTTTTTCTAACATTTGCGCTACTAGTTTTTTCTATTACAGCCAAATCAGTTCTTGCCGACAATAAATCTGAAATTGCCACATCTGGATCGGCTTTTAAAAATTTTCTCTTTTCGTGATAGATGTTCTCGAAAAGGTCATCTTTGCCTTTAGTTCTATCTGACCACTAAAATGAAAATTAAGAATAATTAAATAGAAAAACAAAAATCATTGACAAAGAATTTTTTTTGATTTTTTAAACTATTAGAAAATGTGCTTAGTCTATGCATGCAAATAGTTAAGATTCAATATACAATACAAATTTTGTCTAAACCGAATTTAAAAAAATTATTTGCTTGAATCTGAACAGAAATGATGAAAGTATAGGAAATAAAAAGACCTTTGGATATTGTGGACACTATAAAACCCTATTTCAGAATTTCCTGTCTGGAATTTTGGGTACTAACTACGAAAACGCTTAAAAATTTAGATTTTGGTACAAATGCCATCAAGATCCTGGTTATCGAAATTTGCTGTCAACTCGCACAGCAGTCGTTCCTAGTAGATTGGACAAGCTGCCTCGTGGGATTACAATTACAATTTGATAATTTCATCTAAGAAAAATGATCTAACGGACTTTTAGGATAATTTAAAAGATTATAGTCCGGCAGCCCGTTACCAAAATGTCCTGTGATCACGCCTTCATCTAGTCAATGACTAATCGCTAGATTATTAAAAAATAAGAAAGTTTTACTCGAGCTAAAAAGTTCGGCAACGCTGCGCTTACCGGTCAGAATGATTTCAGTCCATAAGAAAGCAGATCGTCTTTTTGTTAATACGCCTTGTCCGTTGTTGATGAAATCATATTAAAAACATAAAAAAAACGTGAATTCATCGACAACGGACGTTTTGAGTGTTGCAAAAATTCCATAGTTTAAATAAAACATGTAAAGAAAAGGGGTATAAAAAAGTTACAGTGCCCGGGTCAATTTTTTTTTAAATTGTTGATAAAATAGTATATCGAGTCGAACGGACATTTTCCGTGTTGCGCAGCTGCAGGGAGGGCAGCGGAGTCGGATCTCCTATCTGCATATTCATGATCGCGGTACACGGCGCGCGCATGGGACGTCTTGCTGTGTGGTTTGGTTGTCTATAACAACTCAGCATCAGCTGTGTCCCCATATTGCATTATTATTGAAACACGTGCTGTGTTCGGATGTGTTGTATCGATATTTTAATCCATTTTTATCTGGTTAATTGGTGTCAGTTAGTCGGTGTTATTTTAAATATCCGAATAATGGCTTCGCGGCACAGCAATGGAACTTGTACTACAGCTATACAGGGTGTAACAAATTCGTTCTTCACCATTAGGATTTCGGAAACGGTAAACGGTACGAAGTCGGTTGCGTAATTATAGGCCCATAATATACCGCAAAAAATCAAAAATAAATACAGGAGCTTTCAAAATATTAGGCAAAATCTAAAATTTTGCGGCGTTTAGGTTTTTATTTTTCCCGGACTTTGTTCGACTAGAAAATAAATTTCTCTTTCTCATTGCTACTTTTTATTCTCCACCAGATGGCATCATCAGATCTTTAATGCGACGTTTCGTCTTTGGGTCACCGTAATTAACTAAATCTTTTTAAATACGGGCCTGGATATTTTTGTTTGAATTATGAAAGATAAACTAAATCTACGTTCAGCGGTATATAACATTTACTCGTTTTCCATCGTCTTATTCCATAAATTGACCATCCTCGGTAAAATACCCCAAGTAAGTTCCTGTAATTTACTTTTGTTTAAAAAAATTCGGTTTAATTCGAAACTGTAAAACTCAATGCCTTTTTTAAAAAGTCTTAAAACTGTGAATTTAAAGCCTGCGTTCTCAGAGCTACGTACTGTCGCCCGCGACACCAACCTAACCAATCAGAACCGTTTACGTCATTACCCCTTATCCCCACCATCGAACAGTGCCGGAGTAGCGGTGTTGCCAGGTATCTGGTGCAATTTCACCAGATCTGGTGATTTGTAAAATATACCTCCCCGAAACGAAGCTGGTAACACCAGAAACCGAACTTTTTCAAAAAGTTTTTCATGGACCACCAGATTATTCATAAAATCACAAAAAATCAACAGATCTCGTGACATTTCATGAGATACCTGGCAACACTGCGCTGTAGTATTAATTTTTTATTTTGTTTTGAAATTTGAACCTCAGTTTTCCGAAATAAGTATTCGTTGTTTCCGAACAAAGATAAATTTGTCCTAAAAAATTGTGAATAGTATGTACTTTTGCTTTTCAAAGTTTATTTGATCATTAACTACCTAAATTCCACAAAATATTTAAATAATTTTTAATTACATTTTTTACTAACCAGAATAAATATACATATTTTGAGGAGCAGAATACGAAAATAAAAATAAAATTTGACGCTGTCATCGAAAAAAATCGTTTAAGAAAACAAACCATAAACCTCCGAAAGGGGAAAATTTTAATCAAACATCCGCATTCCACATACTCACACCCTAAAAAAACGTAAATATTGCCCTGCTGCAATCGGAAGAGATTATCGACTATACTATAAGTTTTTTAAAGAAATGTGACAAGTTCAAGTGTAAAACGTCAAATCTTAAGTTAAACGAAAACTATAATTGAGAGAATTGAAAGATGTGTAAATGTATTTGTTTTTCTAGTGCATTGTAGTCTTAAATACAGTAGTCTCGATATAGGGCATGCGTGTGCGCTCTACTATTTCAAGTTTATGATAAAATAAATACAGGAATAAAACTGGGCTGTTTTCATAACATTTATATTTCGAGCTCTAAAATGCACAAATTAGTTAGTTAATTTAGTCTGTTTTTGTGGCTTCTTATAACATTTTTTAACGAAATTAGCTCTTTAGTCTTAAAGAATAATCATATCAAAATACACTGGCAGACATTATTCAAAGGTTTCATTGCTTCGCCGCTTTCATTTTCTTCATTATCAAAGTCTAAGCAAGTATGGGAAATAGAATAAAAATCTCCAGCTTCTTCGAAACAAAAGTAAATTATTGGATCATCATAGGGTCAATTTAAGGAGCAAAACGTAGGAAAATCAACAAGTGTTGTATACCGCTGAATATCTTCAGGGACATACAATCTGGTGACAACCTCCCACACGACAAGCTTGGTAGAACGTTACTGGACCTCATAGAAGGAACAAACATCTTATATTATCCCTCTAAGAGGATTGGAGCGTTGATACACAAGTTTTATATTCTCAGGGAGATATTAAATAAAAAACTACTAGTTATAATCTACAAGAGTCTTGTTGAATCGTTGATTGGCTACGGAATATTGGTCTGGGGTGGTCTACATAACAGTGCCCTTTACAAATTGAATATAGCGCAAAAGTATATATTAAAGGTTATATTTAAGAGGAACAAACTGTATCCTACAGAATTGCTTTTTTCAGGTGACATTTATAATGTGAGGACCGTGTATCTTGTTACAGTGTCAACGTTTATGCATAAATACAAATCCTCAAAGAATACTGTTAACCACTGTTATCACACTCGTGCTAACATAAATAATGACGCAATCATTCCAGTTAATTTTAATAATATTAATCTAACGAGCGTTGCCTACTTGGGACCAAAAATTTATAATATGATTCCTTTAAATTTAAAAAAATACATAAAAAACATAAAAAAATTTAAACGAGAATGTAGAATATATTTATCTACAGAATTTCAAAAATTTCAAAACATATTTAATTAAAGAGCAAATTATTCATGCATGGCACGAAATTGTGAACATAAAGAAAAATGAATTGAGAAAGAATCTATTACATACAAGTAAACATGTTACTTAGGTACCATAACACACATATTTTGTATATTGTATAACTGTTTGAGAAATCATATAATTTTGTAAAGCCATAATTTCTGAATAAAGTTATTATTATTATAACATGATAACGTAATAGCTAGGCAACGTCAAAGCCACTAATTGCTTTTAATTTTTACGTACCTTAAAAGAATTGCCTTGTATAAAATGTTTAAAACAAAATAACCCTGGGGAATAGTAGTTTTATTTAGCATATTTACAAAGTAGTCATCATACCTTACCTGAAAAGATTGTATCGTGACATCCAGCCTAGTTAGTAACATTTCTCGTCTAATTTTGTATTCATTATTCAAGTCACCCTGCACTCCTTCTAATATTTCCCATTGCTTATCCGATAACATTCCGTTGAATATGCCTTTTCCCACCAAATCAGCGCCAGCCTTTTTCATGACCAACGGTATGGTAGTATCCAGTTTGTCAAATAATTGTTTCACGCTTATGTTAGATGGAGGTTTTGGAAAACGCAGAGTTTGTAAAATTTGTCTCATGTCGGCTCCCTCTGGGGTTTCTTGCTAAAAATTCAATTACCCATAAACAGGAAAAAAATTTAGCTTTTGGAACTCACACCAGCTCGGGGAATCAGCAAGGGCGAAATTGGGGTAAAAAGGGGTCCCCCGTAGAGTTACGCGGGTCGAACGTGCATCCTACTTACGGGTATCGATTCGACAAATGCGCCGCAGGCGAACGATCAATAACGCCGCATAAAGACAGCTCGATAATACGAGAGTTGGTTCCAAGAAGCAGCGGCCGTGAGATTTCCAGCTAATTCTCAAAAAATCTTGGTTTGTAAGAAATAATCTGACTGCTTAAAATTCGCTCCTATATAATTGATTGTTTGACAACTCTGATAATAAATTTACAAACATAATAATTATAAATAAAATCTAATTGCTAGAAATACTTTTCAATAATTAATTTTTTATAAATAATAGGCCTGAGTCACCATCGATTCTAGTAATAAATGGAACAAATCAGTTGGGCGCTAGTTTAAATAGTTCCAATAGGTGAAACTAGGAAAACAACAGGAAGTCTGTTTTTGTAACAATTAACAATTACTTTATAAATCTGAGAACAGAGCTAGAAAATATGATTATTGTACGAGACAAGCCGTTTCAGCTAACAATTATCGTATAAAGTCCGACCCTTCCTAATATTTTATTGTACCAACCAAACTGTATATTATAGGCTCTCGATCAGGCAACCGTTGCTCGGTCGAGGTTAATGACGATTATGACGAGACTTGCTCGCATGCGCGATTAAATAGGCGGGGCATAATGCAGTTTCTCTGTAGTAACAGGTGGCGGGAGACAGCGGGGGATAGCGGGGTTATGACTATTTAACATGGGAAAGGCGCACAATTTTAGTGTGCGCCGCGCCGTTGTCTGTTCGTGCATCTAGTTAGAAAATCGAGCGTGTGTGTTTTAATACTTTAATATTATATATTTATTAAGTTAAAATGAATAGTTTGACGGTGGACTATTTAAAAAATAACTTTAGCTCTTTGAGTTTGGAGCAAAAAATTGAAGTGAAGAATGCGGGAAGACCTAAACCCGAAATTAATTTAACGCAGACAAAGGGTAAATCTAGGGACTTTATAGAAAGTTTAAAAATTAAATATATGAAAAAAAATTTATAGGGGGTATTCCAATCTTTAATGAGGCTGTTATTGATCAATTTTCTACAACCAAACCGAAGAACGGGCTTTACGTTTAAGCACTATACACACTAAGAAAACCTTTCTTATTTTCCAAAAGTTGTATTTCCTTGTGTAAAATTAAAAAATAAATAAAAATATGTTTTACTAACGCATTTTCTTATTACTTCTTTTCTTTTTACATTTAAATCGCCTAGTAGTAAAGTAATTGTTTGGTCGTTACACAAAAATAAAATTTTAAAAATAATTTTACCATACTTGTGAACCCCTTCTATCATAGGTCACGAGCCGCCACTGTTTTGCTACCCATATATCATCATTAAAAACAAATAGTGCCTGGGGAAAAGATGGAATATCTGCTCAGTTATTAAATACATTTCACTTAACTATAACCCCTCCTCTGACACATATCATTAACTTAATTTTTAAAAGTGGAGTAGTCCCCTCCCATTTTTAAATATCTGTTATTACCCCAGTACATAAATCAGGACCAACAAATAAAATTCAAAAGTACCGCCCCATCAGTATCCTAGCAAAAATTTTTGAGAAAGCATTTAGCAGAGACTGGTTAATTTTCTCTGTAACAAAAAAATATTATCAAAAAACCAATTTGGTTTTACTGAGGGTGTTAGCACCACCGATGCTATACAACAACTCCTAACCTCTAAAATCTCCACAAATATGGATGACAGTTGCAAGACAATTGTTGTCTTTATGGATCTCGCAATGGCGATCGACACTGTACGCCGTAAAAACCTACTAGATATCTTAGAACATTATGGAATCAGAGGTACTGCATGGAAAATTTTTGAAAATTATTTGTTGGGCTGATCTCAATACACCAAAATTAATAGTTTAACCAGTAGTCCAGAAACAATTAAAGGGGCAACATGGGAGGAAACTAAAGACCAGGTGAGAGAGGGTTCATCAAAGTAAAAGAATGGCTTGACCATTTAAAACTCTCCTACACCTCAAAAAAATTCAGTATGTAGCTTTTTCCTCAAAATGCCACTTTCTGATTGTATAAATATTAATGGTAGATATGTGATACGATCATGTAGTCAAGTGACTAAAAGGTTGACTAAATAATTACAAAGAAACACAGAATCATACCTCATATTATTGCACAATATTTTGGGATTACCCTCCTCAAAAATATTAGATAAGCTATTCCATAAAAATCAACAAATTGCATCATATATAACAAATTTGAGGATTATATTTTATATTTCAGATGACCCTTTTTAATAGCCTTACCTCTAGACTTAAATTCTAAAACTAAATATCAACAACAAACAAATACAAATTTAATACTTACAAGTTTCAGTTCAATTTTTTTCCCTGGCTTTTTCTCTTGTAATATTCTTGCTCCCATCAGCTCAGTTAATAAATAGTCTATTAGGAGAAGCCTATCGGATAAGTTTTGCAGTCTTTCAGAAACCAGTCCTTGTGTTAACGATTTATATGGACAATCTAAAACAATAAATTGTTATCCGTAATCGATTATTTATTTTCCTACTACTACTACATATAAAATTTACTCACTTAATTCCCTTAAAAAAGATGTTATTTCCATAACGAATGCTACAGAATCTTCGGGCGATGAAATTGCATTTACTTCTTCATCAATATTAAGCAGCGTTCTTATTTCATTGGTAAGAAAAACCACCAATTTAGTGTATTCTGGATCTTTTTGTCCAATTTCAGCAGAAGCTTGAAGCTGAGAAAACTTTGTAAGAGGTCCGGCGTATCTGTAACGTTAGAAATTAATGAAATATTAGTAAATGTTTATGAATTGCACGTTATTACCCAATATCTTCCAGCCCGCTTAAGAGCTTATCTTCTAAACGTGCCATATTTTTCAAATTTATTTAATAACTTCAAATGTAGGAAAAATTTGAAATATGCCGTATATTTATTAAATGAACCATAAATAAACGACAACGAGAACGAACAATCGCCAATCGCCTAAATGACAAAACCGGCTTACACCAACATTGTTGCCAATAAAGAAACAGAACTAATATAAAAAAAGTGTTTAGGGGAATTTATTTCTTACTAAATATTCCCAGCTGTTAAATTTTGCACTGTTCGTGACCATGAAGAAAACTTTATTTTTAGAGCTTGGCAACAATGAAATTTTGTACTGATGGTAACCATGAATAATGATCTCATATGTCAAAGTTGTTTCTACATTGGCAACATTTGTTGTATTTCTGTCACAGAGGAAAGTAGGTTGTTTCCTGTTTCCTTAACGGAATCACAAAGGAGAAGTAATTAATTTCTAAATCGATCATCTTTTTCTTTCACAATTATCATTCGAAAACACTTTAATGCAGAAATAAGAACATATAACAGCTAGACTGAAATTTATTTAAACCTTAACAACTTGTAAGTACTACGTTTTCCAATCTCTAAAAAGACTCGAAAAGAAAGATATGAAGCTAAGTTATTATAACCTAACATCTGTGATGTAATTCTGCCAGGTTTTAGATTGATGGCCATTCAAATTGGCTATTTAATAAGAAGGTACTGCGTTGTAACGCTTATTCCTGCCTTTGTAGTGAGCACCATATACTCGGATTGGTCCTACACTCAGAAGTGCAAGCTTAAAGACAGAAAGGAATAATGTACTCATTAATGTCTGCACAATGGCTTTGGGGTATACTCCCCATAAGCGGATATATGTTTGGCAAGTACTTAGACAGGTAATTTTATGACCTTATATGTAGAAGTTAGCAGTAGTAACAGAAAACCCACTAGACTATTTCGGTATTTTTTGGAAATGTAGTTTGGCTTCGCTGCGAGGGTATCCTTCTTAAATATGGATATATTGTAAACAGATTCGCGATACATTCAGCTAACAATCTAGAACTTATGTATAAGCTTTACACAAACACTATTCCTGCTTAAAAAATATCTTTTTTAGGCTGGAGACAGAAAGATTAAGCTTCTTTAGAGACAAGAGTGCCTTATATGGAAGAGAACTTAAGGAAGGAGAAAGGCCAACTTGGCCATAAAGTAATGTAGTGTACTAGAATGTAGTAGATCTATTAATAAAATAAGTTACCATAAGAACTGGATAGTTTTGTTGCTCCAGCAAACCACCCAAAATTTAGTATACTAGGCAACAGTTAAGGAAATGAGAAAAACTGGTATCACTAAGAGAGTTAGAAATATAATCAGTATGTATTTGCATTTTGTTCGGGTTTGTTTAACATTACGTTTATTAAAATGTTTCTGTAATATTGTAAAATTAAAATTTTAAAAAATTGCATGGAAAATAATACTTTAAAAGGACTGGGCGAATTTATAGTTAAGTGGTCGGACGGATTTATTGGAAAGCAGCAAGCGTTACATTTAATGGTTAATAACTTAGTATAGACCAATTCAATCATCTATCATCGTCTCCCTCAGTGGTCACCTATTTTTAATAACCTTAGCCGAGATAGAACATGTTGACCTTCTGTGTCTGTGTTCATTTTTGGGTAGTTTTACGGGGTATCTCCGTTATTAGTAAAGATAGAAGGATGCGGTTTTCGCAGCACTGTGCTACTTTTTTGTCAAACAGAAGATGCCGTAATCAGAATTTTTCTAGGCCGCCTTGTTTTTGATATACGGGATGTTTTTGAGAATTGTGCATTTTGGGACACCCCCCCCCCCCCATATCTCGGTTACAAAATGTTCTTTTTGTAGAATCCAGTGACGTACTCAGATTTTTTCTACATTCAATAGTTTTCAAGGAAAATAAACAAATTTGCTTTTTTTAAATGGGTCACCCTATATATTTTTTTATAATATAATTTAGTTTGTAACAAGCTTCCCAAAAATATAACACCTTATTTTTCGTCTTAGTATTAGGCCCGAAATATAGTTTTTCAAAAATATACCATTTTTTTTTAGTAGGTATATTAGCAGGTTATATAGGGTGACCCATTTAAAAAAAGCAAATTTGTTTATTTTCCTTGAAAACTATTGAATGTAGAAAAAATCTGAGTACGTCACTGGATTCTACGTAAAAAACTACAAAAAGAACTTTTTTTTTTATACGTTACAGGGTAACCGAGATATGGGGGGTGTCCCAAAATGCACAATTCTCAAAAACATCCCGTATATCAAAAACAAGGCGGCCTAGAAAAATTCTGATTACGGCATCTTCTGTTTGACAAAAAAGTAGCAAAGTGCTGCGAAAACAGCATCCTAATAATGGAGATATCCCGTAAAACTACCCAAAAATGGACACCCTGTACCTTTCAAGTTTGAATTTCAGCATAGAAAAATTAGTCTAAAGATTTATATTTATTTAAATAATACAGTATGAAAGATGAACTTAAAACCAATTTTATATTTACAATTTTTTTAAATGTGTATCGGGAGTCTGAATACTACTTGATTAATCCCAATTTTTTTGCTTCGATTTCGTAAATTAATAACCTCCACATTTTTACGACAAATACTTCCGCTTCTTCATCTAAAACCTAAAAAAAGAATTTAATTAATAGGTATAAAGCATTTCAAATTTAAATAGCGAAAATTATATGGGTATTTTCAGGGTAGGTTTAATTTTCTGGACACCCTGTAATAGGTGTTTAAAATAGTATAGGTGTGGAAATATTTATCTTTATCATTAGCTATACCTTACGGTACTATTACTAACTGGACATTCTAAAGTTCCTTACCATTTGAACATCTTCCAATATCGTTTGCGGTAATGAGCCTGCGAGTACTTTATTACAAATAAAATCGACTAATGTAGGTTCGGGTTCTCCAATATACTCGATTATCTTTTTATTTATCCATGGACGTATTTTCAAGTCCATTAAATTATTATCAATTTGAGACCAATCTAACTTATAGACGAATAATGCTTCTTTTTCTGTGGGAATTTTTTCAATAAGCGTTTTTATATGCTTCCGTTTTTCTTCTAGAGATTTAGATTCGTCGGCTTTCTTTTCACCGTTCTCCTTTTCTTTATCTTTCTTGGACTTTTTATCTTCAGTATAATCTGTAATATAATAAAATTAGAGCCTGAATCGATTTATAGTTATTATCAAGGAGGATACGGATTTGGTGCACAGCCTTTGAAGAATAAACAATTCACATTCTTAGGTAGGTTGTAAACAACTTTCCAGAAAAATAATCTGGGAACTCTGAAAATTAGTATAATTTTTTCTTAGTCGTTTACTGTTTATTAGACAAATACAGGGTGTTATGGAAATGACGTATTATATTTAAACCGGCAATTCCTGAGATAAGACAAATTGAAGAAATATAGACTAAAAAATGGCGCTTTCAATTCATTCAGCGGTAAAAGTGACCTGACGTCAAACCAGAAAAACACCTGTGTGGCACTGCGATACATGTTAGCAATCAAGGAATTCTGGCCGGTGTTGTCATATGTACACCTTAAACTCTTTAGACAAAATAAAATAATTAAACACTTTTCCATTCTGTAATACCTTTTTGTACTATTAATTGAAGAACATTTACGACGGACTATGTTTTAAACAACCCGAAAAAACATATGGAATAGTAATAGCCATGTACGTCACTAGGTCAAATGCCAATGACCTCTTGACCACTTACATCGGCTGAGCGAAGTAGTTTCATATAGCGCCGCACGCTTGCGTCTGTTAGTTGAAGACCAACCAGCGGCCGGATACGTTATGTCTCGTCTTTCACCAACACACTCTCAGCAATCCGCTCTGTTTTTTCGGTTTACGCGTGTATCTTGCCCGTCCATAAATAATCTTTGAATATTGTTTTTATTGACGCGTTTCTTCTGGACGGCAAATTTTGTCGCGTGTAATAATCTGGAGTATAATCTGTATTATTGTATTTTCAAAAGCTAACTATCGGTTCTGTTTTACTATCACTGTGTGTACATAAAGTGTTTCTAGGAGTGTTCCCATGAAAAAAAAAACTGATTGTGTTTGTGCCTGGATTTCCTGGCTCTTTAAGTATAAGGATAAATACAAATAGGTAGAAAATAAATTATTTCTATAATTTTATATGGAATTACAGTTTTACATTAAGTTTGGCAACATTGCCATTGGCTCTGGGTGAAATGTTATACAGTAGCGCGGATCTGTGAGTAAGAGTGTTTGTTACCCCACTTTTAAAACGGTCGATTTAAAAAAAATAAAATATGTAGCGCTTCTCTAGGACACCCAAGGAGTCACCCATTTAAATATAATACATTTCCATAACACCCGTACATTACGTCGCCTTTGAGCGTTCGGAACGTGCCTTTAATAAAGCCCTTATTGGAACGGCCATCTTTCATACATCCTTTCAAGTTTGGCAGTACCGGATTAACAACTGTCATATTTGTCGTTTTTGGTAAATACAATTCTTTGTGGCTTTTCAGTGTTTGTGTGTTTAAATTTAAATATTGTTTGTGGAAAAAATAGTACTTCCTAACTCAATATGGTAAGACTGTGCCAAGACTGCCGTAAACTGGATAAAAATATCCGCGAATTGTTTGTTTTTCCGAACCAAGGCATATCAAACGGAGCAGCTGTTCGAACGAAAACAGCAACAGACTGAAGATTAAAAAGAAACCGATATTCTATCTGTAGAATTTTGTTGTTTATTTTCGTAATAACAGCCATCATATTTACGTATACAAAGAGCTTCGCAATACGTTTTGAATTCAATAACGTGTTAGATTAGACAAAAGTTACAATCGTAGTTGAATATTGATTTGTAGTCATTAAATTCTTGCCAGCTGTCAGCATAGTTCCTGTTTTGATTATGTCAATCTTAATTGGTTTTTAAGTTTTTGTGCCTTCAAGTGGGATTAAATCCTAAAAACAGTTCCTTTCAAGCTATTTCGTCGTACTTCTGTGTTTTCGGTAAGTATTTATGGATATTTGTTACCAATATATTCTTGTTATGTAAAGTCATGTCGAAAATTTAAGTGGTGGCTAAACTCTGTTAAATGGATTCATGATTTCAAAGTTGAATATGAAAATGGCGACCGATATTTGATATCATAAAAAATAGAACGCCAGTTTTTCATCATTTACATTTTTTTTGAAATTATAAATTATCTTTAGGAATCTTCGGAATGTTTATGAAATCAATCTTTGTTTTGATATTTTTCATGCGGGATATTTTGATTGATTCGTATGATTTTAATGACGTGTAAGTGATGACGCAGGTATATTCACAAACTTATCTAGCCGTTCCAAGTTCGTCTGGTGCGCACAGTGACGTCACTGAGCCACGCCTCCTTGCGTGATCTTGTTGTCTGGAGAGTGATTTGTTCACGCCTTCTTGCGTGATATCATACCTTGTGTTATCCTGTCATCTTCCCATTGTGAGGCTTTCTTAATGTATAACAACAAGACAATAATTATGTACCACTAGCGCAAAGTGATCTGTGGTTTGAGGTAAATTGTTGCCCTCGCCAACTAAATAACAGTTAGTTAGGTACAAAAGGCATAAAGTGAGAGTTTTAGGCCCGCATTGATGTAAAAAAGCATAATTACCTAAAGGAACTAATTTTCTCTTCTTCACTTGCGTTGCGGTGTCATCCTCATCAGGATTAAACACATCTCGAAGATCTAATTTCTTTTTTCTAGAATCTGAGTGGCGACCCTAAAAAGAAGTTTAAATTTTACCATTTCTAAAATCGACACACATTTTCTGATCACACTCAGTTTTATGAAAGTCCGTTGTTGTTCAAAATTATCAAGTATCGAAATAAGTTTTTAGGTTAACAATCATGCAGAGGCAATTCACGGTAAAAGGTTTTTTAATATTTCAATAATCAAAGTTTCCTTGTGTGGTTAACTTTTGGCCGGTCATTGTATGTATACATATATTTTTCACTATCCGTGAATTGTTTGTTTTCCAATATTCTGTAATTAATTCTAAACAACTTTGTCAAATAATTTTTAAAAAAAGCTTAGTTTTTTTTATAAACCGAAATAGTTTTTCTTTCTCTAAAAACTGGCGCACCAGTAAATAAAATTAGCAAGTGTAAACATCGACTTGCATTAAAATTTATTTTTGCATGCACAGACCAAAAAGTTTGCATCCTTCTGAAATCACTGGCACCAGTGATGACAAATCCGTACAGAAAATCAAGACCTGCAAGTGTAAAAAGAGCATTTACACATGCATGGATTTAGTGGCGCCAGTGGTCGTACCATTTCTATTTGCACGCCAGTATAGGTTTACACTTTGTTGAGAAAACAAAAATAAGTGGCACGCAAGTTTCATTTTTTAACTGTTTTTCACAGTGCGCTAGTGCGTGAAATAGTTTTCGAGTGAACTTTCCGAAGCCTGTAAATTGGTCGCTGAAATTTTAATGGAACAAAGGATAAAATAAATACAAAAAAAGAAACGACGAAAAGGCCGTGTCTGGATTAAACCATGGATTGATCGTTGACCAGGGTTGGCATGATATATATCACTGATATATATCAATGATATTTATAGCTCGATATATATCATGATATTTATTATTAAAAAATAAATTTTAATTTACCGCCAAATTTAATTTACCGCCAAATTTTGTATGGTTTAGGTTGGTAGTACGGTTGGTAATACTATTTAGTAATTTAACTGGCTTGGTACATATTTAATTCTCCGAATTTGTTTCGGGTTTGCTTCTAGGAATCCCCTATTTATTTCATTATTATTTCTCATTACTGAAGCGTTCTTCGATGCAACTGTGCATCGTGTGTGTTTTTTTATTACAACGTTAATCTGTTTTTAAATTTAAAATGCCAAAACGTAAGCTAAATAAAAGCTGCAGGACCAGATGGAATACCGGCAGAGATCCTGAAACTGATTGATGATGAAAATATCGCCGTCTTACACAAAGTATTCAATCATATTTATGATACAGGACAATTCCCCCGAAGCTGGTTAAAATCCAATTTTATACCGCTACCAAAGAAAATCAACGCCCGAAAATGCAAAGACCATAGACTGATAAGCCTGATGAACCATTCCTTAAAAATTTTTCTCAAAATAATACACAGAAGAATGCAACACAGATGCGAGAGAAATATCAGTCCCAATCAATTTGGATTCAAATCGGGCATGGGAACACGTGAGGCGCTTTTCGGACTTCAGGTCTTAATACAAAACTGTCGAGACGTTAACAAGGACATATTTCTCTGCTTTGTCGACTACGAAAAAGCTTTCGATCGCGTTCAACATTCAAAACTCATGCAAATTCTAAGAAAAACTGACATCGACGACAAAGATATAAGATGCATTGAGAACTTATACTGGTGTCAATCAGCAAATATTACAGCACAGAATATTACTACTGAAGATATCGAAATCCGTAGGGGCGTTAGACAGGGATGCGTTTTGTCTCCGCTCCTTTTTAATCTATACTCCAAGACTATATTTATTGAAGCGTTTGAAGATCAGGAAATGGGAGTAAAAGTGAACGGGGTACCAATCTCGAATGTCCGATATGCAGATGACACTGTCCTTATTGCTAATGATATGGAAGAACTCCAACAGATGTGTACCCGTTTAAATGACAGCAGCAACCAATACGGTATAAACATAAACGCCAGCAAGACCAAATTTATGATAATCAGCAGGAAAAACCAATTATATGCAAACGCTGAAATTCAGATTGATAATCAAATTATAGAAAGAGTAACACAGTATAAATACCTTGGTTGTTGGCTGCACATAGACTGGAATTCGGAGAAAGATATTAGATGTAGAATTGAGATGGCACGTACGGCCTTCATGAGATACGAGAAAATTCTTAGAAATCGAGATCTAAATATATCCCTTCGAATTCGATATGCGAAATGCTATGTCTGGTCAGTACTTCTGTACGGAGTGGAGGCGTGGACTATGAAGGCAAATATGGTCAATAGGGTAGAGGCCTTCGAGATGTGGACTTACCGACGCCTATTAAGAGTACCTTGGACAGACAGGGTAACTAACGAAGAAATATTAAGAAGAGTTCATATAAATCGAGAACTTCTAACAACTATTAAACGACGAAAAACGGCTTACCTTGGTCACATTTTTAGACACGATAGATACCAGTTGCTGCAACTAATTTTGGAGGGGAAAATACACGGCAGGAGAGGGATTGGAAGAAAGCAGATGTCATGGGCAAGAAATATTAGACAATGGACCGGAATAAGAACAATAGAAGAGCTTGTCAGCACAGCCAGAGACAAGGAACAATTTCAGCATGTGGTCGCCAACATCCATTGAGTGGATAGGCAGCTTGATTGATTGAAGCTAAATATTTGGAAATATTTTGAAGAAACAAAAATGGTTGGAAACAGTGGAAAATGGGCAAAATGTAAGAAGTGTAAGAAAGAAATGCAAGGCATACCAAAACGTTTAAATGATCATTATGTTAAATGTTCAGGAACTCAAACTGAGCAACATGAAGATGAAATATTATCATCACTTATAGGCGAGTCTATAGGGCATCATAAAGCCAGGCAATCGGAAAGTGAAAAAAAGGTGGAAAGTGCTAGTGGACCTTCAACAAGTCAGCAAGGTGAGCAAGGTAAATATAAATATAAATGTTAATAAATTCGGTGTGGCTGGTAACAAACTAAGCTCATTGTTATTTTCTTTTCACCACTAAACGAAAAATAAAATAAAAAAAGTTGTAGTAAACCTGAAAAAATAATAAATTTTTATCAAAGATTCCCGTCAGGCAACCTAGAGGTTGCCACAAACCACAAATTAGCACTCTAATAGATTTCCTGGCGGATAGTTTTAGTTTTAATAACCATTAATAGAGTTTTTCAGGGTTCCTTCAGTCGTTTCACTCGTTTCATTTTATTTTTTGTTTGGTGTCGACTGTCGAAAAACCCAAGAACAATGAGCAAGTAGATATGGATTCTACCTATATTTTACTTTAAAATTTAACAGAAATTAATTAATCAATCAATAGAAGTGTAAGAGTATCTAATATACATATTTTTTAATTTTAGTTGATTTTGGGAAAGATCAAGATGATGTAGTTGACCATCCTGCCAAGAAATCAAAATCGGGTCTACTTAATATATCTAGAGATTCCGAGGTTATTAATCGGGTCTACTTAATATATCTAGAGATTCCGAGGTTATTGTAACATCAGAAAAATACACAAAACAAATTAACATTCAAATGGGGAAATTTTTCAACTCCACTAATACTCCATTTTCTCACGTAGAGCATAAAGAGTTTTTAAAGTTATGTAGTCTACTGAGACCAGGTTATGTCCCTCCTAATAGACGTCAAATTGGAGGACCAATTCTGGATTAAGTTTATGCTGAAACGATGATTAATTGCAAAAATAGGTATGATGGTGAAAGTGTTTCCATGTCGCTAGATGGATGGAGCAACATCCATAACGAACCAATAATATGCACGTCATTTGTCAGCCAATCTGGTGAATCTGTCCTTATCGATACTGTTGATACAACCGGTAAACCTCATACATTAGAGTAGTTAAAAGAAGTTGCCTTGGAATCAATGTCTAACGCATCTGATAAATTTGGAGTATCAGTACGAAGCGTAGTCACAGATAATGCTAGTAATGTTGCTAAAATGAGATCATACTTAGAGAGTGATAATAACATAATACAATATGGGTGTTCGGCACATATATTAAACTTATTAGCATTGGACTTGGACAATCTTGCAGTTACTGGACACATTTTACATGTAATAAAATATTTTCGAAATAAACATTTACCCGCTGCCTTTGCAAAGGAGACGCTTGGAAAAAAAACTTACTTTACCCCAAGAAGTTCGTTGGAACACAATGACTGATGCCATCAAGTCGTTCTTAGAAAATCGAGGTAAGCTGGTGCAGCTATGTCAAGATCACAAAAATTACATAGATCCTGACATAACTAAAATCATAAATGACATAAACATTGTAACGAATGCTGAACATATTATGCTAAGTTACCTAAAGCCAATAGCAGTCGCTTTAGACAGAGCTCAAAGGGATAAAGCGACTATTGTCGTTGTAGTTGAAATTTGGCATAAACTGGAACTGGATCTTAAAGGGCAACCCTTTAAGATCCTTTTATCGAAGGAGGGACATGGCTTTAGATGCCCCACATTACTTAGCTAATATGCTTGATCATCGTTTTTTTGGAAAACGTTTGAGTAACTATCAAAGAGAACAAGCATATGCTTATTTAAGTAAAATTAATGCAGATTTCGTTCCATTTGTAATGGCCCTATTAGTTGAAGCAACACCATTCCCCAAATATGTATTTGGATCTCAGTTTAAAAATACAGTTCCTATGGTGTGGTGGAAAGGAATTGTTATTGAGGATGAGGATTGGCCAAATAAAAAAGACTTCCTGGCTTTATGTGAACAACTGCTTACTGCAGTTGCGTCTATCGTTTCATCATCATTTGGACTAGTGCAATCGAAACTACGCAATAGGCTTGGAAATGAAAAAGCTGAAAAATTAACGTTTTTATTTAAATACTTAATCAAATAGAAACAAATAAAAAAGAAAATATTGATTGGATTTGGGCAGGAACTGTACCAGAAGAATTACCGGGATCGATTTCTGATTCTGACGAATCTGGCGATGACTTACCATTGATAAGGCTAATTTAAGATGGATATTTATATTATTTTTTTTTCGGGATTGTTTTTTGTTGTACGCATTCACCCTAGGTAAATATCTGTTGTCTAGGTGAATATCTGTTATTATTATTTTGTTAGCTTTTATGCTTGTTCCGAGGCTTGTTCTGTTTAGAAATAATATTTATTGTTTAATAAAAATATTTACTCAAATATATACTTCCTTGATTTTACTTGGCTCTACTATAAGTATGATTTTATCGGTTTTGGCTGAAAAAAATTATTTGATATATATCGGATATATATCCGATATTTGATATTTATATAAATATCATGATATTTGCCAACACTGTCGTTGACCTGCAAAACTCGCAGCAGAGGATTCTGCTAGCTATAAAAACCATATTCTACCAACCAACTATATAAACTACAATCAACAAAAATTAGAAGCGCAACCTAAACGAAAAACTGGCGAGCGGTCGCTGACGTGCAAGCACTTTTTACACTTGCAAGTTTTGATTTTCTGTACGAATTTGTCACCACTGGCGCCAGTGATTTCAGAAGGATGCTGACTTTTTTGATCTATGCATGCAAAAATAAATTTTTATGCAAGTTTTTATTGGCGCCACTAAATCCATGCATGTGTAAACGCACCTTAAAAAGTGTTGGCGACCGCACGCTAGTATTTAGTTTGAATTTCGTTTAGGTTGCGCTTCTAATATTTGTTGATTGTAGTTTATATAGTTTATTATGGCTAAAAAAAAGTGGTCAGCAGAACTGACAACCAAATTTCTTGTAGGGTATGAATAGTATCCGTGTTTATCGGATGTGCACCCAAAGCAGGTCGACGATCAATTAATGGTTTAACCCAGACACGGCCTTTTCGTCGTTTGTTTTTCTGTATTTCTTTTATCTTAATTTTTTTCCACTAAAAGTTTAGCGACTATTTTACAGGCTTCGGAAAGTTCACTCGACATAGTGCGCACTGCGAAAAACACTTTAAAAATTAAATTGGCGTGCCACTTATTCTTGTTTTCTCAACAAAGTGTAAACCTTAGTAGCTACGGAATAGCTAGAAATTTATCATGAAAACTGTAACTGAGGGTTGCTACCGAATAGCTAGAAATTTATCATGAAAACTGTAACTGCGGGTAGCTACGGTATAGCTAGAAACTTATCATGAAAACTGTAAATGCGGGTAGTAGCTACGGAATAGCTAGAAATTTATCATGAAAACTGTAACTGAGGGTAGCTACCGAATAGCTAGAAATTTATCATGAAAACTGTAACTGCGGGTAGCTACGGTATAGCTAGAAACTTATCATGAAAACTGTAAATGCGGGTAGTAGCTACGGAATAGCTAGAAATTTATCATGAAAACTGTAACTGCGGGTAGCTACGGTATAGCTAGAAACTTATCATGAAAACTGTAAATGCGGGTAGTAGCTACGGAATAGCTAGAAATTTATCATGAAAACTGTAACTGAGGGTTGCTACCGAATAGCTAGAAATTTATCATGAAAACTGTAACTGCGGGTAGCTACGGTATAGCTAGAAACTTATCATGAAAACTGTAAATGCGGGTAGTAGCTACGGAATAGCTAGAAATTTATCATGAAAACTGTAACTGAGGGTAGCTACCGAATAGCTAGAAATTTATCATGAAAACTGTAACTGCGGGTAGCTACGGTATAGCTAGAAACTTATCATGAAAACTGTAAATGCGGGTAGTAGCTACGGAATAGCTAGAAATTTATCATGAAAACTGTAACTGCGGGTAGCTACGGTATAGCTAGAAACTTATCATGAAAACTGTAAATGCGGGTAGTAGCTACGGAATAGCTAGAAATTTATCATGAAAACTGTAACTGAGGGTAGCTACGGAATAGCTAGAAATTTATCATGAAAACTGTAACTGAGGGTAGCTACGGAATAGCTAGAAACTTATCATGAAAACTGTAAATGCGGGTAGTAGCTACGGAATAGCTAGAAATTTATCATGAAAACTGTAACTGAGGGCAGCTACGGAATTGCTAGAAATTTATCATGAAAACTGTAACTGAGGGTAGCTACGGAATAGCTAGAAACTTATCATGAAAACTGTAAATGGGGGTAGCTACGGAATAGCTAGAAACTTATCATGAATGAAAAAAAAATAGAGTTGTAAAAAACAGTTACTTGTTCGTCGTCTGGATATCGCTTACCTGTGTTGGAGAATGTGAATTATTAAACGGTATTGGTTTAGAGAGAGTTATCTTCATACCCATACCGGAGGATGCTTGTTCTGTCGAATGCTCAATAGGAGACGAAAACGATTGTCTGGAATCTTCGTCCGGCGGTTGGACTTGGGTCCACTAAAAATAAATTACATTTATATATTTTGTAATACAGTAAGGATAAAATTGTTAGAAAATAACATGTACAGGGTGGCCACAACAAAGCGAGGTACGCGGCTGCATCTCGTAAGTCGTTCACCGTACAGTTTCCGGAAAAAAATAATTATGCCAATTGCCAAGAGAAAGTGCTGGAAATTATTTGCTAGTTTGTAGGACGGCCGCTAGGGGGTGTAACACTAATAGTAATTTGTTAACAGTTGATTTCTCTGCAATTTGCTTAGATGCTATATTGAAAAGATTACAAATAAATCTCTTATGTCTCATGAACACCTTTGCTTATATACTTGTATCTCTAACCGTTCAATTAAGGTGGTGGGAGTAACGCAAAGCTTGACTTGGAAAAGAATCAATAACTCAGGAACGCCTTATCGGAAAATATTAAAATTAGGGTCATTTATACGGTAGTCGCTAGATGGCGCTTTTTACAGATTTAACATTTTATGTTTTTCTCGAAAAACTTAAATGCGATAGCAAAGATGTTATGTTACACCGTTACATAGAATGAAGGTCAGGGCAAACGGTGAAAACCGCAAGTTCCTATCTTTTTCTAACCGGCGATATCAATGAAAAATTAATGTACGTAATTACTACTTATTAATCGCCCCTGTAATTACGGTTTGTTTCCATCTTCTTATTTTTTACAATGGATGTAAACATTAATAAGTAGTAATTATGTAAATTAATTTTTCATAGATATCTCCGGTTAGAAATAAGATAGGAACTTGCGGTTTTCACCGTTTGCCCTGACCTTCATTCTATGTAACGGTGTAACATAACATCTTTGCTATCATATTTAAGTTTTTCGAGAAAAACATAAAATATGTTAAATCTGTAAAAAGCACCATCTAGCGACTACCGTATAAATGATGGACATAGCCTATAGTGTAGCTGATAGAGCAAGAGGAACTCATTTAAATGACACTAATTTTAATATTTTCCGATAAGGCGTTCCTGAGTTATTGAATTTTTTCCAAGTCAAGGTTTGCGTTAACCCCACCACTTTATTTGAAGGGTTGATCATGATACATGAGATAATTATTTGTAAGTATTTTCAATATACCTTATCTAAGCAAATTGTAGAGAAATCGACTGTTAACAAATTACTCAGTGTTACGCATTCTAGCGGTCGTCCTACAAACTTGCCAATAATTTCCAGCAATTTCTCATGACAACTTTTCGTATGAATATTTTATTCCGGCAGCTGTAAGGTGAACGGTTTCCGAGATACAGCCGCGTACCTCGCTGTATAGTACATACCTGTGCAGAATCCATATTGTCATTAGAGAGAGACCCAGTCTCAGCGGGCGGTGACGTATAATGATTATTATCCATATCGCTATCGCTGTCAATAGGTTCAGCCTCGACAGCTTCCAACTCTTTGGCAGCTTGAGCCACTACATATCTAAAGAAGATATTACAATGTTAAGTCAAATTTTTTCTTTGGAACAAGATCTAAAATAAACTTATATTTAATGGTAATGCGTCTTCCATTCATTCCACCGAATGAATGAACAAAACCGAATCCAAAGACGCATTACCAATAATTTGAAAAAACGGTCAAGAAAACAAAAGTAAAGGTAAAGGGGAAATGATACGTTCTGTCTCAAAAGTATAAAAAATTAAAAATATATAGATATCGTACATTTTTAGCTCACGTTAAAGATCTCTGCGTCACACCGATTCCAAAATAATAATATTAATATTTAGGAAGTTCACTTACTTTTCTCGTTCTTCCCGATGCCGCCTATCCCGTTCCAATTCTCGATTCCGTTCTCTTTCTCTCGCCCTTTGCCTTTCTAGTTCCCTCTCCTTTTCTCTCTCTTTCTGTTTCCAATGTTCTAAATTTACGTCTATTAGAAGTTTAGGTTTATATTGTGCTTCTCTTTCCTTTTTAGCCTATAAAAAAGTTATATTGCAAACATTAAATTTTAATACTCTTCTCTATCTATTTATCCTTTACTATTTTTGAAATTTAGTGGCACGTTTCAAAACTGAACAAAATTTACAAATTATAAAACGTTTCCTAACTAACCAATATGGAAAATTATTATTTCCCAGACCACCCGATGATCCTTATACAATAAGGGCGTATTTTTGTCTACACAGTAGCACTTTAAAATACTATTTCAGATTGAATGGTACTACCAAGAAAAGGAAGCCCCCTCGATTGATAGGATGCAACCACCTGCAGACCGGTTTCGAACCCATTTGTTCTCGTCAATGGAGAGGGCTTCCTTTTCTTGGTAGTACCATTCAATCTTAAATAGTATTTTAACGTGCTACTGTGTAGACAAAAATACGCCCTTATTGTATAAGGATCATCGGGTGGTGTGGGAAATAATAATTTTCTATATTGGTATTTGATCTTAATACCACCTGAAAAGCATAGACTTTTTATTTCTTAAATAGATTTTTGAAAACTGGTAGTAATATCTTGTAATGTTATCTGGGAAACCATAAATATGTCGATATATAGAGCGATTCCTATATATACACGGTGGCCCATTTGCGCGAGAAAGTCAAATATCTCAGTTGTCAATAGAAATACAAAAAAAAATATTACATACAAAAGCTATAGGATCCATAGGGAAGCATATTTTAAAAATATTTTCTAGTATATAGGGTGCCCCACAAAAGCTGAGCGGCAAAAAGTATGTTTGTTTAATTGGCAACCCACATTTTTTTAATGCGGAATTGAATTCGGCACAAAATTCTACTTTTAATTTGATGTTCGTGGCGCGTTATTTATAATTTACAAAAAAAATCAAGAAAACGACCTATTCAAAATGTCTACAAAGTATTAACTGATTTAAATTGAATAATATTGGGTTACGGTTTTCGTGCCCCAAGGGATAACAGAATAATATTAATAGAGAAACCTGCTCATAACTTATACAGTAATTAAAGTAACAAATCCCCATTTTCAAATGGAACACTCTGTATATTAATGCAATCAATATGTTATTAAGCATTTTATGCTTTATAAATTTGCAAGTATAACTTATATCCTAAAATCGGCCGTTTTGCCACAATTTTAGATTTTAATGGAATTAATTGACACAGCCCAACCAAACACAAATGATAATTTCGCGGCGATCTTAATTTATGAAACGAAATTCTGGGAATACCCTAAAATGCTTCAATTGAAAATACAACGGAAAGATTTGGTTGTATAGAACACTTTAAAACAAAAAATACAGTTTTTCTATAAAAAGATCGTATTTGACAGTAATTTTTATGCGAAAACTCTCCATTGAATTCAGTTACCTCATTCGTTCGCAAACATGGTTGTCACGTTTACTATCATATATAAATCTACAGGAAAATTAGGACATTATGGAAACACAAAGCAATATCAAGAATGGTTATTTAACAGAAATTATTATTTAATAAACAAGTGCAAAACCCGCCCCGCTAAACCTTTTGGAGCCAATTTCCTTTTGTATTAGCAGACGAAATCACAAGAAAGTACATCTTTTTGACAGTATCCTGGGAAAACAATAGAAAATCCGCCCCGTTATACCTTTTGAAGCCGATTTCCTTCTGTATTCGGCAAATTAAAACACAAGGAAGTTGTTGAAGTTGATGTTGACAGTTTCCTAGGAAAACAAGTGAAAACCACCGACCTATATCTATCGATAGTCAAACTCTAAAAGCAAAGGTGGAACATTCGCGCATGAAAACAAAGCTGATCGTCAGATGTCATGCGCAATGCCGACTGATAAACTATTTACCTTAACAGGCGAACAGGACCGTACTTCGCCCTTAATGAAAATGATTACACGGCAATATTTTGACACATCAAGACCTTCTTTACTGGGAAATAAACAATCTATTTTCTCGCATAAAAGAATGCCTTTGGGCCATCACTGAAAAGCCACTTTTAGAATTAATTTTGATATCTATTGTCCACGTATCGATGGATTTTTAATATCATTACATTCTTACGGCTGATTTCGGTTCTGGATGGTCGTCTTTGGTTGGCAACTAAACCGGCGGGGTTGCCTATATGACGGCGACAACATTGTCCACAAGACAACCGACCAGCAACCTTTAAAAACATGACCGGAAAACTGTGCGTACCAACCCATTTTTTCACTCATAAAATTTAACTTTTTACTGCGCACCCTATAAGTTGTACGTATCCATAGTTATAGCTCGGCGGTGAAAACCCGCACCGCTACACCTTTCGGAGAGGATTTCCTTGTGTATCCGAAAAAAGAAAACACAAGGAAGTTACATAATTTTGAGTTTCCTGGGAAAACAAGTGCAAACCCACCCGCTACACCTTTTGGAGCTGATTTCCTTTTTCCATATAAAAAATAGTTATAATAATTCCTTAATGGTAAAAACGGACCACGCGCTCAAATTACTAACAGCAAATCTTAAGTACAGATGATTGAACTTGTCTAGTAAAAGTAGTTCTTCGTTTTGGAGCAACTACCAGGAATAAATATCACGAAAATACCTATGTATATTGATATATAACATGTTTGGAGGAATATCCGTCGTCACAATCGCTTCGTATCTCGCATGACTACTCCGATAATAAAGTCAATGCGTGCGTAATAGGAATTTTGGAATAAACTACACATCCCAAAATCGCATCCTCTTTTTACTGAGAGTACAATATCCTCGGGAGGACCCCTTAAGTTTTCACGCAACAATCCCACATTTTGTAATGTGTTTACCAAATCCTGGTTATTTAAGGAAATTATTCGCATCAATTCAAAAATATATGCCACAATCAGCCTTATTGTTTTTATAATAATCAACCCTTTTATGTTATTATTGTTGTGTATGTATGTTAGCAATTCCGATTTTTTTTGAAATGGTTAAGAAGTGGGTAAGAAACATTCACAAACACTTCCTTGCCTTACAATCCAACTTTTTAAAAAATGAGAAAATCTCTTTCAGTTTTTCTTTCGAAAACTGTTAAATTCCGTGGAAAAATAGGAAATGTTGAAACTCGAGCGAGGGACGGGAATGAGGAGTACGTAAACTATCACATATTACAATCATTGTTAATTAAAATAATATATTACTTACAAGTTGAGCGACAACGTCAAACATTTTGTTGTGATTGCACCAACGTTGTTATGTACCAAGTAATGTAAACACCAGTCGCCATTATTTATTGCTATGGCTGAGCGAGCATTTTGCTATTTTTACCGTTCGTCAAGAGGTAAAGCAAAACACCTCAAAAAAATAGGTATTCTGCGCTATTTTCGGAAATGCAATATTTGGATTGATTTTGATCGTGAATAATTGTCTTATTTTAAGTCCGATTTTTATTATTATTTTTTTATATTGTAGGTAAAATATTGAAAATCTCGCATATGTGTGAGATTTTAATAAAGTTAAGAATATGCCATTAATATACAGGCAATAATTTTTTTTGTGTCAAAATTTAAAACACTCTGTAGAGCGATGGAGATGTCAAACAAACATTTTATTTCGTCATTTAATTGTCGAGTTGTTCTTAAAATTTCATTTTCGAAACAGAGAAACGAGAACTAAAATTACGAGAATGGCGTGAGTTAAATGAAAACCAACTTAGAAAATCAAATAGGCCTCAGTAACGGGGTGTTTCCCCTCCCCACAAGCACAAATGACTAAATACTCGTTAACAATCTCCTGCATCAGCATCAAAATTTGCTCCGATAAATGCCGCGAAAGGAACATGTGACTTTAAAACATCTCTAATGTGCCTGTTCGCTGTCATGGCTCCTCCATTGGCCATTCCAAGTCAGTCCGAGTAAATGTAATGTCTCCCCCCTCACCCCTTTATCTACAGTGGTCAGTAAAATGGACACTCATCGCTGGTATTTGGGCGCGGTCGATCGGAAAATTAACGAAATTTGTTCACGTCACGACTACGTCGATATCGGTACAGGCCGATAAGTTTATCTGTAGCTACGAACGGAATGGAATGCGGGCAAAAGAATTTCTGGGGTTAACAATGTTGTCACATATATTAAATTTTAATATAATAAACTCTTACCGAGAAAAACATAAAATTACATTTAAGCATTTAAAATAAATTGTAACAGGTATTATTATTAAATTCTATTATAGTTTCAATATTATTAATATTATTTCTGTTCATACTATTTATTTTGATATTTAAATGCAAAATAATAGTTTTTTTTTTGATTAAAGTACTTTTAATTTAATAATATGGCAACATAGTGCGTTGTCAATGGTTACAGGTAGCTAGCGCTAATTTGATTGGTTACATCCCAGACAGTTGAACGCATGCGTCTCGTGAGACACCCGATGGGCCATCGAGCTTGCTCGGCGATGACAGATATTTGAAGGATGCACCCACTCAGTTGCGTAGTGATAGAAGGGGCAATAGTTGGGCAAATATGTGGGTTTATAACCTATGATCACAAGCCAAAATTGAAAATAATATCTAACGAACAAACCAAAATTGAAAATAATATCTGAAGTACTTTTAGAGATATTAAAAAATGACAAGACATCCATCATATGAACTTTTCTTCATAAAATGACCAGGAATCACAGTTTGAAATACGAGCACATCATTAAGGAATACACTGTATAACATTGTCGACAAAAACCGTGGGCACAGAAGCAACATTGTTGACAAAAACCGTGGGCACAGAAGCAGCGTTACGGGCAGCAACTCTACTTAAACTTAACCTTAAACGTAGAATAAGAAAGTACCTTTTCAAATGCTTCATTAGGATCCTCATGTTCCTCAGCGAATATCCTCCTTCTCAATTCCTCCGTCTCTTCTTTTTCCTTCAACCTATCTTTAGTATCAGATTCTGCCTCTTTGAGTCTTTCCGCTACTCTTCTTTGTAGTTCTCGTCCTCTAAAAGTACACAATGCATATACAGGGTGTCCCACCGGGAACCAATTCGATCTATACAATATGTGCACGGATTGAGTTATCAAGAGGAAAAACTTTTTTATTTTGCGTTTTTCGAGAAAATGTTGTTCTCTATGACACTTTTTGCTTGTAATAAAAATAGGAATGGCGTGGACTAATTTTGAGTTTCAACATACAGGGTTGTCCCAAAAAAAAAGAAAAATCGAAGAAAAACTTTTTTATTTTGCATTTTTCGAGAAAATGTTGTTTTCAAAACATCTCTCTATTGTAATAAAAATAGGAATGGCGTCGCCTAATTTAAGTTTCAACATACAGGGTGTCCCAAAAAAAGACAAATCCAAAAATTTCAAAAACACAAACAAGAAACAAAATATTTTTAAATTAATACACAATTAAAAATAAAAAAGAACAATTCGAAAAGATCGGCACCTTCTTCTATAGGTTACCGTTTCTCTAAAATTATATATATTTTTGAATTTATGCATCTTTTAGACACCCTCTATGCTGATACTTAAATTAGTCGACGCCATTCTTATTTTTATTACAAGCAAAAATTGTTATGAAGAAAACATTTTCTCGAAAAATGCAAAATAAAAAAGTCTCCTCGGTTTCTCATTTTTTTCGGACACCTTGTATGTTGAAAGTCACATTGGTTGGAGCCATCCCTACCTTTATTACAAGCAAAAAATGTTATGAAGAACAACATTTTCTCGAAAAATGCAAAATAAAAAAGTTTTTCCTCTTGTTATCTGAATCCGTGGAGATACTGTATATGGACAACTATACCTAGGAAAATATTGACAATTGAACAAGTATGCTAATGTCGATGGGGACAGCTTGGCTAAATTATTTTTAATATGGTGGCACTTCCGGTTATACCGGAAGTAGGGGATCAACTTGCTTATTTTAAATGGAACAGCCCATAAATTATTACATTTTTGGATTCTAGGCAGATTTTGTATATCATGTCCTATATCTAGCTTTAAGCCGACATATTTAAGGTTTTATGTCTAATAAATTATTAATTCTTGTGTGTGATTGTTTGGAAAAATGGTGAAAAGTATGTTTTTTTTAAATGAAACACCATGTATTTTAACTGTGGTCCTAAAAGTTCTTGAAATTGTCTATCTTTCCATGTGTAATATCGCAATAACTATTTCGAACAGTTAATTTAATTATTATATATAACAATCACAAATCAGTTCATAAAAGCTTCAGGTTACTAAACCAAATCTAACTTATAACATACAAATAATTTATTTTTGACTTCTTACAAAATTTTTAAAAGTTCATAAAAAAATAAGCATTTAGCAAATAATTAATTTTGCTAAATAAATGCTCATAAGTCAAAAATTGTTCGAGATATTATACAGGGTGTTATGGAAATGATTTATTATATTTAAACCGACAAATCCTGAGATGAAACTAAATTGAAGAAAACTAACCTTAAATGGCGCTTTGAATTATTGTACGAAATATACACTTTATATGAAATCTGAAAAATTACGTGGCCGCTACTGAGAACGTTCGCAATCAATAGTTTATTGAGGCGGTGTCATCATATCGATACATGCATCGAATAACATTGCAAGTGACAAATCGTTTTCTTACATGAGAAGACATAAAAGGTTCGGATATATTGCTTTACCATGATACTGCAGGCAAAATACCAAAATAATCAGATACAAATTGGATGAAAGAGGCATTTAAAAAAAAATTAAGCTAAAAAACCAAATTTTAGGTTTGAAACATTGAAATTTATTTTGAACTCTGACATTGTTCAAAATGTCACTTACAATGTTATTCGATGCATGTGTCGATATATTGCAACACAGAATTGTAAACGCACGTGTTCAGTTTTTGACAACAAGACGTCTTTGACCCGCGTTATCACTTCTTTTTCAAACTTTTTAGAAAAAAATACTACAATTTTAAGGTACATACTCTCTTACCTTCGATCTTATAATTCGTTTTATAATTAAATTTCATAAAAAAATAATACACAAAAAGTATGTTTTGCAACAGAACAACAACAAATTTGAAATCACATTACAATAAATGGCTAAAACCTAAAAGTTACTTTTTTCAGTCCCTTTCTAGGGCTTTAGAAGTTGGGATACTTCACGTCCTGAAATGACCCAAGTAAAAAAAATTTCTTATAATAAACGTTCTGTAATAACTCACTTATAATATTTGACATCGTCGCGCTCATCATCGTAGTCTTCTAGAAATTCTTTAAGTCTCTTAGCATCACGTTCCCGTTCTTCTTCTTTCAGTCGTTCTCTTTCCCTTTCCTTTTCGTATTCTTTAGCCTTTCTCCTTTCCCTCGTTTCCCATTGCCTAAAGGAAAAGTGTAGGTTACAAGCTGCTTCAAATTTTAAGCCGTCGCGCGGTATTGTTTATGATTGTCACATGATTTTATTTATTAGATTTTATATGTTCTAAATAGGGATGCCAATCCGGGGATACAGAAATTCCGGGACCTCGAGGAAAATCAATCTTGAAAATTCGGAGATAAGCCCTCAAATCCCTGGATAAATTATATAGAAGAGTTCTTTAAAAATTAACTTGCTTTTTAAATACTATTGTTATTTTAAAACTAACAGTTTCATTGTAAATTATATTTTATTAATATATTCCTAACTTGGCAACATGTTTCGATAGCCCCCACCGACCTATATCTATGGAATAGCCAAACTCTCAAAGCAAAAGTGGGAAATTTATGGCCTCGCGCATGTAAACAAAGTTGATCGTCAGATGTCATGCGCAATGTCGACTGATAAACTATTGATCTTAACTGGCGAACAGGACCGTACTTCACCCCTAATGAAAATGATTACACGGCAATATTTTGGCACATCACGACCTTCTTCACTGGGAAATAAACAATCTATTCTCTCGCATAAAAGAAGGTCTTGTGGCCATCACCAAAAAGACACTGTTAGAATTAATTTTGATATCTGTTGTCCACGTATCGATAGATTTTTAATATCGTTACATCGCTACGACTGGTTCTGGACGGTTGTCGTTGATTCAAGTCGTTGGTTGGCAACCAAATCGGCACCAATACGGCGGGGTTGCCTATATGACGGCGACAACATTGTGCGCAAGACAGCCGACGAGCAACCTTTACAAATATGACCGGTAAACAGTGCGCACCAACCCATTTTTTCACTTATAAAATTTAACTTTTTACTGCGCACCCCATAAGTTGTACGTATCCATAGTTATAGGTCGGCGATAGGCCCCTAATATAAATATACAATTTACAAAATAATGTAATTTTTTAGCGCCGATTTTCAGAGATCACTAAAAAAGAAAATTAATTGACGTCAATCCATTTTTCCCGGGCTTTGAATAGTGCATTATAAACCTAGGGTCTAAAAAGACACTTTACTCGCGTGGTTTATATACTATTTTATGTATTTTAAGATAGGGAAAATTAAGTCTTAAAATTCTCAAACAAAATTAAACTTCTTTTTCTTCACTTTTGAGTGATTAATAGTATATTAAGATGCAAGTTTCATAAGACACTATGTTAGAGCACGTGCTTAATTTAGAAAACGACCAGCAAAGCGGGGAGTTTTCTAAAGTACAAGGATTGTCTTATGAACCGTGTATTATATAATACTTTTTCTATTTGGGTCTTTAAAGTTTGAAAAGTTTAAAAAGTAGATTTTTTCCATTTGAATTAATATTTTCTTTTTGGGTTGGCAATACTTTCACTATTTCATAAAATGTTACAAGTATCAAATATGTCACGATAGAAACAATTGAATACAACAAAGCTTCTTCCCATCCGACATAATTAAAAATAAATATATTATTAAAGTTAATAAAAATGAGTCAGGAAGAAAGTTGTACTCCGTCAGAAATACGAGAAATTGCAGAAAACAATCTAGAAAAACTTTTAAAAAGGATATGCAAAACTTGAGTTATGGTGCGAGCAGAACAAAGTTCAAAATATTGAACAAAATAATAAATAACACTATTGAACAAAATATTTTGTCGACACAGAATCTGACAGGAATGACAATTAATGCCCAGGAAATGTCTACAGTAAGTATAAATATGTATATATAAAGTAATATGTATATTACTATATTGAAAAAAAAATAAAAATAGTACTTATTAAATAAAACTTTAGAAATAGAGCATAAACTGGAATATATGTCTATTATTTTTAGGTTATGTTGTTTTATAGTTGTGACTAGCAATTAGTTGACGGACACCGTCAGCATGTTATATATTTCCGAGTATAGGTATTTCAGATAAATATCTAGTAAAAATAATCTATTTGCAAGGTTAAGGTTAGTATTTTAAAGTTTTCTATAAAATTTTTTGTCGAATTCATAATGCCAAGAAAACTAATTTCAACGAAATCAAAGTAAGCCTAAAATTCGAACCCTACTTGCTGCCAACATAAAAAAAATAAAATTTCAGTTTCATAAAGTGGCAGGTTATTCAATTTTTTTGCATTTCATTATGTAGCCATTATGAAACCCAAATAGAAAAATATTTTTTTAATCCCTCAAGATTACATTTTTATCCTTAGGGATTAAATGTTTTTTAAATCCCTTATTTTGAGGGTTTAAGTACAGAAACAGAACGTTGGCAGATTATACATGCAATAAGTTACGATCGAGTTTCGGAGGCGACACACTGGATGGATAGATTTTTTTTTTTAGAAATCTATAATGGTTTTCTTTTTCATTAATGTTAACAGTAGGTGAGATTCAAGCGCGAATCCAGGTGGGGGTCATGGGGGACGTGACCCCCCCCCCCCCCCCCCCCCAACCATCAATTTAACATATCATAAATACCGGTTTGACTAACGCGGCACGGTATTACCTTTCGTAACCCGAACAAACCCCCCAAAACGAAGTTTGACCCCCCCAAACCGAAGTTCTGGATGGTGAGATTTCTATTTAGTTTATTTAGTAAACACAATATTTCTCATGTTAATGTTTTGTTGGGATTAGTCCCGGGATTAGATACTCTTTATCCCGAAAATCCCGGGATTGGAACAAAGCTCGGGACTGGCACCCCTGGAAGTTGAAAGAGTACAAATTAACTCTATGTGGCGCAATTGGTTAGTGATAACAGTCAAACAATGATGGTTGGAGATATGTTTAATGTTAAATCGAATAAAAAATAAGAAGTTTCAAAAAAAATTAATATAAAGTGGTTCCCTATGTCGCTTTCTGACAGTCACTGTATAACTCTCATCACCTACCTAAGCCTTTCCTGATACGCCGCCTCCTTTTCCCTAGCTCTCCTCTCGGCTTTTTTCTTTTCTTTACTCTCCTCCTCCATCTCCTTCTCTCGCAGAAGCTCCTTTGTACTGAGCTTATCAAGTCGCCTCTCTTCCCTATCTCGATCTCTGTCTTTCTCTCGTTCCCGTTCTCGCTCCCTCTCTCGGTCACGGTCGCGTTCTCTTTCTCTCTCCCTTTCACGCTCCCTTTCTCTTTCTCGTTCCCTATCCCGTTCTCGTTCACGTTGTTCCTTCTCACGCTCTCTTTCACGTTCGCGACTTCTTTCATGAGTCCTGAAAATTAAAAGAGAACATTTTTTTATTGGGATCAGTAAAAAAGTACTACAATAAATTAAAAACAATTTGAAATTTTGAAAGCACCTTGATCGAGATCTCTTTTTTCGCTCTCTCTTCTCCTCCTTTTCCTTGCTGCGTTTGGGCGTAGGTGAGCGGGAGTGAGACTTCTCCTGTTCGCGATTCCTCTCTTTCTTTTTCACTTCCCTCTCTTCCTCTTGTTTCTAAAAAGAAAACGAAATAAACTATTTGGACACGATCTTTCCGTTCCACAAACTGATAACTAAAACCACATACAAATAAATTAAAAATCATACCATCGTCGATACAGTGTGACTTCGAAAATCTTCTTCTTCATATCTGCATTAGAAGTACTATAAATTGATTTTTTTGGGGCAAATGCACTGAAAAAATTTACATAACATGTTTTTTGCATACTCAACATAATATATACGAAACGTTTCATTTATTCTTAACAGAAACTGAATAAAAGTGGCAGCTTGCCTACCCGTATACTTAAAAGAACAGAAAATCCAATATTTTACATTAAAAAATATTTCGTGTAAATAAAATTTACTAATTCGTTCCAAAAAAAAATAATAGAGGGCAAGTTGCTATAAAACTGCGTTTCATTAAATATAATCACCAAAAAATTTAACACTTGCCTTTACACTTAACAAATTCTCACCCTGTCCTTGGGAAGTTTTTAAAAGATTTCCAAAAGTACAGTACAGGGTGATTCAGATATAAGTGAACAGCCCTTATATTTTTGTCACGTTTGGAGATAGCGATACAAAAGTGCTGGGATATTTGATTGCAGATTTCAAAGTTATGAGAAGAAATAATCGA
Organism: Barypeithes pellucidus; assembly: GCA_963991005.1. NCBI lineage: Eukaryota > Metazoa > Arthropoda > Insecta > Coleoptera > Curculionidae > Barypeithes > Barypeithes pellucidus. Next base: position 49,401,209 of record OZ022562.1, on the reverse strand, counting down.
ACAGTAGTTTTAAAAAATATGACATGTGTGGTATATTAAATGAAACACCCTATATTGTGCTACATTTTTAAATTTTAAATAAGTCATATTTAGTTTTATCCTACTATAGGTAGTCATGAGCGATATCGTGATTTTTCAATCACGTTCTGTTATTTTTTGATATCAGTGTAATTAAAGCGTGGGGTGATTATAAATTTTTATCACTGCTAAGCGAGATATTAACTAGATAATATACGTAAGAGAATAGTGCACGCATCGTAAAATATTTAGTGGGTGTTGGGCGGTGGATTTAAATTATTTATTATGTATACTACTTTACTACTAAAAGAACTGTAACAAAAAAAAACTAAAATCTGTAAAAAATATTACACAACATTGATAACAAACAAAAAAAAAACGTTATTTCTACCTAGATTAAAGTAGAATTATACCTTTTAAAAAAACTATGATGAACTAAACACTGTGTACTTTACAACAAAGTATTTGTTCATGCAAATAGGCATGGTTTCTTAATCATTTTGTGCGTATTGTATATTATCATTTAAGAATAGAATCGTTAATCATTTTGAGTTTTCTTATTACTTAGCCTGTTTCTTTAAAAAAATGCCCAGAGCTCGCTAGTCTTTCGAATATTACTACTCATGTTCATTTCACGGTTTCAAGTTCAAGATTCAAGAGTCACAGTCAAGTACCAAGTAACGACCTGACAACTTCACCGAATCATATTTTAAATAATAGGTCTATATAAGATGTGATTTGAGAAAATCCACCAAAAAGCACACTAAGGCATGAAGTCCCGTATCATGTTATTTTAACGGCGATACGCGAAAATGGCGTTTATACACAATTGGTATTGATTGGTACAACACAATAAGGCCGATTATGGCAACTGTAATAAATGAATCTCTTATGGTGTTACAACAATTCAACCCCATGGGAATAAATTTTAAACAAAAAGATAGGTTTAATGGCTAGTAAAAGTGAAATACCTACTAAAAAGTGATTTGTTTAAACTGTGATCACATCACGCTTTTTATTGCTGCTAAGGAACTGTGACTACCTGTGATTTGTTGATATCAGTGATTAAATCACAGTTCGTGAAATATCGCTCACTACTAACTATAGGCAATATCTTAAAGGTTAGGTATGCCATGTCAAGCTGGCCTAACATTTTGTATAGGATTCAAAAAATAATGTTCCATTTAAAAAAATCACGTTTTGATCTTATTATCATAAATCGATGTTCAATTGTTTTGTTTCTTGTAAAATAAACAATAAAATTCCTATTTCTATTTAAAATTTTCTACAAAAAAACTGGACGCTTATGGTTCACTTATCAGGATCACACTGTATCTTTTTTAAAACAACCCCAAATAAAACATTTAAAAAAAAATATGTTCTTTAAATAGTTTGTTTTCTTTCTTACCCGAAGGATTATTTATAGCAAATGCCAAAAAAAAATATAATTTCTATCTTTCTTATAGTATAGTAAGTAGTTTTGATTTTAAAAAGGTAAAAATAATATATATTCTAGAAAAAATGGTTAACCGTATTATTTTAGGGTATATATATGTGTATGACAATGTTCTTGACACAGATTGACAGACACGGAAAGTTGACATTTAACTCACTGTTCTAAGTAAAAATGTAAACATTTCATTAGTCCTTATCATGTCAAAAGCTTGGAATCCTTAGACAATCTTTCATTGTCCATAAATATATATTTGGCATATTTTCTCTGTACCTATATCACGTACGAAAAGTACTTTGTAACATTCGTATTGAAGCTCTTAATTAAAAACGTGACGTTCGTTATTTTAAACCGACAAATAACCATTGTAGCGTTAAAATAATCCGAAACTCCTATAATCCGAACAGGGACTATCATCTTTTACTTATAAACGATAATGGCCATTTGTTAGAATTATAACTTTCCTGTTTACGAAACGAGCACTAACGATGTTTTATTGAAAGAAAGCATTATCGCGAAACGAATGATACAAAGCGCCTGGCTTCATTACACTCATATCGAAAAATAAAAACCTAAATTTTAAGAAGTTATAGCTAACATTAAACCTAAAACAACTTTCAAAGAAAAACTTACTTTCAAAACAATGCTGATGCAAGGATCCTAGAGGCTAGAGGCGAATAACATCCCAACAAACTTGCCTATATCTTCAAAATTCGATGAGAACCCCAACTGGGCCGAAACGATATTAAACGAAACCGCGTTTCCGTAACTTACAAATACGGAAGGCAGTTGTATGTATAACTAACACTATAAGATTTTTAAAACTAATAAAAATGCCTAATTAAGTGAAAGAAAATAGATTTCAATGTATAAGTAACAATCAGCCATTTATGTGAGTTGTAGAGTGATCTTATAGACTTCATAATTGTTTAAGATACCCTGTCACGAAAGACACGAGAAGACATTAATGGGTATGTTAAAGGCCCACTGAAAGCGGACAAGTGTTTTAGGATCGCAAAATGATGTCACTTTAGCAAAATTAGAACCTTGATTGCCGTTTCTAGCGTTTCCGTCTTTTACCTCTGACAACAGTTCCTATAAACATAAGTACCAAAATAGCGCATATTTTCGCAATAAAAATGTCAGGTTTATACCCCGACTTCAGCCGCGCCGCACGATTATTTCTATATGAAAAAGATTAGTAAATAATTAGTAAAACCTGATAACAATATGCAAATGAAAACTTCACACGGGAATTGTTACTTATACTTGAAGTTAATAGAAGGCAAAATGAAACATTTAAATCACATACCATGTAGTTTAAAGTTTTAAAAAGTTATACTATCTTATTGGTGTTGGTTGGTTCCCTGCCCAAAGTAGGGTAACTTTTATTTTTCGATATACAGGGTGTTTCGGGCGGTATTTTTCTAATGAGATATTCTAGAGGTCAATATAAGGAAAACAAAGGTCGTATAAATGTTCCTCCGGAAAAACTAAGATAAAAAAACACAAACTCTGGAATAATTAACATAATTAATAATATGTAATACATTAATATTTGTATTTAATAACGGGCAGATTATGGTGTAGAAAAAATTATTTTTCTCCGTTGCTTGCAGAGAGTCTATTTATTTTTTCGTAGACATCCCCGGCCTCCATGATACAATAACTAAAGGTAAGATATCTAACCGTCCCAATTTCGTCTGCCGCACGTAGTGACGTCACAGGGAGAGTGATTTTTAAATTTCTTATGGATGTTTATACGGTGTTACAGTTACAATTCTATTTTAAATGTATTAAAGTATTTACGTATATTAATTTCATAGAAATATAACACACATTACAGCTAAAATACGACTAAAATAAGAAAAGAGCCCGACAAACTTTTAAAATAAATGCCGCGCCATCGGAAACGGTCGACGATAGCCGAACTCGGCGACCTCTGCTCGTTGCCACCAGCGTTGTCAGTCTTTTACAACTGTAATATCTCCATTACTATTTTAACAATTTTTTTAGATGTTCATTCTTGTTATGGGGCTGCCCAGGAAACTTGTGTTCAACCTTTTTTTACTTTGACTCCGCCTTTTACTATTCTATTAGGTTTCGAACCGTCAATCTTAGTTTTCATCAAAGATTTTTGGCAACACTGGTCGCCACGTAGTGCCGTTTGCCTTAGTTTCTTTCCATGGAAATTTTGAAAGTTCACCAGAATTTTGTGTGTTCGGTTGTGATATGAATAACCAGGCAAAGAAATTTGATAGAAATATAAAGTGTCTCCGCTTTCCTAATGATAAAAACGAAAAGTGGATACGGTTTTATCTGTTTTGTTAACATTTACTTCTTAAGTATTTTTCACTGAAGCTGATGAGGAGAAACATGTAGGGAAATTAAAATATTGTTTACTTAAATACTGAAGCAGACTATGAGTTCCTTTACCTCTTCATAATTGTTTAATTTGTCTATAACTACTTAGGTCGTATTTTAGCTTTAATCTTTGTTGTATGTTCATTAAATAAATATACCTAAATACCATGATATTATTCTTTCATTTCACATACTATTAAATGCGTAAAATCTTTTAATATCTTTAAAAGATAGTTAAAAACGCTGACAGCAATATAAATCACCATAAGAGATTTAAAAATCACTCACAAGGTGACGTTACAAGCCACGCCTCCATCGGCGAGGACTCATACCTCTTAGTTATCTATACCATGGCCAGCCTCCGCAAAAAGTATTTCATTAAAATACTTGATGCAGGCGCAGATAAGTATTTCTTCTTTCTAAAAAAAATGTCTTGGTTTTTTCCCTTTTTTTAGAACGCTTTGTTGTAAATACAGGATCCGGTCCGGGATCCAGCAAAACCAACCGTGTTCAATTAATAATTGAAATATTGCTTTACTACTTTAGTTTTTACTGTTTTACCAATTTCATGGCATTTGTAAAATAATCGATGTAATATCATAAATCGTTTTCGAGATATTAAAGAAACAAATTATAGAATTTTTTTCCTGACATCTAGGAAAGAAAAGACACAGGGCCCACGTTTATAAGGCCTATTTTTCTTATATCGACGCCTAGGATACATCCTTAAAATAATTCTCTTTCTTCTCGCGACACCCTGTATAATTGTATTATTTTTGTGGACAACTATGAATAACTACTTGATTCTTCTACAGCAAGTGGAATTATATAGGGTGATGGATGGTCTAATTAGAGGTTAATCAAGAACTAGTCAACGATCACTTTGAAAATTTGGTAGGTAGGTTATACTCTTATAAGTGGACAGTCTTTCTTTTAAAAATATTTTCAGCCATGCAGTGCTGCCGAGTCTACTAGAAAGTATTAGCAACTTTGATAATTTAAATGGAACACCTAGTGTATTATTTTTTTAGGATCTCTATTAATTTCTTTAACATTTTCCTATATAGGGTGTCCGCTAATTAATGGTACATGAAAAAACCACAGACTTCTTACGTAAAAATATTAAAATTTAATTATATTTACCTATATGCGAAAGTTGATATTAACTGAGATACAGGGTGTTAAAGTTAAAAGTTTATTTTTGTGTTTCTCTAATATGTTTGAGAGAAACAAACGTTTTTTTACAAAATTTGGCAATTATGGTTCTTTTAAGACGAGAAATTGATTTTTTTGTGAAAATATAATGTAATTGGGCAGGGTGCACTAAACAATTTAAATGCAAATATCTCCGAAACGGTAACTCTGGGCGACCTGAACTTAGTATACCTTTTATACGTAATAAATATGAGCATTATTTTCATTAAAAACTTAAATACACTGAGACACAAAAAAGTTATAAGTGCGAAAAATGCCGCAGACAGCGCCCTTTACATTGTACATTAAAATTTCACAAAAAAATCAATTTCTCGTCCTAAAAAATCATAATTGCCGAATTTTGTAAAAAAACGTTGGTTTCTCTCAAAGTTATTAGAGAGAAACAAAAATGAAATTTTAACTTTAACACCCTGTATCTCATGGTTTGTTCGTAAGTATAATTAAATCCTAATATTTTTACGTAACGAGTCTGTAGTTTTTCCATGTACCATTAATTAGCGGACACCCTGTATATATGTATCTGTTCGTTCTCGAGACAATATTTAATTTAACTTTTGTTTTTTTGGAAAACATGACCTACAAAGTGGGGTGATAGTTTTGAACTCTGGCACATCAGCGCAATGAAATTTGGTTGGCAGTCAGGTAATACCCAGAGGCCTTTCACTATCTTCCAAAATAGTACAGGGTGTTTCAAACATTAAGCATTTACGAATTGATTTGTGATGGATATCTGTAATAATTAATTTTGATCATAAGTCAAAAGCTGTTCGACATACATACAAAGTAAGACAATTTCAAGAAGTTTTAGAATCACAGATAAAATACATGGCGTTTCATTTAAAAAACATACTTTTTATCATTTATCCAAACAATCAAAATATTTGTATTTTGAAACACCCTGTATTACTAAAATTAGTATTTGGAAATACAGTGCTTGGTGTTACCTGACTCAAAACCAAATTTCAGCGTGCTAATTTGTCAGAGTTCAAAAATATCAGCCCCAGGATACGTTTTCAAAAAAAAAGTGAAATTTTTTGAAAACAAACAGAAAAATGGTGATGAAAGTTATTAAGACATTGATAGGGATTTAAAAACTATTATACACAAGGCGTTCCATTTAAATTTTCAAAGTTGCTAATACTTTCTACTAGAAGCGGCAGCACTGCACGGCTGAAAATATTTTTAAAAGAGAGAGCATGTCTACTTATATAAGCTTCCAAATTTTCAACATGATCCGTTCACTAGTTCTTCATAAACGTCTAATAGACCATCCACTATCAATCACCCTGTAGTTCACTAGACAAACAAACAAATTGCCCATTTATGTTTATCTCTACATCAAGTTCATATGTGATTTAAACCTTCACCATTATAATAAACTAATCGATTAATAAAATTAAATATTGATTGTCAATTGGTTATCATTTTACTCACCAGCGGCGCCACGGGCCGACTCTGGGATGGGGCTGCGCCGCGCTATTCCATGCCTGTTCGGTTTCAACGACATAAGCGCAAACTTATCTCTAATATATAATATAAGAGTTGTTTACATCTGCGCACATGATGTGAGCGAGACGATCGAAGGTCCCACTCACAAGAGATAGCAGTGACAAGTAACCAAATGCCAAATATTGGTACGAATGTAATGAATGGTAATTGAAAATGTAATTCACGTTTTCAAAAGATTCCAGGATAGGATCATGATCTTTAAATTGCATAAGGCTTTTATTTTAAAAATATGTTAATATATAAAGATGCGTTTGTCTACATTATATTTTTTCCTTTCTAAAAATAATGTTTGTTAAATCCAGGATGTCCCCAAACTATTAGTACACAGTAAAACTGCAGATTCTGTGGGTAAAAATATCACAATTTGGCAAACTGTGGTTAGTTCAAAAATTGATAATAACTCAACTCAAAGTGAAAATTTTATTTTCTAATTTCCTTACCAATATTTTGTGAATACAATTTTGTAATGTTAATAATTTTGATGTAGATTGAGGGGGTGCTGGATGCGGCACTCCGGGTACATAGAACAAAGGACAACATATTTGCGATTTAGTGTATTTATGTTTTTATTAAAAATATCATGTTTTCAAATTATTCTTAAAAATATATATTTTCTCTTATTGATTAGCTATTGTATTTATTTATGGAAAAATAATATTTTTATTTAACTTTAATTTCTTAGTAGTCTGGACTTATAATAATTTTTAAAATATGAATAACTTAATAATACTTTAAAAAATATAGGTTAAGTTAGTTAACTCTGCACTATGAATGCAAAAATCTCGAAAACTCACTTGTTTCTATATACCGTGAATGCCACACTGAGCGCCCTCTACAATCTACTACAAAATTATTAACAAATTCAAATTTCTCGCCCCAAGGAACCTCCGAACACAAAATTTATGCAAAAATATTGGTTAAAAAGTAAAACAATTCGAAAGTTTAAATTTTCCCTTGGTATCTCGGATATTATCAAAGATCTTACAAACTCCAGATAGAAAAATGTAAATTTCTAGCCTACGCAACGAATACAAACAGTCTTTCCCACCTCTTTCGGTCATTTTTACAGCCTAGCCAGATTGACATATTTATCCCAAAGGTATCTTGCAAAATCCAAATTAAAAATTTGTTAATTTGACAATTATAACTGGTTTAACGTTAATCCGCAATTGCTTTTAAAATAAATTTATTTCCCAATAATTTTACTATAAACTGTGAAAAGGCGATGAGAGATTCTTTAAACAAATATTATTATACTTAAAAGTATCTTGAACTAATCCAACTCCACTTTGGCAACATCTATTTCTATATTACTACGAGCTACATGTGCGCTGAGCCAAAATCTGAATGAATAAATACCAAACTCGTAAATACTACAACGTTGTCAGTGTGATCGCAAGGATTGTTTATATATTTTGGCTTATTTGTGTTTTTTTTTGGGATTATTGCGAAAAATCGTCTTTATTATAAATAATCCTGGTGCATTCATGTGTAGTTTCTAAAAGAGTGGATCATTTAAATAAGAAGTTATGTCTTCATCGGTAAATAAGGTTATGTTTTAATATTTAACCATCTAATATAACCAGATCTCAACATTGTTGCCGTTCAGCCAACAAACATTCCACCAATTACTGATTTTCAATATCATTTCACACAATCACATCTTCACTTTCCAAGAGTTTTAGGAATGGATTATGGGACCTGTGGTTATTATCAATTCTTTAACTAAGTAAACCTTGGTCAAATCGCAATATTTTTACCCAAACAGTATGAAAATTTACTATGGGACACTCTGTATAATTTTTAGAAATCTTGAAACATGCTTGGTGATGCATTGTTAAGTTGAACATAGGAAATCCCATATTATTTTCGAGGTGGCTGAATATTGACCCACACTATACTTTATGTAATAGTTGAAATTTCATGGATTAATTGTTTGAAAATACACCATTAATGTTTAGTAGTAAAAAATAGCCATAAAAAATTATATGAACTGATTTTATAGCAAACAGTATGTTTTGCATCAAACCAAAGGCTAAAAGGATGGGGACTCGTAAGCAGCAAAAAGCAAATTTTGCAAGAGACGATGAAAACCCTACAATTAAACCAGCGCCCAGTAGAAAAATAAATTGTTGGTTACCTTAAATATAGGTTGTCCCATAACTTATAGGCCATAGAGCAACTAGACATAGACCGATTAAGTCATATACATTTTTTCGAAATGTTTCTCATTCTAGAAATACTGTTGAAAGTGAAAGGTTTTTTTTTTTTGAAAATCAGCCATAATTTGAAAATCAATATCTTTTATTGAAAGTTGGCGGTATGATGTTTTTATGAGTTAGAAATAAGAATTTGTAGAAATTTTTATGTTTCACATTAGAGGGCGCTAGGTTTAATAAATCTATATCCACAATATATCTCTTACCTGTTGTTAAGTATTTTTAATGCAAGATTCCCCAAAACGGGCAATCTTTAAACTAAAAAGGCACAGGGTGTCCCGTTTTCGACACTTTTATAGGGTATCTCCGTAATTGCTAGTGCTATAAAAAAAAGTAATGTAGGTGTCATGTGCTATTTTTGGGTCAAAATGGTACCGGGGAAAATCAAAAAATTGGCAATTTGAAAATTACCCTATATTTTCTTAGTTAAAAGAGATACGATAAATGTTTTATACAGAAGTTTCTTTATATTGATTGTTGAATAATCTACCGTTTTCAGAATAAGTATACGGGGTCAGGTAAAAAAGTTATCGGACCTAACCTCATTTTTTTTTTAAATGGAACAACCAGTATATTTTAATCTAAAAAGATACTATTTTAAATTCTCCTTTCAAATATATAACACACCAGGCGATTTATTAAACTTTATTACTTTAAACCACAGTAGACCATGAAACAAAAGCTAATATCCTATAGAAACAACTATATTGACTATTAACATTTAACATCAGATTAAAGAGTTACAGATTCATTTGCGAAAATGACCTATCAACATTTTGAAAAATTTGATATATCAGTTTCCATTGAAAGTGGATAAAACGAAGAAATGGCACAAAAAGTATATTTTGTTCGCTATCCGGAAAAACGGTAACCATTAAAGGACATATTCCGAACATTTGCGATGATTCCCGTTATTTTTTACCTTAATCTGAACCCTTATTTCGTTCCAAAGTAATAAAGTTTAAATAAATCGCCTAGGAAACCAATATCATCCATGGTGTGTTACTATATTTGAAACGAGAATTTAAAATGCTATCTTTTTAGATTAAAATATACAGGGTGTTCCTTTTAAAAAAATGAAGTTAGGTCCGATAACTTTTTTATCTGACCGCGTATATTTATTCTGAAAACGGCAGATTATTCAACAATCAATATAAAGAAACCTCTGTAAAGAACATTTTTCTGTATCTCTTTTAATTAAGAAAATATAGGGTAATTTTGAAATCGTCAATTCTTTCATTTTCCTCCGTATCTCTTAAGCGAGCGAAAATTTTCAAAATTTGATTTTACCATTTCGTTTGACCCAAAAAGAGCACATGACACCTACATTACTTTTTTGATAGCACTAACAATTACGGAGATACCCTATAAAGGTGTCGAAAATGGGACACCCTGTACAGTTGGCTTCATCTTAATATCCCTAACCGTTTTCAAGATATTTCCGTTTAAACATTACAATGCATCAAAAAAATAAAAGTAAAAATGGAAATATCCCGAAAACGGTTAGAGATTTAAGATCACGCAAGTATACCTTTTTAGTTTAGAAATTAATTGCCCTTCTTTGAGCATCTTGGTTAAAAAATACTTAATAATAGGTAAGAAAAAAAAACATAAGTTTATTAAACCCAGTGTATGTAACTAGCGGCCTTTAATGTGAAACTTAAAAAAAAATTATACAAATGACAGCTATTTGGTATCTCATCTGAACATAAGTATAATACAAGAACCCAAAATGTAAATTACCCTAGGCATCGTCTAACATTAAGTGAGAGAAGCCCACATTATATGTGTTTGAGATTATTTAATAAGCTTCCCGATAATCTAAAGATAAAGAAAAGATACAGACCGAGAAGAAGTTCAAGCAAAAAATAAAAAATTTATTGATTAGTCTGGAACCATATAGTGTGGACGAGTTTCTGGACATGTAGGGTTTTGGTTTTAAATAGTTTTGAAATTAAATGTTGCGATGTATAACTTATTAATGTAGGAATTGTAACTTTGTGATTAATGACGTAACCTCAGTGGCGTGCGTATTGTATACATATGTCATGTGAGATTTAATTTGATAAATAAGTAAATATAAAATAGGAAATATAAATATGTAATAGTAGCTCTGTATGAAAAATGTTAATTCGCTTTAAAATGCAGTTACAAGGTCCTGCCTTTTCGCCCTCGAAATATTGGTTTCATAAAAAAAAGTGCAAAAATGTAACCTGTAACTAAGTGATTATGGTATTTTATTTACTAAATATTAAAATATATGGAGGAAATCAAAGTAAAACGGGGAAATAGTATACTTCTTCACCATAAAATATAGTAAAGGAAACATATCCTTCAATGGTTATAGTAACAGGAAACAATCAACATAAAGGTATCCCTATGGAAAGGATTTTATTAATTTATTACAATTCCGACGATGCTATTTAGTTTTTGTAGTCGCATCTGCTAAGTAATACGAAAATGCGAATAGTGAACAGTTAAATAAATGACGCTTCTATGTTTTAAGAATTTGAATTCTAGATATGGATATTTGAATTGCACTTTCTAAGTTCTTAATAGTTGTCAAATTTTCAAACAGAATTTGGCATTTGATTACATAAAAGAAACTTCATAAAAATGTTTAGTACTTTGGTAATGCCTTACCTTCATAATTTCCCTGAACTTTCCTATTTCTCTAGTAATCAAGTCGCGCTTCTCCTCCTCCACTTCAGCATCGGCCAGGACTTTGTTCCATGTTGTCATTACTGCTAAAACAGTTGACATTTATTTTTTCCAATAAAACATATTAAATGTATTAAATATATTAATTGAAGGGGTTGAAAATCTAGTCTACAACAAATGTTTTGTTCATATTATTGTTTCTCCGAGTAATTTAAAACATACAACGTGTCCAAGATAAGGAGGGCCGGTACATGGATCTCGGAAACCGTAAGAGATACAAAGTCGGTTAAATGGAGGTAAAATTGCGCATTACGTGCCTAATAATATGCCGTTTAGAAAGTTTTAAAATTCCGAGTAGTTCCAGAGATATCCGAAAAAAAACGAAATTCTGAAAAATCTTATTTTTTCCTGGGTTTGTTTGAGATCGAATTGCCACTTTTCCGCTCTATCTAACAGCGTTAATTGTTTTGAAATCCGATGAGTCGTCTTCGAAGGGCCATTATCAACTTTATTTTTTTAAATACCCTGTTTTTCTGATATTGGAATTTGAGAGCTTTTTTTCTTCCGAATGCAACGATGTATGTGGTTTAATGACGTTTCGAGGGTTTTTTGAACAACATCAGGAAATTTTGGGATACGGTCCTGTATTTCTCCTAATTTTATAAATAATATCTCATAAGTAACTCTAAATTTTTACATATGTTAGACTAGTTCAATAAATAATAAATAATTTAATAATAAACCACAAATAAGTGAACAAAATACAGAAACATTATATCAAACTTCTGTTGATTCGGGATTAAAAAGAAAAGTAGGCGTTTGAACAAAAAAAATTAAGATGGTGACGAGTGATTTGTTTCACTTGACATTCCCATTGTGATAGTTTGAAAGCGTTTTAAGAGGTTTTCTATTTTCCAGAAAATATGGAACATAATTTTACAAATGATGAAAAGTTTGATATTCTATCGCCTGTTTTATTTTTTCTCAAAAAACTGTTATGTGGCAGTTAGAAGATGTTATTTGTGCTTAGAGAATATCGGAAATCATTTTGAACACCTGATTATGTTCCTTACTTTTTTCGTTGTCCGTTTTATTACTGTTTTGGAATGATTTTTGTTCACTTATTTGTGGTTTATTATTAAATTATTTGTTGAATTAATCCAACAAAACAATTAACGCTGTTAGATAGAGCGGAAAAAGTGACAATGTAAAAGTGCAATTTACTTTAGAATTCGATCTGAAAAAACTCAGGAAAACAATAAAACGATTTTTCAGAATTTCGGTTTTTCCGGATATTATTAGGCACGTAAATGCGCAACTTTACCTCCATTTAACAGACTTCGTATCTCTTACGGTTTCCGAGATCCCTGTACTGGCCCTTCTTATCTTGGACACATTGTATACAGAGTCATTTACTGTGAGGGGCCTATTAAAAGATCTCGGGAACTAAAATATATTTGTTTGATTGGTACTCACTATAAAAGATGCTAATTTTTTTAATGAAGATACTTATCTATTACTTCCGGCGATACCGGAAGTTCGGCTCAATATTGTCATTTTAAATAGGTCATGTATATTTTGGCATTTTTCGATCGTATGTAAAAATCTAAGCAACTTTTGTTAACAATTTCATATACCCATCTTCCTTTGTAACTAATGCACTTAAAGATTTAAAAATTTGAGAAAGTTTAGAAAAGGTATGAGTCTTCTTATCTCATAAAAATACTAAGATATTTTTTTTATAGGGTATTTTAAGAATTAAAATTTTTGTGGTAACATATAATTAATCATGTAAATTTTTTAAAATGGAACACCCTGTATTTTAATTTACCATTACGTATTATCTAATTACCCAGTACAAAAAATTGACTTATGAGTATTTATTGGTGTTATAGAAATGACTTAAGAGCGCGGCCTAGTCGAGCGGGACATCAAGATCGATTGCAACGACGCCGCGCGGTTAGAACTGCAAACCGTTAACTTCTGGTTGTAAAAACTAATAAACTTTTACTTTGAGCTACATCTGGCAACCACGGTCAAAGGTCGTGCTGCCAAGTGCCGATTTACGCGCAATGCACAAGGAGCAGGGTGAAATTCCGAGAATTATGTCTAGCCGACCTACTGCCTGGTCTGCCAAATATAATTAGATTTTATTTTTATATATTTGCATTTGCATTTGCATAGGTATGAGGAATATAGAAGATTAATTGATTATTAGGTTGTAATAAAACGTCAATTTACTAATAAATATAATTTTATTGTCAAATATTAATTATAATAGGTACAAAATGTGTAAAAAGAATATAATATATATGTATGTACAGGTATGGTCAAAAATTTGTTTAGGTAGTTCCATTGCAAGCAATTAAAATAATAAAGGGGAGCAGGGGTACGAGAGGATGAAATATAGCGTCGATATTTTTTCATCGTAAATGTTGAGTCCTTGGCCAATTTGGGGGTTTTGAGGTCTGAAAATCCAATTTGAAAAAATAAATTTCAAAAGTCGGTGAGGGTAACAGTAGACGAAATAACGTTTTTATACGTATAAATATACATATATGATGTCGTTTTCGGGGTTATTGATAGGTATCTGAGTAACCATCACACTAGATGTATATAGTTAAATAGCCTGTCCAAACGAAGGGTGTGTCAAAATCAAAAGTAAATACCATTTGTAGTTAAAAATTTGAGGTAGGGGTGAGACGGGTAAAATAGGACTTTGAAAAAATGATTGGGTGGTACCTATCTTGTTTCTCGGTTTATTTACATCAGACAAACTAAACTTGTGTACCATTTGTCAAAAACAGTTACAGATTCGACGTTGGGGTGACATGGGTAAAATAGGACATTTACGACATGTTGGATGGCATTTTCTTTTCCGGATTATTGTCATCAGAAAAACTAAATGTTTGCACTATTTGTCAAAAATAGTTAGAGATTAGATATAGCGGAAATATAGGTAAAATAGAACATTTTTTGGTGGTATCTTGTTTTCTGGATTATTCGCTAAATGTGTATACTATTTGTCAAAAATAGTTTAAAATTTGGCGTAGGGGTGAGACTGGTAAATTAGGCCTTTTATTCGAAATGTTGGGTGTTATCGTGCCTTCGGAGTTATTGACATTAGAGAAACTATACATACTTGTGTATAATTTGTCAAAAATAGTGAGCGGTACAAGCGCGGATCCAGGGGGGTGGTCATTGTGGTCATGACCCCCCCCCCCCAAACCAACAATTTAACACGAAAAATATCATATACCGGTTTGATTAACGCGGCAGGGTATTACTTTTCGTAACTTGTATGACACCCGGATTATTGGTATCAGAAAAACTAAATATGTGTACTATTTGTCAAAAATGAGCGGAAAGACGGGTAAAATAGGACATTTGTTGGGTGGTATCTTGTTTTCCGGATTATTGTCATCAGAAAAACTAAATGTGTGGTGCACTTACTATTTGTTAAAAATAGTTTAAAGAAACTCGAAGTAGGGGTTAGACGGGTAAAATAGGACCTTTATAAGAAATGCTGGGTGATATCTTGTTTCCGGGGTTATTGGCATCAGAAAAATTAAACTTGTGTAACATTTACCAAAAACAGTTAGTTTCGAAGTAGTGGTAAGACGGGTGAAATACGACTTTTATAAGATTGGGTGGTATTTCATCTTCTATGTTATTGGCATCAGAGAATTTTGTGTACTATAATTTGTTAGAATAGTTCCAGGCCCGAAGTAGGATAAGTGGGGTGTGAAAAGAATTTTATCAAAAATGTTTAGTGAATCGAACTAGGGTAGTGAGCTCTAATAAAACTTTTATTATTTTATATGTCAAATAATAAAACTTTTATTATTTTATATGTCAAATTAGTCTCTTGATGGATTTATAATTGACAAATTTGGTACATGCCGAGGGTCAACTAGCTCCGGTAGTAAACAGTTATGATAAAAAGTTGTTAGTTTTGACTCCATCTTTACACCCCAGAATTGATCGTCCCGGTAAATCTGAAATCAATCAATAATAACATAAACATAAAATCTTAGGAAAATAATAATTTATAATTTCCTTGAAAATAAATATATGTTCCTTTACCTAAATCTAAAATGTAATTTATTGATTAATGATAACTTTTACCTTCTGCACCAACATTCCTTTGGAAGACCAAACAATAAAATAACAAAATTGCCTTTGACTTATATGAAGCTGCCCCTGTACTTGATAATAATAATTGTGATTTGTGACATTGTTTTAGTTCCATCTCGTTTAAGTTCGTCAGTATGGCAAATTTTAGTAATTTCTGTTTAATTGCTTCCGCAGGGATATTTTTATAAATATATTTTATATTGATACATTAGTTCATTGCGTTCAATACTCGACTCAACCAGTTTGAAATTATTTCCTCTTTCCAGCACATACACACCTTTTACTTTCTTTAATTAAATATAGGTACAGTTCAACATGATCTAATATAAAATTTTATCATGCCTCCACTCCTTCCCTTTAACTTTCTTTACCAAATACTAAAGAATATAGTTCTTTGGACCTCAATAAAACTGAATACAAACAATATACTGCTTAGTATTTTCGAAAAAAAAATTGTTATCCCGTCGCACTCCTGCCGTCTTAACTTTATTTCAACAAATTCTAAGCAAAATATGTTTCCTGAACTTAATAACTCCGAAAAAGAGTACTCAGTCAATATTTTTGACAAAATATTAACTTGTTTTAAGAAATAACTACAAAGCAATTTTTTTTGTCAATAACTCAGAAAACAACATAAGGTTATTCGACTATAAAAAAATATACCTTTCCTATATTCCTCTCCTGACCTTAAAACAAAAAAGGGCAACATGGGATTTTCACCTGAATAACCTATAGTCCGTTTTGTTGCAGTTGATAGCTCATATCGAGGGTTGAAGCCATAAAACAACCGTAAACCATAGGCGTTGCCAATAGTAATTACCTTATTTAATAAGAAAATTGGCCTCTGTCCATTGTTAAGTAGGATTAGGGTTAAAGTAGGTACAACAGGGGTAATTAATTTACCTATTTTTGCCTGCTTTAGGATGTTATTACGCCATTTGATGCAAACTATGTATTTAGTTGTATTTAGATACTGCATTATCTCAAAGTTGAATTATTTCCTATACTTGTAACAATGGCTTCAAGTTTTTCGCCAACGTGTCTTCGTCAAATTAGCAAGAGTGCATATTCTCTCCGAGAAAAGACATTAATATTAAACGTGCATGATGCTCTAGTGTACCAGAAACCTGCAAGTGATGTTCGTAGCATCATTGCAAAGTGTGCCAATATGGTAGGAGTTGGAGAGGCTACTATATATAGGTTCTTGCGTGAAAGAAAATCTAAGAACCTCAGTGAGCCAAAACCACTCCCAGGAAAGAAACCGTTAGAAATTGACAATTTCATTAAAAATGGTATTAGAAGAAAAGTACATAGTTTTTATTTTGCCAAGGAAATACCAACTATAGACAAAATTTTACAAGCCATTAACTACGACGAGGACTTACCACAGCTATCACGAACGAAACTATGGAAAATACTTCATGATATGAACTTTCGATGGGAGAAGCAAAACAGAAAATCTTTTCTTATTGATAGAGCAGATATTATTTGCTGGAGACGTCAATACTTAAGGTCCATCCGAAAATACCGCAGCGAAGGCAAAAACATTTTCTATTTGGATGAAACTTGGCTGAACGAAGGGCACACCGTATCTAAAGTTTGGCAAGATAAAAATGTCCTAAGTTCTCGACAAGCTGTCATGGAAGGCTGGTCAACAGGACTTAGACCACCATCTGGAAAGGGACGCAGACTTATTATAACTCATATAGGAAGTTCAAATGGCTTTTTGGATCAAGGATTATTACAATTCCAGTCGAATTCTACTAAAGACTATCATGAAGAAATGACTGCTGATGTTTTCGAGGAATATTTTAAGCAAATGATAGAATACATTCCCGCTAATTCTGTAATAGTGATGGATAATGCCAGCTATCACTCTAGGCTAAAAGAGAATCTTCCCACAACTTCATGGAAAAAGGCGGAAATCGTAAACTGGTTACAACGAAAGGAATTGAGTTACGATAATACCATGGTAAAAAAAGAACTTTTGGATATTGTTAGGCTACATAAATCACAGTATAAAAAGTATGTTATTGACGAGATGGCAAGAGATCGAGGTATTATAGTGCTCCGTTTACCACCTTACCATTGTGAGCTAAATCCTATCGAATTAATATGGGCTCAAGTAAAAGGATATGTTGCTAGAAATAACAAAACTTTTAAAATGCAAGAAGTGCGACACCTCTTGCTTCATTCTTTAGCAAATGTGTCATCAGAAAATTGGCAAAACGCCATAAAACATGCTATAGTAGAGGAACAAAAAATGTGGGAACTTGACAACGTAATTGACACAACTATGGAAATTGAGCCTTTAGTAATAAGCGTAGGACATGATGACTCTTCAGATTCTTCTGAGGACCATTTTATCGAGTTATAATTATTGAAATTGTCAATATTTTTTGATCTGTAAATAAATTAGTTTTCTTGTAAATAAATTCATAAAATCATAAAATCTATTACATTTAAATAAAATAATAAGCGGTTGCATTAAAAACCCAACTCTCCGACCATGATGGGCCGTTTTAATCATTATCCTTTCATTTCATTTTATGGCTCTATTGTTACTTTATCTGTTACCCGGTGGAATAGGTCAAAATTTCTTCATCTTTATGCTAGATGTACGTAAAAAGACCATTTTATAGGTAAAATATTTTAGGCCACCGGGCCCTTGTTTTGAATCTTTAATGAGGGTATCGAGCTATCAACGGCAACGAAACAGAGTTTAAAAACATTTAAAAAATGTCTCTTTCAACATTTTTTTAAGAAATTCTAACCAAAACAGTCTTTCGGACCCCCAACATCTCCCAAAACTCCATACCGCTCAACACTGAAGAAAGAATTGGATATTTGTTTAAATTAACTATGTAAAATGGGACGTCGTAAATTTTGGGGTGGCAAAATACTAAGGTAGACAATTTTGGGGTGGCAACAACCCCGAATTACGCCACTCATAATAACTTTGACAAAAGTACACCGCCCAACATTATTGCAAAACATTTCTTTCCTTTTCACTCCTACCTGACCACACTTAACTTTTATTTTAAACAAATATACTAAGCAACATGTATTTTTCTTACTTGAATAAAGCCAACCCGTTCAAAATACATCCTCACCTCAATCTCCATTCAGCGAAACTTTTTTTTATTAAATAACGATATATCTATATCCGACCAATTTTAAAATGTATTCTTACCCTCTTAATGAAAAACGCCTGTATAGATAACAGAAAAACGATAAAGATTTAAATAAATAAATATTTTATTTATTTTTATACTTACTGTGCTTTACGGATCTTCCGCCTACTTTTCCGCTTTGCGGATAACTTGGGATAAATAATATAAATACAAATAAACTAATCGACACTTTAAACACAAATAGTCAGTTCGTACGAACACTAACTAAACGCGAATACTCCCCAATTCGATAATTAAAAATCAAAAGTTCTTCCGGCGCGTTGTTCTAGAAGAGAAACTAAACGAAGAGGCGCTACCAAGAATTGCTGCGTTGCCATATTGTACAAAGATTTTGCATTACGAAAACCGCGGTAAAATAAACATGGTCAATTTCAATTCCTTTCTATTTGAAAAATGAAGCATAATTCTTAATGAAATAGGCATAAATGTATCAATGATATATACAGAAATTGCACTGTTTGCTCAGTTTTTAATCTGTTTTACTATGAAATGATGAAAAATGATAAATAAATCAAAATTTTGAATGAATAAATAAAAAATAGCAAAAAAAGCACAATAATTAACTAGACTTAGTAATTTAAAGCAAACAGTGCATAGAAGCACATGATTTTACGTCTTTCTGTGAAAGAATCAATTGAAATGATCCAACGATACTTTGTTAATAAGTAATTTACTCCATAAGAATTTTCCCCATAAGAAAGCATGTAAAATATTAGCTGACATAATGGCGAAGGTAAATTAAATTCAACACTGCTCCGGAATCTTAATATATTTAAATGGGGACTCCTAAGGTGGCCTAGAGAAAGTCTACATACTTTTTTTTTAATTGAATATCTGAATACTAAGGTAATAAACCTTTTTACCCACATACTGTCGCGCCGTTTCATCTGGATTCAGTTAGCAACAATGTGGGTCACTAGAGTATACTAACTGTGTTGTCCGATCACACCGCATGTTTCGCCCTTGCTTGGATACCTGCCGCGCGCGACTATCGTTGCTTCAGTATGTTTCGTGCTTGATGTATACGAATTTTAAACGTTTTGTTAGTTGTAGCATTACCCGACTTTTTTTCTGTTGTGAAATAATTCATAATAAGAAATATTGTGATGTGATTTCAAATTTGTGTGATATTACCTATTGTTGGTTCTGTTACAAAACATACTTCTTGTGTTTTATTTTATGGAATTTAATTATAAAACGGATTATAAGATCAAAGGCAAGCAAGTATGTACCTTAAAATTTAAGTATTTTTTTTTTCTAAAAAGTTTAAAAAAGAAGTGATAACGCAGGTAAAAGACGTCTTGTTGTCGAAAACTGAATACCGCCTCAATAAACTATTGATTGCGAACGTCCTCAATAGCGGCAACGTAAATTTTCAGATTTCATATAAAGTGTATATTTGGTATAATAATTCAAAGCCATTTAAGGTTACTTTTCTTCAATTTTCCTCTCAGGATTTGCCGGTTTAAATATAATAAGTCATTTCCATAACACCCTGTATTATACCAGAAAATATAATTTTTAAAATACCCTGAATAAAAAATGTCTAGTATTCTTATTTTGGGCAACCAACACGCTAACTTATTAATTATTGTATTAAAAAGACGTACATAGATTACCTTCTTTTTTGTGGTCATAGTTATTCATTTCATCCTGGTACTCAACGAGAATTTGTTTTATTCTTTCACGAGCAACGGCATCCAAGTACTGGGTTTCCTCATCGAGTACTTCCTCTTCAGGTTCGTCTTGTAAAGGCGAAGACCTTTTATTTTTACGTCTTTCAGCTGTAATAAAAAAGATAACGGTATTTTTAGATTAAAAATTAATTCACAAATTGAATAAATTGATAGGATTAAAATTAAAAAGAACTGAAAAAATGAATGGGATGCCATATTTTAGCAGAGCCTGTGCACTAATAGTCTAGGGACGTCTCTCGCGTCGCGTTGTTTTTCAGGTTTTGCATAAAGTGGATATCTCATTTAATAAATCAAAGCGACATTTATGGTTATTTTTCTTCAACTTGGTTTTATCTCAGGATTTGCGAGTTTAAATATAATAAGTCCATAACATCTTGGTATATTCAAATAATATCAAATAACCTATTATGTCTTACCTTTATATTCATCTAAAACAGCCTGAGTTTTTGCATCTACCTTTGCAACAAAACGTTTGTCATAGACCATCAGATCGTGTAGCAGCCTAACAGCCCGGAGACCAGCGTCCGGTCCGGCAAGTTCGCAGAATCCAAAGGCTTTCACTTTTTTCCAACTGATGACGTGGCCACAAGACGCCAGTATTTGCCTGACCATAGTATCCGGTGCTCGTTCAGTAATATTTCCTATAAATAAAAATACCCATCTATTTCTGAAAATTATTTATGAAAATTAAACACATAAACTGTTTTGCCCTGTCATCAGGCATCGTTTAAATCTAATGCCTCCAAGTTATACGAGTTTTCATGAAAAGTCACAGTGGTAAAACATTTTGTAAATCTTTCCACAGTTAAATCAAGGACTTTTTGACTTATAAGCATTTATTTAGCAAAATTAATTATTACAGAATTAAATATTTTTTTTACTAACTTTTAATAAGTTTCTAAGGAGTAAAAAAAAATGTAATAATGTTGCTAAATAAATGCTCATAAGTTAAAAACTGTTTGAGATAGGTATAGCAACATTACACACAGGAAGCTAGACAATTTCAAGAGCTTTTAGGACCACAGATAAAATACATAGTGATTCATTTTAAAAAAAGCCTACTTTTTATCATATATACAAACAATCAAAATACTTGTATTTTGAAACACCCTGTACTATTATAACTATTTGGAAATAGAGTAAAAGGCATCTCTCTTGGTATTACCCAACTCCCAACCAACCAACCAACCAAATTCCAGTGCGCTAATTTGTCAGAGTTTCTCTTGGAGGATATGTTTTCCAAAAAAAAAAAGTGAAATTACTTATTATCTCGAGAACGGTAACAGATTCTTCATAAACGCATAACATCAATCACCCTATATTACTAGCAAATATATCATAATAGTTATAGATATCAACAAATTGTCAAAATATTTTTTAGGCCTTGGTACTTACTAGGTCTTCCTGCTTTAGGTCAGCACTAGGTAAACTAATATAAAAAAAAAACATATTTGGGCAACATAAAAGCTGTGAGATATGCACTGCACCACTTAATATATTTTTTAAAAGTAGGTATAGTCATTGGTTTCCATGACTATACAGGATGTAAGAAATTCGTCCTTAACCATTGGGACTTCGGGTTTGTTTGGTAAGAGATACGAAGTCCGTTAAATTGGGGCAAAGTTAGGTAATTATGGTCCCAATAATATGCCAAAAAAAAAATCGAAATTAAACACAGGGGCTTTTAAAATATTTGGAAAAATCTAAAATTTAGCGTTTCAGTTTTTATTTTTTTCTGACTTTGTTGCAATTTTTTTCCGACTTTGTTGCAAGAGATGTCCAAAAACCAATGTCACTTTCTCAATGCTACTTTATATTCTCCACAAGATGGCATAATCAGATCTTTAATGCGACGTTTCGTCTTTCGGTCACCATCATAGACTTCATTTTTTTAAATACAGGCCTGGATTTTTGTGTAAATTACGAAAGATGAACTGCGGTATACAACACTTAATGGTTTAACGACGTTCCTTAAATTGATCATCTTCATTACAATACCCCTAGTATGTTCCTTTAATTTACTTTCGTTTTTAAGAAATCGAAGATTTTAAAATTATTATTGTTATTACTGCCGTTAATTATTATTATTACGTACTATTACTGTTTTTTATTTCAATACAATAGTTTTATCAAATGTCTACTTAGTGTAAGTACCTACAAGTAATTTATTTTATTAATACAATTAAAAGTATCTCTTAAAGCCAGCACTTTTTTAAAGATTTTTAAACTGAATTTTTTAAAACAAAAGTAAATTAAAGGAAAGTACTAGGGATATTTTAATGAAGATGGGTTCAAGGAACAAAACGTCGGACAACAAGTAAGTGTTGTATACCGCGAACGATTTAGTTCCTCTTTCATAATTTGAACCAAAAAGATCCGGCTCGTATTTAAAAAAATTAAGTTGATGATGGTGACCCGAAGACGAAACGTCGCATTAGAGATCCGATGATGCCATCTTGTGGAGAATAAAAAGTAGCAATGAGAAAGTGAAATTTATTTGTGGACATCTCTTTGAACAAAGTCAGGAAAAAATAAAAACTGAAATGAAAATTTTTAGATTTTTCCAAATATTTTGAAAGCTCATGTATTTTTTTTATTTTCTTTTTGTGGCATATTATTGGGTCCATAATTACACAACTCTGCCCTAATTTAACCAACTTTGTATCTCGTACCGTTTCTGAAATCCCAATGGATGGTTACATTCTGTATATAATCCAGAAAACAACGTGCATCTAACATTCTTTCAAAATAAAATGATTTCATCCTCTCTTTATCGCCAATTTATTGTTGTAAATCAGAACTCCAAAACATTTTGAAACCATTTTTTTTGTGATGTTTTTTGCCTTAATTTAAAAAAAATTCTTTTGACACATTGAAAACATACATTACCACATGCAAATAGAAGCATGAAAATCATTTATGCCCGAACAAACATTCTCTTTTTAAGTCACTTAATAAAAAGTTGAGAATCCTATTGAAATTTTGATAATATTTTGAATTTACTGTGTATCTGCGGATGGAGTTCACAAGAGGGAAAAAATCTGATTGAAATGATTTTACTACCAAAAATAATCCTTTATAAAAAGTTCTGCTTGTCGAGAAAATGAATTATTTGACTTTATGTTAGTTTATAAACAACCTTATTTTATAAAATTTTTGTTAAAAGTATTAAAAACACTCTCTATTCTAAATTAATTTTCGCAACAAGCAGAAGAAGAAATAAAGAATGACTTTTGGTTGTGAAATCAATAATAAACATTTTTCCCTTTTGTGAACTCCATCAACAGACACATTGTATAATGTACAATTTATAATAATTTGCGATCTATAGTGAATGAATAACTAAAATATCAGCAACTTACCGACAAACACAGTAACAGCTGGACCGTCCATTCTTTTCTGATCATTACGATTGGGATTTAATTTGGGAAAGGCTCTTATCTGAGGGGCACCAGATACCTGTATGGGTACCATCTGTTAAAATAGAGCAAAAATAATTTTACAGATTATTTAACACACTGGCCTAACATTATCCTAAAATCCTGACTTATAAATCATGTTCAAGATAAATATAGGTACCTAATATAATAATATAGTACATACTTATGAATTCTATAAATTGATATTTGGCACAAATAATAGGTCTGCCAAGTCACTAATGAAATGGGTTGTCTATTTGAGTTTATGTACAGTTCATATTTTATTCCATTGAGCGAATTTAATATATCAAAATAAACGATAATTTATGCAAGTTTTTCTAATGCGACCGACAAGATTCTATCGAAGCAGTAATATCATAGTTATTGGAATATATTAAAAATAATAGCATTGGGGTAACTTTTGACGACTTTTATCAACGCCGGGACCCAGGAGAGAAATAAAATATAACACTTTCCAGTTCTTTAAATCGCTAATGCCAAAATATTAAGATCTGTACAAGTTTACTTACGTGCTGGATAGGCATCACAGGCATAATTGATGCAGCAGGTCCTCCAATTGGCATAGCATACATGGGAAGGCCTTGCATCATTGGTGGTCGACCTGGATAAGACATTTTTCTACCTTAATTCTGTTTCAAACGTATGTGTGTAAAGTTATCAGATTATGTTATAAATATGTTGGACAGCACTATTCCGACACAACCGTAATTACACGTAACACCGAGCAGTCTGTATTATTTGGTTAGGTAATAGTTTACTTTTAGTTAAAAATTTATTAAACACTACAAGAGAACTATTTTTCGAGTATAATTTCAACAATTTACGGAGAAAGCATGATGCTAAGGGCCGATTTTTGGGTTTAAAAAATTGCAAACGCCGCCATCATGTAACTTTCACGAACGTCAACTGTCGAACTGTCAAGTCAAAAATCAAACCAAACACGTCAAAACTATAAAATCATTGTCCCCAACACCCACATTGCAAGATGGCGGCAAATGAAGTCGTAGATGAATTTGCTGATAGTAAAAAAACAGAAAAAGTTAAATATATTTCGAAAAAATGCTTTCACTGCAATAAGAAAGTTGTAGACTTTGCAAAGTGTAAAAAGTGCAGTAAATTTTTCCATCCATCGTGTCTAGATCAAGCAGCACTGCAGAAAAACGCTGAGTGCATTCATGTAATCCATGAGGAAGAAGAATCAATGGTTGAAGGTGATGAAACCAGACTACTGAAGCTGTTAGTGAAGGAATTACAAAGCAAAAATGAAATCCTGGAAGAAAATGGGAAATTGCTTCGTGAAAAAGTAAGTTTTCTTGCAGGAAAACTAAAAGATTATGAAAAAAATTCTCGTAAACAAGATCACGTGACCCAAGAAAACGCGGGAGTATCAACAACGGTAAAGCAAAAAAATGACATTGAAAATAAAATCCTAAAACTCCTAAAAATAATAGGAATGTGCATGTTATCGAGATAGAAAGTTCCCCTGAGACACAGAGAAAAAATAAGTTGCAGGAATCAAAAACACTCGAAGCCAATGCTGACGTACAAAAACCCAAAACTGGGCAACAGTTGCCAAAAGCACAGAATAGTGGAAAGGCAGTTGCTCCGGTAGCGACGATACCATATGACCCGTTGCCATCAAATAAAAATGATAACGCATGGATTGAGGTTAAGAGAAAAAAAACAAACAACAAACCCACTAAACAAAATCGCCCTGAACCATTAAGGGGCTCTAACGTAAACTGTTTGCAGCTAAAACCTGCTGAGAGAAGGGCCTGGCTGTTTCTCTCAGGACTGGAACCAACTACTGACTGTGTTGAAATACTGGACTATCTAAAAACAAAAAACCTTGATAAAGGCTGTACAATTGAAAAAATGAAAACACGAAAAGAAAAATTTCGGAGTTCCTTTAAACTAGCTGTGCCATATATAAAAAGGGACGATTATCTGTCTCCAGATTTATGGCCAATAGGAATCTCGATAAACCATTTTCTGAATTTACAACGCCACTCAGTGGTGAAGAACCCGATTATGAAGTAGGATTAAAGGATTACCGTAAAATAAATATACTCCACATCAACATTAGATCTCTTCATAATAAAAAAGATTTGCTAGAAGCGTACTTGGCTGATAAAAACATCGACATAGTGTGTTTAACCGAACACTGGCTAACAAAACAAGAAATGGAGGTGATGAACCTTGGGAACTATAGGAGGACTGACTTTTCTACAAGGGAAAATAGCACGGGGGGTGGCACTGCCATCTTTGTTAGTAAAAATTTTAAGTGTAAAAATTTAGAGTTTGTAAATGTTCATAATGTTGAAAAGTGTACGGAAATTTGTGGTACTTTTATCAAAAGCTTAGATTTGTATATTTTAGCTGTTTATCGTCCACCTTCAGGTTGCTTCAGCGTATTTCTGGACTCTATGGAGGCCATTTTAAGTAAAATAGGAACTCAAAAGTGTGTAGCCATTGCTGGTGATTTTAATGTACAACTAATAACCAACCAAGCGGATGCGGTTCGCTTGAGGGATTCACTTCATACATATGGTCTTCAGCAGACAATATTCACTCCCACTAGAGACGGGTCTTGCATTGACAACATCTTTGTGAGCCGCTGTGCGGGTCCTCTAAACTCAGGGACTGTTGATCTGAGCGCATCTGATCATCTTGGTCAGCTCGTAAGCATTAATATTCATGATAAGGCTCCACCTATACAGAGAGGTTCGAAGGTATGTAGACCGATCACTCAAGCGGCGCTATCGTTGTTTTTTAATAAAGTGTCGGCTCTTTCCTGGAATTTTATTGATATTCCATCTGTGGATGCCGATGTTAAGTTCAAACATTTTGTTGCAGTCTTGAGAGAGGCTTACCTGGATTCTTTCCCTGAGAAAAACTACCGTGTCAGGTCGGACCAGGGTAATAATATTAGTTGGTTTACCAATGAGCTGAGGGCCATGCGAGATCATCTCGCACTGCTGGGCGAACTGTATAGACAGTATGGTCAGGTGGGTATTGGTTTCGAATACCGTTCCTACAAGTTAAAATATAAGCTCGCAATTCGTGCTGCTAAAGTTCAAGCAAATGACAATGTGATACGTACGTCCAATAATCCGTCACGATGTATGTGGAGCATAATACATAAACATAGGGGCATCGAAAAGAGCAATTCCATGATGGGTAGTCTGTCACCGGACGAATTTAATGTCTTTTTTTCAGGCATGGCTCAGGGTGTGGCTGGTCAGATTCCCCCCACTTTGGGGGATCCTCTAGACTACATGGGGGCCGTTGCTCCTCCTCTAAACTCTTTTCGGTTTAGGGATGTGACTTTTAATGAGGTAAGAAATATTATTGATCAGCTTAAAAATAAGAGGGGCTCGGATGCCTTTGGCCTTAGCGTAAGGCTAATTAGGAATATAAAAAACATAATACTAGTTCCCCTAACTAAGTTACTAAACCTTTGCTTGAGGGAAAACATATTTCCATCCTGCCTAAAGGAGGCACTAATTACACCTATCTTTAAGAAGGGTGATCCGAACTTACCTGAAAACTATAGGCCAATCTCTCTGTTGCCTGTATTGTCTAAAATCTTGGAAAAGTGTATGGCTTTTCAGATAGTGGAGTATTTTAATCTCAACAACCTTTTTACTGAATGTCAATTTGGATTCCGAAAGGATAAAAATACAACATTGGGCATCCTTGACCTGGTGTCCTATATTCTTACCTCTTTTGATGAAAAGCAGTTTACAGCCTCACTGTTCTGCGATTTGAGCAAGGCATTTGACTGTGTCTCGCATGACATTCTTCTGCGTAAGTTGGGAGCATACAATTTCAGCCCAAACAGTGTTGACCTGATAAGATCTTACCTCACCAATCGACTCCAGGCGGTGAAAGTGGATGGGGTGGCGTCTGCGATGAGGGAGATCACCATTGGTGTCCCGCAGGGATCCGTCTTGGGACCCCTTTTATTTTTAATTTTTATTAACGACTTGCCAATGGTTGATGCCTTAGCTAAGTTTACACTCTTTGCCGATGACACCACAGTCTCGATTGCTGCTGGAGCCCTGGATGATGCAATCAGTGAATCTGTAAGACTGCAAAAAAAGGTAGAGGAATGGTTCAGTGCCAACAGGCTACTCCTAAACAAAGACAAGACTAGCAGAATGGTGTTTTCGCTGCGGGATATTGGCACAGTGAATGCTGGGACAGGGATGGTCAGGTTCTTGGGTGTCAGTCTCGACTCTGGTCTGCTGTGGGATGCGCATGTGGGGGTGGTTGCTGGGAGGCTGAGTAGTACTTTGTTTATGCTGCGGGGCCTTGCTGGTTGTGTTTCCCGGGCGACTTTGAGAACTGCCTATTTCAGCGTTTTTCACAGTTCCTTGTCTTATGCTATTCTTGCATGGGGACATACGGCTCAGGCTCAGAGAATCTTTGGACTACAAAGAAGAGCTGTAAGACTGGTTGCGGAGCTTGGCTATAGGGATGATTGTCGCCCTGCTTTTGGAACTCTTGGAATTTTGACCCTCCCTTCGGTCTACATTCTCGAAAGCCTTCTGTACGTAAAGAGAAATGAGGACCTGTATGTGACTCATGGGGATGTTCATGGGTACAATACTCGCAATGCGGGGAACGTGCTAACAAACTATCGTAGACTTAAAAGATCCCAGGATGGGCAGGGGTACTATGGGGCTAAATTTTTCAATAAGCTGCCTGTTGACATAAGAGTCTTACCGCTGAAGCAATTCAAAGGTCGTGTTAGCAGAATGCTGATTAAGAATGCCTTTTACAACATTCACGAATTTTTAAATTATTACTTTGATAAACTAAATTAATTTTAATCTGTAACTGATGTATTGTATTCGCCATTAGGTTTATATTTTACTTTATTATAATAAGCGTTTTACTTATATATACATTTTGTGTTGTCCGTGTAAACGCTTTGTGTGTATG
The DNA here is from genome assembly GCA_963991005.1 of Barypeithes pellucidus. Taxonomy (NCBI): domain Eukaryota; kingdom Metazoa; phylum Arthropoda; class Insecta; order Coleoptera; family Curculionidae; genus Barypeithes; species Barypeithes pellucidus. Next base: position 49,372,352 of record OZ022562.1, on the reverse strand, counting down.
AACGTTGATATACTGTTTTATTGAATGTTTGTATAGTATAGTAATGTTTGGCTCTTATTTCTTTTTTATTATAATAAGTATTTTACTTTTCTCTATATACATTGTATTTTGACCTGTGTAAACACTTGTGTTCTAACATTAATAAAACTATTGACTATTAAAAACTTTATACCGTACAATTGAAGTTGTTTCATTTAAGTTACGAATATTTTCCAGGTTATCCGATATATTTATTTTCAGTATTATCAATTGTTTAAAAGAAAATATTAATATTCAATGTTAATGGCTATGGTTAATGGTATAAAATCATATAAATAATAGTGTTGCCAATGAAAGCAATTATCAGTGTTGCCAATAATCTAAACATCCTTTCAATGTCACCAACAGTTTACAACAAAACATGATATCGTTGTCCTAATGGTAACAATGTATGGAGAATACCAGCGTAGTTTCCCTCTGTGGAGAAATCATTGTTAATTTATTTCTCTTTAATCTCTTTTTACGATGACGCCTCGCCTACTCTGCGTTCTTACAGAAAACCTTCCCAAGCAAAGAACTCTAAGTATACAACTATAAAAACTATTTAAAGATAAAAACTGTATACATTGTAATTTTCTACTTATCAGTGGATGATGCTTTCTATTATTTTAAAAGTTATTTTAGGATTATAGTATAGTAGGACTATCGATAGCGACTTTATAGAAATATCGATAGTTTTCCACCTCTATAGCCTACACGAATCGTTACACCACCCATATTATATTCTGTGCCCCAAAATTCTAACCTCATTATTGTGTAGCTTATTTTAATATAAATAAAACTGTTTATGTTTACTGAGTAAATATTGGTTGGACAATAGGTCACAAATATGAACAACGAGTATGCCTCGAGGCTTCTTCCTCCTGCCAAAGAAACAACTCGAGCAGCTTGCAAAAAATGTGGATATGCTGGCCATTTAACTTACCAATGCAGAAATTTTCTCAAAGTTGATCCCAACAAAGAAATAGTTCTCGACGTAAGCAGCACAAGCAGTGATTCAGATTTAGACTATGTTACACCATTAACAGAACTACGCGAAAAGGAATTGAAAGACAAATTAAAGGAGCAAAAGAAAAAAAAGAAACACAAGAAGAAGTCATCGAAGAAATACAAACGGAAGCACTCGTCTCAAAGTGACGATTCAGATGAGGACTCCGACGATAAGCAGGCATACAAAAATAAAAGGCAAAAAAGTGAAAGTGGACAGAAAAGGAAACATAAAAGCAAAAAAAGTAAACATAAGAAACACAAGAAACGAGCAAATTCATCCAGCACAGAATAGTTAGGAAATAGTAGTAAGTACCTACTTCAAATTTACATTTTTCAACACTGTTATTTTTATACATAAAACCCTAGTGGGTGTCCCTTGTAATTTTTATTTACTTTTAGGAAAGTGTTGTAATAAAATTTTTTTTGTAACTGATAAGGAATTGTAAGCTTCTCAAACAAGATTTGCTAATTATGCGCTTGGAAAAATGTTATTTTATCAAATATATTTGTATCTTTTAGCTCGATAATTAAGTGTAATGTATATTATTATATGTATGTGTATCTTAAAATGTATGCTAATTAACTCTATATAATATTATTCGCTTTTGTTGTGTTAACCAAACTAGCAAACATATTTCATTAACCAAATTGACCAAGAAAATTTGATGGAAAATACTTTCACGTCTCCAAAATGACCGCCAGCGGGCGCAATTACAATTATATAACTAAAAATTCAAATTTCTTTGAATTATGACTGTTAAGGTTTTCATTTAATAACAGATATAAAAAGACCATTAATTGTTGAGAAAGTTTGTTCACGAGACTTATTTCCTATTACCGATAATAAGGGTGGGGGAAGCGTGTTAAAAAATATTTCCTTAGTCGGACACCCCATACAGTATCACCATTATAGTTGGAACCATATATTTATTTTTCTATTTAGGTATAATTATTGAAATTTACCATAAAGGCCGATGCGCACCTATGCATGTCATGTTCACTCTGCATTTTGGGTGCAAAAGAAGGGGACGATTTATTTGGAGCAAAGGCTCCGTCATTGCATTTATAGGACTGCATCAAAATCAACCGTTTTTGTATTACCAAAAATCAAACTTCAAATAAGAAAAAAACATAAATATGGACATATCAGGATTATTGATCCATATACGTTAAAAAAACTTAAATCAGCTGATTAAATATTGCAGGGTGAGCAAGAAAATACCGATCGGCCTTAATAGTTAGAGAGACCGTGACAATATTGGGTCCGTGAATTGGAATATCAGTAATTTGGTTTTTCATGGAATTTAGGTCCCCCTCTAGAACTTTTATATCTGACGAAATGCCGTAGAGCGTTGCTGAGAGGCGATGTACCGCTTTAGATAGGAAATTCTCAATAAATTCAAAATTATATCGAGCCATGTCTGAAAATGAATTTACAGCATCGGCGTGACCCCTAAAGTCACGGGAAACACATTTTCTGACAAGTAAACGATCGTGACCTGTCAGAAAATTGTCACACTACCTTCCTTGACACCCAAATATTGTGGAAAAAAAATTTCAGACGAATCGCACCTAGCTAGGCGGAATTCTGACAATATTACGCAGAGATGCCGGAAGGCAGGTATCGTTCAGTTGTATGACGGGATATTATACTCGCAATATTACCAAATTAAGGCTATTTTTCCATAAGGTGTGTATGATTTATTCAAATCTGATGAATTTAAACATTTGCCCTTGTCTACTTTTCACTAATTACAGTTTAGAAATTTACCGTTACGAATTCTCTTAATTTTCTCCGAGATAGAACATGTTTCTGGTAACTTTGTATATATCAAAATGTTCGGAAAAGATGAGGGCATCAGATAAACCTAGAAAAAATTCTCCAAGGGGAATATTTTAGAAAATATAGCAGAATAAACCAGACTTTTAATAAAAAAATTTTTGAGAAAAAATACTGCTCTTTCGCAATATTCTTTTTATCAGAAAATTGTTTACGACTCATCTCCATGGGAATTCAAATCGACTAACCCCACTTGGACCCATATCACTCGAGGCTTTATAATTTTTCCATTAATTTTTTTTGACACGCTCGGAAAAGTGTTTGCAAGGGTTTACTTGTCAGAAAATGTGTTTCCTTGACTTTGGGGGTCACGCAGATGCTGTAAATTCATTTTCAGACATGGCTCGATATAATTTTGAATTTATTGAGAATTTCCTATCTGAAGCGGTACAGCGCCTCTCAGCAACGCTATACGGCATTTCATCAGATATAAAAGTTGTAGAGGGGGACCTAAACTCCACGAAAAACCAAATTACTGATATTCCACTTCACAGACCCCATATTGTTGTTATTTTATTGTGAAAAGTTGTTTTTATTGTAATTTTATGCCTACATGCCAAGTTTGAATCGGATAATTTTTGATTCTATCTATTTTTGGCCAATATCTATTTTCATTGAACATCGAAGTCGACTGTAATAATAACCAACCGATTGTAATTATAACCAATTAACGGCGCTATTGTTCTAATATGTCCATTTTTTTAACGTAATTATTATTTAAAAACAAGACTTCTTTTTTCTTGGTTAAATCTTTATGAGTTATGAGGAGTTTACTTCACAGATGGCAACATTTTTAAACTGTAGTTTATTTTTTTTTGAGGAAAATGAATATTTTGATATAAAGAATGAATTATAAAGTATTGTATAAATAAATAGATTTACGGTGGCAGGGTCGACTTCCGTTTTCAATGAAAATAGATAGCAAACAAAAATATCATAACAAACTTTAATGGTGACACTGCAAATATCTTTCAATGGTGCTAAGGATGTCCTCAGGGAAATTGTATACAGCTTGAGTAGCTCAATCTATGTGCTTCTTACAACCCTTATTAAGAAATATTGGTTTGGAACAATTTATATGTAGTCGGTTGTATTTTAGAAGATATGCCAATTAGCTATTAAAATAACGTAATTTTATTAATATGATTATATTATTTTCATTTGTGAAATATTATAAAATAAAGCATTTTTACAACATAACAATTCTTTAATTAATGCGTGAAGTAGGCCCAAAATGCACCGACTCGTTATAATAAATATACAACTAGGGACTATTTGTTTATCAATGCATTCAATACCCACTGCAATCTATTTAATGGCAGATACGGATGTGTCATCTAACAAGAAATGCACAAACAAGCTTTTATAAACTATGCAGGGTGTTATGGAATTCCGTTATTATATTTAAACCCGCAAATCCCGAGATGAACACAAATTGCAGAAAAATAACCATAAATGGCGTTTTAAGTTAATGCGGCGTGCACTACTGACATTGTGCAAACAAACCACCCATATGATTGGCGGAGAGACGTCCGTTGTCAACGATGTTAAATTTTTCCCGCGAGTCCAACTCTAGAAAAAATGTATGCTTCGCTACCACAATTTCCATAAAGATGATAACAAAAATGTTTGTCTGTTTTGCAAACGAGATAAACAAACTTAGACAAATTTCAAATCTGAAGCACATTGAAGCAAATAATTTCACAACAGAACTTTACGATAGTGATCGAGACGACGCGATCGCGAACGAACGTTTAAAACAATTTTTTTGAAGTACAGTGAAACCTCTCTTAGGCGGACACCTACGTGACCGTCTAAATGTGTCCGCCCATGGGAAATTTGTTATTAGGTAATATGTAAATGCAAAATTATTACTATGTATATGTATGTACAAATAAACATAACATAACAAAAAAACACTAGTTTTAGTTAGGATGTAGTACTAAAAAATCTAATAGCGTAGTTTGACGTGTTTGCGTTTTATACTTGCAATCTAGAAAATGTAATTCCAAGTCTGATAACAATTCCATTGCTGTAGTGTCACCTCTATTCTTTGCATACTCTTGTAATTCCTTTACCATACTAATGGCTTGTTGATATTTGGTGACATTTGTTTGATTACTGCATTCAACTTCTTCATCAGAGTCGTCAGATAGTGATGTGGTTTCAGTTTGGACTACATAATCGGTAGGAATGGGGTCACTATCATCTTCTAATAGCACATTGCTATCAATGTTGAATGAACTCGCCCAAATCATTGTTATCAAATTACAAACTTCCACAACATCAATATTCTCTTTCAGACTCGAAACGCGACATTTTTATGCCATTGTTTACGTTTTTAACCTTACAACTCACAAATAAACGGCGGACTGCTGTCGGGGAATCACACATACTTTCATTCGGCGAAGTCCTTTCGCTCTGCCAAGCATACGCGATTGGTTGCCGGTCTGTCTTCAGAGAGTTTTTGTACCGTACTTATTCGTCTCCCAAATACTTTTAAATTTTTTTTGTCCGTTTAAAGGAGGTTTTTCGCACTCTTTGTATGAAAACAGCCTGTCCGCGTCCGCCCAAAGGAGAGGCCGCCCAAGAGAGGTTGATTTTCATGGAATTTCATATACCTAGTTCCGAACTATGAAAAAATGTCCGCTTAATAGAGATGTGCGCTTATTAGAGGTGTCCGTTATGAGAGGTTTCACTGTATTGCACAAATTTGATGTTGTTACATCACAACATTTATTATAAATTATTTCACAACAGAATAAAAAAAGGTAATGTTACTACTAGTAAATTTAACACCTTATTTATTAAGCCGTTTAAAATTCGTATACAAACACGAGGGATTTCAAGGGAAAAACGCGAGCGACAACGTGTGCCTTTCGCACATCCGATATACTCAAGAACGGCCGACCGAAGCCGCGTCCGAATAACGGTTTACGAGGCGCGCGCGCGGTGTAATCTGGCATCGTTGTTCGCCTAGTGACCTACATACACTTGTTAACTGAAAACAGATATATAATACGAGGCGGCATGTGGTAAAAGAGTTTTCACCTAAGCATTTAGACATTCGATTTAAAAAAATGTATGTAGGCTTTCTCTAGGACACCCAAGGAGTCACTCATTTAAATACAATAAATTATTTCCGTAACACCCTGTAGATCCATTTATGTGAATGAAAAATATACTCTCATTCACATCAAGAGTTCAATTTACATAAAACCCATTTTATAAATAACTAAGCGGTATGATTCCACACCGATGGAGGCGTGGCTTGTGACGTCACCGGGTGAGTGATTTTTTAAATCTCGTGTGGAGATTTATATTGCTGTCAGCGTTTTAAACTCTCTTTTAAAGGTGATAAAAGGTTTTACGCATTATGTGAAATGAAAGAATAATATCATGGTATTTAGGTGTATTTATATCATGAACATACAACGAAGATTAAAGCTAAAATACGACCTAAGTAGTCATAAACAAATTAATGAAGAGGTAAGGAAACTCATAGCCTGCTTCAGTAGTTAAAATAACAATACAACAATATTTGAATTTCCATACATGTTTCGAAGGCATATCCCTCATCAGCTTCAGTGAAAAATACTTGAGAAGTACATATTAACAAAATAGATAAAACCGTATCCATTTTTCGTTTTTATCATTAGGAAAGCGGAAACGCCTTATATTTCTATCAAATTCCTTTGCCTGGTTGTCCCTATCACAACCGAACACAGCGCATCTTATTTTATGAACATTCAGATATTTATTTTAATAAACACACACGATTAAATAAGAAAAAATTGTGGCGAACTTCCAAAATTTCCGTGAAAAACCACGGCAAACGGCACTACGTGGCGACCAGTGTTGCCAGAAATCAAAGTAATAGGTTGAATAATAAAAAACGGTGTCAGAGTAAGAGTACGAAAAAAAAGTTACTGAATGGGGGCCATCTCCAGATTGAACAAAAATTTTATATGGGGAGCCCCACAACAAGAATGAACATCTCAAAAATTGTTAAAATAGTAATGGATATATTAGAATTGTAAGACTGACAACGCTGGAGGCAACGAGGAGGGGTCGCCGAGCAGCTTGGGCTATCCTCGACCGGTTCCAAGTTTGTCGGAATCTTTTCTCATTTTAGTGGTATTTTAGCTGTAATGTGTGTTATATTTCTATGAAATTAATATACGTAAATACTAATATACCATTAAATGCGTAAAACCTTTTAATACCTTTAAAATAGAATTAATAACGCTAACATCGTATAAATCTCCATAAGAAATTTAAAAATCACTCTCCCTGTGACGTCACTGCGCGCGGCCGACGAATCTGGAACGATTAGATATCTTACCTTTAGTTATTGTAAAACCTAAGTAAATACATTTTTTAAACAATTCTAGGCTTAACTAATGACATCAGTTTTAATAATATAAGATTTTGATAATTTACACAATATAACGGATAAATTGAGAAAATATAAAAGTTTTACATTTGAAGAGAACTTTCACACATTGTTGTAAGTCAAAAAAAATCCATCTAAGTCACAATCTACACTCATATACGCAGTTTCTTTATGACAATGGCGCTTAGGCTGTGCGTTTAGAGGGCCATTTTTGACCGCACCTATAAATACAAGTGTGGTCCAAAGAGGATGCAACTAAATTACAGTATAAGCAACGCAACAGGAAGAACTCGCGTACACTTTAATAGATGGAACTTTCATTGACCGCAGGAATACATTGTACACTGCATAGGAGTATTTTTTTAATTAATCCGTACATAGTTTCTTCAGTTCTTCCAGTGTCTGTGTTGATACATAAAAAAACAACGATAATAAAGTTATAACTGAAAATTTAATTTTTTTTTAAACAGCAAGTCCAGCTTTTTGACGACATTTCTGCATCAAGGCACGCAACACGAACTGCTTCCTAGATAAAGCCCTCACTTGTCTCAAAAATACATCTAAGTCAATAACTCCACATCGCAGTGCTTCGCCCATGTAGTAAATTGCATCTTCCAAAGCTGCCTCTTCAGCAAAGGCATTTAGTAATCTAAAAATAAGTTAGGTTAAATCGACAAATAGATAGATAGGAACGTCTTTATATTGCTGTTTGCTTAACCGAGCATATACATACACATGGGCACTTAATACAGGGTGTACGCTAATTAATGGTGCATAGAAAAACCACAGACTCCTTACGTAAAAATATTAGGATTTAATTATGCTTACCTATATCCGAAAGTTGATATTAACTGAGATACAGAGTGTTAAAGTTAAAACTTCATTTTTGTTTTTCTCTAATAACTTTGCGAGAAACTAACGTTTTTTACAAAATTTAGCAATTATGTTTTTTTTAGGACGAGAAATTGATTTTTTTTATGAAATTTTAATGTATAATGTAGGGGGCGCGCTGTCTGCGGCATTATTTGCACATTTATTAGATCATAACTTTTTTGTGCCTCAGTGTATTTATGTTTTTAATGAAAATAATACTTTTCTCATATTTATTACGTAAAAAAGGTATACTAAGTTCAGGTCGCCCAGAGTTACCGTTTCGGAGATATTTGCATTTAAATTGTTTAGTGCACCATGTCCAATTATTATTAATTTGCAAACAATTTTCTTAAAGTAACCTATGAGAAAGCAAATGAAATTTAGAGATGCAGTTGCTATGAAACCTCCATGTTGTTATTTGTTTGTTGATTATTGTAAGATAGCTTTGTCAGAAAATGTTTCATTTTTGAGTTTATCGTAAGTTTGTGTTTTCATTGCTGTTGGTTTCTTTCGACACGATATTTTCTAGGGTGAAAGTTATTTTAATTAAAGCAAGTTAAAGAATAATCCAATTGTTGTATTTATTATTCGCAATTACCATTACTAGAACATTAATTATCATGTTAAAGTTAATTGGTAAGAAGTAACAAAATATTATTTGCTTGCTTGAGCTACCGCACTAAACAATTTAAATGCAAATATCTCCGAAGCGGTAACTCTGGGCGACCTGAACTTAGTATACCTTTTTTACGTAATAAATATGAGAAAAGTATTATTTTTATTGAAAACTTAAATACATTGAGGCACAAAAAAGTTATGACCTAATAAATGTGCGAAAAATGCCGCAGACAGCGCCCCTATTTCACAAAGAAATCAATTTCTCGTCCTAAAAAAAACATAATTGCCAGATTTTGTAAAAAACAACAAACCCGAACAAACGCTACATTATACATTAAAATTTCATAAAAAAATCAATTTCTCGTCCTAAAAAAGCCCATAATTGCTAAATTTTGTAAAAAAAACGTTAGTTTCTCTCAAAGTTATCAGAGAAAAACAAAAATGAAGTTCTAACTTTAACACCTTGTATCTCAGTTAATATCAACTTTCGGATACTTACTTACTTACTTACTTAATTTATTTATTTCAAAATCATGTTACATAATTTCCAAATAAAAAAACACAAAGTGAAACAACGTCATCTTAGAACACCAAAAAGGTGCAATATCATTCTGTTACATACTTAGAAAATCATCCAGATTATATGGCTCTAATTCCAATAAAGTCTTTCTGATTTCCATCTTAAACTGTTTTTCGCTGCTAATTATCTTTATACTCTCGGATAGTTTGTTATATAATTTCAAGCACATACAATTGGGTGACTTTTCAGTAAGAGTTAGCTTATGTATGGGGTAATTTACATTTACAGTTCTCATGTTATGTTGATGACAAACTGGCGCTTGAAAACAATTTCCATTTTTAAAGAAAAACACTAAACATTCATAGATATACAGTGCATATACTGTTAACAGTCCTGTGTCTTTAAAGACGGTACGACAAGTTTCCTTGTAATCTAATTTCTCAATTATTCGAACCAATCGTTTTTGAATTACAAATATACTTTGAATTTGACTATCCCTGCCCCAAAATATAATGCCATATTTTAAACAGGACTCGAAGTTAGCGAAATACAATGTTTTTAAAGTTTTATTGTTCACGTATTTACCAGTAACACGAATACCATAACAAACAGCATTAAGTTTTTGTGACATACATTTGATATGAGCGGACCAATCTAAGAATTCATTAATCTGTACCCCTAAGAATTTTGTTGTTTCTGAAAAATTAATTGTATCTTGATCATGAGCAAAGTCAACTGGCCTTTCCACCTTAGATACTTTTGTTCTAAAAAGTGTAACATTAGTTTCATTTTCATTCAAAATAAGTTTATTTTCTGTAAACCCTATTAAGAAAATTTTTGCACTCTGTGACAAGTTGATTGATACTTTTGCCCCCTAAAAGTAAATTAGTATCATCCGCGTAATTAACTATATCTTGATTGGCTTGAATTAGATTATTTAAATCATTTATAAAAATGATAAATAGTATGGGCCCTAATACACTTCCCTGAGCTATACTACTAGATAATATCTTTGAGTGATAAGATTTTCCATCTTTCGTAACGCAGACTTTCTGTTTTCTGTTATTAAGATACCCCGTTATCCATTTATGAGCATTTCCTCTTATCCCATACATTTCAAGCTTTCTTACTAATATCTCTCTATCTAAGCAATCGTATGCTTTTGACAAATCCAAAAACATACCTTATAAATATAGGTATGTATAATTAAGGGCGTACAATGCGCAAATTTATAGGATGATTAACAACGTTTCGCTACTGCAGGATTCTAGAAAGGCTATTTGAACTACCTGACGGCACAAGTTAAATTTTAGTAAAGAAATGTTTCTATTTCTAAGGTACAATGGCCCTTTTTTGAAAAAAGTAAGTAAAAATTTTTTTAAAATCGGACCAAAAGTGCATATTTTTAGGCATTTTTCAAGGTTAATATCGTCGCTGATATTTTTTTTTTGAAAAAAGTAGCGATGTACCTTAGAACTTTCATTTCTTAACTTTACAATACCAAAAATTGAGATATTACAATTTCGTTCTAAGCGAGTAATCTTGCAGCGCGCGAAGCATGTTTTAGAAAAATTTTTGTGAAATGTATTAGAAGTTGCCTATGTCCAGCATTATTTATTGTCGGTAGACGTGAAACAAGCTATCACGGTACAGGATTATGCTACACTGAGAAAATTATATAGGTTAGAAAATAGGGCTAAATTGTGTTTTTTTGTATTGTCAGTGCCAACCACATAATATCTGTATTAATTTTATAAGGCGTTACTATTAGTTTTAGTTTTAACTTTTAGATCTAAAACCACTTGCATATTAACATATACACTCAAATATACAGTATGCGTATATAGTCGAAACGGCATAATAACTTTTGAGCCGCTAATTTTTTTTTTACAAAATTTGGGTGTGGGTTATGGGGGAATGTTAACTTCATTTTGGAGGAATAATGACAGTACTACCTGTCAAAATGGCGGATGGGCGCCATTTTAGGGAAGAAAATTAAATAGGAAGGTGGGTCTTGCGGTACATCATTTTGAAGGTACTTTACGATCCCAGAATATTACTTCTGTATGCCCAACAAAAACAAAATGGCGGCATTTAAAAAATTGCATAGTTGTTATTTTTTATTATCCTTTATTTCATTTATCGTCTTAGGAAAATAAATGCAACTTGACATAGTATAGAAGGAATTAGAGAGCTTGTATATTTCATGGTGCTCAAATTCAAAATGGCCGCGGAGTAACATCTTGATAAGAAAAATTGAATAGGAAGTGAGGTCTTGCGATACGTCGTTTTAAAGGTGCTATCGAGTAGTGTTGCACCGAATAGCGTTTTTGCCGAATAGCCGAATACAGAATATTCGGCGCATCTAACTGGCCGAATACCGAATATTCGACTCTCTTGAACGGTATTGCGGTGGGGTGACTACCGCGTCACTGCATTGGTGTTCAGGGTCAGACGACTATTCAACGAGAGTTAAGCCTTCCGGAACATAAGTTAGTTCAAGATGTGACTACGCGCTGGAGCTCAACTTATTATATGTTGGTTAGACTACTGGAACAGAAGAATTCTATTTCATTGTATCTAACGGACCATTCAAATATCACCAATTTGTCTTCTTCACAATGGGAGCTTTTACAACAGATTCTAAGACTACTGCAACCGTTTGAGGAGATCACGAAAATCATAAGTTTAGGGTACTCCTGTGTGTCAGAGACCATACCACATGTTGCAACGCTTATGCGGTATATAAATAAAGAAGAAACTGCACAAACCACCCGAAAATTGCATAATATGAGGCTAGGTATAAAAGCAGAGCTGGAAAACCGCTTCACCAACCTCAAAACAGAGAAGTTTTATCTGCTCGCTACTTTACTCGACCCAAGGTTTAAGACGAGTTTCTTCACGGACCAGATTCAAGCTGAAAGGGCTCGGCAATTGATTTTACTAGAGGCTTTAAAAAAAAGTTGTGATGAATCCAGTAGTGACAGTGACAGTGACGTTGATCCTATGACGAAGAAAAAAAGAAGCGAAAACAAATCGAGCACTAATACTGACACTCACACAAGTTTTTGGGACTGTTATAATGAACTGGCGTTGATCGTAACAGAAACAAAATCATTTAATAAGAAAAACAGTATTGCAACAGAACTTGACACTTATTTGAAAACTACACGCATGGCAAGAAATGACAATCCTTATAGTTGGTGGGCAGCCCATCGAAGTCAATACCCATATTTAACACAATTTGCTGCAATCTACCTCTCTGCTCCTGCGAGCAGTGTTTATAGTGAGAGACTTTTTTCTGAAGCTGGAAACGTATATGAGGACAAAAGAAACCGACTATTGCCTTCAAATGCAGAGAAATTGGTCTTTCTGCACCACAATTTACCACTATTAAATTTTGAATACAATATTTAAAGTAAGCAATGTTATGCTCAGTTACTGACGTTAACTGGTTATGTTTGTTTTCCGATTTTTTTTATTCTACCAAATTTGTTTTGAATGTTTCTTACTTTTCAGTTTTTATTTTTTTATAATAAAATATATATAAATTTTGAAAGGCGTGAGATTATTTCTTATGAGAGGAAACATATTTTCTCATTTAGTTTCCTTTACCTATAATAAAATACATAATTAATCGGTATTCGGCCGAATAGTGGCCAACTATTCGGTATTAGGCCGAGTAGTGAAAAGCAAGCCGAATATACCGAATAGTTGCCGAATATTCGGTGCATCTCTACTATCGAGTACTTTACGATCCCAGATTCTTGGATACCGAAAACAAAATGGCGGCTTGATAAAAAATAACTACTATTTTTCTTTTGTTATTTAACTTTAGATTTGTTGTTGAGATTGTTAGTGGATGTCCTGTCCTTCCTGACTTTTCAGTTTTTTACATTGCCTAAAGAAATAGTACCCGTTCGTTGCGGACGTCCGAATTTTCGGACCTTGATTTTCCGTGTCGTTGGTGCGATCGCCCGATATTTAGTATGAATTGAAATCATACCTGTTAGGTTGAGCGAGTTCGTGTGCGAGAGTATGCATGTTACTAATTGTTAGTTATACTTGGGTGTGTTATACCGGGTGTTTCAGCAGGAACGATAACTTTTTTATTTTTTTAATTACAGAAATAAAATTTGGTGGTTTGTATGTGATATTAATTTGCATTTTATGACATGTCGGACTAAATTTTGTCACTTCCGGTTTAATCGGAAATGACGTCAACTTTGGATTTTTAAATAGAACACCCAGTATAATTTTGGCTAAGTGCATGCTATAATGCAAATAAATTATCTCTCCTTTTTTAACTTGACACAAGGGTGTGTGTTATCAAATTGTTTGAAAAAAGTGCTCTATCTTGTTGCCGGAGTGAGCCCCAATAGGTTTCCATTTGAAAATATTAAATTTTCTAAGAAAAGGCCTTCTTAAAAATTTAAAAAGTGTGTACATAATTTACAACACAATAAAACTAGAAAATTGCATTTTTATCGAGAAATTGGCTTAGAAGTAAAGTAAACCATTTTAGGGAGTCATAGCAATCTAGAATCTAGATTCTAGATGAAAAATAAAAAGAAAAGTTATTTAGTGTGTGGTCGTTGATTGGAATGGTGTTCTGAATCGATATAGCCAAAAATATACTGGGTGTTCTATTAACAAAATAAAAGTTAAGGTCATTTCCGGTTAAACCGGCAGTTACAAAATGGAGTCGGTCATTTCGTAAAATGCAAAATATACAAACCCACCAAATTTTATTTCAGTAATTTAAACAACAAAAAACTTATAGGATCGTTCGTCCTGAAACAGCCGGTATGTGTTTATATGCGTATATTTACTATGAATGTTTTTATGCTTACGGGTATGCGACTGTGTGTACAAATACTTTTGCGAGTGCGCGTGAAAGTACTTATGCGAGTACATTTATTATTATCCTATATAAGCATGAGTAAACATTGATTATTTCGATATTATTGTATTTCTTGTGGAAATTTTGGATTTTTGCAAACTGCTCCCATGCTACAGTACTATAAAGTATCACGCACTGGAGTTAGGTTGAAGACCTCTCCGCAGCGAAAGGGTTAAGTACATAGAAACCAATTACAGGTGGATTCCGTAATATCATGCCACATTTGGCAGATATTTTCATAGCAAAGATTTTAAGGCTGATCTACCACTCGTCTAAAACCACCTTTTCAAAAAAACCAACAATCCTTTATCATTTTTAGTGCGATTTTAATAAATTTTCTATTTTTGTGTAGTTTGTGTATAATTTCTTAGCAAAATTAATTTTTTTTAAATTCAAACCGAAAATATCGATTTTCTAAACTCATCGACGGACGCAGAAAATCATAAATATTTTTTATTTTACATTTTTAAATAGGTTAGAAAATAACGTAGTTATATGCGCTTGAAGAGTCCTATAAAAGCCTATATCTATTGTTCTCTGATTTCGCGAACGCGAGGTGGTAGGTAGCTTTCCGTAGAAGTACCGGCATGCGGCCTATATTTTCCAGCAAATCGCCTTTTGTTTGGCCATTTTTGCAGCGTCATTCTTTTTATTTGAATTTATAATAATTTTAATAATTATTGATCGTTTGTGTAATATTGTGTATTTGGATTGTTTTAATTTAAACATATTTAGTATTATTGAGCATATATATATATAATAATATTATTATGTACTTTCGATTGTTATGATATGGTAAGAGCTATTTCTCATTATGTTACGTAGGTAACGCGAAAACTCTCACTGACCTTCCTTGAGTATTCAAGAAAGGGCTAAATAGAAGAAATTATATTTTATTCGAACTGCCCTGCCGGGCGGTGAGGTAAGGGGAGGACTATGACTACTGCGAGCATTAAAATAACATCGTCTTTGAAATATGCCGAGACGGAAGATTCACCGATTGGCCCAATTCGATGGTTGTTGTATTTCAGTGTGGAGCCGCTGTTCAAGGAGCATTTTGCACCACGTCGTGATATCGCTAGTATGTCCAGCTCGCGGGAGTTTCAGTGGCTAATAAATTTCTTTCTCTACAAAGTACGGCCTTAAATCCTAATATTTTGACGTAAGGAGTCCGTGGTTCTACCATGTACGATTAATTAGCGGACACCCTGTATTCTGCTAATAAATAAATAAAAATCGACTGAGCTTAAACCGGTATCCGTGTCAATCAGTGGTGTAATCCAGGCATGAACCTTAGGGGGGGGGATAAACAATTTTGTTTAGAAAAAGTTACAGTTATTGATATGAAGAATCACAAAACCATCAATAGATTCTTTAGTTGATACTATATTTATAACAAAACGCAAAACGGCGGATCCGGGGGGGGGGGGATATATCCCCCCCGTAAATACGCCACTGCTACCATCGTGATCGCAGGAACTAGACAAACACAAATTCTGGTGACAGTTCTCCATTAACATTCGACTACTTACTGTTTATATAAAGGTGCTGTGGTTGTAACTGCGTCGTCTACATCTATCGATTCCTGATTGCCAATTTTCTCAATTGCAGTATTTAATTCTTGCTCCTTATCTTTAAGAACTGTTATATTTTTATCGAGATCTTTCTGAAAAATAATAAAAATACATACATAATATAACGATTGGTTCATATGTCCAGGAAACAAGGATTTTTAATATAGAAATTTTTACATTAAATATTATTTTAAAGGAACTATAATAATTATTAATTTTAGTCTTTTGAATTCTCAGACGGTAAATTTATGAACTTGAAAATAATCTTGTTCGATGTTGTAATAATTTTTTTATTTCAAAACTTTGTGACTGGCGCCCATTCTTGTTTGTCCACCCGGCAGTGGCGGTTCATCCACAAGAGCACATGCGTACGTGCACCCCCAAAACGAATAAAAAAATATTAATTTATATTCATTGAATATTATTTATCCTATAAAGTTCGACCCTCCCTAAACTTTTATCGTACCGTCAAACCAAACTGTATATTATAAGCTCTCGATTTATCCAGCAACTCAGCAAGGATAATGACGCGATATACTCGCATATGCGAATAAGTGGGCGGGGCATAATGCAGTTTCTCTGTAGTAACAGGTGGCGGGGGATAGCGGGGCTATGGCGATTTAACATGGAAAAGACGCACAATTTTAGTGTGCGCCGTGCTGTGCATGTATTTAGAAATTCGAACGTATATGTTTTAATATTATATATTTCTTAAGTTAAAATGAATAGTTTCACGGTGGATTATTTAAAAAATAACTTTAGCTCTTTGAGTTTGGAGCAAAAAATTGAAGTGAAGAATGCGGGAAGACCTAAACCCGAAATTAATTTAACGCAGACCACAAAGGGTAAATCTAGGGACTTTATTAGAAAGTTTAAAAATTAAATATATGGAAAAAAATTTATAGAGGGTATTCCAAACTTTAATGAGGCTGTTATTGATCAATTTTCTACAATTAAGAACCGAAGAATGGACTTTACGTTTAAGAAAACCTTTCTTATTTTCCAAAAGTTGTATTTCCTTGTGTAAAATTAAAAAATAAATAAAAATATGTTTTATCTAACGCATTTTCTTATTACTGTTTTTCTTTCTACGTTTAAAACGCCTATGAAGTAATTGTTTGGTCGTTACACAAAAATAAAATTTTAAAAATGATTTCACGATACTTGTGAACCCCCCTCTATCATAGGTCACGAGCCGCCACTGCCACCCGGTACAATTTGTTTAAATAATTTTGTCTTGAATCTCTAATCACAAAAAAGTAATTTTACTTTGTCACATTATTGGGACACCCAGTTCGTATTTAGCTAGAATAAGAAAATCGTTATGCCTTAATATATATTTTTAGTGGATCACCCTGTATTAACCAAGCTTAGATTTTTACCTGTTCTTTCTCAAGTCTGCTCAACATGACATCCAGTTTCGTTTTTCCTTGCTTTAGTTCATCTTGAGTCTTTTTCAGTGTTTGCAGTTCAGCCTGATTCTGCATAAACTGCTCCTTCATTTTTCTCACTAACTTTTCTTCTATCGCCGTCATTAAGGATTCTCTGATATGTTCGTCCTATTTAAAAGTAATATTAAGTTAAATTTCAAGAATCAATTTAAATGATACATACAGTCGGGGCGGAGAAAGAATGAACGTGCGTCATTCAACTTTAAGCACCGTCTACACATAAGGTATTACCTGACGTCTTAAGTCTTCAAGTATGACTGTCAGGCAAAACGGTTATAATAGCCCGCTCTACACATGAGGTTTCACCTGACGGTTTAGGTCGTCAAGTAACGGTTTTACAATCCGTATCTACACATACACACAGTTTAGTGTTCAAATTTCAGATCAGTTTTGGAAGGTCGCTATGGAGGAAGCATTGCTTTTAGGTTTAATTTTTTGTCCGCATTATTTCTATCAATACATATCCGTAAGACGGACGTCTTACCTGAATAAGTAAAACGTCAGGTAAAACCTTATGTTAACCTGTATCCATACCTAATGTTTTAACTGATATGTTTTCCTTGAAAAGTAAAACGTCAGGTAAAACTTTAGATTAAAACTTTAAATTGACAAGAACGGACATTGGCAACGTTGCGAAAACATTGAGAATCATCTTCACATATGTAAAATAAGCGGTCGTAATATTTATCGCGCCTCGTTCGTTCTTTTTATTTTTTGACTCAGAGTGATGTCTTTGAGGAGATGAAAATAGTAACTGACATTTTCCGTGCGGCGAAGAGTTTTGGTTTGAGAAAAATCGAAATTTGTTTACAGCGGAGACTTCAACTTATCACGCCTCGTCCGTTTTACTTGTCGGATGTTATTTTTCGTTATTCGTGACCGGAAAAAAATGAAAACGGATATTTTCATCGACGCGCAACCGCAGTGTTGGATCTTAGGTATGTCATTTTTTTAACGCTGTTCGAGTTATCACGCCTCGTCCGTTTTCAAGCAGAAAACGTGTATTGTGGCTCGAAAAATGGGGGGAAAATATGCACTTACATTTTTACACACGCGTTTTTTAGCAAAACCGTTTCAGTCAAAAAGCACGTGTATTAATAATAATACAATATGGGGACATAGCTGATGCTGAGTTGTTATAGACAATCAAGCCACACAGCAAGCCGTCCCATGCACGCGCCGTGTACCGCGATCATGAATTATACAGATATGAGATCCGACTCCGCTGCCCTCCCTGTAGCCGAGCAACACGGAAAATGTAAGTTCGACTCGATTTACTATTTTTTAGAATTTAAAAAAAAAATTGACCGAGCGCTGTAACTTTTTGATACCTTTTTCGTAACATCTTTGATTTAAACTACATCTTTTATTTAAACTATGGAGTTTTTGCAAGACTCAAAACGTCCGTTGTCGATTAATTAACGTTTTTTTTTATATTTTTAATATGATTTCATCAAGAATGGACAAGGTGTAGTAACAAAAAGACGATCTGCTTTCTTACGGACTGACATCACTTTGACGGGTAAGCGCAGCGTTGGCGAACTTTTTCGCTCCAGTAAAACTTTCTTATTTTTTATTAATCTAGTGATTAGTCATTGACTAGATGAAGGCGTGATAACAAGGATAAAACAGACAACGTTTTTCTTTAGAAACGAAATTAATTCCAGTGTACTAGATGGAAATGGCAAAATTAAAATATTGACATGTCATTATGGACATTTACATTTTGTGTTTCGTGTCGTTCATAAATTTCAGTTCATAAGTTTCTAAAGGAAAGTACTTTATTATACAGGGTGATTGATGGTGGATGGCCTATTAGACGTTTATGGAGAACTAGTCATCGGATCACTTTGAAAATTTGGGAGCTTATAGAAGCGGACATGATCTATCTTTTAAAAATATTTTTAGCCGTGCAGTGTTGCCGCTTCTACTTGAAAGTATTATCAACTTTGATAATTTAAACGGAACACCCATTGTATTATTTTTGTTTTAGAATCCTTATTAATTTCTTAATAACTTTCCTTAATATTTTCCCATACCTATTTGTTATAGTTCTCGAGATAATAATTAATTTCACTTTTTTTTTTTCGGAAAACGTCCTACAAAAAGTGATGATATTTTTAAACTCTGACAAATTAAAGCACTGAAATTTCGTATGGAGTCAGGTTATATCCAGAGGTCTTTCACCCTCTTTCCAAATATTAGTTATAATAGTACAGGGTGTTGCAAAATACAAATATTTTGATGGTTTGGAAAAATGGTAAATAGTACGTTTTCTTAAATGAAATACCCTATATTTTATCTGTTGTCCTAAAAGCTATTGAAATTGTCTATCTTCCTATGTATAATGTTACTATACCTATCTTGAACAGTTTTTGACTTATGAGCATTTATTTAGCAAAATTAATTATTACAGATAACAATCACACTTTTTAGACCAATTTGGCAAGTAGCCTATGGAAATTGTTTTGTAATGGTTGACATTTTGCTCTTATTCATTCAGTCTTGTTCGTCAGTTGTTGTATTTAAATATTTTAATTTTTTAAAGTTAAATTTAAAGTTTAAAAAAAAATGGAAGAAACCAACAACTATTCAGATGTAGTACTTATAATAAGATCATCAGCCGTACATTTAGAAGATTCAATGAAATGTATCCAAATTTACCATCAATGAGCAATAAGAAATTTAGACGAATTCAAAGCAATTTCGAAAATTTTGGATCAGGCTTGAAAGCATCCAGAAATTTACCTAGACCTATAACGTCCAATGAGGAAAATGAAATCAATGCTTTGGCTTATTTTCATGCCTATCCGCAGGCTTCAATAAGAAGTGCCAAAGAAGATTTCGGCTTATTGTTTTTTTGTGTGCAAGAAATATTGTCTACACATAATATGCATGATTATAAGTGTACCAAAGTTCAATTTCTCAAGGCTGAGGACTGTCCACAAGAAATTTGTTTTTTTCAAAATTCAAAATGTCAACCATTACAAATCAATTTCCATAGGCTACTTGCCAAATTGGTCTAAAAAGTGTGATTGTTATCTGTAATAATTAATTTTGCTAAATAAATGCTCATAAGTCAAAAAGTGTTCAAGATAGGTATAGTAACATTACACATAGGAAGATAGATAATTTCCATAGCTTTTAGGACAACAGATAAAATATAGGGTATTTCATTTAAAAAAAACGTACTATTTACCATTTTTCCAAACCATCAAAATATTTGTATTTTGAAACACCCTGTACTATTATAACTAATATTTGGAAAGAGGGCGAAAGACCTCTGGATACAACCTGACTCCATACCAAATTTCAGTGCTTTAATTTGTAATAGTTTAAAAATATCATCACTTTTTGTAGGACGTTTTCCGAAAAAAAAAGTGAAATTAATTATTATCTCGAGAACTATAATAAATAGGCATAAAAAAGGATTCTAAAACAAAAAAAATACACAGGGTGTTCCATTTAAATTATCAAAGTTGCTAATACTTTCAAGTAGAAGCGGCAACAGTGCATGGCTAAAAATATTTTTAAAAGATAGATCATGTCCGCTTCTATAAGCTCCCAAATTTTCAAAGTGATCAGATGACTAGTTCTCTATAAACGTCTAATAGGGCATCCACCATCAATCACTCTGTATAGAATTTAATCATCAAAATCAGGTTATAAGAACTACCCGGTACAAATTTTTTTCCTCCTCTGTAGGTAGTGTTAAATATTATAAATTTAGTTATACAATTTTTTGTTCAAATAACCTATAACAACCTGGAAAAAGGGAGCGTCTAACGTCCTATTGGTAAGGACAAACATTTCATCACTAAGGGCTTGGATTCATGATTGTTTGGTTTTCTAGATTTCAGGCTGGTGGTAACACTGCATTGAAAATTATAATGGCTTTAGTTGTTTCGACTCTTAGAAATGAGTGATTAATTAGACAAAAAATTACTTATTACTTACTTTTATCGTACCTGTACCAACCGGAGGATTGGGCATACCAAAACTGCTCGTTGGTGGATAGGCCGGAAATGGACTATTGGGATAGGCGGGGAAACTGGGAAAAGCATTTGAGCTTGGAGGGTAAGGGGGATAGCCCCCTGGGCCACTTGCCGGTGGGTAGGGGGTGCTTGTGGGGTAAGGAGGTCCACCAAAGCCTGGGGGTTTTGGCGAATAAGCTAAAAATATTTAAAAAAATTAGTAAATATCAATGGAGCAGCTATGCGGATAGGCACTGGAGATGTTTTAGAGACACATGTTGCCATATATTGGAGCAAACTTTATGCTGTTGCAGGATAAGGGTCGATTTCGAATATTAGAAGAGGTCGAAATCCCAAAAATGAATTGGCCCCCATACAGTCCCGACTTAAACCCAATAGAACATGTCTGGGACAAACTGAGCAAAAATACTGTCTCTGATACCTGATCCTGCAGCTCAGTGCAGCTCTTGTTGACGAATGGCAGCAAATTGACCAGAATTACATACGGAACCTCATTGTTTGTGGTGCCCAAATAAAACCCTCGTGTTTTTATTACATTTCGTTACGAAATATTTCGGTGGATTGGAACGGAAAAGTTCGTCGCTGGTCATTTGGTCACATGTGTAGTTTTTACTGCAGTACCAGTTCGTGGTTGAAAATGGACGATATTAGTAGATTCATTTGTTCATTTGTACAGGGTGATCACGTATTATGCCCCCCCCCCCCCCCCCCCCCCCCCCGGCTTAACCATTTTATTTTTTACATACTTGAGAAAAATTAATTGGTATACAAGGTTTTTAAAGCAGTATTTGCAAGGGGACCAAATATCATTTAGGTCTGTTGATTTACAAGTAGGGCTGGTTTTATTCAACATTATGTTGAGGCCCTTTGTTAGACACCTATTTTATAATAAGCAATCAAGTAATTTACCACAAAATAACCTACATTGTTATGTACAGGGTGTCCATTTTTGGGTAGTTTTACGGGGTATCTCCGTTATTAGTAAAGATAGAATGATGCGGTTTTCGAGAATTGTGCATTTTGGGACACCCCCCATATCTCGGTTACTCCGTAACGTATCAAAAAGAAATAAAATGTTCTTTTTGTAGTTTTTTACGTAGAATCCAGTGACGTACTCAGATATTTACTACATTCAATAGTTTTCAAGGAAAATAAACAAATTTGCTTTTTTTAAATGGGTCACCCTATATCTTTTTTAATAATATAATTTATTTTGTAAAGAGCTTCTCAAAAATATATAACACTTTATTTTTAGTCTGAGTATTAGGCCCGAAATATACGTTTTTCAAAAATATACCATTTTTCTTTTAGTAGGCCATGACGGATATTAAAAAAAATACTGGTGTCATTAAATATTAGACACAAAAATTGAAACTTATTGAACTTCCTCATAAATATTGCTAAAATTGTTCTCCAATATGCCTTAACATGTTCCACACGTGGTTCTTATTCGCCAGAATGAATTATAAATAATAAACGGCCCTTTATTTTCCTTGAAAACTATTGAATGTAGTAAATATCTGAGTACGTCACTGGATTCTACGTAAAAAACTACAAAGATAACATTTTATTTCTTTTTGATACGTTACGGGGTAACCGAGATATGGGGGGTGTCCCAAAATGCACAATTCTCGAAAACATCCCGTATATCAAATACAAGCCGCCCTAGAAAAATTCTGATTACGGTATCTTCTGTTTGAGAAAAAAGTAGCAAAGTGCTGCGAAAACCGCATCCGTCTATCTTTACTAATAACGAAGATACCCCGTAAAACTACCCAAAAATGGACACCCTGTACAGGGTATAGAAGGCGACACTAACTTGTGATCGTATGATATTAGTAAATCATAATAAATTACTGTTGCATAACTTAATAAGGAAAAATTACTTTCTGAAGTGGCGAGGGACCCCGAATTGCGGAACGGGCCTAGGGCCCCACTATAACCAAAAATAGGCACAGTGTATATTCCGATTTATAAATAATAATGAAGTCGGTTAAAACAATGAGCGCGTATAGTTACGCCGATTCTTTATTCTGCCGTAGGTTTTCTTGCCTTGTCGTCAGTTCGAGGCTCGGTGCGCCAATTTAATTTGTCAATTTAAAATCGTATTTTTATTTTAAACTTTTTTTATTTTTTGGTTCTTTTCGAGGCCCCTTTAAATACGATGCCCTAGGCTAGCGCCTATAGTATGCTTAGTGATAGATCCGACCCTGCCTAAACCTTTTTTTTTAATGCATGTGACATCCTGCGTATTAATTGATTTCCCAATTCTGAACGTTATTTACAAAGATCTTACAAACTCGTTATTTATGTAATATACCCTAAACTGGGTCATGGTCGTCTTCCTCTTCTTCAAGTCCAATCAGTAAAATTTTACTAATGTCATCCATTTTTATCCACAATAACAATAATAATAAACTGCCGCCGAAAAATTCCGTTCAAATCCAATAGGTTGGATACCGACGAAATTTCGTCAACGAAAAATTATTCCGTTTGACGGGTGTCATTATTAAGTGACATGGATTATCGGTTCTTCATTTTCCATAGCGATCACCATTTTCTTTCATTCATGCATTTTTAGATATTTGGAATAGTTATTGGGTTCTGTCAATCGAAAAAGTTCGAATTGAGTATAGGCTATATTACATAAATTTCGTTCAGGATGTGACGTAAAATTGAAAAATCAGTTGCTATACAGGATGCCACATGAAAAAATATGTTTAAACCGGGTCGGATTTGTCACCAGGCATACTAGGCGCTAGCCTAGAGCGTCATATTTAAAGGAAGCTCGAAAAGAACACAAAAATAAAAACGATTAAAATAAAAAATTCGATTTTAAATTGACAAATTAAATTACGCGTGCGTAGCCGCAAACTGGCAACAGGGCAAGAAAATCTACAGCAGAATAAAGAATCGGCGTAACTAAAGTCGCTCATTATTTTTGCCGACTTTTCCGTTCCAATCCACAAAAATGTAATAAAAACCAAGGCCTTTTACCGAGGCATATTCTAAATTGTCTAACCAGAGTGTTATTATACAAAGTTATTATTGTCTTTAAAGTGTTTTGTATTCCTGATAACAAAACCAAGAAGTCTATATGCTTTATTTACAATGGTTTCATAATGCTGGGCAAATTTTCAATTTAACTGCAAGTAGACACCAAGATCCCTACATTCAGTTTTCCTACTTAACACCAAATTATCAATCATGTAATGGAATTGCATGCATTGTATCTTACGTGTGAAGGTTAAAATATTGACATTTGTTAATATTTAGCAACATTTTATTTAAATTAAACAACTTCGTTACCAAATTTAAATCACATTGTAGTTCATGACCATCATTAACCAATTTAAAGTCATTTGCAAGCAAGACACATTCCGAATGTTCTACATAGTTTGGTAAATCATTTATAAAAATTGCGAACAACAAGGGACCTAGGTTGCTACCCTGCAGCACCCCGGATGTTGCTATGTATCGTCTTGAGATCTCCTTACCAACTTTAACTTGTTGAGGTCTCATGGTGAGATAGGTTGTCATAAATTCACAAACGCTCGACGAAAACCCAAATTTACCCAGCTTATCAACCAGCAGACCATGGTTAACCCTATCAAAAGCCTTTGAGCAATCTGTTAATATAACATCTAATTGTTCTCTATTATCCACAGCCCTTGCCGCTATCCCTGTCAAGATGCTCAGGTTAGTGACTGTTGAGACACCTGGCAGAAAGCCATGCCGTTTAGTAGAAAAATCATTTATAAAAAAACTCAGGATATCGTCATATATTCTCAAAAATTTTTGCAATGGAATTAAGAACGCTAATCGGCCTGTAATTATTAACCAAACTGACATCTCGTGATCTGAAGATTGGAGTTACAAATACATACTTCAATTCTTCAGGAAATGTGTTCGTCTTCAGACACAAATTTGAAATTGTTTTTAAAGGAGCACACAGGATATCAGAACATCCCTTATAAAAAGAATAGCGCTTTAGTGTAAATATCGCCCAATTGCATATATGTTTATTTTGAATAAAATAAGTTTATTATTATTATTACTACTTACATGGATATGGTGGATTGTTATCAGATTTCGGCCTAGCAAACACGGGAGGTTGTTCACCAAAAGTCACAATCAATACTTGTATTAATCCAAGCACGTCAGATCCATTCTGTAAAAAAGGACTTGAATAATTTTAATCTAAAATTTAACAAAGCACAGCCAAAGTAGGAACTAAATTCTAAATTTGAAATCAATACAGGGTATGGTTTTTCTAGAAAGGCTTTTTTATTGTGATATATTTTTTGACATGTCTACTTGGGCAATGTTACTATCCTCTTCCTTCCGACTGCGCCTGTGCTACTGTAAGCCCATTTCAGTTTTTCAACACTTTTTGAATTAATCCTTAGTAAGCGATATTAGTTTTGTGTATAGATGCAGAAATCCCTATCTGACATATCCAAGTCAGTTCTTGATGAGGCTAGATTATTGTTTTCTGTGAGTCAGTTATTACACGCTGCGTAATGTTGCTGAATACGCTCTGTAATGTTTTGGGGAGGAACGCCGATTTTTATCTAGAAAACATTGTAATTGAACATGTAATGCCATTTGTTCCTATTTTCGGACCGAATAGTTTATTTAGTTATAGACTACATTGTAGCTATTCCATTGATGGAATGGCCACCTCACAGTCCCGATTTAAATCCCATAGAGCATTTATGGGACGCTCTTAAAAGAAAGGTTCGAAGTCGCAATCCCGTACCGGTTAACCACAATCAATTGGTGGATGCAGTTATTGCAGAATGGGAGTATATTCCCCAAGATACAATTAAAAATTTAATTTCCAGTATGCCGAGGCGTATGAATGCAGTGATTCGAAGTAGAACGCTATTAACGTTATAAATCTATTTATTTTATTATTTTTGATTTCCGTTCTTTCATGTTTCACTCGTACAAAAAAAATTGTTTAATAAACGTAATCTTAATATTGTAATTACTTAATTAAATAATAAAGTATCTCGTTAATTTTGTTTTCATTTATCAAGGCGAGCAGAAATTATAGAGTTATACAGATAACAAATAATGTATTCGATATTGACACATCGCTTGCAATGTCAGAAATGGTCCATAGCCTACTTGAAAACATTTAACAATGAACGTGTTGAATAATAAAGGCTATAAAAACATGTTACGCTATAAAACGGTGTATCTCCTTTAATAACAGAGATAATGAAGTAAACCAAAAAAGAAAATGTTGGGGAAAGATGGACCTACCGTTTAATGTCAACTGCTATATGTTTCGGTTGCTAGTATACTCCACAGGGTGATACGAATTTTCGGAAAAAAACATAGCATTTTTATTACACCCAGTATAAATCGAAAATTAAATTTCTATCATAAACAGCGGAAACTATGACATTGTCAAGGAACCAACGAACAATGCAAAAAAAAATCATTTAAATCGGATCATAAATTCAGAAAATAAATAGCATAAAAAATATGCCAAATTTATGATGTTGCGTTCATTTCGTCCAAGAGTTTATTTAATTGCAATTACACCTTATTTAATTCTAAAGATGAACTTAATTTACTTGATAAAGGTTTGAACTATAATCTCAGAACAGTCAATAATAAAAATAGTTTAGAATTACTAGGAGTTGAAACAGAACTGGACCTCAATAATAATAATTTAAACAACCCTAACTTCTTTAAACACGTTGCTGCTAATATTATTCAAAATCAGCTAACCTTGAACCCTCACAATAATGAGTCAATTCTAGCTAAAACTATACAAGAAAAATCGGAATCACATGATCTAGTTTTTACAAGAGCGGATAAAGGTAAATCTATTATTTGTATCCAAAAAAATGATTATATTGATAAAACTCATAGTTTTTTAGGAACGGATAACTATAAGATTCTTAATCACGACCCTACTCTTAAATTCAAAAACGAAATTAATAAAGCTATAGATCGATCTAATCTCTCTTTAACGATTCTGAGAAATACAAATTGAAAGTCATGAACCCACTCCCCCCAAAATTATATTCCCTTATCAAAACTCATAAACCAGATAATCCAATTAGACCGGTTGTTTCGTTTGTGTCAGCTCCTACAACCAAAGTATCTAATAGATTAATTACCTACTTTAATAAATACATATTGCAATTTTCAACATAAACATAGCATTAAAAATTCTTATGAATTAATTAACAAAATTAAGAATATTAAAGTTCCTACTCCAAATTAATATCATTCGATGTCCCAAACTTATTTCCTAGTATACCACCGCTTGAAGTTATTAAGTTAATTGAAAAACTACTTTCCGCTAATAAAGTTAATATAGTCATTGTGAATGAAATCATAGATTTGCTAAAAATTTGTCTAAACCAGAATTACTTCCAGTTCGACAATAAAATTTACACAGCCAAACAAGGACTAATTATGGGCAATCCACTAAGCCCGATCCCGAAATATTTATGAGTCATATAGAAAATATAATCCACACACATCACTTATCCAAATATTGTAAATTTTGGTATAGGTATGTCGATGACATCCTTGTGTCTTTTTCTGGGACAAACAGACAGGTCTCATCGTTTTTCGAATATATTAACTCTATACACCCTATGATCAAAGTTACTCTAGAAACAGAAAATAATAATTCCATCAATTTTTTAGTAGAATTCACTACAAACTAGATTTTTCTATTTATCACAAACAGTCACATACTGGCCATACTATCAACAACAAATCACACCATCCTATACAACATAAATTAGCTGCATATAATAGTATGGTATACCGCTTAATCAATGTTCCAATGTCAGAAGATATCTTTACTAAAGAATTTAATATAATAAAACAAATTGCTATCAATAATGGTTATGATTACAAAATAATAGACGGTATTTATTCTAGAATTACTCATAATATTGCTTTAAAAGAAATCTTCCCTATGACTAAAGAATCATATAATTACAAAACATTAACATACATAGGTAAAGCTAGTGAAAACGTCAAAACCTTTTTAAATAAACAAGGTATCAAAGTAGCTTATAAAACTAACAACAGTTTAGGGAAGTTAATAAAAAATAATAAAGATAAAATTCTGAAAGATCAAAATAGCGGAGTATATAAATTAAATTGCGGCTCATGTCCTAGTTCATATATAGGCCAAACACGCCGTTCTTTTCACACTAGAATTAAAGACCACCAAGATTCTTTCACCAAAAAATGGTTACAAAAATTTGTTTTTATTTTCTGGACGGAGTGAAATTGTTATAGGTAAAAAAGACAATATATAATAATATGTATAAATACTAAATAAATAAGATAGGTAACATTAGTAAATATAGAAAGCAAACATCATAAACATATTAAATTGGTAAATAAATACATATTCAAACCTAACCAATTTGTAAAAATATTGTATAGAAATAGGTAACACAGTTAACAATAATTATTTATAAACTACTCAAGAATGACCAAGCATCATTTTGAGGATAAATATTTTATTGTAGAAATCATGGAGGGGGATCGCTTTTCCATGGTTGGATAGAGAATCTTGTCTACTTTGATATGTTTGATAATTTTTCAGTAAAAAAGCCTATATTTCTGAGTTATACAGGGTGTTTTAGGAAGCATGGCAAATTTCAAAAATTTCAATGTGCTACAAAATTTTGTAACATTTGAGGAGTTTTTAGAATCATCGATTTATTCCGTAGTCAGGAAAATATTAATTTTTAAATTAAACCATTCAATTTTTCAGCTATTTTGCTTTAAAGTGGGACCCCAATGACCCCAGAAGCTGAAGCTTCATCTAAAAAATTTCAGTCTTATCCACCTATTCATGGGCCGATCCGGAGACACACTGTATACAACGTATCCAAGATAAGGAGGACCAGGACAGGGATCTTGGAAACCGTAAGAGATGCGAAGTCGGTTAAATGGAGGTAAAGTTGCGCATTTACATGCCTAATAATATGCCGTTTAGATAGTTTTAAAATTGTGAGTAGTTCCGGAGATATCCGGAAAAAACCGATATTCTGAAAAATCGTTTTATTGTTTTCCTGGATTTTTTGAGATCGAATTCTAAAGCAAATTGCACTCTTACATTGCCACTTTTTCCGCTCTATCTAACAGCGTTAATTGTTTTGTAATCCGACAAGTGGTCTTCGAAGGGCCATTATCAACTTCCTTTTTTTTATACGGTCCTGTTTCTCTGATATTGGAATTTGAGAGCTTTTTTTTCTTCCGAATGCAACGATGTACGACACATTATGGTTTTATGACGTTTCGAGGGTTTTTTGAACAATATCAGGAAATTTTGGGTTACGATCCTGTATTTCTCCTAATTTTATAAATAATATCTCATAAGTAAGCTCTAAATTTTTTACTAGTTCAATAATTTAATAATAAACCACAAATAAGTGAACAAAAATCATACCAAAACGGTAATAAAACGAACCTCGAAAAAGGTAAGGAACTACATAATCAGGTGTTCAAAATGATTTTCGTTATTCTCTAAGCACAAATAACATCTTCTAACTGCCACATAACAGTTTTTTTTGAGATAAAATAAAACACGATAGAATATTAAACTTTTCAACATTTGTAAATTATGTTCCATATTTTCTGGAAAATAGAAAACCTCTTAAAACGCTTTCAAACGATCACAATGGGAATGTCAAGCGAAACAAATCACGCGTCACCATCTTAATTTTTTTGTTTCAAACGCCTACTTTTCTTTTAAATCCCGAATCAACAGAAGTTTGAAATAATGTTTCTGTATTTTGTTCACTTATTTGGTGGTTTATTATTAAATTATTTCTTATTTATTGAACTAGTCCAACATACTAAGAAAAAATTTAGAGCTTACTTAAGAGATATTATTTATAAAATTAAGAGAAATGCAGGACCGTATCGCAAAATTTCCTGATGTTGTTCAAAAAGCCCTCAAAACGTCATTAAACCACAATGTGTCATACATCGTTGCATTCGGAAGAAAAAATTACAATATAAGGAAAACAGGACTGTATTTAAAAAAGAAAGATGATAATGGCCCTTCGAAGACAACTCGTCGGATTACAAAACAGTTAACGCTGTTAGATAGAGCGGAAAAAGTGGCAATGTAAAAGTACAATTTACTTTAGAATTCGATCTCAAAAAAATTCAGGAAAACAATAAAACGATTTTTCAGAATTTCGGTTTTTTCCGGATATCTCCGGAACTACTCAGAATTTTAAAACTATCTAAACGGCATATTATTAGGCATGTAAATGCGCAACTTTACCTCCATTTAACCGACTTCGTATCTCTTACGGTTTCTGAGATCCCTGTACTGGCCCTCCTAATCTTGGAGACGTTGTGTGAAAATACATAATTAATTCAATTAACCTCCTCCGGTGTCTCTGGTGGAAACCAGCGTTTATCATTTCCTAAGTTTCATTGATCCAGAAGAAAACGATTAAGTCCTTAATTTTTGTTATTTCATTGATATTTTTAGTACTTTTTATTTACACAAATTTTGTAGGTTTTTTAAATTATTTTTTACCAATAAAATGATGTTTTTGGTTTTTAAATAGATTTGGCCGGACTTAACCCTTTATATGGCCGGAACAGTAGATACAGTGTTAAGGCTGGATTGGCTGGACACAGTACTACTACCAG
This sequence comes from Barypeithes pellucidus, assembly GCA_963991005.1. NCBI lineage: Eukaryota > Metazoa > Arthropoda > Insecta > Coleoptera > Curculionidae > Barypeithes > Barypeithes pellucidus. The sequence continues at coordinate 49,341,481 of OZ022562.1, read as the reverse complement.
AACTCTATCCAATCCCTAATGACAATTGTTAGAAGTGCATAATTTCATACTGATAAAACGGATATGTTAAAAACGAAGACATTTGAAATAAACTCTAATTTAAGATGTTAGTTAATCATGAAAATAATTAATTGATTTATAGTAATAGGTATCAAAAATAAAATTCCATAAAAAAATAATACTCACAGGAACCCAGTCATGCAAATATGGCAGGTAAATCTTTCCATTCTGATCAACAAACATCGACACTTTAACTGACATATCTGCCGTAGGTCTGACATAACATATCGGGGCATTTTTAGGGTGAGTGTCAATTAGCCAGATACAAATAGGAATGTTGTATGTCGCACTTCTGTAATTTACCGGAATAGTTCCTGTCAAATTGACAAGTTCCATTGTTGTGCCATCCACAAAGGCTGTAATTTTATACATAGAAATAATTAGGTATATTTTAAAAAATATTAAATACCAAAATTAAGAAAGTAAATAAATTCTATTCTATCTTAAAAAAATTACAAAAACCATACCCAATAATTAATATTTAAAAAATATATATATAATGATACGGGTTTTTATATTTATGATATTTTTCTATAGGTATGTTAATACATAGAGAATTAGAGATGTACAAACATTCCCAATAAATAGTTGCGTTCCCCAATTTTATATCACTAAAGAGATAACTACAATGAGTACAATTTGATATCAGTAATGAATATCTTGAAAAGACTAACTTAATTCCAGATCTATGGTCTTAGGTATAGTTGCCACTTGTATAATAAAGAAAATAAAGCAAATTCCAAGTTTAATGACATGTGAGCATCTAAGAATCTATTGGAATTTCTCTGATGTAATTGTTATAATAATTAATCCATTCTGGAAATATATTTTCCTAAATAAACAAAAATAAGGAAGAGTTTGCAACTTTTAATATTTTGTAGCTTAGGAACTTTTACAAGCTATTGGGTAAATCATGCACCTCTGTTTAAGTTAATTAAATATTGCTTTTGTTAGGATTGGGTACAATAAAGGATGATACATACTGTAATTTTCTTGTTGTGGCTGTAATCCTTGATAATGATTCACAGCACTTGTTATGTCGCGATAAACAGCTTCTGGATTTTGGTACTGTAATTATAAAGAAAGATTTAGAAAGTAGTAGTTAAGTATATAACGAAGTAATACCTTAGCTAACCATTGTCGTAATCTAACTGGATCCATTTTCCAATAATTTAAACGAATTAATATTTAATACAATACCTCGACACTTAAAAGACTTTTCTATGTTATTTTTTCTATTGTCAGTGTCAGTGCACTGTCAAAATAATTAAGGAATGTCAAATACTGTGGCGCTACGATACTCTTCTTAAGTTTTCGCTGGTCTTAAACATGAAAGTCAGATTTTCTGCTTGCTTTGTGCGAAAAAAGTATTGCAATGTTACCATCAACAAAATCTTATTTCTATGTGCTCGACGGCACGGGACGCACATGTAGTATTATTTGTTCTCGTTGATCAGAAATGTCGCGTCGACGAATAACACTTGCAAATTTTTTACGGGATTTAACAGAATTAACAACTAGATGATTGGCAACATTTGATATTGTTTCTCATTATACCATTGGTAACATTTGCAAATCTGACAGCTGACTGAAAACGGTTGGAATTTCAACGGTTTTGAAATTTTTTAAATGAAAACGATCTAAGCTTAGCGGAAAACGTGTAAGTTATTTCTTTAAACCATAATAGTTTGATAATTATTGGATCCTAAAAGCGTAATCCTAAACAATTTTCCTTTCAGTTCACAACAATGTGTGATACCCCATTTAAAACTCCATTATCTCACCATTCAACAAAATACAATGAGGGTTTATACACACCCAAAACTGTGTCTGAAAAATCAGATAGTGAGGAGAGCACTACAAGTGCAACGTCGGAGGGTTCCGCTTATACTGGTATGTAGTAGGCTTCTACGTTTATTTCACATAGTACTTAATAGATAAATAAAAATAAAAGTATACTACTGTAAATTTATTGAATTATTTTAAAGGATCTTCCAGTGACCTTACAATAGTGGCACTGTTTGATGATCTAATGCGTTTAATGAAGCAGAAGCGAGACAAAAGAATGGAAGATGCATTTCTAAATTTTATCGAAGAATCTCGAAAAATGTTTGATAAGTTTAATCAATCCGTCCATGATTGCCAGAAACTCAACAGTTTGTTAGATATGAAGGTACAAGAGAACAGTGAAATTGAAATAAGATTGAACAGAGCACGACATATCTTGGATGAAGAAAAGAAAAAAACTCACAAAGTTATTCGAGAGAAGGAGGAATTGGTAATCTTTTTTTTTAAATTAACCATTTAGGATAGTTTTTTACATTAGGAACATCTTCACTTTCATTTTTAGGAGGGGCAACTGGATCGAGTTCGAGAGCTTCTATTTAAGGATAATCGTGTTAAAATAGGTGAAGATGCCAAGGAGAAATTATCATTTCTAAATACGAAGCGGAGCTGTGATGGAAATGGATATATAGGCAAAAATTTAACAGCCATACAAGAGATAAACTCTACAGGTACAGGTTTTTAAAAACTACTGTAAAAAATTAGTACAAATTTTATTTCATTTAAAAATAGCTAAATGCAAGTACAACAGTTTTCCTGGACAATAAAAATTGTGACTTAATTTCGTACATTATATAAAATGTTCACTCCCAACCAGCTTATAGTCGATAGTCAATATTTTTTAATAAGAAAAATTGTTTGTACAAGAAATGCAGTAACAATTGGTTGATTTTTGCTTTTACACTGTTAAAATGTCCATATAAAATACATTTAAATTACAGATACAGGTAATATTAAAATGTACATTCCATAAATTCATTTATACTACTGTAGGGTTTGACTCTCATAATCATATCAAACAGAACTCTCTTATACTTCTTAAAATTCTTTTCAACAAACCTGGCATAGTCAGTATTTTTATGTCCCTAAACCTACCTCTACATGATTCCCTCCAAGACAACCCCAAAAGAATTCTAACTTTCCTTTTCTGCACTACAAACACTCTTAGCTTCCACACTACCCCCCCAAAGTGCAGTGTTGAGTGTATGTTCGCAAAGTAGACGGCCCTCAGAGTGCCATGGTCAACATATCTCGCTATCGCTGAGGGAGTAGCAGTCAGTGTTTAGCTTACTGCAAACATGCGACACCTGAGTCACCCAAGCCAAACTCTGATCGATGTAGATTCCCAAGAACTTGGTCACCGTAGCCACGGTCACACTTTGTGAGCAAAGCAGGACATCCTGTGGAATGTCATTATTTCTCTGCTTTGACCTGAAACATACATGCTTGGTCTTGTTACTGTTCAAGACCAATTTGTTTTTTGAGAACCATTCCTGAGCCCTGCCTAAGCAGTCACTAGAAATACCAAGAAGTTCATTCAGTGATCACCCCAGTACCAAAATATTGGTGTCATTGGCAGAGTTGACCAGACGAGAACCCGGTCAAGTATCTCATGCGACAAGTTGTTGATGTAGAAAACAAAAAGCAGTGGCCCCATAACGCTTACCTGTGGGATTCCCATCCGAAGGCGGCCCACTCCAGAATAGTGTCGCACACCATCCCTCTCAATCGCCATTCTCTGACCATAATCTGAGAGGTATGAGCGCTTCTACAGGGTGTTCCTTAATGACATGTTAATATTTGAGTGTGATTCCTTAGGTTATTTTATAGGGAAAGATATATGTCCGCAACAGCTTACATTTTTGCTACAAGGTGTTGAAAGAATTTCTTTTTTTAAATCATTATTTTCAAGATTTCCGAAAGTATTTTAGATATTATTTTCAATTTTGGTATGTGTTAATGGAATATAAAACCATATATTGTAGTTAGCATATAAAGTTCTATCCAATATATCCAAGACAATATTCTCTTTGACAAAGAGGAGATTCCATGATGGTATGAACCGACGTGTACAGGCACTAATTAGGGCTAGAGGAGGCAATACAAAGTATTGAGGCATATTTAAGTTAAAATGTTTGTTTTTAAATAATTTAGAATATAATGTTTTTGGTTCACCATTTTAAAAATATTTTAAAAAATAACGGACCCATTTGCCGCACTGAATCATATCAATTTCCCTGAGACAATAAGTAATGAAATTAGCTATTAATATTATTTTAAATTATGTATCCAGTAGTATGCCATTTCAAGTTAGCCACAAATTAGTTTGTTAATATTTTAATTTTTAAATGAATATATCAAAATTATCTAGGAAATTTTCGTAACCATGCCATTTTCAGTAGACAATGTTGTTTGTGTCGTTATATTTAATTCATTTACTTATAGTATTGTTTTCTATAGGTTCTATGCTCTCCGACTTTAGCGTGTCGCGTTCAGAGGACGACTTGGATTTGTCGAGACACATGAGATCTGGTCGAGAGTGGAAGAAACACAGGGCAAGCACTGGAGGTGATGCTGAACCAGCTACTAAGAAAAGACGATCTTCTGGAAAACGTATTGAAGTAAGTTGAAGATAGGGAATTACTCATGAACACTGCAAAATAATGATGCATTACACACAGTGGTAGATGGGATAGATGGCCGATTCTGTGGCTGGACCAGAGAGTGATCAATCATAGATTTTCTCGCTATTTTTTCAATTATGTCTCTCAATAAGTCTCACCAAGCATTTTCATTGGCGTGGTATGATTTTATTTATCCACTTAGAACCACGGTGGCGGATTTGCATTCTTTTATAAAAAAAAAGTGCAGGGTGTTCCATTTTTGACACTTTCTGGGGATTATCAAAGACAGAATGGTGCGGTTTTCACTTTAGGGTCCCACTTTTCAACGAAGCCAAAAATTCCGGTGTTAAATTTGTTATGGCTTAGTTCTTAGTTTTTAATTTGTAGGGTGATTTTGAAAGTCCTCGCTTTTTAAACACCCCTCGTATTTCGGTTACACATTAACTTATCAAAAAGGTAAAAACTGATCTTATTAGAGATTTTCAGGAAAAGTTCAGTTAGTGGCGTCTGTGAGTACCCCCCCCCCCCCCCCCCCCCCCCCCCCCGCGTCAGAATTTCTCTTTGGGGTTGCGCAACCCCTCAAAACGCCCCCCCAGAGGGGTTAAACGCTCTTCCAGAGGTTTCCCTGCAGAAAAACACACTTTCCCCCGTTTTCGAGGATGCTGAGCACGGTTACTCTTGTTTCGGCTGAAAATATTTCGATGTTCGTCCCAACTCGCAGACGCCACTAAGTCACGTAGGCAGATTTTCTCTAACATGTTGCGTTTTAAAGATATTAACAAAAATAAAAATATTTAAATGGAACACCCTATATATTATTTTTTATTTAATTAAGCATACTTTGGGTGTTACAAAAATGTATAGTTTTTATATATTTGTATTTAAAAATAATCTAAAAATGCCATATTTTTAATAATTTACGTTATTTATAACAGTAGGCCATGGTCAATTTATTAGGAACAAATGCAAATGGTTAAAACTTAACAGATCTCTCATATTTTTATTATTTATTGATCAAGGCCTACTGTTATAAGTAACTTAAAAATTTCGGATTTTTAGGTTCTTTTTGAATATAAATATACACTCAATTGTTTAAAAATATCATATAGGGTTTGTTCCATTTAAAAGGTTTTACCTTTTGTTAATATCTCAAAAAATAAACTTAAAAAAAACTGGATACGCCACTGAACTTTAGGTGAAAATCTCTAACACTACAGAAGAGATATCGTTACTCGAGCGAAGCCCCATACTCTATGTGTTTTTTACCAAGTCGAGAATTTTATCAATATTAATAAATCAAACAGATCTAGGAGATAGCTCACACTTATTGTGATACTGATACATCTGTATCATCTTGTTCCTAAATTAGGAGAGTTTACTATTTACCCTAAAAGAACAATAAGATATTATTATTATTATTATTATCAGATTTAGACCGGAAAAACCGATAAACTGTCGTTATTTGTAATGGCGCGATAAGTCTCTTAATATATTGCTAGCCTATGTTCCCTTTCAGTGTGAGCATCCAGACGGTTTTTAAATGAATGAATTAAATGATGTTATAGGTGTTTTTATTATTATTTTAGATTGGTCCAACAGACACTGTAAGAGCCACTACAACTGTAACGGTAAACAAAAAAGGACCCATTACTGCCACATCGGTCATTGAATCTATTCCAAATACAGATATTGTTGGTTCAGAGGCGCTTGCGAGCAGTGTAAGTGACTATTTTTGTCTTTTGACTATTGTTTACAAACTTAATACTAGCGCTGGACTGGATTAAAATTCTTCGGCATTTTAAACGTAGCAAGAAAAAAAGCAAAATTTTTATTGATTTTTTAAATTTTACATAAGGAAATACAATTTTTGGAAAATAAGAAAGGTTTTTTTAGTATATATAGTCTTTAAACGTAAAGTCCATTCTTCGGTTCTTAATTGTTGAGAGCCTATCAATAACAGTCATTAAAGTTTGGAATACCCTCTATACATTTTTTTTTCAATAGATAGCATTGCTAGGGCTGTTAGCCTTTAGCCTGTTAGTTTTTCGAAAACTAAAGTTCAGGATATCATCCCAAGACACAAGTCTACACTTTGTTAAAAATTTCACCAAGATCGGACGACAATTAAAAAAGTTACAGGACTTTAAACCTGACTAACATTATCTTTCCGGGTTTTATTGTCGCGGAGTGTATCGGATACCTTGCTGCTGTGTAATTGCCCAGTTTTTTTCAGATGTACTAACCAAAACATTAAAACAGGTCGACTTTGCAATGTGTTCTTTGATATTGGGATTTCTTGAAATTTTTTAATCTTAGATAAATACAAATAAACTTACTGATCTAATATTATCAAATTTTAGGACGATGGGATTGGTTCTACCGCTCCGAGTGCCGTACCACATAATTTGATATTTGAATCGTGGTCTAGGAATGAGAGCCCGAGGAAGCTCCCACGTTCTAGTAACAAACCTGATCACAGACCGCATTTGCTACAACAGAAAACAATTGTGATGCCGGATTCTTGCATTTGTTGTGAAAAAAGGATACGGTGAGATTTGAATTAAGAAAATAATATTAATAATAGAATTTAAATTCTTATTTCAAGTGTGTTTGCTGCAAATATTTTGAACTTTGCAAGAACTCTTTTAGTTGATTATGTCGTAACTGTCGCATTTGCTGCCTGTAAGTCTCCTTCGGCGTTTCTGTAATTCCCCGATTTTTTTGCGCAATTTATGAAAAAATCTAGAAAAGTCTTCTTTTCTTGTTGTATGAAGTTTACAAATATTTTATTCCGTTTAAGAAAAATGTTTAGTTATTTTCTGGTTTTTAATAAATAACGTTGCTTTAATTTACTATCGCTATTCTGACAGTAACATTATTATGACCATGAAAAAAATATCGCCCTAATGAAAATCCCGTGATTTGCTTCTGAAAATTTCGGGATTCCGAAATCACTGATTTTTTCCGGATTGGATTCTCTAACTGTGACTGAATCACATTGTTATTATGTGCGGTTCTCTAAAGCAGCAGGCTATAGCTATGCTAATAACATTTTCAAGAAACCATAGATGACATGATAAATTATAGGTTATACAGGGTGTTATGGAAATGACTTATTATATTTAAACCGACAGATCCTGAGATGAAAATAAATTGAAGAAAAATAACCATAAATGTTTGCGCGTTTGTTGTGTTAATTCTGACGTGTACAACGCAGATAGCAATGCCGGGTTCATGATTGTTTCAAGTCAATGTTGAAATCCTTTTTTGCAATCTATTTATTTTTTTAGATTCGGAAAAACCGCAATAAAATGTAAAGAGTGTAGATCCGTTTGCCACTTAGAATGTAGAGAGCAACTGCCCTTGCCATGTATTCCTGTCGTAAATACACCCAATCATAAGAATGTTTTGGTAAGTAGCGGTCTCCTGGACTTCATTGTTGATGTTTTAAAGAGAGAAGCTTCTCTTGCGTCGGTCGTTACAGTAGAACAAGTTAAATAAGTAACGTGTGGTGAGAGATATTTCACGAACTGTGATTTAATCAGTGATATCAAGAAATCACAGGTAGTCACAGTTCCTTAGCAGCAATAAAAAGCGTGATGTTTAAACAAATCACTTTTTAGTACGTATTTCACTTTTACTAACCATTAAACCAATCTTTTTGTTTAAAATTTATTCCCATGGAGTTGACTTGCTGTAACACCATTAGAAATACATTTATTACATTTGCCATAATCGGCCTTATTGTGTTAAAATAATAAAGGCCATTTTCGCATATCACCGTTAGAATAACATGAGTGATACGGGACTTCGTGCCTTATTGGTTTTTGGTGGATTTTCTCAAATCACATCTCATATAGACCTAGTATTTAAAACGTGATTTCGTAAGTCGTTCCTTGTTATTTGACTGTGAGTTCTGAATCTTGAACTTGAGAGACTAGCGAGCTCTAGGCATTCTGTAAAGAGAAAGAGAAAGGGGTGAATTTTTTTCACGATGGCGGCGTCAGAATTTCTCTTTGGGGTTGCGCAACCCTTCAAAACGGCCAAAAATCACCAACTAGAGAGGTTAAACGCGCTTTAAGAGGTTTCTCTGCAGAGAAACACACTTTCCCCTCGTTTTCGAGGATGCTGAGCACGGTGGTGGTGTTGGATATAGCGTCCGATCTCTCCACCAGCCAATACTCTCCCCTGAAAGGGAATATATATTTGCCGGATACTTAAAAGATAGATAGATAGATAGATAATATTTATTTGTTCAAAAATGTTTTACAGAAACAAAATAAACCCAAACGGGCGTTGAACAGTGTCTGAAGGTCAGCAATTTCTATATACAAATTTAACATCTTTAAAATGACACATAATCTAGAACAAAAACTCACAATTGAAGGAAACATTGTATGGTATAACATATAAAATAATTTAACTTTACTCAAAAATTCAAAACAACACGTAGACACACTAATAACAATAACAATAATCTGTGAAGAAGACGGACTATAAAACACCTCTAAAAAAAATTCACCCCTTTCAGGAGCGAGTATTGGCCGGTGGAGGGGTTGGAGGGGTCGGACGCGAATCCCACACCACCACCGTGCTTAGCAAACCGGGGGGAAAATGTGTTTCTCTGCAGGGAATCATCTTGAAGCGCGTTTAACCCCTCTGGGAGGTGGGTTTTGGCCGTTTTGAGGGGTTGCGCAACCCAAAAGAGAAATTCTAACGCCGCCATCGTGTTCAGCATCCTCAAGAACAGGGGGCGGGAGGTACTCTTGTTCCGGCTGAACATATTTCGATGTTCGTCCGACTCACAGACGCCACTATTTGTTACAGTTCTTTTAGTAGTAAAGTAGTATACATAATAAATAATTTAAATCCATCGACCATCGCCCACTAATTGTTTTACGATGCGCGCAATATTCTCTTACGTGTATTATCTAGTTAATATCTCACTTGGCATTGACAAAAATTGATAAACCGTGATCACGTCACGCTTTAATTTCACTGATATCAAGAAATATCAATCACGTTTCACAACGTGAGTGAAAAATCACGATATCGCTCACCAGTAGTTATTGATCACTAATAAAGCTAACGGTACAAACCACAATGTGTGGCGAAGAAGAGCCACAGCAACTAAACCGTTTTACCTTCTTTGTCTGCTCTACGAACGTGTAAGACGTATTACTTCTCACTTATACAGGGTGTTTCAAAAAACATGTGCCATCGCTCGTGTGGTATTTCTTTATCGAAAAATAAATAAATTAATTAGTGAGTTGCTGCAAAAGTATTGAAAACTGGTAAACATACCGATTACACTTTTTACTAAAAGTTTTTATATTTGTTATTGATTTTATATTATCTGGGAGTAAATTAAATCATTTTGGTGCTAAGTAATCCATAAACTTTTTATTGGCGGTTGTTAAATTTTTTAGTAATTTAAATTTGTTATCAGATTTAGTCCTCATTTCGATACTGTGATATACATAGTTTAGCTTGGTCCTACACCGATAAACAAAATTACATATACAGCTAACATATAAAGTTCTGATATTTACAGCATCCTCCGAAAACAATAAATTTGTTGGAAATCTCTTTTTTTTTTTTTTTTAATATAATTTGCAATTATTTCGTATCGTATTAGCGACTCCACGAATGCTTTACAAACCATCACCAATGTTTTTTTGTTGTTTGTTTTATTTAGATTAAGTGATAGTTTATAAGTCTCCAACCAACTCTTAACTAATTCAAAACCTTCTATTTCCTTATTTTTAACTTCTTCCCAATCTTTACCAGTAAATATTATAGCCGTGTCGTAAGCATAAGATATAATTGTACCTCCTATTTTTTCTGTTCAAAGGGCATTAAGATAAATGATGAAGAGCATCGGGTCCAAAACGGTTCCCTGAGGAACACCAATTCTGATCACCCGCCTCTCACTCAAAGGATTATTGATTTTAACCACTTGTGGTCTTTCTTGCAGATACTTTTTAACTAAATTGAGTACAATTCCTCTTACGCCATAGTGTGACATCACAGTTAAAAGCTAAAATATGTGGTATTTTAGGTACTTTTCATGACTCAAATTTCACTAAAATTACTAAATCCGTTTCGGAAATATACAAGGGTTTGAATAAATATACCATTAGGACATGTTCATTAGAATTACCTTTTTCGGCATAATTCAAGATTTAAAGAAAATTTATTTTTTTGTCCGGGTTTGTTCAGCTTTGTTCTACGCATTATTTTATTAAGATTTTCGTTGACATTTTCAGGGTATCATAAGCGATTACACTCCAACCATACCTCCCATGGTCCCGGCGTTGATTGTACATTGTGTAAACGAAATCGAGCTGAGAGGTCTCAACGAATTGGGATTGTACAGAGTTTCCGCTTCTGAAAAAGACGTTAAACAGTTGAAAGTAAGTTTATATTAACGATTTATTAGTATCTCGTGCTGGAAGGTTGGTAGGTGAGGTGGCTGGCGTTACGTCAGATGGAGATGTAACGGGTAGTATATAAAAGTTATACCGTTGATCTTTTTATTGCCATAAACCCAAATTATCCCTCTGACTATAAACTACCTAGCCCAAACTAGTGATCGGCCGATACGGATTTTTTTGCCGATATCGATATAATATCGGTATAGGCACCACATTCTTATTAGAGCTGTAACTATTGATATACGTTGATATAAGGGTCATTCTTTACAAACAGCACATTTTTTAACCTTGACATTTTAGAATCGTTCGAATTTTTTTTTACAACTTGAAACGTATTTCAGAATTTTGCTGAAAAAAAAAATATTTTCCAAAATATCCAATTATATTTATATAGTTGGTATTTTTTCTTTAACAGTTTATGTTGGCTTTCGAAATGTATTAAAAAAAAGTTTCTTTTTATGATCAAACACAAGCACTATAGGAAAAATCCTTTAAAGCACTCTGGGAGTGGTGTGTGTGCGAATAAAGCGATTCACGTTGGTTTTGAATCGTTGGAGGTTATATTCGTTGGGAAAAACGACCTCTGGAAGATCGTTCCATAAGGATGAAGTCCTCCAGATGAAAGAATTCTTAAATAATGAAGTTCGAGGAGTACTCAGCTTAACCACATATGGATGGGCGGCAGTGGTAGGTCGTGTAGTTCTGCTGGGCTAGGTCAGCCGAACACTTTCCATGGAAATATCTGTAAAAGAGATGTCAAATCCCCAACCTGTCTTCGATGTTCTAGGCTGTCGAGGCTCTTCGTCAGCTGGTGGTCTCCGATCAGACGAATGGCCCTCCTTTCGATGGAATCCAGTAGCCGAAGAGATTGTTTGGGTGCAGAGCTCCAGACATGAGATCAGTACTCTAGAGATTGTCGAATCTGGGCTTTGTATAGTATCAAAAGTTGTTGAGGTGTGTACAACTTTTTGGTTCGGAAGAATACACCAAGGTTCTGAGAAGTTATCCTGGCGATTGCCACAACGACATATTTCCTCCTAGATTGACGTCCAGCAAATTAATAGATGAAGCCAGTGGGATTGCGTGTCCTGCCATGACTATATCCGGTTCTGTAATGTAAACCTTTTTAGAAACGATTGCTGCCTGGGTTAAGTCCTTTTTAACTCTTATCTAAAAGAATAGATCTTTAAGTACGTGATAATATTAGACTTAAGGCGTACATTGACCCTCGAATTAATTTAAAACATGGATTTTTTAAGGTTTACCTTAACGTTTAGGCTACCTTAGCTAAGGTCTATCTTAATCATTATCAGCCCTTAATAGATTTGACATGCTCGCCTCCCACCTTAAATTAACCACCTCTATTAGATTGGTAGTTATTAAATATTTTCGATGGCAAGGCAACCAATGCGCGACGTGTCGAAGCGTGACAGAACTACGCTTTTCGAACGACGGAAAGTATCGAATTATTGCGCCGAGCTCGATTGTATACGCCTCGACCAGTCGCTCTGGTGCATTCCCCGCGCTCTGCGTGACTTGCGATCGAAAGTATTTAATAACTACCGATCTAGAGGTGCCACTTTTTCGTCCTAATACGGTGAAGTACCCCTCTAGAAACAATGCTATCTACGGCACTGGCTCAGTACTTCGAATTAGTATTAGTGCATTAGACCTACATTTGCTCCTTCAGATAACGATCGTGTCGTGCAATATTTTAATTTTTTGCAATATATGTATTTTTTAAACCAAACGAACCAAGGTAGTTCACAATTAAGATAAAGAAGTTAATCCTAAAACTGAAGGAGATTCTTAAAAATGGCTTTTCACTGAAAATATAATATAAGAGTTAATCTTAAAAATACCGTCAAAATTTTGCCGATACGGATTATCGGCTATATTTACCGACATACCGATACGATATCGATGTACTGTATGTGTACTTATATCGGTATCGGCCGATCACCACCCCCAAACCATAAACCTAAAAACATAAAGGAACAAACCTGAACAAACTTCTCGAACAAGATTCATCTGGAGGACGTCGTCCTTGTGGAACGACCTTCCTGAGGTCGTGATCCCAACGAATATAGCCTCCAGCGATGCAAGACCACCGTGAATCGCTTTATTTACACACGCACCACTGCCAGAGTCCTTTAAAGGTTGTTTCCTATATCGCTGGTGATATAATTAAAAAAAAAATGTATCTCAAACTTGCATCTTTGCGGCAGAGCCGGAGCAATTTATCTGCATCCCTAATTATTATACCATTTTAAATAGATGTCTCTTTGATTCAAAATAATAATAAATCAATACAGTAGCAGATAGCTATGCTGCACTCATTTATTGCGGCTTGAAGATGTTGGGACCAACACAATGGGGTTTAAACAGGTAATTGATTTATTGAAGTAAAGGTCAACGGTATGTAAACTATATTATACTCTTTAGAATTATGTCAAACTGGCTTACCTACCCGGTTATTTTTTTTTCATAAAGTTAAATTTGTTTCTTAGGAAAAGTTCCTGAAAGGACGCGGTTCTCCCTCCCTTACGCAGACCGACGTCCACATTTTATGCGGTTGCGTGAAAGACTTCCTTCGCACCCTGACGGAATCCGTCATAACTTACACCTTGTGGCGCGATTTCGTTCAAGCGGTGGAGGCGAGAGACCCGCAAGATGTCGCACCCGCTTTGTACCAGTGCCTTTCTAACTTGCCCCAGCCGAACAGAGACACTTTGGCTTACATGGTTTTGCATTTGCAGAAGTAAGTTTTTTGCGTACAGTGACTGGCAAAAGGTTTGCCACATATGGAAAACTGTTATTATTGGAATATTAAAAAACTTTTTACGCCGATTGCCTCAGCATGATCGGTAACCTAAAAACTTATTTTGACATTTATCACGTGACTACCACCGACCTATATCTATAGATAGCCAAACTCTAAAAGCAAAAGTGGTAAATTTATGGCCTCGCCCATGTAAACAAAGCTGATTGTCAGATGTCATGCGCAATGCCGACTGATAAACTATTGACCTTAACCGGCGAATAGGACCGTACTTCGCCCTTAATGAAAATGATTACACGGCAATATTTTGACACATCAAGACCTTCTTCACTGGGAAATAAAGAATCTATTCTCTCGCTTTAAAAGAAGGCCTTGTGGCCATCACTCAAAAGCCACTTTTAGAATTAATTTTGACATCTATTGTCCACCTATCGATAGATTTTTAATATCGTTACATCGCTACGACTGATTTCGGTTCTGGACGGTCGTCGTTGATTCACGTCGTTGGTTGGCAACCAAACCGGCACCAATACGGCGGGGTTGCCTATATGACGGCGACAACATTGTGCGCAAGACAACCGACGAGCAATCTTTAAAAATATGACCGGTAAACCGTGCGCACCAACCCATTTTATCACTCATAAAATTTAACTTTTTACTGCGCATCCCATAAGTTGTATGTATCCATAGTTATAGATCGGTGGTGACTACTCTTTTGGCTGGAAGATTGAAAAAAATATATTCTGTCTGGAAAACTGATATGAGATGACGAGATATCGAGAAAAGTTATTTGGAAAAATGGTTTAGATTTTAATATTATGCTCAAATTGCAATTGATTATTATTAACATAGATAATAATAAATTTTGTTTCATAATAACTGTTTGAAATGGCCAACTTTACTTAATAGTTAAAAATGTAAGCCATTTTTTAACATTTCTTCATAAAGTGACCTAAGCAATTGCACATGTCATGTTTTCAAGAAAGTAATGTAAGAGTCATAAAACCTCGATTCACGAAAATACATTTATTGAAGCGCACGGCTTGGCTCTTCTCGAAAATCTAAACCTTCATCAGTGTTGCCAGAGGCCGAGCAGAGAATTACCGTTTCGACCTTTCAAAATTATCGTACTACCAGCACTGGCATTGCTTTTGCTATTGTATTAGCGCCAATCTCTAAAAAAAAAGTTATTCAACACTTAAGTCATCTGGAATCCATTAAAATTAGTTTATGGGGCTTCCTTATATCCGAAATTATCGTACAAAACGCCATTATCGTACATGCACTGTCGTACATCACCAACAATTATCGTACAAATACGATAATTATCGTACATCAGGCAATACTAAATTCTTCCTAAGGCCTTCTGCTGCACAAGGAGCTTATTGTCATAGACTCGTATTAGGTGAGACATACGGATACGGAAGACGGAAGGTGTACGCTTTGGTGCCGCTCCTTTGGGTTTCAATAGCGAACTGCGTACGAGGCGTAAATGATGCGGGTTCGTCAAAGCAGCCAAGCTGTAATAAGGTGGCCGTGTAGAGGTGCCAGTCGCTTTCAGTACGCTTAGCGGAGAAGAACACGTTTTCTTTGTAGAATGGCCGATGAAACTGTAAAATGTCTGGAATTTAGAGTCACCTTCTGATAACTCTTTGGAGCTAATAAATAACCTTTTACTACCATTTTTTGTAGATATAGGGATGCACCCAAAATTTCCTACGTTTCTTCTTGTTCTTACGGTTATGAAGATAATTGAAGAAAAGTAAAGTAGGTCCTCTTCATCACTTGACATCTTCACAGTGTCAACACCGAGGTCACACTACTAAAAAAATAGAAGAAAATCTATTCATTTGTGAGTTTTTAAAGGCGAGACTAATCGTCGCTGCAAGACCAATCTTTTACGTGTCTATGACGATATGCTCCGTGCGCAAAAGTTAACGCGTAGACGAATCGTCGCAGTAAGACGATTCTTTTACGCGTCTATGACGTTAAGGTCTGTGCGCAGAAGTTAAGGCGTAGACGAATCGTCGCAGCAAGACGAATCTTTTACGCGTCTATGACGTTAAGGCCCTTGCGCAGAAGTTAAGGCGTATACGAATACGCGTCTATGACGATAAGCTCCTCGTGCAGAAGGCCTCGATCAACATTGTCCTTTTCGCTGACACAATATCGTTCACGTATGCCAAAATTGCCAATCAATATGGAATCTTAATAATATAATATTCGTGATATTGATACTTTTTTTTTTTTTGAAAACACTTTATTTTTGAACTAAAAACAGTACATAATGTCTTATGACTGGTAACAAGTCCTAATATTAAATAAATTATATAATAATATTACAATTATGCTCTGAGACGAAAACTAATCAACCACTCTACATCCATACAGAACCATCAATCAAATTTGCAGCAAGGGAAAGCGTACAATATATAATTTATAATTTGTCATAAAGCATTCAGTCTTTAATCCTAAAACTGCACTGAACTTTGTTGCGTAAGCATTTGTTTTATTTTTTTGCAAAGGCTTTAGCGTTTGTAGTATTCTTTATGTTTACTGGAAGCGAGTTATATGACTTCAGCATCTTTATTGTAATTTTGTTTTGATGAATGTTTGTTCTTGATCTCGGCACATACAAGTTGTCACGGGCTCTCGTGTTGTGTTGATGCAGATCACTGTTTCTTATCGGACTTATGTTAGTTTTTATTTGCTTTTTCAGGATTTTATGAACCAGTTTACATTCTTCTAGCTTTATTATGTCACTAACATTAATGAGTTTATAGTTTTTATATATTTGTTTGGTTGGATATAGTCTCGGTAGTCTATGTAAACATTTAAGAACTCTATTTTGATATCGTTGGAGTTTTTGTATTATTGCATTGTTTGAAAATGTCCAAACAGCACACATATATTGTAATTGCGACTTAAACAAAGCCTCATAAATTGTCATTTTCATTATGTTTGGTATATAATTCACACATTTTTTTATAACACCACAGGCAGAAGCCAATTTCTTGATGACATGGTCCATATGTTTTTTAAAATTTAACTCTGCATCTATATTTAGTCCTAGATATTTATAGCAGTTCACCATTTTTATTTGTTCCTTGTTTATTTTTATATTGAATTGTGCACTTTTTTTATTTTTATGTTTAAAAATCATAAACACAGTTTTTTTTATGTTGATCTTTAAATTATTTTTTAATAACCACTTATAGTATACTGTTACGGTCTTATTTACTTTTTCTTCAAGAACCCTTGGATCTGCGTCTTCGAACAATAGGACTGTATCATCGGCATAAGTTATATGTATACGTCCTAGGTTTGCTTTAGATAAACTATGCACATATAAGAGATATAAAATGGGGCCCAGAACAGACCCTTGAGGTACCCCTATTGTTGCTTTCTTCACTTCACTTTCTTTTTGGTTTACTGACACATACTGCTTTCTATTTGTAAGATATGAATTGATTAAGTTATATGCTGTACCTCGAACTCCCATTTCTTCTAGTTTCTTCATTAATATATTGATGTTCACTGTATCAAAAGCCTTTTGAAGATCGACAAATAAAGCTGCTACATACTTGCTATTGTCTAGTCCATTAGTTACAAAATCTATAAGGTCTATTACTGCTGACTGAGTGTTGCTATTTGGTTGAAATCCGTACTGTTGTTTGTCAAACTTAAAGGTGTTGTTAACAAAATTCACTAATCGTTCTTTGATAATTTTTTCTGCTACCTTGGAGAATGTTGATATTAATGCGATGGGTCTTTTGTTCCCAGGTTCAGAAAATGTACCTGTTTTATGTATTGGGATAATTTTAGAAATTTTTATTTGGGTTATTCCAATTCGACCGGCTTTAAGAATAAGAACCCGTTGATTGTTATTCAACTTAAGAGTACCACTATAAATATAATTGAAATGAAACGTATTTTACAGTAAAGTCTCTATAGTGCTCTATTTTTCTAGGGTTGGGTCGTCGCCGGATTGCAAAATGCCAATCGAAAATTTGGCCAAAGTATTCGGCCCCACAATAGTTGGATTTTCATCAGATAATCCGAGTCCAAATAATTTACTTACGGAAACTAGACAACAAATAATGGTAAGTTAATTCGATATGGTATCAAATTTTTTTTTAAACAACTGAGTGAAACTTTAATTTAGGTCATGGAACAATTAATGCGTTTACCCTCCGATTATTGGTTGACATTTATAAATGTCAGCAATCAACAGCCTACAAGCCGGCTGCAGCAAACGCCAAGCACGGATTCGTTACTAAAGCTCAATGGTCGGTTCTTTACACCCACTGGAACAAGGTAAGATATTTAAAGGTTTTTGATATTACAATAATACTGGTCGTATTAAAAATTTAACTTTAATTGGAAAATTGACTTTGTGACACTAAAAATGTTTTCTTCCTAACACAAACTAAAATACTACGATTTTCTTTTCAACATTACATTGACTTTATGTCATCAGACAAAAATGATTGTTGGTTGCCCGCAAGCCAATGCATATCGATAGACTCTTACGAAAGAAGTAATTTTTCCTAATTTCTTCTGCTTCTTATACAGGGTGTCCCAGATATGAAATGCACTCTATAGGGATCTCGTTAACCGCAGAACATACAGAAATGATGAAATTAGGCTAAAGTTGCGCTTTAGTGAGTTCTGCATGTTTTTAAATTTAAAAAATTTGAAATATTTAAGGAAAACCGAATATTTATGATTTCGTTCTGTTTGTCTTCCAATTCCATTTTAGGAGATATGTGAAAACTTTATAGTCTTATTGCCTTTTTCTCCTCTATAAAATAATAACTAAAATTTTCAATCCGACGTTTAATTTTTTCGTAACCATCTTCAACTTTGTTTTTTTAAATGGTAGAAACATCCAGTGGCGGCTCGTGACCTATAATAGAGGAGGGGGTTCACAAGTATCATGAAATTATTTAAAAAGTTGTATTTTTCTGTAACGACCAAATAATTATATTCTTCGACGTTTTAAACGTAGTATGAAAAAAAGCAATAAGAAAATGCGTTAGATAAAACATATTTTTATTAATTTTTTAAATTTTACACAAGGAAATACAATTTTTGGAATTTTTTTTAGTGTATAGTGTTTAAACGTAAAGTCCATTCTTCGGTTCTTAATTGTGGAAAATTTATCAATAACAGTTATTAAAGTTTGGAATAAACTCTATACATTTTTTCAATAGATAGTATCGCTAGGGCTGTTAAGCCTTGGTTTTTATTACATTTCGTTACGAAATATTTCGGTGGATTGGAACGGAAAAGTTCGTCGTTGGTCATTTGGTCACATGTGTGGTTTTTACTGCAGTACAAGTGCGTGGTTAAAAATGGACGATATTATTCATTTGTAGAAGGTGATCACGTATTGTGTCCCCCCATCTTAACCTTTTTATTGTGCGTACTTGAGAAAAATTAAAACGATTGGTATACAGGGTTTTTAAGGTAGTCTTTGCAATGGGAACAAATATCATTTAGATCTGTTGATTTACAAGTAGGGTTGGTTTTACTTAACATGATGTTGATGCCCTTTGTTAGACACCTATTTTATAATATGCAACCAAGTAATTTACGAAATAACCTACAGAGTTATGTACAGGATATATGTATAAGACGACACTAACTTGTGATCGTATGATATTAGTAAATTATAATAGCTTACTTTTGCATAACTTATTAAATTAAGGAAAAACCATTTTTTGAACGGGCCTAGGGCCGCCTATAAATAAAAATAGTCATATTGTATATTCCGATTGATTAATAATAATAAAGTCGGTAAAAATAATGAGCGCGTTTAGTTACGCCGATTCTTTATTTTGTCGTAGATTTTCTTGTCCTGTTTAAGGCACCGCACGCCTAATTTAATTTGTCAATTTAAAATCGTATTTTTTATTTTAAACTCTTTTATTTTTTGGTTCTTTTCGAGGCCCCTCGTTAAATATGAGGCTGTAGGCTAGAGCCTAGTATGCCTAGTGATATATCCGAAACCAAAGAACCAATAACCAGTGTCACTTAATAATGACACACGTCAAGCGGAATAATTTTTCGTTGACGAAATTTCGTCGGTATCCAACCTTTTGGATTTGACCGCAGTTTTTCGGCTGCAGATTATTATTTTTGTGAACTTTTATTTTATTAACTATGAGTGTAAAATACCATAAACTAGAGTTCAGTGCCTTAGAAGATGAATTGTTGATAGAAAGTAAAAGTAGATAGATGGAGGGTAAAAGAAAATCCATATATGCAAAAAAATGAAAAGCTTTTAAAGACATACAAATGAAGGATATTCTCCTTCGTTTGTATGTTTGGAAAAAATAGCGGTAGAATTTTGATCAAATAAAGCAGGTATGTTCAACCCTACTTGTAAATCAACAGACCTAAATGATATTTGTTCCCATTGCAAATACTACTTTAAAAACTTTGTATACCAATCGTTTTAATTTTTCTCAAGCACGTAAAATAAAAAGGATAGGATGCGGGGACATAATACGTGATCACCCTGTACAAATGAATGTACTAATATCGTCCATTTTTAACCACGAACTTGTACTACAGTAAAAACCACACATGTGACCAAATGACCAACGACGAACTTTTCCGTTCCAATCCACCGAAATATTTCGTAACGAAATGTAATAAAAAGCAGGGCTTTAGCCTTTCTTCATTCATAGAACTTCAAAACAATGTCTTTATTTGTTTTAATGTTGAAAAACATCGTTCACCTTCGGCCGTGGTCATTGGTATGACAACAATTATTTGTAAAAGTGTAACGGAGGCAGAAAATATGCTCTGAAGATTATTTTCTATTCCATTTTTTGTTCAGTCAGGCTCCGCAACGCCGCGATCAAACAACAAACAGGAAAAACAAAACAAACGGTTAGTTGTGCTGCATCCACAAATCCGCTTATTTTTTTCGTATATTTCATTTTTAAACTTTCTAATAAAGTCCCTAGATTTACCCTTTGTGGTCTGAGTTAAATTAATTTCGGGTTTAGGTCTTCCCGCATTCTTCACTTCAATTTTTTGCTCTAAACTCAAAGAGCTAAAGTTATTTTTTAAATAGTCCACCGTCAAACTATTCATTTTAACTTAATAAATATGTAATATTAAAATATTGAAACATCCACGCTCGAATTACTACATACATGCACGAATAAACAGACAAAGGCGCACACCAAAATTGTGCGACTTCCCTATGTTAAATCGTCATAATCCCGCTATCCCCCGCCTCCACCACTAAAGAGAAACTGCATTATGTCCCGCCTAAATAATCGCATATGCGAACATCTCTCGTCACTGACGACGTCGGCGACGAATGGGGCGACGCGACGGCCGAAACGCGCCACGGTGAGAGATATATACAGTTTGGTTTGACCGTACGATAAAATATTAGGGAGGGCCGGACGATAAATAATATTAAATTAATATAAATTAATATTTTTTTATTCGTTTTGGGGGGTGCACGTGTGCCTGTGCTCCTGTGGAAGAACCGCCACTGGTAACATCTTATTTTCTGCTTTTTGAATTCCACTATTCTGAATCGAACGATATATCACACATATTATTTCTTAGACGTTTCGTACTAAAAACACTAATCTTCAATGCAAATAAGCACCTTATTGAAAATATTCGTGTTCTTATTGTTGTATTTATACTCAAGTTGACATTACAAACTATTTTTTTATATGACATTATTTACAATAATAATAATAATGTAAGATAAATTATTATTTTTCATTTTCAAATAAGTTTCGGGTTATATTATATTAATTATAAATAATAGGTTTGATATGTCGTTGGATTCAGAATATAAAGTGGAGTTCATAAAGCATAAAATAAAATGTTACTACTATTTAAACGAACTAAAGTTGATGATGGTTGCGAAAAAACGAAACGTCGTATTAAAAATATTAAATTAGCTTATGGACGGTAAAAAGTGGCAATGAGAATGTAAATTTATTTCCACATATCTCTTCAAATAAAATGAGAAAAAAGGACAACATCGTAAAAATTCGGTTTTGCCCAAATATTCGGAGTTTTTTAATTTTGAAAACATGACATTGCTGAACTCACTAATACTCATCATTTGTCTAATATGATCATTTGTACATGTTCTGTGGTTAACGAGATCCCTGTAGAGTGCATTCTTATATGGGACACCCTGTATAAATAAATACGATTCACAATGAGAAATTTTGATTTTGTCGTACAAAATTTTAGATTGCAAAAATTTTCTACTCTTTTTTTGAAGCATCAAAATGTCTAAGAAGGAGTAATCAAAAAATTATTTAAAGATTTTTCATGGAAGTTATTCTTATTGATTTGATTTGATAATTAGTTTTACGGTTTTGTAAATATTTCTGCAAATTTGGTTAAAAAAATAATTTGAGACAATACAGTTATTCAGAAAAGAATAATTTGGTCTCCTTAAACAACATTCTTAGGCGTCGAAACTTGTTGTTCAATTTATTAGGTTTGTTCGACACAAACAATTGTCGAACATAATAAAGCTAATATGTATGCATATTTTAACGACCAATAGGAATTATTTTTGTCTGATGGAATAAAGTCGCTGCTTCACAGATAGCGTAAGTGCGTCGAAGTTAATAGAGGAGGCATTTATAAGCTTTGTCACTGCAGTTCAATTCAGTTTCGTGCAGTTGAGTTCAGTTCCGCCCGGCTGCCATTCGACTTGAACACATGAAAACATGGCAGATCATTTATAAACTTTGCGGCGGTTCGTTCGAGTCAGTTCAAGTACGCTGGCAAGCGTTGGGCGACATTGGGGGATCTTTTGTCGCTGCCGTTTGCTTCAGATCGACTTGTAACCAATAGAATGCAAACGGTGAATCACATGATTGTTGACAATTACAAGTCTGTGATGACGTTTAGTCTTTTTAGAGTTATAAATTCGTTGTTTACATTCCTCGTGCAGAGACTACAGGGTGTCCATTTTTCGGTGGTTTTACCTTATTAGTAAAGATAAATTTTGTGAAAAAAAGTTGAATTTTTCTATGCCTGTTTTTGAGAATTTTACAGTTTGGAATAGCCACCATATTTCCGTTATCCTGTAACTTATCAAAAAGAAATAAAATGTTCTCTTTGTAGTTTTTTATGTAGAATCCAGTGACGTAGATTTTTTCTACGTTCAATAGTTTTCAAGAAAAAAACAAACTTGCTTTTTTTTAAACGGGTCACCCTATATATTTTTTAATAATTAATTTTTTAACAAGCTTCTCAGAATTATATCATACAACGGAGATACACCGTAAACCCGCCGAAAGATGTACAGTTGAATTTGTACTAATTTAATAATCGATGTGTTTTATTTTGAAACGGAGAGTGAGAATATGCCATGCGAAGTTAAAAATTCCAACTAATTTAATAATCGATGTGTTTTATTTTGAAACGGAGAGTGAGAATATGCCATGCGAAGTTAAAAATTCCAACACGCTATTGGTTGTGATAGGTTCGCCAATGAGATGCACAACGACCGCAAACGACCTGCGAAGTTTATAAATCAGAAATTGTTTCCCAGCGAACGTCAGCGAACTGAAGTCAACTGAGCTGAACTTAATAGTTTATAAATGGACCTTTAATGTTGAAAAGGAGAAGGAAGAAAACTTTGCACGATTAGAGTTAACGTTTTCTTTTTTTTCAGGAATGTCAAAAAGCAAAGATATTTTGCTACCCCGCCAGCATATAAACTTTAAGTTGCAGTACGTTTTGTTGGCAATATTACTTGAAACTATTTTAAAAAGTTATATGTGTTTTTTACTTGTTTTATTATATTATAGAAAGTATTATTTAGTATACAGGGTGTTACAAATTCGGCCTTCACCTTTGGGATTTCGGAAACGGAAGGAGATATGAAGTCGGTTAAATTGGGGAAAAGTTGCGTAATTATGGGCCAAATAATATGCCGCAAAGAAATCAAAAATAAATACATGGGCTGTCAAAATATTTGGAAATATCTAAAATTCTGCCTTTCAGTTATTTTCCTGGCGTTGTTCGAAGAGATGTGCAGAAATAAATTTCACTTCCTCATTGCTACTTTTTATTTTGCACAAGATGGCATCATCAAATCTTTCATGCGACGTTTCGCCTTTAGGTCACCATCACCTTAACTTTTTTGTTTAAATTATGAAAGAGGACCGAAATCTACGTTCAGTGGTATACAAGACTTACTGGTTTTCCGACGTTTTGTTCCTTAAATTGACCATCTTCACTCAAATATCCCTAGTACGTTCCTGTAATTTAGTTTTGTTTCGAATAAACGGAAAATTTTAAAATTATTGTTATTTCTGTCCTTAATTATTATTATTACGTTATACTGTTTTTTTTTTTATATTTCAAATTAAATTTCTACTTAGCGTAAGTATGAGTAATTTGTTTTATTAATACAAATAAAATTTCTCTCTGACTCTTAAAGCCAGCACTTTCTTAAGCCTTTTAAAAGAGGCATTGAGTTTTACATTTTCGAATTATACCGACTTAAACAAGTAAATTACAGGGACGTACAAGGGGTATTTTAATGAAGATGGTCAATTTAAGGAACAAAACGTCGGAAAATCAGTAAGTGTTGTATACCACTCAACGTAGATTTCGGTCCTCTTCCATAATTTAGACAAAAAGAAAGAAAGTTGATGATGGTGACCCAAAGACGAAATGTCGCATTAAAGATCTGATGATGCCATCTTGTGGAGAATAAAAAGTAGCAATGAGAAAGGGAAATTTATTTTTGATCGTCTCGTGGAACAAAGTCGGGGAAAAAAAAACCGAAATGCAAAATTTTAGATTTTTCCAAATATTTTGAAAGCCCCTGTATTCATTTTCTATTTTTTTGAGGCATATTATTGGGCCCCAGAATTACGCAACTTTGCCCCAATTTAACCGACTTCGTATTTCTTACCGGTTGCGGAGTACCAATGGTGAAGGTCGACTTTGTAACACCCTGTATAGTTTACCCGTATTTTGCAACCAATTTTAAATACTTCTAGTATTAACCATTATGTATTTAATACAAAAAAAAGTTTTTGTAATTCGGCGTAATTTTTTTCTTGAAATTTTTTCGACTTTTATGTCGTTTTTATATTTATAGAAAATAATAAAAATAACATGGCACATTCCACCCTTTAATTATGTTAATGTTGAACACATAATTTCAAGGGGTTGGGATATATTAAGGTAGTTTAGCGTTCACGGAAATAAAGTATTCCGCACTGCTAAATCACGTAATTTTATTCCAATATTCCTTGTCGTAGTAGATTATACACTTTGGTAAATTTTATTTTGCGTGTTAGAAATTTTTTTAAACAAACTTCGATATACAGGACGGTGAAAATTTCCTGTAGTGCGCAATCGTTGCGCCAAATTAATGAAAGCCTTTGGCTTATATCGATGTCTTCTCGGGTACCGCACAGCATACATACTCTTGAGGCAATGGTTGTATTCTGCATACACTCAAAGAAAACAGCAAGCATATGAACAACTTCTTCGTTGGAAATCGACATTTTAAAAAGCAATCTAATTAAAAGTGACGCATGTTTTGCGCATTTTTTGCTTCAAAGCCTACTAGTTTGGAATATTTTTGTATCAAAGCCTACCCATTAGTTTTAGCCGACATGATAGTAGTCTGAATAATTTTTTTTTCACAATGTTTTGTTCGAGAAGACTACAACTAGCGGTTTTCACTGAGTTCATGAAAATTTAGTTCTCCTCTTAACTATGTGCATATATAACATATATGCTTCCATTTACAATTTTGTAGAAAAACAGCAAATTTCGTTGACATTCCCAAAAGCGCTCTCTAGCGGTTACCGCTAAAACTAAAAGGGTGTAATTTATAATGCAATTGATAAAGCAATAAAATCTCTTTCTAACGAGACTATGTTTGATAAATTTCGTGCACCTTAACCGGAGTTACTTAGTTTTTGCAAATAAATGTTTGGCCTTCCCCCACCACTTTATTTGATGAGTTGAAGCAATAAGTATAAAACCGAAGTTGCTCATACTTCCCCCGGGATTACTACACATATATTTTTAATAAGGCATAAGTGGGCATATTAAAGAGAAAACCTCGATTTCCAAGTTGGGTATTGGTATTACGCCCTCTAGCGGCCAACTGGTAAACTTAAAAATTATTTCCAGCGATTTCTCTTGACCACTTTTCCTATAAAAAAACTTTTTTGAAAGCTGTACGATTGATGGTTACCGAGATATAGCCGGCTTCCTCGCTTATATGACCACCCGGTACATACATATACATAGTAATAATTTTGCATTCACATATTACCTAATAACACATTTCCCATGGACGGACACCTCTATTAGGCGGACACATTTAGACGGTCCAGTAGGTGTCCGCCTAAGAGATGTTTCACTGTATATGCAGTTAACAAATGCCCTATACATATTTTATATAACAAACTTAAAAAGACAACATTCGAATGTGCAAACAACGATCTAAGAACTTTTTTTTATTTAGATGATACTGATAATATTATATATTATTGTATTATTATATAATTTTTTAAAAAATTAATATTTCTATGATACTGCATAGAAGCATACCGATACCTACAATGGACACATAAACTTTATCTTTATACATTGTCATAAAAAGTATGTTCGATAAATATTTAGTTTTGATTCTTTGCCATATTTCTGAAAAATATTAAACATCGAAAAAACTGCGCGATCCATTCCGTATGGCCGCTTAACTTACTGGCATAGTATAAGGCCCTATTTATACCATGACTTACTGGCTATCTGCTTCTGCTGCGTTGCACCAGTGTTCGAGCATATCACGATCGCTGCTGTTTCATCGAAACGGCTGTTGCGGCGAAACATATTCTTACGGCGAAGCAGACTGCTTCGGCGAAACGGGTTATTACGGCGAAGCAGGCTGCTCCAGCGGAACAGACTGTTCCAGCAAAACAGGTTGTTGCGGCGAAGCAGACTGCTTCGACGAAACGGGTTGTTACGGCGAAGCAGGCTGCTCCAGCGAACCCTTTAAATCATTTAATTTTGAAGATAAGAGAACTGGTCGACACTATTTGTAATGTCGCCAAGTCTTAGTGAATAAGGAAAAATTTATCATAATCTTAAAGCGCCTACTTAATTATTTTTTCGAACGCTGTTTTTTCGATTATCATTTTTCGAATCGAATAGGTGTTTTATGTCAGGGATGGCAGGCAATTAATGCCATTGCCGACTTGACACGCACGTGTCAGTCGGTCTTGTGTGGGCCCATTATCCTTTCCCCGCTAACTGGAAGCTGTCAGCAGTCCACCAGAGCAATTGAAGAGATGAGGGCAAATTTGTCATGAGAAAGAATGAATGATTTTAATTTAAAAGTATAGTTAGTTGAACGTAGGACGAGGCCTTACTGATGTTCAGACTATACTTTTGATTGTATTGGCTCGGGCGCGTCCAATGAATATAATAACAATGTACGTTATTATATTGGAACACGGAGGGCTTTTATTTATTTAATTTTAATTGTCTTTGTCTCTGAGGGTTGTTTAAGGGTTAGTCCTTTCGTCAGTTGAGCAACGTGACCCGAAGTACTCGTAGTTAATTATTTACATTTTTATGTACAATGAAAATTAATCTACACTAGTAAAGGGTTCTCAACTTAGGAGAAATCAACCAATCTGTCACTCATCTTCTATCACGTACTCTCACTTTAACTTTGATATTTACATTTTTATACAATAAAAAACTACCCTAAGCTAAGATTTTTCTCAACTAAAGAAATCTCAACTATACCCTATAATGTCCAAATCTTTTTGAACCGTAGAGGCTTATTAATACTAACTTCAGATATTTCATTGTTTTAGGACTAATAATAATTTTAGTTACCGTCACTTCTTGTAGAATATTTTTAGTAACCATTACTTATTCTGGACTCCGCCACAACCGGGTGAATTTTGATTTCGAAATTATTCTCGGCTTTGGGCGGAAAGTCTTTATAGAATAATTTTCCTCTCACTTCAGATGTCTTTCGAGTTCAGACTTATTTATACTCGCACGAGAGACGAGTGTTCGAAGATATCGCAGCATTATTTATACTCGTACGGATGGCTACGAGTTTTCGCAGATCAATTTTAGGTTTTATTTATACTCGCCCCAAAATAAACGAGTGTTCGAAGATATTTAGGTTTTTATTTATACTCGCACCAAATCACGAGTGTTTGAAGATATTCCAGAGTTCTTTATACTCGCACTGAAACATACGAGTGTTGGAAGAGATTCCAGCGTCATTTATACTCGCACGGAAACTACGAGTGTTTAATGACAGTCCAGTATTTTTTAAACTCGCCGGAAACACGAGTAGTTGAAATTAAATTTTACTGAGGGAAAGATTCGCGGGTGACTATTCTCGGAATTTTCGGTGACGAACACTCTAAAACCTGTAGCCGAAATACGGACTCCCCCTCATATAAAGCGGGTCTGATTTTGCATATCAAAAGCTCACATCCATTAAAAATTATTATTATTTTATGAAATATGAAAGAAATCTTTTTAGGTAACATATAGGAAAATATGATCCTATGTACATGTTAAATTATTAAAAAATAATCTAACGTAAAAATCCTCATAATTTGCTTGAATTGGAAGAAGCCAGTTTTACAACAAATTATTGATTGTGTACGCCTGTCGCCACCGGCGGCCATGTGGTTTTTCGGGTGTGACATAAAGTGGATATCTCGCTTATCAATTCAAAGCGCCATTTCGCCCCAAAATATACGAGTGTTCGAAGACATTTAGGTTCTTATTTATACTCGCACCAAATTACGAGTGTTTGAAGATATTCCAGAGTTCTTTATACTCGCACTGAAACATACCCCAAATAGCACAAACACGTCTCTAAGACGTCTTAAAGATATTGGCGAAAGATGTTTGGGACGTCTTTAAAACATCGGCTAATATCCTAAATACATCTTAAAGGCGTCTTAAAGATGTACATTGTTACAAAATTGTACGTCTTTAAAACATCGTTTTACGACATCTTAAAGACGTACAAAATTGTACGTCTTTAAAACATCGTATTACCACATCTTATAGACGTTCCCTTACGTCGTGTTTTCGGCATTATAGGTATGGTATACAGCAGCCCGGTGAGACTGCTTATGGGGGGGATCGAAACACGTAAGAAGGCCTTGAAAGTGATGCTAAGCCTACTCTGCTCCATACGCTCACAAGTAACCTACTTTTATCTATCTGCTTCACTCTATCTCTCTATCTCTATCATTTAAGCGTCAATATCAGACTTACGTAGAGTTAATATGGAAATCCCAAAAGTGAGTGTTTATGCAGGCGACTTGATCCTAGTCATATTTGTCTCACTTTACTGAATTAGGGAAGGTTGCTGCAGACAGAGACAGGCATAGAATGCGAACAGCACGAATTGTTAAACAAGCTAACTTCCTTCGTCTGGCGGGCATGGAAATCAAGCAACATCTGATATGATTTAAAATGGTGGAGAAATCAATTTTAAAATAATTTTTAATATTCTAATCTTTTACGAAAAACTTCGTTTCCTTTTTGGTGCAAGTGAGTAATTTGTAATTGAAATATTCATTTAGTCATCTTTACTGAGAGTAAGCATCAATAATAATTTCTTTTCCTAAATCACATGGGGCCCAAAAATATGTTGTGACTTGAAGCTTGAAATATTTGCTAGGACCTAGAGCCCAGTTGAAGATGGTAAAATATTTTATGTAAATTATGATTTACTTCCTATTTTTTAATAAAACTACTTGCAAGCTTATTTCTGAAGTTTAATTTTTCATTTGTAGTTACATTACTAGTTCAAAAAATGATATAAGAGTGTGTAAGGATTATTTTAAAGTGATATTTACATCTTAAAACATGTCAAAATCCTAATATTTGATTTTCTCTACTTAGTAAATCAAATGAAAGGGTTTTGATGTTTTCTTTGCTTAAATGTCACTTTAAAATATTGACAGTAATAAAAATTTGGACAAAAGTGACATTTGAAAAGCACGTGCGTTTGTCAGCTGATTCCAGACGTAATGGATGCCTGGTTTGTTCGTTTGTTCATACTTGCTTCGATGTGTTAACACGGCTGTTTGTCTTCTTCCTGTTTATAAGTATTCGTTGGTATACAGGTTGTGAATTTCTCTGAAACTTAAAAAAAATTGCAGTTCTTGGCGATCTCACTATATTTTTATTCATTCCATTTTTTGTTTACATGAGTATATTATTTAAACCGCTTTTTTTCCTATCGTTAGCCCGTCGTAACCATGCCTGAATGGACACTTCAGTTTCCTTCTGACTTGACGCTATATTAGCTACCTCAGCAGACCCTAAAAGTAAACGTTTACATTATTATAAATCGTACATCTTACAAAAGATTTAGCTGGTACATCACAAATAAAACGCTTTATTCTCACGCCATACAAATGATTAACATAAAAACCATTATTTATTACACTTTTTCTGATTGTGTTCGTCAGGAATGATAACTTCTACCATTACTTCATCATCAGAAGACACCGAGGGGGACATCACAACCTCCTCGAAGGCTGCGGAGCCCTCTTAGCCGCATATAATATTTATGGATGTCCCTTACACTCATGTTTACTATAGCAAGTGTAGTAATTAATAAAAATTAACTTACCTGGATCTTTGTCAAACAAAATTATAAGCTCCAAAGAAAATATAATAAACTCAACTCACAATCACAAGAGTAGTTTAGAAATCTCGCCGAAAGCCAATTCGCTAATGACGTTTACGTCATTTTAATGGATAAGTACCGCACCGTAATCCAGCATTGTCACATTTACTTAGTTCTTTATCGACATAAAGATCGGAATACTGCTGTTATTTGTATATTTTTTACTTCCAAATAAATAATAAGTATTTTATTTTTTAGAGATTTGACATAAACAAAAAGTGTATTGTTCCCTTATATATAATATAACCACCTCTAGTTAGTACATCTGGCAATACCGGTTCTTGTTGCGGCCTGTATAATAAATGTTTTATGAAACCCTTTTTATATTTATTGCAAGACAGGGCAATAATGTAGAAAAAAGTACAAAACAATGGCCTCGCAAAAACACAAATTATATTAAATTTATGCCTCATAATTAAAGTTATATTTTTTATGAAAAAAACATAGGTTCTATCGTCGTCCACTTTTTGACATCGTAAAGACGTCTAAACTAAGACGTCTTAAAGACGCCGATGTAGTGACATCTTTAAAATGTATTTTTTACGTCCAAAGCACGCCGAAGACGTTCAGCCTAAAGATAGGCATAATATGGACGTCTTTAAAACGTAACTATCTGGGACGAGTGTTGGAAGAGATTCCAGCGTCATTTATACTAGCACGGAAACTACGAGTGTTTAATGACAGTCCAGTATTTTTTAAACTCGCCGGAAACACGAGTAGTTGAAATAAAATTTTACTGAGGAAAAGATCCGCGGGTGACTATTCTCGGAATTGCGGTGACGAACACTCTAAAACCTGTAGCCGAAGTACGGACCCCCCTTCTTACGTAAAAGAAAAAAATTATAAAACGAAACCGCGGTTGAGTACGAGTCCGGAAACCTCAAGGCGGTGGCCGCCGCGTGCCTGAAGAACCTATAACATTGACTGACGACTCCGTCTCTCTGCCTCTGGCCCGAAAAGCCGTTG
Organism: Barypeithes pellucidus; assembly: GCA_963991005.1. Classification (NCBI taxonomy): domain Eukaryota; kingdom Metazoa; phylum Arthropoda; class Insecta; order Coleoptera; family Curculionidae; genus Barypeithes; species Barypeithes pellucidus. The sequence goes on along the minus strand of OZ022562.1, from coordinate 49,310,032 downwards.
CCGTGATTTCTGCTGACATTGCAAATCATATAAAGCGGGTCTGATTTTGAATATCAAAAGCTCACATCCATTAAAAATTATTATTATTTTATGAAATATAAAAGAAATCCTTTTAGGTAAGATATAGGAAAATATGATTCTTATAAATTTGTTGAATTGGAAGAAGCCAGTTTTACAACAAATTATTGATTGCGTACGCCTGTCGCCAGCGGCGACCATGTGGTTTTTCGGGTGTGACATAAAGTGGATATCTCGCTTATTAATTCAAAGCGCCATTTATGGATATTTTTCTTCAATTTGTTTGCATCTCAATATTTTCTGGTTTAAATATAATAAGTAATTTCCATAACACCTTGTATAATACACAACTTGGTGTGAAAGAATACGTCTACGGTTGCCATTTTAAACCACCCAACTGTCAATTTAGGATTGTTTTAAAGGGTAAAAAAGACCTTTAATGACTACTAAATATAAATTACCTATAATAAGGTACGTAGCAATTTATTTTATTGGAACAGTAAACAAAACAATGACAAATGCTCAAACCTACTCTTTATTTACTCCTGCCCCAATAAATAATTTAAAATTTTGATCGATCATTAATATTTACTCTATCAATCACAATTTTCCAATACCGGTAATAAAAAAATCTTATGTTTACATTAACACACTGTCGGTCCTTACATATGAAACCAGGCAACGTTCTTAGTTTTTTTTTAGTTGGTGTATATTTTATGACTAGTATGGCTAAAATAGATACGCCAAAAGTAGGAAAATCATTGAAAATATTTCAGGCAATTTTTGACGCTATATTTTTTAAAGAGCCGCTTATTTGCTACGTGTTCGAAGACGGATATTCGGACGGTGACGCTTTTGTGAAGTATATTCGGAAACCGTTTATGGTACAGGAGTTGAAGACTTTGAAACCGGATGCGCTGTGCGACGGTTATATTATAAGCGTGAATGATCTACAGTTATTGACAAGACAGTTGTTCGAGGGAGAACCAGGCCAAGTAGCACCTCTCCACAAAAGGAAGTTAATTTTGCTTAACCAGGCTCGGGGCAAAGAAAAGTTGCCATATTTACTAGAAGCCCTGAACAGCTTCAAACTGGTATACAGTCCTTTAATTTCGGAAACGAATTACAGTGAAATATCGCTCCTTGCAGTTCCTCAGGGAACCGAAATATTTACGTGGAACTCCCGTCAGAAAAACCACAATTTAAGACCAGAGATGTATTATTTATCGGCAAATAAAATGGAAAATATTTTTGTACACGCTCAGAAAGTAAATTTTCGATTTGCCATATTCAATTGTCCCCCATTTATCGAAATTAAAAATAATGCGATAATCGGTGGACTGGAGATGATAATGATCAAGGAAATTTTGAAAAACTTTCCGATCAAATTCGTTTTCCTAAGCGAGACACTGGAAGATCCTTGGACGGTTTCTAAAGAAATGGTTCAAAACGGCAGCGTCGAGGCCGCCGGGTGCTCGCAGTACATGACCAATCTAACCAAAAAGGATTTTTCGTACAGGTACATGCAAGTTTGTGCGACATTTTTGGTGCCGAAAGCCAGACTTTTGCCGCCTCAGACCGTTATATTTCAACCTTTCAGGTTAACCACATGGATGTCTTCTATTAGCATGCTTGTATGTTTCTGGTACGTTTTTAAATACTTTGTAATAATTCACGCTTATATATTGGGCCTGAGTGGTGGAAGTACTTACATCGAAATGGCCACGTTTACTTGTATGGTTAGAATGTACACGTCTGGATGTTGTTTCGAGCCAAAAGCGTTAAACTATAACACGTCTATACGCCTGTTGATTTTTAGCTGGCTGTTCCATATCCTTATACTTTCGACGTATTATAACGCTGGATTGAACAGTATATTGGCTAAACCTCGAATGACTCGCAGTATTAATACCTTTCAGGATATCGTGGATGCTGAACTACATTATTATTTAGAAACGGACAGTATAGGTGACAATTTTAAAGATATAAATTCGCCGGTATTTACAAGTCTAGCGAATTTATATAGAACTGGCAAGCGAGGTGATATTATGGATGAAAAGACCATTTTGTATGTAAAAACTATCGACTCGTCTTATGTTGCGGACGTGTGGGCTTTTAACAAAGATAATCTGGAATTTTTTCAAGCTCTTAAAGAATGTTTCGGTCATTATTACATCGGTTTTATGTTTAAACAATATTCACCTTATACCGATTACGTCAATGTGAAAACGACGCAGATAGAGGAAGGCGGTCTTTTGGGACATTGGACCCGTATGATATTGAATTTAGAAGCGAAAGATCACGAACGGTATTTTACGGCGTATGTTGGTGAAAGGATTTTCGTGATGATAAATTTCGAAAAGTTTTCTGGAGCTTTGATATTAATGGGTATAGGTTTCTTAATAAGTCTTCTTGCTTTCTTTGGTGAAATATATTTGCATAGGAAGAGAATACCTTTAATAACTGTAATTTAGTTTTTTTACAAATTTGGAACTTTACGCTAAATGTTTTGTTTTTAAGTATTTTACATTCTGGAACACCCCGACTCCCATGGGTGTCGTTAGAAAGTTTTGTAGGGGGTGGCAAATAATAAAATGGGAAATTCTATAAAATTAAAGCCTAGGACGCCAGTGGTAGTAAAACGGGGACAGAGCCCGCTGCAGGCCAATTTTTTTATGGACCACGTCCCACGAACAAACCCAAAATACACACCTAAATTTTGTCAATAATTTATAGTAACTATTCTCGTTATACTTGATTTAAAAAGCGCGACATTATTACTTAAGTCACAACAGACGAACAGAATTTTTTTTTTCGAGGAGAGTTTTCCATTTTCTGAAGATTTTTCAGGACTTTTAAAACGATCCCGGTTTTATGACCTATACAGTGAGGACGTAAAGTAAGGAATAAATTCATTATCTCGCAAACTACAATTTTTTTAAAAAATCGCTCGGACCCTTCGATTTTGTTTTTCGAACGCGCATATTCTGGCATAAAATGTAGATATACAGGGTGTTGCAAATAAGAGTGACACAAATTTTTTTTTTTCTTAAATAGAACCCACTGTATATTATTGCATGTACGGATTCTTCGGAAAATCCTAAACATTTTTCATGTAGCATGATCTATACCTTAGTCCAAGCGTTTTGGAGTTATTCTCATTCAAAATTTGAAAATCAGATATTTCGCAATCAATCAAGACTTGCATTGATTCATGCACGCTGAGGAAAACCTGTAGCCAACATGCGTGAAGCGCAAGAAAAGTCAAGTAGGCTTTGGAGTTATGATGCAAGAACCAAAAGAATTAATGTCGATAGTTACTGTTATTGTCAGTTTTATGTATATTTTCCTAACGTTTTACTAGTTTTCAAAAGACTCATTTCGTTTTTTCATAACTAAATTAAATTAAAATGCGGCTCACTGAGAAACAGCGCATAGAGGTTTTGATGATGATGGGCTACGGTGATAGGGTTAGAACACAGCAAGAAACTTGTGAGTTATTTAATCAAAAATACCCCAATCGTCCGCCAATATCACAATCAACAGTAAGCAAAATTGAGTACAAGTTTAGGCAATTCGGTCATGTAAGAGATGTCCCTAGATTTGGTCGTCCTCAAGTTGATGAAAATCAACAATTAGAAGTCTTACTGGCAGTTTAAGATAACCAGCATGTGGTGTCTAGGCAGGTAGCAAGTGACGTGGATATTGGAAAAACAACAGTTCTGCATACAAATAAATACCATCCTTATAAAATACAAGTTCTCCAAGAACTTTTGGAAAGGGACTTTGAGAGGCGCCTTGAATTTTGTGAGCGTTTACAGGATATGTGTTTCGTAAACAGAAATTTTGTAAAAAATATAATTTTTTCCGATGAGTCCACATTTTGCTTGAATGGTGACGTAAATACCCAAAATTATCGATATTGGTCCGATGTAAATCCACACTGGATGAGGGAAGGACACACACAATTTAATCAAAATATGTGTGGGCAGGCGTTGTCGATGACATTGTTATAGGGCCTTTCTTTTTTGACGGAAATTTAACAGGCGTTTTTTAGAACAAGAACTTGTTCCAGCCTTTTTCCTGAGTTGCCACATCATAATATCTGGTTGCAACAAGATGGTGCTCCCCCACATTTCGCTGTGGGAGTTCGTACATATTTGGACGATACTTTTCCAAACAGGTGGATTGGAAGAGGTGGTTTTATTGAGTGGCCGCCAAGGTCACCCGATTTAACACCACTCGACTTTTTTTTTATGGGGATACCTTAAGGGAAAAGTATTCAAAAGCCAGCCTGCAAATTTAGATGATTTAAAAGATCGCATCCGGCAAGAAATTCGGCAAATTACACCCCAAATGGTTCGAAATGTTCAGCGAGAATTTGTAGATCGGTTAGGCTATTGTCAGTTGACCAACGGAAGACACTTCGAACATTTACTTTAGAAAAATTATTTTTAAGTTCACCTAACTGTTTTTTCGATAAATAAGACATTTTTAAAATGATTTTATTCTTTGTTTTCTCCATGACTTTTTCCACTTTTCATATTTTGAATGAGAATAACTCCAAAACGCTTGGGCTAAGGTATAGCACATGCTACATGAAAAATGTTTAGGATTTTCCGAAGAATCTGTACATGCAATAATATACAGTGGGTTCTATTTAAGAAAACAATTTTTGTGTCACTTTTATTTGCAACACCCTGTACATCTACATTTTATGTCAGAATATGCGCGTTCGAAAAACAAAATCGAAGGGTCCGAGCGATTTTTAAAAAAAATTGTAGTTTGCGAGATAATGAATTTATTCCTTACTTTACGTCCTTACAAACCTGATCATGAAAACAAAAACAGCATAGCGGTTATAACGGAAAATTACGTATACAATAAACATTGATTAGTATGCTTATTTGTATTTTAATGGTATTCTACGGTTGTAATGCCAAATATGCAATAATTTCATCGTAAAAAAGTTCATTGTTTGTTAATACTACAACGAGATCTCCTGAGTGTGCTGGCCAGTTGTATTTCGTATTTTCCGCATACGTTTTGATTCCTTTTAAACCAGAGAAGCTTCTCTCGACTGAGACCTAAGTAACGGTTTTTTTAGTTCATTTTTCAGTTGAACAGAATCAAACATTTTATATTGCTTCAATAAACTGTCAAACAGTTCTTGCAGAAACAATTTTGAATAGAAATATTTAATTTACTTCGAAAATCTAGTTTTAATTAATAACAGTGCCTAAAATGTTAAATGAAATGAAACCTCCCTTAGGCGGACGAGACGGGACCGTCTAAATGTGTCCGCCTAATAGAGGTGTCCGCCCATGGGAAATTTGTTATTAGATAGTATGTAAATGCAAAATTATTACTATGTATATGTATGTACAAATAAACATAACATAACAAAAATACACTAGTATTAATTAGGATGTAGTACTAAAAAAATCTAATAACGTAGTTTGACGTGTTTGCGTTTTATACTTGCAATCTAGAAAATGTAATTCCAAGTCTGATAACAATTCCATTGCTGTAGAGTCACCTCTATTCTTTGCATACTCTTATAATTCCTTTACCATACTAATGGCTTGTTAATAATTGGTGACATTTGTTTGATTACTGCATTCAACTTCTTCGTCAGAGTCCTCAGATAGTGATGTGGTTTCAGTTTGGACTACATAATCGGTAGGAATGGGGTGACTATCATCCTCTAATAGCACATTGCTATCAATGTTAATGAACTCGCCCAAATCATTGTTATCAAATTACAAACTTCCACAACATCAATATTCTCTTTCAGACTCAAACGCGACATTGCCATTGTTTACGATTTTAACCTTATAACTCAGTAACGGTTATAACTCACAAATAAACGGCGGACTGCTGTCGTGGAATCACACATACTTTCATTCCGCGAAGTCCTTTCGCGCTGCCACGCATACGCGATTGGTTGCCGGTCTGTATTCAGAGAGTTTTTGCACCGTACTTATTCGTCTACCAAATACTTTAAAAACATTTTTGTCCGTTTAAAGGAGGGTTTTGCACTCCTTGTTTGAAAACAGCATGTCCGCGTCCGCCCAAATGAGAGTCCGCCCAAGAGAGGTTGATTTCCATGGAATTTCATATACTTAGTTTCGGGCTAGGAAAAATTATCCGCTTAATAGAGATGTCCGCTTATTAGAGGTGTCAGTTATGAGAGGTTTCACTGTAGTTAATTTCCTATATCATCCAGAAGTACAATTCAATGTTCGACATCATAGAGAAAATACAAAGTTTATTTACAGACAGACAGACAGAGAAAAAAATAACAAGCCGATAACAGACATTTAGTAAAGTATCACTAAAAATTAATACACACCTATACAAATTATTAAAAATTCCCTATCAAGAAGGTATTTGCTTCCTCAATTCCATATTTATTACGGTATTAATTTTAATATTGATATTTTTTAAAGTATTTTTAGCATATTAAGTTATATTTATATTTCACAAAGTTATCTAGGGTTATAGAAAGTCCACTAGGCTAGGAATTTCCAGTCTGGGTTTAGTATTTATCCATAGTTCAAGTTTTATCTTAAATCTAGCTGAGGAATCCACAGTTTTTATGTTATCAGGAAGACTCTAATATAGTTTAGGGCCTAGGAAATGATAACTACGTTGTGTTATTGCATTTTCTACCCTAGGAATACGCACCAGAAAATCCCTTTGACGAGTCGGGTATTTGTGATCTATGACCAATTCATGTTTATTTAAAAATCGGATAAGTACTGCTGAACAAAAAAGCTGTCGTAAATCAAATAAATTATGTTCTCAAAACAATAAATCTCTGGAGTAAGTAAGTACCTACAATCCTTCTTATAAATAAGTTTTAAAATCCATTTCTGGACCGTTTGTAACTGATAAATATGGTTGTTAGTGGCCCCACCCCAAGCAACAATTCCATAGGATAGATGCGGCTGAACTAGATAATTATAGAGGATCGTAAGTTCCATCTCCTTGAAAACCTGCCTAAACTTTTTAAACCTTCCCAAAAGTGACCTAAGCTTTTTTTGTTCCGTAATTTATATGAACATCCCATCTCATATGAGAGTCTAGAAAAACCCCAAGATACTTCATATTACTACAACCTCTTATCTCCACTGTTTCACAGTTACAGGGGTTGTTAATATTTAACTTAGTAAAAGTCAGTAAATTTGAGTACAATGAAGTAAAGGGAACATAGTTAGTTTTTGTGACATTTATGGTTAAAAGTTTAATCTTAAAATAATGAATAACTTTACTCATTTCAGTTTCATGATGGAGAACAATTTACTGCAATTTACTACTATTTGTGAGAAAGTTTTTTAAACGTTCATCTAATATTTAATCGCACCAGTATTTGCTTTTTTTTAAATATCCGTTATGGCCTACTAATTTTTAGAACAACGTAAATTTCGGGCATAATAAGAGTAAAAATAAATCATTATATATTTCTGAGAAACTTGTTTAAAAACTGAATTAAGTACATTATTAAAAATATATAGATGTGACCCATTTAAGAAAAGCAAATTTGTTTGGCTTTCTGAAAACTATTCTACGTAAAAAAACTACAAAGAGAACATGTTTCTTTTTGATAAGTATAGGGTAACCGGAATATGAGGGGTATCCCAAAATCTAAAATTCTCAAAAACACCCCATATATCAAAACCAAGGTGGCTTAAAAAATTTTATTGCGGCATCTTTTGTTTAGTGGAACTAACTATCATGATTTAATTTGGCTCAAGACTAACCACTTAAACATTGCTGTCACTAATTACATAGCACCCTTCGGATGCTATGTATTACGGCCAGTGGGTGACCTTGAGTTCGTCCGTTGTCGTCGTCGTCGTCGTCGTCGTCGTCGTATCTTTTGACATTTTTGAGGTTGCGAATTTTTTGCGAGAAAACTATCAGCGTTGAAACCATCAAACTTTTTGGTTTTAATTTCGGATAGTTCGCGCGTGTTGTCTCAAAATTTAAAATATACAGGGTGAACAGTTTCAAAGTTATTAAGCGTCAAAGTCGACTTTTCGGCGATTCCCGTTGGGACACATTTCAAGTCGCAAAACTCAATTTTTTCGATTTAAATTTTCGGAGTGTGGAGTGGACCGGACGCTACAGAACCCTATTGAAACTGGGTAACGTACGACGATTAGAAGTAATTTAAAAGAATTTTTGAAAGTCGAAATTTGACAAAAAATGGTCATTTTTGGTACCTAATAGCTCGAACTGGGTGAGTCCGAGGGTCACGCGGTTTAAAATTTTAGCGTTCCCATCTCAAAAACTAGCTACAATCAATACATCTATCTATACCTAAAGTTATTAGAAGATGGGAAAAATTTGAAAATACTGAACAAGTTGATATTTCGGGGTAAAAATGGACGGATTTTAATTTTTTTCGAGGTAAAAACGGCCTTTGATCGAATTTTAGTTTACGTTACCGGAAAGATCTAGGTAAATCACATTCGATACGTATATTTTCGTTTCTTCGATTTAAATTCCGAAATTACTATTAACGAATGAATTTTAGTTTTTTGGAAAAGTAAAAATTTGTCACCGCTACACTTAATTTCGTCTATACGCTTTCCTATTTAACATTTTCAATATTTTATTACTTTTTCGTCACGCGGAATGATGGTACTTCAAGATTCATACCAAGAGCGCGTTTCGAATTACGATCTAAAGGGTTAAAAAAAATTAAGTATATCCATTTTCAACCATTTTTCACTAAAAGTTCTGTTTAGTCACGAATAACTCCTACAAATATCATCTCGGAGAGTTCTTTATAGGCGTATTCTTTCCGTCCATCTTTTCTCTCAACATTATTATTTTTCAAAATTTTTGAAATTTCCTTTCAATCGGGAGAAAAACGACGTTTTTCCGAGCTGGGACGGCCAATTTTTGCAAATCTGCACACTTCGTCGATTTTAATCAGCATGCCTTGGAATAAAATTAACCCAATTTGTTGACTGTCAAAATTCGGCCGAAATGGGCCAAAATAGCCTTTTTCTTAGCGAGATCCTGAAGTTAATTGACCGATTTGAGAATGGAAATGGTATGGAAAAGATTCTATGGGATTTCGGCTTTCGATAATGACCCCTATCGTTGCCCAAAATCGAAAATTTCCTACCATTTTCGCGATTTCCAAAATGGTCTGCAACGACATATTTACATTGGGCTTATGGGAGCGCCGAAACAGGGTGCATCTTGAAACCAGTTTTTCGATTTCTTCTAAACGGCTCACGTTGGAGCAATGAAACTTTTGTGGTATACTTTGGTATATATGGCGTATACTTAGCCGATGTACGACATTATACAGGGTGTCCCGTTAATAAGTTATTAAACGAAATAGTCAGAAAATGTGAAAAAATTAAATATTTTTTTCTACGACTTGCTGGTCTCGTAAAACTTAAGCGATTCAGTTTATATTCTAGTATGTTATCAAGAAACTTATTTAGAAAAACTCGTCGCGAGATTTTTTCAATAAAATGTCGGGAAGTAAATTTTTTGGATTTTTTTAAAGTTGGAAAGCATGGAAATGCAGGGTCATTTTCGATAATGAATTATTCGACTTGGGTCGCATAGATTTGCTCCTGGTTTGAACCGATGAATAGGTCATCTCAAATACTAATATTTCACAATACATCATATCATGCTAAAAGGCCTATAAAATGGAGAAATTTGCGAAAAACTGAACTTGATGATTTCGTAAAATTTTTTTTTTGCTTCTCATGGGGTAAAATATTACTTAATCAAAATCATATGTAAGTCATCGGAAGGAGCACATCAGAAGACGATTATAAACCATAGTATAGTTAATTTCTTATACAAGAATAACTATAATCGATTAAGCAATAATCATTAATTTTGACATCCTCTTACTAAAACCCGGCTGTACGATAGTGTATGTAACTTTTTCAATCGTTCTTTAGCCTATCGTTTAAAGGAATCAATTACCGTTACGTTCCACATCGACTACGTGATCCAAAAATATCCTTTGGCGGATAAAAAAAATATTTTATAAATTTTCTCAAATTTTTTTTTTACTAAAAGTCTAGTTTATTCTGCTATATTTTCCACAATATATCCCTTGGAGAATTCCTTCTAGGTTTATCTCATTCCCTCATCATTTCTGAACATTTTGACATATATAAAGTTACCAGTAATCAGTTCGATCTTGGAGAAAATTAAGATAATTCGTAACGGTGACAACAAAATTTCTAAATTCGGCTCGAATTAAATGGATGGCTTTAAAAGAGTTCCGCTTTAATAAAACGCGAAAAAATAATAGGGTATTTCAAGAAAATTTAATAGACACATTTTAATGTTTCGGAATAATAGTGTTAATTTGGTAATTATTCAATTTGGGGAAATTTTAATTAGTAACTTCTGTTAATAATATTAAATGTAGTAATTTCAAAAAATTAGGTGCAAAATTAAACAAAATTTCAAAAAAATTTCATGAGCTTGGTACCGTTTCTGTATAAATTTTTGAGTATGAGGAACTCGAAGATTTTATATATTTTTGGACGGCTGTTAAATTAACGTTTCTTCAGTAATGAATATGTTCAAGGGTAACAAAATTTCAAAGGTTTGATATCGATTCTATATAATTTTAGTATAAGGTATTCGAAAAATGTATTTACTTTTCGGCAACTGTCATTTTTAACATAAAAATTAACCTAAGTTGACGACTGTCAAAATTTGGCAGATATAGGCCAAAATAACCATGTTCGTAGCGAGATCCTAAAGATAATTTAACGATTTGTTGAAAATAGCCCAAAATAACTTTGGGAACTCGTCTCTTGTTAATGACTCCTGTCGTTGCCCAAAATTAAATAGTTTCTATTATTTTCTCGATTTTCAAAATGGTCTGAGACGATCAAATTATATTGGTTTTGGAAATTCCGAAAAACTGTACATTTATTTTTTATTTAAACCGTTCAAGTTAGGGCGTTGAAATTTTTTAGAATATATAATTTGGTATAGTATATCGGGAAACTTTGATAAAAATAATTCAGTTGCTTGAAATATTGTTAATTTTGAAACAGCCTTTAAAATTATTAGTTATGACGAACCGTATTTCAATGTTATGACGTCAACTAATGAATTACATTTGAATAATTATTACCAATTCGTCGCTTAAAATCGATTAAGGGCTGACAATCGCAGAGGATTTTTGTGTGCCGTGCCAACTTGTAATGACCTCTTGCCTTGCAACCTCTGGCCAATGTTCTCTCCTTGAATAATCACAGAGGAAAGGCATAATATATGAGATGGTAAAATCCGGATGGTATTTGGCCGTGACGAGATACTAAATTTGCCTAATGCCAAGGAATTCGAAAATTTAATTAATTTTTTGACAGCTACTGTCATTAAAGTTCGTACACAGAACAGGAATAAATTTAGAAAATTGATTAAAAGAAGTTGAAATATGATAGTTTATAAGGTAACAAAAATTTATTTTATTAAAATATTGAAGTACTTGCTTACTATTGTTAATAATTATTTATCACAATTAATAATTATTTATCGCAATTAATTTTAGTTTTTTATTTACAAATAGTTATTTGCCTGTTGTTTTTTTATAAATATTTAATTATAGTAGCATGACTTGGAGCATTGTAACAAGATGAGGACAACATCTCATTGGCAAGAAAATGATAGATATTTTTTTTGAAATGCAGAGAATTGTGAATAGAACTGGTAAGTAAACTATAAATTATGATAAACTAATTTCAATTTCTTCTATATTATAATATGCACAGAAATTGTATATTTACATAATAATACCGACATGATTGCTTATTAAGTTGTAAAGATTTTTCTTTTTTAACAGATAATTATATAGTTTAGAAACTGTTACAAATGTCAAAGGTATACTGAGCAGGAAAAATATACCATCGCAAATTTGAGGTTCATAGAACCATTGCACATTATGGTATTCTGTAGAATTTGAGCCTTTGATTACAAGCAATGTAAATAAGGGATAGATTGCATCAAAATTAGTCGAAAAATGATTCATCAAGAAGGTATTAAGCAAGAATCATTATAACTTAACTATTGTAACTAGCTATATTCTGCACTTGGAGGTTTTGAGACTTTTTTTATACTCAAGTATGGACCTAAATATATTTTTCCTTTAAATATGTCTAAGCTGGGTTGCTCTAGGGAATTTGAATTGTATTGCATACTAACATAATTGTTTCAAGTGATGTTGCTATTCAATGTTATTGGATAAAGTACAAAAATAACTTACTTTATGAATATATATACGTATAACAAGCATTATTGCAATATTTGTGAATATGGTACATAAAGTAAGTTGTATTTGTTCCGCCTCATATTTCATTTTTATCACCAAATTTATAATTTGGATTGCCGTTGGCAAATTCACCCCATACTGACCTAGGATGGATATTGCAATATTTATGATAATATTGATTATAGTTGGATTGCTGAACATTGTCATTCTAATATAGAAATGGTGAAATTCAGTAAAATAAATCAATTATTTGACTTAGATATTTATCTTACGTGTTTCTATACAGGTTTTAGATCAATGTGGAAATGAATCCAACATAGATACTCAAATTAGGACCTCATATTTACAAATTCTACACGAGGAATGTTGTTTCAATCGGAACTGTGAGACAAAAGTTATTGGTAAGTTACATAACTTGTAGGTAAATTATTAAATGTTAGTTTGTACACAGTGAAAGGATCAGAAAGTTAAAAAAAATTTTAGATTAACATTATGAAATTCTTATTTGGGCTCATGATAAAATTTATAAATATATAATTACGTTGATGTAAATTGGTAACAAGAAAAATTGAATGACCTATTATTGTTATTAAAAGGGATCTGAGTCACTTCTTTAATCAACTTGGATTAGATGTGAATTTGATATATTTAGGAGTGTATGAATATGCTAATATCATTTCGAAAGGGACTTGCTCCTATCATTATAAACATGTATTTGAGCTTCGATTTTTACATAGCACCCTTCGGATGCTATGTATTACGGCTTACGTGTGACCTTGAGTTCGTCCGTTGTCGTCGTCGTCGTCGTATCTTTTGACATTTTTGAGGTTGTGATTTTTTTGCGAGAAAACTATCAGAGTTGAAACGATGAAACTTTTTGGTTTTAATTTTGGATAGTGCGCGCGTGTTGTCTCAAATTTTAAAATATACAGGGTGAACCGTTTCGAAGTTATTAAGCGTCAAAGTCGACTTTTCGGCGATTCCCGTTGGGACACATTTCAAGTCGCAAAACTCAATTTTTTCGATTTAAATTTTCGGAGTGTGGAGTGGACCGGTCGCTACAGAACCCTATTGAAATTGGGTATCGTACGACGATTAGAAGTAATTTAAAAGAATTTTTGAAAGTCGAAATTTGACAAAAAAGGGTCATTTTTGGTACCTAATAGCTCGAACTGGGTGCGTCCGAGCGTCTCGCGGTTTTAAATTCTCGATTTCCCATCTCAAAAACTAGGTGCCATCAATACATCTATCTATACCTAAAGTTATTAGAAGATGGGAAAAATTTGAAAATACTGAACAAGTTGATATTTCGGGGTAAAAATGGACGGTTTTTCATTTTTTTCAAGGTAAAAATGGCTTTTGATCGAAATTTAGTTTCCTTTACCGGAAAGTTCGAGGTAAATCACATCCGATACGTATAATTTCGTTTCTTCGATTTAAAAACCGAAAATACTATTAACGATTGAAATTTAGAAATTTGGAAATTATTTTTTTGTCACCGCTACACTTAATTTCGTCTATACGCTTTCCTATTTAACATTTTCCATATTTTTTTGCTTTTTCGTCAAGCGGAATGATGGCACTTTCAGATTCATACCAAGAGCGCGTTTCGAATTACGATCTAAAGGGTTAAAAAAAATTAAGTATATCCATTTTCAACCATTTTTCACTAAAAGTTCTGTTTAGTCACGAATAACTCCTACAAATATCATCTCGGAGAGTTCTTTATAGGCGTAGTTGTTTCGTCCATCCTTTCTCACCACATTATTATTTTTAAAAATTTTCGAAATTTCCTTCCAATCGGGAGAAAAACGACAATTTACCGAGCTCGGACGGCCAATTTTTGCAAATCTGCCGACTGGACTTGAACTTTACTCGGATTTTAACGGACGGACGGATGAAATTTTACTGAATATTTTGGCTGTCAAAATTCGGTCGAAATAGGCCAAAAATAGCCATTTTCTTAGCGAGATGCTGACGTTAATTGACCGATTTGAGAATGGAAATGGTATGGAAAAGATTCTATGGGATTTCGGCTTTCGATAATGACCCCTATCGTTGCCCAAAATGGAAAATTTCCTACCATTTTCCCGATTTCCAAAATGGTCTGCAACGACATATTTACATTGCTCTTATGGGAGAGCCGAAACAGGGTGCATCTTGAAACCAGTTATTCGATTTCTTCTAAACGGCTCACGTTGGAGCAATGAAACTTTTGGGGTATACTTTGGTATATATGGCGTATCCTTTGCCGATGTACGACATTATACAGGGTGTTCCGTTCATAAGTTATTAAACGAAATAAGCAGAAAATGTGCAAAAAATTAAATATTTTTTTCTACGACTTGCCGGCCTCGTAAAACTTAAGCGATTTAGTTTATATTCTAGTATGTTATCAAGAAACTTATTTAGAAAAACTCGTCGCGAGATTTTTTTAATAAAATATCGGGAAGTCAATTTTTTGATTTTTTTAAAGTTGGAAAGCATGAAAATGCAGGGTCATTTTCGATAATTAATTATTCGATTTCTGTCTTATAGATTGGCACCGGGTTCGAACCGGTGGATAGGTCATCTCAAATACTAATATTTCACAATACATCATATCATGCTAAAAGACCTATAAAATGGAGAAATTTGCGAAAAACTGAACTTGATGATTTCGTCAAAAATTTTTTTTCCTGTTTATGGGGTAAAATAATATTTCATCGAAATGTTATATAAGTCATCTGAAAGAGCACATCAAAACACGATTGTAAACCATAATTTAGTTTCTTAATTTCTTATACAAAAATAACTACAATCGATTAAGCAATAAGCACTAATTTTGACATCCTCGTACTGAAACCCATCTGTACGCTAGTGTATGTAACTTTTTCAACGATTCTTTAGCCTATCGTTTAAAGGAATAAATAACCTTTACGTTCCACATCGACTGTGTGATCCAAAAATATCCTTTGGCGGATAAAAAAAATATTTTATAAATTTTTTCGAAATTTTTTTTTTTAAAAGTTCAGTTTACTCTGCTATATCTTCTATAACTTTTCGTTTAGAGATTTCTTTCTAGGTTTATCTGATTCCGTCATCTTTTCCGAACATTTTGATGTATATAAAGTTATCATAAAGATGTTCGAACTTGGAGAAAATTAAGAAAATTCGTAACGGTGACAGCAAAATTTCTAACTTTCGCTCGAAATGTATGAAAGGCGTGGCTTTTACCGTAATTCGTGAAAATACATGGGATGTTTAGCAAATTTTTAATAGGGTCGTTTCGCATTTTGTGGAAAAATAGGAATAATTTAGTAAATTGTCAATTTGAAGAAAAATCAAGTAGCACATTATGTTAGTAATATTAAAGGAATTTAAAAAATTTTATTTATTTTTTGACACCTGTCAAATTGACGTTTTCTTTGTTAGTAAAAATTGCAAGATTAATAGAATTTCACAAAGTTGGTGTCGTTTTCGTATAATTCGAGGGCAATGAATCCGAAAATTTAATTCATATTTTGACAGCTGTCATTTTAACAATTCTTTGATTTCGGTTAACTGTCGATCATAGGCGTAATGATAACATAATTTCGTAAAGTTGGTGTCGATTTCGTATAACTCGAATGCAGGCAATCCGAAAATTTTATTAATTTTTTGACAGCTGTCAAATTGACGTATATTACGTTGGTAATAGTTGCAATGTTAACAAAAATTCACGAGTTTGGTATCGCTTCTATATAATTTGAGTATGAGGAATTCGAAAATTTTATATATTTTTTGACAGCTGTCAAATTGACGTTTCTTATGTTAGTAATATGTGCAAGGTGAACAAAATATCGCAAGTTTAGTATCGACTCTATGTAATTCAAATGCAAGGAGCCCGAAAATTAAATTTATTTTTTGACAGCTGTCAAATTGGTGATTCTTTAGTAAAGAATAAGTGCAAGGTTAACAAAATTTCAAAAATTTTGTATCGATTCTATATAATTTGAGTATAAATTATCCGAAAAATGTATTTATTTTTTGACAGCTGTCAGTTTTGACATTTTTTTGTTAACATATTTTCACAAGTTTGGTATCGTTTCTATATAATTTGAGTATGAGGAATCCGAAATTTTTATCTATTTTTTGACAGCTATCAAATTGACGTTTCTTAAGTCAGTAATAGGTACAACGTCAACGGAATTTCGCAAGTTTGGTATCGTTTTTATGTAATTCGAATGCAAGGAATCCGAAAATGTTATTTATTTTTTGACAGCTGTAATTTTTGACATATTTTTTTCTATTCGATACGTAAAATAGTGAACGGATTGTTCGCAAACGGTTATAGCTGGTACCTTAAAATGTGAAACGGTCACATTACGGTTATAATTAACAAATTTGGGTGGTGCTATGTACCCCCATCACAGTCCGCAGGAGTGTGGCCAACGAATTAATGCATCAACCTACATTCAAGCTTCTCGGTGCATCCACCCAAATCGGTGGTCAATTCTATGTAATAATAACAAAAACACACGTAGGCGAACCTGTCGCATACAGGTGAACGGCGGAGCCCTGCCGCGGAGCGGCTAGTTAATAACAAAAACGCATGTAGGTGGATGCCGGAGGCCCCTGCGCGTTTAGCGCCTAGTGAGAATCTGTCGCATTTTGTAACTCATTAATGGTTTCCTTCTAAACATAATATATTTATTCTATCAGTATACATCAAATATTATATAAAATGTAAGAATATTTAATAATTTTTTTTTTGAATTTTTAAGAATTTCAAAATTTCTTGATATTTTTCAGTTTTTCTTAAATATCTCCGTAATCTAAACCAATAGGAAAAATTTGTATATTTCCTTTCTGATAGAGAATTTAATAGTATATTTTGTTTGTTCGAAACTTTTTTTCTCAAATGTAATCGTTTTTGAGATATTTGCAAGAATATAGAAATCATGATTTGCTCAATAACTCAACAACTATAGTAGATACAGAAAATTTTATAGACTACTTTCTTGTAGACCTTATCAAAGTGCATCTTTACGATATATACAATTTTACCGTAGTGATAATCCTTTTCGAATAAAATCGAAATATATCGATTTCTTCAAATTTTTAAGGCATTTGCATGAATTATTTAGAAATTAAAAAAAAATTAAAAATGAAAATACTTCGGGAATAATATAATTTGGGGAATAAGTAATTCGAAAATTTTATAGATTTTTTGACAGCTGTCAAATTGAGGATTCCTTAGTAAAGAATAAGTGCAAGGTTAACAGAAATTCAAAAGTTTGGTGTCGATTCGATATAATTTGAGTATGAGGAATCCGAAATTTTTATCTATTTTTTGACAGCTGTCAAATTGACGTTTCTTAGGTTAGTAATATGTGCAAGGTGAACAAAATATCGCAAGTTTAGTATCGTCTCTATGTAATTCAAATGCAAGGAGTCCGAAAATTAAATTTATTTTTTGACAGCTGTCAAATTGGTGATTCTTTAGTAAAGAATAAGTGCAAGGTTAACAAAATTTCAAAAATTTTGTATCGATTCTATATAATTTGAGTATAAATTATCCGAAAAATGTATTTATTTTTTGACAGCTGTCATTTTTGACATTTTTTTGTTAACATATTTTCACAAGTTTGGTATCGTTTCTATATAATTTGAGTATGAGGAATCCGAAATTTTTATCTATTTTTTGACAGCTATCAAATTGACGTTTCTTAAGTCAGTAATAGGTACAACGTCAACGGAATTTCGCAAGTTTGGTATCGTTTTTATGTAATTCGAATGCAAGGAATCCGAAAATGTTATTTATTTTTTGACAGCTGTAATTTTTGACATATTTTTTTCTATTCGATACGTAAAATAGTGAACGGATTGTTCGCAAACGGTTATAGCTGGTACCTTAAAATGTGAAACGGTCACATTACGGTTATAATTAACAAATTTGGGTGCTATGTACCCCCATCACAGTCCGCAGGAGTGTGGCCAACGAATTAATGCATCAACCTACATTCAAGCTTCTCGGTGCATCCACCCAAATCGGTGGTCAATTCTATGTAATAATAACAAAAACACACGTAGGCGAACCTGTCGCATACAGGTGAACGGCGGAGCCCTGCCGCGGAGCGGCTAGTTAATAACAAAAACGCATGTAGGTGGATGCCGGAGGCCCCTGCGCGTTTAGCGCCTAGTGAGAATCTGTCGCATTTTGTAACTCATTAATGGTTTCCTTCTAAACATAATATATTTATTCTATCAGTATACATCAAATATTATATAAAATGTAAGAATATTTAATAATTTTTTTTTTGAATTTTTAAGAATTTCAAAATTTCTTGATATTTTTCAGTTTTTCTTAAATATCTCCGTAATCTAAACCAATAGGAAAAATTTGTATATTTCCTTTCTGATAGAGAATTTAATAGTATATTTTGTTTGTTCGAAACTTTTTTTCTCAAATGTAATCGTTTTTGAGATATTTGCAAGAATATAGAAATCATGATTTGCTCAATAACTCAACAACTATAGTAGATACAGAAAATTTTATAGACTACTTTCTTGTAGACCTTATCAAAGTGCATCTTTACGATATATACAATTTTACCGTAGTGATAATCCTTTTCGAATAAAATCGAAATATATCGATTTCTTCAAATTTTTAAGGCATTTGCATGAATTATTTAGAAATTAAAAAAAAATTAAAAATGAAAATACTTCGGGAATAATATAATTTGGGGAATAAGTAATTCGAAAATTTTATAGATTTTTTGACAGCTGTCAAATTGAGGATTCCTTAGTAAAGAATAAGTGCAAGGTTAACAGAAATTCAAAAGTTTGGTGTCGATTCGATATAATTTGAGTATGAGGAATCCGAAATTTTTATCTATTTTTTGACAGCTGTCAAATTGACGTTTCCTAAGTCAGTAGTATGTACAAGGTCAACGGAATTTCGCAAGTTTGGTATCGTTTCTATGTAATTCGAATGCAAGGAATCCGAAAATTTTGTTTATTTTTGACAGCTGTCATTTTTTAAATATTTTTTTCTATTCGATACGTAAAATAGTGAACGGATTGTTCGCAATCGGTTATAGCTGGTCCCTTAAAATGTGAAACGGTAACATATGTTATAATGAACGAATTTGGGTGCTATGTACCCCCAACACAGTCCGCAGGAGTGTGGCCGACCAATTAAAGCATCAACCTGCATTCAAACGGCTCGATGCATCCACACAAATCGGTTGACAAATCTAGATAATAACAAAACACATATAGGCGAATCTGTCGCAAAAAGAGGGTCCGCGGAGCCCCGCGCGGAGCGCCTAGGGGGGCTATGCCCCCCTAGTTATAAAAAAAGGCGCGTTGGGAAAATTAAAATTTGTGGAATTTGTTTTAAATTATTACTTAAAATTAACTACATAATATATTTTCAATGATTAAGTTGATGGTTCCTAGGATTTTCTCTCTATATCAACTTTCATTGCAGTAATATCAGACAGTTACTATATTCACCTTAATATTTAATTCAAATCTTGCTATAAATGATAAATAAATATTTGGTTTATGCGAAGTTGGTTTAACGGAATTAACAAATAATTATTTGCATGGGATGCCCAAGATAAGGATTACCTACATAACTATATGGGTATCTTGTTAATAGGAATAGATACACCTTCCATTAAAAGTGAAAAAGTATAACAATTAAAAAATTTATAATATGCTGCATACAATTTTTGTTTCAGAAATAGAAAAATTTGATTTCTTTGGTCGTGTCTACAAGTATCCTAAAATCAGAGTTCTTGGCTTCACTTGTGAAGAATACCTTACATTCATTCATGCTGCTTTAAAAAATTTATTAATTAACTAGCTATTGTAACAAAAAATTGATTATTCAATAAATTTACGCTTGCTAGATCGAAGGTCTTTTATTCCTTCTTCAACAACTTTATCAGAGATTGATTCAGTAAAACGCATTTGTTACACTTTTTAACTTAACATTTATTTTAGTCTACTAAGGTTAAACAAAAAATTAAACATCAACGTACAAAAAGCTGCTTACATATTCCAGCCTTAAAGATAATAATAACAATGGAAATCGAAACCTGAAAAAGAAATTACAAATAGAAGAAAAGGCGTTTTAGATGAATAGATTAACTGATTATATATTTAAAAAAAAATTTAAATTGTTAAAAATAAACGGTATAATCATAGAAATGGATTACGAGAACGACATAAACTAGAGAACCATTAAAAAAGGGAAGGGATGGATACGGCGGAGTATTTTGTCATAACTATAACTAATAAAGCAATACCAACACATAAACTGAACGATATAAAATCTTACATGGACCTGTTTGCCGCTGCAGATCAACATAGTTACACTAACCTCATGAGCAATGAACCCCTAAAGGGAGATACTATAGATAGAAGACTAATAACACATCTGTTGTGGTTTTATATAGTGCTTTTCATTGCGATCCCATTATGCGATTTTTTCTTCTTCAACAAATTGCATTTTTCAAAGAAGAATACAGTAATTTTTCATTAGGAATATACGACAAAAAAGTAATTTTTTTTTTAGATGAGGAACTATATTCTAATATTTTTGGTAATAAATACCAGTTATTCACTATAAATTTTTTTAAATAAAATTATTTTAATACCATTTTGCTTCGTTGGTTCCTTATTGTAGATATAAACAGTTAATTTTTTATTATGTTGACCATTGTGGAAAACATTTTGTCTATGAAATATTTTCCTAAATTTCCATCTTCTGTGCTTTCACCTAAAATTAAAATGATAGTTATATTGTAAGTAAATAAATTTGATAATTCCTCATTGGAATGATTCAAACCTGATAAAATCTTATATACAATGTCGCCATTAAAGTTGGGATTATATTGGGAAAAAGGTGTTTTTTGGTTTAGGTAAAATTTTTATTTGCCATTAGTATTTACTTACTACAATATATATTTTCATTGATAGTGGAAGACGACCTTATCATCATAAATCAATTTATGTATTCATTATTCATCGGCAAAGTTCATGTTTTATACTGAAGATTCTGAACTTAATTATAGGTTGTTGTTGTCGCCTCTGGAACGAAGTCATTTTAACTTTAAAGGTTTAACCAGCCGCATATGGTTCCAACTTTAATGGTGTTCTGTATACTTAACTTCAATGGTTTGGAATTATACACAGATTGATATAGATAGATATTATGAATTTAATTACTTTTGCATAAGCATAATATAATTACTTAATTTTTAAATATTCTTGAATACATATAAAATTTTATTAATGAAATATTAGATAGATATGGATTGCAAAACTTAGATATGGCAATATTTCATTCATTTGTCGATTATGTTATGGATATATTAAAGACTAATAATTGAATTAAATTATGAAGCAAATTTCTGACATTTAATTTGGAATTATTATAATTCACCCAATTTGTATAGCTAATAACTATGATATAATAAAATATCGAACATCAAACGTAAGTAAAACTTATAAATATATTATTTGAAGATGATAAAACATAAACTGTTGTTTAACTCTTAGGTCAGTTAAATTACCTTGGTCATAAAACAGAGTGTCTACTTGTAACTAAGATAGTTCTTTATGTTGTTCGTAAGTAGCTAGTTCTGCTTTGTCGAAGTATTGTGTCAATTCTAACCAAGGCATTTTTTAGTGATTTTTTACCGCGTATCCAGGTTTTTGGTGAATTTTTGCTTCGTATCCATGTCTTTTAAACAGCCCTATTTTTTTAATATTTTTCCTGATTATGGTGATTTTAAAGCAATTTTAGGTATCAGTCATCATTGGTATCAGTTCAGTAATTTTTGAATTACTTGCTCAATAGTTTTTAAATTACTGGTCAACATAATAAAAAATTAGCTACTTTAGTAATAAAAATTTTTTTTTATCCATTGGATGTTTACTGGATATCCAAATAAGAGGCCTGTGTATCCAAGTGGATACTCAAAAGTACGTTAAAAGATGCCTTGATTCTAACAATAACGAATCAAACACAAAAGATAAATGGTTTCGATTATGTCTTCACTTGGCGTTATTATACAAGGTGGCAATCATTTAATTGATTATTATAAGTAACTTTTGGATTAAATATCGATCAAAAATTATATAAATCTGTATTTATGCTTACCATGATTAATTGTCGCATCGGTACTGTTTCCCCCCCGATTGGCATATTTGTACTTTCCCACTCTTCCGTTGTGTATGCTATGCCATGGCGGTAAATATTCTAAAATATACATATAAAATCTTTGTAACCTCTATTATTACAATTACTGCTGTAAGATAATTGTATTCCTTAAACAAATCTAATAATGAAAAAATTACTGACAATAAATGCTAAAAAATTTCATTTAATGATAACGTGTAACACACACTGAGTTATTATGACTTTCTATTAATTTTTTCTATAACTATAGGCAAACCAATTGTCGGTAAGTTGAACTAGACAATTGACCGGATGGTTATGTAAAACCGTAATAAGATGTATTTAAGAAGGTTCATAATCGTCACAAAAGAGAAAGTTTCGTACCTAAGCATTAAATTTCGCGACTTTTGAAATAGTTGGTCGTTAAAAAAATATTTACAATCAGATAAATTTAAAAATCATTGCAGATAAACATTACCTCTTCTGCGATAGTCGTTTCTCATACGGTTGTTTCTGTTGTTGTTTACTCTTCCTCCTCCGTATATTACCCTTCTGTGTGGTTCCCTTTCTTCATTCCCACTGTTCTCTCTTGTTGTAGTTACATTTATTCTGGCTGTGTTGTTATCTCTGCGATAGTCGTTTCTCATACGGTTGTTGCTGTTGTTGTTTACTCTCCCTCCGTATATTTCCCTTCTGTGTAGTTCCCTTTCTTCATTCCCACTATTCTCTCTTATTGCAGTTACATTTCTTTTGGCTGTGTTGTTATCTCTTCTGCGATAGTCGTTTCTCATACGGTTGTTGCTGTTGTTGTTTACTATCCCTCCTCCGTATATTTCCCTTCTGTGTAGTCTCCCTTCTTCATTCCCACTATTCTCTCTTGTTGCAATTACATTTATTCTGGCTGTGTTGTTATCTCTTCTGCGATAGTCGTTTCTCATACGGTTGTTGCTATTGTTGGTTACTCTCCCCCCTCCGTCTGTTTCCCTTATGTGTAGTTCCCCTTCTTCAATCCCATTGTTCTCTCTCGTTTCAGTTACATTTATTCTGGCTCTATTGTGGTTTAGTTCCTTAATTGTTATTTTATTTCTGTCTGTTTGTTCTTTCGTCCTCGCTTCAGTACCCTTCGATCTACCTGCTAGGAAAATAAATAATTACTAAATAAACAATAACTGAAATGAATAGTATTTAAACTCTTTATATTAATAAAAAATATTGTCATTTCCACAATTATCATTTTATTACCTTCATTCTCCTTTTTTTTATCGCTTTGCCTTATTTCTTCATCAATTCTGTTCCTCACCTCGTTTCCATTCTCCGCGATCCGTTCTGTAAGAATAAAATAATAAGTTTTTCAACATTTGCATATTGCGGGTTTGTGTTTATTATTATAATAACTGAAAACCTATTGATAATAAACATTGCCTCTTCCACACTTCTCACTTTATTACCTCCATTATCCCTTGTTTTTGATTCCTCCCTCACATTCCTCGCCGCTTCCTTGCTTTTCTCTACAATGCGTTCTATAAAAAGTAATATAACAAGGCATTAAACGATTAATTAATGGAAAAGACTTTTGAGATTACATAGCCAATTGACTAAATATGATGGCATTCCGTTATGAGCTGATTAGGAGCATTTAGTCATAAAATTAATCAAAAATAATAATTAACCGGATATAGTATCAAAATTCTCAGGAAATGTTTTAGTGAAGATATAAGGAGCTTCAACATGAAATTCCACAATCAAATTATTTTTTGTACTATAACGCTATAATTAAAGTATAATTTCTTCAATTTACCTCTTATTCTATAAGATATTCTATTCGAATTTTTTTTAAATTCATTTTAGAAGAACTTATACCCTTGTAAATATTTACAATATATGGACTTAGTTTAGTAATCATTTTAAATAATAAAGTTATTCAGAAAAGAATAATTTGGTCATTTCTTTGGCAACACCGTGTACATTGTGAACAAATACAAAATTGGGATTCAAGTCTATGCCCTTAATAGTTTTATGTTTAGACAGAGCCCGCGTAGGACAATTGCGCTGTGGGTCCTATTTTGTGTTATGATCTGGGCAGATGCTTCAATCTGGTCTCGAGTCGAAGTGAAAATTTTTTTTAACATTGTCTGGATAAATGTTACTATTTTACCCCTCATTACATCACATAAATTAGCTTACCAGTTTGCCAATTCCTCAAAGTTTCATTCGTTATTGGCACCTTAGAGCCGTATCCCCAATTGAATCGATTGTTTTCATTTTCATTTATTACTAGTCCGTCCATTCCAATATCCAAATTACATTCTGGAATTTCTCCGTCCTCCACTTCATCGATTGACATGGACATTTCACCTTCAGCAATTTCAACTATTTTCATGTTTTCCCTTCTAGTTTCTAAATCTGCTTTTTTTTTTAAATTTTCAGCTATTAATTGCCTTTGGTTAGCTATAGTCTGCCTTAAATTATTTATTTGGTCAACTGAAATAATACAAATTTGTTTTTCTATAATAATAATTATGATGAATAGAATTTTAGTAGATTTGGTTATTAATATCGATATTTAATTTCTACTTATTCATTATTGTAAGCGAGAGAATGAATGTTGAGAAATTATTAAGTGATATAGAAATATGTTGACTAATATGAAGAGATAAATTAACTGTAATGATCTGATTAATTTGAATCCAATAAAAGAGAAATGAAACTTTTATATCTCATTTCTAAATATGCAAAATGCAAATGACGCGTACCCCACAATTCATTCATAAAAATTGAATTTACAGCTTTATATACGATAATAATAATTAAAGATTGTTGTTGACGCTAATACAAACCTAAAATTATATGTTACTTACCGTTAATTTTATTCATTTGCTGTGAAAAAAAAAGCGCTTCTATCATAAATTTTTGAATAACGTTCTCCACAAAATGGCGAACTAATGTCATTTCTATTATTAAAGTTATTAGACTACCATCCACTAGATGGCGCTACGATATAAATTCGACCGTACCTCATTTCTCTGTGCGAAATCTTCAGCGGCAATCCCGGGTAAAGTTTAGTTCATATAAATGCGGATCGCGAATTACGTATAATGTATCGATTGGTAAATAGGAACATGCTAATTATTTAAAATTGACCAATCAGTCGTTCTGTTCTGTTCTGTTCGAAATTCCAATGACATCCAGCCACCAATCAGTCTTCATCAATCCAATAATAGTAATTCGCATCTATATGAACAATGGTTAACCCTCTACTCTTTGCCCCGATTATTGAGGCCCGGAATTAATTAATCTTATAATTGCTCTGTGATTCATAATATATGTCAAAAATTCACAATTCGGATTAATAGTTACGTCAATTAACATTTTAACTGTTTTTCAGATAAAAATTATATATTTTCTTTGCACAAATTTACAACCTCCTACTTACTTATATAAATTTCCAAAGTAAGTATTTCCGTATGAGATTATATTATCGGTTAACAATAATTTAAGTAAATCCAAAATGCTTGTTTACAGTAATGTAACATTTCTGCAAATTTCAAGTTATGAGATAACGCATTCATGTTATGTTATGCAAGTTTAAATAAATTAGGAATGAAAATCTAAATCGATCATCTCAGAACTTAATTGTTGAAATAGGTTCTTATTCCTATGCAAAAACATAAGACATTCAAAAATATACAAAGCATACACTGTCATAATTCCTAACTGTCTAAAAACATTTCTACACGATTGGTTATAAAGTCCATTTGTTTAACTATCCTAATCACCCTTTATTGAGCAACAAAACATTCTTGAACCCTTGCACTTCTAACCCAAAAAATGATTCCATACTTTAATGTGGATTCAAAATTAGCAAAAACAATATTTTCAAACATTTTTCATTCATAAACTTACCAACCACTCTTATACCATAGCAGACTGAATTTACTTTTTTGTATTAATTGGCTTATATGAAAGGACCAGTCCAAATGTTCATTCATATATAGACCCAAGAACTTTGTGTTTTCTTTTACTATAAAGTTGTCATTTCCGATGTTTAAATGGTAAATTTTTACTACATTGGATTGTTTAGTTCTAAAAAATAATATATTGGTTTTTTGAGAATTTAGAATCAACCTATTTTTGGCAAACCATTTGCTTACTGTCTCAAAAAATCGATTGGTGTTAGTTAACAAGTGACGAAGGCTTTTGTTTCCTATTAACAGATTAGTATCATCTGCATAATTACTTATTATCTGACCTGGATTTTTTATAACTGAATATATGTCATTTAAAAAAATTACAAACAAGAGGGGTCCCAATATACTATCCTGAGCTATACCATGATTGTTATATAATTTTTTTGATTTGCGACTCTGGCTATTTTTATTTACATTTACGATTTGGGCACGTTCAAGAAGATATGACTTAAGCCAGTGCCATGCTTGTCCTCTTACCCCATACCTTTCAAGCTTTTCCAGTAATATATTCCTATCTAGACAGTCGTAAGCCTTTGATAAATCTAGAAACAATCCAAAAGCGGCTTCCCCTCTTTCCAAAGAATTCAAAATTAATTGTGTATATTGGTATATGGCAGTTTGCGTGGACTTTCCCTTTAAAAATCCATGCTGATTTTTGTTGAATAAATGACAATCATTCATAAATTTTGTAATTCTTTTACACATTGCTAGTTCAATATTTTTGGAAAATCCAGGTAACAGACTAATAGGCCTATAACTGTCCATTTTTTCCGCGTCGCCCTTTTTATATAGCGGCTTAATTAGTGCTAATTTTAAAGTGGTAGGAAAAATACCATTTTCAAAAGACCTGTTGATTAGGTAACATAGTATGATTTTTAATTCAGAGATACTATCTTTTATTATACTTGTTGGAATAAGTGGATAAGTCTTAAAATTCTAAGATCAGTACAACCATATTAATATTGGGATGTTTTGTATTTTGTTTAAAAATATTTACAATTTACAATTACAATTTATATAATTAGGTAAATTTTAAGTGAAATTATATCACTGTGTAGCATCTAGACGCAGAGCGCCTATATGTTCTAGATAATATACACAGTGTGTAAAAAGTCCCGGAACAGTCAATTATTTCAAAAATGGTGCACAATATAAAAACACTTTCTGTATAAAAGTTGTTGGTCTTAAAGAAATTTATTAAACTTAGATCCCTGTAATTATATAGGGTTGCCCAAAAAGTCGTGGTAACCGAAACTTCATTTTTTTAAAATAGAATGACCCCTTTTTGATCACATTTTCTGATTCCTCTAAACATTCTAAACAACAATTATAGAACATGTCATATGGCTAAACCTATTAGTTTTAGAAATAATTTGAGTTGAAGGACATAAATGCGCTAGGTACGATATTACCTTTTGCGTCACTGTCAAAGTAAATTCTCAAAATGTCGCTCAGCGAAAGGGAACGTATAACTTTACTAATAATAAGAGGTTTTGGAGACCGACAAAGATCAGTTATCGAGACAAAGGAATTATTTAATACAACTTTTCCAAAAAAAAAATTAGAGACATTACTTCATTTTGTTCGGAATCCACATTTGTCACTCAGAAAAGCTGCTACCCAAGTTGATGTTTGTTTTAAATCAATTGACAATATTTTAAAAACCAGTAATTTTCATCCCTATAAAATAACTCTTGTCCAGGAATTATCAGAAGACGATTTTGATCGTAGATTGGAATTTTGCGAAGTAATGATGCAAGAACATGAAGAAAATAACAATTTTTTTAATCAAATAGTTTTTACGGATGAGGGAACATTCATGTTGAACGGGTCTCTCAATCGCCATAATTGTCGTTACTGGGCTGATCAGAATCCACATTGGATGAGAGAAACACATACTCAACACCCCCAGAAAGTAAATGTGTGGGCTGGAATTATTGGTAACAGATTAGTGGGGCCTTTCTTTATAGAGGGGAATTTGAATGCCGAAATGTATCTCCACATGCTGCAAAATGAAATTGTGCCAGCAATAAACAATGAAGTAGGACCACTATTACGCAATACGTGGTTTCAGCAGGATGGAGCTACTCCTCATTTTGGGCTAGCTGTTAGAAATTATTTAAACAACACTTTTCCTAACCGCTGGATAGGACGAAGAGGCCCCATAGAATGGCCTGCTAGGTCGCCAGACTTAACGCCCCTTGATTATTTTCTTTGGGAACACCTAAAAAATAAAGTATTTGTGACAATACCTGCAAATCTGAATGAGTTAAGAGGAAGAATTATTGAAGAATGTGCATCTATTAACCAAGAAATGTTACAAAACGTCATCGACAAATTTTATTATAACCTAGCCCATTGTCAAACTGTGGGAGGAGGACATTTTCAGCATTTAATTAAATAACGACTTACACTTAATTTTATTTTTGTTCTTTTCAAGTTATTGTTAATTTTACTGCTTGTATTTAATAATTTAGTTGCTATTAAAATTTTGACACAACTTGAGTGAGGTTCATTTTACACGAGTTTAATGTTTTTCTTTTAATTTTAACGTAAAACATTTGAGCCGACTCGAAACAATGCAAAAGGTAATATCGTACCTATCGCATTTATGTCCTTCAACTCAAATTATTTCTAAAACTAATAGGTTTAGCCATATGACATGTTCTATAATTTTATTGTTGTTTAGAATGTTTAGAGGAATCAGAAAATGGGATCAAAAAGGGTCATTCCATTTAAAAAAAAATGAAGTTTCGGTTACCACGACTTTTTGGGCAACCCTGTATAATTACAGGGATCTAAGTTTAATAAATTTCTTTAAGACCAACAACTTGTATACAGAAAGTTTTTTTATATTGTGCACCATTTTTGAAATAATTGACTGTTCCGGGACTTTTTACACACTGTGTATATTAATTTATAGCTTATATTGTATTATCTTTAAAACAAAATGAAATTATTTCCTAATACTAAGAAGAGCTTGATATTCTATATTGATTTTGATTTAAAAAGGTCTCTTAAACAAATTAAAATATATTATTCATGTTTCTTAAACAAGTCTTGCCCACTTATTAACGGATGGTGCAAAATTGATACCAATAATAATAATAATCCCTGTTAACATTAAATATTTAATAATAATACATTCAATTATTGTCAAATTGAATAATTACATAATGCAATATTTATACTTATATCCATCGTTTGAGAGACAAGGGTTACATCTCCACAAACTTGATTCTTAAAGTCCACTATAAATTATAACTAATTCTGTATACTAAATGACTATTTTTCTGCAAAAAAGAACCTTATATAATGTTTCATCAGATACATTATGAAAAAACGAGGAATAAACTATTCTTCAGGCGAAGGGAAAAAATTGTGTTTTTTATTTGACAAAGTTAAATATAAAAATGCAAATGCAGACTAAAGTACATCCCTCTTATTAGTATAATATTACCACTTGAAGACTGGATTTAAAAACTGTTGGTCTTATTGCTGCAGAGTAGGTATATGAAACTCTAGGAAAATAAATGTACCGATGTGTATTCACAAAATTTGCGTTTATTGTATAGACATAATCAAACAACAATGATATTGCTATTAATGTTATTCTTATTGAATAATTTATTTGGATTTTAGGTGTATGGTTTGATTGCATGAAGACATTACATGGTATTATGAATAATGTGAAATATATAAGCAAATAATTATTAGTTATATAATTAGGTAAATTTATTTTCCTAGCAGGTAGATCGAAGGGTAGTGAAGCGAGGATGAAAGAACAAACAGACAGAAATAAAATAACAATTAAGGAACTAAACCACAATAGAGCCAGAATAAATGTAACTGAAACGAGAGAGAATAATGGGATTGAAGAAGGGGAACTACACAGAAGGGAAACAGACGAAGGGGCAAGAGTAAACAACAATAGCAACAACCGTATGGGAAACGACTATCGCAGAAGAGATAACAACACAGCCAGAATAAATGTAATTGCAACAAGAGAGAATAGTGGGAATGAAGAAGGGGAACCACACAGAAAGGAAATATACGAAGGAGAGACAGTAAACAACAACAGCAACAACCGTATGAGAAACGACCATCGCAGAACAGAGAACAACACAGCCAAAAGAAATGTAACTGCAATAAGAGAGAATAGTGGGAATGAAGAAAGGGAACTACACAGAAGGGAAATATATGGAGGAGGGAGAGTAAACAACAGCAACAACCGTATGAGAAACGACTATCGCAGACATAACAACACAGCCAGAATAAATGTAACTGCAACAAGAGAGACCAGTGGGAATGAAGAAAGGGAACTATACAGAAGGGAAGTATATGGAGGAGGAAGAGTAAACAACAACAGAAACAACCGTATGAGAAACGACTATCGCAGAAGAGATAACAACACAGCCAGAATAAATGTAATTGCAATAAGAGAGAATAGTGGGAATGAAGAAAGGGAACTATACAGAAGGGAAGTATACGGAGGAGGAAGAGTAAACAACAACAGAAACAATCGTATGAGAAACGACTATCGCAGAAGAGATAACAATACAGCCAGAATAAATGTAATTGCAACAAGAGAGAATAGTGGGAATGAAGAAGGGGAACCACACAGAAAGGAAATATACGAAGGAGAGATAGTAAACAACAACAGCAACAACCGTATGAGAAACGACTATCGCAGAACAGAGAACAACACAGCCAAAAGAAATGTAACTGCAATAAGAGAGAATAGTGGGAATGAAGAAAGGGAACTACACAGAAGGGAGAGTAAACTACACGGAGGAGGGAGAGTAAACAACAACAGCAACAACCGTATGAGAAACGACTATCGCAGAAGAGGTAAAGTTTATCTGCAATGATTTTTCAATTTATCTGATTGTAAATATTTTTTTAACGACCAACTAACGCGAAATTTAATGCTTAGGTACGTAACTTTCTCTTCTGTGGCGATTATGAACCTTCTTAAATACATCTTATGACGTTTTTACATAACCATCCGGTCAATTGGTTTTCCTATAGTTATAGAAGGAATTAATAGAAAGTCATAATAACTCAGTGTGTGATATATGTTATCTTTAAATGAAATTTTTTAGCATTTATTGTCAGTAATTTTTTCATTATTGGATTTGTTTAAGGAATACAATTATCTTACAGCAGTAATTGTAATAATTACGTAATAAGTTTTATGAATGAATTGTGGGGTACGCGTCATTTGCATTTTGCATATTTAGAAATGATATATAAAAGTTTCATTCCTCTTTTATTGGATTCAAATTAATCAGATCATTATAGTTAATTTATCTCTTCATATTAGTCAACATATTTCTATATCACTTAATAATTTCTCAACATTCATTCTCTCGCTTACAATAATGAATAAGTAGAAATTAAATATCGATATTAATAACCAAATCTACTAAAATTCTACTCATCATAATTATTATAGAAAAACAAATTTATATTATTTCAGTTGACCAAATAAATAAATTAAGGCAGACTATAGCTAACCAAAGGCAATTAATAGCTGAAAATTTAAAAAAAAAAGCAGATTTAGAAACTAGAAGGGAAAACATGAAAATAGTTGAAATTGCTGAAGGTGAAATGTCCATGTCAATCGATGAAGTGGAGGACGGAGAAATTCCAGAATGTAATTTGGATATTGGAATGGACGGACTAGTAATAAATGAAAATGAAAACAATCGATTCAATTGGGGATACGGCTCTAAGGTGCCAATAACGAATGAAACTTTGAGGAATTGGCAAACTGGTAAGCTAATTTATGTGATGTAATGAAGGGAAAAATAGTAACATTTATCCAGACAATGTTAAAAAAAATCTTCACTTCGACTCGAGACCAGATTGAAGCATCTGCCCAGATCATAACACAAAATAGGACCCACAGCGCAATTGTCCTACGCGGGCTCTGTCTAAACATAAAACTATTAAGGGCATAGACTTGAATCCCAATTTT